>CM010311.1:15847539-17135039 GCA_001923025.3 Taenia multiceps
TCTCAACCTGTCAATCTGTCAAGCTGACAGGTTGTCAAGACTTGTCACACGCCTCTCTGACCCACCCACCGACTCACCGAATGACTGACTGACTTGACAAGTGACAACAATGCACCACATGCCAGAGTGTCACTCACTTCTCAAGCTGTCAAGCTGTCAAGCTTACAGGTTGTCAAGTCTTGTCACACGCCTCACTGACCCACCCACCGTCTGACCGAATGACCGACTGACCGACTGACTGACTTGACAAGTGACAACAATGCACCATATGCCAGAGTGTCACTCACTTGTCAAGCTCTCAAGCTGTCAAGCTGACAGGTTGTCAAGTCTTGTCACACGCCTCACTGACCCACCCACAGACTGACCGACTGACCGACTGACCGAGTGACTGACTGACTTGACAAGTGACAACAATGCACCACATGCCAGAGTGTCACTCATTTCTCAAGCTGTCATGCTGTCAAGCTGACAGGTTGTCAAGGCTTGTCACACGCCTCACTGACCCACCCACCGACTGACCGACTGACCGACTGACTGACTGACTTGACAAGTGACAACAATGCACCACATGCCAGAGAGTCACACACTTCTCAAGCTGTCAAGCTGTCAAGCTGACAGGTTGTCAAGGCTTGTCACACGCCACACTGACCCACCCACCGACTGACCGACTGACCGACTGACTGACATGAGAAGTGTCAACAATGCAACAAATGCCAGAGTGTCACTCACTTCTCAAACTGTCAAGCTGTCAAGCTGACAGGTTGTCAAGGCTTGTCACACGCCTCACTGACCCACGCACGGACTGACCGACTGACCGACTGACCGACTGACTGACTGACTTGACAAGTGACAACAATGCACCACATGCCAGAGTGTCACTCACTTGTCAAACTGTCAAGCTGTCAAGCTGAGAGGTTGTCAAGGCTTGTCACACGCCACACTGACCCTCCCACCGACTGAACAAATGACCGACTGACCGACTGACTGACTGACTTGAGCAGTGACAACAATGCACCACATGCCAGAGTGTCACTCACTTATCAAGTTGCCAAGCTGTCAAGCTAAAATTTTGTCTAGGCTTGTCACACGCCTCACTGACCCACCCACCGACTGAACAAATGACCGAATGACCGACTGACCGACTGACTGACTTGACAAGTGACAACAATGCACCACATGCCACAGTGTCACTCACTCAACCTGTCAATCTGTCAGCTGACAGGTTGTCAAGACTTGTCACACGCCTCCTGACCCACCCACCGACTCACCGAATGACTGACTGACTTGACAAGTGACAACAATGCACCACATGCCAGAGTGTCACTCACTCTCAAGCTGTCAAGCTGTCAAGCTTACAGGTTGTCAAGTCTTGTCACACGCCCTCACTGACCCACCCAACCGTCTGACCGATGACCGACACCGACTGACTGACTGACAAGTGACAACAATGCACATATGCCAGAGTGTCACTCACTTGTCAAGTCTCTCAAGCTGTCAAGCTGACAGGTTGTCAAGTCTTGTCACACGCCTCACTGACCCACCCACAGACTGACCGACTGACCGACTGACCGAGTGACTGATGACTGACAAGTGACAACAATGCACCACATGCCAGAGTGTCACTCATTTCTCAAGCTGTCATGCTGTCAAGCTGACAGGTTGTCAAGGCTTGTCACACGCCTCCCTGACCCACCCACCGACTGACCGACTGACCGACTGACTGACTGACTTGACAAGTGACAACAATGCACCACATGCCAGAGAGTCACACACTTCTCAAGCTGTCAAGCTGTCAAGCTGACAGGTTGTCAAGGCTTGTCACACGCCACACTGACCCACCCACCGACTGACCGACTGACCGACTGACTGACATGAGAAGTGTCAACAATGCAACAAATGCCAGAGTGTCACTCTTCTCAAGCTGTCAAGCTGTCAAGCTGACAGGTTGTCAAGGCTTGTCACACGCCTCACTGACCCACGCACGGACTGACCGACTGACCGACTGACCGACTGACTGACTGACTTGACAAGTGACAACAATGCACCACATGCCAGAGTGTCACTCACTTCTCAAGCTGTCAAGCTGTCAAGCTGACAGGTTGTCAAGGCTTGTCACACGCCACACTGACCCTCCCACCGACTGAACAAATGACCGACTGACCGACTGACTGACTGACTTGAGCAGTGACAACAATGCACCACATGCCAGAGTGTCACTCACTTGTCAAGCTGTCAATCTGTCAAGCTGACAGGTTGTCAAGTCTTGTCACACGCTTCACTGACCCACCCAGCGACTGACCCACTGACCGACTGACCGACTGACTGACTGACTTGACAAGTGACAACAATGCACCACATTCCAGAGTGTCACTCACTTCTCAAGCTGTCATGCTGTCAAGCTGACAGGTTGTCAAGGCTTGTCACACGCCTCACTGACCCACCCACCGACTGACCTTCTCACCGAGTGACTGACTGAATTGATAAGTGAAAACAGTGCACCACATGCCAGATTGTCACTCACTTCTCAAGCTGTCAAGCTGTCAAGCTGACAGGTTGTCAAGGCTTGTCACACGCCTCACTGACCCACACACTGACTGACCCACTGACCGACTGACCGACTGACCGACTGAGTGACTGACTTGACAAGTGACAACAATGCACCACATGCCAGAGTGTCACTCACTTATCAAGTTGCCAAGCTGTCAAGCTAAAATTTTGTCTAGGCTTGTCACACGCCTCACTGACCCACCCACCGACTGAACAAATGACCGAATGACCGACTGACCGACTGACTGACTTGACAAGTGACAACAATGCACCACATGCCACAGTGTCACTCACTTCTCAACCTGTCAAGCTGTCAAGCTGACAGGTTGTCAAGGCTTGTCACACGCCTCTCTGACCCACCCAACGACTCACCGAATGACCGACTGACTTGACAAGTGACAACAATGCACCAGATGCCACAGTGTCAATCACTTCTCAAGCTGTCAAGCTGTCAAGCTGACAGGATGTCAAGTCTTGTCACACGCCTCAATAACCCACCCAACGACTGAACGACTGACCGACTGACCGACTGTCTGACTTGACAAGAGACAACAATGCACCATATGCCAGAGTGTCACTCACTTGTCAAGCTCTCAAGCTGTCAAGCTGACAGGTTGTCAAGTCTTGTCACACGCCTCACTGACCCACCCACAGACTGACCGACTGACCGACTGACCGAGTGACTGACTGACTTGACAAGTGACAACAATGCACCACATGCCAGAGTGTCACTCATTTCTCAAGCTGTCATGCTGTCAAGCTGCAGGTTGTCAAGGCTTGTCACACGCCTCATGACCCACCCCGACTGACCGACTGACCGACTGACTGACTGACTTGACAAGTGACAACAAGCACCACATGCCAGAGAGTCACACACTTCTCAAGCTGTCAAGCTGTCAAGCTGACAGGTTTTTCAAGCTTGTCACACGCCACACTGACCCACCCACCGACTGACCGACTGACCGACTGACTGACATGAGAAGTGTCAACAATGCAACAAATGCCAGAGTGTCACTCAATTCTCAAGCTGTCAAGCTGTCAAGCTGGCAGGTTGTCAAGGCTTGTCACACGCCTCACTGACCCACCAAACTACTGACCGACTGACCGACTGACCGACTGACTGACTGACTGACTTGACAAGTGACAACAATGCACCACATTCCAGAGTGTCACTCACTTCTCAAGCTGTCAAACTGTCAAGCTGACAGGTTGTCAAGGCTTGTCACACGCCTCACTGACCCACGCACGGACTGACCGACTGACCGACTGACTGACTGACTTGACAAGTGACAACAATGCACCACATGCCAGAGTGTCACTCACTTGTCAAGCTGTCAAGCTGTCAAGCTGACAGGTTGTCAAGGCTTGTCACACGCCACACTGACCCTCCCACCGACTGAACAAATGACCGAATGACCGACTGACCGACTGACTGACTTGACAAGTGACAACAATGCACCAAATGCCAGAGTGTCACTCACTTCTCAAGCTGTCAAGCTGTCAAGCTGACAGGTTGTCAAGGCTTGTCACACGCCTCTCTGACCCACCCACCGACTCACCGAATGACTGACTGACTTGACAAGTGACAACAATGCACCACATGCCAGAGTGTCACTCACTTGTCAAGCTGTCAAGCTGTCAAGCTGACAGGTTGTCAAGGCTTGTCACACGCCTCACTGACCCACCCACCGACTGAGCGAATGACCGACTGACTGACTTGACAAGTGACAACAATGCACCACATGCCAGAGTGTCACTCATTTCTCAAGCTGTCAAGCTCTCAAGCTGTCAAGCCGACATGTTGTCAAGGCTTGTCACACGCCTCACTGACCCACCCACCGACTGACCCACTGACCGTCTGACCGACTGACTAACTTGAAAAGTGACAACAATTAACCACATGCCAGAGTGTCACTCACTGCTCAAGCTGTCAAGCTATCAAGCTGACAGGTTGTCAAGGCTTGTCACACGCCTCACTGACCCACCCACGGACTGACCGACTGACCGACTGACTGACTGACTTGACAAGTCACAACAATGCACCACATGCCAGAGTGTCACTCACTTCTTAATCTGTCAAGCTGTCAAGCTGACAGTTTGTCAAGGATTCTCACACGCCTCACTGACCCACCCACCGACTGACCGACTGACCGACTGACCGACTGACTGACTGACTTGAGAAGTGACAACAATGCACCACATGCCAGAGTGTCACTCACTTCTCAAGCTGTCAAGCTGTCAAGCTAACACGATGTCAAGTTTTGTCACACGCCTCACTGACCCACCAAACTTCTGACCGACAGATCGACCGACCGACTGACCGACTGACTGACTTGACAAGTGACAACAATGCACCACATGCCAGAGAGTCACTCACTTATCAAGTTGTCAAGCTGTCAAGCTAACAGTTTGTCAAGGCTTGTCACACGCCACACTGACCCTCCCACCGACTGAACAAATGACCGAATGACCGATTGACCGACTGACTGACTTGACAAGTGACAACAATGCACCACATGCCACAGTGTCACTCACTTCTCAAGCTGTCAAGCTGTCAAGCTGACAGGTTGTCAAGGCTTGTCACACGCCTCTCTGACCCACCCACCGACTCACCGAATGACTGACTGACCGACTGACCGACTGACTGACTGACTTGAGCAGTGACAACAATGCACCACATGCCAGAGTGTCACTCACTTGTCAAGCTGTCAATCTGTCAAGCTGACAGGTTGTCAAGTCTTGTCACACGCTTCACTGACCCACCCAGCGACTGACCCACTGACCGACTGACCGACTGACTGACTGACTTGACAAGTGACAACAATGCACCACATTCCAGAGTGTCACTCACTTCTCAAGCTGTCATGCTGTCAAGCTGAGAGGTTGTCAAGGTTTGTCACACGCCTCACTGACCCACCCACCGACTGACCTTCTCACCGAGTGACTGACTGAATTGATAAGTGAAAACAGTGCACCACATGCCAGATTGTCACTCACTTCTCAAGCTGTCAAGCTGTCAAGCTGACAGGTTGTCAAGGCTTGTCACACGCCTCACTGACCCACACACTGACTGACCCACTGACCGACTGACCGACTGACCGACTGAGTGACTGACTTGACAATTGACAACAATGCACCACATGCCAGAGTGTCACTCACTTATCAAGTTGCCAAGCTGTCAAGCTAAAATTTTGTCTAGGCTTGTCACACGCCTCACTGACCCACCCACCGACTGAACAAATGACCGAATGACCGACTGACCGACTGACTGACTTGACAAGTGACAACAATGCACCACATGCCACAGTGTCACTCACTTCTCAACCTGTCAATCTGTCAAGCTGACAGGTTGTCAAGACTTGTCACACGCCTCTCTGACCCACCCACCGACTCACCGAATGACTGACTGACTTGACAAGTGACAACAATGCACCACATGCCAGAGTGTCACTCACTTCTCAAGCTGTCAAGCTGTCAAGCTTACAGGTTGTCAAGTCTTGTCACACGCCTCATGACCCACCCACCGTCTGACCGAATGACCGACTGACCGACTGACTGACTTGATAAGTGACAACAATGCACCACATGCCAGAGTGTCACTCACTTCTCAAGCTGTCAAGCTGTCAAGCTGACAGGTTGTCAAGGCTTGTCACACGCCTTACTGACCCACCCACCGACTGACACACTGATCGACTGACCGACTGACTGACTGAATTGACAAGTGACAACAATGCACCACATGCCAGAGTGTCACTCACTTCTCAAGCTGTCAAGCTGTCAAGCTGACAGGTTGTCAAGGCTTGTCACACGCCTCACTGACCCACCCACCGACTGACCGACTCACCGAATGACCGACTCAACGATTGACTGACTGAATTGACAAGTGAAAACATTGCCCCACATGCCAGAGTGTCACTCACTTCTCAAGCTGTCAAGCTGTCAAGCTGACAGGTTGTCAAGGCTTTTTACACGCCTCACTGACCCACCCACGTCCTGACCGACTGACCGACTGACCGACTGACCTAATTACTAACTGACTTGACAAGTGACAACAATGCACCACATGCCAGAGCGTCACTTACTTGTCAAGCTGTCAAGCTGTCAAGCCTACAGGTTGTCAAGGCTTGTCACACGCCTCACTGACCCACCCAACGACTGACCGACTGACTGACTTGACAAGTGACAGCAATGCACCACATGCCAGATTGTCACTCACTTCTCAAGCTGTCAAGCTGACAGGTTGTCAAGGCTTGTCACACGCCTCACTGACCCACCCACCAACTGACCGACTGACCGACAGACCGACTGACCGACTGACTGACTGACTTGACAAGTGACAACAATGCACCACATGCCAGAGGGTCACTCACTTCTCAAGCTGTCAAGCTGTCAAGCTGACAGGTTGTCACGGCTTGTCACACGCCTCACTGACCCACCCACCGACTGACCGACTGACCGACTGACTGACTTGACAAGTGACAACAATACACCACATGCCAGAGTGTCACTCACTTCTCAAGCTGTCAAGCCGACAGGTTATCAAGGATTGTCACACGCCTCACTGACCCACCCACCGACTGACCTACTGACCGACTGACCGACTGACTGACTGACTTGACATGTGACAACAATGCACCACATGCCAGAGT
Organism: Taenia multiceps; assembly: GCA_001923025.3. Classification (NCBI taxonomy): domain Eukaryota; kingdom Metazoa; phylum Platyhelminthes; class Cestoda; order Cyclophyllidea; family Taeniidae; genus Taenia; species Taenia multiceps. The sequence continues at coordinate 15,854,736 of CM010311.1, forward strand.
GTCACTCACTTGTCAAGCTGTCAAGCTGTCCAGCCGACAGGTTATCAAGGCTTGTCACACGCCACCCTGACCCACACAACGACTGACCGACTGACTGACTGACTTGACAAGTGACAACAATGCACCACATGCCAGAGCGTCACTCACTTCTCAAGCTGTCAAGCTGTCAAGCTGACAGGTTGTCAAGGCTTGTCACACGCCTCACTGACCCACCAACAGACTGACCGACTGACCGACTGAACGACTTACACACTGACCGACTTACCGACTGACTGACTGACTTGACAAGTGACAACAATGCACCACATGCCAGAGCGTCACTCACTTGTCAAGCTGTCAATCTGTCATGCTGACAGGTTATCAAGGCTTGTCACACGCCTCACTGACCCACCCACCGACTGACCGACTGACCGAGTGACTGACTGACTTGACAAGTGACAACAATGCACCACATGCCAGAGTGTCACTCCCTTCTCAAGCTGTCAAGCTGTCAAGCTGACAGGATGTCAAGGCTTGTCACAAGCCTCTCTGACCCACCCACCGACTGACCCACTGAACGACTGACCGACTGACTGACTTGACAAGTGACATCAATGCACCACATGCCAGAGTGTCACTCACTTCTCAAGCTCTCAAGCTGTCAAGCTGACAGGTTGTCAGGTCTTGTCACACGCCTCACTGACCCACCCACCGACTGTCCACTGAAAGTCTGACCGACTGACTGACAGACTGACTTGACAAGTGACAACAATGCACCACATGCCACAGTGTCACTCACTTCTCAACCTGTCAATCTGTCAAGCTGACAGGTTGTCAAGACTTGTCACACGCCTCTCTGACCCACCCACCGACTCACCGAATGACTGACTGACTTGACAAGTGACAACAATGCACCACATGCCAGAGTGTCACTCACTTCTCAAGCTGTCAAGCTGTCAACCTGACAGGTTCTCAAGGCTTGTCACACGCCTCACTGTCCCACCCAACGACTGACGGACTAACTGACTGACTTGACAAGTGACAACAATGCACCACATGCCAGAGTGTCACTCACTTCTCAAGCTGTCAAGCTGACAATCTGACAGGTTTTCAAGGCTTGTCACACGCCTCACTGACCCACCCACCGATTGACCGACTGACGGACTGACTGACTTGACAAATGACAACAATGCACCACATGCCAGAGTGTCACTCACTTCTCAAGCTGTCAAGCTGTCAAGCTGACCGGTTGTCAAGGCTTGCCACAAGCCTCACTGACCCCCCAACGACTGACCGACTGATCGACGGACCGACTGACCGACTGACTGACTGAATTGAGAAGTGACAACAATGCACCACATGCCAGAGTGTCACTCACTTCTCAAGCTGTCAAGCTGACTGGTTGTCAAGGCTTGTCACACGCCTCACTGACCCACCCAACGACTGACCGACTGACTGACTGACTTGACAAGTGACAACAATGCACCACATGCCAGAGTGTCACTCACTTCTCAAGCTGTCAAGCTGTCAAGCTGACAGGTTGTCAAGGCTTGTCACACGCCTCTCTGACCCACCCACCGACTGACACACTGAACGACTGACCGACTGACTGACTTGACAAGTGACAACAATGCACCACATGCTAGAGTGTCACTCACTTCTCAAGCTGTCAAGCTGACAGGTTGTCAAGGCTTGTCACACGCCTCACTGACCCACCCACGGACTAACAGACTGACCGACTGAGCGACTGACCGACTTACACACTGACCGACTGACCGACTGACTGATTGACTTGACAAATGACAACAATGCACCACATGCCAAAGGGTCACTCACTTGTCAAGTTGTCAAGCTGTCAAGCTAAGAGTTTGTCATGGCTTGTCACACGCCTCACTGACCCACCCACCGAATGACCGCCTGACCGACGGACTGACTTGACAAGTGACAACAATGCACCATATGCCAGAGTGTCACTCACTTCTCAAGCTGTAAAGCTGTCAAGCTGACAGGTTGTCAAGGCTTGTCACACGCCTCACTGACCCACCCACGGACTGACCGACTGACCGACTGACCGACTTACCGACTTACCCACTGACCGACTGACCGACTGACTGACTGAGTTGACAAATGACAACAATGCACCACATGCCAGAGTTACACTTACTTCTCAAGCTGTCAACTGTCAAGCCGACAGGTTGTCAAGGCTTGTCACACGCCTCACTGACCCACCCACCGACTGATCGACTGACCGACTGACCGACAGACCGACTGACTGACTGACTTGACGAGTGACAACAATGCACCACATGCCAGAGTGTCACTCACTTCTCAACCTGTCAAGCTGTCAAGCTGACAGGATCTCAATTTTTGTCACACGCCTCACTGACCCACCCACCGACTGACCGACTGACCGACTGACCGACTTTCACACTGACCGACTGACCGACTGACTGACTGACTTGACAAGTGACAACAATGCACCACATGCCAGAGTGTCACTCCCTTCTCAAGCTGTCAAGTTGTCAAGCTGACAGGATGTCAATGCTTGTCACACGCCTCACTGACCAACCACGGACTAACAGACTGACCGACTGACTGACTTGACAAATGACAACAATGCACCACATGCCAAAGGGTCACTCACTTGTCAAGTTGTCAAGCTGTCAAGCTAAGAGTTTGTCATGGCTTGTCACACGCCTCACTGACCCACTCACCGAATGAACGACTGACCGATTGACTGACTGACTTGACAAGTGACAACAATGCACCACATGCCAGAGTGTCACTCACTTCTCAAGCTGTCAAGCTGTCAAGCTGAGAGTTTATCAAGGCTTGTCACAGGCCTCTCAGACCCACCCACCGACTGACCGACTGACCGACTGACCGACTTACCCACTGACCGATTGACCGACTGACTGACTGACTTGACAATTGACAACAATGCACCACATGCCAGAGTGTCTCTCACTTGTCAAACTGTCAAGCTGTGAAGCTGACAGGTTGTCAAGGCTTGTCACACGCCTCAGAGACCCACCCACAGACTGACCGACTGCCGACTGACCGACTGCCCTAATCACTGACTGACTGACTGACTTGACAATTGACAACAATGCACCACATGCCAGAGTGTCACTCACTTCTCAAGCTGTCAAGCTGTCAAGCTGAGAGGATGTCAAGGCTTGTCACACGCCTCACTGACCCACCCACCGGCTGACCGACTCACCGACTCAGCGACTGACCGACTGACTGACTGACTTGACAAGTGACAACAATGCACCATATGCCAGAGTGTCACTCACTTGTCAAGCTCTCAAGCTGTCAAGCTGACAGGTTGTCAAGTCTTGTCACACGCCTCACTGACCCACCCATTGACTGACCGACCCACCGACTGACCGACTGACCGACTTACCGACTGCTGACTTGAAAAGTGACAACAATGCACCACATGCCAGAGTGTCACTCACTTGTCAAGCTGTCAAGCTGACAGGTTTTCATGGCTTGTCACACGCCTCACTGACCCACCCACCGACTGACCGAATGACCGACTGACTGACTGACTTGACAAGTGACAACAATTCACCACATGCAAGAGTGTCTCTCACTTCTCATCCTGTCAAGCTGTCAAGCTGACAGGTTGTCAAGGCTTGTCACACGCCTCACTGACCCACCCACCGACTTACCGACTGACCGTCTGACCGACTGACCGACTGACTGACTTGACAAGTGACAACAATACACCACATGCCAGAGTGTCACTCATTTCTCAAGCTGTCATGCTGTCAAGCTGACAGGTTGTCAAGGCTTGTCACACGCCTCACTGACCCACCCACCGACTGACCGACTCACCGACTGACCCACAGAGCGACTAACCTACTGACTGACTGACTTGACAAGTGACAACAATGCACCACATGCAGGAGTGTCACTAACTTCTCAAGATGTCAAGCTGTCAAGCTGACAGGTTGTCAAGGCTTGTCACACGCCTCACTGACCCACCCACCGACTGACCCACTGAACGACTGACTGACTGACTTTACAAGTGACAACAATGCACCACATGCCAGAGTGTCACTCACTTCTCAAGCTGTCAACTGTCAAGCCGACAGGTTGTCAAGGCCTGTCACACGCCACACAGACCCACCCACCGACTGACAGACTGGCCGACTCATCGAGTGTCTGACTGAATTGACAAGTGAAAACAATGCACCAAATGCCAGAGTGTCACTCACTTGTCAAGCTGTTAAGCTGTCAAGCTGACAGGTTGTCAAGTCTTGTCACACGCCTCACTGACCCACCCACCGACTGACCCACTGACCGACTGACCGACTGACCGACTGACTGACTGACTTGACAAGTGACAACAATGCACCACATGCCAGAGTGTCACTCACTTCTCAAGCTGTCAAGCCGACAGGTTATCAAGGCTTGTCACACGCCTCACTGGCCCACCCACCGACTGACCGACTGACCGACTTACCGACTGACTGACTTGACAAGTGACAACAATTCACCATATGCCAGACTGTCACTCACTTGTCAAGCTGTCAAGCTGTCAAGCTGACAGGTTGTCAAGGCTTGTCACACGAATCACTGACCCACCCACCGACTGACCGACTGACCGACAGACCGACTGACCGACTAACCGACTGACTGACTTGACAAGTGACAACAATGCACCACATGCCAGAGTGTCACTCACTTCTCAAGCTGTCAACTGTCAAGCCGACAGGTTGTCAAGGCTTGTCACACGCCCCACTGACCCACCAACCGACTGACCCACTGACGGACTGACCGACTGAGCGACTGACTGACTGACTTGACAAGTGACAACAATGCACCACATGCCAGAGTGTCACTCACTTGTCAAGCTGTCAAGCTGTCAAGCTGACAGGTTGTCATGGCTTGTCACACGCCTCACTGACCCACCCACCGACTGACCGACTGAACGACTGACCGACTGACTTGACAAGTGACAACAATGCACCAAATGCCAGAGTGTCACTCACTTCTCAAGCAGTAAACTGTCAAGCCGACAGGTTGTCAAGGCTTGTCACACGCCCCACTGACCCACCAACCGACTGACGCACTGACCGACTGACCGACTGACCGACTGACTGACTGACTTGACAAGTGACAGCAATGCACCACATGCCAGAGTGTCACTCACTTCTCAAGCTCTCATCTGTCAAGCCGACAGGTTGTCAAGGCTTGTCACACGCCTCACTGACCCACCCACCGAATGATCGACTGAACGACTGAACGACTGACTGACTGACTTGACAAGTGACAACAATGCACCACATGCCAGAGTGTCACTCACTTCTCAAGCTCTCAAGCTGTCAAGCTGACAGGTTGTCATGGCTTGTCACACGCCTCACTGACCCACCCACCGACTGACCGACTGACCGACTGACTGACTTGACAAGTGACAACAATGCACCACATGCCAGAGTGTCACTAACTTCTCAAGCGGTCAAGCTGTCAAGCTGACAGGTTGTCAATGCTTGTCACAAGCCTCACTGACCCACCCACCGACTGACCGACTCACCGACTGACCCACAGAGCGACTGACCTACTGACTGACTGACTTGACAAGTGACAACAATGCACCACATGCAGGAGTGTCACTAACTTATCAAGCTGTCAAGCTGTCAAGCTGACAGGTTGTCAAGGCTTGTCACACGCCTCACTGACCCACCCACCGACTGACCGACTGACCGACTGAACGACTGACCGCCTTACACACTGACCGACTGACCGACTGACTGACTGACCGACTGACTTGACACCTGTCAACAATGCACCACATGCCACAGTGTCACTCACTTCTCATGCTGTCAAACTGTCAAGATGACAGGTTGTCAAGGCTTGTCAAACGCCTCACTGACCCTCCAACAGACTGACCTACTGACCGACTGAACGACTTACACACTGACCGACTGACAGACTGACTGACTGACTTGACAAGTGACAACAATGCACCACATGCCAGAGTGTCACTCACTTCTCAAGCTGTCAAGCTGTCAAGCTGACAGGATGTCAAGGCTTGTCACACGCGACTCTGAACCACCCACCGACTGACCGACTGACCGAATAACCGACTGACCGACTGACTGACTTGACAAGTGAACACAATGCACCACATGCCATAGTGTCACTCATTTCTCAAGCTGTCAAGCTGTCATGCTCTCAAGCTGACAGGTTGTCAAGGCTTGTCACACGCCTCACTGACCCACCCACCGACTGACCGACTGAACTACTGACTGACTGACTTGACAAGTGACAACAATGCACCACATGCCAGAGTGTCACTCACTTCTCAAGCTGTCAACTGTCAAGCCGACAGGTTGTCAAGGCTTGTCACACGCCTCACAGACCCACACACCGACTGACCGACTGACCGACTCATCGAGTATCTGACTGAATTGACAAGTGAAAACAATGCACCAAATGCCAGAGTGTCACTCACTTGTCAAGCTGTTAAGCTGTCAAGCTGACAGGTTGTCAAGGCTTGTCACACGCCTCACTGACCCACCCACCGACTGACCCACTGACCGACTGACCGACTGACCGACTGACTGACTGACTTGACAAGTGACAACAATGCACCACATGCCAGAGTGTCACTCACTTCTAAAGCTGTCAAGCTGAGAGTTTATCAAGGCTTGTCACACGCCTCACAGACCCACCCACCGACGGACCGACTGACCGACTTACCGACTGACTGACTTGACAAGTGACAACAATTCACCACATGCCAGACTGTCACTCACTTGTCAAGCTGTCAAGCTGTCAAGCTGACAGGTTGTCAAGGCTTGTCACACGAATCACTGACCCACCCACCGACTGACCGACTGACCGACTGACCGACTAACCGACTGAATGACTTGACAAGTGACAACAATGCACCACATGCGAGAGTGTCACTCACTTCTCAAGCTGTCAACTGTCAAGCCGACAGGTTGTCAAGGCTTGTCACACGCCCCACTGACCCACCCACCGACTGACCCACTGACCGACTGAGCGACTGACCGACTGACTGACTGACTTGACAAGTGACAACAATGCACCACATGCCAGAGTGTCACTCACTTCTCAAGCTGTCAAGCTGAGAGTTTATCAAGGCTTGTCACACGAATCACTGACCCACCCAACGACTGACCGACTGACCGACTGACCGACTAACCGACTGACTGACTTGACAAGTGACAACAATGCACCAAATGCCAGAGTGTCACTCACTTCTCAAGCTGTCAACTGTCAAGCCGACAGGATATCAAGGCTTGTCACACGCCCCACTGACCCACCAACCGACTGACCCACTGACAGACTGACCTAATGACCGACTGACTGACTGACTTGACAAGTGACAACAATGCACCAAATGCCAGAGTGTCACTCACTTGTCAAGCTGTCAAGCTGTCAAGTTGACAGGTTGTCATGGCTTGTCACACGCCTCACTGACCCACCCACCGACTGACCCACTGACCGACTGACCGACTGACTTGACAAGTGACAACAATGCACCACATGCCAGAGTGTCACTCACTTCTCAAGCTGTCAAGCTGTCAAGCTGACAGGTTGTCAATGCTTGTCACACGCCTCACTGACCCACCCACCGACTGACCGACTCACCGACTGACCCACAGAGCGACTGACCTACTGACTGACTGACTTGACAAGTGACAACAATGCACCACATGCAGGAGTGTCACTAACTTCTCAAGCTGTCAAGCTGTCAAGCTGACAGGTTGTCAAGGCTTGTCACACGCCTCACTGACCCACCCACCGACTGACCGACTGACCGACTGAACGACTGACCGCCTTACACACTGACCGACTGACCGACTGACTGACTGACCGACTGACTTGACACCTGTCAACAATGCACCACATGCCAGAGTGTCACTCACTTCTCAAGCTGTCAAACTGTCAACCTGACAGGTTGTCAAGGCTTGTCACACGCCTCACTGACCCTCCAACACACTGACCTACTGACCGACTGAACGACTTACACACTGACCGACTGACAGACTGACTGACTGACTTGACAAGTGACAACAATGCACCACATGCAAGAGTGTCACTCACTTCTCAAGCTGTCAAGCTGTCAAGCTGACAGGATGTCAAGGCTTGTCACACGCGACTCTGAACCACCCACCGACTGACCGACTGACCGAATAACCGACTGACCGACTGACTGACTTGACAAGTGACAACAATGCACCACATGCCATAGTGTCACTCATTTCTCAATCTGTCAAGCTGTCATGCTCTCAAGCTGACAGGTTGTCAAGGCTTGTCACACGCCTCAATGAACCACCCACGGACTGACCGACTGACCGACTGACCGAGTGACTGACTGACTTGACAAGTGACAACAATGCACCACATGCTAGAGTGTCACTCACTTCTCAAGCTGTCAACTGTCAAGCTGACAGTTTGTCAAGGCTTGTCACACGCCTCACTGAACCACCCACCGACTGACCGACTGACCGACTAAACGACTGACTGACTGACTTGAAATGTGACATCTATGCACCACATGCCAGAGTGTCACTCACTTGTCAAGCTGTCAAGCTTTCAAGCTGACAGGTTGTCAAGTCTTTTCACACGCCTCACTGACCCACCCACCGACTGACCGACTGAACTACTGACTGACTGACTTGACCAGTGACAACAATGCACCACATGCCAGAGTGTCACTCACTTCTCAAGCTGTTAAGCTGTCAAGCTGACAGTTTGTCAAGGCTTGTCACACGCCTCACTAACCCACCCAACGACTGACCGACTCACCCACTGACCGACTGACTGACTTGACAAGTGACAACAATGCACCACATGCCAGAGTGTCACTCACTTCACAAGCTGTCAATCTGTCAAGCTGACAGGTTGTCAAGGCTTGTCACACGCCTCACTGACCCACCAACAGACTGACCGACTGACCGACTGAACGACTTACACACTGACCGACTTACCGACTGACTGTCTGACTTGACAAATGACAACAATGCACCACATGCCAGAGTGTCACTCACTTCTCAAGCTGTCAAGCTGTCAAGCTGACAGGTTGTCAAGGCTTGACACACGCCTCACTGAACCACCCACCGACTGACCCACTGACCGACTCACCGACTGACCGACTGACTGACTTGACAAGTGACAACAATGCACCACATGCCAGAGTGTCACTCACTTCACAAGCTGTCAATCTGTCAAGCTGACAGTTTGTCAAGGCTTGTCACACGCCTCACTGACCCACCCACCGACTGACCGACTCACCGTCTCACCGACTGACCGACTGACTGACTGACTTGACAAGTGACAACAATGCACCACATGCCAGAGCGTCACTCACATCTCAAGCTGTCAAGTTGTCAAGCTGACAGGTTGTCAAGGCTTGTCACACGCCTCACTGACCCATCCACCGACTGACCGACTGACCGACTGACCGACTGACTGACTTGACAAGTGACAACAATGCACCACATGCCAAAGTGTCACTCACTTCTCAAGCTGTCAAGCTGACAGGTTGTCAAGGCTTGTCACAGGCCTCACTGACCCACCCACCGACTGACCGACTGACCGACTGACTGAATTGACAAGTGACAACAATGCACCACATGCTAGAGTCTCACTAACTTGTCAAGCTGACAGGTTGTCAAGGCTTGTCACATGCCTCACGGACCCACCTACCGACTGACTGACTCACCGACTGACCGAATGTCCGACTCACTGACTTGACAAGTGACACCAATGCACCACATGCCAGAGTGTCACTCACTTCACAAGCCGTCAAGCTGTCAAAGGAGACAGGTTTTCAAGGCTTTTCACACGCCTCACTGACCCACCCACCGACTGACCCACTGACCGACTGACTGACTGACTTGACAAGTGGCAACAATGCACCACATGCCAGAGTGTCACTCACTTCACAAGCTGTCAATCTGTCAAGCTGACAGGTTGTCAAGTCTTGTCACACGCCTCACTGACCCACCAACAGACTGACCGACTGACCGACTGAACGACTTACACACTGACCGACTTACCGACTGACTGTCTGACTTGACAAATGACAACAATGCACCACATGCCAGAGTGTCACTCACTTCTCAAGCTGTCAAGCTGTCAAGCTGACAGGTTGTCAAGGCTTGTCACACGCCTCACTGACCCACCCACCGACTGACCTACTGACCGACTGACTGACTGACTTGACATGTGAACACAAGGCATTACATTTGATAGTGTTTCTCACATATCTAGCTGTCAAGCTGTCAAGCTGACAGTTAGTCAAGTCTTTTCACACGCCTCACTCGCTGATTGACTGACTGTCTCTCTGACTGACTGTCTGATAGACTGACTGACTGACTGACTGACTGAATGACTGACTGACTGACTGACTGACTGACTGACTGACTGACTGACTGACTGACTGACTGACTGACTGACTGACTGACTGACTGACTGACTGACTGACTGACTGACTGACTGACTGACTGACTGACTGACTGACTGACTGACTGACTGACGGACTGACTGACTAACCGAGTGACTGTATGCCTGACATGACAAGTGACAACAAAGCAACACATGGGAGATTTTCACTAAGTTTTCAAACTCTAAAGCTGCGAAGCTGAGAGTTTTTCTTGGAATGCAGCGGATGGAGTGTAGTGGAGTGGAGTGGAGTGGAGCGGAATGGAGTGGAGCAGAATGGAGGGGAGTGGAGGAGACTTGGCAATTGCAGCCAGTGAGTGCGAAAGCGGTGGTGTGATGCAGATGAAATGCTTGAAATTGCAGCCAGTCGGTGAGAGGGAAGTGCGCAATGTGACGTGGAGGAAGACTTGCAATTTGGCAGTGTGCTGCGGATGATAGCTTGGAGGTGGCGGTGCAAGTGAGCAGGATGATGAGCGAATTGTGGCAAGGAGGGTGGAGGTTGGAGGTTGTGAGTGCGAAATCGGCAGTGCAGAATGGAGTGGAGTGGAGTGATTGGAGTGGAGTGGAGTGGAGTGGAGCGGAGCGGAATGGAGTGGAGTGGAGTGGAAGAAACATAACTATCGCTTATAGTGAGTGCGAAAGCGGTGGTGTGATGCAGATGAAATGCTTGAAATTGCAGCCAGTCGGTGAGATGGAAGTGCGCAATGTGACGTGGAGGAAGACTTGCAATTTGGCAGTGTGCTGCGGATGATAGCTTGGAGGTGGCGGTGCAAGTGAGCAGGATGATGTGCGAATGGTGGCATGGAGGCTGGAGGGTGGAAGTTGTGAGGGCAGAATCGGCAGTGCAGAATGTAGAGAAGTGGAGTGGATTTGAGTGGATTGGAGTCGAGTGGAGCGGAATGGAGTGGAGTGGAGTGGAAGTGACTTGGCAATTGCAGCCAGTGAGTGCGATAGCGGTGGTGTGATGCAGATGAAATGCATGAAGATGCAGCCAGTCGGTGAGAGGGAAGTGCGCAATGTGACGTGGAGGAAGACTTGCAATTTGGCAGTGTGCTGCGGATGATAGCTTGGAGGTGGCGGTGCAAGTGAGCAGGATGATGAGCGAATTGTGGCACGGAGGGTGGGGGTTGGAGGTTGTGAGGGCGAAATGGGCAGTGCAGAGTGGAGTGGAGTGGAGTGTACTGGAGTGGAGCGGAGGGGAATGGAGTAGAGTGGAATGCAAGAGACATAACTATCGCTTATAGTGAGTGCGAAAGCGGTGGTGTGATGCAGATGAAATGCATGAAGATGCAGCCAGTCGGTGAGATGGAAGTGCGAAATGTGACGTGGAGGAAGACTTGCAATTTGGCAGTGTGCTACGGATGATATCTTGGAGGTGGCGGTGCAAGTGAGCAGTATGAAGAGCTAATTGTCGCAAGGAGGGTGGAGGTTGGAGGTTGTGTGGGCAGAATCGGCAGTGCAGAGTGGAGTGGAGTTCAGTGGAGTGAATCGGAACGGAGTTGATTTGAGCAGAATGGAGTAGAGTGGATTGGAAGAGACTTGGCAATTGCAGACAGTGATTGCGAAAGCGTGGTGTGATGCAGATGATATGCTTGAAATTGCAGCCAGTCGGTGAGATGGAAGTGCGCAATGTGACGTGGAGGAAGACTTGCAATTTGGCAGTGTGCTGCGGATGATAGCTTGGAGGTGGCGGTGCAAGTGAGCAGGATGATGAGCGAATTGTGGCAAGGAGGATGGGGGTTGGAGGTTGTGAGGGCGAAATCGGCAGTGCAGAATGGAGTGTAGTGGAGTGGAGTGGAGTGGAGCGGAGCGGAATGGAGTGGAGTGGAATGGAAGAGACATAATTATCGCTTATAGTGAGTGCGAAAGCGGTGGTGTGATGCAGATGAAATGCTTGAAATTGCAGCCAGTCGGTGAGAGGGAAGTGCGCAATGTGACGTGGAGGAAGACTTGCAATTTGGCAGTGTGCTACGGATGATATCTTGGAGGTGGCGGTGCAAGTGAGCAGTATGAAGAGCTAATTGTCGCAAGGAGGGTGGAGGTTGGAGGTTGTGTGGGCAGAATCGGCAGTGCAGAGTGGAGTGGAGTTCAGTGGAGTGAATCGGAACGGAGTTGATTTGAGCAGAATGGAGTAGAGTGGATTGGAAGAGACTTGGCAATTGCAGACAGTGATTGCGAAAGCGTGGTGTGATGCAGATGATATGCTTGAAATTGCAGCCAGTCGGTGAGATGGAAGTGCGCAATGTGACGTGGAGGAAGACTTGCAATTTGGCAGTGTGCTGCGGATGATAGCTTGGAGGTGGCGGTGCAAGTGAGCAGGATGATGAGCGAATTGTGGCAAGGAGGATGGGGGTTGGAGGTTGTGAGGGCGAAATCGGCAGTGCAGAATGGAGTGTAGTGGAGTGGAGTGGAGTGGAGCGGAGCGGAATGGAGTGGAGTGGAATGGAAGAGACATAATTATCGCTTATAGTGAGTGCGAAAGCGGTGGTGTGATGCAGATGAAATGCTTGAAATTGCAGCCAGTCGGTGAGAGGGAAGTGCGCAATGTGACGTGGAGGAAGACTTGCAATTTGGCAGTGTGCTGCGGATGATAGCTTGGAGGTGGCGGTGCAAGTGAGCAGGATGATGAGCGAATTGTCGCAAGGAGGGTGGAGGTTGGAGGTTGTGTGGGCTGAATCGGCAGTGCAGAGTGGAGTGGAGTTCAGTGGAGTGGATCGGAGCAAAGTTGATTTGAGCGGAATGGAGTAGAGTGGATTGGAATAGACTTGGCAATTGCAGACAGTGAGTGCGAAAGCGTGGTGTGATGCAGATGAAATGCTTGAAATTGCAGCCAGTCGGTGAGATGGAAGTGCGCAATGTGACGTGGAGGAAGACTTGCAATTTGGCAGTGTGCTGCGGATGATAGCTTGGAGGTGGCGGTGCAAGTGAGCAGGATGATGAGCGAATTGTGGCAAGGAGGGTGGATGTAGGAGGTTGTGAGTGCGAAATCGGCAGTTTAGAGTGCAGTGGATTGGAGTGGATTCGAGTGGAGCGGAATGGAGTAGAGTGGATTGGAATAGACTTGGCAATTGCAGACAGTGAGTGCGAAAGCGTGGTGTGATGCAGATGAAATGCTTGAAATTGCAGCCAGTCGGTGAGATGGAAGTGCGCAATGTGACGTGGAGGAACACTTGCAATTTGGCAGTGTGCTGCGGATGATAGCTTGAAGGTGGCGGTGCAAGTGAGCAGGATGATGAGCGAATTGTGGCAAGGAGGGTGGATGTAGGAGGTTGTGAGGGCAAAATCGGTAGTGCAGAGTGGACTGGAGTGGATTGGAGTGGGTGGAGTGTAGTCGAGTGGATCGGAATGGAGTGGAGTGAAGTGGAAGAGACTTGGCAATTGCAGACAGTGAGTGCGAAAGCGTGGTGTGATGCAGATGAAATGCATGAAGACGCAGCAAGTCGGTGAGATGGAAGTGCGCAATGTGACGTGGAGGAAGACTTGCAATTTGGCAGTGTGCTGCGGATGATAGCTTGGAGGTGGCGATGCAAGTGAGCAGGATGATGAGCGAATTGTGGCAATAGGGTGGGGGTTGGAGGTTGTTAGGGCAGAATCGGCAGTACAGAATGGAGTGGAGTGGAGTGGAGTGGAGTGGATTGGATTGGAGTGTAGTGGAGTGGAGCGGAATTGAGTGGAGTGGAGTGGAAGAGACTTAGCAATTGCAGCCTGTGAGTGCGATAGCGGTGGTGTGATGCAGATAAAATGCTTAAATATGCAGCCAGGCGGTGAGATGATAGCGCGCAATGTGGCGTGGAGGAAGACTTGCAATTTGGCAGTGTGCTACGGATGATAGATTGGAGGTAGCGGTGCAAGTGAGCAGGATGATGAGCGAATTGTGGCATGGAGGGTGGAGGTTGGAGGTTGTGTGTCCAGAATCGGCAGTGCAGAGTGGAGTGTAATGGAGTGGATTTAGTGGATTGGAGTCGAGTGGAGCGGAATGGAGTGGAGTGGAGTGGAAGAGACTTGGCAATTGCAGCCAGTGAGTGCGAAAGCGGTGGTGTGATGCCGGAGCAGATGAAATGCTTGAAATTGCAGCCAGTTGGTGAGAGGGAAGTGCGCAATGTGACGTGGAGGAAGACTTGCAATTTGGCAGTGTGCTGCGGATGATAGCTTGGAGGTGGCGGTGCAAGTGAGCAGGATGATGAGCGAATTGTGGCAAGGAGGGTGGAGGTTGGAGGTTGTGTGGGCAGAATCAGCAGTGCAGAATGGAGTGGATTGGAGAGGAGTGGAGCGCAATGGAGTGGAGTGGAGCGGAATGGAGGGGAGTGGAATGGAAGAGACATAACTATCGCTTATAGTGAGTGCGAAAGCGGTGGTGTGATGCAGATGAATTGCTTGAAATTGCAGCCAGTCGGTGAGATGGAAGTGCGCAATGTGACGTGGAGGAAGACTTGCAATTTGGCAGTGTGCTGCGGATGATAGCTTGGAGGTGGCGGTGCAAGTGAGCAGGATGATGAGCGAATTGTGGCACGGATGGTGGGGGTTGGAGGTTGTTAGGGCAGAATCGGCAGTACAGAATGGAGTGGAGTGGAGTGGAGGGGAGTGGAGCGGAGCGGAATGGAGTGGAGTGGAGTGGAAGAGACTTGGCAATTGCAGCCAGTGAGTGCGAAAGCGGTGGTGTGATGCAGATGAAATGCTTGAAATTGCAGCCAGTCGGTGAGAGGGAAGTGCGCAATGTGACGTGGAGGAAGACTTGCAATTTGGCAGTGTGCTGCGGATGATAGCTTGGAGGTGGCGGTGCAAGTGAGCAGGATGATGAGCGAATTGTGGCAAGGAGGGTGGATGTAGGAGGTTGTGAGGGCAAAATCGGTAGTGCAGAGTGGACTGGAGTGGATTGGAGTGGGTGGAGTGTAGTGGAGTGGATCGGAATGGAGTGGAGTGGAGTGGAAGAGACTTGGCAATTGCAGACAGTGAGTGCGAAAGCGTGGTGTGATGCAGATGAAATGCATGAAGACGCAGCCAGTCGGTGAGATGGAAGTGCGCAATGTGACGTGGAGGAAGACTTGCAATTTGGCATTGTGCTGCGGATGATAGCTTGGAGGTGGCGATGCAAGTGAGCAGGATGATGAGCGAATTGTGGCACGGATGGTGGGGGTTGGAGGTTGTGAGGGCAAAATCGGTAGTGCAGAGTGGACTGGAGTGGATTGGAGTGGGTGGAGTGTAGTGGAGTGGATCGGAATGGAGTGGAGTGAAGTGGAAGAGACTTGGCAATTGCAGACAGTGAGTGCGAAAGCGTGGTGTGATGCAGATGAAATGCTTGAAATTGCAGCCAGTCGGTGAGATGGAAGTGCGCAATGTGACGTGGAGGAACACTTGCAATTTGGCAGTGTGCTGCGGATGATAGCTTGGAGGCGGCGGTGCAAGTGAGCAGGATGATGAGCGAATTGTGGCAAGGAGGGTGGAGGTTGGAGGTTGTGTGTCCAGAATCGGCAGTGCAGAGTGGAGTGTAATGGAGTGGATTTGAGTGGATTGGAGTCGAGTGGAGCGGAATGGAGTGGAGTGGAGTGGAAGAGACTTGGCAATTGCAGCCAGTGAGTGCGAAAGCGGTGGTGTGATGCAGATGAAATGCATGAAGATGCAGCCAGTCGGTGAGAGGGAAGTGCGCAATGTGACGTGGAGGAAGACTTGCAATTTGGCAGTGTGCTGCGGATGATAGCTTGGAGGCGGCGGTGCAAGTGAGCAGGATGATGAGCGAATTGTCGCAAGGAGGGTGGAGGTTGGAGGTTGTGAGGGCAAAATCGGTAGTGCAGAGTGGACTGGAGTGGATTGGATTGGGTGGAGTGTAGTGGAGTGGATCGGAATGGAGTGGAGTGGAGTGGAAGAGACTTGGCAATTGCAGACAGTGAGTGCGAAAGCGTGGTGTGATGCAGATGAAATGCATGAAGATGCAGCCAGTCGGTGAGAGGGAAGTGCGCAATGTGACGTGGAGGAAGACTTGCAATTTGGCAGTGTGCTGCGGATGAGAGCTTGGAGGCGGAGGTGCAAGTGAGCAGGATGATGAGCGAATTGTCGCAAGGAGGGTGGAGGTTGGAGGTTGTGTGTCCAGAATCGGCAGTGCAGAGTGGAGTGTAATGGAGTGGATTTGAGTGGATTGGAGTCGAGTGGAGCGGAATGGAGTGGAGTGGAGTGGAAGAGACTTGGCAATTGCAGCCAGTGAGTGCGAAAGCGGTGGTGTGATGCAGATGAAATGCATGAAGATGCAGCCAGTCGGTGAGAGGGAAGTGCGCAATGTGACGTGGAGGAAGACTTGCAATTTGGCAGTGTGCTGCGGATGATAGCTTGGAGGCGGCGGTGCAAGTGAGCAGGATGATGAGCGAATTGTCGCAAGGAGGGTGGAGGTTGGAGGTTGTGTGGGCAGAATCGGCAGTGCAGAGTGGAGTGTAGTGGAGTAGATTTGAGTGCATTGGAGTCGAGTGGAGCGGAATGGGGTGGTGTGGAGTGGAAGAGACTTGGCAATTGCAGACAGTGAGTGCGAAAGCGTGGTGGGATGCCGATGATATGCTTGAAATTGCAGCCAGTCGGTGAGATGGAAGTGCGCAATGTGACGTGGAGGAAGACTTGCAATTTGGCAGTGTGCTGCGCATGATAGCTTGGAGGTGGCGGTGCAAGTGAGCAGGATGATGAGCGAATTGTGGCACGGATGGTGGGGGTTGGAGGTTGTAGGGCAGAATCGGCGTCAGCAGAATGGAGTGGAGTGGAGTGGAGTGGAGTGGATTGGATTGGAGTGTAGTGGTGGAGCGGAATGAGTGGAGTGGAGTGGAAGAGACTTAGCAATTGCCTGTGAGTGCGATAGCGGTGTGTGTGATGCAGTAAAATGCTTAAATATGCAGCCAGGCGGTGAGATGATAGCGCGCAATGTGGCGTGGAGGAAGACTTGCAATTTGGCAGTGTGCTACGGATGATAGATTGGAGGTAGCGGTGCAAGTGAGCAGGATGATGAGCGAATTGTGGCATGGAGGGTGGAGGTTGGAGGTTGTGTGTCCAGAATCGGCAGTGCAGAGTGGAGTGTAATGGAGTGGATTTAGTGGATTGGAGTCGAGTGGAGCGGAATGGAGTGGAGTGGAGTGGAAGAGACTTGGCAATTGCAGCCAGTGAGTGCGAAAGCGGTGGTGTGATGCAGATGAAATGCTTGAAATTGCAGCCAGTTGGTGAGAGGGAAGTGCGCAATGTGACGTGGAGGAAGACTTGCAATTTGGCAGTGTGCTGCGGATGATAGCTGGGAGGTGGCGGTGCAAGTGAGCAGGATGATGAGCGAATTGTGGCAAGGAGGGTGGAGGTTGGAGGTTGTGTGGGCAGAATCAGCAGTGCAGAATGGAGTGGATTGGAGAGGAGGGAGCGCAATGGAGTGGAGTGGAGCGGAATGGAGTGGAGTGGAATGGAAGAGACTAACTATCGCTTATAGTGAGTGCGAAAGCGGTGGTGTGATGCAGATGAATTGCTTGAAATTGCAGCCAGTCGGTGAGATGGAAGTGCGCAATGTGACGTGGAGGAAGACTTGCAATTTGGCAGTGTGCTGCGGATGATAGCTTGGAGGTGGCGGTGCAAGTGAGCAGGATGATGAGCGAATTGTGGCACGGATGGTGGGGGTTGGAGGTTGTTAGGGCAGAATCGGCAGTACAGAATGGAGTGGAGTGGAGTGGAGGGGAGTGGAGCGGAGCGGAATGGAGTGGAGTGGAGTGGAAGAGACTTGGCAATTGCAGCCTGTGAGTGCGAAAGCGGTGGTGTGATGCTGATTAAATGCTTGAAAATGCAGCCAGTCGGTGAGAGGGAAGTGCGCAATGTGACGTGGAGGAAGACTTGCAATTTGGCAGTGTGCTGCGGATGATAGCTTGGAGGTTGCGGTGCAAGTGAGCAGGATGATGAGCGAATTGTGGCATGGAGGGTGGAGGTTGGAGGTTGTGTGTCCAGAATCTGCAGTGCAGAGTGGAGTGTAATGGAGTGGATTTAGTGGATTGGAGTCGAGTGGAGCGGAATGGAGTGGAGTGGAGTGGAAGAGACTTGGCAATTGCAGCCAGTGAGTGCGAAAGCGGTGGTGTGATGCAGATGAAATGCTTGAAATTGCAGCCAGTCGGTGAGAGGGAAGTGCGCAATGTGACGTGGAGGAAGACTTGCAATTTGGCAGTGTGCTGCGGATGATAGCTTGGAGGTGGCGGTGCAAGTGAGCAGGATGATGAGCGAATTGTGGCATGGAGGGTGGACGTTGGAGGTTGTGAGGGAGAAATCGGCCGTGCAGAGTTGAGTGGAGTCGAGTGGAGTGTAGTGGAGTGTAGCGGAATGGAGTTGAGTGGAGTGGAAGAGGCTTGGCAATTGCAGACAGTGAGTGCGAAAGCGGTGGTGTGATGCAGATGAAATGCTTGAAATTGCAGCCAGTCGGTGAGAGGGAAGTGCGCAATGTGACGTGGAGGAAGACTTGCAATTTGGCATTGTGCTGCGGATGATAGCTTGGAGGTGGCGGTGCAAGTGAGCAGGATGATGAGCGAATTGTGGCATGGAGGGTGGACGTTGGAGGTTGTGTGTTTAGAATCGGCAGTGCAGAGTGGAGTGTAATGGAGTGGATTTAGTGGATTGGAGTCGAGTGGAGCGGAATGGAGTGGAGTGGAGTGGAAGAGACTTGGCAATTGCAGCCTGTGAGTGCGAAAGCGGTGGTGTGATGCAGATGAAATGCTTGAAATTGCAGCCAGTCGGTGAGAGGGAAGTGCGCAATGTGACGTGGAGGAAGACTTGCAATTTGGCAGTGTGCTGCGGATGATAGCTTGGAGGTGGCGGTGCAAGTGAGCAGGATGATGAGCGAATTGTGGCAAGGAGGGTGGAGGTTGGAGGTTGTGTGTCCAGAATCGGCAGTGCAGAGTGGAGTGTAATGGAGTGGATTTAGTGGATTGGAGTCGAGTGGAGCGGAATGGAGTGGAGTGGAGTGGAAGAGACTTGGCAATTGCAGCCAATGAGTGCGAAAGCGGTGGTGTGATGCAGATGAAATGCTTGAAATTGCAGCCAGTCGGTGAGAGGGAAGTGCGCAATGTGACGTGGAGGAAGACTTGCAATTTGGCAGTGTGCTGCGGATGATAGCTTGGAGGTGGCGGTGCAAGTGAGCAGGATGATGAGCGAATTGTGGCATGGAGGGTGGAGGTTGGAGGTTGTGTGTCCAGAATCGGCAGTGCAGAGTAAAGTGTAATGGAGTGGATTTAGTGGATTGGAGTCGAGTGGAGCGGAATGGAGTGGAGTGGAGTGGAAGAGACTTGGCAATTGCAGCCAGTGAGTGCGAAAGCGGTGGTGTGATGCAGATAATATGCTTGAAATTGCAGCCAGTCGGTGAGATGGAAGTGCGCAATGTGACGTGGAGGAAGACTTGCAATTTGGCAGTGTGCTGCGGATGATAGCTTGGAGATGGCGGTGCAAGTGAGCAGGATGATGAGCGAATTGTGGCAAGGAGGGTGGAGGTTGGAGGTTGTGTGTCCAGAATCGGCAGTGCAGAGTGGAGTGTAATGGAGTGGATTTAGTGGATTGGAGTCGAGTGGAGCGGAATGGAGTGGAGTGGAGTGGAAGAGACTTGGCAATTGCAGACAGTGAGTGCGAAAGCGGTGGTGTGATGCAGATGAAATGCTTGAAATTGCAGCCAGTCGGTGAGAGATGGAAGTGCGCAATGTGACGTGGAGGAAGACTTGCAATTTGGCAGTGTGCTGCGGATGATAGCTTGGAGGTGGCGGTGCAAGTGAGCAGGATGATGAGCGAATTGTGGCAGGGGGGGGGTTGGAGTTTGAGGCAGAATCGGCAGTGCAGAGTGGAGTAGTGGAGTGGATTTAGTGGAGTGAGTGAGTGGAGCGAATGGAGTGGAGTGGAGTGGAAGAGACTTGGCAATTGCAGCCAGTGAGTGCGAAAGCGTGGTGTGATGCAGATAATATGCTTGAAATTGCAGCCAGTCGGTGAGAGGGAAGTGCGCAATGTGACGTGGAGGAAGACTTGCAATTTGGCAGTGTGCTGCGGATGATAGCTTGGAGGTGGCGGTGCAAGTGAGCAGGATGATGAGCGAATTGTGGCATGGAGGGTGGAGGTTGGAGGTTGTGTGTCCAGAATCGGCAGTGCAGAGTAAAGTGTAATGGAGTGGATTTAGTGGATTGGAGTCGAGTGGAGCGGAATGGAGTGGAGTGGAGTGGAAGAGACTTGGCAATTGCAGCCAGTGAGTGCGAAAGCGGTGGTGTGATGCAGATAATATGCTTGAAATTGCAGCCAGTCGGTGAGATGGAAGTGCGCAATGTGACGTGGAGGAAGACTTGCAATTTGGCAGTGTGCTGCGGATGATAGCTTGGAGATGGCGGTGCAAGTGAGCAGGATGATGAGCGAATTGTGGCAAGGAGGGTGGAGGTTGGAGGTTGTGTGTCCAGAATCGGCAGTGCAGAGTGGAGTGTAATGGAGTGGATTTAGTGGATTGGAGTCGAGTGGAGCGGAATGGAGTGGAGTGGAGTGGAAGAGACTTGGCAATTGCAGACAGTGAGTGCGAAAGCGGTGGTGTGATGCAGATGAAATGCTTGAAATTGCAGCCAGTCGGTGAGATGGAAGTGCGCAATGTGACGTGGAGGAAGACTTGCAATTTGGCAGTGTGCTGCGGATGATAGCCTGGAGGTGGCGGTGCAAGTGAGCAGGATGATGAGCGAATTGTGGCTATGAGGGTGGGGGTTGGAGATTGTGAGGGCAGAATCGGCAGTGCAGAGTGGAGTGGAGTGGAGTGGATTTGAGTGGAGTGTAGTGAAGTGGAGCGGAATGGAGTGGAGTGGAGTGGAAGAGACTTGGCAATTGCAGACAGTGAGTGCGAAAGCGTGGTGTGATGCAGATAATATGCTTGAAATTGCAGCCAGTCGGTGAGAGGGAAGTGCGCAATGTGACGTGGAGGAAGACTTGCAATTTGGCAGTGTGCTGCGGATGATAGCTTGGAGGTGGCGGTGAAGTGAGCAGGATGATGAGCGAATTGTGGCATGGAGGGTGGACGTTGGAGGTTGTGTGTCCAGAATCGGCAGTGCAGAGTGGAGTGTAATGGAGTGGATTTAGTGGATTGGAGTCGAGTGGAGCGGAATGGAGTGGAGTGGAGTGGAAGAGACTTGGCAATTGCAGCCTGTGAGTGCGAAAGCGGTGGTGTGATGCAGATGAAATGCTTGAAATTGCAGCCAGTCGGTGAGAGGGAAGTGCGCAATGTGACGTGGAGGAAGACTTGCAATTTGGCAGTGTGCTGCGGATGATAGCTTGGAGGTGGCGGTGCAAGTGAGCAGGATGATGAGCGAAATGTCGCAAGGAGGGTGGGGGTTGGAGATTGTGAGGGCAGAATCGGCAGAGCAGATTGGAGTGGAGTGGATTGGAGTGGGGTGGAGTGTAGTGGAGCGGAATGGAGTGCAGTGGAGTGGAAGAGACTTGGCAATTGCAGCCAGTGAGTGCGAAAGCGGTGGTGTGATGCAGATGAAATGCTTGAAATTGCAGCCAGTCGGTGAGAGGGAAGTGCGCAATGTGACGTGGAGGAAGACTTGCAATTTGGCAGTGTGCTGCGGATGATAGCTTGGAGGTGGCGGTGCAAGTGAGCAGGATGATGAGCGAATTGTGGCAAGGAGGGTGGAGGTTGGAGGTTGTGTGTCCAGAATCGGCAGTGCAGAGTGGAGTGTAATGGAGTGGATTTAGTGGATTGGAGTCGAGTGGAGCGGAATGGAGTGGAGTGGAGTGGAAGAGACTTGGCAATTGCAGCCAATGAGTGCGAAAGCGGTGGTGTGATGCAGATGAAATGCTTGAAATTGCAGCCAGTCGGTGAGAGGGAAGTGCGCAATGTGACGTGGAGGAAGACTTGCAATTTGGCAGTGTGCTGCGGATGATAGCTTGGAGGTGGCGGTGCAAGTGAGCAGGATGATGAGCGAATTGTGGCATGGAGGGTGGAGGTTGGAGGTTGTGTGTCCAGAATCGGCAGTGCAGGTAAAGTGTAATGGAGTGGATTTAGTGGATTGGAGTCGAGTGGAGCGGAATGGAGTGGAGTGGAGTGGAAGAGACTTGGCAATTGCAGCCAGTGAGTGCGAAAGCGGTGGTGTGATGCAGATTATGCTTGAAATTGCAGCCAGTCGGTGAGATGGAAGTGCGCAATGTGACGTGGAGGAAGACTTGCAATTTGGCAGTGTGCTGCGGATGATAGCTGGAGGTGGCGGTGCAAGTGAGCAGGATGATGAGCGAATTGTGGCAAGGAGGGTGGAGGGGTTGGGTTGTGTGTCCAGAATCGGCAGTGCAGAGTGGAGTGTAATGGAGTGGATTTAGTGGATTGGAGTCGGTGGAGCGGATGGAGTGGAGTGGAGTGGAAGAGACTTGGCAATTGCAGACAGTGAGTGCGAAAGCGGTGGTGTGATGCAGATGAAATGCTTGAAATTGCAGCCAGTCGGTGAGATGGAAGTGCGCAATGTGACGTGGAGGAAGACTTGCAATTTGGCAGTGTGCTGCGGATGATAGCCTGGAGGTGGCGGTGCAAGTGAGCAGGATGATGAGCGAATTGTGGCTATGAGGGTGGGGGTTGGAGATTGTGAGGGCAGAATCGGCAGTGCAGAGTGGAGTGGAGTGGAGTGGATTTAGTGGAGGTAGTGAAGTGGAGGCGCAATGGAGTGGAGTGGAGTGGAAGAGACTTGGCAATTGCAGACAGTGAGTGCGAAAGCGTGGTGTGATGCAGATGAAATGCTTGAAATTGCCAGCAGTGGTGAGAGGGAAGTGCGCAATGTGACGTGGAGGAAGACTTGCAATTTGGCAGTGTGCTGCGGATGATAGCTTGGAGGTGGCGGTGAAGTGAGCAGGATGATGAGCGAATTGTGGCATGGAGGGTGGACGTTGAGGTTGTGTGTCCAGAATCGGCAGTGCAGAGTGGAGTGTAATGGAGTGATTTATGGATGGAGTCGAGTGGAGCGGAATGGAGTGGAGTGGAGTGGAAGAGACTTGGCAATTGCACAGTGAGTGCGAAAGCGGTGGTGTGATGCAGATGAAATGCTTGAAATTGAGCAGTCGGTCAGAGGAGATGGAAGTGCGCAATGTGACGTGGAGGAAGACTTGCAATTTGGCAGTGTGCTGCGGATGATAGCTTGGAGGTGGCGGTGCAAGTGAGCAGGATGATGAGCGAATTGTGGCAAGGAGGGTGGGGTTGGAGTTGTGGTGCAGAAATCGGAGCAGATTGGAGTGTGGAGTGGATTGAGTGGGTGGAGTGTAGTGGAGCGGAATGGAGTGAGTGGAGTGGAAGAGACTTGGCAATTGCAGCAGTGAGTGCGAAAGCGGTGGTGTGATGCAGATGAAATGCTTGAAATTGCAGCCAGTCGGTGAGATGGAAGTGCGCAATGTGACGTGGAGGAAGACTTGCAATTTGGCAGTGTGCTGCGGATGATAGCTTGGAGGGGCGGTGCAAGTGAGCAGGATGATGAGCGAATTGTGGCAAGGAGGGTGGAGGTTGGAGGTTGTGTGTCCAGAATCGGCAGTGCAGAGGGAGTGTAATGGAGTGGATTTAGTGGATTGGAGTCGAGTGGAGCGGAATGGAGTGGAGTGGAGTGGAAGAGACTTGGCAATTGCAGCCAGTGAGTGCGAAAGGTGGTGTGATGCAGATGAAATGCTGAAATTGCAGCCAGTCGGTGAGATGGAAGTGCGCAATGTGACGTGGAGGAAGACTTGCAATTTGGCAGTGTGCTGCGGATGATAGCTTGAGGTGGCGGTGCAAGTGAGCAGGATGATGAGCGAATTGTGGCATGGAGGGTGGAGGTTGGAGGTTGTGTGTCCAGAATCGGCAGTGCAGAGTAAAGTGTAATGGAGTGGATTTAGTGGATTGGAGTCGAGTGGAGCGGAATGGAGTGGAGTGAGTGGGGAAGAGACTTGGCAATTGCAGCCAGTGAGTGCGAAAGCGGTGGTGTGATGCAGATAATATGCTTGAAATTGCAGCCAGTCGGTGAGATGGAAGTGCGCAATGTGACGTGGAGGAAGACTTGCAATTTGGCAGTGTGCTGCGGATGATAGCTTGGAGGTGGCGGTGCAAGTGAGCAGGATGATGAGCGAATTGTGGCAAGGAGGGTGGAGGTTGGAGGTTGGTGCAGAATCGGCAGTGCAGAGTGGAGTGATGGAGTGGATTTAGTGGATTGGGAGTGAGTGGAGCGGAATGGAGTGGAGTGGAGTGGAAGAGACTTGGCAATTGCAGACAGTGAGTGCGAAAGCGGTGGTGTGAGATGAATGAAATGCTTGAAATTGCAGCCAGGTGAGATGGAAGTGCGCAATGTGACGTGGAGGAAGACTTGCAATTTGGCAGTGTGCTGCGGATGATAGCTGGAGGTGGCGGTGCAAGTGAGCAGGATGATGAGCGAATTGTGGCATGAGGGTGGGGGTTGGAGTGTGAGGGCAGAATCGGCACAGTGCAGAGGAGTGGAGTGGAGTGGATTTGAGTGGAGTGGAGTGAAGTGGAGCGAATGGAGTGGAGTGGAGTGGAAGAGACTTGGCAATTGCAGACAGTGAGTGCGAAAGGTGGTGTGATGCAGAAATATGCTTGAAATTGCAGCCAGTCGGTGAGAGGGAAGTGCGCAATGTGACGTGGAGGAAGACTTGCAATTTGGCAGTGTGCTGCGGATGATAGCTTGGAGGTGGCGGTGAAGTGAGCAGGATGATGAGCGAATTGTGGCATGGAGGGTGGAGGTTTGAGGTTGTGTGTCCAGAATCGGCAGTGCAGAGTGGAGTGGAGTTCAGTGGAGTGAATCGGAACGGAGTTGATTTGAGCGGAATGGAGTAGAGTGGATTGGAAGAGACTTGGCAATTGCAGACAGTGAGTGCGAAAGCGTGGTGTGATGCAGATGAAATGCTTGAAATTGCAGCCAGTCGGTGAGATGGAAGTGCGCAATGTGACGTGGAGGAAGACTTGCAATTCGGCAGTGTGCTACGGATGATAGCTTGGAGGTGGCGGTGAAGTGAGCAGGATGATGAGCGAATTGTGGCAAGGAGGGTGGAGGTTGGAGGTTGTGAGTGCGAAATCGGCCGTGCAGAATGGAGTTGATTGGAGTGGAGTGTAGTGGAGTGTAGCGGAATGGAGTGGAGTGGAGTGTAAGAGACTTGGCAATTGCAGGCAGTGAGTGCGAAAGCGGTGGTTTGATGCAGATGAAATGCTTGAAAATGCAGCCAGTCGGTGAGATGGAAGTGCGCAATGTGACGTGGAGGAAGACTTGCAATTTGGCAGTGTGCTGCGGATGATAGCTTGGAGGTGGCGGTGCAAGTGAGCAGGATGATGATCGAATTGTGGCAAGGAGGGTGGAGGTTGTAGGTTGTGAGGGCCGAATCGGCAGTTCAGAATGGACTGGAGTGGAGTGGATTTGAGTGGATTGGAGTCGAGTGGAGCGGAATGGAGTGGAGTGGAGTGGAAGAGACTTGGCAATTGCAGCCAGTGAGTGCGAAAGCGGTGGTGTGATGCAGATGAAATGCATGAAGATGCAGCCAGTCGGTGAGATGGAAGTGCGCAATGTGACGTGGAGGAAGACTTGCAATTTGGCAGTGTGCTGCGGATGATAGCTTAGAGGTGGCGATGCAAGTGAGCAGGATGATGAGCGAATTGTGGCACGGAGGGTGGAGGTTGTAGGTTGTGAGGGCCGAATCGGCAGTTCAGAATGGAGTGGAGTGGAATGGATTTGAGTGGATTGGAGTCGAGTGGAGCGGAATGGAGTGGAGTGGATTGGAAGAGACTTGGCAATTGCAGCCAGTGAGTGCGAAAGCGGTGGTGTGATGCAGATGATATGCTTGAAATTGCAGCCAGTCGGTGAGATGGAAGTGCGCAATGTGACGTGGAGGAAGACTTGCAATTCGGCAGTGTGCTACGGATGATAGCTTGGAGGTGGCGGTGAAGTGAGCAGGATGATGAGCGAATTGTGGCAAGGAGGGTGGAGGTTGGAGGTTGTGAGTGCGAAATCGGCCGTGCAGAATGGAGTTGATTGGAGTGGAGTGTAGTGGAGTGTAGCGGAATGGAGTGGAGTGGAGTGTAAGAGACTTGGCAATTGCAGGCAGTGAGTGCGAAAGCGGTGGTTTGATGCAGATGAAATGCTTGAAAATGCAGCCAGTCGGTGAGATGGAAGTGCGCAATGTGACGTGGAGGAAGACTTGCAATTTGGCAGTGTGCTGCGGATGATAGCTTGGAGGTGGCGGTGCAAGTGAGCATGATGATCGAATTGTGGCAAGGAGGGTGGAGGTTGTAGGTTGTGAGGGCCGAATCGGCAGTTCAGAATGGACTGGAGTGGAGTGGATTTGAGTGGATTGGAGTCGAGTGGAGCGGAATGGAGTGGAGTGGAGTGGAAGAGACTTGGCAATTGCAGCCAGTGAGTGCGAAAGCGGTGGTGTGATGCAGATGAAATGCATGAAGATGCAGCCAGTCGGTGAGATGGAAGTGCGCAATGTGACGTGGAGGAAGACTTGCAATTTGGCAGTGTGCTGCGGATGATAGCTTAGAGGTGGCGATGCAAGTGAGCAGGATGATGAGCGAATTGTGGCACGGAGGGTGGAGGTTGTAGGTTGTGAGGGCCGAACGGCAGTTTCAGAATGGAGTGGAGTGGAATGGATTGAGTGGATTGGAGTCGAGTGGAGCGGAATGGAGTGGAGTGGATTGGAAGAGACTTGGCAATTGCAGCCAGTGAGTGCGAAAGCGGTGGTGTGATGCAGATGATATGCTTGAAATTGCAGCCAGTCGGTAAGATGTAAGTGCGCAATATGATGTGGAGGAAGACTTGCAATTTGGCAGTGTGCTGCAGATGATAGCTTGGAGGTGGCGGTGCAAGTGAGCAGGATGCTGGGCGAATTGTGGCAAGGAGGGTGGAGGTTGGAGGTTGTGAGTGCGAAATCGGCAGTGCAGAGTTGAGTGAAGTGCAGTGGATTGGAGTCGTATGGAGTTGAGTGGAGTGTAGTGGAAGAGACTTGGCAATTGCAGCCAGTGAGTGCGAAAGCGTTGGTGTGATGCAGATGAAATGCTTGAAATTGCAGCCAGTCTTTGAGGTGTATTTTCGCAATATGACGTGGTGGAATGCTCTTATTTTAACAATATTTTCCCATGCATCTACCGCACAAAATTTATCACCTTATGACTCGAGAACATCTATAATCTTTTGGGGAGTCAAGCAGCTGAGGCGGTGTCATACTGTTCAAGGCTACGCCTAAATATATGAAAATGGTGCACCGTTTCCGCCGAGACATCACAGGGCTATTTGATTTAGACACGACGTCGCCACATATCAGCCCCAGTTAAGTGGCCAATATCCGAGTGGAAAATAACTCAGAACTTCTACAGCAGTCAAGGATATGACGACATCTCATCCTACCGAATGCTGCGTTAACGGAAAAAATGGGACAAATTAAGGGCAGTCAGTGCTTTCTCGGTGTGTCTTGAACGCATCGAATTGATCACTATTTCACTAGAGAACAGCTCTAACTATCTACGGGAGGCAACAACGTGTAATGTTCTCATTCTACACAACGCCATGTCCAAAACCGACAACAATGATGCAGTATTGGCATCCTGCTAACACAGAGACCTTCAATTTTGCAAAGAAGTCGGTATTTTTCAAACACAACAAATTGTTCGCTGTCGACACGGGATCACCGAAAACATTTCGAGGACGCAGCAAACTGAGGAGGTCTCACTTGACACAACGATAGGTCACAGCGGATGAATGTGGTGCAGCCTTAGAGCTGTACCAAATCAGGATCCTTTCCTTTCAACAGGAGGTCCCCTCATATCGCCCACAACCAATTAGTCAATATGTGACTTGAGGTCACCTTCATTCATCTACAGAAGGCAGCAAGATAAGGCGTTCCCACTGTACCCAATGCTATATCGAAACGGAGTGAAAGATGCAACACTAGAGCAGAGGCAAAGCAGGGTCCTTTCCTTTCGGCAAGTGGTATCCACATGTCTGCCGCATCCAAGTGGTCAATGTGTGAGTTGGGAAAGCCTCACAATATTTACAGGACGCGGCAAGAAGAGGTGTCTTCTTCCACCCAACACTAATGCAAAAACGGAAAAAGGTTGCGGCCATAGAGTCGTGGCAGAGTTGGATCCTTTCCTTTTAACAAGGTGTGACCACATACTGACCAAACACAATTAGTCACTATGTGGCCCGAGAACACCTAGACGCATCTAGAGGGCGCTGAAAGTTGGAAATTGCTCTCCTACTCAAGGCTCACTCAAAACGGGCAAAACGATATAGTGTTAGCGCAGTGGCAAAGAGGGACCTTTCCTACCAAGAGGAAGTAAGCGTTTATCGACAAAATCCAAATGGACAGGATCCCAATCCAATTCGAGAGCACCTCTAGCAATAGCAAGCAGGCAAAGGGATGAGGCAGTCTTGTTCTTGTAACGCTGTGTCAAAATGAATGCAATTGATTCAGCATTAACATCGACCAATGAAGAGGTCCTTTGCATCAAGCAAGACGCCGCCCTATATGGACCACCTCCTGATGGTCGGTATGCCACCCGACCACCTAATAAATGTCCATGTTCGAATCGAGAGCACCTATAAACATCTCTAAGAGGCAACAAGTTGGGATGTTCTCATGCTTATAAACGCTGTGTCAAAATGAATAATGTAATGATGCATAACTAGGAAGTCGTATACAAATCGATGACACCTTTGGACACATTTACAAGGGGAAAATCGAAGTGGCCCCATCCCATCCAATGCTGTGATAGAGCGACTAACAAATGATTCGGCTTTAACAACGCCCGATGAAGAAGACCTCTGCATTGCTCATGACGGCGCCCTATGTGGACCACCTCCTAATGGTCACATCCAACTCGAGAGTAAGTACGTTGTAGCATCTTCGGGTGGCAACAAGATAAAGTGGTCTCTTTTACCTAACGCCATTTTGAAATGGAAACTGCCGGTGCTTTAGTGACGTCATCCTCTCACCAAAGTCGATGAGGTGGTCTCATGCTACTCAACGCCCTGTCAGCATGAATGAACATGGTGTAGCACTCACCTCCTCCAATGACGAGGGCCTTCACATCATTCCACACGCTGACACTTGTGATCCACCTACGACTACATTTTTGACCAGTTTATTGTTTGCGTCGAAATAGAACTTTTCGCTACTGCATTCTTCATCAATTCCAACTATCACAGCGAAAAGCGAATTTTTGTTTTATGCAACAACCTTAGTAGATTTTATGGCAAATTAGGCAAATTGGGACCTTGCTCATAGGCAACAATTTTCCTTTAGGTGGAGGGGACTTGTTTCCCATTTGGCCCTTTTTTCATGTTGACTGTGTGGACGCAGGGTAAGGAAACCCGTGCGACGGGCGACACACCTTCAACCACGGGTTGCGAAACATATGGCAGTCTTTCTGATTGGCGGACGTGGTACTTGCTATCCAGAAGCCGCAGTGCCTCCCACTCCTCACAATGGCGCAGCCAGACAGGGCAATAGCCATCATACAGTCCGGCGGCAATTACAAGAGACGCACAAATCTCGAGTACTCCTTGATGGTCACTAACGCGTGCAACAATGTGAGGAGTTGACCTAATACTTCAAAATGGATCAAAAGGAACGCAGAGCAATTACAGTACTGCCGCAGATTACCATGTTACTAAAGAGGGAGCACTCAAATTAGATAAATCAAAAAGGCACCATGTGATTCCAGACAGTGAGTTGGGATGAGATGAGAAGGCAGTGTAAGTGACGTGAGGTGGTGGGAAGGAAAAAGTTGGAAAAGGTGAAGAGGATAAAAGGTAGGGGCACAGCAAACCACTCAAAATACTCTCAGTTCAAACTCAATTAATCATCTAAACCATTCTGCAGCATGACATGGGTACGATTAGGCATTGCATTTAAAAACAAATAAACCTCATCAGTAATCCTACTTTTACCGTCGCGTGTAGCTCGGCAAGTAGGTGTATGTAGAATAGGATAAACGAGCACAGAACCACATAAATAAGTTCGTTCTGAAAAGGTTGAGAAAAAATGCCAAGATCTTAGCAGCCTAATGCCCTTTCGCACAAATTACAATCGTGTAACCAAACTTCACAGCTACAAAACTAACAAACCTATTAACGCTCCAACTCGTTATTTTAACGCATTCGCCTGAAGCATTTGCAGTGAAACAAATAAACACGAAAACGTTGCCTTGTGTGCGGAAAGCACAAAACCTATGCAGTGACCGAATTTCCTCCCTTTGTATTTATGTAAGCAGGTATTAATGCAGAAAATTGGCAAATAGGCAAGTGAAATTCGCAGAAGATTTATCCGTGAGAACGGACAAATGATGAGCAATAATATAAAGAAAAAATTGGGCAGTGCTAATTCTATCATGCTGTAAGCAAAATAAAATTGCTAGCAAATGTCTAATTTCGCATGATTATCAGTTATGAAACACGTTCAAAATGGCTAATTTCGTTTGTGAATAACAGTTGGTGAGGAATGATCATAATAGAGAACAGTGCACCTTCAGCGACGGCACGCACCTACCAAAACAACGCGGTGGAAGTAGAGCCACCAAATTCATTGATGTGGAGGAGAGTGGCCTAATTTCCCCACCCCATTCACTCCCACTGCAGTCACGTGAGCACAGTCGACCACGGCTCAGCTTAGCCAGCTCGTCTTAACGCTATGTGAAGTAACGTAGATTTGCGAAAGCGAGAATAAGAAACCAGTCGATACCATTTATTTTGGATGACGTTGACATCACACATGTCTCCTTTTCGTCAGTATACAATTTGACGCGCCAATTACTGCTGCTTAACTGCCAACTTCTGTGGACCAATGTGTGCCCCTTTTCAGAATTTGATGCTATGCTCCTATACCCCTTTATCCATCTGTTGACACTTCACCACCATCGCCACTAACATCATAGGAACAACAACAGCAATAGCAGTGCCGTACTTGCCACCGCTCACCTCAGACACGCTACCCTTCCCACGTTTTAGCAACCAGCCACCCACACAGCCAATCACCCACCCACTGCCGCAATCAGTCGTCTATCCTCCTGCCCATTACTACTGCTCCCCTTACTCCCTACAACCCTAGTGAATGTCGGTATGCTGACCTGACCCACAAGGCTGACAACTTGAACGCATCAAAGGCATTCACCAATCTGGCTTGGAAAAGGGAGAGAGATAGGAGCAGAAGAAGGGGTGCGGAGGGCTGGTGCGCACGAGAAGCAAGCTGACGGCCATCCACCATCAGCACACAGTCAAGCACTGGTCTACTGTTTACCGTTTGGCCCCAAATCTCCATCAAACACCCTACACTGCTTCGCCACACCGCCTAGTTGCCTTCGTCAATGGAAAGAGCAAGCTTGAATGCAATGCATGATGTGTTGTTTTAGGTGGGCGTTACCGCTTCCGAAAAACATCGACGCCTCCTAGATACCCAGTATTTAGCGGGTATGAACATAGCAATTATGGCATGGATCATTTCCATGGCAGTGACGGTCGTACGCCTTGCCTACTCACTGTGCGCAGTAGATTCGCGTATCTTGCTCCCCGTGGGTGCTTTGAGTACACCGCGGGCCTTTCTACTTATGCACTTTTCCTTTCCGAACACTTTTCGTCGTAGCAAGTGCTCAGCTATTGCGCGTCCATCCATTTCGCATTTATTCAGCCTGTCTCCGTGTAGCTGTCCACCCGTTTGCGTTTTACGGTGCCATTTGATTCGTCTATTTATTGTCGTCTAGTAATGCGTTAATTGCCAACTAAAACGTCACCCGAAACGTTCATTATTTTATCTACTCAGGAGCTCACTGGTCATTGTGACCAGTCCCTTGGGTGGATTGGGTAGCAAATGCTCCAACAATAGCCTCGCACTACTCTTGTGGTTGATGCGTCTGCAAGCATAGAATGTTCATTCGTTGGTCGCAGGATTGCAGTTTGAAGTTGTCCGTGTTGCTGTTGAGGCTGAAAGGAGGTGGTGTGCTCAATACCCAGATGGTTACCACTATTCCAATCGCATTTGAACTGGTGTTCTAGTTGTCTAGATCTGCTAATGCATTCGTTTGATTCGCAGACCTCGGCAGATGCAAGCAGTGAGTGCGCTATTAACCTTCCCAGCAGGGATGGAAAAGCCGCTAGGAAGTATTGCGTGCCTTCAGATTGAGCAAGTGATAAGTTTGATGAGTCACCTTTACATGCTATTGTTGAATATGTTCTCGCAGGCACTATAAAGCCGATTGTTGGAAACAGAAAATGATGTTGGAACCACAACATCAGTAAATAGTTATTTTGCCTCTAGACACTAAGCATCGGACAGTGATATAAGAGTTGCATGTGATCTTCCTCTGACAAAAAAACAAATCCCTTGCAGTCCAGTGCATGATTTACCAGAAGAAGCGTGTTTCAGCTATGCACTTCACTTACCTATCCTCTGGGTACCCAAAGGTGAGTTGAAATGTGATGCCTTAATTGTAATTGTGGAATCATCAACAGAGCTCTTAGAGGTAGTCAAAAGAATGACCTAATTAATCAACGCTGATGCCACTGTTGTCGACACACGCAAGTAAATTAAGGGACCGAATTGCATTACTCACCCGCTAACTGACAAGCGGAGAAGCAAAATAGGTTTTGCTTTCGCTTCGACGTTACATATGGCGAATAAATGTGGCCGATGTTCGATAACTATAGAATACGGAAATGAGCGCCGTTACAAAATGCTCTGCAATGTGCGAAGGTCATGCGCGGAGTAAAAGGAAAAGGTCAAAATGGACGATGAAGAATGGCGGCATAAAGAGAAGCCGTGAAAGAAACAGGGTCAACTAGTGCGCGTGAAGTAGAGGAACTCAGTCTAAAATGCTACTGGATTCTCTTCGTAACTGGGAGAGGGCAAATAAAAGGCACGTAGGTTAAGGTCTCAGTCACAAAGCTAGAGGAGTGTGTG
Organism: Taenia multiceps; assembly: GCA_001923025.3. Classification (NCBI taxonomy): domain Eukaryota; kingdom Metazoa; phylum Platyhelminthes; class Cestoda; order Cyclophyllidea; family Taeniidae; genus Taenia; species Taenia multiceps. The sequence goes on from CM010311.1 coordinate 15,888,051, forward strand.
AGTGAATGAGCTCAGGGAGAGATGGGAAAGGAGGGAAAGAGAGAGGAAATGCTGTGCCATAGCACTGTGCAGGGCCATCCCACGGTGTTTATGTTCAATGCGTTCTTCTCCACCATCCCGGCTCATTCCATGCCCTCGACTTCTCATCGCCTTGTCGCCCTCTGCCTCAATCATTCCTTCTCCTCTTTCATACATACAGTCATGCTGCTTTACAATGCAAACCAACAACTCTGCCACACAGAGTCGTCTTAGTGATGCACTTAGGGAAAGCAGCGTCGTTATCGCAATGATCATCTTTAGGGATGAGACGCTAATTTATTACATCACATATAGCAGATTACGCAGGACAAGGCTTGACTGGCGCGAAAGTTGTTGGTGCCTGTGTCCGGTTCCATCAAAAATAAGAGAGAAGTTTGAGGAGGCAGAGAAAGCAAAGACTGAATAAATGTAGTGAAGTGATTTGATAGGTGAGAGGCAGGCGGGCGGGATGTTCCTGTGACACTACAGTGGACAAATGAAGGCAAGGCAGTGAGATGCAGCAGGGAGTACTCACTCCTCTGTTGCTGTTGAGTCGAATGCATGCAGCACAAACAGTGGAACATAATGCAAGGCACAATACTTAGCAGCTTATAGAGCGTCGTAGTGTGAGACAAAGGAAACACTCACCGAAGGCACGTTGGAGCGGGGCGTGGGAGAGAGGGCGAAGCCAAGAGAGCTCCCATCCCTCCATTCCGAAGTTGCCACCAGGCCTATCCACACTCTGTGTTCCCTGTTCCCTAGTGTCTGCGAGAAGGAAAGAGTGGATGAAGGAGAGAAAGAGACGACCTCATGCTACATGGCAGAGAGTTGTGTTACTTTCACTGGGCTGGCCAAATTGGAGTGTTGTTGGGGTTGACTTCAATGGCAACGCATAAGTCGTCTCTCAGGATGAGGCATACACCATGGATGTGGTGAGCCTCTTCATTCCCTCCTTCCCTGTTCTATGCAGGCCTCTCACAACCTAATTCAGGTGACCAGTCTAGCTTCTTCTGTCCAGTGCAATCTGGTCAAATCCAGTCAAGCCTAGTCCTACGTACCGTGCCGCAGTGCTTCCGTAGTGAGGTGTGCATCTTAACCAAGTTGTTACTATTATTGTTACTATTACCTCAGCAGATCTGTCTTTGCTGCTGCTTAATTGGTGAACGTAGAGGCATGTAAGAGACATGAGAAGTAAGTGCGGCACAGCAAGCGTAGTACAGGGTAAGATTTGATGCAAGAAATCAGCGACTCACCCCTAAAGATGACCGTTGCGGTAACGGCTGTGCGCTCCGTATGTGTATCACTAAGACGACTCTGTGTGGCAGAGTTGTTGGTTTGCATTGCAAAGCAGCATGACTGTACATCTGAAAGAGGAGAAGGAATGATTGAGGTAGAGGGCGACAAGGCGATGAGAAGTCGAGGGCATGGAATGAGCCGGGATGGTGGAGGAGAAGAACGCATTGAACATGGATTCCGTAGGATGACTATGCACAGTGCTATGATACAGCATTCCCTCTTCCTTTCACTCACCCACTCATCTAGCCATGTGACTGAGTAAGTCATGAGGCAGATGACTTGATGGAAGGAAGCTAAATTTGTTTAAGTGGCACGCTCGAAGTGGTCAGCCATAATATTCCTTCACCACGTGACTTACACTGGGAACCGGATTCGATAGTACTGATATAGCGCACGTCTTCGGAACGGCAGGGCGGACGATTTGGATGGACGGTGAGGTGGTGAGAGAGGCGGCAAAAGTGGAGCACGAACAGAAGACCGCATGCGGCGAGTAGACGAAATGGGAGGGAGACATTGACGATAAACTGAATTATGGGGACGAGACCGCGAAGAAAGTAGAGTAGCAGACAATACGTGGCGTAGGCACTACAATCCCTGCAAGTTATAAGGTGGGTGAGTCGGTATGACATCACAGAGTGCGGTGGTAATTACAGGAAACCCGCAAACGTAGAGCACTCCCCGTTGATCACTAACGTATCTAAAGGCACCTTTCAACAGCTATGTGGAGGGAGCAACAAGCCAAATGGTCCTCCTTCCTACCGCTGCTAAATCACAACGGAGAAAGGGATCACGACAGAGTATGCACTGCAATGGCTGCAAGTGATAAGGTGGATGAATGAGTGTGCAATCCACTTACACGCGACCAGGTCGTCTTCTGCAAATTGGCAATGCCACAGGCAGCACTGTCGGTGTGGCGAGGACGAGTGGGGAGTCGGCCACTAACTTCGCCGCACGTCATCACTTTAACAATTGCGAGTAGCCTACAACTTGTAGTGCATTGATTGCTGTATTGATGGGCAAATTGAAATATTGATCCATCAGGCAATGAAGATGACCTTGCGGGAGGAAGGCGCCAATCACAAAGCTGTGTGTGGGCGCGATGTGCGTTTGTGGACACAAAGATAGAAGCTACGATGGTCTGTTGGTAGACTGACGAATGCCATCGAAAGACATTCCGTAAATGACCTCTGTACCACCACCTCCATCTCACCTAGTCGTTTCTTTCACCCTACCATTCAACCCTGTTTCGTTACATAGGGTGCCTTCTTGGGGGCAAATGTGCAAGTCTCGACAAACATTCTCATTCATTTGGCAAATTTGCTTTCCATTCGCACAATTGCAAACTACGCTGTCCAGTGGCGACACACACCGCCTCCCTCCGCAATCAAACTGCAGTCTCCATTTAACGGGATGACGGTTGACACGCCATCGTCATGGGCTCAAACATGAAGGGCGCATTAGCACACCCTGGCACGCAGATATCCCAGCCCCTCGGAGGTGTCCAACGCTGATGCCAACCACCACGTTTTTTTAACAATACCGCGTGCTGAACAACAAGCAGCATTTTTCCATACCTCGGCGAATTTGGGCCTGACTTTGTTAAGGCCTCCCAAGTCCTCAAGTCATCTGGTTTGAGGCAAGGCATTCCACCACTGAAAGCACCCTTGAGGAGGGTTGAGGTATAGAAGCAGCAACAATGTCCAATGCCACTTTCACCCATGTTTTTCTTTGTCAAGGTGGGTGGAATGTTGAAGGACCTTTTCCCATGTATTGCCTTGAGTGTATACTCTGCTACATTTTATTTTTGGGATTTGAAACAGTAGTTGTAGTTGCTATTACCCTTTTCGGTTTTGGTAGTTTATGTTGGTTATTAAGGTAGGAAGCTCCATTGTGGTATTTTCGCTACTTTCCACTTTTACCATTGACCCGACACAAACAAATCAGGGCATTTGGGTACCTACTTCGTGCAGCTGTACCTCTGCAAACTTTGTGGACACACACCGGGACAGATGTTATGCTTCTCGTCGACTCAGCCCTCAACTTGTCGGAATTTTTATCTGCGAGAAGCACGACTTGTCTCCTGTCGGCCATTTGCTTCAAGTTCCACCTCGTCCTGCCCCCACCCACTTGTCACGATAGAAGATCTCCTTCATTAACCTCTGTTCGTCTTGCAGGAACTATGATTCAACGCTCCAACTCCTGCTGCATGATTGCTAAGGCTGAAAAGGCAGAGTGCGACCGCTCGCCTTTATTGTCTTTATTTATTTATGAAAATCAGACATTTTATATCCAAAGGAGGCTTTATGCCCATGAGTGCTCGCTGCTTGCATGGGTTAGGGTAACGGGCCATACAAGTGGAACTCTGATCTGCCCTGATGAAAGCGATGGAGGTGGATTACCTAACATAGTTACCCACAAGGGTGGTGGAACGAATGACAACACAGTTCTCGGTGGTTACTCACATCGATAAAAGTGATTTAATGGTGGAGAGGGTCCTTGCAGGCAAAATCGATGGCTCGCTGACTCAATAATTTTTCCACAAATGGGCTTTTGATGACGGGTCCAAAGGAGTGCCAATTGCATGTCTCTTGAATACCGCACACTTCCACGCCTTCAAATCAGTGTAGCAATCAAAGTCTTTGTGACCGGTTATTCTTTCAAATTCGATAACAAAACAGAGGAATTGGTCAGAATTCGACGTGCCAAATTCAACCATCTACAGCAGATATCTTTGCCACTTGCAGTTTCTCTGTGGGATCCACTTGCTGGAAACAGATTTGTCATAATTAGCATCACTCATTTTTGTGTCAGGTGAGCTGACGTGCCAGTGACTTCAATATAGTCTCCGAATTATCTCTTACGATGGTGCGAAGAAATTGCATTTTTGAGCACTTTTGTTGCCCACTGACAAGGCGGCTGGAAGTCTGATGTCGGACCAAATCGACAGGAGTGCAATAGGGAAAGATGCACCACGGCAATGTTGAAATTGGTAATAAGTCCCGAGGCAATCAAGAAGGCTCTTAATGAGCCAGAATTTTGGTCAGTTGTCATCCTCGGTCCACTGTGGTAGTTGCTTTGGCGCCATTACTACCCTTCGCCAGCAGGGCTTATCGTTCTTCAACGAAGCGAGTGGATTGGCTTCTCTTTTGTCACGCAAATGCTTCTGCATTGGCTTTTGAGCCGAAGGACTTTTCATTGTGGAATGGATCACCAATTTGAAGTGTTGTGTAATTTTTGTTGTCTACTCCCAAAGCGCTGTGGAGAGCAACATTCGTTTGTGTGTGTGTGTGTGTGTGTGTGTGTGTGGGTGGGTGGGTGGGTGGGTGGAAATACGCAGCACCCAGCCGTTTCTGTCCTAATCAGTGCTGATTGAGGATTCAATTACAACTTTAATGTGCGGTTACTGAAGGCGAGGCGCCTGTTGGACTCCAATGCATTTTTTCATATTCATAGAATTAACCAAAGCACTTTGTGAATCGAGGAGCATATGGGTCACGTTTGCCTGCCTCACCGGCCCAACGATGAAGCACTTAGTAACACATTGACAATGGCATTTTGGCAAACCATGAAGCTGGTGTCTGAATTTGATTCAATGTATAGCAGGTGGATCAGTGCCTTCAACTAACCATCGTTTTCATGCCCCGTATTGAATAAGTGGGTGCCTCGAATCGACCAATCAGTGCTGTAAGCGCCTTCTCAGAGTAATTGGTCCAGGCAGCAGGAAGAACAGGGAAGGCTCCACTGTAAAGATGCAGCGGCTTCAACCCGATCTCAAAATAGAGGAGTTTCAGAGGTGATTCTCAAACTTTATACACCGAAAGCGCACTTCACTAAAGATCGTCGGCGAGGTCACCGGTCCCCAGAGAGCCCAACAACAAACCTCCCCATCCAACTGCAACAAATAGGAAAAGTGCTAAAAAAATCATTCCGAGACAACTTATCAATGACTCAAATAAAAAAATAAGAAAATCAGAAACAGTGCAAATGGGAAAAAATTAAGAATCCAATGTCATTCTCTCAATTCGTTCACTCAATCGACTAGCGTAGCTTTCTCCCTTCTTCACTGATGCTTTGTGCATCCCAGAGCGCTGCGACCACTGCATCCGGCTGCTGTTTCGCGTCCGCCCAGCGATACCACCACCACCGCCACCACCACCACGTGACTTCGACGGAAATACAGTGCTCGCTGGATGCGTACAACTCTTCGGTGGCGACCATTCCTCCTTCGGCAAAATGTAAGCCTTTGGATCAGTCACTTCTACCTTAGGCGCAGTAAAATTCAGCTTCACTGTCGACACGAATTTCCGCAGAGTGGACAACACACTCACTGCGTCATTCAGTCTCATCACATCACTGGCATCATTAGCAGCGCGGAGGAACGCATTCATCAGCCACAGTCGCATTGCCACACCAGACGGCACCTCCTCACATCTCAGATGTGCAGCCATGTGGACAAGCAAGGCGAGTGAAAGAAACACCACAAAGTGTGGAGGAAAACGATTGTATGCAGCAGATGAGAAGTCCGGCATCCTGCTGCCATCCTGCAGTGCGGCAAGAAGTCGATGCAGCGACAGGTAGTGGTCGTACACCAACATCAACTCCAACACACTGTGAATCAACGTCTTCTCCACTGCTGGACTTGGATAAGTACCGCTTGCCTCCATTTTCGACACAATCAACGACTTCAAGCCATCATAGTGGTCTGCCACGGCCGACGCACCACACTCCACGTTGAAATGCGCAGCCACTGCCACAACCAGTACTGACAATATCGACGGACACTCAGCTATATCACAGTCCCAATGCTCCGCCTTTTGCTGGTGCCACAGAACGCACGAAAGTACTAGGGCAACGCTCTAGTCGGGCACATCCAACGTACAATCTAAACCGATGAAGGCGTAAATAAAGTCATCTGCCGAGCAGTTGCGAGGCAATTGCATTGACTTCACTTCAATCATGTAGGTCTTGAATCGAAAATCCCCCTCGTAACATATTTCCCTCGCACAGGGTCGCGGTCCTACCAATTTATAGGTAGGGCCATTTGCCTCCTTTACTCCCCTCATCAGACAGTAGTGAGCGTAGCGTCGAATTCTGCTCGGCTCGTAAGCACAGGGCAATTCAATAAGGTAATCGTTTGTATAGTTTAAAACAACTCCAAATTTACTGTAAATCGCTACAATAAGTAGCTTCTCTAGCATATTAAACCGGTATAAATAAACTAGCGCAGCCGGCCAGTGGAAGTAAAAGTCAAGAGGATGCCCCAAATACGCAGTGCCCTTCAATATCCCAGCTGCTGTTTGAAAGAAGAACATGGGTGAAGAAGGTCTTTGCCGCCGCTGCTCCCTGTATTCCTTGACTCCCTTCGTCGGCGCCACCAGTACCGGAATACTCGATTCCAAATTAAGCATTCTGAGTATTTGGAAGGCCTCCACGAAGTTAGGACAAAAGTCTCCAAGGAATTTCAATATGTTTTCTGAAAGGTAGTCTGTGTACTTCATATCTGTAATTGACTCTATTAGTGCTTGGAGAACATGAATTAGATTGGTTTCCGCAACCCAGTCTATCACCGTTCGTAGTTTCGCCAAAGTATAAGACTCTAAAATCCGACGGCTCAATTTTTATTAGAGCAGGGAGTATGGGAAGCAAATCCGAGTTCATTAAAAGCGCAATCAGAGGTCGTGACGTCGCAGGTACCCTCCGCAATGCCGACAATTCGGGATGAAACATTTTCAGTTTAAACACGTCCTTGCCTCCCTCTTCTTCTACACGGTAGAAGTCTGTGTTAAGATCGACAAGTTTGACCTCATTTACAAAAAGAGACCGTGCTTCTTCAGGTAAAGTTTTGGGCCGTGTTACGACGCGGTATTGGATTGAAATACTTGCAATTGGACAGTCAAGACAATAAGCAATTCCCAGACACACGGAGAATGAATCATAACTGGATTGCACACAACACACTTCCAACCCTTGAAGGCAGTTTGTCACAAATTGGCGTGAACAAGGGAAAAGCCTGCACCCGAGCGGTACTTTGCAGGTGCAACATCAAGATCAGCTTTTTTGTAATGCTTCTTCATTTTGAGACAACGACTCGCAACAGATTTAAGGCCCAGGCTCTAAGACATAATGAAATAGACAAAATCTACACTCTTGTCCGGTATTCCACTGAAAATAGGAATAGGTTTTAGATCATGTTTGAGGACATCTTTTATAACCCCCTCAAAAAGGACTTTTGCGCGCAGTAAATCCACGCCATATACACCGGAATTGTCACCTGTTTTAAATTACCTTAAACTATTGAATAGATGCTCACCAGGATTGAAAATAATGCATCGAGAAGATGGGACCTCAAAAACATACGGCGTGTCACCACCCACGAGACCAAGCAAACCCGCAACCATTATTCGAACAGCCCTTTGTAGGTGGCGGCCGTATAGGCACTTTAATGAAATCAAACAAACGCAGTTCTAGGTGAAATATACAATAATTGTTTCCGTGCTCTCGTCGCCAGGATGCGTCTCACCTATCGACGCTAATTTTCAGTGGCTGTAATCTCTGAACACGACTAGTTGCCTTCCTTTCTGCTATTTTTGTTGATGGCTGGGCGATTTTGTTATCTGGACACAAAATACTGACTATAGTGTTTTCTCCTGCCTTGCATGTCCGCATAAATGCTCATCAGTTTTGTGATAAGGCGTAGGGTGCTATGACCACCCGATTGTCGTTGGTAAAAGCATGCTTTTTTGCGGTTGACTCTATGAACACTCACTCGGTTATTTTAAACATTTCGTTAATTAGCGCGTCTTTTCGGGTCGCACCTTAAGCATTCTTGAAAACGCAATCACATTTTTGCTATTTTTAGATCCGTCGTTTCAACACAGCCACCCTGGTCTTAGGTTGGTTCACAATTTCCTGAATAAGCCTGCAAGCCTTTTGAAGTCGCAACGATGTCAACTTTGGTTACAAAACCACATTCTCTCTAGGAGGCAAGCTTAGCTTTTAGCATCAAAACTACCACCTTCAGCACAAAGGTACAAACGCCTTTTGCAGTTATTTGGCAGAGCTACAGTGCTTACTTTGAAGGACATGAGATCGAGAGACAGGAAAATTCACTAACAGTTAGTTGAGAACAACAAAATTAAGACGCTAATACAGTTGTCTTCTCCATGTTCGCATCCAACAGCAGTTGCCACACATGCCAATAGCGAATGGTCAGGTTTTGCAGCTCTGCCTCTAAATAACACCAAAATTAAAAAAAGCTGCTGCAATAACGAGCGCCACAGTTTTGAAAGACTCTTAAGCTCGCCAGCCAATAGTGGAGCATTTGTGTGACCATGCGGAGAGCTATAAGTCCTGTTATTGTTGCATTTGCTGCGGTTGGAGAAGAATACTGCTTTCTTAATGGTGCGAGAGAAGTGGACAAAAAATATGGGGCTTAGGAGACGAAAAGGAGCCGAACGCGGAGGTAGGAAAATTGGGTGATAGAATCACATCACATTCTCCCTGTGCTACAGTCACGGCGGCCACGCAATCGCTAGGCGGCGAAGAGATAATGTGGAAAAGTAGATTGCCTCATTAAGGACCCCCATGCCTCTCCTACGATTTCAACAACTTTAGGCTCCAATTTGGCTTTAACACCACCGCAGCACAGTGTGCTTTGTAGCATGGGCGTCGTACAGCACCTTTGTCCGCTGATCTCAGTAGTGCTTACCGGTCTAAATCTCTTACATCGCCAGCATATTTTGACCAGTTTTTTCCTAGTTTAGTGACCGATTCTGAATGAAAAATAACGACTTATAATAACATTGATTTCTACACCGACTTGAAGGGGCTGAATTCAAGAGGTTTCCTTGAAAGATTTCAATAGCGATCCGTGACTTCGAGGTGATCTCGATGCAAAAACCACTGAGTGCATCAAAAAAATACGAATTGGCAGGCGAAATTTCGAGTCATCGAGTCTGAGTCTCTTCGTCGTTGTCAATAACCATGGTAGTTGCACCATCCTGACTGGAAGTTCCACCTCCACCGCTTTTATTTAGGCAGATTAGAGTCCCACTTGCATTGTCCGTCACTCTACCCATTCAATCGGTGAAAATGCAGGAGCTGCATAATCTCCTTTGTATATATGCATCGGCAGTTGATTGTGAGGAAGAAAATAAAAGCATGAGAACACATATTGCAGCTTCACATTTAACAATCGAGCTGGAAGAGCCAAAGCACAATGTCGAATCTTAGTCTCCATGATCAAACTACAACCAAGTTCAGGTTCCTACTGTAACTAAATGATGCAGTTGGTATTCCTTGACTGAGGTGCAATACACAGGTGAGTGGCTACAGACCCATCATTCCAAGCTAGTAGATGGATCTGCGTTACCGGTTTACGGCGACTTAGAAGGGAAGAATCTGCTGTAGATGAGGTGAGAAACACGTACTGTCCCAAGCATGAACCCTATTTTCAAATGCCTAAAAAAACATTATTGATGTTGCAGGAGGCACAGATGTAGATAAAGTCACTTCAGGAGCCACCTAAATAGGCGTTTCAATGACTATTTCACCTGACCAAAGTGTCCTCCAGCTGTCTGGCTACTCCAAAATTCGCCAAACTGGCTATTCTCAAGTTAGTTAGCAATATTTTGCTCACCTTTATACCTCAATGAATTTCGTGTATCTACGTAAGGAGGCATAGAAAATGAGGGCGCTAGTAAGTATCCCTGTCCCTCCACGCTCTTCCTGCACGCCATAAGCCTATCGAAGGGGGCCGCACAATTTCAAGCGAAACGGTACACCGATTTCCCAGGCTTTTAAGCCTCAAAAGAGATCGAATATTTTGAAGATCGCCTTCCGTGAACAAATTATACTCAGAAATTCCACCGCGTAGCACTGATTACTAACGATAAAAATAGGTTTTGGAGCCCCACTCTATAAGATAACGCTGGAATTAATTATGAATGAGTTGGTTGGGTGTGAGACCCTCAGGCAAGGGAAAATTAAAAGTCGCTATATGCTAAGAATATCTACAGTACCAGAAGGCCATCCAAATTTTAACGTTTTAGAAGTTTTCAACAGCACTTTGAATTACAGGACATTATGAGAAGTGCCTCAATTTGCATTTTTCGTCGACTTCGTCTTAGCGGCCAGTATGGCGTGGAGACAAACTAATTGGGTATTAAAGAGTCACCTGAAGAGCAAGTCCACTTTGAATGAAGAAAATGCCTAACAATGGTGCGCATCATGGGAACTGTTGATCTGGTTACCTCCTTTGTGCACTCATGCGAACCCTAGGCTCAAATCCAGAGAAGTGGCTCAGTATAGAACTGTCATGCTTAAGCTACTTGCATATCTCGTGGATCAATGAAAGGACCACTTAAGGATGCTGCTTTTGAGCCCTCGTCTCCCGGCCCAAACTCCAGGCCGTGTCAGTGGTTCCCATTCCTTCTGTGTGTTCGCAAGAAATTTACCCACCGATTGTGTCGCACTGCTACCCAACATAGCAGCTGTGGTCACCTAAGATCAGTATGGACTGAATGAATGCATATTTCAATGGATTTCTACGTAGCAGGATTGCGCTTATGCGATTACCCTAGGTGGGAGGTTGTATTCCACTGAGTTGTTGAATATTTCCTAACAAAGAGTAGCGATGAAGAGCTATGTCTTGTTTGATACAGTAATATTTCTGATAATAACGCAAGAGGTGAGTGAGAAATTCCTATAGCGCATAATAAATCACGCTACTTCACTACCATTCCACCTTATTCGCCCTCAGATGTCACCTCTGCTTCCAATCCACCAGCAACTTTGCGTAGATTTTAGCACCACTTCCACATTCGTTGGCATTCAACCATCTCCATGGGTAAAGAAGCTTTGCACAAGTAAACCAATTAATTAATGGATGGAAAAATGAATGCACCGGACTGGGTGATTTGGTTTTGGGTTTTCGTCAACTTAAAATTCATTTCTCACAATTATATTGCGCGAGACCAGACACGCACCCAGACATGTCTTCTTCAGTGAAAAAGAGCTTTTCAAAGCATTAAATAGGCGCCGAAAAAGGTGCGTTTGGGAGATGGACAAACTGGGAAAGTTGTTTGTCGAGCGATTCTTCGATAGCGCAATCTTTGTCATAGCATGTACCTCAGTTGCGAAGAAGTGATGGGATGGAGGGCCCTAAACACCCAAATTGTGTTCCAGAAGGTCGACAATTAGTCTGCGCTGAAAAGCCCTGCAATAAAACCGAATCTGCACATTTTGGCGGTGAAACCACACGGCATTCATAGTTTAGCATTAAGCCATTCGGCAAGACGCAGTAACGAGACAAAGTAGGTGGAGACGGACAGATTGTCGTGCAAATTTATCAACTTTCCACGAATCTCTCTACGGTGAAGGGATCCAATCAATCGTAAAGAGTGCCTGCCTCAGCCATTGCTTTCACAAAGCAAAGAGGAAGTGTACAATCAAGCAGCCATGAGAATGCATCAGTAAACAAAGATGTGGTCAATGGTCACGCCTACAAGGCAAGGCAATACACTTCATTTCACTACTATCACCACCACCACCACTTCTTCGCCTTTGACTTCTTCATTATTAATGTGTGCTTTGTTGAAAAACTGCCGGTACTGGTCATAGCGACTCATTTAGTGCTAAAGGGATGGCGCACTTCCTCGCTTGAGATGTCATGGCAAACTATACCAACAAACTCATGTTAAATAGCTCAATCAAAATAATTCCAAATGCAAGACGGAATTACCTCGTGGGAAAGAGCGAAAATGTCTGCCGATGCAGCCTCCAGTTGTGTAAAGTCTTCGTTGAATTGGTGCCCAAGCGACCCCACCTGAAAGTTATTGCCGAGAGGAAAAAATACGAAGCAGCAAATATGACCAAACCGACGACAAGCCATTCGCCAACCAGAAGAAGCAGCTGCGTAGGAAGATTTACCGTTTCAAACTCGTACAGAGTTGCCCCACAAAATCAACTGAAAAGGATTGTTAGGCAACACCATTAACACCCCTTGATTGATCGCCATTACCATGGGAATTATAAAGTAGACAAGTTTACGCAACTGCCTCAACAACAGACATGAAGCGACTACAAATGAAGCCTCTCCAAAGGCTCTGTATTCCTTGCAACAATTAATATTGCAATCCGCAGTTCTGGCCCTTCTCCGTAATACGCAAGCTTGGCTTGCACCCCAGTTTTGTCGTCTGAAACAACCAGCGCACTGTAGTCCTCACACCATCTACTCCATCATATTTCTCAGCCAACGGTCGGACACCAGGGACCAATGTTAGTCCCTTAGAGCTTGGATAAACACTGCTGAACGGATAAAATAATGCATATGAGAGACGGTGCATTCCTCAAGTGGGTTATGACGGTCCCTCACTAACTTTTAAGCACAGTGCCTTCCTTAGACCAATCGGTTCTGCCTTAATGACTCAAAGAATATCTTGAACAACCTTTACTTTTAATGGGTTCCATTAAGTCGATAAGTCACAATCATCATTGACGCTCGATTCTCTGTGAGCCAACATTTCACTGTGACTAACTGCGCCTACACTTCATCATACACCACACACACACACACACACACACACACACGAAGCAGTCCGACAGGCATAGAGTGGGAGGTCCTGATAACTGACTTAAAGGTACAGAATTCCACCAAATCATCCAATTAGGTTGCCAAAACACGAGGCAGCCTCAGTGGCAGTGATGGAGTCAGCGTGCTTGTGGCAGCCTGTCTTCTCCAGCGTCTCCAACACCTGAACGCGCCCACTCTCTAGTGCTGCGTTAGCCAACGCAAATAGCTCACAACGTGGTGCGCACAATGCGAATGCTGTTTCGTGATCCCCCAGTCGCACCCTCGGTGCAGGTGAAGACTTCTGCACCTCCATCACAGTTGTCACTGAAGGTGGTGGCATACCCTTAGCGCCTCTTTGAATGTGCCTGCGTCTCCTTACATTGAACTGCGTTTGAGCCAGTATGCGCGCAGTACTCGCCGACTTCCACACACTTTATAAGCATCTGAGTCCAAAGAAGCCTCATTATCATTCTCCTCTGGTGTTTTAATCAATCCCTCAAATTGAAAAACCGATTCCAATTCAATTTAAAGTCATGTGGTTAGGTAGGGCACAGAATTGGATGATTTTGAGAACTTGCAAACATGGAAATAACTGTGGTGACGATTAGTTCGTTCGGCTAGTCTAATACCTTGCTTAATCTAGGTAACTAAGTCACATCGGAATAGTTGATAAACAAGAATAAGAGTGATGCAAAGGGACTAGCAAGAGAAGGAGAAAAATTCAAAGGCGTTTCTTCAAGCATTGTACTTTGCTAGAATTTCGTGGAAAAATTAAAACCGTTTTTAATGGTTAGGAGGCTTGTTGATGCCGCAGAATGCACCCGAGGGCATCGTGGGATCCTGAGCAAATGGGGCGATCGGGCCTCATAGGAACGGAATGCGTGCGATCCACATGTACAAAGCACCAAACGATGCTACCGAATGGCGTCCTACTCATTCCACGTCTGTGGATACACATTTAGGCGAAGGGAGGCGAGTTGTCCGAGAACCTGAAGGAGATTTTACGGGGGATGCTTGACCACAACGTCGCCGATCCCTCCTGACACTTCCACTGCACTTGAAGTTCACGGCCAATGTCGCTTTAACTGTTAATAGCTTTCTTGTAGAAGACGAGGCTGGGGAGGATGCCAGAGGCAGACGTTGTCCTCATCCCTTCTGTTATAGGATGGCACAGATTCTTCTATCCGAAGCACATGCACCTCTTTCACACTACTACAGTTTGCCACAAGCGGTATGGATCAGGACAGAAATCCATCACTGTTGGGTCCGCTTTACGCTGCCACCGATGTAGCGTCTCGGCACTTCCTCAAGGGTAAAGGAAGGCATAGTAAGTACTGGGGCAGAATACGTGTATTCTGGAGAGAGACGGATCGGAGGTTGCTGGCATGGCTCGGAGGCCAGCCAACTGGCTAATGCAAGATGGCCAGTCAAGTGACTGAAATCGGCAGTCCGAACTAACAAAGTGTTGCAATGAATCGCTTAGTGAGTATCAAAATACCCTTGTCATTGTGATGTGACATGCGCACGTGCTTGTTTCTTGCTGAGGTAGCATGCGGGTGAGGAGCAATCGATGCGGGTGTCTGAGACGACTGAAGCTGCTGGTGGGTCCGATATCATCTACGGTTAGAGTAGGGGTCAAATTGAGTTGATTCGAGTTCTCTGGCTCCCATGCTCAGTCGACGCTGAGTTGGGTTGATTCGTGTTCTGCAACTCTAAATGTGTTCCAATGCTGACAAAACGGCGTCGGTGTCTGAAATCCACATTTCCGAGAAGTTGAACTGTTAGTGTTGGCTTGTGTTGGAAAGCTGGATTTCTGCATGACCAATGGTTCGCTCGAACCTTTATGCAATTGGTGAGTGAGATGGGCAAAGAGGAAGCGTTTCCATGGGACCAACGAAGCATACAGCCTTCCAGCTGAAAACAGAGGACGAAGGCAGCTAACAAGTGGATGGAAGCTACATTCCACCCTCATCCTGCACTTCCATAAATTCTCTGACCAAACAATGTGGGGATATTAGCATCATACCACTGCGGCATTCGGAAGTTCTGGATGCTATTACTCTTTCCTGATACCACAGACAAACTAGAGGAGAATCCACATCAAATTAGGAGGCAAATTCGATGCTGTCCTTCTCCATTCAGCCTTAGGATTGGCTGTCTCTTGATGATTAGTCTACCACGAGCCCGCTCGGTCTGAATGATACGTCAACATGGGTTTTCGATAGGTGTGGGTGGTACCGAATCGGCATTTATTTGGACCCGAACGGAACCCGAATTTGTGCATGAGTGAATTAGTTGCCTGAGTTGGATCATGGCGTACCCTGTGCAGTGGCTCCGTTTTCTACTCTACTCTTCTAGGCCCTCGGAGTGATCACAGAAGCAATAGACGAGTTGCATCTGCGTTGAAGCAAGCTACCCCCACCATACTGGACCTGAGTCTACACCCATGGCACGTTGAATGGCATGGAGAAGGACAAGATACCAGAGCTTAGTCTGCCCATCGGCCATGAAACGAGTGAGAATGGCGATGAGGCACGACGCCGCGGACTCAATTCCAAGGAGGAACAGACGACTTCATGATACTAGCACTCATTATGACATTGATAGTGCTCGTGAAAATGTACTTCCAACGAAGATAGGAAATGTGCCGTGCTGTACGTCCTGCAATGCTGCACTTCTGGATGGATTCTAATCTTGGCCCTGACTGACAATGGCTTGGAACAGCATAGACGCAAACAGGGTTACTCGAATGCTGGGATGGATGAGTTCTCAGCAGACAAGTGTAGGTGCATCGGAAGGCGAGTTGAGTAATTCATTAGGCGGTTGGCAGCGACTTGGTCCTAGCACAACTTTACATTGAACTGCAGGGTTCCTGCTTACTTCATGACAGCAGGGTTCTCTTGCCATGCCTGCGAGCCTTAGCAACTCCAGGGAAGGCTTTTTGAGCACTCCTCTTCATCCTCTTCCTCCTCCTCCCTCCTCCTAGAGGAGAAACTATCAATTAAGACTGGCAAGTGGTCGTTAAATGGTCAGCTTATTTGTAATGGCGGTGGTTGAAGCGTGGCAAAGGGACGCTACAGAAAAGGCGCTGGCACTTCCTCTTTGTGAACAGCATAGTTGAAGGCCATTTGAACGTCTTCTCGGCTGTGTAGTGTCTTTATAACATTGCCTATCATTTGTGGACCTGTGTGAGGTACGCCGTGCAAAGATGCATTAGTTTGCTATCATTCCTTTAGAAAATGACACGATGCTTTCAAGCCAAACCTAAGCACATTGTAAACCAATGGTCTGAGTAAGGTGTCTAGAAGATAGGCGAATTGAGCAACTTTGTTAGGTTGCACAAACGCTGCAGATTTGCTGGCAAATACATGGATGAGGACATAATGATACATTCGAACTAGAGCAGGTAATTGTGTCAAGACGAATGACAGTGTGTGCTTGGCGTAGTACGACACAATAAATGCAAAAGAGTTGAAATGGCATTCACTGCTGACTTTAATGCACAAATTTCATGCCTTTTCTGGTTAGAACACACAAATTTTACCGAATCGCAATGTAACTTGCAAAATTAACAGCTCAGTTTGAATACATGTCACAGGAGGCATAAATTGTTGTATCATATCCGGAATATTCGCTGATCAAGCTTACTGGAAAATAAAAATAAGATTTGCGATTTGTTTGCATGAGCTGGTTTGGCCTTGGAGAGTTCGCAAACGATAGTTTGATATTGCAGGCTTGGGGCGTTCTCACGCAGGGCGCGGGCGTGTTTCGTGATAGTTGGGTACTGCTACGCATTAATCGCAATGAAACGGAATCAAGACCTTTTGGATGGTCTAAACCGTTCAAACACAATTGACTAACATTTCGGTCGAAAATGAAATAAGGGACAATAAACAATAAGTAAGTACGAGCATTTTGAGAGAGCAACAGCTGTGTCCAAAGATTTGAAATATGGGATGGTAGGATAGTAAGTAATGTCTTGTGTAATGATGGTGGTGTTTATATACGCTTTGTAGTCGAGAGGCGAGAACACAATATCGACGTGGTCGTGAACGAACTCACGTCTCAAACCCGTAGATTTGGACGCTCTATCTACCTTGTTTCCCTAAATAAGGCGATGCCAAGAAAATCTCGGTCTTCTTCTAGCAAGGTGGAAAGGAAGGAAGGAAGGAAGGAAGAGGAGGAAGGGGAAAATCCCGCTGCACTGGTGGCAGCGTTGGCGGACCTTCCCCCTTCAAAGGCGACATGGACTTTGAAGATTGGATGCTAACCGCTAGGTTTTACACCCACTTGTACCCCTAGCGGCAGAGAATACCGCTGCTCCTCCATGCTCTTCCGCAAGCGCTCTTTCTCTCAGCAATAAAAGCAGGAGTCACTCCCGACTCCGACATCAACTACTGCTGTGAGATATTCTCTCAACTGGCCATTGATCAGCGTGAACGTTCTCTGGCCAGAGGCTTCTTCCACCGAGACAACAAGGTGGGTGAAAACGACGTAGACTACGCTCCGAGCCTACAACTTCTTCAAAGGTTGCCCCCCAGCCAGAGTGACCAGCTGGGTGGCCGTCCAATTCTGAGCGGGAGTCCAACCCCCAACTATCGCCGCGAGGCTCAATGCAATGAGGACCAACGATCTCAATCAGTTGGTCAAGGCCGCGACTAAGATGCGTCAGGAACTTCCCCTGATATCTACTCCCCAGACGTCCCACCGACGGCCAAATCAGCCACGTCCTCGCTGGATCCCCTCACGCCAGACCCCAAGAGCAGGTGAGACCTACTTCTCGTTATCTTGCCAACCCCCAAACGCCCCTCGTCCATTTCTGCAAGCTCGCGCCAAGTTAGGAGGATAGCCCTGCCATTTCTCCCTGGACTCGGGAGCAGTTAAGTCCCTTGTGAATCCCGAAGCGTCCCCAGATCTCTCCCGCAAGTTTCGTGCCAGGCCTTCCTCCATGAAACTACTCTCAGCCGAAGGGAGGAAAATGAAAGCGACCGGAGAGACGTCGCTAACGATCACAATAGGGAAGGAATCCTGGACATCAAAATTTATTATGTGTCCAGATTTAGTGTGATGCGATACTGGGCGTTGACTTCCTCTGCAAGACTGGAGCAATCCTGAACTTCGCAGAGGGCAACTTTACGACCCAACAGTACAAAGCAATAAAGTCGGTCGAGCCTTCCCTGGGAAAGGACGCTGACGAAGTCTGCAGTGCTCTGTTCGAAGACGCGGGTATTCCTGTTTTTACAACCTGGATGAGCTTTGCTCACAGTTACCACACATCACCGACAGCGAAAGGAAGGAACTGCACTCATTGCTGTGCAGATACTCCACAATGTTCGCATACCATCGATACAGGTGATGCTAAGACGCATCCCTCCGCCACTCTTGGAAGACGTAAATCGTCTACTGAATGAGATGATCTCCGACGACGTAATACGGCCATTCAAATCACCGTGGGCCTCCCCGATTGCGCTAATAAAGAAAAGTGACGGGAGTCTACGGCTGTGCGTGGACTACAGAAAACAGAACGCCGTGACCAAGAAGGACGCTTTCCCATTACCTCACATCAACGACTCATTGGATTCCCTGCACGGGTCAAAGTGGTTTTCCACTCTGGACTTGAAATCCGGCTACTGGCAGGTGGAAGTAGCGGAGACGGACAGAGAGAAGACAGCTTTCATAGTGCCATACGGACTCTATGAATTTGAGACAATGCCGTTTGGACTGTGTAACGTTGCAGCTACCTTCCAGCGCCTGATGCAAACTGCACTAATGGGGCTTTTTCCAAAGCACTGCATAATCTACCTCGATGACATTCTTGTCTTTGGCAGAGACATACAAGAGCATAATGCCAACCTGGAACTTGTGCTAGATCGCCTCCGAGACGCTGATTTGACCCTGAACCCAAAGAAATGCCACTTTCTTCAACGTTCGGTTGCATTCCTGGGGCATACAGTCTCGTCAAATGGGATGGCGGTCACCGAAGACCGTACAAACCAAGTGAGAACATGGCCGACACCGACCAATCAGACGGAGCTCCGCAGTCTCCTCGGCTTGGCAAACTACTACCGACGTTTCGTCAAAGGCTTCGCCAAGATCGCCGGTCCTCTGCACAAATTAACAGAGAAGCAGGCGAAAAAGAACTTCAAGTGGGAGAACGAACATGATGAGGCCTTTAAGGAACTAAAACGCAGGCTCTGCTCCGCCTTGCTCCGGTTCTGGCCTTACCCAACTTCGAGAACGGCGCACCTCCTTTCGTCCTAGACACAGACGCCAGCGACGTAGCCGTAGGCGGTGTTCTATCCCAACGGGATAAAAAAGGCAGGGAACACGTCAACGCATGCGTCAGCACCAGGCTCAATAAAAAAATGAGACAGAAAAGTACAGCGGAACGCGAACTGTTCGCCGTCTTTACAAGGGTTCGACACTTTAGACATTACCTGATAGCGAAACAGTTCATTGTGAGAACGGACCACCAAGCGCTGACCTGGCTAAAAACAATGAAGGAGATTGACCGCTCGGTGGCGCGCTGGTACGAAGAACTGCAGCAATACGATTTTACAGTGCAGTACCGAAAGGGGACTTCGCATGGCAACGCGGATGCACTGTCTCGCAGACCTCTCTCGGCAGAGAGGGAAAGCGGTATAGTGGGCACGCTATTTTTGAGCGAGCCTACTAGACACCAGTGAAGAAACACACAAAGTACCGAACCCGACACGGCGCTGGTACACGAGAGGTTCCTGGCGTCCTCACACAAGCCTATTGGAGAAGAGATGAACTCGTTCAGCAAAGCAGCCAAACGGATGTGGTGACAGTGGCCCAAACTCACCCTGGAAGAGGAAGTTTTATGGTATCAAGAAGACGCCACGTGCCTCAAACGTCTTGTTTTTCCTGCCTCGCTGATACAAACGGTCCTCCAAGAGTTGCACGAGCAATTGGGGCATGTAGGTGAGAAGGAGATGGTGGAGGCCTCGAGCAAACGATACTGGTGGCCCTCTCTTACCCCGCACGTACTCGACTTCTGCCGAACCTGCATCACCTGTAGTAGTTTCAAGAAACCTCACCCAACAGCGATGGCACCCCTACAACCCATGCCCACAGGATTCCCGGGCGAAAGGGTGGGCATTGACATTATGGGTCCCCTGCCACTTACCGAAAGGGGAAACCGGTATATCCTAGTTATGGTTGATTACTTCACGACAGTAGCCGAAGCTGAAGCCATGCAGTCTCAAGACGCCGAAACAGTCGCTTCAACCTTCTTCAACCGCTGGATCTGTCAACATGGTGTCCCCGAATCAGTTCACAGCGATCAAGGTCCTAATTCCGAAAGTCGGCTTTTTACGGAACTATGCAAGACTCTCGGAATTGCGAAGACACGCACCACACCAGGGCACCCACAAGGCAGCGGCCAGGTAGAAAGAATGAAGCGCACTCTGGTGGGACTGCTGAAAGCGTTTACCGAGGAGCATCCATGAAGTTGGATGGTATATCTGCAACCGCTGGTAGGGGCCGTGAATGCGGTGCACAAATTTTCGCGCATTTCATGTGTTCCATGCAACGGTGATACAAGATAAGTGGTTTTGGATTTGTTCATTTATTCTCAGATAGCTGGTTTCGAGAAGAGGTAAGTCTTCTAAGATGTGTGCCTTAATGAAGCAGTGAGTAAATGAATAGGTGGATGAACAAACTCGGGAAGAGTGCAAAGATACAAACATGCCTTCAAAGCTGTCTCCAGAGAGCACCGAGGAGACGCGAGAAGATTGCGCAATGAGTAAAGCCATTGATTGCGCATAGATCCACCGATTTCGCCATGTATCAGAGAAATAAGATTCGTCTTTACTGGAAAGTGATGCGATATTTGCATAGGCGTTTTGATTGCTCTCTTTATTTAGCTAATTAGCCCCAAAACTTTTAAGCTGAAATGAGATTTGCAACGATTGTGGTTAATTTGCCAGTTCCAAGCAGTGGGATGTCTAAAATTAACTACCAATGTCGTTCACAATGTAGCTAAGGAGCGCACTCATTGAAAGCGACAAGCCTCATGGGTGACATCGGTATACAATGTTAGCTTCTTCTGGTGGCTAACGTGGAAATGGTGCCCACTTCCACCCCATGTTAGGTTTCAAAGCATTGAATGTGCTGCAAATATTTTGGATCGAGGCGACGCTCAATCAGGCTGTGATCATTTACACCGACACTTCACTCCTTTTCCTCCTCCGTCACCCACCCATCTTTTCATCCAGTCTATAGTCTTTGAGTTCGCCTCCAAGCCAATAATAGTAGACTCACCTCCTCAGCGATTCGACCAATTCACTTTTAAAGGTGCAACTGCTTTAGGAAACGACACTTTAAGTCATACGAATCACACATTCATTGCTCCGTTACACATTCCCTTTTGCAGAGTCTACAGATAGGCCAAATTGAAAGAGTTTGTCAGAAAGGTGCAAAATCAAAGGTATAGTGAATGAATCGCACACTTCCCAATTCAGAAGGTGCTTTGAAAACATTACCCATTTATTCGGTATGTTTCGGTTCTGGTATGTGCTGCATTAACGTTAGCCAACTTAGAAGTAATTGATAACCATTAAGATCCACAAGACAACCTTACAGACAGGAATGCACACTAAAATGTTGCTTCTTCAATGCTGGTTAGCTTGCTGGCTGCAAGCGCAGTTAGTCGTTCAGAGTTCCCTACTGCTCCTGATAGGTCCTCCCATTCTAGAATTCGCAAGCCTAAAATGGGTAGCGAAGTCGACATTAATATTTGTCTTAGTCCAGAAGCCAATTTATCATCGTAAATGAACATGATTAAGACGATCGACATATTGCACACTGACACTGACGGTTTCTGGCTCAGCCTGCGACAGTTCCCACTCGTCATCAGCTCGTAACTAGACTCATGCTCGCACGTCACACCCTTGTGTGACTCACCTACATTCAAGTGACAAAGACGTCTTCTGTCATTAATTATAGCTGTCCGTTGGTATCCACGCAGATGATGCCTAGAGATCCCAGTTTATAACGATAGCAGCATAATTTATAACACCAAAACAATTCGACCATCTGTCCTAGTTACTCCTCAGACCATTCTACCAATTTGCAATGAGCTGTTGAATTCTCTGAAAATAAGTTATTCCCTCGGTCATTATAACGGTGAATTTTGGCTATTTACAATAAAGGCAATGATATTCAGAAGGCTTGTCACTTCAGTCAAGTTAGCACCATCTACTGGACGCTGCTGATTAGCCATTCGACTTGACCCAAATCCAACGACTACAAGACTACTGCCACCAAACTGCGCCGCCACAGGTGATGCATTGATTGACGTTGTTACTTCAGAAATGAAGCACTAAATCTAGTAGGTATTCCCCGCCTATATGAGAACCACTACTTTCTGTTGAGAGAGAGCACTTACAGAATCTCGTGTAATTTTAAAAATTATTTTCTTGCTAGCCAAGGCGACGAGGAGGCAGTATTTGCTGGACAGGACATTGCAAGCTCACAGCCGTCAAAATGTTGTCAGTCAGGAGTCAATGCACTGACGATTCTAGGGCGCTACATTTGTGCCACCCACACGTCAGTATGAAGCTCTCACCGCTGCTCACACCAATGATCGCCTACGAGCCTGTTCACACCAGATTTTGCGAAGCGTGTCATCCCCTCGAGTGTGCAGTGGCCAGCGAATGAGAAGAAGTATGAAGCTGTGGTAAATCCTGGTTGGATGGAACCACTCGAATGAGCACGCGTTGTGTGATTGGCGCGGCTCAGAGCTCAATCACAATCGTCATGGCAAGGCAGGCGTAGACTTCAAAGAAGTCGGGACTTGGAAGCTTGTGGTGACAAAATGCACTCTCACGCTACAATTACTGCACTGTAACTCTAAAGGAGCCTCCCTCACACCCAAATAGAATGGTAGTACTCAAGGGTCAATGTAAGGTAGGGGTGCGCATTAAACAATCTGCGTGTTGACTAGCTGAAGAGCCACGCACGTAAAGCCCTTGCGTCAGCAGTCACCAACTCAACTACAAATGCGTTTGAGCATATCGCATGAAATATTCCACACTAACTTCTGATAGGTACGCAATATTTCAACACAATTATGTCTTTACTTAACATCTTGTCACTAGCACTATTTTTCCCGCCTTACGGAAGAAGAACTGGCTGATCAGTTTGTGACAAATGTGATGGGCGCTAGAGTTCTTGCCGTTAGCAGCAGCAGTCGCCTGACTACGACTGCACGTCCCGTGTTTGTGGCCATCATTCGACTGGTGGAGCATTACTGGCCGCAAGTACCTCTCTGCGTTTAGACAACTGTCTGGCAATGCAGTCCTTACATTACAGATGGTAAGTTCCATCATACTCCTTACCTTCCTTTCCATAATTTCACGCAGTTATTTAAAATCCCGAACCTGTATCCATTCAAATGCTGATTCCCTTTATTACATTACATGTTCATGCATTCCTCCAGCCTTCTCACCCTCCGATTCGTCACATATCCATTTACGTCCTTACATTGAGGATCCAATAGATTGCTCTATCAACCATTCTCGACAACATTTTATCACTAATTGACAACTGATATGATCATTTTTCGCATTTCGATCTGCTCTGAGATAAAATTTCCACATTGGACTCAATGTTTACAGACTGCTAAATTTAACCCACCTTGAAGTTATCTAATCTTAACTGGGTCTAGGATAAATACTAGCGTTTATCAGACCCATTAATCCAACAATGCGTTCTTAAAGCACATCCGTCCACAGCATGCAATGCCGGAGTGGTGGAGTGATGATTCTTTTTAGCAGGGCAGTGAATTCTTCGGTCATATTACCAACCGCCTTTTACCTCCTTGAACTTTAAAAATGATGAATTTTAGCCTTATTAGGGTGACCGATTCAGAATGAGGGTTTACTATTGCCATAGTTGCAAAAGGAGTTGCTGAAACTGGTTGAAGCGGTGGTTTTTAAAGTCTGGCATGGTTATAACATCTTACTGCTGTAATTTACCTGCAGCTATCTACGAACCGGACGAGACTGCTTGAGGGGCACATGCATTAGTCATGGATTCAGATCCTCCATGTAGACCAGCATAGATGCGTCGATGAAGAGACTTTGGAAAAGTAGTGTATTGTTATAGATGCAATGGTGGAAGGAGGGTCGCCTGAGAAGGCAAGGGTTTTGAGTGGAACTTCTCTGAATTTTTTACTTGAAATACTTTCATCACCGTAAATAAAATGTTTGAATGTGTGCCACTTGTAGTAACTTACTGTGGCGGAGGTATAACCTAGGATTTATTTTCTGACTTTTGTGTTTTGCACAAACATTTGTGAGGCAACTTCTCAGCTGTCTAAGTACCCCCGCCATTATGGCAGAAAATTTTTACCAAGGTTGGCATTGCAATTATTTATCACGAACTTAATTACTGGGATCAGAAAAGCATTTCTAAATGAAAAATAAGACGTGCGCCTCCTCTTTTAAAGCTATGCCATTGCTGAAGTCAATTATAGCGAGAGTTACCCAAAGAATAGGTGGAGTAAGATCGTGAATGCAGAGAACCTATACCATACTTAGTCGAAAGGGGCAGAGCATCCGACTTCATTTGTGATTTAAGAGTGGAAAATGTAACTCTTTGCTGACGACACATTAAAATGTAAATAATTTCATTCGATCATTAGTTAGGCAGATGTGTTCCTACTTTTAATAGCAGCGAATCCCAATGGTATAAGCCAATGACGCCAGGAATATATTTATCTTTCCCATATCAGTTCAGTGGATTGAATAGGATAGTGGCACGACTAGAAGATGCTCTGATGATTGCATTTTAAGTGGCAATTTAAAATTTTAAAGTGCCTTTATAAATTAATTAGTCAATGTCTAGCTCCTCAGCTAGTATCTTTTGCAATGTCGTGGTTGCATTTTGATGGCGCCGATGGGAGAGGAATATTCGAAGAGACCGATTACTGACAACAGAATAATGAGGTGGGGCCTTGTGATCAGATTCAACTTGAGACATTTATCACAAACCAGCTTAATTTGTTACTAGGTATTTTTGCATTTTTGCGTCATGCAATTCCAGCAGTCTGTTGAACCAGAAAGCGTGTATGGATTTCCGCAACTAACTTTTAAGCGCCACAGTTTAATGCAAGCCAACCGGTGGCACAGAGTTCGGCAAGGTATCATCCCAACATTACCAAAACGATAAACAGTTGAGGCCAATGGGGAGACGATTCGTGGGCTGCCATCCCATGCGCCCGTGAGTAAACATATTTTGCTAAGACAAATTACAAAAGCGAAGTTCTACGCAAGACATGCAATCCGCAGTGTAGCTCATAGTTGATGACTCCTTTGATTATCTAAGACTGTCAGTGCTACTTCTACTAAGGGCACGAAGCCACAATGAAGTGCACACAGCTATCGTTCTCATGGATATTTTCATTACCAGGTAGGAAAACAAACGCTAAATGCGGTCTATTTTTTCATTCAGCGATTATCGAAGAAAAACTGCATGAGGGAGCAGTTACGCATATCAAATCCTCATTTTCATAAACACGTAAAGAATAGAGCGTCTCATACCTGCACGTGTATCCCCACAGTTGCAAAGCGCTCATGCGCATTAATCATGAAGCCATATATTACTGCTATTAAATACGTCAACACGTCCTTGTCATAGGCGAGAGATTCAAAGGTCACTTTGAACGCTCTTTTGATGTAATAATTGAATTCAAGCACGTTATTATGCGGCTACAGTTGCAGGAGGATGGCTGATTTGGAATTTTTGAACGATTATGTTAAACTTCCTTAACTGGAGCGAACACATTTTAAGAGCGAAAATCTACCCTTTCTTCTGACCCACGGTGGTGCCGCCTTAGCGTAGAAATCAAACGACAGGAAGTTTTGAAAACCTCATGATCAAAATAATCTGCGAAGAATACATACTTTCACATAACATTGCGTATTAAGCCAATACAATTGCTGGTGTAAGCTCATATTCGCGTAGGTTCAGCAACATAAATATACAATGGAGCTGAAGCATAATGTGCAACCACGCTTCAATTTTCGAACAACCTTGAATAACCGTTTGACGGACTCTTGATATAATAATGGTGGTGGCACGTGGTTCTGATCCTCCGAGTTTTCTCGAATTCTGTTACGGTGATGGCAACTTCTTGAAAGTAAATAAAGCAAGGCGTTCTGAGATCGCAGGCATTCCAGAATCGTACCAGACCATCAGGAATGTTCACAATTTAGCAGCAAAGAACCAACACGTCGCACACATAGTTCAAGACTAGGCGATGGTGTGTGAGTATAATTTGCTTTTCTCATGTGTCCACTTGTTGACCACTGTTCCTCCACACCGATCCGTACCTAACCTTTTAATTTTACTTTGCGCTCTAATTCATTGCCTTAGGGGAGGTCTGATCACTGACTTTTTGCAATAGTTCGCACTTTATAACAGCTTAGGTTATACACCATGCACAACTCGTCGATGATTTATTTTTTGTTCAATGAGCTGTCAAAGCTATATGTGCCAGAAAAGAGGATGCTTGAAAATCGAATCAAAAATGGACAGCCCCATAAAAGTGTCATATTAGCTGGACGATAAAGTTACATCTCGGAGGAAACAACCAGAGATGCGAGCAAACATTTTTTATTTTCTCCATTCTAAAGTAGGTACGAGGCCAAAAAAGGCCTTATTGCTTATTATTATAATCACGTTCTCTGTCGGTAAGGCTAAATTATAGGAGATTTTTGGATGCTGTGAAGATACAGACCTGCTATCTTGCAAAATAGCTTCATATGGCGTTTAATATGCTTAAACTTAGTGGTGGTTTAATTGCTTGCATTTTTAAATGTGTTTGGCTACGTTATGCACCTCCTAGCAGAACGAAGTGTCGTCTACGATTCCAAAGGCCAGGTGCCATCTGGCAGTAAATTAAGTCCTGTTGCATCCCTTCAAACACCGTAGTAGATATTTGATATCAGGTTAGGCAGATGATGCAACGCTCCTCTTCAGTGGATCGTGAGCAAAACACTTGTGATGGCCTTAATGGACAGGTGACTAAAATAAAACTTAAGACTGAGGGGCATGGGAAGGAGACTTAAAATGGGTCAGGAATGATGATTGTTAGGATTCCCTCCCTTTGTGATTTCTGAAGAAGTCGACGAATCAGGAAAATATTAACTAACGTCCCATCCTTTCAGTATTCTTGATGGCAAAGTTTTACAATCGAGTAGGTAGCGATACCTTAAACGTTAAACCCAATCGATTTTAAAAATCATTACTAGCAGAATTTGAATATGTATTTTTGTACAATCTTCATACATGACTACCTGTTTCTACAAATAGCGAGCAATCGTGCAGACCTTTCATTGACTGTGTGAAAGGGAACAATAAGTTGCTTTTAAGTGGGCACACCGAATCATTGGAACAAGCTTATATCTTTAGACATGTAGACTACGGTTTATAAGTAACATATCCTTCAAGTAGTGTGGTTAAAATCTTGTACAGTCTTCTCAACGGTTCCCGCATTCCACAAAAACAAAAATTTTAGATCCTTATGGTGATACGCAAACTGAGCAGTACTGTTCGTTAGAATCTATTAATGCCTGAAATCGAGTTTTGCGGTAGGTGTGGCTCAACTTTTTGTGTGCTCCACGAACTGTTGGTCTAGTATTCAAAATAGGTCCGCGACATATGTACTCAGTATTGGCGTGAAGATTGCTAGTAAAACATCAGAGCGATAGAAATGCTCCTTTTCAAGATTAAAGTAGGTTCAACTGAGCAATTTTTCCTTAACCTTTTATATAAGTTTGCATTATATCCATTACTTAACACCCAAATGCTGCTATGCTTGTCAGTGCGTCCTTATATCTGTTTGCCTAATAAAGAATCACTTTGCCAGTAAGGCTAAAGTTTTTGTGAAATTCAACGTGGTTCTTTTACTTGGAGTGCGGATCTCTATTGCTAATTAGTAACCATACAAGAAGATGCTTAAAAGAGCCTGAGTTTACTTCTCGCGAGCGTTAAGAGCATTGCCTCCTCGACGCAGCTGGGAATGATATCGCTGAGCATAGTATCTAAGTCAAAAGCGGGTTCGTGGTTGTCTTCCATAACCCTCACCAAACCGGGGACTTCGCCGATGCAGCGCATAATTTGGTCGCAGTCCACTCGAATACTGTGGAACTGACATTCTACGGGAATGGCGTGGAGCTTCTCGTCTGGGAAATACCTGGTTCACTTATCGTAGGAATCCTTATGGTGATGGTCGGTTCCGAAAGTGGCAAAGGGGATATGGGTTTTAGCTTCCAAATCGAACCTAATGAACTTAGCACTAAAGCATAGTACCTCATCATTTTCAAGTGAGGCACAAAGCATAACAGGTTTGACCAAGTTCTAAAGCTTCTTTCTTGTCAATTCCTTCTCCAACATTTTAATCCGTGCCTTAATCAATTAGGACTCTGAGTTGAACATTAAAATAGCATAGGGTGTCGTTCCTGGGAAAACTTTGAAGCAAATTACAGCTTGCCTCGCTTTACTTACAGATTTTATACCATCCCGGTCTGTCGGATGTCAAGGCGACTGAGGTCCTATTTGGGCTCATGTCCCATCATCGCTCGCCATCTATGGGTGTTTCCCCTGGTCGTTTCGACGGCGTCCTAAGTAAGCTACAAGACTATAATGAAATCTATTCTGTACTAGATAATCAGTCAATTATCATTGTCGAAGGAGGTGCCGACTTCACATTCTTTATAAACAAAGTTGACTTTGCCATACTTTGAATGCAACTGAAGGGCAAACGATGGGCTCTTCAGCGCTGAAGACCTTGTGGATTGGCTTTCGATAGCTCAGTAAGTAGTGTAAATCTTAAAAAAGATGCTTTCGATGGCCTACCCTTTTATTGGTCAAATCAAAATAACATTCAATTATCAGGGCTTCGCAACCACATACAACTTTCCTGCGAAGTCGACAAAGTGGAGCGCCCAAGGCTGCGTAGTACATCATTTTCGGTGGTAAGAACACAATACTATGTTTATGAAAAGCAATAAAGCAACCACTTAGTAAACATCCACTCACAAAATGTAGGCTCGAATCCTCATTTCCTCATAGGTAGGGCTCGCATTCTGCCGCTACGAGTTTAGCACCCAAAGCCTTCTTTGAAGATGAGGAAAGATATAATGCTGGGGATGGCTTAAGTGTTACTAGCATGACTCGGAAGTTACCACAATTCACGAGTCCGCAACCGTAGAGACCCAACGTGGCCTCCTTATCAAAATTGAAGGTTAAATGGCCAACTTATTGCCATTTTATAAAATGGTAATAAGGCTCTAAAGGCAATCAAATAAAGGTAACTTCAAAAGGACAGCCAAAAGAAATATGCTTTGCTTCAAAGTAGTTGTAAATGGAATGGAATTTGATGCCGCCTTAATAATGACTGATTGAACCGATTTTATTGATGAATTGTTGATCGCGCTTCCTGATCTCAGCACATTGCCTTGTCACGAAGAGCATAGCGGCGGGAGGATGAGCCGCAAAGTCACACAAGCACAAGACGATTTGCAAACCACCGAAATGCATGATGTGAGCTGAGAAACAACACTCCGCAAAGTAGCCAACGACGTCTTGACCGCTATACAGAACAGGGTGCAGAGACTTCAACAACGTCGCGAGCATATCAGTGAAAGCACACATTTCCCATCCACTGTAAAGGAGCTCACTATTGCAATCTCGCGACTCGCCTCGAACACCAAAACATTCACCGGCGGTTCAATCTATGACACTTCTTCCTTCTCTTGGTCTGCCTCGACTGAGTTGATGTTCAGGTCGAATAAAAGGGTGGTGATATTGGCTGGCGTCTTGTTGCACTGAATTCGAATGTTTGCGAATCAAATTTTTAACTCACAAAGGAGCAAGAATTGCTTAAATAAGGATTGATCTACTTCTTAATTCAGTTTTGAAACAACGGCTTAAGCAGGTATGAATGAAACAGCTCTGAGAAGGCTGAGAGTCAAGGCGAAGTCAGTTTAGCATGGGTAGGTGACGACTACCGTTAAAGATGTAACCTCAGCCAACAGCAGTGGCTTTCAATGAAGTTACCAAGAGTATCTTAAGAAACGGAAGGAAGAATGAAGGTAAAAATGCGATCTCAATCTGTGCTTCCAGTCAGCTACAATGAGCATAATGGATCCCAGATATCATCGACAATTCCCTCAACCTTAAACCCACAGGCAGAAAGTGAGACTGCCACAGCACTACTAGGGCAATGAAAACTGTTCAATTTTAGTTAAACTTCATAGCCTAATTATGCCTGTTATTAGCCCACGGATGGTTTCTAATTATGGTAACAATAACTTGGGACCTCTTGACCTCAAAAATTGAGCTTTGAACCTTTAAAAGAACTGAAGTAGCTGTGACCTAACCTGACAGCGCCAAAGTGACCAAAGTGAATTACAACTTCTTTGTTAAAAAGTGGCTAGCCGTCAAAGAGGGCGATACATTAGTGCTTTTCTCTATTTGTTGTTGTGTACGCTTTTGTGAGGAATATTTCCATTTTGAATAATGTCTTCAATTATTGTGGCTCCTTGAAGCAATTCTGGGGAAGTCTTGTCGCCGGAGTGAAATGGGTGTTGTCGACTTATAGTAGAAGTGGAGGTTCCTGGCATGCCCTGAAGGCAAAGCTGCCCAAAAAGGACATAATGGCAGAACCCCTAATCTACCCGACTCCACAACGGTGTGTTCAACAAAAAATTAACACATAACAGCATGTAATCCACAAGCAAAGTTGATGTCTCTTCACCGTTGGCTTTAGAAAAAATAGAATTCATTTCCAAATAATACTGAATAGCCAAATTAAACCATCGTTTCTGTCACAGGAGACTCTTATGCAATGGTTCCACTCAGACTCGAGTGTGTGGCTGTGCAGATTGACAGAATGATTCCAGTTGTAGGTACACTGGATCGCTTGCACATTTACTACGTGTTCTTGCAGAAAGTGAAGGGTGACGCAGGCAATAAGCACCTCCAGGCCTCCTTGTTCATGCGGCCTGCGCACTAAAAATTCATCCGAGTGAAGCGTGTGGTCTGTTGTCGTTTCGTCATGTTCCACACCATAGTCTCCTTCTGTATGTTTTACAAGAACGAGGAACCCATCGTGGTTAACTATGAGTTCACAGTTAGTCCACTCGCTCTCACACCTTATGTGGAGCAGCAAGCATTAACTTTCTTTTTGTTGAATTCATATTTTCTTCTTGCCAATACCTACTCCTTTGCCTAAGGGCCCGTGTGCATGGGTTGCAGAGGTGCAATTGTTGTGCATTGCAACTTCTTAAAACTGCTGCGAGTGATGGAGTCTCAACAGAAGTGAGCACGTCTAGAGCAATTGAGGACCACCATATTGTATGCCCGAGACCTCTACAATCTCTTTTTGCCCAAATGGCCCAATCGCATCTGCAAATTAAGGAGAAATGTAAAATTAACAAATCTGGGACCACTAGGTGCTTGGAAGACGCAGCGTCTTCATGATATCATAAAATCTCATCCTCTAAGGATGCTTAATGGATCCGCCCAAAAATAACGCACCCACGAAGGACCACACGTTTCTGTAGCAGTTTGCCAAACCAATGAAACTGCGAAGTTCCGTTTGATATGTTGATGTTGACCAATTTCGCATTTGCCTTTTAGGGGCCTCGGTGAACTCCATCCCCTCTGACGAGACTGCATGTCCCAGAGAGGTGACTGAGCGTTAAGTAAATAATTTACATGGTCCCTCGTGTCCATTATCCCATCTGACGAGATGGATGGAATAAGTGAGAAGTAAAACTGTCTGCACATGTGCTACACGTTACAGTTTTCCCAACTGCTATTCGCCATTTGTATCCTAAATGCTTGTTTGGAATATCATGCATAAAAGTCTATCGCTCACAAAGCATATTAAAATTCGTGGAAAGCAGGAGCAAAAAATTTAAGCAGACTTACGATAAAAAAGCTTCTTTTGTTCCTATGTTGCCTTCGAAATTTGCTGAGTAATTCAGAATAATCCTGGAATTCGCTAAGTCTTTCTAGTGGTGTCTTCTTTTGTAGAATAAAGCCGTTTAGTGCGATTGAAGGCAGAGCAGACTTCATACTGGCTGAGTTTTTATGGACGCAAACTGCAGCATCTAGGCTTACACGGGAGCCGCGACTTACCTCATCATATTCGCTCTCATCGCAAAGCTGCTTCGCAACTCAAAGCTACGCCCCAGTCATTTGGCGCTGCTTTGAGGTGTTGTAGAGGAACACCTGGATGAGTAATAAAACTACGATACCTGCGAGGAACGGACACAGCACATGATTTTATTCCAGAGAACCAAGTTGCCAACCTCCCATTGCGGGTCAGAGGTCTGGTTTAGAAAACTCTCCGTAATCCCTAGCATACTTGGCATCCCATGTTTATCAAAGTTTTCAAATCTTGGTATTGCTCTTTATCGCCACATTGCAATGATTTGAAATGAAAAATATGGAACCTTGAATTTTTGCAGTTCAGATCAATTGAAATGCTTAGATTAGTTGACTGTTCGAAACAACTGATCGGCTGAGGCTAAAAATTAAAAAAAATACACATAATTTGGCTGCCTGTTGACCTTCTACCCTGCACAATCCCTAAAATTTCACATGAATTATCTTTTAATCTAATGTGGCACAACGTCATGCAAATATCTTCGGAATTCCCGATGCAAAATGATGGTATAGACAATAAGTTATATTGACTAAACAGCCACTGTTTAAAGAAGGGGCTAATCCTGTTCTGCAAGAAGAAACGCTTTAAATCACTGGCTTTGGATTGCCTATTCAATCGCATTAACCTCGAAGTTCGACATTCTGCTCAAGAAGTCGCAAATAAATTTTGTTTTAGTGGCTAAAATACTTCAATTTCTCTCACGTGTTTCCTAGAGACATTATTGGCGGCTAAGTTAGTGGTTGAGTCTGTTAATGATTATTGAGCTAACTGCAGTTTGGTTTAGCGGTATTCACAGAACCACTCTTGGCGGTCTGAAGGTCGATACCTAAAGTGAAGATGCTCCAACCATTCCACGACCTGCTGAGTTTGGAAGTAGCGTTTGTCGCATTGCCAATCATCTTGGTGAGCAAAGAGAGCCCAAACATGGATGAAGGCCGTTAGACTCGCAAATACAACAAGGCAAGAAAAATTAGAACGAACATATAAAACCACCAAACAGAGCTAAAATCACCAAAATCACGCTGTTGCTGTTGTTTATCCTAGTACAATCTATTGCAGGAGAGGCAAAGGGTTGTATTCTTAGTGATTTTATCGGTAGGATCAAATCAAAAGCTGCTTTGCACAGATAAACCCATGGGATAGAATCGTTCCCACACTCTAGTTCCAGAGTCCAACGCTGATGTGTACCTAAAGCAAACTAAGAGCTTGAAATTGTTATCCTACCTTGTCAAGATTTTTGAATTGATCATGAATGCATTGCTGTTAGCATCTGTTAAAGAAGGAGAAAATTGTGATTTACTTGTGTCATCCACGCCTTTGTCAAAAAGTTGCACTAACACCTTTGCTTTTCTCAGTGGACTGATGGCCCCGTCGGGATAAATCTTATCTCTGGTCTATTGGAACTCACCTTCACAACTCCCTGTATTCTTGCCTTCCACGCAAGGATCAGTCTTTTTTCTCACGAAGGTGATTCCCTCGAGGTAACCATCACGACTAATTTTCGGTCGAACCATCCTCCCAATTAAACGCGTAAAGCTTAGCTAATCTTACAAGTTTCACAGTGCCTTGGGGTGCATTCTAATATCCCACGATTAATCATGTAATCAGTGACTCTTTTAAGGAGCCCCGTAATGCATCTGAACCTTACGCTACTTAAAGAAAGAGCACTTCTCCAGGCACAAAGATGACCTGAGAGTTTCCCACTTTAATGCATTGTCCATTGCTGGCCCTAACCTAAAAGTGATACACATTTGTATAGTTGAAAGGGATTCTGTCATTACAGAAGTCGCCTAGCTCCTTTTCAGGAAGGCTGAGCAGTAAACAGGATGTCAGTGCACTATCATAATCGTTTGCACGCTGTGTGCATGTCAATTACTAATCCTCCAGACCCCAAATGGATGAAAGGGAAAGAAGCCAGTTTGCTTAAATAAGTTTAAAGGAATTGTCGTTATCTTATGGAAAACTGGCAATTAAGCTCACGAGTGGGAAGTCACTTAAATGACTAGACTAACTTCTACCGGTTTGACCTTATGCATATGGGGACTGAATGAGTACTTGGTAGGAGAGAGGAGAAAACAGCAATATCCTCGCCAACAGTGATCACGTCTACCTCGTTCTTCTCAAACCTTATGACAGGTTTCAGTTCCGCAACTGCAGTACATGCGCTGAATGCCGAATAAATCTCCTAAATAGGCCTCAAAGAGTCCCGACTCGAGTAAGTGGTGTAGAGCCTTAGCCTGCAAATTGCTTGATAATGGAGGCTGTGGCAAGTCAATCCTTTCCACTTTTTCTGCAATCTTATAATCCAGGTTAAAATTTCTTACTTATGCACCATCGGTGTGAAATGCGGGCAAATATCTCACTGATTCGAGCATTCACGGTAAACCTGTACTGCTGTAGAGCAACAAACAATGAGATGGCTTATGAAGGAGGAGGCTGTATTTGAGAGTAGGGTTACGTAAGAAAGGTGGCGAGGGAGATTTATTTACAGTAAATTTGGCGGTTGTCTTAGCAATAACTATCCATTAAGGCTTTGACCGGATATATCGTCTGTTCAAATGTTACTTCGGTGTACCGTGGTGCGAGGTAATTAAGCCTGCAATACCGATGAAGTGGGTGGAGTTGAACACTTTAGCTTCGTGGGACAAACTTTGCCTCTACGAGAACAAGCCTTATTCTTCACAAGATCATGTCGTTTGCCCAATAGAATCCCGAATGTTGTGGCACAAAATTTGTTTATTCTCATTTTTGGACTCTATAAGCGTGATAGTCCTGCAGCTTACATATTTGAGGACATGGTGACATGAGATCAGTTGCACCCGTGGTTTTGCAAACGTTTAACACGCCAACAATCAGGGTCGGCCCATGAGCTATCAAAATCAACTTTAATAGTGGAACCTTATGAGTCCTTTGTCAATAGCCCTTGTCCGATCAGTCGATGATTTTATGCGTGTAGATAAGTTGTCGCGAGGGGAAGCACTCCTCAACCACTACTCAGTTTTGCCATTGGCTCGGAATCACCTAATTATCCCAAGCCCTTCTTTGTAGTAAGCTACATTTGGTACGATAACTTATGTAAGGGGGAGCTAAAGAGCGAACTTTGGAGTACTGGGAAGGTTTGTAGATTTCAGATTTTCCAGCTTAAAGCTGGGCTGGATATAAGGCCTGAACCTTGAAATATCCAAAAGGAAACGGTGTAAACTAACTTTGTGCTTCGGAGACTCTGGTTTGGCTGAGGCGTTACGAGCCGGAATCAACAATTTTAAAGCTAAAATTAAATAATAAAGGCATCTTATGAAAAGTCTGGAACTAGCTGATTAAATAGGGCAAACTTTAGGTCAAATAAAATAGATAACTTATTTATAATATGAGCTTAAATGCTCTGGGTGCATCAATGACACCCATCCAAATTAATTTTTGCTCTAATGACCCAAAAGTAATCAGGGATTTCTGTCAAAAACCGGCAAACCAGGCAGTGCGCATACAGTTCAGCTAAAAGTTCCAAGCATATGTGGAATGAGATGCTGAATTGCTGTGACAAAGTGGATAATAAAATGCGGATTAGCCCGACTTGACTACTCATTGCTTAAGCGCTTGATGTTCTCATTTAAAATATAAACCCAGTCACTAAATGTTTTTCGCATATTAATAATCTGACGCAAAATCTCAATGCAGAAGCATGTATATCTGTGCACACAGATGTGAGCACAAACGTATATGCGTTTATGGTACGATGTATAAATGGAAGTGGAGAAGCGCACCTTAAAATTTGCACTTGGTACAAGGCGATGTTCCTGAACATCGCAGAGCATATTGCACGTTTGTGGAAAACTACTTTGGTGAAGATCATGTCGAATAGTGCGAGATTTTGCAACAGAGCTTACAGTACTTACAGTGGCCCAAACGCAGATGAGGAGCAAGCATGCATTAGGGCTTACCTTACTCCTCTTGCCTCCTCGTTGTCTCCTAAATGATGAGCTAATTCCAAATTTGGTTTCCTTGGCACAGGGTAAGAAGCTGTTTGTTAATAAATACCTTTTAGGCTAAAGGGCATTTGTAAGGCAAAAATTACTGCATTCTCATTTTGCAAA
This sequence comes from Taenia multiceps, assembly GCA_001923025.3. Classification (NCBI taxonomy): domain Eukaryota; kingdom Metazoa; phylum Platyhelminthes; class Cestoda; order Cyclophyllidea; family Taeniidae; genus Taenia; species Taenia multiceps. The sequence continues at coordinate 15,924,238 of CM010311.1, forward strand.
GCACAGGCTTGAATCGGAGTAACGAGCCATCGTTATCAACTCACTAGTATCTCTTCATTCTTTATTCTTGTCCAGCATTATTCTGCGTTAAAAGCAGACGGCATTTCACAAGGCGATTTTGGATTCATGACTGTTGCCACTCTTCATAAAAGCCCCATGGACAGGTAAGATGCAGTGCAGGGTCAATGTTCCACCGACTCAAGGAAACATTGCCTTTCAGAAAGTGCACACCTAAACTGACCATTAAAAGGTGGTGGCTGGAGGTGGGTTCAAACTTATTATGGATTAAAGTGAATGCATCGGTTGCATGCTAAAGGCTTTTAAATTTGAGTAAGATTCGGTTGCTAAAATAAAAAGGAATAATTAATAAGTAATGTTAGGCATGTACACTAATGATGTGCAAAACACAAGCACTCAGAGATTGAATAATTTCCTTCGAATGTAGGCGTACTTAACCTACCCGACATGGCTACGACGATCTAGAAGCATATCAAGAACTCCACAGCTTGCCACTCATCAAGTCACAAACTTCATAGCGCTAGAACTGCCCAGCCGCATCAGTTGCAGATTTTTCTATGGAACTACTAATCACGCTAATCTTATAAACCTGCCCAAACCGATGAGGTTAGCCCACCAAACTTGTGGAATATTAACTAACCTTGCGAAAAGTGTAGGTTAGTGGTCATGGCCATGCTACGAAGTATAAGTGGCAAGGGAACCTAATCCTTGTCATGTTACTCAACACCGGGATAAAAACTGGGCTTCTTAACTCCTACAATGTCTAAACACTCCTGATAATTGTTTTTGAGAGTAGTAGCTAAAACCAACATCACACAAAAGTCCATATAATTTCACTGAAAACTTTGAAAAAGTTGGTTGCCTACTCTTTAGAGTGGAATTAAAAATTGGGATTCGGTTCTTGTGATGTGCATGCTGTATATCATAAGGGGACTCAAAACGATAGTGTTTTGCTGTACTACATTCTGTCTTCACCAAAGTGTCACGATCCAGCATAAGCAAGTAAAAATAAGGAATTCATGCCTGCCACTTAATCAGGCTGCTTAGGAAGCTACAATCGCCGATAAGCTTAGCTTAAACCACATCCTTTCAACCGGTGTACGCCATTAAATGTTCTCGCCAAACATCACTCATTTGGTAGAGATTTTGACCAAAATTGAGCTAAACTTAGAACAAAGCGAATATACTAAATGAGATTTGTTGAAGTCAACCTTGTGGAACAATATTGTTAAGCTGTCTGACCTATTTACGATGACTCATCAATTGAACTAGTGGCTAGTTTTATTAGCTGTTGGGGGTCAACGGTCATCAAAAAGTGAGTGCCTGTCTTGCCACTCGGGCTAGCAATGAAGACGGATAGTTTCAATGTCAACACACGTTCGCAGTCTAGTCAATGGATGAATGTGTGAAGAAACTGTCTACTGGATGCCATCACAGTTAAAGGTGGAAAGTATTTCAACTTAAAGGTGATATGCTGTCATATGTATATAGTTGTAATCTTGTGCATCCATTTTGCCATTTTTGTGATGCTTTTACACACTGAGAATGCGTTTTCGTGAATTGATTAAACCCATCTATCCCAAACAGTGTGACACTTATCATCATTCCTTAATCCCGACTCCCCTCCTGATTACCCTTTGACGTCTACACTACGGTTTTCATTAGCATGAATGGGACTACGTTTCGTCGGTATGTACGGCATGTGTTTCTTATCAGCAAATCATTGTTAAAAGACAATTATTTGGATTGATAGCAATAAAGTTAATGGAAGACAGCTAAGCTTGTAGTTTCTGGGAAGGACCTGAGTCTTGGGATTATTTAGACTATGCGACCCCTACTACTAGTATGGCACGAGAAATAATAGCACTAAAAATGTTAGTGATAGCTGCAGTAGTTATAATAATATAAATAGTAATGATAGGAATAGGCGTTATACAGCCTTGGCTAATACTACCGCCAGAGGAGTAGGGGGTGGGTGGTGCGCATGCCAAGGCTGCTGCTGCTGCTGCTGCTGCTGCTACATCATCACTGAAGTAGAGGGGACAAAAGAAGGCATCGTCCATTGGTACGAAGACCGAGGATGGAGGTGAGGGATGTATGCAGGAGGGCGGGAAAGGACGAAAAGTTAGTAGTCCTCTGCGTGTGTGTGTAATAGGGTAGCTGGAGAAGGTGACAAGAAGTAAAGAAGGAAAAAAAAGAAAAGAGGAAGAGGTACAAGGAAATCCCACTTTTCTCACATCATGAATGCCAAAATTTTTAACTGTTAAGGGGATGCTAGCAGCAGGAAGAAGCAATTGACACTGCAAACACTCGCCACAGCGGCAGTTAAAATGGTAAAGTAGATTAAGCTTCAGTCTGCGAACATAGTGGGTTCCGAACAACGCAGTTCTAGCAGTGGTAATTAATGGCGTTCAAGTGGGAGCATTCACATTCCCAAGTAGATGAAGGGTGTAACTCCTCAAAACAGTTCCTGCTGAGGCGGTTTCCTAGTGTCCACAGTCTACTCATCTTGGTAGCTACTATTTGTCTTAACCTTAGCAACCACGCTACTGCTACCGCTGTTGCTGTCTTGCCCTTTTCCACTTATTCTAAACACTCGCTCACACACCGGCGTTAATAACGACCAAAAAACGTCGTGTTGAACGAACCCCCACCTCTGAATGGGTTGTTGAGTGATCGAGTGAGTGTGTAAATGGCCTCATTTTTGACTCATCGAAACTAAGCACTCAGTCGATAGATGAAGCAATGAATCGATGGATCAATGAATTGGTGAGAACGCCAACTGCTGTTGTGCAAGCGCTGTGCATATTGGTCATCTCTGCCTGCCTGCCCTAATTCATAAAATGGCTGCTTCTATAGTAGTGTCTTCAAGACTAGCAGTTCACTCATTTGTCGAGCAAAACTGCTGCTATAGCATCACTTGGTTGCGTGCAAATGTCTTATTCCTGACCCCTTTTGGGAATCCCACCCCGCGAATCAAGATCCCATTTCACCATAGAGAGCAAAGTTTCCTAGAGTAAAGTTTGCATTCAGGCAAACAATCTGTGAATGCAATTATGCGCTTTGCTCTTAACTTTTACGGCCCTTCTATGCAAACAAGTCGTAAGTCCTTCTGCAGCACTACAAGAGAAAGGAAAGTGTGCTCAAGGGTAAATGCTTTTATGCATCATAAAACACACTTTGCATGAAAATCTGCACCGGGCAATTAATGCATGCAATTGATAGGAGGCAGTTTGCCTTGACGCACGACTAATCCGAGTTGTTTGCCAAAAAGTTGGTAGAATTGCTTAAATCACCGAAGAAACCAAGGGTGAATAGGATGAAATTTTGCTTTCCAAGGGGAGAGGAGTGGGATTTCAGCTCACCTGGGCGCGTCCTTTGAGTGGGTGAGGTTAACCTCCTCACTCAACACTTCATCTTGTTGAGGTAACAGCGGTCCTGATAGATAAAGCAGCAACTGCTTGTATACAAACATTCACAGAACCCATAGTAATGTCAGTCGCACGTGTTTTGCGTTACATAGGCCTGTTTTAAGTGGAAGTAATGTCCATAGTCAGGACTTACTCCCTAATAGGGTTTATTAGTGAATGCATCACCGTCTGGGAAATCCACGAATTGCCAAATAATAAAGCCCTTGACCAAGATCGTACCATTTAATTAAACCTCTAAGGTGCCCCAAGCAAGGCAGTATAGAATGCTAAGACAATCGTCACTTAAATATATTGGTAGACTCCCTAGTGGGACTAATTTGCCAGATTTGTCAATGGACTCTCCTCCTACCAAAAATGGCGGCTGGAATTTAATATTGTAAAAAATAAAACAATTTGGCAGCTTAACTTGCATGTTTGAAACCCGTGTTATTTGGTATTGTTAAAACTTATAGCGTTCTTCAAACATACCCCCACCTGCTCCGTGGTGCAGTTAAGAAAGTTCTGTTCCATCAGTGGTAACCAATTTCCATAGGTAAGTCTTACAATAACATTTGCAGTTGAGTTTTACATTTTAAGCATAACGTTCTTCATGACATGTATTAAGGCCGTTGCAATATCAAGCGAACTCCTCTTCACCATCATTGCACATTTTTGAGTCCCAGGTACTAAATTCAGGTGATATAGTCTATGGTAGGCAACCGCGGGTGCAAAAGATCGTGTGAAATAAGCGTAAATGAACATGAGAAGAAAAGGACTGCATTGGAGTCTTTTGCAGAGGTCAAGTATGTTTTGTTTCACTAAGCCATTATGGGGGTAACCAACTGACAGAAACGAAAACTTCCGCACCATTCCCAGCCTCTCGTGATAACAGCACACCTCGAACAAATCATAGCAACGTTGATACGTCACTCGAAGCCCTGCTGCACCGGTGGCACAAACGCTTATGAATAATTCACTCGGCATGGAGAATGAAACAACAAGTAAAGGCAATTTTGCAACACCACATTAAGTTCTAAGAACCAGAAATGAGTTTTATTGCAATAACTCATTTTTATCCATTGGAGCGAATTCTGGGGTTTTGAAAGGAAAAAAGGCCGCACCGCAAAGGTTTCCAAGCAAACGAGACTATGGTAGACATGACGCCAAAATTTGGTTGCTCCAACTTAAATGAAGCGTTCAAGCCACGCCGAGACTTATTCCATCAGTTGACCCAATTCCTGCAGCTATTCGCCGTAATAATGGTAGCAGTGTGCATGCATTCCTCGAAATCGCAACTGATCTTATTACCAAACTTATCTCTTTGTCTTAGCTGGACCTCCACGCCTTTGCAACCCTGCAGTGTGGCACAGTATTAATCGCATCAGACTCGAGAGTGTTAATTTGGGACAGATCCGACGTTCGCCACTGCAGCCGCCTCCTCCTACCCCTGGTCTTAGCTAAGATTACCCACACCGCTAGTTGAACTCATTGGCCAACCCGAGACCTTTCACAATGTCCCGCTAGTGGCCTGTACATTAAATAGCAAGCGTTCGATCAGTGCTGTCCGCTTCCCGTGCTATCACAACGCAACTCATCATTGACAAGCAAACAATGGCGTCAAAATATGCTTTAAAGCAAACCATCCAACTGATGCAAGGTAAGTAATTGGATTTGTGAGTTTGGTGAAGCTCTCTTCCAAGCACTTGCTCCATTGCAGTAGTTGCGATTGCAGTTGCTTCTTCTCTTTAGAATAAGCAAGCTTCAGGTTCTCGTTATTATCAGACTCTATGGCTCTGGAAACAAAGCATCTAGCGATCTCCACCTCCATCTCACCACTATTCCCCAAGTCTCCTGCCTGCTTCGCATACAAGTTATCAATTTCAAAAAGACTAATGACACACTCACTGAAAGGCAAAATTCACGCTACATTGAAAACAACCCGTTATCAAAGAAGCCAACAATGATTGATCATCTCATAAATCTATGTTATCAAAATCCCCTTGCTTATTAACCTCTATCACCGCACTTTTTCAGCTAATTTGGTTGTGGGCAATTTGAGGATGGGTCAAAAATATCAAACTAAGACAAATCGCTTTCGCCAAGAAGACTTGGGAGCCCTCTTGAACACAATGCATGAACAGAATCATGTGACTGGGACTGCTTCCAGAGCATCACGCTCTGCTGTCATGCAGCGTACCTTGATAAACATTTGCAGTCTAATAATCTGAATAAGCCAGCTTTCACTCAGCTTCTTGGGCAAAACAGCCGCCTATGGCTATGACCTCCGGATGTAGGAAATGTCACCACGCGCACTGGCTTACTAGTGGGTAGTGTTTAATTACTCGGTACAACAAAATACTGCTTCGACCCTCATTGCTTCCGCAGTCACATGCCAGGGCGAGTTGGGCTTTATTCCGTCAAGGGTGACTTTCCCGAGTGAGAAATCAGCAGTCACACACGTAAACCAGCTAGAGGGCGAAATCGGCAGAGCGGTTAGTTTAATTAGGTCTGCGCAGCGCTCATCCTGGTTTGCAGATGCCCAACTTCACTAAATGGCCTAGGGACTTATTTAGCGTTAATTGAAATGGGACTAAATTTAGATCCTTCCTGTTGTTACTAACTTTGCCACAAGATCTTCAAAAAAAAGGGAATAACCATTAATACGCGAACAATTTTGGGCATTTTTTCACAAGAAAACTTACGATGATATTTTCTTCTAAAATTTACTTAAATTTTGCTTTGCTTTGCTTTAATTATTGCTTTAGCGTCCCAGATGTCTTGTGGCAGTTATCACTTTGAGCACCTTATGGAAACAACCATTACGTCATACTGAAAACCACCGACCACTAACTTACAATTCTATATGGAATAGCGGTTTCTCACAAGTGATGAGACAGTTTTGATCGCAGAAACAAAAGCAAGACAGGTAACATTTTACACGCGCTCTCAGAGCTCTAACTCGACAGGTATGTCTTCTCCAGCCTGCGCGATAGAATTTCGGTTGACTCCGAGACTACAGGTAGAGAAATCGCCTCACGAGAGGCCAGGACATACGCAGCTATACGCAGGTAATTTTGTGGACGACTTTAAATTTTTATCTAAAAAGAGCCAAGAGGCCGCAGACAGCCATTAGTTAAAAGGAAGAACTTTGGACTTTATTATAGCTATGGGCAGCCTCATTTACGCAACGCATTGCAGCGAAACATAAGCTGCATTTCTGCATTAAAAAGATGTATATGTCCTGGCATGTGCTTTGTATAGATTTCAAAATAACCAGGTGTACTTGAAAAAGCTAAGTGACAACTTTTTTAGAAAAAGATAACTTAGCCGACATCCTCTTGAACAGTGAGACGTTAGTCGGTAGAGGCACCTTTTGGTTTAAGGTTTTGCAACATTACCGAAAGCCATTAGTGGTGTGAAGAATTGCAATTCTTTTTTCACCCATTCTTAACCACTAAGATCTTTGTTTACCATGCGCGTCTTTGAAAAGCTTGTTATTTTGTGTAGTTTAGAAGCAATTCAAATCTAAATACCAATGTCTTGATTGCAGTGGATCATCAAGCAATCCCTACTGGCAGTACTAGTGGCTAAAGCAAACTAATGTGGGTGCTTAAGATCTTACTTGGGTTTAAAGTGGTGTCAGCGCTCTAAAGCCCGCCTTTTGGAAAGCTCGTATGATCAACGGATATTGAGTCTGTCTGATAAGCAAAACATCATACTGCTGCTATGTTCACTCTTTTCACCTATCTCATTAAGTAGGATTATGAAATATTTCCATATATAGTGGCTCACTAAGGATTCGTAGATGAAAGTTTGCTTGAGTAACATTCGCCTTGAGCATAAGTCTCTCTTTGTGCGCACTGAGTTTGTGAGGGATTTAGCACAGAAAATGAACTTATGTTCCTAACCTTTTCATTGTTGCTGACGTATCCATGTCAATTTATAGCCCAGTCAATTGATTGGTAGAAGCAACTATTCCGAAGTCAGTGCGTATTGGCCAATGGGCTAGGAGGTGGATAAAAAGCAGGAAACTTGCGTAAACAACGTCATTTTGCAGCTTTCCACCACCTCAAGGGTAGCTAAGTGCTGCGATAATGTTGGCGGAAAGTTAAAGCAAATAAAAGGAATAACCTTTTTTAAGTGTGGCAAAGAGGAGAGACTTTTTTGTAGATATCTATAGCAATGCAACTCTACCGCTGGAGAGCCAGTGAAGAAGCCACACTAATTCCTTCCTTCGATTGCGCTTATATTGTTTTGTCCACAAAAACGTCCTATATAAGCATTTTTGAATTAAAACAATGTGGATTTAGCTAATTCTATCTAAAAAGCTACTTTAAACAAATGTTTTCAGCTAGTGAGTTGCCTCTGCCTTGAATCGCAGCAATTTACGCTTTTGGTCTTGTGTAGTCTGAAAGCAATGCATATCCATTTATATGCCCTTATCTGCAGTCACTGCAAGGAGAGAAACTTTAGATATAATTGAATTGGTAAGCCTAGTCAATGGCGTTGGAGCCGAAATCGCATGTGGTTCGTATTGTCCTAATTTCGCTTTTGTCAACAGAGTCAGAAAGAAAATAAAGGCACGCCTCTTGTTGAAGCAGGCTTATTTTGACTCACGGTGTCTATTAATTTTGTTTTCACCTTTCAATCCTTTTATACACCGGCAATAAATAACCTTCGGTGCCGTATTGGTGGACCGGCAACAGAATCAATGGCGCCGGCTCCCTAGACGCTCCTTCCTCCTCCATTCGCCATAAGATAGCTCCCTCCTCCTGTCTCATTTTATTGCAGACTCCGAAATGCCTGTGAAAGCAGCATCACGACTTCCAAGTTTAGATGTCGCTCATCCATGTGCGTGCCAATCAGAAGACATGTTTAAACTTGTCCTTAATTCTAGCCATCATTATTTACAACCTGTTTCCGGCATTAGATGCAGTTGTACTTCCTTAAGTGCATCCAAACAATTGTCCCTTTTGTAATTCTGCCCATTAGTATTCCACAAATTACGGAAAGGATGTTGAGCTCAGAAGAAGTAATGTATAGGTTGAATGTAAAGAATGGCAGCAAATACGTTTTGCATGGCAAGTAAGTTTCAGAGGTCTAATCGCTGAAATTTTGCGATTGTTGTTAGTTTAAATAGCTTCCGACTTTCTCCGAAGTTTAGTGACCCGGCCTTTCTAAACGTAGGTTGAGGCATATCAAACTTACTATCGGCCCATTATTTTACATTCGCCAAACTGCCTTGCAGTAGTACCTATACTTTACGGCAATTTGACAGAATCCTGGTGAAATCATCCGAGAAGGTTGTCGAAAAAGAACTTTTAGATCTCGGCTGATTATTCAAGAGCTACGCAAAACAAATTTGCTTTCCGTGCTCCACCAACTTTGAATGTACAGCTTCACTGAAGAACGTGCTGAAGTGGCCTGTGTTGTTTGTGCCGATTCTAACAGCTTGAGAGTGGGTTTAAATTTTAGATGAAAGCCACTTGCGCACACACTTTCAACACACATTGTTAGCCGTTGCTTAATGTATGAGATGTATGAGTTTGTCACGGTCAAGCTATTGATTTGCTCAGGGGGCAGAACTCCATGTGAATTGGCATGATTGGTTCAAAGCATGCTTAGGTATGCGTGTGATAGGAAAGTGAATAGCAAAGATTACCACTGCTATTCGATGATTTCGGTCTTGCATGCATCACCCTGATGTATCATGGCTAAACGGTGAGTGTTGGTGCACCTAAATTAGAGTTGCTCATCATCCAAACTGACTGAGATGAGGTGAGGAGGAGCCAAATGGCTTAAATGGTTAGTCAAAAAACAAAAGCTTCTATGGATTCGGCAGTGGGTATTTTGTAGAAATAAAAGCATTTCAGCGTTACTACCTATAATGACCTATCGCTTGTAAGTAGTGATTTTTCGGTAGGTCCGCTGCTCAGTTAATGATTTGGAACATTATTCTCGCGTCCCAATGGCGTACTGATGAGGCGCGTATAAAAGTAACGATAACAACTTCACGATTTCCTACTTACCTGTATCATCGTACAGTATTGGGCGCTTCGACTGCTCAGCGCCAGTAAGACCGCACCGATTCGAGGAGCCGTTTGGCACATTCAAATCACAACCTAGGCAGACGTGAATGTAGTCCTGGCACATTTAAACCCTTACATACATTTATTTTTGATGAAAATACCTTCTGTCACTCCTTTCTGCCATGCCTCTACGGTCTCTACTTCGATTTCATGCCAAAATATACGACAGAGAGTTCTGACGTTTGGAACGATAAGCACGCACTCCTAAGCAGCTTTAGCACCTAATTGTTAATAGAGCTGATAATAAAAGCCCATTCCATTGTCATCGCTTAACAGTAATAGAGTGACATGTTCTTAGTCGTAAGTCTGAAAGGCAGGGTGGCCTTGACCATTTAATGTGGACAAAAGAGAAGCATTATCACGAAAGCTATCAGCAATGCAAAGTTGATATTTTTAAGGATAGGTTTGGAAAAGATCAGCTTTGCAATCAGCGGTAGAGTCATTATTACTTCCAACAGCCAGCAAACTGCGAATTTCACGCAATGGGTCTGTTTCTGGTGAGAAATTTGTTCTGTTGCATATGCATTTATGCAAGCAAACTTCGTCTCCAGTACCGTAAAACTGATTAGGGAACGCGTTTCTGCTTCAAAACACAACTCAAAATTTTAAAAGCGTGGGCAGCACTTAAGGCAATCCTTTCTTATTTTTCTTCATGTTTTACAGTGCACGTCAGAGATACTTAAACCTCAGATTGAAGGTGAGGTTAAGCATAATGAACATCATTTGCCGACGTAAGAACATGCCGAATGTAGAATCACTTGTTTAAACAGCATAATGAAGTGCTTTATTTAGCTAGTTTTTAAGAGTTCAATTTATAATCACTAAAGCTGATGCCATGGAGGATCAACAGGTAAAATTTGCGAAGCTAATGGCTAGTGAACTTGATTAACAATGGTAGAAAGAGACGAACCTAGCGCAAAAGAAACCGGGGAGAAGTAGAAAGGAAAGAGGACGCGCATCCCGATGATATTGCACTGTTTACTAATATTGCACGTTAGTATTGAACACTATGAAAACCATCCTTGTAATAATGTTTGTGTTTATATACGCTTTGTAGGTGGGAGGCGGGAACACAATCTGCACGTAGCCGAGACTGAGTCAACGTGTTCTTCCTTGGCTCCGGACAACGAGGCCCAGTAATCTAGCCTTACCCACTCAGTGTTTCCACCTAAATAAAGCATGCCAAGAAAAGCCAGGTCTTCTTCTAATAAGGTAGTAAGGGAAGAGGAGGAGGAAAAGAAGAACCCCTCCACACTGGTGGCAGCGGCAGCGAACCTCCCCCCCTTCAAAGGCGACATCGACTTTGAAGATTGGATTCAAACTGCCAGATTCTACACACACTGGTACCCCCAGCAACAGAGGGTACAACTCCTCCTCCAGGCTCTTCCACAAGAGCTTCTCCTCTCAGCAATAAGAGCAGGAGTTACCCCCGACTCCGACTTCGACCAGTGCTGTGAGATCCTCTCGCAGCTGGCCATTGACAAGAGTGAATGCTCTCTGGCCAAAGAATTTTTCCGTCGAGACCAAAAAGTGGGCGAAACTGATGAAGACTACGCTCGGAGCCTACAACTCCTGGCAGAAAGAGCCTTCAAAGGCTGCCCTCCAGCCAAAGTCACCAGCTGGATGGCTCTCCAGTTCTGCGACGGAGTCAAACCGCCAAGCCTCTCCGTGAAACTGAGCGCAATTGAGACCAACGATCTCAATCGGCTGGTCAAGGCCGCATCTAAGTTCCGTCAGGAACTTCCGGTGAAGTCTACCCCCCAGACGTCCCATCAACGGCCAATTCAGCCACGTGCCCGCTGGATCCCTCCACGTCAGACCCCAAGAGCAGGTGAGACCTACTTCTCGCTATCTTGCCAACCCCCAAACGCCCCTCGCCCTTTTCTACAAGCTCTCGGCCAGTTAGAAGGATACCCCTGTCGTTTCCTCCTGGACTCGGGAGCAGTGAAGTCCCTGGTGAACCCCGCTACGTTTAAAGATCTCTTCCGCAAGATCAGTCCTCGATCGTCCTCCATAAAACTGCTCTCAGCTGAAGGGAGGAAGATGAAAGCGATCGGAGAGGCGTCACTAAATATCACCATAGGGAAGGAGTCCTGGACAGTACAATTTATCATGTGTCCAGAACTAGTATGTGACGCGATACTGGGCGTCGACTTCCTCCGCAATGCTGGAGCAATCCTCAACTTCGCAGAAGGTACCTTTACGACCCAGCAGCACAAAGCAGTAAAGTCGGCCGAGCCTCTCCTGGGAAAGGACGCTGACGAAATCTGCAGTGCTCTGTTCGAAACCGTGGGTATTCCTGTTAGCAACCTGGGTGAGCTCTGCTCACGGTCAACACACATCACCGACAGCGAAAGGAAGGAACTGCACTCATTGCTGTGCAAATACTCCAGAATGTTCTCTTGACAAGGAACCAAACTCGGTCGAACGAGCACCATCAAACATGCCATCGACACAGGTGAAGCTAAACCAATATGGCAGCCCCCGAGACGCATCCCTCCGCCCCTTTTGGAAGAGGTAAACCGTCTACTGAACGAGATGATCTCCGACGGCGTGATACGGCCATCCAAATCACCGTGGGCCTCTCCGATTGCGCTGGTGAAGAAAAGTGACGGGAGCCTACGGCTGTGCATTGACTACAGGAAACTGAACGCTGTGACTAAGAAGGACGCCTTCCCACTGCCTCATATCAACGACTCACTAGATTCCCTGCACGGATCAAAGTGGTTTTCTACTCTGGACTTGAAGTCCGGGTACTGGCAAGTGGAGGTGGCAGAGACGGACAGAGAGAAGACAGCTTTCATAGTGCCAAACGGACTCTATGAATTTCAGACAATGCCGTTTGGACTATGTAACGCTGCAGCTACTTTCCAGCGCCTGATGCAGACTGCACTAAGGGGGCTTTTTCCAAAGCACTGCATAATCTACCTCGATGACATTCTTGTCTTTGGCAGAGACATACAAGAGCATAATGCCAACCTGAAACTAGTGCTGGATCGTCTCCGAGACGCTGGATTGACCCTGAACCCAAAGAAATGCCACTTCCTTCAACGTTCGGTTACATTCCTGGGGCATACAGTCTCGTCAGATGGGATGGCAGTTACCGAAGACCGTACAAACCAAGTGAGAACCTGGCCGACACCGACCAATCAGACGGAGCTCCGCAGCTTTCTCGGCTTGGCAAACTACTACCGGCGTTTCGTCAAAGGCTTCGCCAAGATCGCCGGTCCCCTGCACAAATTAACAGAGAAACAGGCGAAAAAGAATTTCACGTGGGAGAACGAACATGATGAGGCCTTTAAAGAACTAAAACGAAGGCTCTGCTCCGCTCCGATTCTGGCCTTACCCAACTTCGAGAACGGCGCACCTCCTTTCGTCCTAGACACAGACGCCAGTGACGTGGCCGTAGGCGGTGTTCTATCCCAACGGGATAAAGAAGGCAGAGAACACGTCATCGCATACGCCAGCACCAGGCTCAATAAAAAAATGAGACAGAAAGGTGCAACGGAACGCGAACTGTACGCTATCTTTACAATGGTTCGACACTTTAGACATTACCTGATAGCGAAACAGTTCATTGTGAGAACGGACCACCAAGCGCTGACCTGGCTAAAAACAATGAAGGAGATTGACCGCTCGCACTAGAGAAGGCGTTGCGTTCAGATGAAATGGGATTCAATCTGTGAGTTTGAGCAGTTTTCAGCATTAAGATCTTTTTAATAGGCGCATAAACTGAAATTAGGTGCTAAAGACGCAGAGACAAACTTACTTATTGGGTTTGTGTTTCGCGAGAATTCTATTGACTTGAGAGATCTGGGCGTGTACGACCGGTAGTGACTTCAGTTGGAATGCCAACCAAAACGGAACTAAAAGAATAAGGTGGACGAAAGTTTGCCCTAATCCACCCTTAGCCATGTGCACACTCAACTTCTCGGCAATAAAGCAGAATACAATCCCATACTGTAAGCAAACTCAGCAAATGGGCTAACCAATTACAAGAATCATTCAAAGGCTTGGGCTGTCTTCGAGGGAAGTTAGAGGCTAGACAACTTGCAGATTTGTTGAGCACTTTCCTTAAAACTGTGATTGTTAGAAAAGAAAGGCGATTAAAGCTGTGGTACGCCCTCTAGAGGTCCGATGTGGGAAGTACTAAATGAGATAGAGGCATCCGTATCAACCGGGGTGTTTACTTCACTGGAACAAACAAGATGTTTCTCATCAAAAGTTTGTGCTCCTGTTAGAAGGGTGTGTAATTGGAGTAGGTTGGCTGGTAATTAAAAGCTACTTACTGGATCCAACTTTGCTGAACTGCAAAAGAGGATGCTGGTAGAAGTTCTTACCCAAGACCCGCATTAGGAGCCAAAGTATGAGGACGAAACTCACTATGTGACAATGTGTCTTCATACAAATGCCGAATGTAGGTAAAGAAAAAGAATTGGTCACTTATTCCGGTAAAGGCAGCTTTTAAAGCAAACTTGGTACCAAACCCATGTCGTTTGTAATATCCTTCACCCATTATCAACCAAAAGATGACAAGGTTGAAAGAAAGACAGCTGAACTACACGAAACCTCAACTAAAGAAAATGTAATCCATGGTAGAAGGAAAAAGGCAGAGGTAAAATCCTAGGAGGGCACAAACGCTTTGTGAATTTCTGTTTGTTAGTGCAAAAAATTGAATGTATCTTAAATGGAGCAGATATTTTTCGCTCGAACTCTCACATACAGCGCAGAGAGAGAAGTGGGTGGGATAGGTGCTGGTGAGCTCATAAAAATATGCATTATTTTCTATAATGCTTCCCCTCTTAAAAATTAATGTTTCAACATAATCCACCGAAAACATTGAGAGATTGGGAAGTGCGTAGTAGAAGTACAAATGGACAATCTTACACAAGTTTACAATTTTAGAGCACAAATAAGTTAGCTGCGAACTGGTACGTCAAATTTTACCTCTCCAAATTTAACAATTTGCAAAGCACTCAGACCACGATTTCGCCAAAAACACATCAAAGTTGATCGCAAGGTGAGTGGGTTCGATGCGTGTTGAGTGTGTAAATTGGCTCGTACTTAGAATGATTGTGTTGAATTTTGCAGCAACTCGTGATTACACCTAAATGAAATAATGTTACTCAGACTTGTGATGTCGCTAATGTTTACGATCCATCTGCAACTGTTAAAATTGTTTGCGGTTTGAGAAGGCGTGAACGTGAATGGAGAAGGGACCATTACTCAAATATTCAGCATGTCCCATTTAAAGGCGATCCGGTAAAAATTAAATTATTTTGACCCGTTTTCTGCATAGCAAAGCCTGTCTTTGCCAAACTCGATGCATTTTCAGTTACACTTAACCGTAACTCGTCTGATCGCTAAATTGCCAGCCGGATAAAAAGGAGGCATGGCGGCTTAGATTTCGGTTTTTAACATGATAAATTGATGTGCTCAAGCAAGCGCATGCATAGGCGCATAGGTAGACTGAACAGCACTAATAGATTTCGATTTAAATAAAGTATTGCGTATGTTCAAACCAGCTACTCGATTGGATGTCCCATTTAGGTGCCTCAAGGCATCCAATCCACAATGCATACTGCACAAATTATCAACCTGTGGTCCTACTTCTCTGCCGATTAACACATGTCCGACGGTAAATGCAGGTAATTATGCAGGACGTAGCATTCCCTGTGCATATTGGTCGAGTGCTTAAGTGACAGGCTTAAGCAACGCTTCCAGTCCTTACACCTGTCCGTCAAATACCGCTTCAAAAAGCAGCTGTAAAATACGCAGCAGTTTATCGGCCCACAATTAATAATTCACCAGAAAAATACATCACTGTCTTAGAGAACTAAACATTTCTTTCCAACAAATATTATAGAATAGTCTTCTAATGCAAGTACGTAGTTCTTTCTGTCATTGGCAGAAGTGGGAGCGCACGATAACCGTGGGTTAGGGCCGACGGATCTGTTGAAGAGAAGGTGGATCCAGTGGCAGTAATCCTCGACTCGAAAAACGGCCACTTATCGGTACTTTTGCTTAATGCGTTTGGCAACCAGTAATTGGTCGTATGCACCGAAAAAATGGGTCACACCAATGAAAATGAAACTACGACAATGCTTAAATACCTGTTTCCCTCATGGTGTAGTAGGAGCGAATAACTAGTGCCATCATACCTTCCATTGATTTTGTGCCAACTTTAAACATGCGCAGGTGGTGCAATCTCACATTTAACAAAATCTTTAAGCACACTGATCACACCTACATTCTTAGTTATATTTGGCATTTCCACTTGAAGAAATGGGATAATACCACCATAATCTTGACAAACCTATCCAATTTAGCTGTTTCTCCTAGAAATGATAGCTAATTTTAACTGGTTATGGCATAAGCGGCATCCACTTGACACTCAGACTAAAGGTCCGTCTTCCATTAAAAATTGATGTTTAACTACTCTTACCAGTGTAGAGTGCAGTGCTATTTACTTCTTGCTCCCAAATAGGAGTTACTCCCTCTAAAGTCACAGCATCCCATTTTATACTTTAGCTTCCAACTTAATCGATGCAAAGAGTTCCCAGCATGCAATGACGGGTAATGTGGAACTTAATGCTGTCTGTACGGAAGTCGTTGCAGATTGGGATTGTATGCTTTTAGCCTAGGCCATGGCTATCAGTTTAAGCAAACCATCAGGGATTTAAGGATTTCATGTTATTCGTAATGTTTGAGGTTCTATTGGCCTTGACTGTAGCAACAAAAGCTTAGTGACTTGCCACTGATCTTTACCTACATTTCCTGTTCTCACATGATTCTGTTGGAACAGTGTGTGAGAACAAACAAATCCATCCGCGCTGCCACCTCACTGAGCTAAAGTTCTTTGAAGCTTTACATAGTTGCTAGTGCTTACGTCACATGTGTACTGGGTAAAAATGTGGTCCTGCCTCCCTCATTCATGTTTCTCTAGTTACAACCAAATGCACCCATAGGTGTGAAGTGCGATCTTCGGATGGCAGCTGTTATGCGCTCTCGGGAAGAAACAGAAAGCAAGCGATGACTACACACATTTATAAATGGAAGGGAATGAAAGAGTCGTAACATATCAAATCGAAGTAATAAACTGATTCCACTGACTTGGATGGACTAGATGATTACATCACCGGACACTACCTTCCAATGTGTATATTTGTGGCATGCTTACTAAATAAATGGATATACGTAGCACAGTGAAAAACCAAGCTTTGTCAGGAAGTGCCAAACTGCAAAAATTTTGGTGTAATGGCACTGCCTTTTATGTATTTTACAACTTGGAAAGCCTAAAAAACTAAGAAAAATATTCTTGCTTCATTCAATACTCACTGCAACCACGTAGGTCGATGCTATGCAAACAGTAGAATAGATCAAGGCATGCACCATCATCATCACCATCACCAGGTCGCACTCATCATCAAAATCGATGCAAGCAAAACAAAACTTTTGGCCCAAATCAGCCTCACTGCAAAACCATATGCAAAACTCAAATGATAAGGCAATAACTCTGAGCTCACTTCATTCTCAATGAAATGCGTTCAGCAAAATCGGTCCATCTGCGGCAGAACGGCTTCTCTCACGCCATCCTCACTGCCTTAAATTCGGCTAAATTTATGGATCTATGGCAAAATTCCTGCAGTCACGCAATTTCCACTGCAATACATCTTGCTAACTATTTGCATATGCAGCAATTTTTAGCTCACACTATCCATTCTGCACCACAAACAGCCAAATAGATGCACTTACAGCAAAGTTTATCCCCTCACTCCATTCTCATTGCATAAATTTTAGCCAAATCAATGCACTTACAACAAAATTTTTACACTCATGTTAAACTCACTGCACTCTATTCAGCAAAATCCATGCATCTACAGCAAAACATTTCCACTTACTCCATCTTCCCTGCACTGCCTTCATCAAAATCGATCCATTTACAGCTAAACTTCTACGCTCGAGCTGAACTCACTGCACAAACTGCAGCCGAGTCGTTGATAAACAGCAAGAGTTTTTGCAATCACGCCATCCTCATTACACTACCTTAAACCAAATCGATGCATCTACAGCAACATTACCTTCGCTCCATACCCACAGCATAAAATTCAGCCAATTCTAAGCACTTGCAGCAAAATATCTCAACTCACGCCAACCCTACTGTACTAAATTTTGCAAAAACGATGCATCTACAGCTGCACTTTGCCACTCATGCCATCCTCACTGCACCGCATTCGTCCTAACCAATGCATTTGCAGCAAAACTTCTTCACTCGCACCATTCTCACTGTAAAAGCTTCAGCTAGACCGATGCATTTACAGCAAAATATTTTCACTCATGCCACTACCACTCCGAAAACTTTGGCCAAAAAAATGCACTAAAGAAATTTTTTTCCTCATGCCATACTCATTGCAAAACTTTCACACAAACCGAACCATTTACAGCAAAAATTTTATGTTCACGCCACCCTAACTTCAATGCCTTCAGCCAAACGATAGATCTGCAGCAAAATTTCTCTGATCGCGCAAATCTCACTGCAAAACTTTGAGAAAAATCGGTGAATTTGCTGCAAAATTTCCTTTAATCCATACACATTGCACTAATGGCAGCCATATCGATGCATTTATAGCAAAAGTTCGCTAGCAACTCCAAAATTACTAAAAAAAAACTGGCCAAATCAATGCATCCACAGCAAAATTTCCCCCTCAGGTCATCCCCACTGCCCTGTATTTAGCAAAATGATTCATCCAGAGCAAAATATTTCTATTAATACCAACCTCACTGCAGTGTTTTCAGCGAAGCCGAGAAATTTAAAGCGAAATTTTTCCGCTCAAGCTACAAGCACTGCAAAGACTTTAGCCGAATCAAGACATCTAAAGCAAATTTATCCCTCACTGCAATACCTTAAGCCAAATCGATGCACTCACAGCAAAATTTATATACCAACGCCATCTTCACTTTACTGCCTTTAGCGGAATCGAAGTATCTGCAGCAGCATGTTTCGCCTTACGCTACTCTTACCGCACAACTTTAAGTCAAATCGATGGAGTTGCAGCAAAATTTACATGCTTCATTCATGCTCACTGCACGAAATTTAGCAAGATCTATGCACTCGCAGCAAAGTATTTAGACATCCAAGCCACGCTTGCTGCAAAACCTTCGGCTAAATCAATGCATCTACGGCAAACTTTCACCACTCACTTGGAAATCACTGCAATATCTTCAGCGGATCAATGCACATGCAGCAAAATTTTTTAACTAATGCCAAATTCTCGGTGCTACATTTAGACACCTATATGCTTCTACAGCGAAATTTCTCCACCAACGCCATTTTTACTGTCCTACATTCATCCTAATCGATGAATTTGAGGCTAAATATCTGCACTCACTCCATCGTCACGGCTTTATCTTCAGACAAGTCAATAAATATGCAACGAAATTTCTCCACTTAGGCCGAAGCCATTGCATTGCATATATTTTAATCGATCCATTTAACTGCAATAATTCTAGCCGAATCAATGAATCTAAGACAAAATATTGCCACTCGAGTCCAATTTTCTGCACCACCTTCAGCCGAGCAGATGCGTGTACAGCTAAATTTCTCCCTTGCGCCATCTCTACTGCACTATCTTTAGCCAAGTCGATGCATTTACAGCAAAATATTTACTCACGCCAACATAAATGCACTTAATTTAGTCAAATGGATGATTCTACAGCTAAATTTCTCTACTCAGTCGATGCATCTACAGTGCAATATCCCCATACGCGCCATACTCACTGCACTGCCCTTAACCAAAGAGATAAATTTACAGTGAAATTTCTTTACCTATGCCAATCAGTCAGCACTAAATTTATCCCAGTCGATGAAGTTTTAGCAAAAATTTTCCATCCACGCCAACCTCACTGCAAAATCCACAGCAAAATCGGTGTAAGTACAGCGACTTTTCTTTTGTCACGCCACCATCACTACACAACATTCAGTAGGATCAATACAGTTATAGCAAAAGTCCTAAACTCACGCCAATTCGATCACCCAAAGTTTAGCCAAACCGATGCAATTGCAGCAAAATTTGCCACCCTTGCTCTGACTTCGACTCCTCACATTTAACTTAATAGATATCGATGAAGAAAAATTTCGCACACGCCACAATCAATAAAACCTACTTACCGTTTTGTGCACTACGTATTGTTCTGCGAATGCCTTCTCAGACGCAGATCCTGACTACATCCTGTGTCCTGTGTGCCCATCATGGGACCACTTGCTGCCTCGTGGCCACAACTGATCAATAGCCGCGAGCAGGCGGCGTCGTCTCCTTACCTACTTCTCGATTCGTGGTTCCGATTTGGTGCTGCGCATTGAATAGCAGGAAGCAGATCCTGGCTATGCCATGATACCTAGGTATCTGCCATAAGGTTTGTGGCTGCCACGCCGGCTCAAACCACCGATACCGAGGGCCGGGCGATGACGTCACCTGCCTGTTTATTCACTGAAAAATTACTTCAGTAATCTTGTTAATGACTGGGTAGACCGAGAGCCAACTGCAGACAGAATGTTAGATATATGTGCACCTACTCTTTTTATGTATATGTGGTACGATGTGCGCTTGATCTCTTTAACTGGCCGGGGATCAAAGGTCTCATTTTGTCGCAAAGAAGTTAGAGGAGCATTTGCTGTTGCAACTCTACCACGTGCTTCGCTAGCTTTATCATCATTCCGGTGGTATTAATTGTCCTTAGGAGCCCTGACACTGCCAAACTGGTGCTGTGCAGCAGTGACGCGGTGATTACTTTGTCAAACACGTAACAAATAGGCAAGTGTATTAATAAGATTTCGGCGTTTGAGGCAAGAACTTAAGCCCATGCATGGGGAGAGTGGTAATGGCCCAATATAAAGCGTAAAATATTTTTAAAAGATTAAATACTTTGATCCTTTGCAAGCTCTGCCATTATAATCGCCTTATTGTCAGCTGGTGGATAACAGGATGAAAACTCACCAGTGGTGCCTGGTGTTTTAGTGTTAAAGGGAAGTCTACGAGGATTTATTGTTGGAAAAATAGATAAAGGTATCTTTAGTTAGTTCTGATGAGATAAGCGCTGACATCTGCCTAAAAATTTTGAGTCCTACATTCACTTTCTCACTTACTACTTCGTCTCCAAAATTAAAGACCACTTTGCCACTGGGGTAGAAGGGCCAAAATTGCTTCTGCAGACGGTTGTTATTACAAAGTAGAGTCTAAGCATTTGTGATTCACACTCAGAGGTCACTGAGTGTATTGCTGACAGTAGCAGATACGCGCAGTCAACAAACAGCATTGAGAGTGAGATCCCTCCATGCCTTTGCACATGATTCGCTCCGATCGAGTTTGCATAATGGACAATGCAGCAATGTCGATGCTGTAACCTAACGATCACGATATCGTCCCAAGTGCGTGCATACCTGGCGACTCTGCAGGCTGATATTATTCCGGTGGTAGGTAGGTAGATCGGTGAAGAGGCAGTGAGAGAAGGTATTGATCAGACCGCAAACGTATCGAACAGCAAAATACTACCACAAAAATAGCAAGTAAACAACAGCCCTACCATCACTGTTAACTTCTATTTTTACCCAAATGCGTTTAGCTAGACAGGGGAGTTAATGTATTTAAGTGCAGCGCAAATGTTTAGTGTGGTCGCCATCTAACGCAACTTATATTTCAAAGCGAGTGAGTGATATGCTACGAAAATATTATCAAGTGGTTTGTATGAAAGATAAGCAAAGAAATTAGTGGGTGAGTATCCAAGCTGATTTGGTTACTGTTATTTAAAGTCGTTAAGATGATATGAATTTAAGAACAATAAGTTTTGTGCATTGGATACTACATGATGTTTCCGGTGAGGGGTGTGCTACCAAAGCGAATGCCCTTGATTCAGCTTGGTGCGCGTTTTTTAACTTCCAGTTTCCGTTCTTACTGAATGGATGCATTTCACTTTAGACCTTCCGGTCTAGTGACATTTAGTGCAGATAGTTCGAATAAAATAAGGTGAAATGCTGAGTTGTTTCACTAATTTTACAATTTTTTTCAAGGGAGCAGCTAAAGGTGCTGTTAAGTTTCTGCATAAAAGTGAATTCATCTGAGCTGCATCGAACAACGAATGTCATTGCGCGAGATGGGCCGTCAGTCGATTGGTAAATCCACCACCGTATGAGTAACTTTAAGTTGATAAAATCATTTCAAAGCAACAGCAAGCGGTAGCACTTCTGAAATGGTTTAAATTCCTAAGTATCAAATCTCTACATCTTGCATTTCTACTTAGTTTTTGCTTTCGTTCCTCTTAATGCTGCGAATAGAGGTGTCACATCTAAGGAAAACACCGCCACAGAAATGGAATCTAAGAAGCACTTAGGTGCCACGTGGATTAAGTCACAACAAAGTATTGTAGAGCTGAGGTCCACATTGTCCCAACCTCAATAAAGCTTATTGAAAAAATTGGAGCAATAGTTCCTCTCGTTAACATTCGGAAAAACGCTTCATCTGAAAGTGTAATGTGGGAACGTCCACCTTGAATGCATCAATGCCAGCGACCTATAAATTTGATTAAAATCTTTATTTTGACCGCTACTGAGCCCATAATGTGCGCCATCTTCTGCACAAGTACGTATTGCCATACGAATGTTCGTCATCGCTCACACTGCGCTTAATTTTACTGAATGCGAAATCAATTCTTCTTCAGGACTCTGTAATATAAGTCTCGCAGACAGCTGATTAAAGTACGATTTCCTACCTGTTTTTTTCTGGCTCCAAAAAAGACATTCATGGTTGCTAATTTACAAACTGCATGAACCAAAAATTGTCAATTCTCTGCCGTTACATACTCATCTCTTAAGATCTACAACCCACTCAGTAGAGTTGAAACGCTATGCTGCCCTGAATTGAAAGGCGAAATGCTACCAGTAAAAGCACCCATTTATTTTACATCGTATTTTAGCTTTAAGGCGGCAAAAAAAGCAATCCTGCCAATTCCGGGGAATGACTACGAGTTAATTGGCCATTAATAGATGATTGATAATCATACCTTTTCCTCGAAGTCCTCAACAAACTAAGTGGCGCGTGGCAAGTCACCTGTGGAAAATTAAAGCGGTCTTTTCAAACAAATGGTGGCTATATTTCAGCAATTTTGTAAGCGTATCCGATGCATGTCCAAAGCAATTCAGCACCCCGAAAATTCATAACCTATCCTAGGCAGGTGGGAAAAATGCTAATGGAGGATAACTCATGGACTGATGCGATTTTGTGTTTTACCCACTTTACCCATTCAGTTATGCCTAAAATCAAACATGAATCTGGAAGCTGTTTCATTAACTAAGCACGCAAAAGTGAGTGCAAAATCACAGTTCCATTAAATTCGGGATGACTAAATATGGCTGAGAGTATGTTGTTTTTTAAAAAAATACAATTCTTTGTGATTGAGCTGGGATCAAAATTTAGCACAAAGTAAATTATAGACAGCCGCTCCCAACCAATTTGGACAATCGCTTGTATGTCATGTCGGTATGTAGAGTTATGTCTATTTCCCTCTCAGTAGCCATAAACACCTTTTGTGTGAAAACGTCGTCGTCAACTAGGCTTAGTACTCTGCGCACCTCAAGTTGAGAACAATGTCTTCGTGTGCAAATTGAAGTGCCACCGGCTTTGTGTCATCCCACCTTCCTCTTTTAAGGAAATGATGCGCGCACCGAAGGCCTGTTTGTTAAATTTATTGGATTACCACTTAAATTAGATAAGGCTTGGAACAATTTCGCTTAGCCTTCTCAGCCTAACTATTGTCCATATGCAGCTTTGATCCATGTACATTTTAGCTTTAAAATGCCTATATTTTCTAATGAAGCTTTAACCACGGGACTTATAGGTATCCAAGAAACATCTTATTGAGGAGATGTTATAAAATAACAAATCCAACGGAAATTGACCGCTACCAATAAACCTAATACATTTTGTGCCTGAAGAACTGTCTCTTTATGTTTTCATTATTTAAGATGGATAACTAGTAAAACCTCGAGGATTTCTGGTCTATAACAGATTCCAACTTCCTTAGAAGCACCCATACCGCTTATAAGCTATAAAAACTGAAACCTCACTCAAATCATCTTTGATTTATTTGGGAGTGGGTGACCTTCTGTGAGCCCTGTTTCTAGAACAATTTGTATCTTTCCGTCCTCAACCTTTATCTGTCCCTTAAGTATGTGTACGTGACCTAAAATGCAAAATTCTCTCATCATAAGGCGACTATCTTTCCGGCCTCTTTGCAAATTGGCTTATGAAGTTGCCTGTGTTATCGCTGCACAAGAACTCCATTTGATTTGTTTCCTCGTTAAAGAATATGAAGTCCATGTCACGATGTGTGATCGCTCCTCCAGCGTACGCCCTTAAGCTTTGCATAGAGAGAAAAAAGAGGCGTCTATTTGCACTTAGCAAGTTAAAGAATAAAGTTCCCATTTTGGCAAAACCAAGTAATTGTAACAGTGCCAATGACTACTTAGCAGGCATGGCACTCATTCGGAAGTCTGAATTGGAATGCTAATCTTTGATCTCACCGATTGTTAGATTAGGACTTCCGATCGCATTAAAATAAAGCACGAAACCTAACTTAAATAGGGCTTAAATATGGCTTAGTGCACCCAAACAATTTGCTTACTTGTACAAGAATGAGGGCTGTCCAATGGGGCCAGTCGATATGTTTTCAGAGCATGAGCAGGTAGCATGAGTAAAAAGATTCATCAAACCCTCTCCCTCTTATTCGCTAACCAGTTTGACAAACAGCTGCTGGGAGTGGTGGATATGGTGGACTGCAATTATACAAGGTCTTGTTTCATTAACTGCGATCAGGTAAGTGGTAAGCTACGTAGGCTGTTTGAAAGCTTATCAGCACTAGTGTGGCCTTCCAGTATTGCAGTTTCTTATGATTAAGAAAGTGGATTATAAAACAAGTGCAATGCTTTGCAGAACATTGTAAGTTTTGACCGATATCTATTAGCGAAGCTTAAAAATTAAAATTGCCGAATCCATATTTATCTTACTGCAGGGGTAAGTATAAATGAAACTGCTAGTAGATTAGACAAACCAACACAAACATTGAGTATCGTTTAAAACATGAAGAATAAACATCAGATGGCATAAGTATCAACAGGATCAAGGCGTTAAGTGCACATTTTGACCTACTTCAGGGGTGACTCAGCGCAAAATGTGCTGTTAGCAACTGACTGCAACGCCTAGCTTCATAGAAAAACGCTCGTGGTCTAATTGGGTCACTGAAATGGCCGTGGGTGACGCTGTAAACATGGACACATCAGGTTGCCTTTGCAAACGCCCACGCTCCCACCTTTTAAGTTCACGATAGTGGCGATACCTCACCGTATTTTTCATTGCGCTGCCACAGTCGACAGACTAGTAATGCTAATCAGGAACAAGTGAGATAATAGTGGTCGACGAAAGTTAGCAGTCATTAATTGCTTGTTTTGTTTTTCTGATCACACATGCTACGTTATTTCTTTCCGCTTGTAAGATTACCTAGCACTTACTCTTATTTGTAACTATAAATTCAGTGCGTTCAAAAGGGTACAAAAATTCACTTCAACGGAATTTAGATACTGCATATTTTAATTCTGTCAACTAATCTCGAAAATGGCCCTTCTAGGTACTATTCTCCACTTTTAGTGCACAGTGTTGCCTGCCTGCTGACAGCAATCCTCAAACTTCCTTATTTAGCCCAAAGTATTTCAGCTTTCCGTGTTCAAGCAATGTATTTATTGACATGTTTAGTTGTCGTATTCAACGAGATTGTCATTGACTATTCAACAGACACCCTAATATTTTTCTTTCCCATTTATAAATGCTGTCATCGTCATCCAAACTTTCAAAACTGTGCAAACCTTTATCAAAAATGGACATCACCGACCAATGAAAAGGGATTGCTGAAACCAGTTTTCATTTACATCTATTTGCCGTGTGGTAAAATGTTGAATGAGGGGAAGATTCTTCCTAGCATTTCCAATGAGCAAATTGTAGCGTCCCGAGGCTCCCTTTAAGGTAAAAAAAGACAGTACTGGGGGTAGAATACATGTATTCTGGGAGCAGAGGGTTTGGGGGCTGTTGGCACGGCCCAAAGGCCGACCAACCGACTCAGTACAATATGGCCACCCAAGTGACCGAAACCGGCAGTTCAAACAAACAAAGTATTACAAAATCGTATGATGCATGGATACAGTTAAAGCATTATAACTGTTTGTTTATCATTGTCCATTTTGAATTCATATGCTACCTTTGTGTTGGGATCTTAGAAACAATGCATCGGTGAATAATGGCTGCAAAAGTTGGATCGTATTCATCGCATCTTGAGCCGATTCAAATATCACGTTAACATAAATCCCTATACCATTCATGCCTGTAGGCAACGCTATCTAATGCGCTTTTAACAAACGCTATCGCCTATTGACTAATTTTCTTTAATGAAAGGTTATTTAAAAAGAAATATGGAGATGCCTAGTTTTTTACATTCCTTTCCGCATCATTCAATCCATTATTTATTGGAGCGTCAACATAGTGAAAATACTTCTTTGGGCCGGTTTTAGTTCTTGCTAGCAAACTCACATCTAATTGCAAATTTAAAAGGCTCCAAAATCGTCTCGGAGATAAGCTCGCTGTTTGTAATCGATTGCCCTAATGTGTAAAAGGCGCATCAAGATGTTTGCCACCTCGAATTCGGATAAAATCTGATTTCGGATCGCTCAGTTATAAGCCGATCACGGATTTGCTATTTAAGGTCCATTGCGAACTTGTCTGCAACTGCCTCCTTATGCTACTGAGTTAGCACTTACTGATGTCTCTGCATCTACGCAATTATGCTTCACATCAACAATTTCGTCACAACTTCCGCAAAAAAACACAATAATACAAGTCTGTTAAATATAAATACCACCAACTTATTAATTGTATTTAGCACAATTTTAATTAACTGACCCACTTTTACAAGCATATATATGGGATCTTTCAACTCTTGATATACAGTGTGACCTATGCAGAGAGGTTCAATCCCCGATGGCAAACATCGCTACATTAAAAGTGTTGTCTTATGTAAATGGGACATTAACAGTCCCATTTGAGTCAAGTGTAGCTAAATACTGTCACTAATTGTTATATTGTTTCCATGGGACTAAAAAATGCCACATACGTCGAGCAAGAGGGGGAAATTAAGTGCCCCACTATAACGCTATCAAAGAGCAGGTGCTTAACATGCCTCTTTATTTACTACTAATGTGTTACCATGTGTCCGAATTCTTAACTCACGTAAGAAGTCCTTTTGTGCTTGATATAATCGAACAAATTTGGAAAGTCTACGCCACACCATGAAGGCAAAGATGGCAAGGCAATTCAGTGAAGTGATTTTCTTAAGTGGAGGGATAATAAGGTACTGGAGGAAGACTAATTTGCAGCAACCTTATTATAGCACGTCATTTCAATAAAATTTTGTTAGCAGTTTGTCGCATTGCAATTACTTGTGTCGTCAAAGGGCAGAATTCCAGCTAAGCAAGCGCTCACCTTCCCTTATGACTGACGTTGACTGGTCTAGACACAAAATCGTAGAATTTTACTCTAAATGCTTGCATCCTTCAGCTGATATTGCCGATAGGAGCAAACTTGTTATCAATTGAAAAACCGTGGCTTAGTAAAGGCGGACATCTAGTGGACTCGCAGACAGTGCATTTAACCCGCGTCGTAGGAGGCTGGCCTTAACCCATTCGGATTGAAGAGACAGATTGCCAAATCATGTCACCACCTTCACTGACCTTCCCATTTAGTCACCTGACAACAGCGTGACGGTTAACGCTGAACCGTTTGGATGAACCGTTCATCCCAAAGGCACACACCACTTTCTATCTGACTTTTACGAAAAATATATTTATCCTTACAGTATTTTACAAACGGCTCTCACCTGGTTACAAAATTCAGGTCTTGCTGCTGATCACTCGCTCCTATAGGGCTTTCAAAATCATGCGCATTTCATTAAAAGCTTATTTACTCACAAAGTAAGAAGTAGTTGGCAGAATAGGTTCCCTAATTGCTGCAGACATCATATGTTTCGTGCATAGACTTAGAATCATATGTACAATTAACTGCGGGTTGCTATGTGATCAGTTACATTCGCAGCCCACAAGGGACCCATCACTTTAGTGATTTTTCCTTCTACTGCTTATGGTGTGCAAAATTAATTGCGTCAAAGCTATTGGTGCACGCGTTTGCATTTTTGCACCTGTGGTGGGAAGCAACATTCAGGGGCACAGTGTCGAGTTGATACAGCACAGTCATCTTACTGAATGCCTTGGCGCATGAGAGGGGTGGGGTAGCAAACCCTACTTAATCAATGCTATACCGTACAGTGGTACAATGTGACAATAACAACCTTATCATCAGTGAGGTTTGAAACTCTGTAAATGGAGCTAGGTGCATGATTACACTTTACAATAACAAATTGATTTTCCATCCATAGGTTCGCATTCGTGGGTGGGAGAGAGAAGCTTAAACCAGCTAATCAGTTGGCAGAAGTACAATATCTTCTCTTTATCGGCGATCAATTACTCAGAATTCATACAGCATCAATTATTATTAGAAATTCGCTGTATTTCGCTTGCTGAAGCTGCAGACATCGTGGATGGCTGTCAAACGCAGCAGTCATGCCGATTTACGGCAAGTCCAACAATCGGCCTGTCTTTACACACACCTTCTTTCTGTGAATAAGTCTTAACTTATGTGCCAAAAAAACATTGCAGTAGCACAAATTGAGGGTGATACCGTGTTTATAACCGCTGTAAAATCATAATCCTGTGACTATCTGCAAATTCATTTATCTATTTGCATAGCTAGTAGTTGGAGCATGCACTGGTTTTGAAAATTATTGCTTCAAAACTCCATAGGTCAGAGCATCATCATTTCTAAGTTGCTTTAATGAAGCGGATTCCCATTACGGTAATGCAAAGCCTGTATAAGAGCAAAGAGCCGAAGCTGTCCGTTTTCTACTTTTTGGATGCAAAGGCTGGTTTCATTAAGCTCAAATTTGCAGAGAAAGATGCCTTATGCATGTTTTATCAATTGCATAGCCCTTGTCTTTAGATGATATTACCTGTTTTGCAGATGTTACTGTGATTATCGCCAACCTATGGTTGCATGCTTGTCGGATTTAGCTCTTCACACTTTCCTACCCAAAATCGTTTCTTTCTGCCTTGCCACTCCTGATTAGTTGGCTTCACCACATCCTCTTCTACGTAAGCATATCTTTTGACATTAGTTCCACTTTGCGAAAGGTGAGAGATGGTAGACCAACATGGAACGCAAGGTTGGTGTGCCTGACAGTGGAATGGTAGGGAGAGATAAGTTCTAGTGAGAGTAATGGAGAACAGACAATTGCACCGCTTTCTGACACCAAGACTCCTGCGGCTGAGCTAGTCGCAGTCGAATAAAAGCAGAGGGCTACAGTGATGACACTAAAGACAGCGATTAACTTGTCATAATCCCAAAAGCATTCATCGGCTATTACAGTTACAGCTTGATGACCAAATCTGATTTATACCCACCTACCCATCTTCTGCCGTCAACCCGACGATTTTCTGCAGAGTAGACACACACAGCTTCAAGAAGGTGTCATGAGCAAAAGTAGCCGCATTTGCTACATTATGCTCCTCTTCTTGTAACATTCTTCCATCAGAATGCAAAACATGCAGGGAACATAGTTATCCTAATTCCAAGACTGCGAATTAACTCTAGGAATGCCATCCTTTAGATTTTGCCGTAGTTGTGGAAATGAGAGACCTTTGATGCAGAAATAGCACTTTGTTAATCTACTTACAAAGGCACCTCTTCATCAGTCCTTTTGCATTCATTAGGAGATTCTTTAAATTTTGCACGCGAGTCAGTCATCTCCAATGCATCTTTACACCTATCCAGAAGACAATTTGCGGTACTATATTTTCTCGATTTTCTTGAAGTCTGGACTGCGTGATCATGGGGGTGGTCTGGCGAGCCACGAAGATCGTCCTTTTTCGCTCCTGTAGAAATGAGTTTTATTCGTTGCATATTGACTAGTTGATTTCCGGCTCTAGTCGATTTCTTTTTTGCAAATTTTCATTATCAACCTTCTTTTTTCTAGAACTACGCACCTACTCAGCGGCCCTACACCTTATGCCCAAGTTCATGATAAATGCGCTCTTATCACCAATAATTCTTAGCCATATGGTGTGGCGTCCCTTCAGACACGCAGATACCTCCCAGCAGCACTTCCTCCTGTAATTTCCAATCAAGATAATAAATTTTCCTTGCTATGTTTCGTTTTAATTTGCCTCCAACTTGAGGCAAGTCAGATCAGTTATGTAGCGAAAGAATAAAGTTGCAAGCGGGACTTCGCTACACTAGTGATACACTAGCTGGTGACATCGATAGAGTGGGAAGTGGGACGAAACGCAAAGCATACCTTGGCCGAATACCTGATGACAGTTCACGGCAACTAGCTTACTGTCAGGTATTGATGCACGAAAATTGTGGTTGGAGATGAGCACACATTGCCACTGATGGACTTAATGCACAGCAGAATGCAGTTGCAAACTTCGCAATCAAACCCTTCTCCCCGCAGCACAATCATCATCACCGCTGTAGTCTGTTTTAAGCGCGCAATCGCAAATGTCCGTGATGTAGTCATTGTGAATGCTAAAGACAATCTGAACTGCAAGAGTAAAAGTGCCTCCGTTTAAGACTAGGGGTCATCGTTCCCCTTTTCCAAAACACGAGCATTTTCACTGCCGCAACTATTCGTAAGCATTAATCCATTAATCCATTCTTTAATGAGAGATTTTTTTCTGTGTTCTCTGCAAAGAGGTAGTGCTACCGAAATTTTAATAAGGGTGAGATTTTTCATTACTTTTTGTAGCGATCAGCAAGACCCTTACTGTTATCAAAGCGTGTGATAGAGTTGAGTGAGTGTTTACCTACTTCCACTGTTTTTGCAAATTTGGGGGATATTTGTCATCATAATTTTAGCCCATCATGCATTGCCTTCCTCGAACATCCACCATTTTGGTGCGTTGGGATACCGATGCTTTGAAAACGGTACCTAACAGTTTTAATGGCAATATCAGCAAATGAGTAACATTTCGGAAAATGAGTATTCGTTTCGCGTTGGTTGTCTTATTACGCAAGGTAAAAGTTGGTCGATGAATTAATAAGGCAAAGGCTCAGAGGTCAAAAATCTAGTGTAATAATGAACAGCGGGATAGATAAGCAACTTTTGCTCCCACATAGGTAGGCCAGTCTTGAATACAGTAAATTTTCTTTCCAATTATAGCCATTTCCACTTCGCCTGCTTGTCATCCCTCAGACAGATCAGCAGATGAAATAAAAGACTCATTGGCAATGGTTAACTTGTTTACGATTTCGAAGGGTGGTCTGCGCAATTCAGTGGGAGATTTAATTGCAAAATCATTCTTTGTTAGAACATAATGAGCTAAGTGCCGATACCTGCTCAAAATGGTCCCAGAACTCACACCTCCTTCTCATCCCCTAAATACTCGTTTCCCGAAATAAGAACCATCCAGCCGCTTAGGAAGAAGAGGCCAAAGCTGATGCAAAATCCCGTGACCATTATCACAGGGAGCTGGGTGGTTACAAATCTCTCCTACCAGCCAAAAACCCCCGTACTCACCATGAATTATGGGAGGTGATCGCAGGTTCGGGTGCGATGTGGGATGGGTTCATGCAGCCGGCATTGAACATTAAAAAGGACTTCCCTACCTGATTTGCATGAGTCCTGCTCTGATTGATCTTGCAAATGAGACAAGCATAGTATTGTCAATGCTACAATAAAAATCCCACTGCACCATCTTGAGACTGCTAGTGTGTCTATTCTGCAGACCAAAATCAATGTGGTACAGATGGATAGGTAGCAAAAGGAATTCTTCAGTACACTGTAGAAGCAATAAACAGCAAAATATTAAGTAAATATTCCGCCTCACTATTACATCTGTCATCCTCCATTTTCACACAAATGTAAGTGTGGTGGTATCACTTAGCCGGTAACTTTGCACGGATTCATATGACGCGAGGCTAGATAAGGGCTGCTTTAGAAGGAGAATGCTTTAAGTAGTCATAGAAGAAAACCACCTCAGGTTATCGCCCTAAATAACCTTTGCCATGGCTAAATGCCAATCAAGTAAATCTGCAAAGGCGTACAAAGGGATGTAGTTCCTTTCTACTTCGACTCCTGTCTTTACACCAAGGCTCCCAACTTCCCTTCTGGAGTTGTTATTGGAATGTGAGCTGTTTAATGTGCAAGACATATTCCACGTCCTTGGAGACTGTTGCGGTTCGAATAATGTGAATTTTATTAGGCGGTAATAAATGAAATCTAGCGATCAAGTTGCAAAAGCAAAGTGTCTCTAAAATGGCTAGGATTGATTCATTGGTACACAAGTGGGATGTTAACACCAAATAAATTTCGCCTCATTTCCACCTGAGTAGTGCAGAGTAATGATTCGGTGGGGTATGTAAATGTCCCTGCTCTCAGCATACAGTGCTCTACGCAAAACAAGTGCAGTTTTTTGGAAATAAATGTCAAAATGATAATTTTACTGGACAGATTTCAGTGATTTGTTTGGATTTTCCTGGTTCAGAGAGACAAAAGCTCTAGCTAAAGCGCTGGCTTTTTAACTTCAAGGAAACAAGACACAGACAAGCAAAATTTTCACCCGCAAATAACTTTAAAAATGACGGTCAAAATTAAGTAGGTTGTAGATTCGTTTCTTATTACAAATGGGCATTTATGTCGACTGATTTACTGTTTTGGGAAATTGAGAATTATGTGTTCATAAACTTCGTTCATGTATGATACATAATGTTTTTACATTGGCATCATATTATCTGTGATTATGAGAGCAATTATTGAGAAGTTCACCATACACATGTACATGTATTCAAAATACTAACATACGCTTACAAAGTTCCAGCGCTTTCTCTTCTTAACATCTAACAGTCATCAACCATATCCTTGCTGGAGGTATAGGTACTCCGCGCACGATTGCTATGCCCTTAATATATGATAATAAATAAGAGCTATCTTGCTTCCTTTTCCCTCACATCATCGTGCATAGAGCTAAAGAATTTGTTTATGGGGAAAATTCTTGTGTGCTGGTCGCCATCTTCGATGATCGCAACTATGATGGCATCGGAGAGACCTGAAGATTTTAGCTCCTCCTCATGGCTAATATCAACATGCACAAGGAATGATTTTTATGCGATTTGTCTGACTATGGCCTAAATGACCGAGCACTTGCGGTAAACAGTGGATCCAGTTGAACTTTAAAACGTACTTCGAATGGATGATTGGCGAAGTTGAAGTAGGTGACAGGTGACCGCATTGGGAGGTAACTTTTGATCGGCCTATCGTTTCTGGATAAACCAGGTTCGTGTCCCTAACATACTCTTGTACCACAGATTCTCTCACTTCTGCCCCTTTTAACGTGAGAAAAGTTATCTAGAATCTAGCGCAATGCAAGCAATCACCTCATTTAATGCACGGTAAATTGAATATTTATGATCCTTTTTGCATGTCGCCGAGGTTGCCTCCTTATCTATTAGAGCAACAAGCTCCATTTCTCCATTGCCAAACTTGCGCTTATGTCTATTTCGAAGTCTCTCAACAGGCAGAGCTCAAAATACTTCGGCATACAAAGTCTTGGCTTGCGGTTTATGAGCGTGGACGAAATAAGATACATCGTTTACAAATATTTTGTCTGCCTATCTGCCTTTAGGGACATTTTTCTCTAAATCTGATCCGACCAGGTATGCCATTGATGCCGTATAGCAACTATTTTCTCAAATTTTGTAAAATACATGGTCTACCTGCTTAGTACTACCCTCCTATTTGCCCAAAATTCTTAAGAATGACCATTGACGTTATCACCCATGCACTCAATGCAGTCAAGTCAGAAACCACATCCATGAACGGTGCACTACACCCTCGCGAAGACAAGGATCAAACCACAAAATTCAGCCACCACACATAAAAGCGAGGCTTTCGCAAAATGAGAGAAGCAGAGTAATGAGGCGCAAGGCAGAAATTATCAGAATAGACAACTGCTTCACCTGACGAGGGTTCGTTAACGTTTTCCTCAATAAGCACCCTGTTGATTTAACCGAGCATCCGACACCTCATGCGCCGATTGCCCATCACGTCACAGTCGCAATGACATCAAAAGCAGCAGTGCAGCACCCATGCATGCATCTCAATGTCGCACAGCAGCCGCGAGTTCAATGCCGCCTACCTGCGAAATGTCCGAGATCAGTCAAATATATCTTAGCATTGCCCTTCCGACTGATTAATCAGTCCTTAAATAGCTGCTAGTAAGAAGTTAGCTTCCACGCCCACACACCACCGCTTGCATCAGAGGCACTTGATAGCCTCAGCTTTTACACTATCAGCTTACATTCGGCCGTTTCAAAACACATAAGCGAACCCCGACTTCACAGATTTAGATGCGGGATAAAGTGGAACTTGTAAGCAGAAGCAAAGGTTGATTTAATATGCTTAACATTGTTTTCTTGTCACTCCTTCGTGATGTACACTCCATCTGTTACCCTTTCAGTGTTAGTTCACATCCTTTAACTCATGCTCCCTTTTCTCGGGCACAGTTAGTGAAACCGAAGCTTGTTGGATTGCGGCAAACTTGCGAATGATGCCAAACGATGGGTCAGCAGTTGCTCTAACACATTGGAAGCCCTAAACTCTTGTGACAAAGACATGATTATGCTCCAACAGTTATGCACTTTCCATCAAGTGCAATACATGCTTACCAATTCGCTACACATGATTTGGCATTGCAACGGACTGAGGAGTTTCTACGCACCCAGATGGGCACTTGTACATAGCTGGTTCATTTAAATATGCGAAGCAGAAGCAATTGAATGCACCGATTGGAAGGCTCGAATTTAAACCAACAGAAGTGTATCAGACTGTCAAACTCGTGAAGCCGCCTTCTAAAAGACAATGTGGCGCAGTACTCCACTAATGGTAAAGGTTCACTCAGCTGTAACAGGTGTTCCAAACGGCTCACATCTTCCAGACAACAGCATTGGTCTGCCCTGACCCAGCGATGTCTACTTTTAATGGCTCTTTTAAGTCGGAAGGTGTTCTGTCCTTATTATCACTCGGAAGCATTGCAGGCAGTTCGACTTCCCAAGAAAACCCAGCTAAACCCTTTTTAATGTGTCCACGTCACTTACTCTTTTCACCCTTACTACCAAACATACAACCTGGAGAGTAACTATGGCAGTGCTTTGCAGACCATCCATTCGTCACTACCACTGTCACCAATTCGGCTGAATTCTAACGGTCATGTTTTAATTTGACCTTTCCATTTAAGTTAGGCCTCTTTGCATTTTATCGGGTGGCTGGTCTATTCATTTTATTTGAAATAAGTCTGCCCGATTTCTGTACTCTATGGATATATTCTTCTTGCTCGCCAAGATGTGAGTGTGAGCAGGTGCTGTGCTTGATCAATTACTTTGTTGAGTAAAATTCGTGACAAGTTAATAGCCCCTCATGGTCAACCAGTGATCATTTAAGCGACTCAAATCAGAGCTGGCTTTGTGATAACCAACAAATCGCCATCGACTATTTTAGAGGTTAGAGGAATTGTCCAATTAGTTAGATAATGTAATGCATCTGTGTCCAAATTAGTAGACTTTTGGGATGAAAACTATCCCGCCGATGCCGTGGCTCAAGAAAGTCACAAGTTTAGAACTGACCAGTGATATAATTTAAATGAATCATTACCGGCGTGGCACCCGATGCGTAGGTGCATGAGATGAAAAGTGCATTCGCTTATTTTCCATGGGATGGGAGCTAAGTTCAAATGGACCACGTGAGAGACGACAATTCTGTCTTAGCTTGCCTCACGTCATTTCTCTTACCTCAGCTCCATTTGCAGACAACAAGGATCACACGTTCTCTAAAGAACGAACATGAGATCGAGCCCACACGTGGATAACGTGTCAAGGCGGAATGGAAAACCATTTCTTACCTTCGAGGCGGCATATTTTGTAGCGCTTTTCCCTTTCTCCACGTTCAAAGTAAAGAGCTAACAGAACCTTTTTGCTTCAAACGTCTTCTGTTAAAACCCAAAGAGCTCAGAAAGCAGCTTCAATGGAAGAATTTCTGGGCCGAAATAAGGTTGCTATTGATAGAATTGCACCGATTCGACATCTTCTAATTTGTTCCCTGTTTGTCAAAATGGAAACAACAGTCTCGGTGCGTATCTTTAAGCCATCTAACACAGCTTCTATCAATGATCCAAATTTTCAAGTGGAAATTGGAACTCTGCAGAATATGGTACGCGTTTTCTCCCTCTCACCTTACTTTCGACTCCTCGCTCTAGGAATGCTCCTATGATATGTCAGAAGTTGGGACGAGACAGGAAGGCTTTATGAGGCTTTTAAAGCTGTCCTTGTTTAACGGAAAAGTAGCTAGTTGTAAACATTTTCGAATACTAGACCTGATGGGATGCTGGATATTAGCTGCTCTGATGCATATGTGTTAATGTGGCATGACCTTGTGATAACAAGTTAAACTACCCCATCAAGGCTGCCCAGCCCGGAATGATCTTTTGAAAATCAGGTTAAATGATTGTTTTATGAATGTAGATCAAGAAACAAAGCGTTAAATTACCAAAAAAACATGGGACGCTGCTCGCTCCATGGTTAGATTTCCTCACCTTCAGCTGTAAACATTTGCATGGCATGACCACGAACCATGTCTACCGATGTTATACAACACCTACTCCTTCTTGTTCAGATCTTAACCATCCCTTGGCTTGACTCAAGTAATAATATGTGCCAAAGAATCTACTCATCCATCTATCTTAACTTCGCCATTCACCAATGGCTAATCCACCCATTCATCCGTTCATGAATTCCATATCGATTCTCCAAGTGGACAAATACTTTTTCATTTTTGCCTTGAATTATGGGGCTATCTTATGGTTACCCATTCATCTTATGTCT
This sequence comes from Taenia multiceps, assembly GCA_001923025.3. Classification (NCBI taxonomy): domain Eukaryota; kingdom Metazoa; phylum Platyhelminthes; class Cestoda; order Cyclophyllidea; family Taeniidae; genus Taenia; species Taenia multiceps. Next base: position 15,960,829 of record CM010311.1, read on the forward strand.
CGCTGTTCGCTCTGTATCTGACTACAACAAAGAGAATATGTTCTTTCTGTGATTAAGAGATGTCTTAACTGTTCAATAACTTCGCGTGACTTTAATCCAAAATATGCCGACCCCTAATTTTCTCAGCAAGGCGAACTTTTACCTATCGGCAACCAAGAGCTAAACCATTTCATTTAAAATGTTCAATCCAAATGGGCATAGAAGCCAAAAAACAAAATTATTACAAGGTGATTTTACCAAAAGTGGAAAGACATTTGTACGTAATGAATGAAATCCGAAGTTGACAACCACATTTAACCACTATAACGAGAGTGGTGTTCGGCCAATTCACTCGCTTTCCCATCTCTTTAATACATTGACCCAGCCACCCCACCTCTGTGGACTGCTACCTGCGCCTTACCCTCCGTGTGTTGTTGTAAATCCTTTGTCTCGATATTCGGTGATGCACCTTATGAGATCGCTTGATTTTGTGGCAGCAGAGTGGGAACGAGAAATACAAAGTAAAGGCCGCATAACAGCTGGTAGAATTGAATTCAAGCAACTTGTCCTTGGAGGAGGCTGAATGGCTCATCTTCGTACCCAACTGATTTAGCAGAAGAGCAACAGTAGCGTCCTTAGTAACAAGTCTTAGCAATATCATTCCCTTTCGACATTAAAAGATCAAAAGAGTGATAGAGTAGGCACAAAGATTAAGAGGGATGTGCTAAGGATTGACTGAGTGAGTGTCTTTCAATAACGTCTAGAAGGCAGGTATTTGCAGATCAACTTGACGGTTTTTGTTGGGTTTGTTGAAAACCCTTATGGAAAACCGCTCGGATCGTTGACAAAGACCGCATTAGGACGTGCACGAGTTTACTCTAAGACAGGATGTTTTGGCTAAAGGTTGCCAAATGGACCATTTCTATCCAATTGGCAGCGTTTATGGCTAAAAGACTCATATAAACAACAATTCCGCAATGTTAGTCTGATTGGGAGACGGAGCCGACACATCAATTTACTGTTCTTGCTATCCTACTGAAGATTTCTTCATTCAGTGACGTCGACACTGACCACTTCTTACTCCCATTGGTGTAGTGAAGACGCAATAGAGAAGCCTTGGTGTTGGAGAAGGAGAGATGCTAATAGCACCTATCAACGTATGCTGGCACTAGCACTATTACAATACCTTTACTGACCGGCATGTTACGCCGTTGAATAGTCTTTGCTGACTGGTAAACAAGCGAATGGTCTAAGCGTTGCAGCCATTAGATATTCGCATGCTATCTGCCCAAATCCCCTTTGAGTTGGTGACCCAGTAGCACATGGTCTTCCATTCTGACATCAGTTTCCAATCATTCTAATAATTATCGGTGTCTATGCCATCCTGGCGGGCCACATAAGCAAACCTTGAGGTGCGCTTTTAAATGGAGTTTTGAAGGGAATACTAGACGCAGGATGATGAGAAATCACTCTACGGGTAAGTGAACATGTAGTGTTCATTGCAGGATGCAGTAGGAGTTATAGCATTCAAAGTGTAGCGGTGTCTTCCGACCATCGATCATCGCCCACTCTACCTGTTCTTAATCTATCAACAATCCGAAACATTGGCACAATCAATCCAATATCACGAACAACGAAGACAGTCTCTCGTGTTGAGGCTTGCCAGGCAATATCTGCACATTTACTCCATCACCACCACCAAGGAAGTCAGTCGTGTAAAGGTCTTTCAAGCAACATTTGCTTACTCAAGCCACCAATAAGTGCACTAAATTCAATCAGTCGTGTAGAGTCCTGCTAAGCAACATTTGCACACTCACACCTGACCTTTTTATTCATTTTTACAAAGCATCCGATGGCGTAAGTATAATGCATCATTTGCCTCCAAATGATGTTTACAGGTGCTCCCCATTCATATATTGACCGTTAGTAGGTGGTTCACGCGTTGGCGTCTCGATTGACGGGAAGGATTGCTTTATCAACTGATGTCATTACTGACCGTCTTTATTCATTTTCACACAGCAGACGATATCATGCTCTTCATTCACACATTGACCATTAGCTTGTGGTTCATACGTGACTGCGTTTTGATTGGCGGAAAGGACCTCTTCATCGGCCTATGCCAATGCTAACCGGTTTTGTGCATTTTCATACAGCGTTTGATAGCATGAGAATAACACATCTTTTTACCTCCCAATGGTGCTTACAATTCCTGTCCACTATCCTATTGACCATTAGCAGGCAGTTCATACATGTCAGCGTCTAGTTTGACGAAAAGGACCTCTTCATCTGCCGATGTCAACGCTGATCGTTTTTATTCATTTTCACACATTGTTCGGTAGCATGAGAATAACACAACTTTTTGTCTCCAAGTGATGTTTACAGTTGCTTTCCATTCCCAAACTGACCATTAGCAGGTGGTTCATATTTGTTGGCGTTACGATTGACGAAAGTGGTCTCTTCATTGGTTGGTGTAATTACTGCACCGTTTTAATATCTTTTAGCACAGCTTTTGTTTGCATGAAAAGAAAGCATTACATAGATGTCAAGCGCTCAGGAAGATTATATCTCTTCTTAATTAAATTACACTCATTAATTAAACCCATCATCAGTAAAGTATCAAAACGAATATAAAACTATTTAAACAATTTTAACCATTGCTTAAAATATTTCGCTTTGAAACAATGGAGGTGAGCAGGCACATTATGAAGCATTGCGGTCTACTCCAGCAAGTAGGCGCATAAAGGAAGCTAAGTAACATTTTGGCACCTAATAACAAATATTGCAACAAAAGCAGCAAAATGGAACTAAATACTTACAAGATTTCTAGCCTTTCACAGCGAACAAAGTCCCGATCGATCCGAAATAGACTTTCAAAATGTGCACTGCTTACGCCCTCCTCCTACAAAACTAGGTAATCATTTCAGTGTTCATCCAGTAAAACAATTAAACCTTAATTTTTCACTTTCCGGCAAGCTAAAAGTTTCCAGCTTCAAATTTAGAGGTTAAATTTTGTAGGGTTTCGGGACTTCTTTGAGGGTAAAAGAAGTCATAGCACTAGGGCAGAATACACACATTCTGGAAACAGAGCAATTTGGGACTGCTGACATGGCCTGGAGGCCAGCCAACCAGCTGGTAGAATATAGCCACCCAGGTGACCGAAACTGGCAGTCCGAACAAACAAAGTATTGCAAATATGTAAGCAATATATATTACCAAGTAGATATGGGTAAAATATCAGCAATAAATCATAAATATACGTAAGTGTGGCGGGATCTCCTCGTTTCTACTCTTCCTTCTTTACCACTCTGCTATTAGAAGGCGGAACATTACGAGACATTATTTATTGTAAGGCTGATGGGTAATAGCGGTAGGCTTATATCTATGACTAGGGAGTTCTCGACTCCTGCGAGGAAGCGCGTGTGTCCGCGGCCAAATTAAAATTGTCCCCCCACCTCTGACCTACAAAGCACATTTAAACACCACAATCATTGCAATAAGCGCGTGCAAATATTATTTAAAAATGAAAAGCTATAATTGGTGCACAGTCTTAATACCAACAAGAGCTTTATCATCGCTATTTATTTGCAAAGATTGTTTTACATATATCATGCGTTTTAAAACAAAGCTGGTGCATAAAACTTAATAAAACCTATTTTCGTCGGTGTTGGTGCAGTTTTTAAAGAATATGACCGCTTCTTAAGACTTTTCCTTATAAACTTTATACTTTGATTTACTACGACAATAAGGCCGTGTAAGCTTGCGAATGGATGACTAGCGTACCGTCCTGAGACTTCCTTGAAGGCAAACGGAGACATAATGCTGGAGCAGAATATACATGTTTTGTAAGCGGAGGGATTGGGACTGCTGGCGTGGTCCATAAGCTAGCCGGTCTGACCCGCACAATACGGCCAGCCAGGTGACCGAAACCAGCAGTTCGAACAAACAAATTACTGTAACTGGCTTCTGTAGCTTTCTCTGTGTTTGACTTCTGTAATTCTTCTCATTCAAATGGATACTTTCGACAACGATTGAGGGCCAATGTGTGCGATTAGTTAGTGTTTATTTTACAACTCAGGTTAGCGATGAAAATGGTCGGTTTTTGTGCCTGCGCACGCTCATACGTGTCGATTTTACAGCCGATGAATGGAATCATGGATGAAAGCGTAAGAACTATCAATTGGACGCAAAGGTAATGTGGGAGTATGTACAGTCGATACTTTATGTACCTTTTTTGATATATATACATAGCGCTTTCATGTGTTAAAAAACGAACGTTTTATTTCTCCTTCAGGAATATGGTGTTAGTGAATGCGTTCGCATTTTTACAAGTTGACTGAACCTACCGAAGATACCGCTGCTACGCTTTTTTGGGATTTCTTTCTTTGTTACCTGGCACATACGCGTGGCATGTGTTCCATATCACAAAATCATTGTTAACGCGATTATTATTTGTATTTAAGGCAATAAAAGTGATGAAGGGCAGTTGTGCCTTATGATTTTTGAGAAGGGATTGACTCGTGTGAGCAGTTAGCCAAAACATTCGCTAGTGAATGTGGTGTTGAATTATTTTGTCACACAGACAGTGACAAGTTTACCTATGTTCTACCTTTTATCAGAGATTTGCTGTAATTCGGGTCCTGTTCGCTGATTTACTTCCGATATTGCTGTACGATCACGAGTATTTTGTAGAATATGCACAAACAAATGGGCTAGAAGTTGATTTTAAGGGGAGGCATTGAGTCCAGCCCATAAATTGACACACTTAGTATGTATGTACCCGTTGCATAATGCAGAGCAAATGGATCAAATTCTTCCATTTTTTTCATCGCGAAAACAACTGACAAAGAGAATGGTTGACAAGAGGTTGACATTCCAGTAAAAGTGTTCACTTTCTCAAGTAGAGGGGGAGGAGAAGAGAGACTGTACGCAAATCACGAATGTCTACTAAATGCTGTTGGATTCGATACTGGAGGAGGGCCGGTGCCTGTCAAGAAGAAGACAAAAAGATGCAGCTGAAGCCTAGATACTAAGTAATGCCCCTTCTTTCATGTGTCCACTTATGTCTAACCCCGCAAAGCCGTTCATGCTTCTAGTCTTACCATCATGGTATCTGCTAGTTGTCTTAATTCTAGCAAACGTGCTGCTTCTGCTGCTGTTTGGGTCTCATTACTGACTCATCCACACTAAGTGCTTGGTTGATCGGTCGATGGATCAATGGATGGATCAATAAATCGGTGTGAGCACCAACAGCTGTTGTGCACTCATTGTGCATTGGTTAGTACTGCCTTCCTGCCTCTCTGCCTAGGCGGTCGATCCACCCACCCACCCATCCACTGACCCGCAGAAAAATAACAAGCGGGATGATTAGTACCACCGCTGGGCATCTGCGTGGGAGTTAGATGTCTAAGTGCAAAAGTTGGCAGTTTGCCCTTCGTATTCCGTCTCTTGGCGCTGCTGTGTCGCTCGTCATCCTGCACTTCTTTTGAGGAGGACGAGGGGAGGAGGCTGTGTTACCAAGAGGTAACACGGTTTGCAATCATGTAAATGGAAAGTGAATTAGCAGATTGCAAGAGTACATCCTCAAAGGCTTGCTTTTGATTCCCCTAAAAGGCACCTGATAAAAAGAAAAAGGGTTGAATGATATGTCGAAAAGTATGGCCAGGTTGGATAGAGGTCGTGGCAGGAGGTTGGTTTGTTGGAAGTCTTCTGATGGCATTCTTTTGTGTGCCTGAAATTTGCATTTTTCATCGTCTCCTCATGCTACGTTGGTCTACTGGCTTTAAAATTGCCTCAGTGACAGCATTGAACTCGTTTTATAGTTGCTAACATTGCACTTTGGAGGAAGTAAAACTTTTGAGTCCACAATGTATTGCAAGTAGAAAATGACAGAAATTTTAGACCAGAAATAACTTGAATTGTCTCTTCATAAGTTTAAACTCGCATCGAGTGCTTGTCAGGACGAAAGTGGTAGGCCATATACACTAGCCATAAAATTAATCATTGTCATTTGGAGTCCAAGCTTCGCATCGTCAAGGCTGGTAGAAAATCTAAACTTAAAAGACCCGCCACCGTAAACTGATGAGGATTGAGTTTTAAAAAAATTGTTCCAAAAATAGGTAAATGGCTTTGCATTGTAGCATGCACTGAAGACATGCAAACGGATGCTGCGTCTTAGCGGCTTCCCGTGGATCGGATTCCACGACGATAGATGCTGTTGGCAGCATGACCAGCCTGTGATGAATTTGAAAAGCGTCCCATAACCAGCGTTGCGGCCAGCGGTGGCGGTGCTACAAGTTTAGGTCAATGGGGTTGCTCACAGCCATTGTCATCATCATTCTTGCGAAGCTTACTGTTTTAACACAGATATACTGCGCTGACAAGTTCTGTGTGAAAAATGAACACTTAGTGCTGTTCACTAATGTCTTTACGTTAATCACTAAATTCCCCCGGAGAAAAAACTCACTTTGCCATGTTTTAAATCTAAAATGATTTTAGCACCATGTAAACCCAAGTGACTGATAGGTTTTCATCATTGTCCTCAACAAATCAGACATTTCCCGCCATTATTTCGCCCCATTGAAATAGCCTACTAGCCAACAAATTGCCAAGACTGCTTCAACTATTCCCATTCACAAGTGTTCAGCATAACGAACGTGAAGAAGTGCTGTCCCTAGACAGCAAAAACGCATCCGATTTCCCTTCCCGAATCTCATTCTATGAAAAATCTTTGTACAGACACATGTCTTTACATGCGCATTTACGTGTTCACAACCATAAACAAGTAGGTTTTATGCATTACAAATACGTGAAGCGGAAGGTGACATAAACCACATTTATGTGCAATGCAAGATGGAAAGCCATGCACCACAAAATGCAAAACCAAGCAAACCCAGTTCACGAAAATGGCCAAAACAAAATTGTGGTCTCGAAGTCAATGAACAATCAAACTTGGAGATGTCCTTCACCCTCGATACACCTCCCACCGTTACAGGCATTACATTTTTAAAAATACCACACCTATCACCATGCATAAAATAATGAAGGGACCTACAGAGAAGTGGTGAAAGCATGTTGCTGCCCAAAATACGTACAACAAATCCATCGCCACACAAATAGGTAACAACCCATAAACTGGAACCCAATCTTACCTGACAAATTTAGTGGGCAATGACGAAAACGAGATTCTCATGCAATGTTGTCAGGCAATACCTCCATGCTCCACCAAAAATATGCATTCCCGCCAAAAGGCTAAAAATCTAACGCACGCCAAGTTAAACCCAAAATTCACAGCAATTTTCTAGTTGACATACAAATAAAGCCTCCCAGCCAAAGTCTAAACGCACCCGAAACTGCCAAAGGAGCAACACGAAACTGAAAACCCAGGTCAGCCGCGTAAGATCTATTCGACATAACGTGCATACGCGAGTAGGTTTTGTCTTTGCCTTTAATATTGACAAAAGCAGATTTAACGCGATTTATATATGTACACTTTTACATTATTAACACAAGTTAGGATTATAGCAGAACAGCTAAAAACATGTGTTTAAAAGTTAAAAGACATAACAGCACATCAGAATGCAAACTTACCATTGTGCGTATCAGTAGTGCAATGCTCAATTTGACCACCCAAATTATATTGTCCACGTTTCTCAAAAAGCAAGTTCCTTCAATTTTGTGTGTCACTGTCTCCCAGAATTCTATTCTTTAGGCTTAAATTAAATAATATTTGAGACTACATGTAAAACATAACATTATCTGTGTCTTCTTATTTTTTGTGCTCGTATTTATTGGTTTTAGTGGTACTTTCACACACTTAGGAGTCCAAATTTTGATCGCTCCTCTCTTTCGAGTATGGTTTTAGCGTCCCGAGGCTTCCTTTAAGGTAAAAGAAGGCGTAGTACTAGGGCAGAATATACATTTCGGAAATAGAGAGCTTGGGTCTGTTGGCTCGGCCCAGAGGCTGGCAAACCAGCTAGTACAATATGGCCACCCAAGTGACCGAAACCGGCAGTTCGAACAAACAAAGTATTATACAACCTCTCTCTTCCTTCGAGCGTCGTCCCCAACGCTCCTTGTGGTCAGCATCCCGTCTCAGCCATCACGACGTAATCAGTGCTGTGAGAAACACCTACGAGTTAACCGTCCCAGTCGTCGAGATTCGAGTGCATGTCTTCTTGTAGTACCATCAATTCTGCGTGGCATTCGGTGCAGCAAATGCGCACTTCTTAGTCCTCCTCTCCCACGACAATGTAGCCCAATGAAAGATGGGGGAAAGACTCCAAGTTTTCGAATGGATTGAGACACACACAACACGCATTGTAATTCCAGGCTTTTTTATGCCGTGGGAGAAACGCGATGGCATCGTAAAACTCTGAGCAAATGGGGCAATCAGGTCTCAATGGAACAAAGTGCACGCGATCCTAGTGTGCAAAGCATAAAACAATGCTGTCTAATGGCGCCTTGCATATTTTACATTTGTTGATGCACATTTTGGCGAAGAGAGAGCGAGAGCTTACGGAGGATGCTTGACCACAGATTCGCTGAGTTTTACTGGGCATGGAGTTCACGGCTAGTGTCGCTTCAGTTGTTAATAGCTGCCTTGCAGAACACGAGGGCGAGGGAGGTGCCGAGAATGGACGTTGAGGATTTTGTAACCCTACCTTTGAAGATATTTTCTTGGGTGTAGCTTGGTCTATTTTTGATACTACTCCCTCTGTCGCAAAAGTGGTAGTGCCATCCTCTCTGCACTCTGCCACTGCATGAACACTCTCGTTGGAGATGGGAACTATTTTGTTCCAGGATTATTGGTGCAAAAATGCATGCATTGTAGCGTTCCGGGACTTCCTTTAAGGTAAAAGAAAGCATAATACTTGGATAGAATATGTATTCTGGAAACAGAGGCCAGACAACCAAGTGGCCGAAACCATCAGTTCGAACGAACAAAGTATTGCATACATGTTTACTCAAACTGAAACCAGTAACACTACTATAAGTAATTTAATGGCAGATTAACGAGCAGCCTGAGTTCCAAACACAGTCTCAGCTAACTAATTTCAGCGTCCATTAAAAGCAAGTGTACACAGGCATGACAGCAGTCCAAATTTGATCCATTCCAATGCACTGGGCTTCACAAAACACATTTTCTCAGTGATAGTCCCCTGATAAGCAAGGCAGATTTTCGCCGCCATATGCAACATAACCGTATGTAAAAAACATCGAGCATTCTTACTTGGCTAAAATATCAAGCCGAAGAGGGTTAGTCAGTAAGATGAGCTGAGTTAACGTCTGTATTTCATAATAAATTGAAATAAACAAATTACAAAAATTAAGGAGTAGCTTGAACCTGTGGGCATGTCAAAGTTCATATTTGGCTACATGTACAAGCTGAAAGCCATTAGGAAGTAGGGGTGGTGCTTCAATCAAAGGAGGCCGCATATAACTCTCCCGAGTGGCGGAAAGTTCACTGCTAAACTTGATTGGTTTCGTGCAGAATCGCAATGCAATCTCAAGCATGAATTGCGATCATTTTGATTGAAACCACCCTCACATTAATTTTCGACAGTTGAGAATCAGTGAATAGCGCTGTGTTGGTCACACGTGCTTGGTCTCAACTGCTTTGCAAATGAAGACTGGTGACCCAAACAAACTTAAAATGCGGCATGAGCACGAAATGATGCACCAGCTTCTTACTGCCTACAAAAGAAAAATGCAGCTTGGGCAAGGCTAAATGGATCCCGCTCTCGATTTAAAAGTTAATTTGCTTTTATTGTTCCAAATGACAACAGTTTCCATTTCTGTTAGCGACGTGCAAGGAAATGGAGAGGACATACTTACAGACAAGTGGAATAATCGTCTATTTTCAAAGCTTTGCCTCTTTAGACCTTACAAAATTGCAAACTTAGCGTGTAAACTTTAAGAGCATTTCAAATGAGATCGGCAGTTGTACAACACATTTTGAATTAGCTTAAAAGGCAAATAGCATGGCTGGAAGTAAGTGAGTAAATGAGATTAAAGCAATGGGCATCGGACTGACATGGACCGAATTCCAATTCGAATTCAAATTCCCACAATAAGCATGTGGGGAGTCAGAAAAATACACCTCATAACAGTATCCGTGTGTAGAGATCGAGATCCGGTTGCAAGCGTGCGCCATATGAAATGTAAAATATTGTTGCATTCCACCGGTGTGGAACTGCATGGCTGGAAATGACTTGGAGCAACGTTCTGATTTCAGCTAAAAACTGCCACAGTGCACTATTTTATCCTTTTACTCTATTGTACACTTCACCAATACCAAAGGTATGATTTTGGTACCACCGAAACTTCAACCATAAACAATAAAATCTAGACCATTACTGGGGATTCAAATGCAGCTTAACCCCATTCTCCCTCATTGATCGGTAGTTTTACACGTATCAATGACATCCACCCAGTTTGATCTAATTTGAAGTCCAATTTAGAGATATTGCTGCCGCTTGCCCATATAGCGTCTCCATACATCCGGTCATTCAATGGTCCCGTAGTGATTCATTCCAAAAGTGAAATACATTTCAGTGTAACTACCACAAGTCCTCCTGCTTAAGCAGTTTCACTGATAATAGCAGCAACTCCTTGCAGCTGCTGCAATGTAGGAAGTGTGAGAGGCTCAACTCCACCTCCTTTCCAGCATATGGCAAGACAAAGTCATAACGCAGAGAATACTATGCGTTTTTTAAAACATTGCAAGATTACCTCTTCATTTTGTTTACTAATGGGTTCAAAGAGGAATAGCAGAGTTTTTTTCAATGTAATGATAATTGCATCCTTCTAAATTAGTGATAAGGAGAAATCCATATTGCTTGATAGTCCCATTTAAGCCTTGATGGCCCAATTCACATATTTTGATTGTGAAGAGAGGCCATTCGATCAGCATATCCTTGCAAAGATAATGTACTCTGAGCTATTAAATTATATCAGTTAGTTTTTCAGGAAGTTAAGATAGTCATACGCGAATCAATAAAAATGAAAATCTGTTGGATATGATAGCACTAGTCGGCCTAGATCCTTAGTTTTTTAGGTTCCTTCCACGTTTCGCTAAGTTTTGATAAGCATAACTAATTTACATTGACCAATGAGAAAAATTGTTTATGCAGTGCTGGCATTTTAACTCAACAAGACGAAGCCTACAAATGTCGAGGGAGCGACCTTGTAAATTATGTGCAGATTTCACATAACATCATTTCAAATGCTTTTACTCGAGTGTTTAACGGGAGAGCTGCTGTGGTTGGCCCAGAGAAGCGAACTGTGATGGAACGCATGACGATTATAAAGAAACTTCTATAAATGCTACGACTATACGTCTTAGCCATCACTTCCACCCCACAGGGAGAAGAAATCCATTAAAAGTTAATTGGAGGGACATAAACTCATGGAATTCGCGTAGCAAGGAAGCAGTTGATATGAAATAGAAAACAAAAGCAAGATCTGATATGCCTTTAAGTATTGTGCTAATATTTCGTCATTTGTTAGGTGAGGTGATTAAGGAAAAAATGGGCATTTGGTAAATCTCAACCAATTAACCGCATTCTGCGTAAAAGTCCTTGAGAGAAACCGCATCCAGACCCTTCGAATGATTAATGAATCCTGATGTTAATAAATGCCACTTATTCAACACTCGCTTTAGGAGGGATAACTGCGGCAGTTCCCCTAACACCATTACCTGCCACGACACTTTTGTTGGGTAAGCGCTTATTCAAGTGAATTTATTATCATCATCTAAACGCTTGCACCTTTTAACCAAGTTAGCCAGCTTGGAGAAGCTACTACTCTTGCGTTAACTTCTGGCGGAAAGGTTAGCACATCCCATTTCTCTGAGCTAGTCAAGTTAATAAAACCAACTATGATGTAAAGTTGAGCGGCAATTGCTTGCATCCAACCATCCACCGGTTTTTATTTCTTCGCGCAACTGCTAGGCATTTCAACCTTTTTACGTCCTTTACCACTTTACAGCAAAATACTCTAATCCTCTCAGCATCGGAGGATCATCTTTATTACCTTACTCTTTCAAACAATCCGGCAAACCGCAAGTCCGCTTGTTCAATGAGTTTACTCACGCATGGCGTTTGTCGTAGAATAGTTGGTGGTTGTTGCCTTAGAGCTGAATAGGAATTTGTGCCAATTAAATGCGTCCTTTCGTAAGTTGACATATTGGGTTCAGTTTAGACATCCTCACCTCCATCGCATTCGCCGAGTCTACGTTAAAAAGTTAATTTTCCTTCATTTTTAACACCTAGAACATGCCCTATTCTACATGATTGCTGGCAGTATAGCAAGTAGCGTTGGCAATAACTAGCATCCCTTAAGTTTCCTTACCGTTACGGCTCTGGTCACCAACTGGATGGCATGGCTGCCACGACTGCAGTGTTACGCCGGTCTTGGTATGTCGCGGTTTCATCTGACGCGTGCTTGTTGCAGCCCTTCAGCCTGCGTTTTGGTCAGGCTCCTCTCATGGACCTCTAGTCCATGTGGCAGCTCTGCCGCCTTCTCAACCTCTCCCTCAGGCTCTCAACTCCGATGCTCCTTTTTTGTCGCAGCTAGAGCCATTCTCCAACCTTGATGAGATTTGAAACTGATCTTTCTTTTGCATTTTCTGTCTCACTTCCTAATTGTCCTCTCTGGAAATAAATTCTTACCTACCTCATTTTACGACATCTTACTAAATGTTCTTTCATAGGATTGTGTGTAGGTTTCATTTTATGTTTTCATGTAAATTTTGTTGCATCTAGTGAAAATTATGCGAATTTGATTCTCTATTCGCGTTGCATTTGTTTCAATGGGAAAAGTTATGTGCTGCACCTAATGCTGCGACTGCCAAGTCAATTTTAGTTGCATTTGTCTACCTGTTGAGAGGTAATAGGACTTGCTTGCGTATCAAACCTTTTTTGACTGCACACTGGTATTCGTTAGCAGTTTTGCTTTGCAATTTTAGTGAATTTATTTGGTTTTGTTTAATATGTAGCAGTAATGAGATTACTTGGTAAAAGTTGTCTGCACAAACAGAGCGCTGCACACGGAATGGTGCAAATCATTTGGATTAAGTAGTTATGAAGTTTATGAAGTCAAATACTTGCATATTTACCGCTTTACAAAGGGATCAGCAACTGACTCATGTTTGATTGCTTCATCATCTTGCATGTGGGGCAGTGTTAAATAAGAGTCGATGTGACTTCATTTCAAATTAGTTCACAACTTGTGCGGTGGCATTTATTCACAGACATTAGAAAGTACTTGTCACTGACAGCTGAACTTTGGGATGCGAATTGGTGCAAAGGTGACCCGTCTTCAAAAGTGATAAATTGAAAATCGCAAGAACTGCCTTTACATTCAATACCAATGCTCTCCTTTTTTTCTTTTGGTGTACCAAAGTACGCATCAAACTCTATACATATGCAGATCCCATGCACATCTAGGGGTGACACCTACTGCATGTTGTGAGCCACTTTGAGAACAAAGTGCATTCCAATTTTAGCGACCCTCATTCAGCTTCCACTCTAACTATTTCTACGGATCATGACGCCAGAGTAGATAAGCTTCAGGATGGCCTTTTCACTACGACAGCCAGAATCACAGCGTGAACAGCCTTAGCCGCACACTAGTATGGACCAACCACTGAAATTGATGTGTAAAACTGAGATACTGCCCACTGTTCGTAGACCACATCTTCAATACTGGATGCTATTGATGAAGGACACGACTTCAGCTAGGAGCTTTGGATCCTTTAGAGAAGTCGCGCCAACAATGGTGGGGTTCCACTTCCAAAGGGCAGGCAATACCGAGTGGGTGGCCGCCAAAAATCTACGTAGAAAACAATCCGTTAATCTATCTAGTGAATGCCGGTGATATATTAAAAGTGTTCACGGCAGGCAAGGGCCGAATCGACATAAAGATCTCTATCTTCACCCGAAGCTCTTCTGTGCTCCGATTGTAAGGCGTGAAAACATGTAAAAATTTTGAACAGCTGTTACTGACCCACTTCACGCTACTTATTGAAATACCAAACCATCGAACCATGAATTTGACTTCTAGAAGACATCGCAATGCATTGAAAGTTCACACAGCTGCAACATGCCTATCGAACAGTTGACAACCTTCCAGGCAGCAGTATCAGTGAGCCGCGGTCCTGTAATGCTGAGTTTTGATGGCATCTTTTTAAGTCGGGTAAGATTCCTGGCTTTCATATCAATCGAGCCCGGTATGGTCCTTTTGAATGCATCCACATCGCCTAATTTCTTTGCTCCCATTGCCGAACATACAATCCAAAGAAATCGATTATGCCAGTGTTACGTTGACCCCTCATTAATCACTAGTACTGCTGCTAGTGTTACTTGATTCTGACTACGATATTTAATAAGTTCTTCCCATTTTTGTTAAACTTATTAGTATTTTGTTAGATGACTGAATTGCTTATTTTGTTCAAAATAATGCCGCTCAAACACTACGTTTTATGAATTTATTTTTATTACTAGCCAGGCACAAGCACAATTATTTTCTCTAGTGTGTTTCATTGACTCTGTGGCCCCTCAAATTGACGAGATTTTTTTCATGTGGGCGAGTTCGAGCAGGAGCTTTGCGTCTTCACCTACTTTGTGCAGTTGTTTTAGCAACCAGCTCAAATCAGGTCTAGTCTAATGGAAGCCCATTGGGTTACTTTGGAGGTCGGACGCACCGTTTACGTAATTAGGTAACGTGAAACTTCTGTGCTAGAAGAATAGACCCTTGGACTGAAGGGATGTCGTGATTTTAAGGCAAGAAACTGACTGTTAGCATGATTTAAGCGAGCTATTACTAGTAATGTCATTGGCTGACAGGACACGTGACTTTTAAATGCGGGTAGAAGGGATCATTTTATCCTACCGTGGAGCAAACGCTTAGGAGAGCGGAAACATCGTCTCTGTAAGTTTTTATGCGCTGAGTCAGTGTGTTAGCTAGAGCATGACCTCAGCTATCCTAAGGGAGGAGAAGTCCACTGGTGGGTAACTATAAGCAGTCTGGTAGTGCTTTGGCATATGACAATACTGGTCACAATTAACCTGTCCTAGAAGAACAATCCCTCATGCTTTAATGCAACAAGACTTTGGCATTGTGTAGCTAAGCATGCGCATAGTGTAGGCCTAGGAAAAATTGGACTGGAGCATTGGTGTTATCTAGGAGATAAACGAACGTGCAGCGCCACATATATGTGACCAGTGATTCTCTTACTCAAATCCTTATGTGACAGCTGTGTAACTTGAAGAGGAACAGCAGAGGAAAGGCGGATTTAGCCATCCTAATCGGATTAGGTTATAATCAACATATTTAGCATATTTTCTTGCTTCGTGTTACCACTAATCCATTAATACACCTGTGATGAACGGATCTTCTTGCCTAACATCCGTTATAACATTATAATCAGCTTACGACAGCTAAAAATATTGAAAATCAGCTTACTACCTCTTTTTTGTGTGTCTGTTTTGGCCACCGTTGGCATCACGTATATGTAACGAAAAGCTTTTCTTACCTTCGCTCCTTAATCATGACAAACAATTAGAAATATGGATGCAAATTCGTTCCAGTTGCAGAAAATACAGGTCATATGAGCGTTAGTGATTAATTTTTAAGTGAGAAACACCCCAAGAGCCAGCATTTACCTTCTTTCTTCAATTGTAACAAGCCACGAGCAATACAAAGTATGAGTATTTGGACCATGCATAGCCTTGTTTATTTTAAAGTGTCTTGGCGTAGCTGTGACTTTACCTTCCTGGGACCCTCGTAGCCAAAACTATGACTGAAAATTCGACTGCTCCTTTGGTCTCACGCGTTCGTCAATCGACTGAAAAGCCTTAACTAGCGCGAATCCCAGCATACTCTTGGCTACGACTTGGGCGTCTTATTATTCCAATACTAATTAGCTATCTGGCCTGCCAGCCTACTTTGATTAAAATCTAACACCATCAGTGATTTGTAATGCTGGTTATGAAGCCGCAAATACGTGACGCAGATACGGGTGCATTGCCATGGCAACAAAACTATATTGAATTTTATTTTGTAGAACTTACAACTAGTTCAATGTATACCGATCTATTAAACGAAGGTTGATTGCATATTTAATGAACAGCATTCTGAAAGTCGGGACGTCACGCTGGCATGACAGTCAGAGCATGAATTTGGAAACTCGTAAGACAGTTTTGGTTTTTAAAGGGTTAAGAGTGGAGTACGGTTAACAGTCTGGGTAGCAAGAGCAGTAGGAGCTGGGAGTGCCAGTGCCACCAAGAAATGTGCCGCTCAAGTGAAAGTTTCCATGAGCGGGTGTAGGCGAGGGTAAGTATGTTCGCCCGTTAGTACTACTAGTTTGTTCTCAATAGGAAGGACACTAAGTGTGAGCGAACTGTGAGGGAGGAGTGGGCGTCATTTCTCAATTCATCTCACTTCATTCCTTTTACTGCAACCCCATCTGCACATAACGAGAGCCACGCGCGTGGAGCCAGAATTGAAGATTTCACCTTAAGTGGCTTATTTTGCATTGCATTTCCCCTTCTCCACACTTAAAGCAGAGAACTGCAATTGTTATCCTTATTTTAAGGCATAAAATGCATAAGCCTGAACAGAATAGAAGTAAATTGCTGTGAAAATTTTCAATATTTGTGCATGGGACATCCTAGAAAGCGTTCCAAGTATTTTTCTTAATGTTAGTGGTATCAGTCTTTACCTGACGACATCTTCCTCCACCTCATCAGACAGTACGTGACTAAAAAGCTCAAACGCCTTTTTACTTTTATTTGGCAAAGATCGTTGCGCATTATGATCGAGCATTTTAACAAAATTCTCCTGTTGGCTCAAGCAGCTATATGTGACTTTTCGTTAGATCAGTTCCTCAAAGCGCTCCTTTATGCAAGGAAGCTGTGAATGAAAGTTGGCTAGTTGGATTGTTGACTTCACCCAACTACCTTGCTTTATACGAATGAAAATGCGGTGATTTTCGGTACACCATTATTTTCTGACAGAGTAATGTGCCAAAGCACGGAAAATCAATCATGTTTAAGGAAATAGGAAGTAAAGAGGAAGCAAATGTTACCTGGTAGAAAACCGTAAAATAAAAAGTACTTAATTGCTCAATTTCTAAGACTCCCTCCCACGTTTCCAGCTCATATTTGACCATGAATGGGCGGATCGCATTTGGCCAAGGTGCTTTACTTTACTACTCAAAAGAGGCGGTTCTTTTGCAGTATTACTCCATCAAAAACATTTGAGAGTGGCTATCAAGGGTGAGTATTAACCTACTTAGAACTGCAAAGGTGACAACTGATACTAGGAACGCAATTTTCGACTTCAAAAACTCCGTTGAAATTAGATGCAATTAATCAGAGTTCTGTGACTGCCAGAAGAAAAGTGAGGTAGAAGCTGTGTTACGACCTGGCGTTTAATTCACTAATGCAATCGGTTGGTAGATGTAGATTGGCTTGTGAGCATATGCTATTCATTTAGCCTACAATTTCTGAATTGTAAAAGAGAATGCTGATAGAAGTTTTAACCCAAGGTCCACACCAGGAACCAAATCATGAGGTCTAAGCCTCCTACGCCAAGGACAAAGGTTTAGTCAATTTTCGGTAAAGGATGCTTTTAGGAAAATATAGTATTAAAGTCATAGAGATTGTAGAATACCGCATTTATTATCAGCAAAAATACGACAAGGTAAAGCATGTGAGAAGTTAGGCGGTTAGACTAAAAGATGCTTTAACTAAGAAAAGCTTCATCCACAGTAGAAAAAAAGGGAATGTGGCGCTGCTAATGCTTGAGACCCATCTGCGATTGTTAATATCGTTTGTGACTTGGGAAGGTGTAAAAGTGAACAGAGAATGAGGTGTTACACAAACATTCCACATTCCCCACTTAAAGTTAACCCATGTGGAGCATAAAATCTACTTTTATAAGTCGCCCGTTCTGCAGAATCAGCTGGTTCATTAGTCCTGGCGATTCAAATATTTCTCCTCTACAAATGTCGCGAAAGTCTCACATTATATGCGCATAGTGATTTTTTGCATTGTGATCTGTTAAATAGTCCGAATGGGAACGCACGATCATTGTGAGTTAGGGCCAACCAATCTGGTGAAGACAAGATCGATGCAGTAAACATCAAATGGCTTGAACAACCACCAACCATCGGTACTTTTCCTTGATGCGTCTAGCAAATAATGCTTGCTCCGATATATCAAGAAAACTTGACATAATTTGAGTGCCCTACTTACTTAATGGAGGAGTGGAAGCGGCCAGCAGGTCCCACTCTGCCTTCAAGTTATTTTGTCTTACATTTTAACAGGTGAATGTGATAAAATTACTGAGATAGGCTCCTAAACGGGGATATAGTTGACTCCAAACTACGATTTACATAAAAAAGGGACCCTTAGACAGGGTTCCAGTTCATTTCAAAGCACAAAATAGGCAACAATAGACCTCTAGACAGGATTCAAATATACTTCCAAGCACTTCATGGGGGCTTTCGGGATAATAAATTTGTTGCTATAACAAATGAAGAAGAGTAAATCTTTTGCAAGTCTAACTGTATGTAGCACTAACAGAGTGCAATTTGTGAGCCATCTTCGATGATTCCTACCTAACCACCGTTACGT
Organism: Taenia multiceps; assembly: GCA_001923025.3. Classification (NCBI taxonomy): domain Eukaryota; kingdom Metazoa; phylum Platyhelminthes; class Cestoda; order Cyclophyllidea; family Taeniidae; genus Taenia; species Taenia multiceps. Next base: position 15,979,449 of record CM010311.1, read on the forward strand.
TGCGTTGCGAATTATTAACTCACTAAATGGCTTCGCATTTTAAGATACCACCTTCCTCTATTATTGCGCTGCAGTTATATCCACTTCCTCTTCATATCGGAATGCTTGCTGGATCACTTCGGCATCGCTTATGGCGGACGGGTATCTTTTAAACGGGAACCTTGCATTGTGCAGACTAATCGTGTAAGTTATGTTACCTTTGAGCAGCACAACTACCATTTAGTAAATTGCCATGCCCTAAAAGTAATTCGCAAACTGTGCAGCTACCCACTCTCCAAGGATGATCTGCTTGTTGTGATGCATCTGCCATTTCAGGAATACCGTTCTTGAACTGGCAATCTTCATCCACTCCCCACTCACCCACCGAAGCATCCCAAAGTTGCCCAAACAACCACCTGATCACTAGGTCTGTGCCAATGAATAGCAATCTAACACACCTCATAAATAGTGGACACATCACGTTAACTGTCATACTGTCTGGTCAGGGAGGATGTTGGTATTTGAGCCCCCCCCACAAAGCTAGCGTTTATCTAACCAACACTAACCAGTCCCCATAGCCTCCTAAGCCTGTAAGGCATGAAAGGGTTGTTATGATGCACGCTTGGTTAAAATCGTAAACCAACTGTACAATCTAGGTGCAAAGGAAGCCAAAGAAAAGTATAGATGCCTGCAATTTCTTAATTTGAAAAGGGACTCGTTGCACAATACGTTAGGAGCCGATTACTCACTGCTTTCATTGAAGCATCAAGGAAGCCTCAAACGCTGAACGTGACTCACTGAACACATTAGCAGTGTCATGCCCACCGTATAGGGTAGAATCTGCCGAATACCCCCAAGGCGTGCCAGAGTGTGTCTGTCCCGCAGTTCATTCTATCTCCAAGTCTTACATCAAGTACAATGCAAGAAAAGGACTATCAACTGAAAAGGGTAAGCATAAAAATGGGAAGATGATTCATATGCGTGAAGAACGGTTAATTGGGTTACCAAGCAGAGCGGATTAATGAAAACATGTACAAATTCTTGCGAGCCGGCTCATACTGCACAAACGAGCTGATAAGATTAAAAAATGGATATTTTGAAGCAGAGCAAACAGTATCTTAGACGTGCTCGGTGCATAACATCATTCAACCTCTAGTGCTCATTGATAGGCGGTACCGGAGCCAAACGCACCATCATAATTTATGGGTGCTGCTCTCATCAAGCACTATTTATTGTGGCCTCGCAATCATTTCAGCCCCGAGTCAAGATCGCACATCTCAACACATCTGCTTGGCATGTGGTTTGCTGAGACAAGCACAAAATGATAAGGCACGCGCACATCCGTGTAAGGGAACTAGAACATGCATTTCGGAAGTGGAAAAGTGGCAATCTTTGTCAAAATTGACGATATCCACATAAACATTAAATTTTAAAGACTCTTCACTGATCACAGATCTTGTTCCAATTAATAAAGCAGGAAATAGGCCAAATGGATAAGTGATCAACAGGAACAAGTACCTTAAAGACAGTTCATCGAAATTCACAAAATTAATCTACCACAGGTTCGCTGGGATGCAAGTGCAGTGCTGTGCGAAACAGTAACTTAGCCCGTAACCAGGCGGTCTGATTTTTAGTTCATCTGCAATCGACTTACTTTGAGAGGCAGCATTCCACAGTGAAGTATTAGGTGAGAAGAGGAGCATACAAACAACGATTTTTTTGGCATTTCCTGATAAATAAGTGCATCTTGCTTTACCTAAGGGCAGTAGGGCACAAGAGGTGCTAAAAAATTTGCTATAGAAAAAACGATAGTGGCGAAGAGTGGGAGTAAAGTTTTACATCCTGGCATGACAGCACCACAAGCTCTTGCTATTGACAAACCGCTCGACACCGAAGTAGTTAGCCTACTTACTTACCTGACACATAAAATGTGCAACAGAAGCGTCAGTACTACTAAGACTTACATACTCAAACCAATGTTTTACAACTCAACAAGATGATCTTGCAAACATCGTACTCAATTTTTTATCACGTAACATCGAACCACCATTAGCATTAACCGCAATGTCAGCAGCGGTTTTCAAGGTTTTTTCTACGAACTTTAAGAGACGATTGCGTAACTACAGAGAGGAAGTCAAAATTGCATGACCAGTGATTGATTTAGCTCAGGGATATTCTCCATGTTAGGTGCCAGTGGAATGTGCGGAGGCATGTTCGACGCATGATTATCAGTTGGACTTCCAACACGTTCTGAACACGAATAACCTTCAAGTAACTTTTACCGCGTATGGGACAAACATTAAGGATGACCCCTTTAGATTGGCAAAAATAACCTGTGCATAGTGGTGCACAGTTATATTGGAGCACAAGCTCAACGACCGCTAACCCGCGCCTAGTTATAGAAACATAGGACCGAAAAAGATGCATTTGACAGATATTGAGAATTAAGTGTTGCTTGGTTGCGCGCTAGCTCACGGTTAACAGGAAATATAATTGCTCTCATCTGTCTTGTCACAGCTGTTGCATCAATTTACAGCCCAGCGTTATGGGGAGGCAAAATATCAGTGATAATGGCGAAGGTACTTCTGAGGTGAGTCAAGGCATGTTTTTTGCGTGGAAAGCACAATAACCAGTATTATTTTAAATCCAGCGGTGAATTTGTTGATGGGTCGCTAGTTGTTTTACTTTATTATGCAAAGCTTTTACAAGTCTGTGCTAAAATAAAGTGCTCATTAAGCACTCACACATTTCAATTTCCTTTTCTATTTGAAAGCAGCATGTTTGTTTCCAAAGTAACACAAGGGAGTAGCATATGGAAAAGACGATAAAAGGAGAAGGGAAATAGCAATGTCGGTCGCACATGGAATTTTTAACGGAATGTGCAATTTTTGTAATTGGTCTAGTTATAAGATGTGGCAAGCATTATTTGTCAAATTCAAATGTATCACACAGAAATTCAATCACTTGTGTGAAAATCTTTACTACAAAGCAGTACCTCAAAATAATAGGTACAAAATCATCTTGCTATCATGGACCACATTCATCAATTGGTTTTGAGGTGCGAACGCATAAATACCAACATTGCAATATCTTCGGCAGCGAAATCAGTGAATTTTTAGTTATGCAAATTAATATGAGTGCATTTTTGATATTAAATTCCGAGCATTTTGTTCCTTTCTTTATCATTTGATCCATCGCTTAGGCAAAGGACCGCATACATGATAGATTGCTTCGTCATGCTTGTGTTAGACATCCTAGAGGCTATGGTTGAAAGTCATCACTAGCACTCCAAGTAAAAATCTTCTCTTGGTCCTTTGACCCAAATGAAATTTAATGCTGGCCATACTAATGATCCTTATTTATACAAGTCGTTGTGCTTCATCGGCGATGGTCGGGCTTGACTTCAAGTTAGTTGTCACCTGCCAAATGCAAAAGGATAATGCTGGATTCACAAATTGGGTGTGGGTTTAATGTAAGCATAGCGTAACCTGATAAATTTGAAACAACTGTATTTAAGTGGTTTGCCCACCTGTCCATTGTATTCAAATGCCTATGGCCTACTTCGTTTGTTTCGGCGTTCTTATTTGCATCTATGCAACCATTGATCCGCTGGTTGATTCGTTATTCTGCTAGCCCCATTACTTGCACCTAATCAAAAGACCCATTATCCCATCTTATGTAACTCGTCTAACTAGTCAAAAACCCAAAATAACGAAAATAAAACTAGACCCTTTAATGGAGGAAATGACTGGTACGAATGGATTTGTGAGTAAAGTCTGCTTCTGTACAAGCAAAGCTTGTACCAACAGCATTTGTACAAACTGGGTGCACGGAAAAATCTCATAGGCACCAGAGAAGCATTGGTTATGAAGGAAAGGAATAAGGCAAAAGAGATGGGACAGCAGGTATTTTTTCAGAATCTCCGTCGGTCAATCGATCAAGCAGATTCCTGTTGCTAAGCAAATCCAACATTTGCAAGGACCTTATTGTCGACCTGCGTTTAGGCCTTTTATGAAACATAATGATTCTGCTCGGTGGAATTGTCCACTGAAACACCCGGCTTGTCTAATTCGGTGGGAGGTTCTTCTACAAACACCTTTACCAATGAGTTTTGCAGATTAAGTGATGAGTGCTATGTGATATTTTATTTGCCATGCTTGCAAGCCCATGTAAGATTTTGTTAATTGCAGGAAAGCTAACAATACTACCTGGATGTGCACGCATCGCTGCGAAAATTTTGTTGTCCTAATTTCTCCACACCTTGACTCTAACATCAAATTCCTGTAAAGTACAGATCCTACTTTCTTCCTCTTCATTGGCTCATTTGAAGCAGAGACATCGTGCCGACTGTGTAGCTAATGGCCTGTGTTGGTGCCTCCGTACAGTAAAAGAGCTTTCTTTTCCATTCATGTTCCCATTCACCCCCTGAGCATGCTAGACTTGCTACCCCAGGGACTATTCTTCAAAATAAGTAGTTCCGCTGCAGACGAGGCAAAGATTTTGACGAACAAGCATTTTAATGCACATTCCTCCCAAAAGGAAAAGTAATCCATCTTTCTATCAGATTTGTCGATAATGCTGTGCATTTGCATGCTGGTCCTTAACTCATTTACAAGGGGTGCAAAATTTTCATTTGGCCCGCTCTCGGTGAATTTCATAGCCCCATATTTACATGGCGAAGAGGGGAGGAGCACGATTTTTGGCCACTCCAGCTATCATGCGTTGTGCCTGTGAACATTGTGGAAGCTGGAATATTTAGTGGTGTGATTTTGGGCGAACGCTAACTTGAGAGCCTCAAGTGCTTGCATGTCGGCAACTATTATCTTCGATAGCAGCGTTTTTCGTGGCGAGTTTCGCAATATTTTGATCTGCGGTTGTTCTGGCAATGGCAAAACTTCTAAGCATTTGTATTTGATTTGGTTTATGGTGAATAAGCGATCAGAGGAGGTTCCAAACTGCCTACGGTTATTAAGGTTCAGTGCAGCAGTGTTCTCTTTACCTCATTTTATGACGCAGAAATATGTTCCATTATCACCGCTGATCGCGAGATGACCATAGCATTTTAGAGTCCAATCTCAGCTGCACACGCAAACTGACGTTCTCTTCACATTTAGTGACTGACAAGATTCACTTTATTCTGTCCTCTTCTGCACTTATTTGCTCGCACTTGCTCTATCCTTCCCTTCATGAAAGCACAAGATGATGACCTTAAGTAATTAAACTCATAGTAGATTATACAAGCTGATTGTGTGCATGATTTTTTCCTTTACTCTCATTGCAGGAACTCCAGCCATTTCATGCACCTCACTGCAAAGCCGGTGGCAGTGCACTTGGGCTGCTCTTTTATTCTGATGCATCACGATATGCTTATGAGGTGGTTTACTTCTCAGTTCTCCTTTTAACTATGCGTCAGCTTGCAACCGAACTTGAATGCAAATGGGCCAGTAATTTTGATGGAAGGGAAGATAGAGATGATTGATCTGCGAAAGCAAGTTGAGAGAAGAGTATTAAATGGATGATTTGTCGAGGAATAGCCTTTGGTCTCACCATCTATGTGTAGAGCCTAAACAGCTATAGAACTTCTTATTCGGATGTGAGATGCAGAATTGCGTGTTGATAATGTGAAGGAGGTGCTACCTCCATACCAGCATCGTCACCGTGCTACTCCCACTCCAAAATTTCCGCATTGCTGCAGACTAAAGTTAGACATTTAAATGGCAAATTTTGAATTAAACGAAGTCGCTAAGGCCATGTTTAATAACTTATTTAGCGTTAACTCAGTGGGTGATGCAGAAGACGGAAAGCAAGATAAACGGCTTGTGTATCCAAAAATTTTGTACAATGCTGAGTCCAAATTCCTCACTCAAGCGTATTGGCGCATATGGTGAGAAGGAAGTCTAAAGCGGTTCATCATACACACCTGAATACGCTTATGCTACCATCCTTCATCCGCGTCCAACTTACCCCCTCCACCATTATCCCTTTACTGTTCCCCGATTCTCACTGTCATTGCCCTTCTCCACCTCTCATTATCCAATTCCATCACATCCTCTATTTTCTTTGACCTCTTGATTTCCGTCGAAGGGTTGTCGGACGAAGATTTGCTCCTTTTAGCCCTTTACTTTGCCCAAGGATGAGTGTGGACTGCGGAACATACTTAGACACAATTTTAAGATCGAAAACTGATTACTATTCTTTTCGGTTTTTGAGCATTAAGGCATTCTCCGTCGTTTTATTCATCATCTAGTGCGGTGCGTGATGAGGAAAAAAAAATGGAAGCAGATTTTGCAGTTACTTACTAGCTGTTAGTTAATCGACTGCAGACACGTGAAAATATCACCTTTGTGGCCACCGGATAGCTGGACATGAGCCAATGTGAAATAATGCCGCATCTCGTAAGGCAGAGTTACAATGGGCTTATAGTGGAAACACAGAGTTGGTAGGTCCAGTACCGCCACATAGGCAACTGCACACTTTGGTCGGATATAAAGCTAGCGACTGTGGTCTGCACAAAGCAACTGCGTGCAGGCCAACACTATCGATCGCACAACTTCATAGGTTTCAGGACCCAAAGGCATAAAACTAGCTAAACCATCCAAGTGCGAAGGAAGTCGCAAATCAATATAGGTTCCTCTAGCTACCTAGTTTGTATCAGGCGATGCAGACAATTACCTTATTTTTAGCTTCAGATGCTGTATTGCAAAATCATTCAATCGCTTCGACTAAAGTTTGATTGGAGAATAGATAATGGTATATAGTAGTATGGAGCCGTCACTTTTTCACTTTTGGTTCCATTTCTTTAACTTATCGTCTCAAAGTATCGTAAAACATTTTTTATTTAAGGTGAGCAATGTTTCTACGGATGAATGCAATGACTTCGTTGGTTAACTTTATTATAATAACGGTAGGGGGTTCGCGTTAGACGTCGTGTATTTTTCATTGACACATGATGCTCCATTTAAAATACACATATTTATTTTGTAATTTAATGAGACCTGGGATGATAAGTGGGGATTTCCACCAACTGGCTGCTTCTATCCTGCCTATCTGAGGTACCCAGCTGCAAATTATTGACGCCTCAGAGGCATGCAGTGTATGATGCTTAAAAGGTGGGGTGTCTTAGGTAGCCAATAAACACCCGTCTTGATGAAGATATGTGGATACAATAACCTCTAGGATGCTGCCTCATTCCACTATGACTTTCTGATTCCTATTTTTCCTATCCTTTAACCTGTAACTCTGCACGACATACCTGATTCACGTTTTTTTTAGCACCAATGCATGGTTCATTTAAATTATTTTGAAACACTTGTAATGCATGAATAGAACAGAGGAGATTATTGTTAGTCTAGCTACAAGTTAACTTTAAGATGAAACTCCTTCTCATAGCGGCTTAGATATCCTGTGTTTAACACTCACAAAACCACGACACTTCTAACATGCTGAGCATGGTTGATTTTATCCAACTGCCAATGTTTGCTGCTGCATCGCAAGCGGATGTTGCTTACTTAACAAAAAGAACAAAATAGAATTTCGCCTTGTAAATCAAAGCGTGTTTGCGCTACATTTGTCAGGATTACACTGCTTTTCACAAACACGAAGACATTTACGACAATCTTAGTGGCATTAAAATCAGTGTTGAACAATAATGCCATTTTTACCATTGCATAAGTATGGGTCTAATTTAGTAAATGTCTGATGGGCTGAATTTAATGTGATTTAATAATATAACATCTAGTAAATATGCAACGTTAATTAATGCTGACATGATTTTTATAAAACAAATTCAATCCTGCTAACTTTAGTAGGACTGTCCCCAATTTAAAATTAACATCAATTTCCTTTCCTTTGGCCCAGGTCATCTTGCGTTTGTTAAATCAATCTTACTCCTTTTCACTTTACCCAATTTCTTGTGTGTGTAAATTCTATTTTGTACCTCAATGCAGCTGAAAATGTGCACAACACTCAGCATGATGGACAACGAGTCACGGTACCTACTAGGACAAATAATGTTAAATGTTTGTAGGGCTGTTACTTAAGTGGATCTGTATAGTGGGTCTTTGAAGATGACGATGGAATTAACGCATTTCTTTATCTTCCAAGATATTCCGAGCCAGTTTGATCACTGTGCGCTGACCCCACAGCTTGCTTACACAAACAAACTATCTGATTTTATAAATGTAGCGTCCCGGGATTTCCCTTAAGTTAAGAGACGGCGTAGTACTGGGGCAGAGTATGTATTCTGGAAACAGAGGGCGTGGGGGCTGTTGGTACGGCCCGGAGGCTTGCCAAATGGCTAGTACAATATGGCCACCCAAGTGACCGAAACCGGCAGTTTGAACAAACAAAGTATCACAATAAATGCACCTTTTAATAAATGTGACATATTTATCCGCTATACCACTTGACAGCCCATGGCAAACTCGTTAAAAAAAAAGGCGAAATTACTATATAATGGGTAAGTAAAGTGGTACCAAATTGCCAAATGCAATTGACATCTTCTTGCAAAGTATAAAGAAATCAATGTTGCAAAGAAGTATGAGTGGTGATTGACTCAAAAGGACATCGCTCTTGTATTGACGTATGGATATAGAGCAACGTACCTCTAAGTCAGGGGATGCGGAGGTTTACCCTACCGTTAGTAGCTTGAGTTATGATTTAGTGATGCTAGTTTTACCCCATTCTGAGGATCATCAAAGAATGGTCATGCTATTAAAGAATGGTCTTCAAAAGACAAAAGTCAAAGCCTATTATTAGAAATAACCCAATGGGAGTAAGATTTACACTTGACATTTGAAAAAAAAGGTTGGAAAATCGGTAAAGCACCACCAAAACAGCAAAGCTTGTCGACAAGCACTCAAAATATTTTTGAAAGAACAAAAACAGTGAAGATTTGAATAGCAGAAATGAAATAAAGTCAGGGCAAATGCTCAAAAATTAGGTCATACAGCAGCCTTAGCCAAGTATGCTATCCATGGTTCTAGCAAGAGGAACTTTACCATCTACTGCTTGATGATTTGCTTAACTTTCTTATGGGAAATTTACTCACCGGAATTCGGACAGAAGATAGCGCTAGTGTCTTTACGATCACTGGGAGAAATTGATCAGCAACAGACCACTGACCACAATCATATGCCTTAATTAGCTCTTAGCTTGAATTCTTAGGAATTTTGCACGCTTCTGTGCCGGGAACAGTGTACGCGAAGTCACGATTTTAAAACCAATTAACATGCATGAGAGAAACGGTAAGGCGCAACCAGAGTCAGAATTAACTAAGAGAGAACAACTGTCACAACTATGATACCAAGTGAAAAGCGTTAATTGCATTTATTCAACGAGTGAAATAATCAAAGATTGCAACAAGAGCGGGAAAACATGTAAGCAAAAGCAAACTGGTGCATTGTTAAAATAACTGTGGTTACATTTATTTTGGTGAGAATTATGAAAGTTTTATTATCTCAAGCAAACATTAAAAAGTTTTGGAGTTGTCCACATTATCGCATTTAACACCTTACCGATGATTTCCTACCAAAATTTTTAAATTATAATCCAAAACTACATGAGCTGAGGGGTTCACTCGGGTTTTGGATTGAAATACTCGAATTCACAGATGCGAATGATGAAGAACATAAATCAACCCCTTCGAGCTTCCACTTATTTCACATCTCAGTAAAATACCTGCCAAGATCGATGGGGTGGTTGGGGTTATCCATTACATTTTGACCGACTTGCAGCTCTGCCAGCCTGTATTATTTTAAAAGAAGAGCAAAAAATAAAAGATCTAGAGCACAACAAAAGATAAAATCTCAAACTCAAACAAGCTCACCCGCGGATAGACCGGGCTGAAGCTGAAACTGACTCTAATCTTCTAAACAGTCTCCGCTATCACAGCCTTTATTCTCTGCGTATTTTTTGAAGAGCTCGTTATACATATTTATAGCCTCCAGCATGAGGAATTTCACCGTGACAGCGAGAGTTACTTATCGTTTCTATTTTCCTGGCGTCCTTCACTAGATGACAATGAAGACCAATCTGCAGAAGAAACAGTCATCTCTCTTTCTGCCTCTTAAGACTGCAATCCCCTGTAGATAGAGCAGCCATTTGTGCTGCTCTACGAAAACAACGAAAAATCCAATCGCGTTTATTTTCTACATGGATGTAAGGGAGATTTGAGCGTACACATGCTTGGGACCAAAGTGCTCAGCTGTTACGTTGTCAGTCTTTTAAAACGTCAACAGCAAATCTAAATTAGGGAAGTAGTGAATTTAAAAGGTAAATCAGATGTTTCATTGGTGACATCGCTGCATAATATGTCAGGAACTGATCATTTACCGCTTTTATTAAAGCTTTAGAGAAGCCTCAGTCATCTGACGGACTGGCGATGCTGAATCAATGGATATGCATAAAAATGATTAAGCATAGCTGTCGTAAGTTGCTCGGACTGTATGTTAATGTAGCTTATGGTGCGTGTAGAGATGGGAGGAAATAATAAGACATAGGGATAAAATCAATTAAGGCAAAGGGACGCTATGAATGGTGCATCTTACAACTTTCGTTTACACCATTTTTAAGATCATCCGGATTGCGCAGCATTGGACGCGCTGAAGGATAATTAGCTAGGTCAAGACTGACGCATTAATTCGGGTGTTAGGATAGATGCCAACTGAGCGTGCATCCGTCCTCTCTATCAGCCTCGTTGACCCATCTTATATTTGTTTCTATGACTTGTCTCCGCTTAGGTAGATTAGAGAAGCATCGGGCATTAAGGTAGTTTTTTTAAGCGCGTTCTGTTGCTTAGTGAAATGGGCGCTGTGACAAGCGTCGTCCAACCGTAACTCGTGAGTCTAATTACCTCGATAATGTTGTCCTTAAAATTTTATATTTTCATGAAGCATTTGAATCCATGGACCGACATCACACGCCGCACAAACCCTCCTCAAATTATTTAATGGCATGAAGGCAAGGATAGCCCATTCATCAAGGCGAAGTGGGACAGTTGATGCGATTGGTAAAGGTTCACCAAAGACGAAGTAATGAAAACCTGGAATGTCAAAAGACTACCAAAACGAATTGCTTCTTTTATGGAAATTAACCGCGAATGCCGTCAAGTACTTTACGCAGGAATCAGTACTAAATTCTGTCAGATGTCAGATTTGAGATTTCGTTTCAAAATGCATTTTTATCGCGTGAACATTTCGTCATACTAGTGCTGCAAAATGTACTAGAATGGAACAATTCTTTGTGGGTTACAACTTTGCTACACACCAAAATTTTATAAATTCTACTTCTGACATTTTACTCCTGCATATCCTTAGTCTTACTAAAGCCTATCAAACCTTCATTGCAGCATTGTCTAATGTATTTGCGGCAAAGTATAATTTATGATAAATATGTGTGTTCTCAACCAAGGCAGCAGGGTCCGATGCAATCAGCCAAAGAGGCTTTGGTCAATTCATTGTAATTTCATTGTTATTTTCAGGTAAATGCTGAGCAGTCAATTTCAGATGGATTTTGCTAGAAATATTTTAAATGAGGGTCTACATTTGATGCTACGGATGAATGCTTGCATTCGCAAAGCTATCTCTTAATCAGGTAACTTGGTATTTGGTCGATTTAATCATTAAGACGACCAAATTTGATTGATCATCCCTGATTGCTTCCTTCGTCCCTTGTTCTTCCACTCACCTCCATCTGTCTACACCTCAATAGGAATGAGGCCACCAATTACACCTATTTTGCTAAAACTGACGTTAAACTGAAAAATTAGGTAGTTGACCTCAAGGCCTGAAGAGATCATTTTGGCTTTCTGGGGGAAGCATTCGGGCGAAAATCACACTCTGAGGTAGTGAGTTCCATCCCTTCTTGATGTAAAGATTTGGCGCAGCTGAGACGCACTCATTAGCTAGCAGCTCCATTGTTATCTCCATTCATGCGTACGCGTGTCGATGGCATGCATACATGCCGCACATGCAAATAATCTCCTCACCGTTGCTAGTAAGCTGCTCACTTACCGTCAAACAAACAATGCCATCGAGCCCTGACACCAGATGTGCTGCTATGTGCGCGCGCATAAGTTCTGACCTCAGAACTAGCTATGCAGAATTGAATGAAGCCATCACATTCAGTAACGTCTACTCAGAGATCAAATGGCTAGTTTTCGGGATCCTAGATATCAATCGACATCCCTACTTTGCCGATCGTGATAAAGAATTACCGCCTACAGTCTGTGAGAAGTTAATACAGCTGTCGGTTGAAAATGTTTCATCTTCCCTTGCCGAACTATTTAATGCCGTTGTCAGCAATGCAAGTAGCGAATTGGACTAAGAAGAAGAGGATTAGGAACAGCGGAGGAAAAAGGAACCTCAATTACGAGTGACGGATTCAATGTTGCACCATCTGCTATAATATTTATTTAATTGTAACAAATTGTCTTACTTATAATTTACATAGCCAATACTGGTGTAGTCTGCGATACTAATGCCTTCTTTAGTGCACCAGACTTCAATGGTTCATAAAAAGTATGCAATGGGAAAATTGGCGAAGTCAAAACGCAAAAGCAGTAGGATAACTTGGCCTGCAACAAACAAACGGTACATCATTGCTCTGACCAAGATAAATCTAGCATGCACATAGGCTACACTCTCATTGCCAATGTCTCGGCGTATAGGCGCTTATCTAGAAAAATATGATGCGGCTATGATGCACCCTTAGACCGAACCAACTTATTTTAGGGCATCTATGATTTTGGCAGCACTACACAGACACTCGTTGGCAATTCGAACAGATATTAGAGAAGTCGCCTTCCTTTGTTTTATCCCTTATGTGTACAAATTGCTCTGTGGTAGCATCACAGAATGTAGGATACAGTGCTGAGTTCCAGCGTCTATGCCTTTACCACCGTATGTGTGCACCAAACGGAGCAAAGTGACACGTGCGAATTTTGTTTGTTAGTTCATCGAAACGTAACTTCATATCTTGGATCTTCACTGTTCTTATTGGACGACTGCGATTGACCTGCCCCTTTAGGGTATAGGGTGATGACAGGCATTCACTTATGGTATAACGGCATCATTTTTAGATGCAGTAATTCCATGTGATTGCTATGGAACTTGCTAAATACTACAGGTTCCTATTTAAAGCTATCGAGAGAGTTGAATTGAGTCATAACGTTGTGCATGTAAGTGCAATTTGTGTAAAAATGTCGGACGGATGCATTATCAACTGTCCCATCGCCGTAAAAGTTTACTAATTGGGCCACATTTGATGAAGTTCTGTATTGAACCAAGTATAAAATTTGCTCGCATTTGTGTCTGCCTGCTTATAGCGATAAGGCGTTATAGGATGCCCCGTTAACATTCCCTAGATCCACCGCCACAGTTAATGCAGCTTATGCTAGAGGGTAAAGATTGCCCGTGCAAAACATAACCTCTCCTATTCTGAAACAGCTCTTCATTTCTTTGCGATAACAAACCGTAAAACTCGGCACATTTAAGTCAAATAAAATCAAATATTTAAACATTGACTTGGTGAATATTAACACAGATGCTAACGACATCATGCGATCTGCCCGGTGTACCAGCATCTAGCAACTGATTCAGCGCACATATAAGTACTTAACAATAAAATCAAACAAGTTTTTTCCAATGACCTTATTCTAACTGCTTTAGCACCACTTATTTGAAGTGGACTTATACTTGATTGCAGCTGGAAAAAATTTATAAGCATTAGGTGATTGAATGGAGAATTCCCATAAACCCTCAGCACTGCGTCAAGGAGTTTGAAGGAGATTACTAATATTAGTAGATTCCTGCATGTTTAGGCTAGACCAAATGTTCCACTACTTAAAAAACGTGCAAACATATATGTATGCCTTTTGTGGTTATTTTCTAGCGTTGGTGAGAGAACTGAGTAGATTGATTGTTATGGAGGCTAATCAATTGCTTGCCTTACATCGGAAACCGCATTTGAATTCAGATGTAGCACGGCATTATCCATGCCACGATACCTAGCTTATCTAAGGTTACCATCTTTCATTGAAGGTTGATCCGGTAAACAGACCTTATTTATCGCTCTTCGTGCACAATTCAAACAAACTATTTAGGTCAGTGGTAGAACTCGTGATGAATACAGAGGAAAGTTTTATAAGGTAAAAACATTTTTGATGACATCATAAATAGTTTTTTTCTCGAATTTCTTTTAAGTACCAGTAGGTACTAGTTTCTAACATTTTAAAATAGAATAGCCATTCCCAGCAGTATTTTTAGGTGCGGGAATAAAATAAATTAGATTTCGAAACTACAAAGAACCACTTTTGACTCATTTTAAACAATGTTGGCAGCTTTTCTCGCAAACAGGTGCTATCGACTGTCACTTGTCATTTTATATAGGAGGTGTATAATCACTAACGCTCTCAAGCTATAACTCGACTAGAAGATGCAAAACCTTGATTTTGGTTATGCAATTTTAAGAAAAAATGCAGAAATACTGTAGCGTCCCGAGGCTCCCGTTAAGGTAAAAGAAGGCGCAGTACTAGGGCAGAATATATATATTCCGGGAACAGAGGACTTGGGGGCTATTGGCACGGCCCGGAGGCCGACCAACCGGCTAGAACAAGATGGCCACCCAAGTGACCTAAACCGGTAGTTCGAACAAACAAAGTATTACAAATACGGGCGACATTTAGTCTACTTTTTAAAAGAATCATGCATTAAATAAAAAGTTGGGTTTAATGAGGAGGAATTGGCAAAAGTTGGAAGCAGCTTAATAAATTGTGATTATAGGACTTGATTAATGAACATTTTATGACCTCAAGACACCCTAGACATTGAAAAATGCCTAAGATGTTATGGAGAAACATATAACCTTGTCAATTAGAAGGAATGTGAGTCATTGCATGACCCTTGTGCCGTACCGTGGAGCGTAATTACAAGCGGTATAGGCTGAAGTATCCCCAAGATTTAAAGCACGAGTAAAAAGTATCAAAATTTTACATGCTACTTTTATTATATATGTGAATTAAATGAATGCTCGTAAAAATAGCATAACGGATAAAGGTACTACGAAAACCTTCAGGATATTATCACTATCGTCAAAAAAATAGTAGCAGCACAATAATGACTTTATTTTGGCAAAATTAGGCAATCAAAACTAAAGTACCCTCTACATGGTTGCTAGCATGAAAGTTGATGACATGTGTTTGCCATTTTAAAGCAAACAACCTTCCATAAGGAAGCTGCCTACTCCCTAGTAGACAATAGATAATTGTCGGAAAGGTGTCGGTATCGTGTCCTTGCTTGCGTATGCAGCCATGAAAGACGAACAAATTAATGAGTGAAAAAGTCGCTGATGTTAGTTGAGCAGCCAGATCTGCGCTCTGCATGCGCATGTGTTGAATTTAATAATCAATTTTTAAGGCTTCTACTGAAAGAAAGATTGTCTTTGTTGAATAAGCCTTCGTTGTGGAATTAAAATATTTTTTGTAAGCATAGCATTAGACCTTTGCAGTTATTAAATAAACACTGAAAACTTTGCTTTTTACTCCTTCTACATCAAGCAATTTAACCACTAAGGCCCACAACTTGTTCAGTGGTAATTATTTATAGGTATTAACTGACACTGACGCTTTCACGTCGAAACGCAAAATGATGCTCTTATAAGTCTCGGTCTTAATCTGAATGTCCTTTTTACATTACACAAGGTGCATAAATGCTCTGCCTTTTCTCAATCATCGACCTCGGTAATTCTCCAGTACTCATCTTCACAATCGAAGCTTATGGGACTAAGTCAAAATCGCATTAACTAACAAGCTAAAAAAGACAATAAATGCTGTCACTTTCAGTGTCTAAACTTTCTTTCTTTTCCAGTCAGTTTACCAAGGCGCGCGTTACACTCCATGTATATGTAGATCCTACACACATTCAGAGATGACACCTGCTGCATATCGTGTGCCAATTTGAGAAAGGATTACACCCCTATCTTAGCTATCATCCTTTGGTTTTCGCTCTAAGCACTTCTTCAGATAGTGATGCTAAAAAGGATGAGCTTCAAGGTGACCTTCTCATCACATCACAGAGAAGAGCAGCGTGAGCAGCCTCTATCGCTCACTACTGCAAGAGAACCACTAAATTTGTTGTGCGATTGGACATCTGGTTTTAATTTTTTAGAGGTTTTCCATCTTTGCTTAACCTTTTAAACCATAAGTAGGAATATGGAGAGTTTTATCAAAGAAATGGCTAAGTAGTGCGTGGCACTCAAATAATTTCCGACAGGGTTGTTTTATTTAAAGACGAACGCTTTTGACAATAAATCAACTTACTAGTGCTAATGTCATACAGTTACCTCAAGCCTTAGTGACCAAGAAATTTCACATCTTTTTTGCGGAATCACGACAATGGCATTTTTCAAAGGCTACTAGTAATTTTACAATTTGATTGGTGAATCATCGGTGTTTAAGAGCATTGAAGGTTTTGGTCTTCAAGAAACTATTTATTTCAAGTAGACAGTGTACTTTGAAGCCACCACTTCAGCAGGAATTTTCTTGACGGTAGCTCCACGAACTTAAGGATGACACGCTGAAGTTGACCCTAAGTTTGCCCATCTAGCTTACACTAAGCCAGCGCAAATTCCGCAGCTCCTTTATTTTAGTTAACCGCCTCATGCTTGCACTGACAGGATATCGCGATGAAGGTAAGAACTAAAGCTTCACTTCAAAGGAAGATGGGTGACTTTTGACTATGAATGGGGACAAGAAGCGGGTTTCGACAGCACTGATTAGCTGAAAATTATAAGCAGTCGAATAAATATGGATGAAGAATATGCCCTCATCATCGCGCTAAGCGTCCTGCCCCCAACTGTATCTAAGGGCAGCGTTTGGAACTCTGAGTGCCGGGATCAGCAACAAAGAAAGTCGATCAGACAGATACGCCTCCAAGTGGAAGCTCATATGTCTTTACAGCGGTGCCCTATCTGTGGTAATAAATCCTAAGCGGTACGTAAAATATGCTTGTAATTATTACTTTAAAAGCTATCAGCTGTGGTTAAAGGAGACCACCAACTTATCTGCTCACTGCGATACGTGTAGATCCTCTGAAGTGGCAGTCTCATTTCTCTTAGAGCAGGAAAGTAAAATGCCAATGAGCTGAATGGAATTTTAAATTCATTGGTTTATTCAGCAGTTTCATTTGAAAACAATTATTAGTCGACGGATAAGTGGGATGCTAGCAATTTGTTTCCATTCAAGCAATGAGGCCGTGCACATTTCGGTCTGGAATTAAAGGGACCGTAAGGATTGTTCAAACTTTTGTATTATTCCGCATGCTCACTAAAAAAATGCTATGTATGGAGAAATCGCTTGACCACTTGCAGACTCAAATCTGCACTTTATTAAAACAAGTAATGTTCAGGCTGGCAGAAAACTCAGTTTACCTTTACTTTATGATGTGTTTTGCATCCGACTAAGATAAATACGTGGTTGCAAGGCAATAATTTCCAGCAAAACTGACAATAGACCAGCTAAAAGGTTGTATAAGATCATGAAATTTACTGGTTGAGAGGTACTCATCCACTATTTAATGGTGAAGTAGATATAATAAATCGCTATAGCGTCCCAAGTTTTGTAGACCCCCAAAGCATGCGTAAGAGGTGTTTATGGCAAGTAAGAATTAACTTCAGTCTCGCATCTTTCAGTTTTTTGGCACATCTCTCTAAAGTATTATTTTTCTTCTGACCTGTCGAGCCTATAGCAGTGTTCATATGCCCACAGTGCAAGTTGTCGAAAAGTGGGATTCAGTCATTTGTTTTGATATCGTCTTTTCGCCCACTTTATTAGGACTACTAACATGATATGAATACTAATGAAATCTGGATTAGTTGCATGAAGCTTTTCTGCTTTGTTGATCAGGGCTGCCAAAGCGTCAGAGAGTGTGAGGTATAAGGGATTAGAATGAATTCTTTAAAAATGAGTGATATCTATCACTTGATTTTCATAATTGATTACACAAGAACTGATGCAGCAAGTGGAATGGGACATTTTTACTCCAAACAGCAGGCAAGTCTTGCGTGGTGCTGCTGAAGGAAACAATCAGAAGTTAGGCCGTCAAAAACTTTTGCTTATCCCTTCGATCAAAGTGGAACCGAGAGCTTTTTCACAGTTGCAAAAATTAGACCTTTATGGCTTTCACTTTGCTCTTCTTAAAGCTGTTCACACTGTAGTAACCATCAATGTATTTAAAATGATTTGTAGCTAACTGAGCTCCCGATTTTGCCTCGAGGAATAGCTTTCTCATTCCAGCACCTATTAGGATAAGCGTGAACCATTGGTCATCTCCAAGTCATCAAGCTTTAGCCCTATATGCACCAGTGATGCAACACTAACTATTGGAGTCTACAACCGAATAGCCAGTGAACGAGATGTTAGTGAGGAAGTTTTTGCTATCGATGGGCGCCCAGGGTAAATAGGTGTTTAATCGCGGATCACCTGAGTTACTTCGTAAGTGGTTGAATGACTTGGACCTTGATCCTAGCCAAGCACTGGGACCTGGGTAAGAATACCACATTCTGTGGCATCAATACTATTGATAATTAAGAACGTTTTATCTTCGTAGTAGTGGGCACCCTTGTAGGATGCTTGAAATTCCATGTCAATGAAGATGCTATTGACCCACTAATTGGTAAGAAATAGCTTTGCATTCTCATGCATGTGTATTGATGAAAGAAAACAATGCAAAGCTAAGAAGTTGAGAGCCGTAAAGCTGAATGCGATGCTCTACTGAAAGCAAAAAAGAGATCTGAGGAGGGAGAGGAAGCAGAAGAAAGTGTAAAAGACGGAGGTAGTATAGAACTTCCCGAAGATAATTGAAAAAGGAAATGATGCCTCTGCATGCTGTGTCATTTTGCTTACCTCCAACATAATAAACTCCTACAAAAGAACTAAAGAAGCTGTTTTAAATAATAATTTTTGTACCAATTTCCCATTGAGGCACTTTGCTTTCTGATCGTGTAGATATTACCAGTCTGGTAATGATTAAGAAAGTTGCGTAAACTCCAAATTGAGTAATGTTGAGGAACAAGAAGTAGGTATTAATGAATTCAAAGAAGGCAGGCATTTAGAGTTCGATGAAATTTGATCTGCTTTGTAGCGCGGAGAGTGATGACATCAGCTGCAATCTATTTTCTATCCTGTGGAAGGAACCTAAAGCCGAGCATCCCGGAGCTAAACATGGAAGGTTGGTTTTGAATTCGAACTTTTATGCTGTTATTGACTCCAAAACGGCTCTCATATCTGCTAGACTCTGGCAAAGTGCAAGGGATTTCATGCAATTTCCCGTTTGATCCTATGCTGATTATAAACTATAAGGCTATTTTGTCCCTTTCACAGCGTTGGAAATGATTCACTGCCTATAGGATTATGTTTAGCATAAGGAAAGAAGATGTCAGTATAAGAGACGACAACGCAGAAGCCTGCCAGAGCTTTGCGAAGTATGACAGATGCAGCCCTTCCTTTCACTACTGAAGAAAAGCTTTGCTGGCATTTGCGACTTCCTTCTAAAGCCCTTCCCTGGACACTCTAGATAATCTCTGCACGCAGCTGATCCATATCAATCAAGATGAGAGAGAAGAACGCCCCTAGCACCCGTTAGGTACCAGCAAAGCTAGCCCTGCCTGACCTAAATCCAAACGCATGTCACCTCCCCTGCTGAAAGAAGTAACCAGTCTGTTCGAAGAGGTGATCAGAGCAGTGGTTATATATTTATCGGAGTCGCGATGAGCCTCACTAATTACTCTGCTAAGAAGCGAAGGAAGACTAAGGCTGCGCGTTGACTGTCAGAAAGTAAAAGAAGCAGCAAAGAATGACGCCTTTCCATAGCCTTGCATCAAAGTCTCTCTCCGACCCCAACACGGGTCTACTTATTTATCGATCATAGTATCAAGATCAGGATACTAGCAAGGGACTCCACAAATTTTGAAAAATTCTATCTAAGTGTTGTAGCTCTAATTTTACCTATGTCAGCACAATTTTGCAGTTTGATTGAGGCGAAGGAGTACTCATGGCAATGCTGATGCTATGTACCGCAATTTAGTTTAACAAACCACATCGTTGAGCGAGCCTACTAAACATCATTGCAGACCTGAGCTGAGTGCTGATTCCAGATCCTATTACGGCTCTGGTATGCAAGAGCCTCCTTACCTCCTCTTAGGAACCCATAGCGGAAAAAATGAACTCGTCGAGAATGGCTGTCACCTGATTTTGGCAAGTATGCTTAAAACTCTCTCTAGAGAGCAATAATTTTGAATCAAGAAGCCTTTGGATCAACTATGAGCTTTACCGGCTCATCAATTCGTCTACACAGTTCTCCAGAAGTTGCATGAACAATTGGACCATAAGGGCTAAAGGAGATGCTTAAAGCCTCCATCTTAAGATACTGGAAGATGCGAATGAGCCAAACGAACTTGATTTTTGCTGAAATCGCATTGCTTGCAGCAACCTAGAAATGCCTTATCTTGCAGCTATCCTACCGCTTCCTACAATCTAGGCTTACAGGTTTTCCAGGATGAAAAGAGTGATTGGCTTCATGAGTCAGCCGCCGCTTGCCAATAAAGAAATCGAAATCGCTCCAATTTCGACACTACATCACAAAGGTGGTTGAGACAGAATCCTTAAAGGTAGGATGCTAAACCGATGAATTTGGCTATCTTCAATGGTTAGGTTTGTCAACTATACGTGGTCTAATTGCATTAGCCACTAAGCCCCTATTTTGAGAAGCCGACTTTTTGTTGAACTCTGCAAGACCTTCTGTCTTCCACACTTTTTTACACTTTTACCCTCCATTTTGCCCTTCTTGTTCTTAATTTTGTTCTATTCTCTGCTTTCGTCTTCGACAGTAACGATGTTATTGGCCATCTTAGTTGGGCAACCTGCGCCCCCTATGCGTGGACTTTGTTCCACATAAAAAAAACTAAATACGAACTAACTTCGGTCAAAGTAGATATGCTCTGATCCTGCAAGGTTAAGCATGAAATTCTGATTTAAGGGAAAGAAGGGAGGAAGGAGGGAATAAAGTTGGGGCGTTTGTTATAGATTGACTGCTAGCCCGTCTCCCAAGGCTAAGATTGCTTTTAAAACAAACACATTTAGAAATGGAATAAAATTCAGTGGAATCACTTAATTTCTTTCCCTATAAATAAAATTGGATTTCTTTATCTATCGCAGATCATCAATACTATTCGGGGGCTTTAGAATCTGGCCCTTCAAATTACCGTGCTACACGTGCTGTCAACGATTTACAAAGCCTTAAGAGTTAAGTGCTTGCTGATCTTTTATGTTTTGTGATCCTGGAGAGGATGACGAAACTGCAGGTAAGGGAATGGTGCTCTATAGAGGTGTCT
The DNA here is from genome assembly GCA_001923025.3 of Taenia multiceps. Lineage (NCBI taxonomy): Eukaryota > Metazoa > Platyhelminthes > Cestoda > Cyclophyllidea > Taeniidae > Taenia > Taenia multiceps. The sequence continues at coordinate 16,000,812 of CM010311.1, forward strand.
ACAGCAACGAGACGTGGAACCTCATATAATTGGCGTTTTCTCGCCTTACAGCTATTCTCAAAGTTACCGCAATAGGGCCCTCTAATCCCGTGAGGGTCTAATGAGGAGCATTGCAATTTAGAAGTGGCGAGTGTAATGCTTGTGTACAATAATATCAGTGTAAAGAGTAACCTGCCACTTACGGCTTCAAAAGATATTGTAGCGTTTTGTGCGGCAGTACCGATGACTACGTTTCCCCTTTTTATGCCATCTATCAATGCACAACACAAACTATAATGTTAAAAACCTCAATCTCAAGATCGTGAGCCAAGCCCAAACCTGCTACAACTCGTCCAATACTTCTAATGTCCAAACGGCATGAGTGTCAGGGGCTTCTATAAGAATATCTGGCTGCCTCACGTGTCGTTAGAGATGATAATAATAGCTATAACCTCTTACGGCAGTTTCAGCATCTGCTTCCCCAATAGCTAGTAAACTTTTATTTTGGAAGACGGGCAAATGGGTGTTGAAATCCGAGATCATTTGATCGTACATCAGTCCTTCATCTGCCATAACAAATTTAATCGTTCCAGCCTCCTTTTTACCAATATGATAATGCATAGCCTCCTCAAGCAGTGTAAAATGTAAATTATCGTTATTGCGTTCCCATCATTTGCACTTATCGATCTTTCCAGATGCTGATGATAAGGAAACTCGGGAGATACTATAATAAGAGTGGAAAGGAATGGTGTGGGAGGAGTTTTTAAACTCGCCAGGATTTTGTGTTCACAAATCAGATTCAAAGTCTAAACAGTTGTTTCTAATCAATTTGTTTGTTTTTATTTACTTAGCCCCCTCTACGTCTGTGCATTTAATATTCTGCATTATGCCCTAAAAAAGACATTGTCAAAGGCCTCTGTAGACAAAAAAACCTGGGAATGCCATTTGTTATCTCCGGAACTGGCTTAGAGCATGATACTCACTGCGGATTTTCCAAGTCATACCAAAGCCGCCCCATGTTGTGTGGAATGGATTTTGCTACCTACTGGGTTTCTGAGACCAATTTTACCCATTTTATAACTAAAGAAAGAAGTGGATGATGCCTGTGGTAACCTGTTAGAGGCCACAATTACAGCCATGATTAAGTTTGGTGGCATTTGCGCATGACTGTCTCATGTGACCAACAGCGAAAAAAAAGAAAGTCGCAAGCTGATAATATACGTTTAAGTAGGGTAACAACATTGACATTCATCGCTAACAATGACCTAGGACTTTAAAGGTGAACCAAAAAAGTGACATGCATTAAATGAGCTGATGGCATTCCAATCATCTACTCGAGACATCTACGCGGTAAGTAATCCCACTATTAATTAGGCTTTTAGTTTCATATCAATCCAATTTGATTAAGTAACTTTTTCATGTCTCGGGTTATGTTTAAAGTTGTGACCCAATAGGCCTTCACCGCCTAATTATAAGAACGTCAAATTAACAAACACAGAAAAATTTGCTGAAAACGCATGATTTGGAACTCCTTACAACCCATGTGACTACACTATTTTAGCGATTTGGCTATGTTTGAATTCGAGGTCAGATATGGATTCCGTGTAGAGCACTTTTGAGGAACTCACATGTCATTTAGCTCTTCTTTGGAATTTACGGACGCTCCTGCTTACACTGCCCTCTGCCAATTTATAGCGGTACCCAGTCACGAGCATACATGATGCGCAGACACCAGAGTAGTTGACTTTTACTTTAGCAAAGAATGTGCGGATGGATAATGTTATGCAATACCTTTAATAAGTAAATTAAAATAGGTAACATGGCTCCTCTCTTAGTTGAAATGACTCCAAACAATGCAAAAATTAATCAGTCTAAGCGACTCGGTAAATTCAATTGGTGTGCTATTAATGGATCAAAAAATAAAAGTGTTCACAAGAATGCCAGCATAGTCCTTCTGCTCCTTTTCCTCATTTTAAAGTAGGCAATAAATTTCGCTTTAATTCTTAGAAACGGTCTTAAACCATAATGCCTTTCTCAATGTCCAGCTTGATTCTTTCCGCAATTGCTTTAACACGTGGGCTGATATCTTTTTATTTAAAGGAGATTTGTTAAAGCAGAAGAGTCTAATGTGTCAATATTATAGTTGCTCTAAGATACTAAGCTTATCTAAGCCTCAGCGATCGGCAAAAGTTTCCATAATTCAGTAAGCAAATAGCCTATTGCGGTAATCATTTAAACGAATCAAACAAGTCCGAATTGCTGTCTATTAATACCACAAATTTCTTTGCTTAAAATAGGCTAAAGTTTTAGCAACAGTTTAGAATGAGATTTGTTTACGCTTTGATTTGTAATCAAGAGTATGTCCAGTGGTGCCTCCCATCTTCTGCACCAAATCATCTTGTTCAATGTTCTGTAAGTAGGCATACTCGCAGTAAAAGGTGGGCGTCTTAGCATCATTAAGAAAGTGAAAAGTTAACAATTCTGTCTCTCCGTATTTCTCTGTGTATCCTCAGGCTAGGGCTTCTGCAGTTTCCACCGGGTATTTTGAGATGCTAACAAAAGCTCTGAGTGGCTAGTATGCAAATGCATCCCTCATATACTTTAGAAACAGTTAATTTTATTTTCAACTACGACCGTACATGGAGGCATTTGAGTAGTATACGAAATCATGACCACTGCATGGTCACAAGATATTTGAATGAATTACGAGAAGTAAGTTCTGAGCAGTGGATAATACTTGGGAGAGCTTAACAGAATACGTTTTAAAAACGTTTTCAAATAATTAGTGGTAATTTTTAGATGCCGTGAAAAAGATAGCAGTGACTATTTTTAAAATGCATTTGTTGTGATAAAGTGGATTTGGAAAATGTGCCCGATTTATGCTTTTCATTACATAATCTGACGCTTTGGGTGTTCAGGTCCTAATGATGGCTTTAATGTTTTGCTATTCTTAATATTAGAAGTTATTCATAGTTTGGATTTGTTTTCTTTGCCAGTTGTTTTTGCTTGTTACAAGCTTAAATGCTCGAACTAAAATACTTTCCTGCATCCAAAGTGCAAGAAAAGTTATGAGTTTAATTAGTGGAAAATTGTTGGCCATGCGCTCGACACATCACCGTATTTACCAGCTTCAAAAATTTGTAAATAATTTGATGTGACTCTAATGCAGCAACACAAGCTTTTTACATGAATATTAGCTTTTGGTGGTTTCCTAAATGTACCATGAGGCGCATAAAACTGCTTAGGTGGCTGCAAGGAACCTTAACCATCATGCTGTTAAATTATGAATTTGTTAGTGAGAACTACTCGCGAATGTAAACCCTGACTTAAAATGTTTGGATTCTGCCACGTTTTCATTAGCTCTAACTTTGCATTACCTTGTTTACACAATCACAACTTGGACAATGAAATTTCTGCTTTTCACTAATCGGACACGAGGCAGGAAGAAAGCGAATGATTAGGAAAATACTCTATGTTTGCTGCTGTCTTTTATCAGAAAATTTTATTAACATCCGGATTAAGTAGTCCGATGTCAAATGTTGCCCAGTTTGCATATTGCAAAAGCCATGCTTATATCATAAATTGGAGATTAACTTTTAAGCCACAATGATAAGGGAAGTTACAAGAGCATGAGTCACGTGATATGAATAAACAAAGTGAGGTGGAATGTGAACTCACGCTGACAAAAATTACAAATAATTCGTTGGATGCGTACAAATAAGAAACCACGCCTTTATTCATAGCAATTTTATTGACATTAGCACATTTTCGTGATTGCACAATTAGTATGACCCACCACAAAGCCAGTACACGCAAACGCACTAATGTAGGCTATTGAAATGCCTTGGTGCATAAATATTGAAAACGGTAGTAATGACCTAAGTTGAAGTCCAGCGCTGCACTGCAGTTTACTGAGCAGTCTGCGATGGTGCAATTTGCGAGTAACTTTATAGATGGGCAGTCACCTCCTAATTGACTAATATTTTTTACTGTCAAGTTCAATTTAAAGATCATGAGCATAAGAAAATGGACTTTCTGCGTTAGTGATTGACATGTAGTTATCACGTGCTCTCGTCCAGCAAGTCCTTTCACCCATGCAGTGCAGCAATATGTCGATCAAGCTAACAACATGACAATATTTAACGTTACTCACTTACTTACCAGCTTAATAGCAACTATGCAGCCATGCTATAAGGCAGGAGTACAACTCGTGAACAACTAAAGGGGACAAAATACGCAAGCGCTCAGTATAACAAGCGTCAAGTCAACTGCCGGTCACAGTCATGTTTCATGCATTGCTACATGGCTCTTTCTGCGGTCACCTCTCGGCCCGACTAGTAGTATTTGTTAATGTAAACTCTAAACAACCATGAGATGAAGTTGATGTGAATGCTATCGGCTTCATCAAACTCGTGACACTCTCGCATGTATTTTGACTTGCTTTTTTTAACAAGAGGAATTTTCATTCATAGAACCGTGTTTTTGTGGGTAAAACTTCATAAAAAACACTGAGACGAGAGAGATGTAACAGTAACTTTTGGCATCACTGATATAAGCGGGTGCGTACGCTTGTACTCCTCGAAGGCCCAGATATTGATATAGTGAAGCGTAGCCCATGAACAAATCGATCTATGCCCAAAGAGGCTCCAAAACCGGTACATAAGTAAGTGCCGGTCGGTAAATATTCTAATAGCTACTCATGAATGTGACTGCCTTAAGGCGGTCAGCCACACCAGCTCGACTGACTGCCCTGGACGTCGCATACTACTGACCAAAATGGTGGAGTTCGTGCTTCTACTAGTTCCAACCGTGCATGTTTAATAGCAAAATTTAAATCATTTTTTTTGTTTTTTTTCCTAAAAAAACGCATAAAAGCGATGCTTGTAAAGTGCACCTCACAGACTAACCTGTATGAAACACGTATCACTTTGATATATTTGTAGCAGATTAGTTGGCAACCGCGGTAGTTGAAAGGGCTGGGTTTTCCAAATCAAATTCTTGCAGACATTGCTAAAAGCGTATATCAAATTATTGTCAAAGTGTTCATTCAACAGCAAATACTTTTTAACGTGCCGTGGATTTTGTAATTTTTTGCTAAAGTGAAATATCGAATGTTTAACTAACAAAGCCTACACCGAGGTCAAATTCAAATTAATTTTATAAGTCACTGCCTAAACGATAGCTGACCCCGATAGATTCGCTCAGTACTAGTCTGAGCTTGGATTAAATTATCTTGGGAGGCATTTTTGTGAGGTTAACGGAGTGGACGATGACGAAATAAGCGATGTGAGCATTGTTTGATGACACGCATATTGAAGCAGAATCTCAGGAGGCAGGAAGGAGAAGGTTACACAGTGAAATGTAGCATTAATTATTAGGCTCTTCACTAGAGAGCATTAATATTGGTGCGAATAACATTCTAATTATGAGTCCATTCTTTTTGACTCCGTAGTCACCTGCAAGAACAATTAGTGCAGAGCACATATGTGTCCTATTTTAATCATTGCTCCATTCTGCAGATTATGGTTGGACCACCTTCGTCATATTTGCCTCGAAACCCATCACTGCTACTACGTTGATAGGCAAAGCCCTGTAAGAACAAATGTCCAACTATTCGTGAAGCAATTGCAGAAGGCAATCAGCCTTAGAGGCGTTTTTACGCCTATGCACCATTGACTATCACCTTTATCTTCATGATGTTCGGAAACCTCTTTACAAGTGTCGGTGCAAGCACATCCTCAATCGTGGTTCACATCTACCAAATTGGCTGCCACCATCCCAGGGGCTGTGCACAATACGGCACCATTGCAGATGACCATGCACACGGCATCCCACATTTCGGTTTTTGCCTCGACCATTATGCACAATTCTCCTTGCATTGTGAACCCTTTACAACCTCAACTCATGCTGTCTACATGTAAGTTATGCCACTTTATTCCATGTTGACCAAGGTTCAGTAAAGGTACGTAGCTCTAGGTTGCAAAATGTATTACTTGCGGCTTAACGCAAAATGGATTTTGACATTTCTTCTTTGTGTTGTAAAAGCAATATGGTCCTGAATGGTAAAGACATATTATTTGCAATAATGTCTTTGCGTATTGTTAAATATGCTTCAAAACAGTAATTATTTCGATTACAATGCTAGCTATTATCCTCAAGGGTGATCATCTAGCCGAATAGACCAGAGATTTGTCACAGAAATCTACATCACTGCAGAATAAGCACACGCAATTCGTCGGTCTACAAAATAAGGTGATCTGTTTCACTTGCCTGGTCTGCACACCTGCATGAATAATAAAATTTCTCAGTAAAATACATGGGCTTTTGTGACGCTGATTTGTAGAGGCTGCCACGTTGCTCAAAAAGCCTTGGAGATTGCAAACCTAAATTTTTTTGTAGTTGCAAGAGGGTAGGGTGCACACGGTGAAGTGATAGGTTGGAATACGCGATTTAATCTACACATATTTGCTTCAAAGCACTTTAATCTGCCCAATCAACAAATTGTCAAATGCTACTGCCTATGCTAGGTCTCTTTTTTTCCATCGCTCTTGGCCTCAATGGTCTAACACTACTTTTATGGCAATGCGACAGCTTAGCACTGCAAAGCCTTGCGCAGAGCATTATTTTACTCGTATCAGTCCACCCCATGTAAGGCTGGTGACAAAACCTTCGAATGCACCTACGACGATGTAAACGTGAAGTAAGGGTGTGAAGCAGGCGTTGTCCTTGATAGTACATATGTCGCTCTGACGTAGCATTGAAATTAGTGGTCATTTAAAGCCCTTAAAGTTTTGTATGCAGGTTCATTAAAGGACACAAAGTCAGCAGTTGCAGCAGCATCAAGATTGATAATGAGTTGTCTTAAAGGCACAGTTCCTTTTGGAGTCGAAAAATCCCACATAATGGACATGATTATTGGCAACTTAAGAGATGATTATTACGTTTGAATTTCCTGAAGGATACCTGACAAATGACGGCCTGCCAAAATGGACAAGTGATTTGAGCAGGCTAAGAAAAGGCAAGATTGTATTGGAAACAGTGGGACATCCACCTTTGTTTTAAGCAAGACTAACTGTTTAATGTGACTAACAATATCAATGGAGTTTTATTTTTAATCAAAAATTTGAAGCATCAGATTCAACGGGCATGGCAGTAGCGAACTGTGAAGAAGCTGATGGGTCGCACACCAATTGTTAATGATTCGCGATTTGATCATTCACCCCTAACGGATTTCAATGATGCCTAATTGTGGGACCGTTAATGGATCGCATAACGAGTACCAAATTTTATTGTCCTAAAGTGTATTTGTAAGGGATCATAAAGCAGCTAAAAAAGTGGGTTTAAGATGCCCATAAAAGGCAATGAAAGTTTTGCTCACCAATGCACGCATGAGTTTGGAATAGCTGGTGACAGAATTCGAGACTTGGAAAGCTTCACGCATGCATCCTGGCTCGGATTTATGGGTGTGAGATTTCACTTATTGCTGCGAGTGCGCTCACTGTACCCATCATCCATTGTAAAAATGCATGTATTAGTTCCATATTAGTCCCACAGATATCCTCATGATAAATTGTTGCACATACGCGCATTTTATTCCCAAAACACGAATAAAAGGTCTGCTAGTAATTACATTAAGATGCTATAGGATATTTAAGCTGTTTGATGTTGATTGTCTGGTGCTAATGCCAACAGGACATAGTAAGAGCATTAGATCGGAGGTTGCAGTAGAATATCTTCAGTGGAGACTGGGGAGGTACTTGAGAGAACAAACTAAGACACGGATTATACGATGTCATCAAAGCTACCATAAGTATGTAGTTCTTGCCCTTTTTGCGGAAAAAGTAGATGGTCGCAGTTGCTTTAATCAGAACCACAAAATTATCCTGGAATTGCGAGAAACGCTAAGAGGCGACCCTCACTATGCACCCCGTGTGTTTTTAACACCTCCAAATGGGTTGCGCGGGATAGTCACACAAGGAGATTTGATTGATTTTGCAGGTTCGCAAAAGCTAAGACCAAGCATGAGGAAAGAATGAGCATGAAATGTATTTGGAATATTAGGAACTGTCATAGGCGTAATAACCGAAACAAGCTAAACAGTCGGGTTCGTTATAGCCGATGTGCGGTCATCTGTGTTGGGCGCAGTTTCAATTGTTTTGTTGCAACATCCCTGTAGGCATAAATAATGAATTTATTCTACACATGCACTAATAGCAGCAGTGAAGTTTGAGTGCTTCTGACACTTGTAAAGCTATCTGTTTAGATAATAAGTCTATGATTGCAACGAAAAGCCGGGTCCTCTGAAATCTGCACATTTGTGCTTACATCCAATTGGATATATAAGGCTTGGACACTAGTCTCAATATCGATCTTATATAAGAACTCCATGGGATGCGATTCCGTCGAAATTTTAACAAAATAAAAGCGTGACCGTACATTTTGTCTAAGTCTGTTCCATCCATCATCTGTGCCTTGTGGTTTGAGTGGGAATCGTTTCATTTGAGGTTGTTTGCCATGATTCTTGACTTTATCTAAGCTGTCTTGCAACAAAATAGTGCAGTCAATACTCAAGGATGACAGTTATGTTTTATGCACACGCAAAAAAATTTTTTGGCTGCCGCATGGCGCAATCCAGTCTCTATCTATCCTACGCTTGCTGTGTGCTTATCATTGCCAGTTGGAGCGCGCTAAATGTCATGTCAAGTTAATATAGCAACGGTGAACCATAGCTAGTGCATCAACAGGTTTAAAGGTGGGGTGTAAGCACCGCAAACAATTTGCTCTTTTATTTGTATTAATCCCATTAAGCGAAAATAGAAGCAGAATATGAGCAACTCTCTGAAATTCATTACGGCAGACATTTTGATAAAGCCTTCCAAACTCCATAAAAAGGAACTTGCTGATCGATGAAAAGCATTAAGAGGGCCTCCACACGTATGGAATTAAGCGTGGCCAAATATGGTCGGCTTAGTTTTGGTCCAAAAAATGCATTGCTTACAAGGTTACCAAATTTGTTGCTTTTGAGTCAACGGGTTCTGCAGGCGCATGCAGCTCAGAATTCCTTAATGCTGAGCCATAAGTGGTCATGCATGAAACTCAGACCTCCAAATCGGCACCCCGTCCGAAGTCAGTGACATCACCCACGTACGCCAGTGCCGCAGCTCTCGCATGTGTATTATCAAGTACAGTTTAAAATGGTGCCCATTAGGAGAAGCGTATTAGCCGTGAACTTCTCATAAAGATCTGGTTCTCACGCATTTGTTAATTTAATTATTCTGTGGAGCCATAAAAGGAAACCGAAATTGTTTGCTTTATTTAGGGAAGTAGAATCATAAGCCTCCACGATGACACGCCTCTTGCACCACATCGATAATGAGCAATAAAAGCAACTTCATCCACTTTCCACGTGGTTGTGGATGGCTGACATTTTATGCCTTGTGAAATTGAAAGATCCGGCCCTAAAAAAATGTGGCCTAAAGAGTCTGCAACTTAGTCTGTTTAAAGAACATCGCCTTAAAACCTTAGATGCGTTTTAGAAGCACAAGCTCAGGGCATGAAATCAATTTGCGTCGATGATGCGGTAAAAGAATGCAACTTACATTAGGTGATATTTTGCAGTTTTTTTAATAAAATTATTGTAAATGAGTCGCAGTTCGATTGACGCACCACCAAGACAATTGGTGCACTTTTCTGTCCTCCTCTAGGCACACGATCCATTCAATACACACAGAGACTAATCCTTTAATGTTTATTTACTCTTAATTTTAAAGCGCATGACATGCATTTTTAAGGCATGTAAAGTGCGTGGATTTTATTGCTAGCATTGAAACGGATGCATCATCAGTGTTGTCGATGGCGCGAAATGAACAGTTAAGATGGCCTAACGCGTGGTGCTAGCCATTTTGAATGGATTCAACTTAATCCATTCTACAGAAGCTAAAGAATGCTGGTCTTATAATCGACGGTAGTCTCCAGCTTCTGGAACTGACGTCATGCTGTACGTAGGTAGATACTAACAACTTGATGAATGAAAATAAGAACAGTTCAATCCACTGCATTCACATGTTGCAAATCGATACTAATTGAACAATATTTCTCCACCCACTCTACGTACCCAATACATATATGATGCAAATCAATTATTTTAAAACACAATTTCCCCTTTCCTTCTATCCACAATAAATTTCACTTTTAATCCAACATCACTGTATTTATGCGATGCAAATCGATAATGATCAAGCAAAATTTCTCCACCCACTCCTCCCACACTGTACACATGCGATGAAAATTCATAAAAATTGCGCATAATTTCCCCATCACCCCATTCTTTCTGTAGTCACGGGGTGCAGATTGATAAGGAGGAAGCGAAATTTCTCCTTTCACTCCAACACACTCTACGTATGTGATGCGAATCAATGAATTTAAAGCGAAATTTTTTCCCTCGCTTCATTCATACTTTACTAATATGATGCGAATTGATAAAGATAAAGCAAAATTTCTCCTCCCACCCCATCCACGCTGTACCTAATAGGATGCAAATTGCTAATGGTTCTGCAATTCACACTGTACTCATATTATTAAAAATCGATAAATTACATGCAAACTTTACTCCCAATTCATCCTCACTTCAATTGTACGATGCAATACGTAAAGGTGAGGCGAAATTTAAGCTATCGTTCCATTCACACTAGACTCGTATGAAGCATATCGATAAAGCTATCGCAAAATTTCCACTCTAATTCCAACCACTCTGCAGTCCTACAATGCAAATTCATAAAGATATGGCAAAGTTCCTCCTTGCACTTCATTTTACACTGTACGCATCTGATGCAAAACGAAAGAGAAAAAAATCTCTTCTAGCTCTATTTACACTGCGCTACTTTGATGAAAATCGATAAAGTAACCCAAAATATTTCCCATCAATCCATCCACATGGTAGCCATTCAAAGCAAATCGATTTATTAGAGCAAAATAAATGACAGTAAAGCTAAATTTCTCCTCTTTCTCCATCCACACTTTACAAACATGATAAAAAGTGACAGAGATAAAGTGGACTTTTTCTTCGCACTCTTTTTACACTGTATACATAGCATGCAAATTGATCAATATAAAGCAATATTTCTCCCCTCACACCATCCGCATTGTACTCATGTGATGCGAATCGATAAAGCAAAATGCCTCTTCTAACTCTATGCACACTCTACAAACCTTGATACAAATCGATGATGGCAAATCAAAATTTCTCTTAATCCATCCACACTGTAGTCATGTGATGCAAACCGATGATGGTAAAGCCAAATTCCACCTCTCACTCCATCCACACTCTACAAACATGATACAAATGTATGAAGATAAAGCAAATTTTTTCCTATCACTCCATTTACTCTTTACAAACATGAAACAATTCAATGTGGATAATGCAAAAAATCTCCTCCAATGCCATTTATCCTACATTAATATAATGCAAATTGATGAAGATAAAGCAAATTTTGTAATTTCACTCCATCCCCACTGTACACATAAGATGGAAATTAATAAAATGCAAAGCAAAATTCTTCTTTTCACTCCATCCATACTCTACTCCTATGATTCAAATCGATGAAGTTAAAGCAAAAATTCTACTCTCACACCTTTAATGCTGTATTCATATTATGCAAATCGACAAACATTACCTAATGTTCTGCTCTTACTGCATCCGCACTGTATTTATATCATGCATATCGATAAAGATAAAGCAGAATTTCGCATCTCACTGCATACACACTGTACAAACGTAATGCAAATGGATAAAGATGATGCAAAATTTTACCTCTCACTCCATGTACACTGTACTCATGCGTTGTAAGTCGATAAATATTATAAAAATTTCTCCTTTTACTGCATCCACTATACTCATATCATTCATATAGATAATGAAAAAGCCAAATTCTTTCTCTTACTCTATCCACGCACTCCTCATATGATGCAAATCGATAAAAATAAGGCAACATTTCTCCTTTTACTGCATTCACACTACAGAAATCTCATGCAAACTGATAAAGATTGGGCAAAATTTTTACTCTCACATCACCCACACTGTACCAATATGATGCTAATAGATGAAGGTAATGCAAAATTTTCCCTCTCACTTTATCAGCGCTGTAAAAAGTAATGCAGATCAATAAAGATAAAGAAACATTTTACCTGGCATACCATCCACATTGTATTTTTATGAGCATTTCGACAAAGTTAAAGTAAAATTTCTACTTTTACTTCAGCCACTTTTTAAAACGTGATTAAAACCTATGAAGATAAAGCAAAATTTACCCTCTCACTTCGCCGACACTCTACAAACATGAAAAATCGCTGAAATTAAGGCGGAATTTATCCCTTCACTCCTTTAATCTGTGCACATATGATGCAGGTTGATGAAGACAAAGCAAAATTTCTCATCTTACTGAATCAACACTGTACAAACCTAATGCAAATTGATAAAACTAAAGCAAACTTCCACATTTTACACCATTTAAACTGTACACATATGAAGCATATCGATAAAACTACAGCAAAATTTATCGTCTCAAGCAATTCACAATGTACTCATATGAGGCAAGTGGATATAACTAAAGCAAAATTTCTCCTCACACTTTATTTACACTCTACAATCATGATAAAAATTTATGAAGATGAAGAATTTTTTTGCTCCCACTCCACCTACACTCCAAATACATAATAAAAAATTGATGAAGATAAAGCAGATTTTCTATATCTACTCCAGCAACATTTTACACATGATGAAAATTGTTCCAAGTGACGCAGAACGTATCCTCTTCATACGAAACACTCGGCATTGAAGCGGAAGAAACCGATGAAGATAAAGCAAAATCTATCCTTTGCATTCACTATTACTGCATTCACGTGAACGGAGTCAATAAAGATATGGAAAATTTTATCCTTTGCATACAAATAATCAGCACTCACATGGAAGAAGTCGATAAAGCCAAAGCAAAATTTATCCTTTACATCCACCCACACTGCACCCACGTGAACGAAATCGATGAAGTTAATGCAAAATTTGCTATTACATGCAAACACTGTGCACATACTCGCGAGGTATCGACAAAAATTAAGAAAAATTTAACCTTTCTATCCACCTTCACTACACTCACATGAGCGACATCGATGATGTTAATGCAGCATTTATCCTTCGTCCACGTACTGCATTCACTTGAGCGATATAGATGGAGTTAATGCAAAAAGTGTACACTTTGTCCACCCTCATGGCATTTATGTGAGCAAAATCGATAAAGTTGAAGCGAAAATTATCTTCTGTCCACACTTTCCGATTCATGTGAACGAAGTCGATGAAGACATAGCGATCCGCGCTCATCGCATTCGCGTGGACGATATAGATGAAGTTAAAGCAAAATTTATCGTTTCATTCCACCTACACTGCGCACCCGAGAGTCTAATCAAAGGAGCAGAATTTTCCTCGTAACTCGCCCTCACTGCAATCACGAGAGAGATATCGCTGAAGATTCTGCAAAATTTATCCCTTTCATCCACCCGCGCCACATTAAGGAGAGCCAAATCGAGGAAGGTAAAGCACATTTTTTATTCACCTCCCCTCACCGTATTCTCGAGAGCGAAATCGATAAATATAGAGCAAATTTTTTCATTTCATCCACCCTCACTGCAAACACAAGAGTGATATCGATAAAGATAAAGCGAAATTTACCCTTTTCATCCAATCTCACAGCATTCACATGAGCCCAGTCGATAAAGACAAAGCAAACTTTTGCACTTGCGTCCAACATCACTGCAAAATGTGTGACAAATCGATAAATAAAGCAAAATTTATCATTTTCTTACCCTCACATTACTCACGTAAGTAGAATCGGTGAAGGTAAGGCAAAATTTACTGACTGCCCTCACATGAGTAAATTCGATGAGGGTATAGCAAAATTTATCCTTTCCATTTACACTCACTGCAGTCACGGGATTAATATCAATGCAAATAAAGCAAAATTCCTCCTTTTCTTCCCATTCACTGTACTCATGTAAGCTAAATCGATGAAAATATTAGTAAAATTTCGTTCCTCACTCTATCCACACCATGTACTCATGATAAATTTTGATGATAATTAAGCTAATTTTCTCCGATATCTCAATCCACAATATACTCGTATCATGCGATGCGATGAAGAAATAGCAAAATTTCTACGCCTACTCTATCCACACAATACTCATATCATGTAAATATATGAAGAAAAAGCAAAATTTCTCCGCACGCTCCATCGATCCTACCTATGCACGGTACACATTGATGAAAATAAAGTAAAAATTTTTACTCATGCTCCATCCACACTGTACTCATACGCTGCGATTCGATGAAAATGAAGCAAAATTTGACCATTCACTCCATCAAAACTATACAGGCATGGCATGCTTTTACGAAATTAAAGCAGTGTTTACCCTCTCAATCCATCTACACTGTGCTCATACCATAAAAGTTGATGCAGATAAAGCAAAATCTATTCCTTAACTCTATCCACACTATGCACACATGATGCAAATTGAAGATTTAAAGTAAAATTTCTACTCTTAATTAGTTCACTCTGTACTTATGTAATGTTCCACCATGACTGCACTCACGTGAGCGAAGTCGATGTAGCTAAAGCAAAATTTTGCTTAAAATTCCACCATCGCTGTACTTTGTTGGCTGTAACTGGTGAAGATGAAACATGATTTTTTTCATCTGCTTTACCATCACTACACTTAAATGTGCGAAGTTGATTAGGATAAAGCAAAAGTCTTTCTTATACTCCACCATCACTATCTCTATTGGACGTAATCATTAAAGAATCAGCAAAATTTCTTTTTTTATTCCATCAGACCTGAACGCATAGGATGAAAATCGGTAGAGATAAAGCAAACTTACTACATTTACTCCATGTAATCTGCAGCGCTATGAACAAATCAAAGAAGAAGATAAAGCAAAATTTTCCTTTATGCGTTACCATTGCTGCACCACATTGCTCAAGTTATTTAATGGTAATAAAGCAAACTTCCCCCTTATACACAACCATTACTGCAATCTCTTGAACGTAATCCATGCAGACAATGTGAGATTTCTCCTTACCTTCCACAACACTGCACACTCCTGAGCGTAATTGATGCAAGTAAAGCAAAATACTTTTCTTATGTACCACCATTACTGCACAGTATTAAGCTTAATCAACAAAAATTAGGCAAAATTTATCCTTTTTTACGCCATCATTGCACGTTACATAGCGTAATCGTTAAAAATAAAGCAGGCTTTTTCCTTATACTCCACCATCACTGCACTCTCTTTAGCTTAATTGATGCAAACAAAGCAGATTTTCCCTTTATGCTCTACTATCGCTGCACTTACGCAAGCTAATTCAACAAAAATGGAGCAAAATTGTTCCCTTTTCTCCACAATCACTGCACTCACGTGTGCATAGTCGATGAAGTTAAAGCAAATTTCTTTTATCACTCCATCCACCTTGAGCTCACACGATGAAAATGTATGATAATAAAGCATTGTTTGTTTTTTCACTCCATAAACCTGTACACACATTATAAAATCGATTAATATAAATTAAAGTTTGTCCTCTTACTGATCCGCCCTGTAGACACATGATTTAAACCGATGAAGTTAAAGCAAATTTTCTCCTCTCTCCCTGCTCACATCTTACTCCTATGGTCCAAATCGATGATATTAAAGCAAAATCTTTCCTCTCACTCCATTTGTCTGACTATTTTTACGGGCCTTCCAAGATCTATCCTTGAATTACGTCTTTCACATTCATGTGTGAATCAGTAATTGTGTACTACTTCCACGCCATTTAAAAACACTGGTTTATACTAAAAGCTGAAGTAAGGTTATTGTAGAGGTGGCATAAGACTAGTGTGCACAGGTGTCTTTTGGTAACAGGTTGTCTTCTTGAATCTGTTTCCCACATGCTTTCCACTTTTTAACATGAAAGTTATTTTATGGTTCTAATTTGGTATTAAGTGATAGGCTTCGGTAACAGTGTTCAGTTTGGAGGAGTAAAAGGATTAGGGAGCAGTTTCTCGTTAAGGTGGATGCAAACGACAAGACTAGTTTTCATCGACTCCATAATGCTTGCTGAATTCAAAGTGTGCATTTATGAGCAATTTTAAGTGATTCAGACGCCTTTTATGAGCGTGGCTTTTTTGTTTTGATGCTCCGTTCAAACCAAAATCCGTGGTTTCTTTTCAAAGTCGTATTTCATAGTCGCTAGAAAATGACATCTTCTTTATAGCGTCGCCTCAAAGCTGTACCGCAACGCAAACACACTTGTTGTATACTCACTAGATGTTGTGAGGGATTCTGTTCTTCGAATCGAAGTGAATACGGCTACATTGACCATAACCACTAGAAAGTCATCAATTAATCCATGATTGGGCTGTAATCCTAGATCTAAACTTTGTTTTGCTACGAAAGACAGTTGGTTACCTGCATAGACTTGGCACAGGGCATCGTCCATCCAGCGTTGTCCGTGCAGCCCTAGTTGCACTTTCCCAAATGAGTCCTTCATACATGTAGCCAGTTGTTCTTGCGTACCATTCCATACTCCCGTATGCAATAAATCATAAATTCTGAAGGCCTCGCAGTGAGATGTGACTGCTCATGCTTTACCGATCTAAGGAGCAACGCCATACAAATGTCCCATGGCGAAATACTACTTAAATATTCGTGCGCAACGAGCAGTCGATAAAGTAGGAGCGTGGAAAGAATAGCTATGGACGGCCTACCTAGATGGCCTCCAAATGTGCCTTAAATTGACGGTATTACTTTGTCGCCTTTCTGAGTTCGCATACGCATATAGTGTTATTGGTCACTCCACCGGTGCCTATGAAAACATCAGGGCTGCATCTTTTGCATGACCAGCATAAAAGCAGAGTGAAACGGGTTCGACTGCTTCATGTCAGATGTTCCATTTGTCCGAAAAAAAGGAAGTGGGCATAAAATGACTTATTTGTGCCTTTATATGGCTACTGATCCCACATCTTCCCCATCACTCTCCAACGTCCATTCAAAGACATTTTACTCGCTAGCGGATCGTTTAACATGTGTACAGGTAGCACCAGAGACTGATTGATATTGAAAGTGTATTTAATGCTACAGTCTCAGTGAATGGTGATGGATGCGTAAAATAAGGTCAATGGGCAGGTGGATAAGTGGATGAACAGATGGTGGGTAAATACGAGCTGGGTGGATTTTGGGATTTGGTTGAATCGTGTTTATAATAAGCTACTAAAGCATATCTTTGGTGCGCTGATGGAGGCAAGGAAATGAGTTCGTCACGCATGTGGGGCTCTGTTGGCAAAACCTGAAATGCTCTGTTGTCTATGTTTGCTTTCCTTGCTTTTTTGACTTCTAAATAAACAGCGGAAGAGGAATTGGTTGAACTTACGAGTGTTCTAAAGGAATTATGGATAAGTAAGTCATCTTTGAGAACATATGACTGGAAGTTGGCTTATTGACGTCTTGCAGGAAAACACGGATAGAAGCCGTCTATTAGTGTTCGAATAAGCAGCGTGTAGTCGGTCATGAACATGGATGTTCAAATTCATTCATATGTTTTCACGCCTTATAATCGACGCAAAGAAGAGCTTGGTGTGTGGGTAGAGAGCCCCATGTTGAGTCGGTCTTTGCTTGCCGTAAACACTTTCCATCTTCTAACGGCATTCATTAGTTGGATCTTCTCAAAAGTGAACTAAGGAGGGGAGCGTATGTAATTGTTTCATGTTATCTATCACTTCAACCAGGCCTTCAGTCCGGTTTTCAGTGTGATATCGCTTCAGACATTGCTGGCAAAAATCTATGTGAAATTGATCGCCATTCTTTGTATCAAAGCATTCGCATCCAGTTGGTGAATAGGATGGTCTTGGAATGCAAAGCATGATTGAGAAAGTACCCATTGTCAGCGTGCAATAGCCAAAATTAAGGAATAGGTGGGGGAACTGGTTTCGATTGATATTTCCATTTGACACAGCTACGATAACTGCAATTAACTGATTGTGATCTTCGCACATGCATAGGCACTCGTACAGAACTGGTCCGTTTGACAGTGAAACAGAACCAATTAAAATGCACTGATCGAAGGACCCCGCTTTAAATCAACTAAACAGACATGAATCTATCAAACTCGTGAAGTTGGCTTCTGGAGGACAGCGTGAAGTAGTACTCAGAAGGCAGGGAGGGCTCACTCAGCTGGGACATGCATTCTCAGCAGCTAACAGCATCAGTCAGCCCTGGTCCAGTTATGCATAGTTCCGGTGGCACTTTCTTCAGTCTAATAAGAATTCTGACTTCCAGATCATTCAGCAGCATTGCAGGCAGCTCAACTAACTAATTTAATCTAGTATAACCCTTTTTAACGTGCCCACAACACTTAATTCCTTCGCCCTCATCATCGAACATGCAACCTGAAGGAATTGACTATGGCAATGTTATGTAGGCCCTGCATTCATCACTTCTACTGCTGCCAGTGTTCCTGATTTCTGATTACGATGTTTGATTTTAATCTTTCCATTTTAATCAAAGCTACTGTGTTGGAGGACAGGCCTACTCATTCATTTTTCTTATTCGTCAGACCCCAATACAATTATTGTCCCTTGAGGTTTTTCATTGACTTTTTGGTGCCTTGAATTGGTCATATTTTTTAATGTGGGCTAGTTTAAGCATGAGCTCTGCTTTTTCACCTACCTTGTGAAGTTGTCTTAGCAACCAACTTAAACCAGTGCTGACTTAATAGAAGCCCATTAATGTCCACTGGCTTAGTTCGGAAGTCGGACGCACCGCCGCGTAATCAGTTAACGTGAAACATTGGTGCTAGAAGACTAGACCCTTCGACTGAAGGGATGTCGTGGCCTACGGAACTACCTTGAGGTGTAAAACTGATTTTTAATATGATTCAAATGAGCTATTACTGATATTGTTGTCTGCTGACGGGACATGTAAATTTGAATTGCAAGTAGAAAGGTTCCTTTTATCCTACAGTAGGGCAAACGCCCAGGAAAGCGAAAGCATTGCCCCAGTAAGTTCTTGATCGTCTAGTCAGTGTGTCAGCTAAAGCCAATTTCAATAGGAGGTATGACTTCGCCTATCATGAAGGAGGAGAAGTCCGCTGAGAGATAAATTAAACTGCTCAACAGTGTTTTAGCACATGGCAACGACGATCACAAACAGGGTCGTAGATGTACATGACCTGCCATATTTTAATGTAACAAGAGTTATGCCGTGTGTAGCTGAATGTGTGTATGTAATGTGGGTTTAAGAAATAATCGGAAAATCACAATGATGTTATCCGGGAAATGAACAAACCGCAGCGTCACATACATGTGACGAGTGGATTTTCTCACCAAAGTTCTTAAGTCACAGGTATGGGACTTGAAAAGTAACAGCAGAGCAATGACAGATTTAGTCATCTTAGTCGGATTAGGTTATACATTAAATATTTTAGTTAAACCTTGTGCTTTCTATGAAAACCACGATTGCCAGAAGGGAAGGAGATAGGAGCTGTGATACGACCTGGCGAAGCCCGATAGGTAAATTACCATGTGAGATAGGGGCATCTGTGTGACCATATATCATTCATCGAAACTGCCTTCACAAACTATGCTATAATGTCTGTTTAAAGTCGTCGGGTGCGTGCATTATTGACTGACCCACAGGCTCACTCTCCCTCGCTAAAATAAATTTCTCCAGCTTGACTCGCTCAAATCACCGCTAAACATGGGCAATCACGTTTCCATAGATAAGTGCCTTTTCCTTTGTGGCTCTGACTAATAAAGGCGGATATTCTACATATTTGCACATGGTCCTACTAATCTGTTCGGAATCTTAAACTGCATTTGCAGGAGGTACTGGCCGTTCTGCACTTTTATGGCCCGGGAATGAACAGAGATTGGGTTATGAAGGCGAGTCCACATTATCCAATCCTGTGCTTCAGCTTTTAACTTGTTCATCAAAAACAGTATCTAAAAGTAGTGAAAATTATTCCAGAATATACTGACGGGCAGTGTGGAACTTAAAAAAGGCTGTGCGGAACTGTAGACATATTTTGGCTCTGCATACGTAAAAAATTTGGCCAAAAATGTCATGTTAGGCAAAAAATTAATAACTTGAGAGTTTTAGATTAGTCGCAGTGCTTCAGAAGCTATTTGTGTCGACTAGAGCAACTAACGTTTCGTGATTTGGCACCGATGGGCATCTATTTATTGTGCGCCCATACATTCCTATTAGGTCATTACGTGGAAGCGCACAAACCTACCCACAATGTCACCTCACTAAATTAAATTTCTTTGAAGCATTACGCAGCCAAATACCTTTACAGATGTGGAGATGCGCGCTCCTAGGAAGAAACAGAGAGCAAGCAATGTCCACATCCCCACACGTGCGTCACATCGCTTGCAAAGTGCTAGCAAATGTGATTTATGACTACTTCTAACATTCGTAAACAGAGAGGAAAGAAAATGAGTCGTGATGTATCAAATGTCAGCAATGAACTGACTCCATTGACTTGCATCGTCGCTGTCTCACATCTTGTGTTTTTGTGACATGCTTACCGAATGAATGTAACTTTCTGCAACGAGCGCTTGAATGGAACCGCAGTAGACCAGCTCGATGCCATGTAGTACACCTCAACATCTTTTGCCGATATATTTATTAAATGTCACAGATGTGTGACCTTTGGCGAATTTTGAGATGTCCCTTGTAAATGGGACAAAGGTATGTTCACTTCCTCCCACTGCCCTACATTTGATCATTATCTCAATCATTTAAATCCTTTTTATCTCCAAATGTGCATGTAATAAACTTGTTACTTAGCAGTTCAGCAAGCAATGACATTTAAAGCATGGGTTTGTTGTTTAGATCGGTAATTACAAGCGGATTTGAACAATAATTTTGTAAAAGGTATTGCTTTGCACCTAACAATGATTGTGGAGTGCATCTTGACAAACGTTATTTTATGCAGTCTTGGATATGTACCATTAAATATGGCAATTTACATTTTCCACAACATAAGTCAATTTTTAATCCAAATTAATGGTGTTGTATACATTTTATCGCCCTGGTATTGCTTTTATTCTAGAGACAGCTGGCCTCACCATAGATGGGGTGACGCAACAAGAAGAGATTGAAATCCTTGACCTTAGGACGGGCTGGGATTTGATATCGATCATGCACTTTGTGCCCTATTGCAGGTTTTCAACACCCAGACGAGGTATCAGTTTATGTGCTACAATCAAACCAGTATAATCATTATATTTACTTTAAGTAATGCAAGAAAGGTTACGCGTGTTCTTTCTGTCTGAACGTAAGGTGGTGTGGACGTGCTGACCTCGTTTCCTTTTTCGCGGTTTGTCAAAGTACGGAAGAATTTCGTGCTAGAATTTGGTATTCGAGGAGCAGAAGGTGATGAATGGGTACGCTGTTTGGTTTATTGTGCATTGTGTACGTCCAATGTAGCATTGACTCATTAAATATTGCATCTATTCTAAAATAGACCATGCTTTTCGTATATAAATCATTCGCTTGCATGTGGAGAAGGGATGATCTTCGGTATCGAGGCAACCTCGCCTGTGGTAAGTCAAAAACCTGTGTCTCAAAAAGAGGTTGATGGACCCTCTTACTAATAAGGGAGAAGAGCGAAACAAACCCTTTCTCCAATAGGTCACCACACAAGATTTACAACCTTCCTTGAAGCATTGCTTTTATCTACCACCACTCGATGCACATTTGTTAATAAGAATGTTGATTCTCAATTTCATCAGTCCCCATGCCGAAACACAAGGCCTTAGATTTGAGGGTATTCTACGAAAGATTTAAACCACGACCTGGTGTTCAACATGAGACCTATTTGTGGCTTACAAGAGACTCGTATTTGGCCGTGACCATCGATTACACACAAAATGGAACATCACCTGAAGCGGAGGAATGCAATAGTAAGTTCTGCACAAAATGTAGTTTTTTCTCAAGTATTCTCCCTCTAAATAAGCTGTTCCACTTGAAGTTACTGCAATTGATGCCGTTTATTATTGTTTTTAGGCCTTACCACTACTCGGTTAACGATTCAAAATCTTCATTGTTGCGTTCTGCCTTTCAGAGTATGGAGGAGCACGAAGTAAGTCAGCTTGTCAATAAATGTAGTACGTAACGAATCCCAAAAAAGGAAGGAAAAAGAGGGTCTGTCAGTGCCCTGCAGTTGTGTCAGTTCATTCCAATTTGTGTTAGAACTCAAACGTCTCTTGGGTCCTAAGTTTGAACTGCCCTTATTCCCTGTCACTTGTAAAATACTTCGCTTAAGGTAATGTCATGTGGACTTTTGATAACTGGTTACAAACGCGCCCCACAACCATAAACTTGAGCAATCCTATAAATGCCTTACAGCTTTGATTTTATGGACTTTAATAGTAATGAATGCAACTTATTCAACACTTGGTTTAGGGCAGATAACTACAGCAGTTGCCACAGCCCCGCAACCAGCCTCTACACGTTTTTGGGGTAAGCGCCTATTGCACTGAATTTCGTCAGTGTCATCTGAATACTCGCGTTTTTCCAACCAAGCAAGCCCATGTGGCGAAGCTTCTACTTGTGTGTTAGCTTCTACGAAAAGGCAAGCACGTCTTATTTCCCTTAGCTAGTCTAATTACCAGAACCCACTCAGACGTAAATTTGAACGGCAAATGCCCGAATCGGACTATCTGTGCAGAACACACTTAATTGTACCGCTCACAGGAATTTTTCTAATTTTTTTTAAACACGCAATTTCTACGCACTTCACCTCTAACATACCCGTATTCTTAATCCGTTAGGGCCTTATCTTAATTCTGTTGCGCTTTTAATTGTTTAGACAAACCATAAACCCGCTTGACTCTACTGACACACTATTTGTCGCAGAATGGTTAACGATTGCTGCCTTTAAGTTGAATTTAGGTTTGTGCCAATTAACTGCTTCTTTTGTAATTAAACAGTGACGTGGTTTAGTAAATTGACATGGATTCACTTTGGACATTCTCACTTCCATTGCACTTGCCAATGTCTACGTTAACGGCGTTAGCAATGACCATCATCACTTAATTTCCTTTCAAACAGCTTAAAACATCAATCCTAAACTGTAATTCGTCTGAAAGTATTTTTACCTTGAAATCTTACTGGTTTCTAACACTGCCACAAATGGCAAAAGGAGAGTACAGCTGCAGCTGCCTTCAACATTGCTTTGCGCGACATAGCAGATTAAGATTTCGTTTCGTATTTTTGTTGTGCTCGGATTGCCATTGATGTTGGCACACGCTTGTGCATGATTCCATCGACGCCTGTGATAGCTTTCCTTAATGAATATATGGTCTCTTTTGCGCTTAAACTTGTGGTCTTCTTGTCTATCAGGAAGCAGCCCTTCATTGTTCGCTACCTTGAAGTCATGTGCACCTGCTAGACACTATAGAATAAAGAGGGGGTACAATTCTGCAATGGACGGTTAGAGCGACTCAGCGATCAAATGCTGTTGGTGTCTTGTAGCACAATCTTACCTGTGATGCAATCGATGCAGAATTAGGCTGAGGATCCTGCGTAGATCGCGAAAACGTCAGGAAGACGGAAGACAGGCAGATATGATAAGAAATAGCAAAACCAGATGCCAAACCCAATTAGGTTCACTTGGCAATGCGGGTAGTAATCACACTCTGTATCTACTTCACACGTTAAGAGGCTAAATCTGAAGGAGCCATATAGCCTATTGCTCAGTCGCCATCACAGTAGGCGCTTATGTAGCAGTTTCTACACTATAGTCGAGCATTCCTAATTTGTCAACGAGGAGGGACAATGGAGATGCAATCTCAGTTTTAGTCTCCCATTGGTTATGAAGACATGGTGCAACCCACTCCTCCATCAAGGCCTCTATCAGACTCCAAATTTACGAGGAGGGATCTGATTGGATGTTAAAATCTAATTTGCCACCTATTGGTGTGCCCATGCAGACATTAAAGAGAAGAGAGTTAACTCATTCTTGATTGGGCTAACAGCATCCCACGCTGTATGGCCATTGGCCAGGTGATATCATGTATGGTATAGAGCATTTAGAAAGGACTCGCGAATAAAAGACTGTGCAAAACATGATCTGAATATACATTACTAGTTCCTGTAATGTTTCATTATATTTCTCAACCGAATGAACACCAAATTTATGAGAGATCCTCTAAAGCGAATAAGCGAGAAATAAGGAAAGCTGGGCTATTCAAGAAAAAATTTGCCCATTTTTATGGACACATGCATCTATAGTGCAGCTCGATTCGCAGATATTTCTTGATGGCTGTAATGAATGAGCGCAAGCAAACGACTCGACAAAACGGTGATTCGCAAGAGCATTTATCGATAGGTGATACTTAAATAAATTTCAGGCAAATTTTCACTTCTTATTTTTTCAAGAAATCAGCCAAGATTCACACATTTGCCAAAGAAAAAACGTTTTTCTCCGGTTTACTAATGAATGCACTCAAATAGGTGCTTTCTTCCTGGCGGACATTTTTGTAGCACATTTGATAACATTATGAGTCCCTTTTGAAAGGATTCTAAAGCACAATTGCAGCAGCGACTGTCCCATCAAGTTATTTTAAAGTGCTTGTTGGCACTGAGTAATCGGGAAGCGGCTATAGGTATTGGTCAAATCATCTGTCATTCTGCAACAATTCCGCACACCACCACCACCCACTACTTTTCACGAAGAGCTCGTAAGGCCATTCGCTGGAATTTACGGTTAAGCTGGGGTGAAGATAGCAGTTGACTTGCGCGCTTAAATAACTAGGTTGGAGATTGAAATTCAATCTTCAACGTACTACTTTTATTTCATAAATAGTGGTTTCCAACTGATCGTATTCGCGCAATGCTTATTGAGATGCACTTCTTCCCGATTTAAATTTCCACCCTCTAAAGTCCACGGCATCCCATCCTATGCTTCGACTTTCAACTTGGGCGACGTACTTTCACGATGAAAGGTTGAATCCCGTTCTGGAGGAGCAGGCCGAGTCTCCTAACTTCTGCCAAAACACGCTCTACCGACTGTTTCATCTACTAAAGATGGCTAAGAGCGATCAACCTCTTCATACCAGGGGTAGTCGCAGCAAAGAGGAGCAGAAGGAAGATGGTGTCGAATTCAGCTCTTAAGTGGAATTGCTCCTTTTAAATTTCTTTCTTTTGTTTTAAATGGCGACATTTTGTAGGCGTGACATTGCCCATCTGCATGCACTCACAATGCAAGTTACGTGGGTCATCAAAGGGGAGAAGGCTTTAGGAAGTGAACAGGTCTGTTTTACGCGTCAAACACAAATTTATAGAGGTAAAAGCACAGAACTAAAATAGGGCAAAAGCAAACTTTTGTACACACACTGGTGCAGGTAAATGGACAAGGACAAGGGAAGATCAATGGGGTTGCAGTGGCAAAGCCTCAGGAGAGCTCGAAGCCGGCATTGCTGTGTATGGCATATCGCAATTTATCTCGAAGGGTCGCCCGTGAAGCATAGTTGGGCAGCTTGAGGAGGTTGAAGCACGTCGATGCCGATGGTAGACGAGCTTGCTCCTCACCGCCCCGACGACTGCCAAAACCGAAGAAACCCTTCAAAACCGAGCCCAGTGTGTCACCCATATCCTACAAAAAGACGTTTCCTTTTACTCTTGTTTGTCCACGCAAGAAGGAACAGGAAAACCGTGGAGAACAGACACTGACCTGGTCCTCATTTATGTATTGCACACAACGGATGCAGAAGGGCGGCTCCAGATACGCAAATCCCAGTAGAGGAGGCTTGGAACAACTCGTCACAAACTACAAGAGGCCAGGTCCCAGCAACTCAGCCCTCATGTAGACTTACCTTGAGAAACAGGCCTCGCTCCTCATCTGAAAAGTCCTTCTTCAAGATGTCCCATAGCCAAGTTATGACTCGGTGGTTGCTGTAAAAGCCGCCAGAGTACTTCGTATGTTGCCTTTGAAGCAAAAAGGGGTATGTAAGGAGAGGGGGACATCACATCATGCACATGAGATTAAAAACCACCGACACACTTCAAATCCTCCAGATCAAAGTTGACCGAATCGCCCGAGATGAGTTGTTGCAACTCCGTAGGTGAGAACATTGCCAACCAGTCAGGATTAATGATGGAGTAGAAGCCTCGAATGAAGCTGGCTGTCTGACCTCGAATCTGCTTGTACATCCGAAACATGGCCATTCGATGCACATAACTGATTCTGCAAATGGGTAAGTGGAGACAAGCTTGATTCAACGGGCGAAGATGGCTAGACTGCGCCTTCCACAACACGTGATCGCACTGACAACTTACTTGAGGTCATTGTTGACAGTGATGTAACGCCCACCAGGGACCAAGTCGTGCACCATCATTCGACCAAGGCAGTCCTCGTCGTAGGAGAATGTCAGCTCCAGATCTGAAACATCTCCCTCATAGTGCTATGCGGTGAAGAGAGAAATGGATAATCACTTCTTCCCTCCACCTAATACACAAACACACATGACAACCAGTAACGCCAACTTACTTTGATGTAGGTTAGGCTCTTGTAGAGGTCTCGGTCCAAAGTTGCCAGTTCATCCAAGAAACTGTAGCAACTGGCTCGTTGTCGCCCCAGAACTTGAGTCAAAAAGAAATTGGCGAATGGCACATCCACTATGATACCCTTTAGAAGAGCAAAGGAGGCATGAACTAGCAGCCACAGCCTCAAATTTCACGGAAAAGCCACAGCAAGGAACTCGGGTACGCTAATCAGCCCTAAGGACTTCAAATGCCAGGAATTAGGTTACAACTCCACGACACTGATGGCAACCCAATCAACAGTACCGTGGGCGTTCAGCGACTCCCTCAGCTCATCGATGTAGAAATTAAATGGACAAACAATGGGTTGGTTGATCAGTCACCTCATAGACGGCCTTAGCCAAGAGTTTGCCAACGAACTCGAAGAGTTGCAAGTGGCTCTCCTGAATGTGTGATGTGGGGGAAGGATAGAGACGTTGGTCAGACGTAGCCCGGAATAGATTGAGGGTGGGGTCAAAGACACGACGGAGAGTCTCCTCCAAAAACTCCTTGAACACTCCATCCAAATCGATGCCCACTTCATCTAGACCCTGAGCGGCATTGTCAAGGGAAAAAAAAAGAGAAGTGACAAGATTAAGGGACTGACAACACGACAGTAGAAAACCCTACCAAGGCATTGATGAACTGAACACGGATCTTCATGCGCAGTTGTGTAGGTGTGAGGTTGGCCAATTGTTGATATCCATCCTAAAGATGAAGCAATTCTAACGTGAGAAGGAGTCACCGCATCAACGAGGTGGCAAGTGGATGGCGGCTGTTACCTCAACTATACGATTTCGGTGTATCATGATGACAGCGCCCACCGCCGAGCTGTCCAACATACAGTTGGTTTGGCCGAGGATTCCAAGAGCCGATTTGTCTGCTCTCACCAACTCGCGGAACAGTAGAACTCGCTGAAGATGGAGGATGAATAAGTAAACAACAAAAACAACAAATGTGTGCTTCGTTTGAGACGTCAACAACGACAAAATGGGTGACACACCTCCTTCCTTGCAATAATGTGTGGAACGTGTTTGAGAAGGAATGTGGCGTGAGCTTTTTCCTTCCGCAGATCCGATACAAAAGCTGATGGCTTGACACCACTAAAGTGGGAAAAGTGAAAGCAATTTCGTCCATGTCAACTAATTCAGAGCATTCGCCCTCCGTCCCCTCCCCCCTCACTCTCTACCTCTGCTCCAACTAACTAACCAAATGAGCCAGAAATGAGGCGGTGTGAACTTGCACCGACTATCACGATTGTAGAGAATTGCAAGTAGACGCAGACAAATGGAGAAGAGGGTGATGGTGGTAGTGTTCGAGGTGGACAACTGAGGGCATTGCGACATCCTAGCCGACTGTGGATTTTGCAATTCCAGTGGTGGTTTAACGGACGTTGACAAGTTCTCGCAGGAAACAGATTGAACAAGTGAAGTCGCTGAAAAGGCAAAAAAAGTTGGTGGTCAGTATCTTCGAGTCACGCACGAGTGGGTCGGTGGAAAAGCAATGCAACACACGATTGGGTACAAGGAGAACAGTTTCATAGATGAGATAGTTGAAAAAGTCCGCAATCGCCAGCAACTCGTCGATTTCAAAGGCCTTGTGCTTCTCAAAAACCTCTACGTCATCTAGAATTCTACAAGAAAAGAAAAACAAGTAGAAGACCAAGAAAGGAGGATTAAGCGGCCTCTGAAAGCCATCACGCCATCGTCACTAGGTCGCTTCCACCTTTGGGAAGGGAGCAGAGGACCACTCACATGAGGAGGTTGGAGGTGGCAGCAGCAAAGAGGTGTAGGAGGTGGGACGAATGAGGAACCAATTGCCATCCAGCTCTGGGCAGAGTGAGCAATGGTGCCCAGTCTTTGATGCTGCCAGCACAACTGATTAGACGCCACATACGCGGCAATAGATCCCCCAAAGTGAGACCTGTTTTAAGCAAATCGAATCAATCTCAGCGTGGCGTCAATAAACGGGGAAGAGGAAGGAGGAGGCAGGAAGAGGACACCGCCTTGTCTACCCACTCACCCCATCCTCAGTGCCTCTGAGGCGACGACGAATGAAAGTTAAGTCAAGAAGGGCAAAGGCTAACAACTGCAGCTACATCAAATTATTGAACAATTATTGATTAATTAGTAGGTAAAACAATAAAAGGTGCTTTTCTGCTCAAATTTTCCTCAGCTGAGCAAATGAATAAGATTTGCATCCTCCTTTGGATTTGTCTGGGTCAACAGCAGATAGAGCCGAGAGAACTCAATGCCTCTACCACAGCCAGGACTATGGAGAAGGCACCCCTCCTGCCCTACTTTAATAGGGACTATGCTCGCCTCGTGACTGACACTAACCGCGAGAAAACATTGGTAGCTAGCCTAGGCAATGCCTTTATCACATGGCGAGAGAAGAAGCCAATAGAACTGAGTGTGGAGTACTTTTGTAGGCTGGATAAAGAATGTTTTGGCGAATTTACCCTCAACAGCTCACAAAAACTAGCCGAAATTGAGGGATTCAGTATAGACAATGGCCCCGAGTCCGCCTTCGCGGGCAGCTCCGGGACTTACAATGCACTGCTGCGACTTGTGCCACGTCGTAAGCAGGGCATTGCAATTATCCACTTCCAGCTCACGGTGATTGGGAAATCAGGCCTTGATGATCATCTTGATGCCCAATACCTTGTGCACCTCCAACCGCCCCACAAACGAACTCTAACACAAGGATGCACATTTAGGGTGCAGGCCTATAACAAAGCCAATCTCATGATATTTCACTTCAATCCCAACCCTTTCATGCCCAGTGGCATGAAATGGCAGAAATTTGTGGTCTACAAACGTGTCAGTGTGGTGAAACCGCAAGCCCAGCAGTATCTCTACGTACCCCTCATTGTGATGAGCAGATCACCCTTTAGCGCGGTTCCACTCACTTTCTACTACTTCAAAGAGGTGACAATTGAGGTGGGCGACAGAGGAAGACTGTTGGTGAAAGGAACAACTGTAAGTCTTCACCATAGGCATAAGAGAGGGGATAGGGTAGGGACACGTATTGTATTTGAGCTTTGATACCTAACGCCTGCCACCACGTGACAGGGGAATGGACTGAACCTCCACGATTGCGGCATGTACACGGTGCGTTGGTACACCTACGACAGGGCACACATCCTAGACGAGGAGTGCGAGGACACAAGCCAAGTGGCGTTTTGGAGCCAACCCCCACCCAGTGCACCCATCTTCGCGCACACCAAACGCGACACACCCGAGGAGTGGACATTCGATCTGAAGGAATTGCAAGCCGCAGTGCGTCAAGAGCCCACTTCTGCAATCGTGGCCTGTGTGTGGACAGATGTCTTTCAAAATATCCCCGAGACAAGGAGCTTCGCTCTTGTTATAACCAGGTCAGTGGGAGAAAAGTACTGATGGACTAACCGACTTCATTATTGAGTGCCACATTTGTATCATGACAGACGAGCGTTCTACTCCGAAGGCGAGGAATTGGGATTCATGATGTACGCCTATCTCATAACCTTCACGAAGCCCTCTCTTGAAGGCTACGCCTGTCATACTGAATCAATGGCGCTAGCGGGCATGCGTCCTTACATCCCATTTCCTCAAGGGCAGGACAGGTACAGTATCGAACCCGCCGTCTCAGTTGACAAGCTCTACTCGCGCTTCACAATTCGTGCCGACTACATCTGCGAGAAGAAAAAAGGAGACTCCAGAGCCTTCGTTGGAATCACCGCCACCGCAAGCAACAGCGGGTATGCAATTTACTTGACCATCGATCCGATGCCTAAGAAGGAAATCAAATATTCGTTTGTTACCAAAAATAGGTACCTCAATTTACGAGTAGACACCCTTCCTGGAAAAGATGCATGCGACAATCCACATCAAAGTGCCAGCATCTACCTGGCCGACCGCCTAGTATGGCATCGGAGCGGTATTATCCGATTCATCATTCGTAAGACCAAAGGGAATGTGATACGAGTTGTGCCAATGGACGCCGACAATTGTGTTAGAGTAACACCTCCCAGAGCACTCTACACTCAGGAGGTGAAAATGAGCTGCTTCAAGAGGCGACTTTATATTCTGGCAAATAATGGCATCGACATTTCGGAGCTAGAATACATAGAGATGTCGGGAGAAGTGGGACCCAACAACTACCTTCCAATTGCCTCCTACACACCCAATTCCGGCTATGAGGTGAACACAAAGGTGAGGAGATCAAAGCAAATAATCTCACCTGTGCACTAATTGACTGACAGAAACATCTTATGTAATTCTCTTACAGAACATTGACAGTTCGGCAAAATTGAAGGACGCGTCAGACTACTTCCATTCACTGGCGTTGACGACGATGGCGTATCATTTACATACCTTCCGTGGGTTCCGCTGTCGAATGAAATTTCGCAACGACGACCTCCCCGAATACGAGGTGGTGAACCGTGAGCCGGTGTGCTTTGTGCGTCGACCACCACCGATCTTGATGACTGTAAATAACGTTACTGTGCCCACAGTGGAGG
Source organism: Taenia multiceps (assembly GCA_001923025.3). Classification (NCBI taxonomy): domain Eukaryota; kingdom Metazoa; phylum Platyhelminthes; class Cestoda; order Cyclophyllidea; family Taeniidae; genus Taenia; species Taenia multiceps. The sequence continues at coordinate 16,031,900 of CM010311.1, forward strand.
AGGAGGAGTCAATTCTTCGAAATCGAAAACTGCAAATCTTCCAGACCTCGTGCATTAAGTCAGAAACACGGCTGGTCTTTACATGCAGCCAGTGGCGTGAGATGGAGACGTGTGACGATGCGCACACTGTTGACAGTGTCTACAATGTGGACACCGATTTGATCATTTACGATACCAAAAGGCGAGATTATGTCATACAAAAACCCGTGTTTGATCGCCTGGGCAGAGGTCGAGTTGACATCCCCACGGTGCCGCATGAGTGGCACATCGTGGAAGTCGTCTGTCATCGAACAATACGTCGGGCGGACAAAGTCGCCCACACCCTCATTGATCAGTACTCCTCCGCCGTGCGACTATGCGTGAGACAGATGACATTCACCTTCTACCTCACCCAAATAGGATTCGAGTGGACCACGGGACTGACCATGCCGCTTGAAAATATAATAAGAATGGGCGCTACCACGGAGTTGGAAGTGGACGGCATGGTGAACGAGGTGGATGTGGGCTCAGCGATCATCTGTCGAGCGACGGCTAATAGTGGCATTAATAATACGGAAATAAAGCAACAAAATGTGGGGCCAGATGATGAAATGCGGACTGTGAGAATATTTGGCTATGAAAATGCTTCAATTGCAATGTTAATGAGTACGAACCACAATAATGAGAATGCCTACATAGCGCTTTTTTGTCAAGCAAGAAGGCCGGATTCACAAATAGTGGAGAGGTCAGAGGTGAGTGAGCCATTATCAGGCACAGGCACTCAAATCTAGGTTTTGTGGCTGGTGGTTCACGAGACCATCCTGGAGGAAGACGGGGCCAAGGAAGTGAACGATCTTATCGTCTACTTACTACTGACGATAATCGCTGGTCTTTTGATTGCTGCCTCCTGTCCACTCATTGCTATGTTGAGTCAGAGGAGGCAAAACCGTCAAAGAGCCAGGCATCGAAAGGCAGCCGCAAGAAAGCTCAAACGTCTCAACTACCTCAGAGAGGTGAGTTACCTGTCAACATCTTTGCCAGGAAACTGTGTGGTAGGCAGAAAAGATGCTTGTATGGTCTCTTTGTCTTCTTTCCAGATCGGCTTGCACAAAGAGGACACAAATGGGGAGTTAGCTCGAAAACTAAGCCCTAAAACAAACATATTCGCTCGCAAAAATGAAAAAAGGGGCCCCAAGGCGGAATCCTTCCCTCCAGACGAAATGTCCCAAACAGGAGCTCAAAATGGAGCATAATTGCAACCGAGATTGCAAAAGTCACTAACGTGTTCTGTGTTTAGGGAGCAATTTAATGTTTAAACCGTGGTGAACTCTAATCTCGTTTGCATTCAACTTGGGGGAAAAAAGAGAGGGAGGAGGATTGGAATTTTAAGAAATCGAAAGGCATGAGAGGACACTGGGAAATTATCCGCAATTCTATGGCTAAACTGACCAGCCAGAATGTCATTACGAATCTCCTTGAGCGATCCGATGGTAAAGCAGTACAGCATGCACACCACCTTAATGCTGTTTGGCAGATTCTCGGGGCCGGGCGTCTCACTCTCCCGAGGCCAATGATGGTGGTACTTGAGGGGCGTGCCCGTCACACTACCACCACCTAAATCGCCCTTCCTCACGGGTATGCGATTTTTGAGTTGACGTAAGAAGGCGCTCAAGCCAAAACGATCAGAGAAACCCCTTCCATAATGCCGGGATACGAAACTGGGTGGATTGACAGGTAGGAGGCCCTCCACAGCTTTTCTCTCGCCAACTGTGTGCTCAGTGAATTTAAACCGAGGTGACCTCGCAAAACTGACAGAGGTGGAGGTTGACGGAACAGCCAATGTGTTTGTCTCCTCGGATTCGCCTAGACCTTCTTGTTGATAGAGATCGGCAAATAAAAGACGCACCATTCGACTGTGCCACAGGAGGCGCAATTGACTTGCCACATGAGGTGCGGAAGCCTGAAGGCTAGATCGACCAAAAGAGCATTGAAAAGACATTGAATTTGCATCGCATTAGCGGATGGGTAGGGAATGAAAAGGACTTCTCACTAATTGTCGAGGGGTTTGGAAAACCAACCCAGAATTGGATGCCAGCAAGTGAGATTGGAATTCTTCTGTCCAACATATCCGCCCAACAGATCAAGTAATCGTGAAAGAACAATCTGGAAAGAAAAAAGAGTCATTTTGAATTTACCGTAAAGGAAGCATGCTCATAATAATTAAAATTTTTGAGGCTATAAGAGCACTAAAATACCCAACAAATGACAGTTATATGATTTGCGCAGGGGGATAATGACAGACATACAGATAAACATACACAAAACTTTTCGCAGTGATCCACGAGAACCTCGACTTCCAGTAAACTCAACTGGATTAAATTAGCTGAAGTGAGAAAAAAAATAATTTTCAATCAGTTGGTCATCATCGCGACAATTTGTTTTGATGCACATGAGGAAGCAGTCGATAAATGATGTGGAAATACTACGTCATAAACACTATGAAAGGCAAGTTTCGGGAGACGTTGGTATGTAATAGGGGACAAAAAGTGAGCCCTTTCAAATACCTATGAGGCAGAGAGCGTAGGAGCCCTCCAGACCACAGTCTAGGATGGATTGAGCTGGCAGACTCTCGTAGAGATAGGTTATAACACGAGAGCATAATTTCTCCCGAACAACCACATCATAAGCCTAAAAATTCACCAGAAAGATAAAAACGGTCTCACATTCAGGCAATACGGGGAGAAAGGTCAAAACTTTGCCACTTCACCAAAAACAACCCTGATAGGCTAGCTGGTATCCTTCCCAGGTTTTAACTCACTTCATTGGCAAGAGAGTTCAGATGTAAAACAAAGCCAGGAACCGAGAGGATGTGAACCACGAAGAGAGAAATATATTCTGGCGGGAAGTCACACAAAAGCAACGGCCTAAGATGTGTATGAAGGGAAAAAGAAGTGTGGAATGCAAGAATCGACAAATTGGAAGTGTATCAAAACCTACCGAACAGCTAGAGAAAATATTCCTGTTAACGAGATTTGAGTAAGGACCGGAAGGTGAAGTGCTAATCCTTTCAACAATAATTGCTAAACAAGTGAAAGGTTGGGACAATGACACACCTTGAGAGCAGGATAAAGACCATGAGCTAGCAGGTCCTTGACAAAAGAGTCGGTTATAGCCATCAGACCCGGTTTCATTTTGCTATCTAAAGAGACAAAAAAGCAGTGGAGTCTCCCGAGTGGAAGCCTTTAGAAGCATACCTTTCAAAATTTTCCACTGGTTGCAATTTGTCATGGTGAGCACGAAGGAGAGTAAGACGTTCATCATATTGGAGTCCGCCTCGTTTGCCGGCTACATCATAGACTGGTTGAAATGCAGATTACGTTTAGGACTACAAAATATTCTACACAGACGGATAGAATCCAACGCGTTTGGGAAATCCACAAAATAAGATAATCTCGATTTTGTATCAGTGATAAATATGAACACTTGTAAAAGAGTAAAATGAAAAACAACCTCAAACCTCATCATCTCTGCTTATTGACACCAATAAATATCGACACATGCCTTCAAATATCTAACAGAGTAAATGGGTCAGTTCCAAACCTCTCTGTCGGCGTCCAATTTGAAGCCATGTTTCATCTTGTTAATTAGTTTTGACAGTGAAATCGCTAGGAAATGAGGGGAGTTAAAGAGCCTAACCTGAATACGAAGCATCTTCACAATTCTCACTACGTGTGGATTCAATGAATCTGTGGCAGTCTGCTCTAAGAACCTCATTCAAATGTTTCCTTGATTTATATCCACGCCAATACCTCTAAATCCCAAATAAAACATCATGCCTGTACTTGTATACAGAGAGCTGCATTTCTTCTTCCTCGTTCACTTTTACGCTGTTCCCTATCTCTTTTCTGCTTTTCAACAAAGTCTTTTACATTTGGTTTAACCTCTGCAAACATCCACACACCAAAAACCCTAGAAGAGAGAAGAGCAAAAACAACCTACACTTAAAAGTATAGGCTTGAATTAGGCGCTAAAGGAGAGGCGGGTCAATAATGGATGAAAGCATCGAAAACCAGCAGATAAATGTTAATTTACAACAAATTATGTAAATATGCCAATTTAATTAGAGCTGCCTTCTCATGATTGTTTACTTTATTAGCAAAACAAATTTTTTTTATTTTTTTATACATACTTACCACAAAAAACATGTCGTAACATCGTAATTTTGTCCAGCTACAATTAATTGTTTTAGTCACTTTTGCTATAATCTACACATTTGAGCTATTCGTGTTTATACGATGTCTGGCCGTCATCGCATTGATATTGGCGGAAGCCACCGGAAATCTAAGTAAATATGCCTTTTTCTGTTAGTTTTAGATTTTCTGATTGTGATAATTCCAGTGAAAACTCGCGTTCTCGTGATCGCTCACCAATCGGTATTGTGTCAAATTCATCCATTCAGATTAATCCCCATACAGGTAAAGCTTGTTTCGCACTTACCGTATTGCTTAATTGACTTTTCCCCTAGTTTCTGCAGTACGTATTGACTTACTTTGGATTGTTTTTGCACATTCAGGTTTTTAATATTCAGGTTGTTCTTCTCACAAAGCAGTAAAGTTAATTTGCACATGCGCGATGTGACTCATTACATTTATCTTTTATTTATTCTGTGGCACAAGGGTTGGGTTTGACATCGTAGCTGTGCCTCAACATCCTTCTCTGCATTTCATACGTTGTCTGGCTTGCTCTAGACTTGTTCTGTTAAGCTCAAATTGACTTTATTGCAGCATTCCATGAGAATTTTCTTAGAGCTGTTGTAGTCGCGGTGGATTACGATCAATTGAACATCATTAGTGGAGGCCTGTTATTCTAGTCTCTAGAATACTGACTGCCTTAATTATTTCTAGGTCTCCAGTATAGTCAGCGCTATTTTGATATATTTCGAAAGCGGATTCTGCTTCCTGTGTGGGAGTATAAAGATCAATTTTTTAAAGTCCTGACGGACAATCAAGTGACTGTTCTTGTTGGTGAGACTGGCTCTGGAAAAACCACACAAATTCCACAATGGTGTTTGGAATGGTTAAAGCTTCGCTATTCGTCGAGAAAGTGTGTTGCATGTACACAGCCCCGTCGCGTCGCAGCGATGTCTGTTGCCCAACGTGTTTCTGAGGAGATGGACTGCCAGCTCGGTAATCAAGTCGGTTACAGTATTCGATTTGAGGATTGCACCTCATCCATTACTGTACTTAAGTACGTAACATTTAGTTTCTTATTTGTTCATTTCACCTGCACCACCCAATTGCGAAATTTTGATCGTTTCTTAAGATATATGACAGACGGTATGTTACTTCGTGAGGGTATGTCCGATCCACTGTTGGAGAACTATGGAGTTATCCTTCTGGACGAAGCTCACGAACGTACACTTGCCACGGATATACTTATGGGTCTGCTGAAAGAAATAATAGGCCAACGACCTGACTTAAAAATTGTGGTAATGAGTGCAACCCTTGACGCTGGCAAATTTCAGGTAAGTGTACTGCGCAAACCTTGCTGTTTGTTTTTTAGCCCATTTGAAGTGCCTTTTAGACGTCTCCACTTTTTTTCTGTAGGATTATTTTGATAACGCACCCTTGTTAACGGTACCTGGCAGAACCCATCCTGTGGAGATTTTCTACACTCCTGAACCCGAAAGGGACTATCTCGAGGCAGCGATTCGAACGGTGATTCAAATACACGTATGTGAGGAGAGTGAAGGTGATATCCTACTCTTTCTAACCGGACAAGAAGAAATTGAAGAGGCCTGCAAACGCATACAACGCGAGGTGGAGTCTCTCGGAGCAGATGTGGGTGAACTTAGATGCATACCCCTCTACTCCACTCTTCCGCCGAATCTACAGCAGCATATCTTCGACCCTCCACCACCACGTCGTAAAAATGGTGCAGTTGGTAGAAAGGTAAATTCTTTTCAGATTCTATCGCCATTTTTCCTATATCGTCCCTAGTTGTGCTCGTAACGTGTATTTCCAGGTGGTTGTATCTACGAACATTGCCGAGACCTCTCTTACCATCGACGGGGTTGTGTTTGTGATTGATCCTGGCTTCGCAAAACAGAAAGTGTATAATCCTCGAATCCGTGTCGAATCCCTCCTTGTCACCGCAATCAGTAAGGCTTCTGCTCAACAGCGAGCCGGACGAGCTGGGCGGACACGCCCGGGGAAGTGTTTCCGTCTCTATACGGAGAGAGCCTATCGTCAAGAGATGCAAGACAACACCTATCCAGAGATCCTCCGCTCCAACTTGGGGACTGTGGTGCTGCAGCTCAAAAAGCTGGGCATCGATGACCTCGTTCACTTTGACTTTATGGATCCGCCGGGTAGTTTTGAATGGAAACTCTTCAATAATGATCCTTTAGGAAGGGTCACCTCCAACTTCTTCATTTCAGCTCCTGAAACACTTATGCGAGCTCTGGAGCTGCTTAATTATCTAGCAGCTCTGGATGATGACGGTAACCTCACCGATCTCGGTAGCATGATGGCAGAATTTCCCCTGGATCCCCAGCTTGCAAAGATGGTGATTGCCTCTTGTGATTACAATTGCTCCAACGAGGTTTTGAGTATTACTGCCATGCTGTCAGGTATGTCCCTCCATTCTGTCGTTCTACTGAGACTTCAACTAATTCCTTCACTCGTCCCTTTACAGTTCCTCAATGCTTTGTCCGACCAGCCGACGCAAAGAAAGCTGCAGACGAAGCTAAAATGCGGTTCGCCCACATCGATGGTGATCATCTAACTCTGCTTAATGTCTATCATGCATTTAAGCAAAGTGAGTAGCTACTTCTCTTGCACCGTGCGAGGTAGAATGCCTCCGAAAGTTGGCTCTTTGACGTCCTTTAATTAGATCAAGAGGATCCTCAGTGGTGCTATGACAACTTTATCAACCTCCGGTCACTCAAGTCGGCGGACAATGTACGCGTCCAACTGTCGCGCATAATGGACCGATTCTCTTTGCGGCGTTCAAGCACCGAATTTACGTCCAGGGACTACTATCTAAATATTCGAAAAGCCCTGGTCTCTGGCTTCTTCATGCAGGTCACAACTCTTTTAAACCTCGATAGACTCATAGACTGAAGGAGGATGCTTCCAGTCTCTCGCTGGCCGTTCTCTCCGCCTGTCATTTCTTCTTTCTGCCCTCTCTAGGTCGCGCATTTGGAGCGAACAGGCCACTACTTGACGGTGAAGGACAATCAAGTGGTACAACTGCATCCCTCCACCGTGCTCGATCACAAACCCGAATGGGTGCTCTACAATGAATTTGTTCTTACCACCAAAAATTACATCCGAACAGTCACAGAAGTCAAACCGGATTGGTAAGCCTTGGAGGTTTTCGCCTTTTCGTTTTATTTTCATTCACCTCTTTTTTTGTTAAATTAGGTTGATTCGAATTGCACCGCAGTACTACGATATGACCAACTTTCCTGAATGCGAGGCAAAACGCATTCTCGAACGATGCGCTCACCGAATTGCCCAACGTCAGCAGAAGAAACAGCAGCAACAACAACAACAGGAGGAGGAGGAGAAAAATAAAACTGAAGAGGCTCAACACTAACTAACTCCCTCCGGTGATGCATTTTATTGTTGGAAGTGGGAAAGGAAAAGAAATAATATAACCTTGTCGTCCCCTGTGTAAGACGCGGAAATTGTGAACGCATGCAATTTTTTTACGGTCTTTGAGATTGTGCAACCATTGGCTGTGTTGTTATCCAAGTTGACGCCTAAAATAAGGGTGACACAGTGTTTGGCTACTGAACCTTTAATTGTAGTGCGTCAAGTCGCTCCTTGGGATTGCGATTTAGGGCATTTGTGAGGAATTCAATCGCGTGGGTATTGATGCATCCAAATAGCTCACTGTGAAGTGTGTTTCGAGTTCTCTTCCTTTGCATACTTACCTCTCCTTAATGTTGAGAGGCTTCGTCCTAATAGCCTCGATGACATCGTACTTCGTCAGGCCATCGTAGGGGAGCTGTCAATGATGCTGGGACGTCCGATTAGTCTGCATTTACCTTTCCAGTGAGCATTAGAGCTAGTGTCATCCCTACAGCCCAGATGTCTGCTTTCTAGTAGAGGAGAGAGTCAGGATCTGTCTGTGTATGCTTTTACCTTCCCTGAATAGGCTTCCCCTGTGTCCTGGACGCATTCCGGAGCAAGAAAGGCTGGAGTCCCGATGGTGCCCCTAACTTTGTCATTGTCTCGTGATTCAAACACCAAACTGGAACCAAAATCAATTAGCTTGCTAATGTGTGGTGTTACTTTAGACACTAACCTGTATTTCATTGTTGTTGTCAATCATCATATTTTCCGGCTTTATATCTCGATGTATAACACCAATCGAATGAACTTGAAAGAGTTGACGTATGCTACTAACAAATACTCAGTAGGAAAGGGAGGGGTGTACAGAGATGGGTGACCACGCACTGTAGATAACGGCGTCAAGAATCCCGCACAAATACGGTAAGCACTCATGTTCTTGCAAACAATCTCGTCTATAAAGTAAATCTTGAAGAGATCTTTAAAGAACAAGGAGATGGTAGGATTGCCATTACCCGTTAAGAAGGAATGGGAAAACTAAAGTATGGTAGAATTGCTATTCAGTTGGGAATTTACCGAGCCCTTGCAGCCCATCTGAGGTAGACTGATGGACTCCAATCAGCTGTATGATATTTTTATGTGCCAGTCTTTTGTGGATGTTGTACTCGTTCGCTAGTAGCTCTAACTAGGGTGAATTAGGAGCCCATCGTGAATACCTTGGCTTCTAAAGTATTTAATGTACTAAAAAGCTATTAATAAAACAATGGCTTTAATTATTACATACATAGCGATTGGAACTTTTGGATGATGACCGGAGAGGCGATATATTAACCCCAGGCATCTAAATAATAAGGGCCTTAGTTACCCTGGGAACCTCACCCCTTCCCTTTCACTTCCCCCAAAAATGAAATGATGTGCAAAAAATCTGCGAAAGTGCGTACCCTTTCTGAAGTCCCATGGTCATCAATCGTTTGATAGTGGATAACCTTGGAAATGTATGGACCCTGCTTTGCATATTCCATCTGGAACGATTTGATAGAAGAGGAAACGAAAAAGCCTAGAGTAGTTAGTTGGGGCGGTTACAGGAGCAACTTTCCCCTTACTTCTTGCCCAGGCCAGATTGAGTCAAAGTCTAAGTTACCCGATCGCCCTAGTCACACGTAACTGTGGTAACTGTGGCGATTTTGAGGCTTGGGCGATTATTAGCACACCTAAATAGGCGCCTAGCCAATCAGGAGAGAAGGTGATGTAGCGCGAATACCAAAATACTGGGACATCAGTCAAGATGTGAAAACACTTATTAAGTTTAGGAAAAAAATTTCTGCAATCACAGACATCCCTAGTAGAAAGGGACCCTCATGACCAGTTGCAAAAACAACCCCAAATTCAACCCTTGCGCGAATATATCCTAGTAATCACTACAAATTACCTGTTAAAGTATGAATCAAGCATTCACAGAGGCCTCTAGAGCCCGTCCAGTATTCTATAGGGAAGGAAGGGGGCTGTCAATGCCTCGTGGATGTTTCCAAATGGTGTATTAAGCGAATGTACATCTCCCAAAATGCAATGACTAGAAGAAACAATGCTTTGAATGTCTCGAGAGCATGATCGCATATATTCCCCACTTATACAAAAAAAACAACATTGTCTGTCAAGTGATCACAAAGTATATGTCTCAAAAATCATGAATTTCCTGACTGTGGACGATCTACAATGCCTCGTAGTTTCCTCTCCTGATCCTTTAGGTAAGTATCAAAAAGGCCACGGGCACGATTGAGGATGCTTCCCAATTTATGACGCTTATTATAGGCTTGAAAAAGATGAAATAAATCACAAACTTCATGAACCTGTTCCAAAATCTCCTCTCTATACTCCAATATCATAGAAACACAGATAAAAAGAAGGAAGGGATTGCTACCTCCACCCATTGCATCGGGCGAGGGTAGTTCCACAACCCAATCTTTCATATGCACCGGATCGCCTTCATGGATCGATTTGCCCTCTCGAGTTTTTTGGCTGGGAGAATGCATTGGAGGAAGGGCAATGATTTTTTCGCTTTCATTAGTGCATGGAGGATTGTACTTGAATTCATCACCAATCAGACTGTTGATTAAATTTGTGTCACACTGAGTGTAGTGCATATCCTCCACCTCAAAGACAATGGAAGGTTGTTCAGCCGAGAACTGTGAGTGCAAAGTGGTGGAGCCCACATCAGGCCAAGTAGAGGCGACAAGCGCAATAGATGCCCATTGCACCTCAGAGATGTGTAAAGCCTCTTCAAAGGGAAATTCGCGAATGAGTTCGAGGAGGAGCCAACGCTCTGTAAAAAACATATTGCCCAGATTATGCATACGCAAAAATTGCGCCACATTGTAGTCTGTATAGACGAGGAGATCGTGCAGATGCTGCATTTGGGTAATCATTGTTATTTGATCATGTCGTGGAGCAAATTTCGGTGCCAGGCGTTGCATCAGGGCGCATAGACAAACGTAAGCTGCACCCTCCCCATCCTGCACATAGAGGAGGAGACTAGCAAGATTCGACATGCCTAATGGGATAAAGGCACCGTTCGTTAAATGTTAAGTAGATAAAACCATCAAAACTGTGTTAATGTACAAAACTAAACAATCAGAGTTACTGTGCGACTTTCTCACCTTGATGGTAGCCAATTCCGGGATGATAAATTGCGTAGGTGGCAAGAATACTGAAGAGCTGAGATACTCTCTGATTTTTGCCGTCATTGTGGTAAAATGGATGATCTAATTTACAAAGAGGAAGATGATAATGATGATCAGCACAGTTACAAACCAAAGGATCATGCGATTGCGTCAAACTTACTGCGATCTGTACGGACAACATCAACACAAGCCAAAGTGATTGCATTGACCTGAGCCTTGGTCAATCGACCCTCTTTGTAGGCCTGTTTCCAGACCTTTTTCATAAGCTCATATTTTCCAATCTTATCATGTAGCAACGCCATACGCTCTTTTCCACTGAATTCGGATGGGTATACCTGGAGGAGGATACGCCAAGCAACTTTTCGTAGGCTCACCTCCATGCCACGAAGGTAGACATTCTGACTGAAAAGCAAGCGAAACTCTTGCCCTCAAAGAAGAACAAAGTGAAGCCAAAATGGAATTACCAAACAGGTCACAAAACGGCAAGAAAAGAAGGTGCGTTGATATTCTCTGAGGGAGTAGTTTTCTACTTTTTAATGGCTTCTTAAAAAGGAAAGCACAAAAAGTACATTCTAGAGAGATACCCACAAGCTTATGAGGTGATGGTAAGTACAAACACAACATCAGTTGATGAAGGTAACGCACTAAAAGTCGAGAGGATGCACAATTCTTCCAAGGCTATCCATGTAACTGTGAAATTCTGCCTCTGAGAGGGGTGGATGTGAAGGTAGGTCACTCTTGAAGCCTGTACAGAAAAAAAAGAAGGGAGGAAGGCGTTTAAATGCATCAGCGATGATTTGTTAAGCAGACGAAAGAAAAAATGCGCCTTGACGGCACTTTTTTTACTCAATTTTAGAGACCTGTCCAATATCTTGCGAGTTAACATGTATCCGAGTGACACATGCGCACTGCCCATTTGTTTCTATCCACTTTGGAGATTTTTCCCCGTTACGCCTTCTGGCATTGCTATTTCTAGCAAAGGCGTATAACTCCACTGGCTCATAATGCTAACGATAAGGCACCACAATGAGACTAATAAAGGATGCATTAAACAGTGAAATACAGCAAACTGGAAAAAAGGGAACAGCGCGAAGAAATAAGCCTAATGCTCACGCATTTACTTGGAACAAAGCGCCTTCTCAGAGTAGAGAAGACATGAGCTATCAAGCAGTGAAGCAAGGATGGGAATTGAGCATTTAGCGAAAAGCAACAACAAGCAAGCAAACTTACTTATGACCTTTTCGAGCGAATTGACCGTTCTCACCAACTGTTGAGAGACATTTTGAAGAAAACTTCCACTAACCCAAGCAGCACGTAGAGTGGAGACTAGGTAGTCGGTGGGGACGGAGGGAGACCACTTGGAGAATGAGTTGGGCATCAGAGATTGTGATGAGAGGCAATAAGGGCTTGAAGCATTCAAGTTAGCACTCCGAGCCAATGAGGCATCCTGGGAACGTGAGACTATCACCTCATCGTTGCTCACAATATCCCAGCTTTCTGACAAGAAGAAATAAGCATGTTATTTTCCATCTACTCACATTGCACTGTACTCGTTTAAAGATAGAGTGGTTATGAAAATGGTGAAATGACAGGAGGAAAAAACAGTAAATGGTTAACAGTGAATACGTGGCCGTTTAAATTCGAGTAAAATGGTCAAGCCTATCGCACGGAATCAAGAGATCAAGGCAGCAACAATGAAAAATGAGACAAAAGGGGACCAGAGGCTATATTATGCCATCGCTACAGCATCGAGGTTCTTGTGACTCAAATAAATTTGTATCGTATTTAAGTATTAAATGTCAAAGTGCACAGTTTCAAACTACGCACCAGCCAGCCCGTCATCAAATTCGAACATTTTGGAGACAAACTAGTAGTGGGGGGAACAATCACGTGGTGGAAGAAAAGACGAGCATCAATACACTGCAGAGTATTGCAACAAAAAAGCGATTTTGATAAGAAGTTGCTTTGCAAGTCCCTACCTAGTAAAGGGATTCAAAATAAAGAAATTTTCCGTATCTCTATGCATTATGTTTGAAACAACTCGGGGAGAATAAACAAATTCAGTCTATAAGATCTGCATTGAAAAGGCATTTGAGAGGCTACGGAATGATTACGCTTTCGCAGTCAGTGAGCCATCACAAACACAGAAACTCACCATCACTTTTGGATTTAGCTTCAATGAAAAGTCGGAGAGTGCGGTCAGTGCAATGCGATAAAGCCTTGTAAAGATCAGTGTCTGATTGGAGGAGGCACTGGAACTGTTCCCCGTATTCGCCTCTCGTCAGATAGCTGATAGAAAAGTCGCTAAAAAAGTAAATAACACAGACATTATGGAGAAGTACGATCTCTAAAATAATCTCGGATTTATAAAACGGTAAATTCATGCTCAGAAAATATCGCGGCTGAAGCATCTTCAGTTAGCGGAATTTGTGATAGCGACTAAGGTAATTTAACTTTGGCAGCGAAGAAAAGAAATTGAGTCGAGATACACAAAAAAAAAAAAACGAAATCACCTTGCGATGGAGTTTGACAAAAATGGACAACGGAATTCATGCAAAAGAATAATCTACCCAAGAAACTGTGAGGTAAGATCCTGGTGGGGAGGAAACAAGGAGTGTAAACCGAGGACAAATAGTTTATGAGAAAATAAAAGGACGATGCCAAGAAAGAAAGTCTTGTTAGCAAAAAGAATCAAGCATCAAATAAGAGAAAATCATACTCGTCTGTGCGAAACTCCAACTGAATTTGTTTTGTTAACTTGTTATAGGTTATATCATTAGGATCCAATAGAAAATGGCAATACGAAAGCGTCCCATTTAAGGACATGAACTAAAATTTAAAAAAAGATTAGGAGTCAGTCTTGGAACCCACCGTACGTAAGAACAATCAAGTTTAACGTCAAGAGCAGTCAATTTATAGTCAGCACACAAGACGGCAAAGGAAAAGAATAAAATAACAGAAAGCCTAGAATAAGGATTTGCAGTAAAGTCAAGAAGGATTTCATGCGAGGCAGCTTTATGGTGCCTAACCCTCAACTCAATCAAGTAAACAGCATATTCTTGCAGACTTAAGTAGATCCTAACATTGTGCCTGTCCAATGGAACCGCTTTGCGAAGCTATATCAAAATCACTACCTTCGTCTTAACGCGAAAGCTCAGCCCAGCGTCCATAGTTGCGACTTAATGTACACTAGGACCAAATGGTGCAAGGTCACACATACCGTTGGCAGTGCATTTTAACCAAGAGTTTAAAAATGCCATAGAAAAAGACACTAAATGCAAATCTTAGTCTCAACTTACAAGTACTAAGGTGTCGACTGTTTTATTGTGCTGATTTTGCAGGTGTAGTCTTAGGTATTTTAAGTGCTAGTAAATAAATGCCATTCTGTCAAAATCTTTATTATACGTAAACAGCTTCGCATATTTTTCTGTTAGAATGTTTCTTGCCCCTCATGCGTAATTGTGGCAAAAGTCTGTCTCAACGTATTATGCTTTCTTACTGCCTCATTTCCAGAGTTTAATTTTTGTCGAATCTTATTAAGCGCAATTTCATTTTACTGCCTTTTCTTTAATCATCAAAAAACGCATTGCGTAGCTCCAAGTGCAACAGGGCTCTTCTTTTCTTCCTCCTCATTTCTCTCTACCTTACTAGCAGAAGACCGAGCTTTTCTGGGCATGGTTTTATTTAAGGGGAAAAGGTCAGGTAGGGATGTCCTGTCTACTGGGCTGAGGTATCCGGCGCAGGGGGAGAACACGCTAGCGGGCTGTCGACCACGTGTATATTTTGTTCCCGCCTCTCACCTACAAAGCGTATATAAACACCGACATTATTACACTAAGTTTTTGTAATTGATGCAAGAATTCACAGTGCTGGAGCAGGTGATGTATTATGGACGTAAAGAAAGATTGAGGTTCCGATGGCAAGGCGCAGGGACAACTCTGCTCAGCAAATCTCCAAAGGGGAGGACTAAAGTATCTGTGAATCCAAATCGGAATTCGAACGAAATATCAAGGTAACACAAACCCATTTTCTTACTTTGAGGTTCGCACCCTGTCATCAACCTATTGGATTGTTGATGTAACGAAAACATCAACCAATCGTACCACTCATCAATTTTGGACACCTGATGTATCTAACTGGGACGTGGCTGACCCACCCGGGTAACTTTATTTCATACGGAATCTTGCCCTGTTCGAGAACTGTATTGGAGGAAGGGAGAAGGTCCATCACTAATCTGAAAAATATTGGTCCAAAAGGCAAAAAAAACTTCATGAAAAACGTGAGATTTCGCATCTGCCTTACCCTGCAACTTTATTCCCACTTGGGTACCGCTCAGCCACGTCTATGCGGATTTCATCCAGCTAACAGAGCGGTGGTGGAGGACAACGTGCTCTCGTAAGTCACGGAGCTGAAGTAATCGCCAAGGCCAGACGTCACTTCAAAGCCTTCTGTTGGGTGATCATCGCAGATTCCACCTCGCTACGTTTCGGAGTCCGGCGGTTGAAAGACCCTTAGGCTCGAGTTCGCTTTCCGCTACCATCAATGCAGCGCCATAGGTGTCTTGAAGACGAAGGGATATTGCTAGCAAGGCAGAGCAGGTTTTACCGTCACACAGATGGCAAGGGGCTAATCCATCAGAAGTATAATTGAGAGCGATGGATCAAACAAACAATCAATGTGTCAAATTACACCTTTCTTCGAGTAATAAGACACCTACCACTTAGCCAAAAGTATGTAAGAGTGATATCGCACCACGCCCACGGCTTTCCCAGTCCGACACGCTCACTCCCAGCTCTCAAGCATACAGTTACACTGAGCCAACACCACGCGAACCCGCTTCAAGCGATCTCAAACCAGTTGCCAGGAGTAAAGAGAGACAAATACTTATGCACCACTTCGTCACGAAACAAGACCGTTCCAATTACCCACGTCATTATTCTCACGCCTCCACTCCCAACGACACATCGAATCTGTGATAGCGACACGTTGACCACACCACGACTGAAACATTTTCAGTGCAAATGTTCACATCGAGTGACCTTGTCCTCACCAGACTGGGAACAGGCGCTCAACGCACGTGACACCCTCAAAACACCAAACCTGGTAAAATAATGAAAAACGAGAAAAGCGCAGATGCTCTGTATTAAAAAGAAAACAATTTGTACACTAAAGCGATATCTAGGCGAGTAGTGTACCAGTACCTCGCAATGCACTATTTGGACGGAGACCTTGGTCGATACAGAAAGGCAACACTTGCACTTGACGGCGACTTTTGCACATCTCATCAGAGTCTGACCGATTCACTCGCCCCTGCCCATAGCCTTTGGGTTGCAAAAACAAGACATTGGAATGGTTGATTAGTAAAACCCGCCGGTTGACAGGCAGATGACCATACATTAAGATGTGTCTCAGTACTAAGAGAAGGATTAGCTAACAGTAAGCTAAAATTCATGCATCACCTTCAAAAGAGCACTGCCCATTTTGGCCGGAGATCTTGACACTACAACATCAGCTTCTTCAAGAGCAGCAATCTTCGACTTCGCGTCTCCTTTTCCACCGGATATGATGGCTCCTGCATGACCCATGCGGCGACCAGGAGGAGCGGTGACACCTGCAATGAAGGATACGACAGGTTTCTTGTTGGAACCCTAAAAAGCAAAACAATAACATGCGAGTACAGAGTAGTCGACAATTGAATCACGCGTTTTTAAAGAAGGAAGCTGAGGCGATGGTGGCACCTGGTTACATAAAGTCGGTAGCAATGATGGACTGGAACGCCACTCACACTGTTGTGTTCTTTTAGATACGCCGCAGCCTCTTCCTCAGCCTGGCCACCGATCTCGCCGATCATTATAATACCATGTGTATTTGGATCATTCAAAAACACCTCAAGACAATCGATGAAATCTGTGCCGTTAAAAGGATCTCCTCCGATGCCAACGCACAGAGATTGGCCAAGACCCGTCTATAACGAAGAACTCTGCGCCTTAGAAGCATTGCGTAACGTATGCCGACAAGTTTATGCACAGAAATTCAAAAAGTGAATCGGAGGTAATAGCAAGACATACCACTGTCGTCTGGTGTACGGCCTCATATGTCAGAGTGCCGGATCTTGAAACAATGCCTATATGACCCGGAGCGTGGCTGTGACCGGGCATGATACCGATCTTGCAAACACCGGGCTTGATTATTCCAGGGCAGTTGGGTCCCAGCAGACGAGACTTAGACTAGAAACACTAATGTATAGAATTTTACTCTCACCTGGCGAACAAGACGATGTTTGACGCGAATCATATCGTGCTGTGGAATTCCCTCAGTAATGCAAACTATGAGGGGCATTTCAGCTTCCATTGCCTCATCAATTGCCCTGGCAGCAAATTGTGGCGGAACAAAGATGACAGTAGCATTGGCTCCAGTCGCCTCCTTTGCCTCGCCAACAGTGTTAAAGACTGGAAGATCCAGATGAGTTTTACCACCTTTTCCAGGAGAGACCCCTCCTACTAGTTTCGTACCGTATGCCAGGGTCTGCTGCGAATGGAAAGTCCCCTGCTTGCCTGTGAAACCTTGGCAAATGACTTTCGTATTTTCATTAAGAAGCAAGTTTTTGCGCGTCGACGTATAATTCGAACGTGTGAATTGTGAAAGAACTGGTGAGATAAGAAACATTTCAGACGAGCATGTAAATACTTTGAAAAAGTTACTATGAATTCGAGAGGAGCCAGAAACCTTATGAAGCTCCCATACCAACACACTAATAGTACAATGGAGCAAAACCATTTACACTAACTGCTTTGAATGCCAATCGCATGACATACACTCCTCATGCACGTTATATAAGAGTTCTAGTGCGCATCTTACGTTGCCCTAATTTGAACCCTAAAATCTGGCCCAACATTTTGACCGAGAAAAAGAATTAGAAGCATAGGAATGTACAAATATAATACAAAGGAGAAAAGTTCCCTACCAGACGAAAAGGGAAGGCGACCAACAGCTTTGAGCATTCTTAAAGTCACCCGCGCTATGTCGTTCTAGAATGTAACAAAACAATTTATAGGGCAAATAATAAATCGACGTCTATTTTTATGGCTGAATAGTCATTAAAGATATGATAAGAGCTTATTTATTAGATTTTTAACATTTGTTCAATTTGGACCGACTGAGACAACATGTTTGCATTCTCATTGGCGCGTGAGAATGCGTATCAGCGGGGGACATGTCCAGCGGGACACCGTGCTCATCAGTTTTAGAGATGTACGAATGCAAAATGGGATTTGAGGGTGACGAAGCGGCTGGTAAGGCAAATGTACGGTCGGCATTGGAGGAGGCTTCCCTCCAAATGCTCTCAGATCTGCGCAGCAGGTGTGAGGAACTCGACGATGCACTGGCGATGTTGGACTCGACGAAAAAGGAAATCGAAGGACAAATTAATCAGTGCTTTCAAACCATACTGCGTACTTTGGAAGAGCGTAAATTGGTTCTGTTCTATGATCTGGAGTCTTCCCTGCAAAAACGTCGGCATATCATTGAGGAGTTGATGAAGAACATGGAAGAACGCAGTCAGAAGCTCACCATTACAACAGAACTAATCAAGCAATATCATATCCACGAAAAAGGTCTGTTTAATGGTGAGAGGGTGGAAAAATATGAGGAAACCAACCACGAGATTGGGAGACGCAATGCCGAAGAGCAGCTGCGTTCCCTTCTGGCAATCCCAGTGCCGATACACCCATCGACTTCCGATATCTTGTCCTATTTTCCTATCGATTTGGACAAACTTTTGAGCCTTGTCAAGAACTTTGGTGCTATAGGAATGACTAGTGTCGATTCCGATCAAACGAGCATTGTTGAGGCCAAGTCGGGGGGAAGTCATGTTATGCGGTGCGTTGTAAATGAAGTGTACTTTCAGAAGGTACTTGCAGTGGACAGTCGAGGCAGAAATGTGAGTGCTGTTAACCCAAAGGAGTTCTCTGTCAGTCTCACCCATCGGCCAGTTCACATGAATGAAGTCTCTGTCATTGATCCAGAGTCCAAAGCCGAGTCAACAGCCCTTGACAGCTCGGTACTAATTCGCCTCAAATTAGCCAATCCTGGATTTTATGAACTAAATGTTAAAGTTCTTGGTGAGCATATACGCAATTCGCCGTATCGTGTACACTGCCTACCTAAAATGGGACCTTCAGCAAAAGAATGGAAGGCGGTTTTTAATGAATTGAGCGAACATGTCGAATTGCGTCGGGGTCATCTGCAATACATCAAACGAAGCTCCTCAGAATTGCATTTACCGAGGTTGCCACCACCGCCACAGGCATTGGCAGATGCACTATCTTGGAATAAAAATGGCATGATTTTCGCTATAGGTGCGCGGGGCAGAGGAGTATCCGAGTTCGCGTGCCCCCTGGGAGCAATGTTTACAAGGGACACCAAATTGGTCATTGTTGACAGTAACAATGCAAACGTACAGGTAACGAGATGATCAGAAATGAATATTTATTTTAACCCTCTTGAAGGTAAGCCATATAAAAGAAAAAGGAGAGAAAAATCACACATTTATTTTGGTGTATGTGCCAGCTTAGGTGGAGAATATTTATTAACTTCTATAGGTATTCACTTCTTCTGGCGCCTTTCTTCTGCGTTTTGGGGAATTCGGTTCCGAGGTTGGTCAGATGGTGCGTCCAACTTCAGTTGCAGAAACAATCAACTCTAATTACCTGATTAGCGATTTCGATTTGCACTGCATTCATGTCTTCCAGCCCTCGGGCAATTACATGTCCCGTTTCGGACAACGCAATTTGGCCGGGCCATATGTGAGTTTCCTCTCTAGACGATCTTAGCTAAAAGGCATTGCATTTGAAAAATATTGCTTCAAAATTGCCCCGAAGCGGTTGTAAGGGCATAGGTGGGCGAGCGGCCTAAAAGAAGTCAGTTTCTGGACAGCTGCTTTTAAATCACCGAGTCCTGTGATTAAGCTGCACGGGCCAGAGGCGATGCAAAGCCTTTTGGCGTTTAAGGGAGAGTTAGGGGCTAGAATTCACGCATTACTTGGTGGAGCACGAAATCGGCATCTCAAACTCTCAAAGGACCTACAAGTCTAAATTAGTTCCACAAAGGACCAATTAAGTTCCAGTGTACTGCAGAAGCTATTATGCATCCAGCGGGATATCATTCGTTTGTGCCACATTCTATCACTCAAAATTAAACTAAAACTTGATGAAATTCCACTCACTTATTTGTGAGGGCAGTATTACGTACTATTATTTGACTGCCAAAACTTCTGGCAACCATGCTTGTAAAAATATTATGCCTGCTAAAGATGATTAGTAGAAAAAGAAATAAAAAAGAACACCACTGTTAGAGTAACAAAGAACCATTTTTATTTAATAGAGTCCGAGGGCTTTCACGCATTCAAATTTTTTTTACTCATTTCCACACAAAGGATATAGCAGTCGACAGTAAAGGCAAAATCTTTGTTGCTGACTTGAAAGCATGCACAGTGTGCTACTTCAAACCAACGGGTCGTTTTTTGGGCCACTTTGGAGCACGAGGTGCCGCAGACAATCAATTTGCCGGGCCGACAGGCATCGCAATAGACTCCACGAATCGCGTCTACGTGGTTGACTCGCCGGTCCACTCTGTAAAGGTGTTTGACAATGACGGCGAGTTCCTCTTCAAATTCGGCGTCAACGGCTATGAGCCTGGTTGCCTTCACCTGCCAACTCGTTTGGTTTTTGACCCTCACGACTTACTTTTAATTAGTGACACCGGCAACAATCGTGTGCAGGTTAGTCGTTCATTTGTGTTTCGAAAATCACGTTTCTGAATTACACAGAACAGTTTTCTTAGCAGGCACTCAAAATCCCCAAAAGAATTTAACTTAAAAATGATAGGCATACCTTTGAAATCAATGCGCCTTCTTCCATGCTTAAGCATAGGCAGTGTAAACTTTCGTTTTAAAATGTAAATATATTTTCATATTCAAAACTGTACACATTCCCTGCGCCGGTAAGTGAAAATACAGAATTACTTGTGCACAATTTGACCTTGCGCTTTTTTATCATGTTTCAAGTGCTCGAGGTAGAATAATTAATTTTGTTGAAGTGTGTCAGGGTGCAAACATCCATAGTTGGGGTGCTAATTGGATTGATGTTGGAAGTCATGCACTTGCAGGAATGCATCGTGGCCATTGGATTCGTTGTGCTTTTGAAATACGACCTGAATGTGCATCGCTAGTTATAAGATTTTGATTTTAGAATCAGTCAATAACCCAATTTTATCGTAGATGCAAGATCATTTAGTAGAAAAACGAGAGAAGCTGGCCTTTCGTCGACACCCTGGTACCTTTGATTGGTTCAACTCTTGTACTTATTTAAAGATAAAGTTTGCTAAGTAATCATTAGCAAATTGGGATCACCTGTTTTAAACGTATTGGTTTCGATTTTGGTAGGCATCAATGATACCCAGCTGTGTCCACTCCCACGGCATTTAATATGGACTCACAAAAATTAGGTATTTATAAGGGCATAAAGTGTTAAAGTCATGGCTTTTTGCATATTTCCATGCAAGCGCCACATGGTTTTAGACCCATTTTGCCAGGTTTGCGGGTCAAAGCACTTATTACTCTGAAGATTTCTCTGTTCGATGTTCTGGGTCGGCCAGATGTTTGTGGTTTTTTGCTTTTTAGGTATGTTGGGCAGCTTTCCTTGCCTGCACAATATTAGTTACGATTTGTCGACATGACATCAGTTAACATAAAAGAAATTAAAAGGGAATGCCTTCCTTACTTGTTTACTTGTGCATGATTTCATTCCTCCTCTTGCAATTCAACGCTCCCAATCTTCTTTTCCCAGCCAATGTATCCATGCACATGTGCGAATTTCCATCTTCTTAGGTCTTTGACAAGGAGGGTCAATATTTGTGGATGTTCACCTCTTCATTGGACGCCTTAAATGATCCGCGAGACATCGCAATTTTGTCAAACGACGGCCTCATTGCTGTGGTGGACACAGGCAATTACTGCATCAAGGCTTTCAATCTCCAGAATCGGGCGGATAGCAATGCTGCGATCTCAAATGAAAATAACAATGCCACTTTGGCACAAAAACTGATTGAACAAAATAATCTCATTGAAAAGGTGTCATGAGGCACTCATGCGCACACACGCACACACGTTTAAACAAATTGTGAAATAGCTTAGTCCCTGCAGATAGTTTGCATTCCTTCATCAGCGACTGCCTTGGCTAGTGTTCTAGATACATATAAAATGCTATTGAGTAAAAAGCAAAAGGGAGGTGTCCTCTTTTGCCTATTTTTATGGTCCAAGTAAGTCGCTATTTGACATTCCTTTTATGTGGTCAAGCATACGAGGCATCCTCTATCGCTTCTTTAGCAGACTTGGGCAAATAATTGAGGCTAGTGAGGCTAGTTTGAAGCTCCCTAGCAGAAGTACAGCCTGTGGAGTCTAAAATGCCCGTAGGCTTTGGCACACACAACGCAACCCACCTGTCCTAATGATTGGCTTCAGGACTAGAGCAAAAGGGTGGGGCGAGGAAAAAACTTTACCGAAATTTGGTGCCACATTCCTTTTTAGATTCGCAGTAGAAGGCTGCTTTATGTCAGGCTAATAAAATAATGGCAGCAAGTTCGGTGTTTAATAAAAGAAAAATGATTGGGTTATTAAAACACCTATGCACTACTAGTCACTCAAATGTCCTGCTCCTTGCATTTCCAATTTATTGTTGCCCTGCACACGGGGTTAAATAAAACAAACGAATGGGAGAAAATGCCTCTGCTTAGTGGGGATATTCACTTTTTCCACTTTCCGAAGCATATGGGACGAGTTGAATGGCAAGCTCGCATGCAAGCGATTGGTGGTTGCAGTAAATCGACTCGGCAAAAGCCGCGTTTGAGTGGCTGATTCTATTCAGTAATGCAGACTGGGGAAGAACCAAACATTGAGTCGTGATTCGATTAAGGGAGCAGAAGAGGAAGAAATAGAAAAGGAAGAAGAAGAAGAAGAAGAAGAAGAAGAAGAAAGACAAGGAAGTGAGGAGGTGATAGAGAAGGATTCGGCCTTGATCAGATCCACAAAAGCCATCGTCTATTATGAAGCATCACAATTAGTTAAAATTAATTTGCGCGGAGTTTATTTGTAGACAGTATGTTAAATAAGAATAGATTCTCCTCAAAAAATTGCGTAGCAATATAATCAATACATAGAGCCGTTCATTCCTTTTAAAAAAGCATTTGAACTGCCTATTAAATGAAGTGAAAAGACACATGCCTATTATGTGTAGTTACAATGCAAATAGCTAGATTTGTAAGGGACAAAAGCAAAGGTTATGCAGCACTTTGAGCACACACCCAACTATCTTTACCATTAACCGGCTAATTGGCGTCTGAGCCAATATACCCAGCCCAGCAACTTGGCCTCCAATTCCTGCCTGTGGCCGTATGCAATATACATCATTTCGCCATCGGAGATACCTCAGAGAGACGTATTGTTTTTCATAATCATATATTTCTTGTACAGCACAAAAATGATAGTTCGTGGGTATTGGTTGCGTGTATCAAGCGATACGAACCCTAAGGACTAAACTTGCCTGAAATCGCTATCAGAATTAAATTGTTGTGTCAACATTAATTAAGCCCACTAATTTATTACCCATGTCAGCGGATTATAAATCACCGTCTATACTTTGTTTAACCTCGTAAATTCAGAGAAGACTGATGCACCCAAAATTACTTAGCCATCGTAGAACGCAATTTGTGCCATTAGCCTCACAAATATCAGCGATGTCAAATGTTGAGCATGTAATTAGCTACCTGCGTTGTGATCACAGGTAGTTAGTGTTAAACTTTACTATGATTTCGTTCACTTTTAAAGTTTAGAAGGGGAAAAATTGAGCTAAATCACAAAATTCCGTGACCCTAATTTGCCCCTCAACTGTTAATTAATTGGTTTTCACCCCGTAACTGGCGCAAATTTGTTTCATGCAAAAAGGCCTCTTTTGTTGTGAATTCTCGACTGCCAACAAGTGGTCTTGTGTCTGAATTTCATCCGCCACTATTACTGGAGTAGTCTCTCTCCAAACTCATGTTAATATCAACCGGAAGCGGTTTAAGTCTTTGGTCCAAATGAGGTCAAGTGCCGTGAATTAAAAAACAGGCCAAAGTTTTGATACAAAGTACCACCACCTACTTATTCATAAAGGTCTTATTGAGGACAAGATGAAAAATGGGGTGTATAATGCAGTAGCCGGCAGCGATCATTGTAAATACTCTTACATAAACGTTGCTGTGTAACAACTCTTCCCTCCGGTGCATGAGTCGAATTAATTCCAACATGTGAATAGGCGCTGCCAGCCATAGTAGGAGATGCCCATCCAGGATAACAAGATTCTCGACCGCCTCAACAACTGCTATTGGAGCATCAAATTCTTTTAAAGACTCCAATATCTCCGAGTAGTACCATGTTACAGCAGTAACAGGTAGGAGGTAGTTTAACGAAATAGACGCTATGTACAAGTAGCGCACAAGAACGAAACGATTAGACGGCATTTCACCATCAAATTGAAAAATGTTGCCACAAAATGTCCCTTCAAAATCATACTCAGCGTAGTAGACCGAGGCGAGAGCTGCACTGATTGCAGAAATGAGGGCGGCAAGTGCAAAAGATAGAAAAGTACGCCACTTCACTTCACAACTTGTCTCGGAGGAAGCTAGAACACAGTAATGGTGATAGGCAGCGGTACCAATGTTTGACCAGACACGAAGACTGAAGAAAAACCAAAATTGACTGAATGACGTGCCAAGTAGGCACGTGAGTTCAGCCTGTTTCCGCGTGCTTGAATGCACACTAAGATACAGAATTAGACAAATGAGAGAATCCAAGACTCTCTGAAGTAAGTGGAGTGAAGTAACCAACGAAACCCTTTGTTTCAAAGCATAAGTAAGTCCTGCAGCAAAAAGAAAATTCCCGATCGCACCAATCATGAATGTAATGGGTAAGTAATGATTCACAGTATCCCGTAGAGACATTCTTCCCAACCTCTCCTCAATGGAAGGCGGTATCGATCGTCATTCAAAAGTCACCCACTTAGCCCCTATCCAGGGGAACGTCTTTTCGTTTCACGCACTCCTCTTGCCTCAGCACCGCATTATCTTGCATTATTAATACATTAAGGATTCCTGCGCCTTTGAGCTCTTGCCAAGGACTTCATGCGAGAGAGGGAGGTAGGCCGGAGAGCGCGCTGTACTCGAGAATACGAGCCACTTTTTTCCGAGATCACAGAAATTCTTCCTCCAACTATCTGCCTCGCCTGCCCAACAAGCACGCCTCCTCGCGTCAAAAGAGCTGATTTTGGCATGTCGCCAGGAAAGGAAAATTCACCTTCAAGTTCCGATGTAGACGGGTTGCTGGCAGGATAAAAGTTGTGATGATGGCTGATTTGTGAGGCAGAAGTAGTCATGCTATCCAACTTCACCCTCTCCCCCCAGCACTCGAGCCCCGGAATTTCAGACTCGTGCCAAACCATTGCTCAAGCACACGGCAAAGACAATCAAGTGGTTGAGGTATGTGTACGTGTCAAAAAAGGACATAAGGAGGTCATCCAACACTGGCCATTGATTCCATAAGGGTAGAAGGAGATATGCGAAAGATTCGTACAATTCCATCATCACCGCCACTGGCCAGAGCGACCGATTCAGAGTCCAGGAAATGAAGAGTCAAACAGCGCACCGGCAGACCCATATGCGTCCAGTCAGCGGGCATTTTCCACATCGACTGACATGTGCTTTTGGTGAGAGATATTGCCAACAGCTCAATGCCACCAGTTTCAAAACCCGCAGTGGCAAAAAAGGCATCGTGCCTCGAAATTTCGGGTCCAACATCAAAAGCTGTTATAGCCTCGGAGAGGACCCATGGCGGACCTACGCGCTTCCCACTCTCACCGTTCCAAGCCATAAGTTGTTTGTCACGCGAGGCAGTTAGAAAAGTGCTGAAAAAGTAAAACATAAAAGATCGTAAGCCTTCCATTGTCGCAAAGAAAATAACTTCTCTCAGCCTCGTGAATCTATCTGCGACGCATGCCGTTCACACTTCATAGGCCAGAATTTAGCTTTATAGCAAGGGTATTGCTTCGTTTAATGTCATAAAAGTATGTGAATCATTGAGTTAAACATGGCCCAACAATTATGGTTGGAGTTTATGAGAACCCCGAGGGCAGATTTGTTGCGGTGGGAGGGGAATAGACTATGAAATGGAAAAAGGATTATTACAACACTTTTCGATTCCTCCTGAACATTGAGAAGAACCTGAAAGACAAACTCTGATTAAGACCGAGGCAGTTTTGACAAGAAAAGCAGGAAAAGGGAGAAATAAAGGAACAAATCGTGTGTACGTTCCCACCTATTGTCTGGTGACCAGGCGCAAGCCCAAATAATACGGGAGTGAGCGTTTTTTCCAGATTGTGAGTGCTTGTGGAGTTTGAAGGTGGGAAAGTCGTCGCTTGCACTTCCATCTACCTTCCACAGTGCCCACATTCGATCACGAGAAACGGAGACCAACCGATCACCCGACCCATCGAACCGCATATGGCTCACGGTCAAACGGTGGAAGGAGAGGTGCTAAATAAAAATACAATAATGGTATGCGAATGGATGTGTTTCAAGCCACCTCCAACAAGCGTCTCAAGGGTAATTGAATAGTGGAATAGCCATTGAAAGAAAGATGGCATTACCTGATGAATCTGCCAATTGTCTGTTCGCCAAAGGAGAATCTGTGCAAACTCCTGCTTAGCTGCCTTGCATGC
Source organism: Taenia multiceps (assembly GCA_001923025.3). NCBI lineage: Eukaryota > Metazoa > Platyhelminthes > Cestoda > Cyclophyllidea > Taeniidae > Taenia > Taenia multiceps. The sequence continues at coordinate 16,058,444 of CM010311.1, forward strand.
GGACGCAACGAGACAACCCTTGGGATGAGCCGCCAGAGTAAATACCTACACAACAAAGTAGTTCAAAAATGTGATTTTTAGCAAAAGTTACTGTCAATTCAGTTTTAAATTTAAGTAACTATCGTAGACCTTACCTCGTAGCTGTGACCATAAAGTTTGTCTGTCTCGATCCAGAGTGTTGCCTCCGCAAGGACAGACTCCGTGGGTGGGTAAAGGGGATTCTAAAGGGACGTCAACATTTGGAATTTTGATGAGTGAATACTATATGTAGACAAAACACTAACTGCTTGCAAATGCCTGCAAAAGGATGGATCATTTAGAAGAACCTCACAGTGCCTACTGAATCAACTTGCAGTACCGAATTAAATGTCATTTGATGCTTTATTAGAAGGAGCCTTTTATTTGATACCCGCTGTATATTAACTACCCGTCCTTTCAAATGCTAAAACAAAGAACACTTACACTAAGGGGAGCACGGCCTTCTTCGTCACCTGACTCTTCCTCCTCCTCTTCCACTGCAGCTTGGTTGGAAAGGCCCAGTGCTGGTTGGACGGCAACTATAAAATTTCAGTAGGACACTTATAGTTTGGCAAAACAAACACCGAGAATCGACGGTATCGTAAATCAGGCAATGGAAGATAGCATTCCTAACTTGCTGATAGTGTTTGAAGACTAGGATGGGCGGCAATGGTTGCATCACTGAGAAGACTCTTCACAAAGCCGCTGGTGGCTGAAAATACACGCCCCACTTTCTCATCACCCGCCGATACGTAGCGAACGACGTCCAGACTGACAATGGCATTCATCTCATATCCGTGCACCTGTGGGCGTGCTAGTTCACGCCACATTCGAACTATAGAATAATGACAATGCATGGCAAACATTGTGCTACTCATTGTTAGTAAGTAAAACGACTTTTCACCTGGTGGAGAACAGCCACTTCCCCCGGTGTAAAACAGGCCATGCAAACGGACAGTACTATCCTGGCCGGCAGTCAGTAGATAGGGTGGGTAGGCGAAACACGGAGGAGGTTCAAGTGGAGCACCGTCGATGGTTTCACGACACCAGGAGAGACTGGTGACCGGTTTAAAGTGACCAGTCAAAGTGACGCGCTGTTCCGAGTTCACAGACCACGTAGAAAGATCGCCCTAAAGCATAGTGACCTAATCATTGCTAAAGCAGCCGGATTTAGGAAGAGCTGACGATAAAATTTGAGATCTACTGTACCCAGAATCCATGCCCATAGACCTCCGAGTTGTAGTTCCCCCAGGCGCAGCCAAGATAACCTAGGGAATTACCACCGACAGTACCGAACCTCACTTGCTCCAGCCAGATGTCTGGAGCCTCCTCATCACCACTGCCATCAGCGCCAACACTAGGGAAGAGGGGCTGGGAGGGTGCCCAAATGACTAGCGATTTGTCACGACTGGAGGACAGCAGTTGAGGGCATGACATGGGTCGCCATGGCACAGGAGACCAGGCCACACCTGTCACCCAGTTGTCGTGGCCAGAAAGGACGCTTTCTAATCGCGCTATAAGCCGATGTTTGGTCAGACAGAGTGTAGGAAGTCTCAACAGTTGCCCCTACACGCAAACGACCATTTGACAATCACAAAAAAGAGCATTTGCACGAATCACAAATTGGTTGTCTACTTATTTCGCAATAAATTAGCAACACTGTAGCTTTCAGAAGGGCTAACAAAGTGAGGCCCCACATTTACCTTTTCATTTGGAAGCTGGTCCTTGCCTTCCAGAAGCTGTATATGCCAAATCCGAATTTGTTTATCTTGCGATCCAGTTGCTAATAGCACATGATCGCCTTCAACGCGGGAAGCATCCACCTCTCCGGAGAGGTACATTTTAACACAGTCCAGGCAGTTAAGCCAATCAACATGGCCTTTCAACGTTCCAGCAAGGAAAATTGACGCCTCTCCTGGTTTCACTATTCTCACCTCCAGGCAACCCGCTGTCATTCCGGCGAAGAGAAGAACTAGTGGGCCAGTTAAGCAGACAAGGCGTAAAGCCAAGCATGAATAGGACTCGAGTTTAAGGCAAAATTGCTCGCCCATCATTTCAGCCGCTGATGCCACACCATCGGTGAGTGTGAGCTTCAGAGTAGCACCTATGATTCGATCCTGACTGGCTGCACAGACAAGTAGCTGGGTCTCCAATGCATCAGTGTAGCAACCATGGACGCTGATTACAGAAGTGGCGACATCAAATGAGAATAATTCCCTCTGCGAATCTTCTCCAGCGTCCCAGAGTTTAACCTCACCTAGAAGAAGGCAATCAGAAGTGAGAAGTTATAAATTAGAAATTAAAGGAAAAAAAGCTCACCATCTGTTGAAGCAGAAACAATGAGACTATGGAATCGAGTGATAGTGGGTCCCTTGAAGGAGTCAATCCACGTAACACAAGTGACTGCTTCTTTGTGACCCGAAAGTGTCCGAAACACTCGAATGTCATTATTGACCGCTTGAGCTAAGCAGACGGCCCGACTGCTACCAAAGACTAGCATTTGGGGACGACCGTTGTGGTGAAAGCGTTGTACAGAAATACAGCTAGGATTTGGATTGATAGCAGCTGCGGTATACTCGCACACAACGCCAAAGTTCTCCGTGGTGACAGGATCGGAGTAATTTCGACCCGAGTCAAGCCCTGCCTTGTAGGCGATGAAAGCTCTACGATTCCGAGGTTGTGTCATCGGGTAGGGCTGCGGAAGCGCCGCAAAGTCCACGTCAGATACTGCAGACATCCAGCTGCCAATAAAGCACAAAATTCTGAGAAATTACTTCCTAAACCGTCCTACTTAGCACTGGTAGACCGCCGGCCCTACGAACTCTACTCAAGGTTACCCTGTAAACACACATTCAGTAACAACAGTGAAATCATATTTGCTCCAGGTAGTGAACCCACTCAGTTAAGTGTTTATCACTGTTTCTGGAAGGTTTGCGCCCCTCCTCTCACTCCCCCCTCCCTACTGAAATCAGCAGTATAAGTGGTAGCCATCGCCTCCAGATATTTCCTCATTAGCTTTCACCAGGCAAATGACAGGGTTAGTAATGCAAACAAAAGGCAAAGGATAAATAAATCGAGAAGACCTAAGAAAGATAAAAATTTATTGACGACAATACGTAGCAATCAATACACACAATAATATACAAAGGAACAGTGATGCATATAAACGGAGATCTGTACGATGCTGATCACGGTTGAATTGAAACCTACAAGGAGAAATAACTATTCGTTCCCAATCGAAGTGACGACAGCATAACTTTCTGCTACCTGAACACCTGTCAACGATACCTGTGCTACTGAGGTGGAATCATGAAGTCTTCGAAAGTGTGGCATCCCCCAGGATCCATGTCTCCAGATATCGAGTCATGATTTCTCGAATAGTCTTCTGATAATCAGCAGGCATCCAACCATGATTTGGATCACAGATTTTCCTACACATAGGTGCTGCTAACATCTCCATCACTTCGGGGACGTCAATGTCAACGAGTTGATAAAGGATCTGTCTGGCATCTGGCCAGCTGGTCTTGCTGAATCGAAAGGCACTGGTCTGAGGAAGAAGAAAAAGAAGGAAAAAATGGGGGAAAAGTGCATTACCAAAACTCGCTAACTTAGGCAAGTCACATTCACCTCTGGATGAGGAAAGATACACAAAACCTTCAAATAGGATTAACTATACCAGAATAAAAGTCACCCAGACTCATGGGCTCGACGAAACCGATAGCACAGACAGTTCAATTAATACAGTTTGTTATTGAGGTAGTAACATACACTCTTTGATGATGCGTGAACAGGCAACGGTGACTCCCCCGAGCGCATAGCAGCCAAGGCGGCGTCAATGATGGAGGTGTCTCTGACCTCATCCATATCTGAGCCGGAGGGATCAGTATCTTCACGATCATCAGCTCGTGGTCTTCGACCCGAAATGCACAGCTTGGCTTGCAGCCGAGGTGAGCGTACGCGATAGTCAACAGTCTAAAAGTAACGCGGTAAGCTGTAAAATGTGCTTTCGGTGGAAGAAAGTTGATGCTAATACTGTAGCCATGGAATTGAATGGAAAACAAAATGACCAATGCAATCCTAAAAATTTGATAGTAGAGCAAGCTATATCAATATCCTTTGTGCCCTTGTGTTAGAATAGATAAGGTCCATCAAATGCAGCCTTTCATGCCTGATAAATACGAGAAGAGGGGTTTTCGGCAGGGTCGTATCCGAATCGGACCCAGACGCGACCCCAGGGTCCATTTGGCACGTAGTAGGCATAGGCAGGGAGAATTGTCTTAATCGCACACTCACGAACACGCTTCCAATTCAAGCTGTGAACCAAGGCTGCCTTACCCCAGATGGGACGTCTGCGGAATAACTAAAGTTGAGCAATGCACGAGTTACCAAGAACGAAGTACTTATGCACATGCAGTTGATGAAGAAGTCAGCGAACACAGTGCTCTAACCTTTTCAACATCATGAGCCAACTTTCGTGTATGCGGTCCTAGGCTTGTGATCGCTTGTAGAGCTCCTGGATGAGCAGCAGACGGTATGGGGTCCCCAAAGTTAATAAACATTGCATAGCTTTTTCGCTCCTTTCGATCTACAATTTGGAGGATGAAAATGTTAATTTGTAATTGGTCTCAGAAAGTCTCTAAGTGCATTAGAGAAACCCATCAAACGGACAAAGAGACTTGAAGCTTTCAACAGGCAGCTTTAAGATGCTTAGCGTTGAAAATAAACCGAGTATAAATATGGAACGAACTAGAAGGGTCATTTAAATCTACACGTTAAAGTTCGCCGAGAAGTCGTTTTCTAATATGCGAATGTAAGACGGTTTGCTTACGGTAGGGATGTTGCTGACTATTATTTTCCAGTTCCACATACTCATTCATGCGGAAGCGCGATGAGAAACAATACATGGTGGGCTGATCAAGTCGAGTGAAAAGAAGAGGCGGGAGAAAAAGGGGTATGTCAGGAGCCCTTAGGTAGGAATCCAATACACGCGTGGGCTCTTTGACCAAAAGTCGGTGATAGAATACGCGAAAACTATCCGGTGATGAAGCACAATCATAAGGTATTTTATTTGAGTTAGCGGGAATTCTTTCAAAGGGACCGTATTGGAAGTCGAACATAGCTAAAAAGACATGTACAAAAAGGCTGATTCAATAACCAAATGCTCCGCCGTAAAAAGGGCCTAAAGGCAGTGCCCAAGGCGGAAATAATTTAACAAGAATCCAAAGGCAATGAAATGCCGATTCAATACGATTTAGAAAGAATCGCACCATTAAAAAAGTAAATCCTTGACGCTACACCAACTATTTCCGCTGTAAGCTTAAATTCTCCGGTGCGACGATTTCTGAGTTGCTTAGCATGGATAATCAGCGCTGTTTTGGAGTGGGGATCCCCGTAGGCCGGTTTCGAAAAAAGCATTTCCGGTCTGAACGAAAGACGCAATCGTCGGGTCAGTGAATTGAAAGACTGAAACAGAAACAAAGCGCATGAAAATACCAATCAAGCTCTTGCACTTACAAAATGTATGGACAAATAAGATGGAGTAAGAGCGCATAACAACCCCAACGGATGCTCTAAAGTTCCAAGACAAATAGGATACACAGCTAAGTTCTTAGTGCCTGCAGGAAACAAGTGCCATGATGAAAATGAAAAACTACCTTATTAAGGGATTGTAATCCTCCCAAAGTTTCGATCGCACGTTCATCGTTCTTTACTATGCCCGGATACTGGACTATAAAAAACTCTCGGGGAGGTATCGTCGATTCCATGAAACGCTAATTTGAAAGTATCAAAACACTGTATTTTAATGCAAGAGAAGCATGTATAGGGCTGTCAAATAGACAAAATTAGGTGCTCGTATTTTGCAAAATTATGTGCGCAGATAATCTTCAATGTAAAAACTGGAAACACAGCTGGAAGTTGCAAATCAACAAACCGCAGAGACGTGTTAGAGGAATGAAATGATAGTACACACGCTTCGCAGACCGCGCAAGGGAAGATGAACCTTCCAAACAAACGCACAACAAACAGCTGCTTGACATTGTATTTAAGCATTACACTTTTGCTATCAGTTTTTTCAAAACTTTTAATTAGCAAATGCATTTATTTAAATTCTAAAGTTTTAAAAAGATTATGCTTCAGGCTTTGTGGCTCAATCTGCGACGATTGCTTATTTTTCTATTTAGATTTTGGCTTTTAATCCGTAAGCATATTAGTTTTTTGCATAATAATGTGTTAAGCTAATGGCAAATGCGCAGGAGGCAATGATTTTCTTTTAGGCTAGGAATCGCTTATATTTTGGAAGCTGGTGTCGTGTTGTAATATTTTGTTTGTTCGGACTGTAGGACCCGGTGACTTGGGTGGCCATTATTGTACTAGCCGGTTGGCCGGCCTTCAGGCCGTGCTAACAGCCCCCCAATCCCCCTGTTTTTATAATATATATTGTAGCGTCCCGAGGCTCCCCTTAAGGTAAAAGAAGGCGCAGTACTAGAGCAGAATATATATGTTCCGGGAACAGAGGACTTGGGGGCTGTTGGCACGGCCCGGAGGCCGACCAACCGGCTAGAACAAGAGGGCCACCGAAGTGACCTAAACCGGTAGTTCGAACAAACAAAGTATTACATATATTCTATCCAAATACCATGCCTTCTTTTACCCTGAAGTAAGTCTTGGGACGCTACATTGGTGGCAGCGGAAAGCGGACTTGACTTTGATGGATTTTTATCTGATCCATACCGCTTGTGGCAAAGTTTAGCGGTGTGAAAGAAGTGCATACGCTATGGAATGGAGAATCTCTTACATCCCATAACAGAAGGGCTGAGATCGACGCCCATCTTCGGCACCTCCTTCGCCCTCGCGGCACTAGCCGTAAAACCCAAGTCCTGTGGAACTGCCAAGAAGGACCAGCGAAGATTAACCGGCTAGTACAATATGGCCGCCCAAGTCACCGAAACCGGCAGTTCGAACATATAAACATTACACAGCATTTCTCTTCTTCCAGCGTCCTCCTCTCCCATGATAATGTGGCCTAATGCAAGATAGGAGTACAAATCCATGCTTTTGAATGGCTCCAGACACACACAACACATATTGTGATTCCAGGATTTTTTTGATGCCGTGGAAGAAACGCGATGGTATCGTAGATCCCTGAGCAAATGGAGCGATCGGGCCTCATAGGAACAAAATGCATGCGATGCTATCGAATGGCGTCTAGCACATTCTACATCTGTAGATACGCCTTTCGACAAAGATAGGAGAGTTGCCCAATAACAGGAGAGAGAGCTTACGGAGGATGCTTGACCACAACGTTGCTGATCCCTCTTGGCAGTTCTGCTGGACTTGGATTTTACGGCTAGTGTCGCTTCAGTTGTTAATAGCTACTTCGCAGAACGCGAGGGCGAAGTAGGTGCCGAAGATGGGCGTCGATACCAGCCCTTCTTTTATGAAATGTAAGAGATTCTCCAATCCGCAGCATATGCACCCCTTCACATCACCAAAGTTTGCCAGAAGCGGTATGGTGCAGGATAGAAATCCATCAAAGACGGGTTCGATTTCCGCTGCCACCATTGTAGCGCCCTGAGACTTCCCCTAAGATAAAATAAGGCATAGTACTAGGACGAAATTTATATTTTGGAACCAGAGGAATTAGGGGCTGTTGGCACGGCCCGGAGCCTGGCCGACAGGCTAGTACAATATGGCCACCCAGGTGGCCGGAACCGGCAATTCGAACAAATAAAGCATTGCCATTACTCTGGTAGCTTTCCTCTTGTCTATTACAACACGTGTTCTCACTTGGAATTTCAGTTTAATTTGGCCGCTTTTGCCTGGAAAGTTCGTAAAAGCTGACATTCATCCCATTGACTCCGTATTACTTTAGCACTTCCCACGGGTTTTATTTGTGAGTTGGTAGACTTCAAACTCCTAATAACTTTAAAATTCTTGTAATCGATCTCTTTAACATCACGATTTACTTTTGTTCACATATTGTAGGAAAATAGGTTATTCTAATAAATACATCGTACCACCTAAAGAAAACTTTTTAAGAGACAATGGAATTTTGTTACACACAATGGTGTGCAATATGTATATCCAGATGGTGCAAAGGCAGGACTGCATATGATAGACTTGAGGATATCAAAGCACAACTACTTCTGTGCCTTCACACCTTTGGATAAAATAACAACTTAGAATTTATTTGTAAGGCTAACATAGGTGCCAATCGTCTCCTTACGTGTCCACTATTCTTTAAGGGATAGTTTATTATGCTTGTCTTTTAGCCCTCCAATAATACGCGCGTGAGTCTAACCTTTATGTGATCTGCAAAGGACAGACGATAGTAGCGCGTAGTATCTTCTGCCAATGACACCTTGGGCACGGGCTGCTATATTAAATTTCCGTGAGGTGGGCTGTTTTAGACCACCGATTTTGAAGATCTCTAGAAAACATCAAATTTCCTTACGGCATAACTAGTTATTTATGCGCCATAGAACTGTTCGCAAACTTAAGTACTTTGATCTGATTAAAGCATTAAAAAATCTGTCCTGCACTGTTAGGCTGAAATCCTACTAAATCATCCAATGCCGTCCTTTATGCCGCAAACATCGAAGCTTACGGGGCTTTCTTACCTTTTGGATTCTCCCGAAGAAAATAAAGGAGATCAGAGGGAGAGAATGACACTCAAAAATTTTTCACCTTCCAAAAATGCCACTAATGATTACACGAATTGGTGCTTTTTGGATTTAAAGGTCATAACTGATTCAAAATAATTATAAAGCTGCTAAGAATAACGGTACTCCTGTAATACTTTGTTTGTTCGAACTACCGGTTTAGGTCACTTCGGTGGCCATCTTGTTCTAGCCGGTTGGTCGGCCTCCGGGCCGTGCCAACAGCCCCCAAGTCCTCTGTTCCCGGAATATATATATTCTACCCTAGTACTGCGCCTTCTTTTACCTTAAGGGGAGCCTCGGGACGCTACACTCCAATTCTCAAGACATAGGTGACAAGTTATTACACTTCAACTTTTAATGGAAATTTTTGGTCAAATGGTGAAGCGCTCGGATACACTGATGGCTTCTTTACAAAGAGGAAGAAAATTAAGTGCCAAATTGATTTATTTAAGGGTAACAGCTACAAATAATGAAGTCGAAAAAACGCATTCTCGCATTTAGAAAAACTCTGCCGTTGTTGAGACAAGGTTTCTTAGTAAAATTTTTTGCAAGCCTACAATAAAATTGGCTAATTAGTTTCCAAACAGCGATGAGTGGAGGAATTTTGTTTAAGAAAAAAGAACAATCGATGCTACTGATCAACAACTTAAGCCACGTCGGTGCCTTATATATAGGAATCTGATTGTAAAATTGCATCTCCTGAGGAAAAATTGCGGAAGCTCTCACACTAGAACAGCCTTGTGGCTTGTATTTAGGAATAGAACCAGATTATGCCTGTGATACTTTGTTTGTTCAAATGCCGGTTTCGGTCACTTGGGTGGCCCTCTTGTTCTATCCGGTTGGTCGGCCTCCGGGCCAGGCCAACAGCACCCAAACCCTCTGTTTCCAGAATATATGTATTCTGCCCTAGTACTGCGCCTTCTTTTACCTAAAGGGGAGCCTCGGGACCCTACATTGGCGGTAGCGGAAAGCGGACCCGACTTTGATGGATTTTATCCTGCTCCATGCCGCTTCTGGCAAACTTTGGCGGTGTGAAAGAAGTGCATTTGCTACGAATGGGAGAATCCCTCACATCCCATAACAGAAGGGTTGACATCGACGTTCATCTTCGGCACATCCCTCGCCCTCGTCTTTGATAGGGAAGCTATCAACAACTGAAGTGACACTAGCCGTGAACTCCAAGTCCAGTGCAACTGCCAAGAGAGACCTGCAACGTTGTGGTCAGGCATCCTCCGTAAGCTCTCTCTCCCGTTCTCAGATGTAGAATGTGCAGGATGCCATTGGATAGCATCGTTTCATGCTTTGCACGCTTGGATCGCATGCATTTGGTTCCTATGAGGCACGACCGCCACATTTGCTCAGGTTTCTACGATGCCCTTGCGTTTCTTCTACGGTATCAATTAAGCCTGGAATCGCAATATGTGTTGTGTGTGTCTCGACCCATTCGAAAACTTGGATTCGTAGCTCCATCTTCCATTGGACCACATTGTCGTGGGAGAGGAGGGCCAAGAGGGGCGCATTTGCTGCACTGAGTGCTACGCGGAATAGATGGCACTACAGGAACACATGCGTTCGAACCTCGACGACTGGGACGGTTAGCTCGTGGGTGCTTCTCGCAGCGCAGCACTGATTACGTTGTGATGGCTGACACGGGAGGCGGACGAAGGGGAGCGTCGGAGACGACGCTCGAAAGCAGAGAGGGGCTGTGTAGTACTCTGTTTGTTCGAACTGCCGGTTTCGGTCACTTGGGTTGACATGTTGTTCTAGCCGGTTGGTCGGCCTCCGGTCCGTGCCAGCAGCCCCCAAATCCTCTGTTCCCCGAATATATATATTCTGCCTAGTACTGCGCCTTCTTTTGCCTAAAAGGGAGCCTCAGGACGCTACAATGCCACTAATGTTTTCAAGAAAAATTTAAAGAATTTTAACAAAAATGCCACCAAATAATTCTTCTCGGTATCAGCAAGGCCATGCTTAAAAATATTCCTCGTTATTTTTATACCAAGTCAAAAGTGAGGAGCTAGATTGGCTGGTTAGGGACATTTTAAAATCGCTTGCCAACGTATATGCATTTGCCCTCACACAAGGCAGTAAAAAGTTAATGAATTTTAAGTTTGATGGCGACCAAATCAAACGCGCAAAGAAGTAGGAATTACATGGAATAACATTTGTAGCTTATCATGTGAGAAGAACTGCTTGCCCAAACTACTCAACTAAAATTCCAAAAACCCAATATGTCTTTTGGCGATGTAATTCGGTCAGTTCCGAATAAGCGACAGTGATGTAAATTCGTTATGATTAATTAAAAATTGTTAATGGTAATAAGAGCCTTGACAATTCCTAATATGAATTCCAATTGAATTTGTTTATTTGATATAACAAAGTAGTGGCTTTGTTTTCACAGAATATTAAGTGGAAATTTCCATTTTGGTGTTATTCGTGTGCGAATTAGTCGTTCTTGATGACTGGTAGGCCTTCTGCCATTCCTAATGTCTGTTAAAGATAGTTTAAATGGAGTTTATATCATTATCGATATGTCGTGGATGTGGCTATCTTCAAAGTATCCAGTATTTAGACCTCATTGGGTTGATTATGTGCCTCATGTCGTCACTCATTACATGGTAGTCAGCATCGGAAAATTTCATTTATTACAGCGTATTATCTGATGTTTTTAGCTCTTATTATTGAAAATTGCTCATACTGATGATAATCAATTTTAACACTGGTATGTGGGTCAATGTGGGAGAGGCCGTATGTTAGTATGTCTGGAAAGCTAGCTTTTTTGGTGATATTTACCACTGCTTTAACGGTTTATCATTTTTTGCTGTATTTATTATCGTAGTCCTCGAGAGGCTTCGACATAATTTGTTCACGCCTAGAGTGGCACACTCTTCAGGGATTTAGATTCGTCTGGATGCATAGTGCGTTATCTTATAATCTAACAGTATTTCGTGGTTTCCAGTTCTATTGGAGGCCGGTTTTACGCCGATATTGTGTGCATGTTTTTCATCTCCTTTCTTCTATTTTATTAACCTAACGGCCTTCCATTTTGTATCCTAAACTTTCTTATTCCGCAGTGATGTTTATCTCCCTCTCCTTGTTTTCTAGATTCCTCGCTCCTTAGGCTTTGAATGACGTCACAAAAGCAAGCACTTCACGCTCAGATATCCAGTGTGATTCACGACGATCTCCAGTGCTTCACAATTCCGTCAAGTAATGATTGCAGCAGTTGTCCTTCCAGTGCCAGTGCTCGAAGAAGAGATGAAAAGAAATGTGCTGTTTGTGGGGATCACGCTGTGGGCTTTAACTTTGGGGCCATTGCCTGCGAGTCGTGCAAGGCGTTTTTCCGCCGCAATGCACTTCGGGCCACCGTAAGTTGATGGATATCGTGATTAATGCGCTACATTTTTACCCCATCACAAATATCTTAGTGTTCGGAGGGGTTGTGGTGCTCCAATCCATCGGTAGCCCGATATAATGCACAGTTTTTGCTGTTATTTTGCCCTTGGTACTTTTGATTGAGTTATGAAAAACAAATAATGCGAAAGGCCACTTATCAATGCCTATGAATTCTTTGCCGCGAACAGCTGAAATTATTTAATCCCATCGTCTCTGTGCTTTTTGACCTTGAGATGTGACCTGGAGGGTTCACTTCTCAAGTTATCTTCACCCTTTGAAGACCCACTTTATTGAATCTACAAATGGATCAGTTCTCTGTCACTGTTTTTATTGAAATTGATACAACGCATAAAAGCCTTAGTTTTTTGTGAAGTCTTCAGCGACAAGCGTCTATAAATACGGCTGTTTTCGGTGACCTTTTTTGATTTTCGTGTTTGTTTACTTCCTTGGTTAGCACATTGCCAAAATATCGAGTGGACTTAACGGACATAGAGTGTTTAAATTTCACGTACGTCTTAGGCTGTGGCATTGCATTTGCATCACCAAGCCATTTTTGATTGCACAAATCACGCGCTTTGTTGTGCAGTCGATGCATGCTCCCAGTTTTTCATATATACTCTGCCTTCCCGGTGGGAGTATAATGTTCAAGTAATGATCTTCCTCAACACGTGGTTATTCAAGCTGTGTAGAACTACCAAAATTGTGTCTCCACTTTTCTTTGATGTAGTCTATGCAAACCTCGATTGTGAAATCGCCTGACGCGGGGGTAAAAGTTCGGTATCGCTCTATGTGCGTGCATGATGAAGATGCTGGCAGTCTGGTAGAATGTCAAAATTTGCGTTTCATGTTTGCGTGTCTTATGTTTTTTTCCTCATGATCTAGCCTGTGATCTAAGTGTGCCTCTTATCGTACAACCTATTGATGTTTTTCCCCTAAGTCGTTTTAGGTTCATTGGGTGGAGTCTTTTGCATTTGTTGACTTTTGGGTATGCAGGCTCTTTGTAGGATTGGCCATCCATAAGCTTCATCAATTTTTTCTGATTCGCCCTGTGCCTTTCACAAGCTTGCTTACATTAGGCAAACACCCAGGGTAGAGTTAAATTCTAGCCCCAAAGTGGCATCTTATGATTTCCACTGGTTTACCTTTGTCTATAAAGTGGAGAATGGGGTGTTGCGCTGGTGGGAGGGTGCGCTGGCGAAAAATTGGTGGACCCAGTTGCTCCATGTTGCCTCAATGTTTATCAAATATTCAGTCTCATTCTGTGCATAGCTTTTGTTCCTGGTGCCACATTTCGAGTCTGTTGAGCTTGCGCAAAATCGGCAATGGACCTTCAGTTTTTCTTTTAGGCAAGAAATCAGTCAATCTTTAAAGTACTGTTGATGCTGTTTCTTTTCATCCTTAGATTTTCCCATTCCTGGTGAATCGGGGTCCTTTGTGAATAGGGAAAGGTCGTAATTTCACACTTAATACCTTTTCAAATTCCCCTGTTGTGAAGTCTTGAAAACAAGGCGGTATGTAAAAAAAAGAACGCACATTAATCATTCCCCGCCTACTGTGGGTGAGACGTAGGTTTAAAGCCCTTAATTTATGTGCCTCTTGGTCTATGCGACTAAGTGGTTTTTTTTCCTTAACCGATAGCCCTCCTCCACTGATCAAATTTCAAGGCTTTTTCCAGTATCCCTTATTTCCGCAGGTGGCTGTGATGTTGGCCTTTAAAAAAGGGAAAACAGCTCTGACCAGGTTAGTGTCCGAATGACTCGGCGTTTCGTGGCGCTCCTGAGTCCAAAGTCTATTGGGAGACTATCGCTTGTAACGCCTCTTATGCGTGTATAAAATACCGGGAAAAAAGTTATCCATGATTTTAAGGGCAATCGGGACTGGTAAGACCTTGGAGTCGTGTTTTTTAATGACTCCTGCAATTGGGATCTCGTGACCTTTTGCTCTTCCAGTAGCTTTTTTCGGTCCCACTCTCTTGGGTGCTTGGGCACGGATTAGCCAAATGAAGCTGGATACAGTTTTGGGAATGCCATCTTGGGGGTTGGAAGTCCCAACATCTTTTCAAAACTGCTACTTACCAGTTTTTCAGCCACTCGTACCCACCAATGAGATAACTAAAAGTTAGGCCAGTTTCTGCCCCAATTTATTATTATTCTGTCTGCACAGTTACTTCGCCGTATTTCAACTCTAACATATGTTTTTTCGTCATTTTTTAGATGCCCCCATGCCTATTCAACGGCAATTGCTTGATACAGGTAAAAACGCGCCGATTCTGTTCGCCCTGTCGTCTTTCCAAGTGCTTTGCTGTGGGAATGCGCAAATCATGCATCATGGGTGAGGCGTTTTATTATTCTGCCTTACACCTTTACGCTAAAAACTTCACACCTAGTTTACTGGTCCCATTTCAACCTGCTTTTTTCGGCCGTCTTGACAATTTAATTGTTTTCTTTGCATCATGCTGCAGCACTTTTACGATCTGTCAATTTGTGGCATTCATTCATTCCAAAAGTATTGTCCCACACAATAGTGTAGCCTAGTGGTTACCTTGTCGTGTGACACAGTGTGTCACGTTTTTTTGTTGAGATCATAGGCTAGTAATCGTGGTAGCTATCATCTACCTCGCTTCTGCTTCATAAAGGCAGTCATTAACCACTTCTATCATAAGGCTAAACTTCAACTCGGTCTCTTGAAATCTAATAAGGCTTTGCAGTCATTGAGTGATATGCGTCAGTGCAACCCTTGAATAGTTTTTCCCCCTATCGTTCGCCACTTTCTCTCCCTGTGTGTATGCTGACATGCATGGCGATAACCACTACCTTCCCCTCACCCTCCAGCCCCCCCAGACTTGCGTAATAGCGTCAGCGTTCTCAGACATATCCACTTTGCAGTACAATTCCTTGTCTTCTTTTTCTCATGTAGCCTTGTGTTTTAAGTGGAACACACACACACACGTACTTCTCGAAGTTTCTGCCCTGCCATAATGCATTACTCTCTTCTCTCTAACCATTTAAACATCATAATCCCAGTCACTTTGCTTCCACTTTTGTAAACCTGTAGATGAAAAAGCAAAGCGAGAACGGAGGGAGAAGATTCAGCGCAACCGAGAGCGAAAAGTTGCTTCAGGTCAAGTTGCTAACTCTGGTAGCACTCGTGGGGGGGCAGTTGCACACTCCAATTCGCCTCTACGGTGCTATCAAGGTGATCCCTCTCCCAATCCCGACTACCATTCACACTCCCTGGCCTCAGACCCCTCAGCGCCTCTGCACCATCAGCATCACCATCAACAGTCACCACCCTCATACTATCCTCTGATCTCGACATCTCATTCTGCCACGACCACTGAGGCACTGCCCTCAACCGGTTGTCACAATGTTATCAATGAGGATTCTGGAATGCAGAGTACTTGGCAGATGGTGAGCTCACTTTTTTCCTAAATACGTGCACACTCGTTTGGCATTCCATGCTAGAAGCAGAGTGGGGTGTTAACCTTGAAATTTAAGCTGAGCAGCCCTGGCCTCCTTTGCATTTAACACTTGGGCTCCACCTCTTCCCTTCTTTCCTTCAGCCTCAAAATCTCCATGAGGATCGCTTGCCTGCGGTGAAGGGTTCGATAAGTGAGTTAATGTTTGCATTTAAGCCTTCAAATTTCCAATCTGCCTGGCGCAAACTCTGAGACGAATAACTGTATCGGGTAGATTTCGAATTTCACGGCTAACTTTTATCTGGTATTCTAAACTCCTTGCAGACGCTTACCCCTCCCATCATCTACACCAGTCCCATTTGATGGCTCATCCGTCATCTTCCGGGCTGCACCCCCAATCCTCGTTTGGCGGTTTGGAGTCCTACTCGCATCCAACACATCCACTGCCTGAAGCACAGGGCACGCCTGAGGTAACACCCAATGAGGCTTGGTTACAATTGATGACTTCGTCGAAGACAGTCGAAGACAATCCCACCACGCTACCCTATTTTGTTAAGAAGCCAACAAAGGCACCTCTGACCACCTCGGCAAAGTGTCAACCCCCTAGTGCGAATGGAGACTCGAAGTCGGGTGTGAAAAATGTCCTTGATGGTCACGTTTGGACATTGGAACCGGAGGATCCATCAAACAAGGTGAGGCTGCTCTTCACTACCCCCTGCCAGTGAATCGACCGCCTCATTCCCTTCAATGCAATGTGAGTTGACCTTATGAGTGGTGGTTTTTTGTGCCTTCAGGAGTGTATAGCGCTGTGTCCGAACTTTTTAAAATCGGGGATGGCTCGCCTCCTTTCAAAGCATCAATGGACGGCGCTGAACGACCTTCGCAGTGCCTATGAGACGTCATTCCTCGACAGTGCCTCCGATCATGCACCCGAGAGCAGCTCAAACATTACCATAAGCAGTTTGGTGAATACTTCCGGTTTTTTAGTACGAAAGTTCATAAACTTTGCCAAGAAGTTGGCCGACTTCTCCGTTCTCGGACAAGAGGGTCAAATTTGCCTGCTCAAAGGGGTTGTCTTAAATGCCCTTTTTATTCGCTCGGCCAGTCATTATGATGTTGTAAAGGATGTGTGGCTCACACCAAAGGGTGAAATACCCACCAGTATACTTAAAATTGCTACAGGAATGCAAAATCTCTATGAGGAGCACGCCAAGTATTGCAGGTTGGTGTGTTAGGTGACTTTACAATCTGCTCCTTCTTTTTACCTTATTGCGCCTTCTGCCCTGTCCTAATTATCTCAACCACCTTCACCGCTGTAGGAACTTTGCCGATGTGGTTAAAAGGGACTCCCATTTGGTGGCTCTGATGCAGGTGTTGTGTCTCTTTGCTCCAGATCGTCCTCGTCTTTCCGATCGTCAATCGGTCAGTGGATTATTTTGTTTTACCCACTTGTCATTTGGATGTGGGATTAGGGTAGACCTGTGATCGCATTGTTCATCATTATTATCATGCACCATTGATGGGAACTTTATAGCTTATTAACGGTTTTAAGGCTCCCCAAGGACTTCTATTGTCCATACTTGATTATTTAGGTATCCAACATCTACGATCGTTACATTCTACTGTTGAAGCACTATCTGGAGGCTCGTCATGGTTTCACCCGAGGTCGCACCCTATTGGCCGCTGTATTGACTAATCTGGCGGAGTTACAGGCTCTAACCGACAACTATGGCCACATTCTCCTCCACGTCGATCCCAGCAAGGTGGATCCACTGATCCTCGAAGTATTCAATCTTTCAGATCGTGGGAAAGCCAGCAAGGATGGGGTGGAAGAGGGAGGCGACTCGAGTCCTTTAATTATGGTTGATGGGAACGCGATTAATTCTAGCCTAACTAGTACTTCCTGATGGCGCATCCATCCAACAAATCTCAGGAAAAATGCGTCTGTGCCTCAATTTCGTGACATAAATATGGGTCAAATGCCTACCGAGTGATGTTGATGTGCATATTAGCTTGCCAGCTGTAAATAATCGCTCCATACTTTGTGTGTGTGCTTCAGTATTAGTGTGTGTATTCCAACTCGTGTTTGGCGTCATCACTCACCACACACCTATTCTCCCTCTTCTCCTTGCTTTCCTAAGTGTACGACGTTTGTCCTCTTTTTTTTGAAGTGATTTTCCGTAAAGATTTGTGATACGTACGACTTTTTCTCCTCCTCCTCAACTCTCCACTCCTCAGCTATTGCCTCTGACTTTACGATCCCCTTCCTCTGTACTTCACTTGTTCACTCTGGAGTCCACATGTGTGTACACATATTTTGCATTTTGAAGTTAAAGTAGATGCTTGACTATGACGGAACCACTTTCGACTCTCAGACAATGGATTAGTGTTGGGTTTCCTGTCCGAATTTTTATATGAAGGATCAGTACTTGTGGTCTATGTGCTTCGTGCCACTAGTAAAGAATTTCTAAAAAGCAAAATTTGAGATTTTGGCAGGGTCGCTCTGACTTTTGTTAAGAGTGGGGTTGGGGTTGTGAGGAGGCAATTTTGATCCTCAAGTTCCACCATTTGTCTGGTCGGAACCGCGCCAGGTGTACAGTTAGGTAGGAGGAATATAACATGAAGGCAATTGTTGGTTTTTTTAGGCGCAGCATCTTTACGATGATGTAGGGCTTAGCTAACGGTACGAAGGTTATTGGTTCGGAATAAAGAGGCAAAGATTTATTTTTAAGAAATCCTTAGCAAAATGCAGGTCTCAGCAACTGGATGCAAAAAACATGTGCAATCCTAAGGTCCAGCTAAATAGGTGGAAGCCCAAAATGCCGTTACGGTTACACAACTGTATGGTTATATTTAAAGGATGGCAACTTTAGTCCTTAATGCAAAAAGTCTCGAAAAATAGCCAATATCGTTTAATGCTAAGGTGCCTGTTAAAAGTACATCTTTCCCTTAAAAAATTGATTAGTAAATGGGTTAAAGATGGAAATAACATGCATTTCATTGACAAGAGGAAAGCTAGTGGAGTAATTGCAATACATTATTTGTTCGAGCTGAAAGTAATGGTCACTTTGGTGACCATATTGTACTGGCCGTTTGGCTGACCTACGGGCCGTCCCAACAGCCCGCAAGCCCTCTGGTCCTTGAATATATATTCTGTCCCAGTACTATGCCCTATTTTATTCTAAGGGAAGCCTTGGGAAGCCACAGTAATCAGTAGATGATTATTAATTGGTTGGTAAACTTCCATCTTTAAACCTTAAAATTTAAGACCATTACGCTCGTGATTGTGAACAATTAAGTACTTTTCCGTCAGTAATACTTCACGTTATTCCATTGACAACAAACATTTGTTTCGGACCAACTAATAGTGGTTTTTCAGCAGCAGCGGATTGTAGTAGTCAGCCGATAGAAGGGCAGCAGATAAGGCTGTTTTGGTTGGCACAGTACCTAATTGTTTGTGGCTTCTACTTAAGTACGGTTCGCTTTCCTAGCTTCTACCAATAACTTTCGTTTATTAATTCGGTGTCACTTACAATGCTCATGCATGGCGTAAGATCTCCATCTGGTTGGGCCCCACCGTTTCTGTTATCGCCGCTTTTCAGTCATTTGCAGACCAACAATGATCATTATAGTTTTGCCCACTAGCTCACAACATAGACCCATTGTTACATTTGGCAGTCCACTACTTTACCATTTCTGCTAAGTCCTGGTGGTAAATAAGTTAGGCAGCAATGCCGGAAAATTCACCGTTGTTTTTTTGTGAGCGCGCCTACCAATCAAACGGTAGTTCGTTGGTAAACTTCAAGTTTTGGCTTAACACAGAGGTCAGTGCATGTGGAACGTTTAGGTGTCAAATCAAGGCACTTTGGGGCTTAATAAATTTGCTGTCACCTCAATGCCTAAGTTAAACGCAACGATGGGATATGAACCAGAGCAGGAATGGTAAAAGGAGGCACCGCACTCGGGCTAGAGGCATGCACGAAACTGAAGAATTTGGTCCTGGAGAGGCAATTACAAGAAAGCTTTCTTTTTAATAAGCGTAATTCTGCATACGATTTTTTACATTTAATACGCCAAATAAAATTTAATTAACCTCATTATAAACAAATACCCGCATATTTTTACAATTCAGCTTGTGCGTGATGCTTTACCAATTGCTAAGGCAGCACTTCATAACTTTTGTTTTGTAACAAAAAGCATATTCATAAGCACTTGGCGATGTTGTTTGACTTCTCCGTTTGCCACACTCACCCCGGTGGCTATTTTGAATAGAGTTGGTCATTGTCTGTTGCACTTAAGGCTTGGTTAACGTCGTAATTCCTGCAAGTTTTTGTTTTTTTCCTTTTCTCGAAAATTCGCTGATGCCTTGGCCTGTAATTTCGTCGTACTTTAACCCATTAGTTTCGTTTGTATGAACTTTCGTTCATATTAACGCCTATATATGTACCTACCGTCAACCGTCACCTTAGTCAAAAGCGTTGTTTTTTGCTTTTTAATACCCTTTTTTTCGCCTTTGTTGGTGGGGTCTATACGCGATTTTTGCTTGGTATAGCTGATATTGACTTAATTGATGAAATTAAGGAGGGTTTATGTTTATTCCGGTCGATTATTGTTACGGCAGCCAATAAGTCACGAATGTTTACCCTAATCCTCGATTTGAATGGTATGTGGTTCGATAAATTCGTCAAAAATTGCTGTTGCTCTGGCATACCATGCGATCATTTGCTTTTCATTCATAGGAAAACTTACAATACTGTCTCTCTTTTTAGAGCTATGGGTAAGGAGAAGCCGGGATTCCTCACTCCCAAAGCCATCTCAAACCGGATCAAATCGAAAGGACTACAGAAACTACGGTGGTACTGCCAAATGTGTCAAAAGCAGTGCCGCGACGAAAATGGATACAAATGTCACACGAACTCCGAATCGCATCATCATCAGATGAAAATTTTTATGGAGAATGGTGGAAAATTCATCAGTGGTTTTTCTTCCGAATTTTTGAAAGGCTATCTTGACATTGTGAGACGTCAATTTGGTGGCAAGCGAGTTCATGCTAATGTTGTGTATCAAGAATACATAAAGGATAAAGAGCACATTCACATGAACGCCACTCGGTGGCATTCCCTTACTGGTCTCTGCTTGTGGCTCGGCAAGCAGGGTATTTGTCGTGTTGACGAGACTGAGAAGGGTTGGTATATTGAGTACATTGACCAAGATCCTGAAGCTGAGAGTCGCAGGGCTTCCGACGCTCGACTGACAAAAACTGAGGATGAGATAAATCGCCAACTACTGAGTATGTTATTTTGTCCCTCGTTTCGCCTCAATTTGCTTGGATTTTATTTTTAGTTCTACATTATCGGTCTCTACTACCCATCTCTGGATACTAATGACGGATTTTGTGCATAATTTTGAGTACTTTTCTTCAACATTGGTGGTCTGCTCCTATGTTTTTTTCCTACTCATAGTTTCATCCTTTTCAGACAAGTGTTTTCGCACATTTTACAGCTAATCAAATCGAGAGGGCTGCAGCTAGCAGATCGATGACAGACGAAAAGGACGCCAAAGAGGTGAAACCTCTCGTTCGAGAAGGCGATAATGCACCTATCAAATTGGATCTGCAGCTTGGCTCAACCAGAAACAAACCCGGTCCACAAGATGGCGATACTGATGTACAGTCTAATACGCCAGAAAAGACGAAAAGGTTGGACCGAGTTGCCGAGCCTACTAGCAGTAATCAGATGTCACCAAGCGCCTTCAGTCGTATATTACCTCCAAAAATCTCTGTAGTCGAAAAATCAGACACCACCGGAAAAGTTCAGAAAATCATTGTGAGTGTAATATTATTAGTTGGTATTTTTTGTTGTCTTCTTCGAAGACGCTTTATATCTATGTGTAGCCTTTCGTAAAGTTTAAACCCAGGCACAACCTAGTGTTGGTGGGTGGTGTGGTGATTGTGGCCTACTTCAGGACCTTAATTGGTCAAGTGCGCTTAGATAGTCATTGCCAAATTTTGTCGATTTCTGGGTTTAGAATCCTCTCTTATTGGCGGAGAAGAAAGCGCAAAAAAACAGAGCTCTCTCAGACACCGAAAAAATACACCATTCCCCAGTGGAAGGTGTCAAAAGGAGCAATTTGGATGAACTAATGGCTGAGGAGGAAATGTACAAGGAGAAACGGAATCGCAAGGACTATTGGATGACGGTTGGAATTGAGGTTAAACTGACTCACCATAAACTTCCTAAAGATCTCCTCTATCGGCATGCTGTGATTATAGACATGGAGGATGATTACACGGTAACCCAATAAAAACTATACTATTTCTGTTTTAATTGGTTTGATTGGATTTAGAAGCTATTAAAGCGTTTCCTTTCCGTTAAAGGCTCTTGTTAGAGTACTAAATCCCTCGAAGACCAAGCTAAAGGTCGACCAGGATCACGTGGAAACGGTTATACCTCCCGTAGGTGATCCTGTTCTCGTCGTCAACGGTGCCTATCGTGGTGAGGTAGCCATTCTTAAACAAGTCGATAAAGAAAGATTTCGGGTGGATATGGTCATTGAATCGGTAGGTAGTGTCACTTGCTTGAAAAGGAGAAAATTCGGGGCATGACGGTTAGTCGAGGTGATTTTGTTCTCTAGGGCCTCTGCCGTGGCCGTGTGGTTCGTGATGTGTCCATGGAGGATGTTTGCAAGGTCTGCGATATCGGAGAAAATTGAAGTGCACCCCCACCCACCTCCCTTTGTAAATATCTTTTTGTGTTAGAATATATGTCTTATCGTATTGCCATTCTGTTTGTGATATCGATTCATGCGTTGCTGTTGGTTTCTACCACCTCTCCAATTGTGTTTGGGGTAAGAACACGATGTAGGTAAGGAATGCTGCTTCCCCCATTTATTGTATCCTCCACTAACTCTTCACTCGGTTCTCCAGACTAGCACATCCGGTGGTGTTTTACTTCCAAAACCGGGCAATCTTCCCTACGTAGGTAATAGGAAAGGTGAATCCATTTCCCACTAACTAGCCGCACACTATAAATGGCGTTATTGATCTCCCCTCCCTTCCCTCCTTCTTTCCCCATCAAAAAGCTAACACCAACTTTTTTTTTCCCAATTTTCGTTTAAAACACGTCAAAAAGTATTCACAAACCTCAATCGTGTCAAATATTTGCAAACATTATCATTCCTTGATCAGGAATCCTATCACTGCAACAACGAGGCGGTGAGGTTAGATTTCCGGACGTCGGGTACGTCGTTTTATCCTACTGTTACCTTTAAAAATTTCGCCATGAAAAGGTTTGCCCAAGTGTTGATTATCCCTTAAGTAGTCAGCAAAGGTGGTGGTTTTAAATGCAACTTGAAGTATCCGATTGTCTAGGATGAAACCACTGAGAGCCTGAATAGCCTTCAGAGCCTCTTCATAATTGCCCATTGTTACGAAAGCATAACCCTTGCACTTGCCTGTCGCAGGATCGATTGCCGTTTTTACAGTGTGAACTGCTCCAAAAGGCCCAAATAACTGCCACAATAACGCGTCGTCGGCGTTAGCATTAAGGTTTTGCACCACTATGCACCACCCATCGTTTGTCAAGGCACCAGCATTAGCAGCGTAGGCAGGTGCTAATAGGGCTTTCATGGGGATTGGTATGTCCATCTCATTTGGAATGTTGCCGCGCTTTACACACGGGATGTTGAATTGAGGAAGAGGCGGTGGTGGAGGCTTATGAACTAGGAAGTTGGTGAGAGGAATTCCGGCGGTAATTTCGCCTCTGTGAGGAGGTATTGAATGTCTCATCTTTGATAACGACATTGGGCTATGAAGGTAGCCCCAAGCTGCTAGCTGACAAAAACCCAACTGTGTTCGTTGCCATGAGGGAGCTGGAAAGAGTCTGTTGAGGTTGACCGGTGAGGAAATGTTGTGCTCATTGCCATATACTTCGAAACGTGACATTGTAGGTGGATAAAATGGCGTGGCACGTGAACGCTCGAGGTTGTGGAACTGTGGTACCTTTATTTGAAATAGGTTAGTGGCAGGCGGTACATGGGTTGGAGTTGGCAGGGTGGTCAAATCCTCGGTATCGCAGTACTTCGACTTTTGAGATGTTGAAGTCATCGAGGAGGGCGATGCCTTCTTTCGTCTTCGATAACCGGATGATGCTACTGTCGAGCGTGAGGACAGGGAACGATGACTGTCTGAGTGGGAGCTGGGTGAGTTAGCAAATTTTACCATCATTATATCATTCGTTTCGGGGAATTTGTAGCCATTCAGTTTTTTGATAGCACGCTCCGCCTCTGAGCGTCGGTCGTAACGAATGAAGGCGATGCCACGAGAAGCTGATGTCCTCTTGTCACATAGGATACGTGTAGTTATAATACGTCCACATGACTTAAAAATGTCCTCCAATTCATTTATTTTTAAACTTCTTGGTAAACCGCAAATGTACAAATTGGCTCCCTTAATAGCATCACAACTTGGACGTGCTATGGACACTTTGATTGTTTTATTCTCCATTTTTAAACCATTAAATGTATCAATTGCCTTCTTGGCATCTGTTGCATTGTAGTACTTGACAAATGCATAACCCAAACTCTCTCCTGTGGATTTTTCACGTACAAGTTTACAATTTTCTATCTCACCAATACCGGCAAACAGGGAGCGGACCTCTTCTTGTGATGTATTCGGTGGCAGGTAGTTGACAATGAGGTTAGTCTTATTCTCCACCCCTGACATTGGCGCGTGTGTATGGGATTTAGCAATCCGATGTACATCAGCCGTGTAATCGCCTATCGACTCTAAACTTGACGATTGTACTGAGTCGTGTGAGGGCAATTTAAGGTTGTAGGCCCCTTTTCCCACCAGTAGAAGGTCTCTTCCATCACCAGCAGCCTGAGGCTGGAGATATGATGACCGAGAACGAGTGGAGGTCCTTCGGGGTCTACTACATCCGTCAACAACGGCAGGATCTCGTCCACCAGATAATTTATTTGTTATCCCATGCATTGACTTCGAGGTCGCAGCTAACATTCCGTTCTCCTTTAAATCCACCAAAATCGGCGCGTTTTTTGTCTTTGCATGTGCAAAAGTAGTTGCTTGTTGTATCGATTTTCCCCCTATTTAAAAGGGCAAATCAGCTGATTGACAAGGTCACTGCATGTTAGATGGATTCTGCAAAGTTCATTTTTGCCAATGTTGTTGTGTCAAATTTGATTAGACAGGGGATTTATTACTTTGCACGTGATGACATAGTCGGTTTGTATGAGTCCTCCATTAACGTGGAGGAGGGCTTCTCAGCGCCTACGAGTTCAACACCACCGCCTCAGCCTTCGTGGTTTTTGCCCTATATTCTTGGTCTACAAATGAGCGTTTTATATCTCTTTGTCCAAACACTCCGGAAGCATGAATTGCCCAGTGGGAGAATACGTAACATTCTCATCGCTCTGATTGGCTCGGATGTGTTGTTCAACTTGATGGATGTGCTACAATTTGCACTGTATTCTAACTACGGTGTTGATTTGGTTGGTTTCATCTCAAAGGGACATTATGGGACAGTCTCCTATCTGATGGATGTGTTACAACACCTGAGCGTGGGTCTTCATCTTTTCCTTTGTGCAGATGTCTCCAATATGACGCCAACCACGCTTAAATCAGTGTCCGGTCTTAGCCTGCTCCTTAGTCTGGTTGCAAATGCCTTTCTTGCTCCGAAAACTTTTGAATTGCCAAGTGAATTGCAAAAGATGGAAAGCTTCAGTGCATATAGGACTGGTGTTATTGACGTTAACTACGCACAGCGACTCAGCTCCCTCCATCTTCTGCCGTGTATTGGACTCACAATAGTCTTTTATCACCAGAGAAGGCAAAAGGATCCTCGAGATGCAACTCTTGAAAAATTGCCAAATGAAAAAGGTGATGAGGAGGTCTGTGTTATCAATATGAGGAATTTCGTCCTTCGGTCAATGATTTGTCATTGTGTTATTAGCATGCTATACTGCTTCATCACTCTAGGAATCAAAGCAAAATATGAGAGGTTAATTGATTTCATTAATCAGTTTGATACTCCTGATAGTACATTGCGGAAGTTTGGTTACCTGCAACAGGCCACCAACACCGTTTGTCTGTTGGCCTGCCTCAATCTGGAAAGTGCCAACGCCGCTACAACATTCGTGGATGAACTAGAGTCTGAGTTCCAGCAGCCACCTTCCTGTCTTGACGATGGATGTGAAAATGAATTAGATTAATTTTCACCTTTTCTTGGCTTCGTGTTGCGATAGGCAGATAAACGGCTTACTTTACGGTTTCCCATTGTCGCTTAGCAAATTCTGTTCTGCAATGGAGATCACTTCATTGTCTAGGGGCAAAATAATCAAGTTTAAAGCAGAGATCAAATATTGGTCCCACTGGTTAATTCAATCGTAGCCTGGCAGAGTCCTCTATTATCGGCAACGGCAATTTGTTTTTACTGACCTTTAAACGACGTCATGTATATGAACTACAAGGCTTAGTCGCGCAGTAAATAAAGCTAGAAAATTTTAGACTTTAGCTTTTTTTAAGAAATGCTACTACCATAAAGCACAAATTTTACGTGGAGCAAAAAATTGTTTTGACTGATAGTGATGAATGCTGCATGCGCTACGCGCCTTTGTGAAATTTGATTTCGGGTCTGCTTTTTGCGTCGGCCCTTGCTAACTTTCCCACTTAAGCTAGAATGAAACTGCGTGGTTATATAGTAATACTTAAGCGCGATGGAACGTCAGGATCATTCTGTGACTGGCGCGCAGACAAGTGCGTTTTTGGAAGGTAACATCGCTTTGCAGCTTGTAATATATAGTGACGGGTCCTGTGATGTACATATTAAGTTAGATGCTGTTGCGCCCTTTCACTGTAAACTGGAAAGAATGGAAGATGGGCGCGTCTTCGTTGAAAGCCTTTCGAAAACTGCAAAAACGTTTTTAAACGGTGTTCCTGTTACCAAGAGAACATTTGTTGCTCACAACAGTCTCTTAACTGTGGTAGATCGTAATTTCAAATTCCTCTATCCGGAGAACTCGGTCTACATCCTTAAGTCTGTACGTCGTGTGAGTTTAATAGCTTCATGCCTCACCATTCGTTTATCGGGTCGGACACGGTGTTTACGTTAGTTTGCTGCCAGCTACATATTCTTAAGCTAATTGGTCAAATGCATTTGCATCTTTTTGCATTGCTAACATCTTTTAATTAGTGCATATTTAGTGCTTCTGAGAAGAATATTCTCTTTTCTTCCTAAAGTCTATTAGTAGAAGGGCGTTTTATTCACAGGCGTTATGTCGTGCCAAGAAGGGAGTTCCTCTCTCTCCACTGTTGACGAGTTCATCACGATGCATTTCCGAGGTGTCCTCCTTCCCAACGGTTGTATCTAGTTCGCCAAAACCTTCACCGCTGCAAAATAAGCATGTAAGGACTCCCACCTTATCTTCTCAGCGTAGAGGGCTCTCTACGAGGGAGCGCTATGGTCCAACACCCACACGACCTGCGGCAACGCCACCTGTGGTTAGTGTCGAACGTCATTCACTGAAGCGTGGCTCTTCTAAAGCTGGCAATTATTCAAGTCCTACGCGGAAACATGTGAAGGTGAATGCAGTTTCTAACACTCCTGTGACCTCTGGTTCGCCGAGTATCAGATGTCTGCGCTCATCTTCTACTTCGAAGAAAGAAACGTCACAGACGAATAATTCTTCCTATTATTCATTGAACGCGAATCAAACTGGTCAAATTGGCTTATTCGACGTGTCTTCTAAGTTGCTCAATGCATCTTCCACTCTTTTGATAATGGGGAAATCGAGAGATAATATTTTGGCGAATGTCAATTCTGCTGGTGCTCTTGACGCGGCTCCTGACGGTCACAGTAAGTCCCCTGACTCACCAGTCTCTCAAGGTGTAACCTCCACAAGCAAAAGAGTAAGTCGGGATTCATCGATTCGTCAAAACTCTCCAGGTAGGCTGGCATCCTAACTTGATGAAAATGTTTCTAGGCAGTGCTGCTCTGCACAATTCGACTTGGGCTGAAGTAACACGTCAATCTAATACCAGTCTAAGAGTTGAAAGGAGATCGCTACCTAAACTCATCGATTCCGATCAGGAGGTTGCCAAGTCTCAACCAAACACAAGCAGGAATTATTTAAAGGAATATCGGGCTGTAAAAAAAGGCGTACAATTCGGTCCAAGATTGAGTCCTGAACAATTTGATTCTCGTCTACCGCCTTCAACGCCGGTCAGGCGTGGTGAACTGCCGCCCTCGGGCTCACTTCAACGCACTTACGCATCAATTGTAAAACATCGTAGGTCTACTTCAATGCCTCCAATACTGAAGGATGGACGCAGCGCCTCATCAGAGCAATTTGGGCCACAAAAAGCTTCAGCTAAATTGAGAACCAAACCAAATCTTCGTGCTCTGTCAAGAAATCTCATGGATTCGTTTATAGATGATTCTACGGCTGCTTTGAAGAACTTGGCGAATGGTACTTTGGATTCCCCTGCATCGGACCCAATCTGTGCTTCTGTAGCAAAGCCGATGGCGTTTTCTAAAGTGTCGTCTTCTGATTTAGAGAATACGGAAAGTGGCCAGTCCTCTAAACTTCAAAGTGTCGTAACGAATGATTCCAATGTTGATATGGATCATGAGGGAAGGTCTCATGATATTTCAGATTTACTCACGCCGATACGTACAGGCGGACGTGGAAGATCTGTCCAATCGGTGCCATCCAGACGTCGAGGAATTGTAAATGCTAGTTGTCGTTGTCCTGCTGGTCGCACCCTTGCCAACGTCATTGGAATTATGGATGCAAAGCCAAATAGTCGGAGAGGCGGATCACTTGCATCCAAGCTCAACGTTCAGCTTATTCGTCCGTGCACTTCTAGAAGTCGAAATGCTCCGAGTTCACGGGTTTCATTCGGTGAAACTTCTTTTGCGTTGCGATCAAGTGTTCAACGATCGGGCACAAGAAACGTGTCATTGTCAAACTACTCGACTCTGGAAGCGTGCCTCGAGCATATGGGCACGCCAAATGCCCCCTACCCTGGCAGAAGTCTGGAAGTGCGTACCCATACGAACACACCGAAGATTCAGTCCTCTTCAAGACTCTCTAGTGCTCGTAGACCAGCGAGGACGTCAAGGACTGAGTCTTTTCCAGTGCTATCTGATACGCAGGGAATCGGTTCAGATAGTAGCTCTGTTCAACCAAGTGAGACCAAGCCAAGGTCGGAGCTTCGAATGTCAACTAGGCTTTCCAGTGTGCGCTCTGTCATAAAAACACCAGATGTTCAGGATTCATCAAGACTGTCAGGCATTCGTGAATTAATGAAGACTCCGAAGTCTACACTCTCTCCAAGACTATCTGGCGTGAGAAAGTTTGTGGAACCCCGGAAGGTTACGGTTTCACCGGTTCCGTCGGGCATTCGAGAGTTAGTTAAGGCACCGAAATCTGTATCTTCTCCAGGGCTATCTGCCGTCGGAAAACCTGTGAAAACCCCGAACATTCAGGCTTCTTCAGAAATGGAAGTCATTCGAAAGTTACCTGAAAGCCTGGAGCTTGTACTCTCTCCGAGCCTATCAGGTGCTCAAAAGCTCGCGAAAACACCGATGGTTCAGGCTTCGGCAGAGCTGTCAGACATTGAGGAATTAGTACAGACTCCGAAATCTGTGCCTTTTCTAAGGCTGTCGGACTCTAGGAAACTCGCTAAAACTTCCCAAGTTCAAACTTCTCCGAAATTGTCCGGTGTTCGGAAATTGGTGGAGACTCCAAAGCTTCTACCTTCTCCCAGACTCTCTGGCGTTCGGAGACTCGTGAACACACCGAAGGTTCAAGCCTCTCCACAACTGTCAGGCATTCGAGAGTTAATTAAAAATCCAAAGTCTGTACCCTCCCCGAGACTGTCTAGTGTAAAGGAGCTCGTGAAAACACCGGAGGTTCAGTCCTCTCCGAAATTTTCAGAAATCCGTGGACTTATGAATGTTCCGAGGTCTCTCCTATCTTTGAAACTATCAGGTCTTCATAATCTTATGGAAATACCGAATTCGCAGAATTCTGAAGTCGCTTCGCAAAAAAATACAACCTCAAGACTCAAGCGATCAAATGTAACTTATTTGCCTTCACTTGGGAAAAGGCGCAGGTTGCAAAAATTGAAAGACGTTAGTGCCTCTCGAACTCTCCCTTCTGCTTTAAGTGAGATTCGCCAGACGCGTTCCAGAACTAAGGCGCCTACCACAGGTCTGAATACGTCGGCGGCTGAAGTTGCTACCAATTTGGATGGAGAGGCTGAAAAAGTCCAAAAGAGGAAGCGTGTGGGTCGCACAAAATCAGTTCCTACTACGTGCATGGAGTCCAGTGCTTCATCTGCAGTAAAAAGACTACGCAAGCGATTAACTCCTCTTGCTGAACCATTATCCCCTAGAGTAAGTAAAGTAGACCAAAAGGGATCCGTTAAAATGAGAGGAGCACGCGGTGCTAGGTCAAAAGCAAATAAAGGTGCGAAGAGCATGTTGTCTCCGCAGCATTCGACACTTGATCCTTCGGTCCTTTCGCTTAATTTTCAGTCTGAGAATGAGACAAAGGGCAGTGCCTTTGGAATTTGCCCTTTGATAGTCCGACCAAAAAAAGTTGGTAATCGAAGAACTGGTCCATCGCCTTGTGGTGCTTTAGACTCTCCTCCACTGCCGCCCTCGACTCACCAGAAAAGAAGAGGTGCACGAGCAGGCAAACCGACCACCACGGTTATCAGGGCTTCAACCAGCAATCGAAAGCGTCGTGCATCTTCTGGGAAATCGTCGATTCCACAGTTGGCTCCATTACGGAGAAGTAAAAGAACAGCGCCGAGAGGGGCTGCGGTGAGCCCCTCTGTGCAACCAAGGCAGGTTAAAACTAGAAAAAAGGTACAGTTTTCCAATCCTGAGGCCATTGATATCGGCGGTGCGGCGAGTACTGCTGGTGTGGATGAAGCCATTGGGGGCGTTGGCACAACCGCTACAGGTAGGAAATGTAGGATTTCGTCAAAGCTTGTCTCACCAAAAGGTGGGAGTGTACCGAGGCAAACCAGACAAAGGCGAAAAGTTGCTGCCTCCCCGACTTTGAAGCCACTGCGACGGGGCCAACCCAAGAAGTAGTCGGCTTGTTCCGTATCTATTTTATATGTATAATAGCCTTATCTACATATTTGCATGACGCCTTGTTTGTACTTCACTCCATCAACGTGTGTGTTAGTGTTTTTTATGCCTAAATTTGATGTTTTTCTGTCACAATTGGGAATAAAATGCTGGTTTTGTCGCAATGGATCTCTTACCCCTGTCGAACGTGTAGGTTTTGATGTTGGGTTGATTTGTGTTTCCAGCGTTTTTGATGTGCGTCGGGTGGATTTGCGCGAGGGATTCGAGTGTGTATTTTCACACATGATGCGGAGTGGTGGTTTAATGGGGTGTTTGGGTGGATGGTAGTAGCAGCTGTCGATGCAGGTGCGGTAACCCGCGTGGGACACGCCTCGTCAGGCCTCACTTATGAGTCACACGTAAGTACGAAGTAGACTTCGATACGTTATGGTGTAAGTTATTGGCTCTGGACTCAAGTTAGCATCGGAAGTGTGCGGTAAGGCCGAAATAAACATCTCATCGCGAGGTAGTTTGTAGTGAGTGCCTTTGCATATAAGTTTTTGATTGTGAATACTAAGACCAAAAAGATACAGTTGAATCGCGACTGCGGCACTTTTCTGAACGTAAGTGTGTGTAGTAGTACAGGTCCAACTCATGCTTTAGTAGGTTTGATTATTTTCATACCTTATTATTGTAAAACAGCAAGATTGTCAATGACTTCATAAGCAATCATGGTGCGATTAGTATTGAATCACAGGTTCTAAAATATGTTACCTGGAAAAGGAACACCCGTTCTGATGTGTTATGGCGTAATGCGAACAATGTCTGCGAATCGCAACAAGAAACCCCAACCTGCACCCTAGCATGAGCCGTGCGGCCTTGACTTTTAAAAACTTTTCAAAAACGGGACATTGTGTTCATTTGCAATAACAACAATTAGCCTGTTCTTATATGCAATTACATTAAAGTATCGCCACTATATCTGACACCCTTTGCATTTCATTTTAAATACAGCTGTGCTTGACGATTGTAAAATTAATAAAAAAATTCCTTTTAAGACCCGTCTTACGTGACTAGCGTTTTCATTTTTTTGTTTACGATAAATTTTTCAATTTTTACTACTACAATTGCAGTGCCTTTGAACTTTCCTGATGACGTAGGAGTTCATTGGAATAAGATGGAGAATATTTTTCACCCCTTAGATTATCTATAACCATTGTCTTTGACCGGAAGCCATACCGCCAACCATATTTCTACCCCGCTAAAGCCTATGCACTTGTGGCAATGAATGCAGAGATGACCAAGTTGTATGGATATTACACAGCCCTACCTTTCTTTTTAGCACCCTCTCTGGCTCTCTGCTTGGTTAATCCCCAGTGTTGGTTAACATTAAATATTCAGTAATCTAATAGAAATGCTTTTAAATCAGCCGACCCATTAAACGAATTGGCTTTAGCTGAGAAGACATTTGAATTCTACTTCACTTACCCATCCTAGCAGCTTCACTGGATCTGGAACTTTATGTAAGAAGGAGGAATGCGCAACCTCAAACTGCTGAAACTCGATGGTGTCACGCAACGACATTGGCTTCTTAAGATTTGGTTCTGTCCATCTACGTGCCTCTTGAAATATTTTTAGCATGTTTACTTGGTTGGCACCTTTATATTACGTGTCACTGATACCCTCGTAACAAAACATTTCAGATGGTTCAAAGCTTGTTTTCTTTCAGCTACCATTTTCGCTCACGCAGGATGCAGGACTGGCTTAGTTGCCGAATGCTGACGTCATTCTTCAAGTATTTGTCTCATCAGCGTCCTGCTCTCCCCTTCTATCGCGACAAGTTTTATTATCAAGCATATTCAGTCAATGTAGATTTCCTTTGGGGTTGGTGTAGCATCTCGAAGTTTGCTTGGATACAAAAGGAAGCATGACACTTTTGCATAATATATCTATTCAGAAATCAGGAAGGAGCTGCGGCCGCTGGCGTGGTCTAGAGGCCAGCTTCTCGGCTCAGGCAATATGGCCGCCATAGTGACTGCAATTGGAACCAGTAGACAAACAAGCACATTATTACAGGTGAGTTGGTACGTTGCTGTCAGTAATGTTACTATCAGACTCTTTCTGGAGGTATTAAAGTTTTCACATTGTCTATTGAATCCTAAATCAGATTTCAAAGGTCGCGCTTGACTTAGACGCCATGACCTTGAATTTGTGGCAGTGCCTTTTTACTTTTGCTGCCTTACACATATCACCCTCCTTCGCATTATTGTTCCAAACTAAACTGAAGTGTCATTTTGTCAAATATATGTTTTTAAAATTCCCGTAAAGTTTAGTTGGTACATAGGGCATCCATTTAGCCCTAAACAATTCGATAGCAGAAAATTGTGAACATACTACTCATTAACGCACTAGCTAGTATTGCCTCGGTTTTGGATTCCGAAACTGCCGTGTAGTCAAACCTGCGCCAGAAATGCTCTCAGTCGCTACATCAAGCACTTTAATGGAAAAGAGGTCGTGTAAACAAACTAATTGTTTTCACACTTTTTGATTGTGGTTTCTGACATTTGACACTGCAGAATCCCATTGATGTTGTTGTAGTTGATGCCATTTTCATCGAGGTCACTAATTATGCATGTGACTGTGTGCATAATTGCCTCGTCCAATCTTGCGTGGGCGTAGCGACCTGATCGGGCTTTGTGACAGGGATAGCGAAGCGCTTGGGCACACACATACGAGTCCATTTCTGCCATTATTCTGTTCCAAAATGTATTCCTCCCAACATTCTTACTCGACATCTTATGTTCACTCGGGTAAATTAGTAACTCCAAATTGCCAATAGTAGCACACATGACTCTCTTCGTTTTTTGGGGGTCCTGTGCACTGCAAAAGACTGCCTAGTGGTTAACAGTTCTGTCTCGTGTGATAAATACAGCTTAGCCCGCTGTAGGAGAATCTATATTTAGGTTTTATTGCATTACAAGTCCACATTTCCTCCGAAGAAGGCATACTTTTAAGTTGCCAGATGGAGGAAGTTTAAAAGTTTGTTAATTTGCAAGAAAGTTTGTAGTATATCATTTAGGCGAGATTTATTTGGGCAATAAACTACACTACGGCGGAGAAAGTTACAATTTACACTCACTTATTTTCATTGATGGCAAAGGTCAAAACGGAACTGCCACACACACAAGCACGCGCAATACACCCAAAGCCGTGTGACCGGGTATTGGATTCAGTGGTTCCCACATCTGCTTCCGGCGGTCCTGGACTGTGAGCTAAAGATGAGTGGGTAGAGAGTGTTTAAAGTGTCCAATTTCAAATGAAGGAGGTGGGCGGACTGGACTTCCCCTCCCCTGGTCTCGGCACGAGGTGGGTCGGTGAAAGTTGTCTGCCATTTGGCCCGCCAATTCAAACAAATATCGGTAGCAAAGGCAACACCTTCCAATAATGCGGCGGCTTGTTCAGATAACCGGTAAACTGACAGCTTTTCTAGGTAGATGCGATCTCGTCCCGTCTGTTGCATTATGAAGGCCTTGAGACAGTGGAAACATTAAATGCTACATTTAAACACACCGCGCATGTTACAAACACCGCCGAGAAGCTCAAACTATTCGCTCCGCACGCTTTTAATTCGGAAAGTTAAGACAAAAAGCGCAAACAGTGTCAGTGCCCTTGGAAAAAAACACCCGAAAACAAACGCCACCTTATTTACGACACACACTTGGCACAACCAACCACCTTTAGACGTGACACCTGTCAGTGCGAAGCTCGCAAACCTAAAGTTAATGTTTTTCTATAGGGGACTCATCAAAATTCCACTCGTTGAGCATTTAAAAAATTGGCCAGTAGCGTTCACAACATTTTAAAATACGATTCTGACGCCTACCTCGAGCTTTTCTTCTATATCTCAGATTAAATGAGACCTATTAGTGAGGCAAGTAATATCCCACCTGTCATCGTAAATACTCGTTGCCTAAATCGTACAAGATGTCAACCAAAGTCACCTTGATAGTCAATCAGTAAAGGAAAAGTTAATTTTGTGTCAAACTTATGAATATTGGCGTCTCGCCAATAACATTGGGAAGGCAGAAGGGGTAAAAATAGAGACGCTGCTTCACCGCTGTGATGATTTAACAGCCAGTTTCCTTATCGTCAAAACTAACTATTCAAATTAACCTTGCTAAAGTTCGGTAAAAGTTTCGTAATTTTAGCCACCAAGTTGTAATTACTTGTCTCTTTTAAAAAGGGGGAAGTAGAAGCCACCTTTATTGGTCGAACTCAAAATAGTAGATGAGATTCACGTATCCAGTTGAATTCCCGGGAGAAAGATGTGTAAGTGGACCTTCAAACAACCAACTGCATTGTGAAATGACGAAGGAGGCAAAAGCAGTTTGTGTAAAAGCACAAAGTTTGTTCCGCCGTGGAGACCAGATGCCTGAAACTTACCGCCTGTAATTGGCAATTCGAAGCAATTCATCTCTCCCTCTCGGGAATTTCCAATCACTCAAACAAAGTTTCTCCCATGAGAATTCAAATACTTTCACAATTCTCTTCCTTTAAATAAGGAATAAGTAGCCGTTATCCCCTGCCTGCAACGAAGGCAAATTCTCACCTCAAGAAACGAAGTTCCAGTCCTTTTCACATCTCTATAAAGGTGTTGATGGACCTAAATTTTGAATTTGTCGCCTAAATTGTCACTCATTTCAAAGTTGTCCAGGCGATTGAGTTTGTTTCCCTCCAAAACCGGTGCGGAGGCAGGGCCAGCTGATTCCTTCCCCAAACAACCAATAGGTGCCAACTTTAGCCTGATTGGCCGAAAACAAAACCAATGGGAGGGCAGAACTTCGAGCGAGAACTGTGCATAAACATTTGAGGTTACATGCGCTTGAGCCATGTCTAACAAAATCCACCCATCGCATTTGGAGTGTACAATCTGCCAGAAACAAATTCACAAATTACTTTTAGATTCACACTCTGGCACAACTTTCACTCTCAAGTGTACGTGAGTTGTGTTTACATTACCGTTAAATGCTGCTGACATGTAGGGGTCCAGTGGGTAGTAAGGTCAACGTGCTGCACTGCCAATCAGAGCGGAAGGGGGGAATGAGTAAATACTAGTAAACTAATAATTGGAACAGATAGATTTTTCTATTTTTAAGAAACTAACTAATTAGGATTTCATACTATGCTGGTTTATTTCTTCGAACTGCGCAAATATTTTTTATTCCTCTCTGCATTGAGTTGTTGCCATGGCTGATCGTAATTGACAATCGAAGACGTGCCAAATTTTGACGATGACATACGAAGTTTAAAGTGGAGATATAAAGGACATCCTGTCATAATAGTGCTGATATATGCGGGTCAAGTCTCCTGGTAGGTGTGTCGCCGTCCTTGGAAAAAGTACATGAGACATTAATTCAGGCGTCAACGCTGCCCGAGTACCAAAATTTGTTTACTTTTTCGGAGTAAATTTTGTCTCAGGGCTCTGGAAACAGAACTCAAATTGACAGGTGTCCACAGGTCTAATGAATGGCTCTCCATTTTCCTCCGGTTAGGAGTATTATGCTTGCAATAAAAATTGTAAAAGGTGAAGTAAAATATAAATGAGATTAAGGTAAGAAGTGCAATCAGGTCTGTCACTCATAAGCATGTTAAATAGTATCCAAGTTATTCCAATTGTTTATCAAGCCTTATGAACCACCCTTCAAAAAAGGAATTAAAAAATTATTTGTGGAAACATAAATCTCTTGATACCTTCAAATGCACACTCGAGATGAGTTTCACAGAGGACAAAAACAACTGCACTTTTATGGTTAAATCCCTAAATAGTCTCGTTTATTGCTGCCATTTAGCCACAAATTTGAGAAGTGTTTTGTTTAAATAGCTCTAACTGACTTTTGCAGCTTTTGCTTGTTGTTGCGATTTGAATGTGGAATTTGTTACCTCTGAAGGGTCAGGGGCATCCGGGATGCGTACCGATTGGCGAAATTTCACATAGAAATTTGGGGTAGTTTCTTTGGTTTTTCTAAAATGGCGTTTATCAAGGTTAAGCTTAAGCAGGTTTTGTAGTTTTTGTTTGAAAATACCAAGAATGATTTATAGGAAACAAACTCCTTTCAGGATAGGCGCATAGCATCAGGAAAGTTTGTGTCGACCACCTCATTTGATCGCCGAGCTTACAAAATTCGTTAAGCTAAATGGCAGAAAATGAACTGTTTTAGAAAAAACTAACCCTTAGTCATTCAAATTCCAGAAAGATGAATATACAAGAGCATACGCCAATTCGTATAGGAGGAGGGCGTCTGTCAAATTCCTATCCCCATGAGTTCAACTATGCAACAGCAATTAATGCAAGTCAAATCCCACCGATTATCGAGGACCGTGTCAAAAGTCTACAAGTCGTTGTGAGTCCCGTGCACTTTGTTCCTTTTAAGCTGATCGTTTCCAATTCCCTGCCCATAGTTTTACTGGCTCAACAATAAACCACGTACCCACAGCGATCAAGTTTCCCCCTCCGATCAGGGAATTACCGGATTAAAGTGGGATTAGATATTTAGGTGTTGGGCCATTCCTCCCACCAGTTTGCTAGTGACAACTTATGAGCGGCGCGTATTAGTTTAACTACCCGAAGTAATTGAATGTGCAGTCCGAGTATAAAAATGCTTGCTTTTTGAGTGTACGATTAGTAGCGTTTGCTGTCACCCATCCTTTGACGAATGAGGATCAAAATCTCCTTGGTGGCGTTTGCAAGGTATTAGATTAGAGGCTCCATGCTTCCTGCTAGCTACAACAGAAGCATTAAGAGCTACGGTAAGACACCTCTTGCAAGCGATCGAGCACTCCACATGGCGTGGTAATGAGTGTGAATTCGACATTACAAAGAGATGCTTCGGAGGTGCTTGAAGAAGGTGGATAAAAGAGTGTGGTCGCGCAATCACACTTAAGCATAGAGGACCAGATTATGCGTACGTGAGGAAAAAAGCGTCGTAACAACACCCGAGTCAGCATCAATTAAGGAATGAAGGCAGCCTTATGAGCATGGAGGACCTTTGACATCGAAAACCGACACATTCAATGATGCACGGTTATTGCGTAAATTCTAACAAGCTAATGTGAGTAATTTTAACATTAATTTGCATATTATGCTTTAAAAGTTTGCAATTATAAAAAGCTTTACCCACTTATTTGGCGTGTTCTGCTTTTAAGCTTTTCTTAAATATTGAATGCACAAATAACTAAATATATTTACACCTTATGATTTTTAGCATAAGACTACCAATTAAGTCGTCACTTCCCTCTCGTAATGCGATAAATTTTACGTGATTCTTACTTGTTTTAAAAATGCTCGAAATCAAGATGAAATTACACAGCCTCACCTTCTCACCTGTTATTGGTTGACATTAAGTTCAAACAGCTTTGCACGGTTAATCTCGGCAAAACTGCAGATTACGAGTAGAAGGTGAGGTGATCAACGTGTACGTCGGTGAATGATGCAAAAATTGTTTTATACCTCTAACACCCCCTATGTTTGCACATCTTTTCAGCGACCTCGTGTCTCCTCAACCTCTCCAATGCGTTTTTGTGTTCAAACAAAAGATTGTTTCGTCGTACGAGTGATTAAAATAGCCGACAAGAAGACGGCCCGTTTGGAATTTTCCACTGGTAGTCCGACATCAGCGCTGGTTGAACCACTTAAAGCTGCTTTGCATGATCCCCAGAAAATGCAGAGCATTGAAGAGATAATTTTGGAGGCGGTAAGGGTGAACAACCCCTCCGTATACATTGGGTTTCAGGCCCAATTGCCTGCAATTGCTCTGGGCTACGTGCTGAAGTCCACCTCCGCGGATCAGGTGAATACGTCAAACTCGTTGCAAACCTACCGTCAATGCCGCCTCGGTAAAGGTGTGCGTCTGTGTTTCAGCTGTCCCCTCTTGGGCAAAGGACTTAACATTCGCGATTTCTTCTCCGGAAAGGTGTACCAAAGGGTACTTTTTTATCGTGACAATATACATCAAATTTGGCGCCCGAATTTTGGTTGGCTGGTGACTCGGTTTTAAATTGGAGGCATTCATTTAAACGCACTTCGGGCGCGCATCGCCACCACAAAACTGCCTTTATTTACATGCACAAATAGACATTTGGCAATCTTATATTGAATTCAGTGACTTACCGACGTAGCAGTGAATTTGACGCTTTTTTGTTTAACTTAGCTGACAAGTTGGGAGAAGAGTTCACGGCATCCAGGCATCCTCAATGAGGTACTGCAGGCTCTGAAAAAGTCTGTGGATTGGATGCTGGAGCAAATTCAGTTGAATGGCTTACGAACGGTTCTACCAGAAGTGGATTATGTGTTTTATCCCTGCGCCTCAATTCTACTCTCTCAGTGAGTTTTGCCAGCCTCAGTGTATTGTGCATTTTTTGCTATTTGAGGTAGGCGTGGGAATTTAAAATGAACCTTGAGATAATGCAGTGTTATTGCCTCAAGTACCCTTATTAATTAAACGACTCAAAGTTCATTCGGTGTCATGGTAACAGGGTGCGAGAACACTTTAAATTTACCTGGAAATTACCCCTAATCTGACTGGCGGATTTCGTCTCTACTTAACCTCATGGTTGAGTTATGGATGAAAAATGGTGTAACAAGAGTAGTCGCTATTAAACAATGATCTCGAATTTATCCATGTGTACCTCAAGAGGTGTTTTATACTAATATATCTATTGCCGCCCAGACAACAAGCCATCCACGCTTTGAGCTGTTCATTAGATTCAACAACCTCAAGGTGTACAGACTTGGCTGAACCCTCTAGTTAAAACAGCGACTTCTCACCTCTTTTGGCTCAAAAGACCAGTTCTGTTAACATTCCTTCGGGTAGAGAGAGAGCAAGTCGTCAGTTGTCAATGCTTACGCTGAGTCAAGGCCCTCAACAACAACAACAACAACGCCAAAATCCACTTCTTGCATCAGTTATCAACTCTTCACGTCCACTCTCCGCCTACGGCACTTGCTTCGATGGTAAAGGAACAGAAAATACGGTAACGAAGTCTTTGGATAGACAGATATCCCTGTCCGCCGGTGCCTACGGTTCCCCTCTCCACCATCTGCCGGAATACAGTCCTTATGGTGAGCCTTTACTTGAAAAAATGTCTCCCCTACCGTCAGGTAGGATTTACCTACCACTTGTCCACCGCTTAGCTTCAAGACCTTTAAGGGATCTACAGCAGCATTCAACAGGGACGTCTTCCATCAACAGTATCTGTCACACTGATTATAATGAGGCACCCACCAATCGAATGTGCGGTAGGCCCTTTATCAGCGTCTCTGCGAGTCCACCGGCTCGATGGGCATCCAATCACGCCTCGCCCATTTACCCAACCCTTGAAGGAGGTGAGACTAGCGGCACATCGCCTATCTACCTGTCTGGTGTTAACCCTCAAAAGGCGGGCAAAATCTCCTGCTCCTCCCCTCTGTCCAAAGAGAATAATTTTATGACC
Source organism: Taenia multiceps (assembly GCA_001923025.3). Classification (NCBI taxonomy): domain Eukaryota; kingdom Metazoa; phylum Platyhelminthes; class Cestoda; order Cyclophyllidea; family Taeniidae; genus Taenia; species Taenia multiceps. The sequence goes on from CM010311.1 coordinate 16,098,532, forward strand.
GCGGTGAGTTGGGATTCCTCAGGTTTGAAAAAGAAGGTCCACTGTATGACGGCTTATTTCTTTTCCAGTTAATCAATGAGGTCGTAGACCGCCTGCGTAAAAGTCCACATCTACCTTTGGTTGTAATGCCAACTCAAACACCTGGTTCACCTCCCATTGTCTTTCAATTGCCTTCACCCGACGTCATATTTGTTGGTCTACCAGCCACAATCGGTCACAATGGACATGAGAGACCACGTTTAGTCACATCACCAGCTGATAGCAGTGCTTTTGTGGTCACCTCAAAGAAGTCAGCAAATAGTTCAGTTGGTCTTCTACCCCTCAACTATTCTCCTGAGCGACAGGATGACTCGACTTTTACTGTTTCCGCGCCTCATCCGGGCTGCATTTTGGGTGTCTCACCGGAGGGTGATCTCTATGAATTTAAGCCATCCTGAGGAAACATACATCCCCCATCGCGTCATATCAATATCTTAAAGTAAATGTATTTTTAACCAAGTAATTAAGTGATCTCATCACAACATCTTCCCCATTCATCTCCTCTGCCTTACCCGACACTACATAGGCTATTAATCATGTAAATGATTGGATGCACAGTAAAAACTCTCAAAAAAAATGCGTTCTTAATTTTATAAAAAAGTGAGGAAAGGGAGCGGCATCATTGAGCTCCAAGTACCTGCATCCGGCCGAATTATTCGTCAATGTCAAGGTCAACTACTTATTCCCTTATAAGTAGATGAAATGGGTATCAAATTTCTTCCCGAATTCTGGAATCTAAAAGTGAGGTTTAAGGTGTTTCGTCCCTTAAATAAGGAATTAAATCATGAATCTGAGCTACTTTCCAGATCCATATTTTGTGAAGGGCCACTAGAGTGAATAACTCGATGCTTAGGGCAAAGGTCAATCTATTTTTTTTCATTTGTTCGCCTTTTCCTCACTCTCCACTTTGAGCCCTCAAACATAATTACCAAGATGGCTTAGCTGGATAGTTTCATTACCCAACTCGGGTGATGACTTTCCCAATTGTGGCAGTGACTCCACTCTTGCTCACCACAAGTTGATTTCTCCGGCCTGGGCAACTTGTCATCACTTTCACGCTGGCGGTTATGTTGCTCAGCCATTCGCGTGGATGCACACATTTGGCATGCAACTAAAAATGGCAATAAAATTTGGCCCTATTTTGGCAGCTCCAAGAAATTTGGTTTTTTGATTTGGAGAACCAACTTCCCGTAAAATGCCAGTTAAATTTTTCCTTCTCGACCCATTAATGCTTCCGCAACTATTGGCTATGCTATACGAATTCGCTCAGAATAAGTATCAGTAACTACGGTGTTTCAGACTCCTCCCAGAAGTAATGTGCCAAAGAATGCATGAAAAGTCTGCTCACATGACCCGAAAGCAGAAGTAAAAGCCACAGGTACCGAAGGAACAGCTCAGCAGAAGAATTTAATCACTCTCCGAAATCTGGACTGTACCAACAATGGAGGGAAATACTACTTACTAATGTGATGAGTAGCAGGGGAGCTACAAGCACGACCCAAAACCCGTGACGTAGGGCGGACGTACATCACGGAGGTAATGAAGCTCCTCAAACACGTACACTTCGTATGTGTTGACAGGTGTTTGATAGAGAAGAGGAAAGAAGTGAGGAAAAAAATGAGTCCATACCTTTAAGACCATCAACTTAAAGCCAAACTCGGAGGCGAGTAGCCATCCCAGTAACCTCTTAATTCAAATACCATGGCTTTGTTTACGTGTTGAGTAAAGTAATTGAGGGTGAATTCTCAGATTGGAGACTAGACAGGCCAATGTGTGGCTCCTATAAGGCGTAAAGTGAAGAAAGAGCAACAATTACGACCCTACCTTCTCTGTAATTAAAAGAAGATGGGAGGAAAATGCCAAAAATCATAACTTCACATTAATTGAAATAGCGGAAGAAAAAAAGCAGCTGCGTTGCCATTGTTATATTTCAAAAGACAAGCATAAAAATATTAAGAGAAAAAATTCCCATTCTTGTTCAGTGGATAGGACTGTTTTAGGAAGGCAAAAAAAGATGAAGAGGAGTAAATAAAGGCATTTTCTCGAACCGCATTTCCGGTTACACTAAGGCAATGTATGAAAGTTCACAGATTTTGTGCGCTGCTTTCTCCGATTGCATCGAAGGGACGACTGCACCGAGGCAGTTGTGTCCACTTGTCGACGAAGTTGAGGAGAATATAATTTAAAGGAAGTCAAGTAGCTTTGAATCTCCATATCGGGTTCAATTTCGTAGGATCTATTGGCCAAAAAAAAACAGGCTTTTGCAATGTATTTGCCATGCTACTGAAAAAGCACTGCTTTTCAGTAGTATGTGCAGGTCGAAAGAAAATCACATTAGAGTTGCAGTACCTGGCCTAGACCACAAAAATCACCTATAAGTCAACCGAAAACACGATTTTCGCTAGATGCTACTTAATTCCTTTCATTGGCAAATTAAGTATAATTATACCACATAGTGCTTTAGCAATTATTTTTTTTATTACACGCAAAAAAATCACCCTTTTTCATCTTCTTCCAGCATATCTTGATCGGTGCGCTTCATAAAGTAGCCCAAGATAAGGTAGTGCTTCCAGCATCGCCAAAAATTGACAATCTTATTGGCGTCCACCTCGTCCCCAGTAATGAGGCCATTATTGGCGGGAGAGGTGGCGGTCTCCTGCCCTCCTGAGGTGCGAGATAAAAAGAGCACATTCCCATTATCCAGGTGGATGAGTTGTTGGAAGACTAGACCCAAGTAAGGCAGACAGGGCATCTTAGCCGTCTCGAGGTCGTGACGATAGGCACTGAAACTCGGTGGCAGCATGTAAGCTCCCAGTTTAGTTAGCCTCTAAAATGTGAACAAAAGGAGGTGCCAACGGGATGCTTGCCTAGCCTCGTTGCCTCTGGTACGCAGTACAAACCCGTCTCACCAGTTTAAGCCGTTTGGAGACAATTTGAGTTGGTGCATTTTGCAGACCCAGGATCACCGCCAAAAAGGAACTGAAATTGTTCATCTTTTTGAGCTCCTAAAAGGTTGTTCGTAAAAAGAAGAGAAAAGAAGGATACTGCTTAGATTAACTCGTGTGGGAACTGTGGAGCTGTGAGAAATAGTTAGGGTTTGTTCATTTGGGAACAAAATCAAAAGCTACAGACACATGACATTGAACAGGTGTTTGCGAGGCCTTTTAGGGCCAAGAGACTTTGCCTTGAGGAGGTTGGGGGAACGGATGGGAAGGCTGCAGTACCGGAAAAAAAAAATAACCTCCACATTTTAGCGTTGTTTTGGAGGCTTTCATGTGCAATTTTAGAACATGTATCCATTCGAACTCGCATTGAACTCGTCTCGTGGGGACAACCTGTGAGGTGAAGGTCATTCCAAGCATGTACGGTGACCCTGCATATTAGCGACAGTGCTCGTAATCCCGTTACCTTTGTGGAGGCCTTCATTACGCCTATCATTCACACAAAGCGAGCGATGAGAACACGTTTATCAGGGCGAAAACCTGTTTATACCCTCCAACCACTCAACCATCAAAGAGGGCGACAGAAATGGGTAGCCTTTACCTGCGCCAGATCGCATAGATGAATGAGAGTATTTTCCAGCAGGACATTGCCTCTTTTAACCCTCAACGGAAGGGAATGTGATATGGGAGAAAGGCAAAGGTAGCCCCTTAGACCGGCACCTCGAGATTCCACAAACTTTCTTGACACCCCTTGTAGATTGTCCTCCATAAGGCGTTGCTGTATTAATGCTTCCCTCTGAAGACCACATAGAGGGCAGAGATATTCTAGAGTAGTGGCCTGATGTGTTGAATCAATGCAGGTTTCACATTCACCACAGATTGATTGAACTTTGGAAAGTGGCTCGCCCAGCTCCTTTGCAATGTGGATCAGACACTTGACCATGAAATTCAAGTCATTGAAGTGTTGAATGCATCGGGATAGTGTTGGTGTATTGCCCCCTTCAAGCTCTTTTATATTAATAAGTTCATAGAGCTGTTAAAGGCAATAAAAGTAGGTGAAATTCACGGGCAAATTAGAAGACCTGCTAAGAAGCAATAAATCAACTCACCTGAATCCCATCAAAGCACGCCTCCTCCATGGAGGTTATCTGTTCAGCCAGGACGTTGACCTTGAACCGGAGAAATTGGATCAGCCTATTGGAGAGAAAAAATGAGAAAAAGAAGCGGGACTAAGAAAAATGGCACTCCAACCTTACCTTTGATAGCAGGTGCATGCGCAAAGGTTTATTTCGCTGTCCACTTTTTCCTTTACAAGTTGTCCATTTCTGGCCTCTTCCGTGACGCGTCGCCCACCAACAGCGGCGGATACCAAATCCAGTAGACTCTCGGTGATACGAGTTAACTCGTTGGAAATGGCATTTTTTTGTTTAGCTGGCTTTACTGAAGATCCGTTCTTGATGCTGGACAAGGTGACCTCACTGCAATTTTGCCTAGACGAACGACTTCTAACCAATCCAGCGTCCATTTTAAGGAGTTGAGCAAACCAAACTATCTTATTCTCAAGCTTAGTGTCATAAAAAACGCGCTCCGTTCGCGTGAGCTTGGAAAAAGGGAAAAGGGAGATAGGGAAGAAAGAAATGTGAAAATTTACAAGGAAGAAAATGTTTTTTTCACAATCAATATCTGAAAGCTAAATAATGATATTTTGATATCCTTTAGAAAAAAGCAGTTTTTTTCTACTTGTTGTTGACGCTTTAAAAGAGCAAAAGTTATTTCCTAATCTGACAGGTTGGGAATGCACAGTGCTCCATTCGTCGGTAGTCATGTATTTGCTTGAAAAATGGGCGACCTGATCTTCCCCAGTAGCCATAACCTCCACGGCAGTAAGCTACTGGGCGTCTAGTGAAATTCTCTTTCAATTTACTCTTTCTAGCCACTTTCCTTTAAGTGTAAGCTTACCAATTTTAGAAGAAACTTTAAGGTATTGATGGCCTCATCCCACTCTCTCCCAGATTTCACCACATCGCCCTTTTCACTGATGCAGCCAAGACCACCAGGCTCAATCGGCACGAAAGCCAGGTAGCGCTGGATGAGCCGGGAGACCACCTCGTTGGCAATAGTAAAGGTGGGATAGAGTCGCATGAAGATGTTTGGTATGAGGCTCTCGTAGGTGTCTAAGAAGGTGGCGTTCCAAACCAATTTAATGTGGCTTTATTTTTCAGCGACAGCTACCCCATAAGTAGAGCTACAATGCGTGGAGGCACAAATGCATATGAGTATCCATCTAAATCCATTTCAACAGCCAACTATCAAAATGAACCGAGGCTTTCAAAGCACGAATTCACTGAGACCTTTTGCTCACTATGGTCATCAAAAGAGGTAAACAATATCAGTGGTTTCCTTAAAATGAAGGAGATTCCATGAATAAATAGGAACATTAATAATTTAAGTTTGTGATGGTTTTACCAGATGCATTACCTGATTCCTTTTGTCGAAAAATTTTCAACGCGTAGACAAGTAGACCATCCAAAGTGCCACCTCGAAGAAGGCAGTTTTGTTTCCTCGGTGTCGACTCGATCTCCTACAATTTTAGGCGGTCATTTAATTGTGCTTAACTAGGCGCATCCACTTTGAGCCTATTAATCACCAAAGTTGAGAGGGGAGAAAGACTAATGCCTCAATGGCAACAGCAAGGAGCAAATGAAGAAGTCACAACATCTGTTAGGCTTTTCCCCGGAAAGAAAGCACCCTGACTCAATTGTCAACAAATCCCAACAGATCAGTGCGGATAGAAGAATGGGACGAATGTCGAGCCGATTCCATCTACGTAATTGTTAAATCAACACCCCTCCCAACTTTTGAAATTTTCCTAAAACTGGACATTGGATAATGTGACCTCTGGGAGATTAATTGCTTACATCGCCTTTTCTTCGTGAGCAAAACACCCCAGTACTCTAACAATATCTTTTTGCATTGATGAAGAAAGTGAGAAAACATTAAATGCTTCATCGCACTTTTGACGGGTTCGGAATGCCGTACGTAATCCTTTTGATGTACCTAAACAATCAGAGAGGAAAACAAATTTGCCAACCAATCCTACAATGTAGATCAAAATATACAATAAAATGGTGTTACGATGATTAGATTTTTGGGAGGAAGAAAAGACTCCTCTGGCTCATCATCAAAAGAAGTTAGCATGCAATGTATTTCGAGCCCTAGCGATACAGCAATGTGGTCTAGCCTTACACATATTGAATGAACTGAGTATAAAACGAAACTAACCCCAGTGGACCCAGAAAAATCAGCTTGCAAATTAGGATATAGATCCATTTTTTTCCAAAAAAGCTAGAACCACCTGTTTTCCGCAACTTCAATATGTAATCAACAAGACCATTTAGCTTCACCGAAACTTTTAACTTGGCGTCAGCTTTCAAAAGGCAAACGGCAGACAAAGTAAAATCCAACAAAATGCATCAGCAAATACTCAGCCTTTGGTGGACAAATCGTACAAACTCTTGTAGTGCATTATTAAATTTGCGAGCTTTCTCATTAAAAACTCATCAGCAATAGTCTCAAATTTTAAAATTCAAAAATAGATTTTAAGTTCCCGAGGGTAAAGCCAGTTCCAGTCGAAATATGCAGCAAATAACTAGTTAGACATTTATGCAGACACTTCTCCTTTCTCATTAGTTTTTTTAAACTTGATTAAATTTTTGTAATTATTATTCGAGTGGTTTTTATGCTCTTTACTGCTTAGACTTACCAACTAGTTCAATGTTCACTACCAAGCATATTGTTTGAAGAAAGAAATTTATTTATATTGATGCCTTAAATATGCCAATCATTCAAAAACTAAGTAAAGAAATCAGTGAGAAAGAAAATACATTTAAGTTAGATGCGAGTGATGATTAGTTCTTGAGTAAAATACTTACAATTTAACTTGTGTCAATTTGTGCACGGTGGATAGGAACTTACAAAACCATCAGGCATGGCGAAGAGGAGGGACTCCTCCGTGCTGTCCATAACCATGAGAGCACGAGGGCACCAGGCGTCAGCAGTAACAGTGGGCATGAGCCGCGGTAACTGACTTGGCGGTGAAGTGCAACTGTTGCTGCGCATTTCTGGCATCTGCCTGCCAAGTATCATGATAGCTGCGGCCGCGGCTGGACACAAAGCCTGGAGGAGTTGGAGACGATCGTAGGAGCAGAGACAAAGTGGGGGAAACGAAATCACCGCCTCCTCCTCACCACCCAGTGGGGAACGGGCGACCTGTTTCCAGACATCGCTGACATTTGCAACACTGTGGCACACAAACACATTAGGAGAGCATATCAGGGTAACTATTTAAATGTCGCAAGCCTTGAGTTTTAAATTCCAGGCATAACTCTGACTTGTAGGGGTAATGCAACTACGGTTTAATAAATAAGTTGTCACATTTGGGACCAAAGATTAGCTATGTAAGCATTTCATCACAAAATTTTTATCATCATCTGATGAGGGCTCGTCAAGTTTACATTGACATGGGGCATAATTGTGAATGATGCATCAACCCATTGGAGACGTGTCAATAAAAAAAGCGTGGATTTGGGTCGTTACGACGTTATCAAAGAAGGAATATTTAAAACATCAAACAAACGGGTTGTTTAAAGAGAGGGTATGACCAAAGCGTCTGGCACACTTCACCAACTCCAACACGTTTGAGAGTTAGACTGATTGTCAGCATTGTGTTGCGGTTTGGGTATGAGCCCAAGTGTTTCGTGGACTTAGTGCAATAAACAATGCCAAATACTTCGTTCCAAGACAAATGGTGAGGCAGCTGGAGGATGTTTCACAGAAAAGCTAACAAAGTTGATAAAATCGTTGCATTACTAGGCCATTGGGCAATGTCTCACGGCTTTATTGAGGAGAAAAGAAATGGTTGCCCAGTCTACATATGCGCACACTAATAACAAATTCGCACGTCGCATTTTCATTTTCACTACTGCGAAAAGAAATGCATGCACGAGAAGCAAACTTACATCCATCTGGCGACTCAATGAAAAAGGCTCAGTTTAACCAGAGGTCGCAATTAAATGGGTAAATCTAAACATAGAATCGATCAAACTCATAAATCTATCACAAGTGTATTGCACTAATTATAGTAAAGCTACTTTTAATTAAGATGGAATGTAACCTAAGGGGAGTTGGACTATTTATAATACAAATTTTTAACATACAAGTGAGGTGGATTTTCCAGCAACTTCGTGGGCATCCTCAATACTCCTGATTGCTCATTTGTGATTGTACAAGATGGCGAGATTTCGCCACGTTTTTCTGAACTTCTCTGAAAGAAGACCAGCACATTTAAGATCTCATATGATGTACTACTTATCCAATCAACGTTCTTCTTTCGTGAGGGAAAGAAGAAAAAAGTTAATAAGCTTAAGTTGCTCCCTTTTCAATACCAACAAAATAAGAGTGATTTGAACTCAACACTCCCAGGAATGTAAAACACTACTTATGAGAGCGACATTTATAGTTATGCTATTAAATAATTTAATCTTCGAATACCTTAAAAGCCCTGTACAGAAAAATAAAGTTACGAAAGTGTTTGTTTTAGTGACCACAGACGCTAGACATTCCTCAAAGATCAGAGGCAAGCCGTTGTCCCGAAACAAAGAGGTTCTCTGCATTTGTGATTTAGAGAGGGGAGAGAGGAAAAAGCTTCAGTTTAATGCATCGCTCCCTCTACTTTTAATTGCGGTGCAATCAGAATCGCATCCGTAATTAAGACTTCCGAGTTTAGGCTCTTTAATTGATATCTTTTCCTTTATGGGCTTTCCTGTTAGTACTTCCTACCTTTTTTTACATCAATCCCGTTCCTCTGAATAGAACACAACTCAGTATTGTCTGTTTCTGAATGCGCACTTTTGGTTGAGAGAAAAATCCACTCCTACATATTACTAAAATAAGTAGCCTTTCTACTTTAATACAAATAAGTAGAATGACTGACCCATCTGGCAATCTTGGTATGCTGCACATAGGTGCTTCGATAGAGCTGTTTTCCAGTTTGTGCACTTCGTTGGGTAAATTTTTGCAGACAAGCAACAATTCTCGCCTTCGCGGTCGTACCAGTCACTCCGGCCGCCTCGTTGCCATAGGTAATGTCGGAATGATGCCATTCAGCTGGAGTCACATAGAAGATTGAATCATCTTCGGGTCCAGACGCCTCAAATGGGACTCCCAGTCTCGCGGGCAATCGAGGATCCAGAATTGACGCCGTTTTATCCCAATGTCCAAAATGATACATATGGCTTATAACTGGAAAAATGCAGAAGTAAAGGATAGCTAAACGACTGCTGTTTTCAAAGGTGTGGAGTTCACTGGAAGTTCACACTTGAATCCCTTAAAAAGACCTTAGCTAAATGATCATTTTTACTGTCAGCCTTACCCAGTGGAGTGACAGATGTGGTTCCAGATTCACTTTCCGACATGAGAGTGGTTGCTGAATGCACACTGGGTGAGCATATTTCTCGTGGTTTCGCTTTGCTGGGACTTAAACACGTCCCCCTTGGGGGAGACTCGCCTTGTGCTGCAATGATAAGGCGAGGGCTGAAACCGCCCTCTTGATTTTGCACCCGTAAATCGAGGCGTGCTCCATTCTCCTCGAAGGCTCGATTATACTTATCGAAATTGGAGGAGACATACTTCTCTTCAAGCCCACCATTTTCTAGGTACTCGGTCTCTCCACTTGCTGGTAGCATAAATATCTAAACATTTCAAAGGAGGTAAATTTAAATGCTTTTACTTCACGCGTTTTTTGACTTTCAAGAACGACACGCTTTTGAAAGGTGTGGCGATACTTCTTCCCATTAATTATGAGTTCTTCACAAACAGTCTCCTCTTGGGTGCGATGAAGTGGATCCTCCGTGGAATCGCCTTGTGGTTCTTTGATCCCAGAGCAATCAGGCTCAGAGGAGAATGTCGCCTCCGATAAATAGAAAAGAATAAATTTTTTAAATCCCGGTACGTACTAGAAGGCTCCCAGCATACCGTCAGCAGCCGCCTAACAACAGTCAGGCAAAGGCCATGAGACATGCATCTCACTTACTTGTTTGTTCCCCATCTCATTGCCTTGGGTACACTTTGGATTGTGTATTTGAAAGAAGGTCTGCTGTAATTCACAGGTGACATTGGCAACATCTCTTTGCATCTGCTCCACAGATGGAAGGGGTGGTAGAAGGGATTCCTCGCCTCCTCCATTCGACTTGATTAGAGGACTTCGAGACTCTTCTGACAACCTCACCGCCGCATTGGATACGGCATTTTCACCACCTGGCGGATTAGATCTCGCCTTGGAACTGCTGAGCGTGGCCATGGTGTGCTATAAAGTTCGATATTGGTAGGGCACACACACAGATTCACAGATGTGGATGTTGCAAAAAAAATGACTAGGGAGAAGAAAAGACCCGAAACGCTTTTACGAGACACCCAGTTCCATCCAGTGAAGGATAATTTATTGCCAACATTTTGTTGATATCCATCAAAGACAACTACAACCTTTTGTTTGGGACGCCTCCTGAACCCCCCACCAGATGAAGTGGACTTTAACCCAGCGAAGAGAACAAAAGAGAAAAGTTTGCTTTTCAATTTCACATGGCGTTGTCCCTCAACAGGTAGCTTCGTAAGATTCTGACGAATCACTGGACCAGTTTAGATAAACAGGACACTGTCCTGATCCCCAATGACATTTTAGCTGGGCTTATAAAAGAAGTGAGTCAAGCAGATCCGAGTCGGTAGTCACAAGAAATTAATGCGATAAGTGGAGGGTGTAGAGGTTAAGAGTCTTATTTGATCAGTGCGTAAGCCTTAACTGGCATTATCCTAGCACAAGAAAGCATAATAGCAAGTGAAAGATCGCAGCAGACATAACAATCCACCCACTTTCCACGATCGAAATTCCAACTGGATAGAACAGAGCTGTTACACCTCGCTGGAAAGTTACTCAACACTTTATCTATGCGTTGTGTCAAAGAATAAACCGTAGGTCTTTTGAAACGGTGTGTGCGTGTCAATTAATCATTATCACCATTCCCAAGCACCCAGCCAGTGGACTGAAGGTTTTATACGAATAAATATGCGCATATTTTAGACACTTGTCTTCCGTCAGAACCAAACCAAAACAGCTACAACTTTTCACTTCCGGTGTAGCTCTCCAACACAAATAAAGCCTGCATTTGAATAACCTTTTGCTGGCTTTCTATTCAAGCAGAACACACGCAGCAATGTTGTAGTTCTCAATGAACACCAATTTTCGCCGAGAAGAAAATGTCGTAAGATGAAATCATGCAGCATGCAAGTCCTCAAAAATCGCCTTCTGAAAAGTTGATTTGATGAGGCAAGAAAAGGTAAACTGAGACGCAACTATCAGGAGCACTCACTCAAACCGTCGCCCAGCAAACTCATAACCTTCTGAAATTGCACAATTCTTTACCATCGGTATGCGTTTGACTTTCGTCTGTCCCATCTTTTGGGTGCCTAAAAATTCTTAAAAATTGCTTCGCAGAAAAAGTAACACATTTTAATCACTTCGTCACTTAGGAGTAAAAAAGCGAAAATGAAAAGTTGGGTTTTACAGGCTTCTGGAATTAAGTGTGAGAATTATGTTAACGTCAAACTGAACCATGTAAAGAGAAAAACCCAAAATCCACGCAATACTTCCCCTCCAACACACTCGCCATGCGTACGAATGTATTGAAACAAATTGATGTGGCAGAAAAATGTTTCGATGCAATAAGTAAAGTCGAATACCATCTTGCAACAGATGGGGAAGAAATTTACTTCTTGCATTACGAACGCGTCAACCAAATATTAGTGCAGCAAGCAGGAAAAAAGTTAACAAAATACAGCTCACCGGAAATGGAATTACTGGTTCTTACGCGCATCAAGTTAACTAATAACGACAAATCGTAATCAGAGGTCACCCCGTCAATTGAGTGCCTTTTGCATTTGCAATTGCAATCGGAGGATCTGTGCGTGCTTGTGCCCTGGACTTCACTCTCTCTCCTGCGCCATTTGAATTGGCCAACAATTTCGTAGTGTACGCGTCCCACTGACCAATCAGCGATCAGCATGTTACACTGAGTGCGCATGCCAGGTGACTGCCTTATGCACTGTAGCCGTGTTTGTGTGCAGGTAGGTATGCACGTGCGCCTGTAGTGCTGCCCCTCCACGCACACACGCATGCACATGCAGCCTGCAATCCGAACGCAGAAAAGCTTTACATCTTATCAAAACCACTTAGCAAGTAAATACCGCAACTCTGCATATTTAATGACCCACTCTCCGTAGCGAGGACAAGACCAGTACGTGGTCAGAAGAATGTTCCTTCAACTGCCCTCCCCCATTGAGGCGATAGTAATAACCCCCTTTACTCCCCCTCCCCTTGCTAGAATAGCAACACTCCCATGTGATTAGGCCACCCCAACAGATTGGACAGCCTCCCACAGCCAAATCGACTATTGACGGAACCACCAAGAGGATGAGCCATCCAGCTGAAGGGCGAGTAGGTGCAAGATGTAGATTCCCCATTGCGATAGTGCATGTGATCGTAACCTTGCCAGTGTTTACGCATTTCGACAAGCGCGACCCCAACCTTGCCTTGACGACGAGAATCCATTAAATCCCATCATTAATCAGAGCTGTCCAGAAACAAAACCAGAAAGCTCCATGATCTGGAAATCAGCATTCCTTCTTCATCCTAACTGACAGCAATGCTTCAATTATTCGCACTTCAAGATTGACCCTTTCCAACACCCACGCCTCGGTGCGAGACCGACGGCAAGTTCACGACCGAGCGACCCGAGCGCATTTTCACCGCCACCCCAATCAACGCAACTATTGAGAAAAGGTTAAGTAATTAAAAATGCTGAATTAATGCATGCGTGCGTGTTGTCTTCCTAATCTTCAAATTGCCAGAGGAAAGGGTGAGGGATGGACTACTCCCACTCAGTCGTGGCCGGTGGTTTTGAAGTCATGTCGTAGAGGACGCGCGAAATCCCGGCCACCTCTGAGGCTGTCACTACCATCTTTTCAACGACCTAAAATGAAAACATATCCCACTTCAAAAAGCATCCTTAAAACAAGCTCCAATAACAAGCAAAACTTTTGCCGTATTCACCAACACCAGACCCCAAGGCCTAACTCATCCACGCACCTCGAGCGGTAGGTCGACACCAGGCTTAGCGGGTAAACCTGTCATGAAGTCGGAAGTGACGAATGGCCTCAATACAACCGAGCGTAGAATCGAGGAGGTGGCCATCATATTGGTAGGATCACGGTCAAAGTGGATCGGGATAAGCACAATGGGTATTTGGGCCAGCCGTCGCCTACATCCTTCCTGCAACAACACGGCGTTCACTCGAGCGTCCACTTCCCGCAGCGTCTCAATTACCGGCTCGCGGAGGTAGGTCACGGTGACGTCGCTCACCGAGTACTTTATATGCTGACCAAAAGCGTAGACCACTCTGAAGGATTGAAGAAAAGGGCCTTTTATTTGCACCCAATACCAGGTTAAAGGTCATGCAAGGCATGACACAGTGATAAGAGTGATCATAAGTGATGTGCGCTCACAGACAACTTTGTAGCACACCATTTGATTGCAGAAAACATGTCTCTACGGGAGCAGCTAATTCCTATGCAAATCTATTCACCCACCAACAGACACACATACACACACACACACACAGAGAAAATACCCGAAGCACACCGTAGGCACAATGCTACCGGCGAAGGTAGATAGAGCTGGTGTTCGCCTTTGCAGTTGCAAAATGAGGTTTGCCTTTAAAAACTTAAGAAAACCTGTTCAAGCGGTAGACTTTCAGGCTAGGCATTGAAGCAAAAAAGGAACCCTTACACAAATTAAGGAGTACGGTAGGCCATGGTAACTATAAGAGCGCACGCTGCCGACCATTGTCAGGAAATGAGGTCTGCGTGTAATGGCGGAATTTTGGTGGTGCCAGGAAATAAAAGGAACAAAAAACAGGGGATACGGTACGATGTGGGAGGTTCGATTCAATAATTCATTCCAAATTTTGTCGGAGGTAGGAACGGTTCCCAAACACACTACCAGCTTCCAAATCGTCATGGCAATTTAAAGCCTGAATGCAACAGCTAAGACAGTAAATTGTAAACTGCTAGCGACCTGTGGAACGAAAGCGAGGACTCGATGACTTTCTCGTGGAAGCACAGGGTGGAGGAGTTAAGAGTCACCACGAATATACCCGTCCAATTGTGAAGTGGCACCGAGCAAGGTATCTAATGTGGGACCCGCGGGATGGCATTAGACACCCGATATCACCAGAAAAATTTAGAAAAGGCATAATGAATTTTGACACTAACCTGTTTATATTGTGACATATGCGAGGGATAATTTGAGCTATGAAGAAGAGAGAATCCCAGTCGGGTTTTTTGTCTGACGAAACAACGCATACGTAACTGTAGGACCTGCAGTCACCCTACCAATATGACACAATACAAAGACAAATCAACATAATCATCAGCAGCATCCTTTGTTTATTTATGGTGTGGATTCAAAGGGAAATCGCAGAAACAGTAAATGACGAAATGGGAAGACTTACCTGAACACCGACAGAGCGAATGGGCAGAATCTGAGCAGCAAGAGCTCCGCCAGCGGTCATCGTGTTGAGCCTCTGCTGCTCGTCCGCGTTGATGGCTGCGTTAATCTTATTCAGTAAGGCGTGCGGCTAAAAAAACCAACCAAACCCCATAAGCTTAACACCACTAATAGATATTACTTGAAAAGACAAAGTAGAAGTAATTTGCCTTTTGTGACATTGCCGCATAGCCCGCTATCATTTTGATTAGACTCGTGGTCTCCGGAAAATCACGTTCTACAAACGGTTCATTGGCACAAAGAATACGAACGGCTAGGCCGGGTCCAGGAAAGGGATGACGCTCCACAATCTCCTCGGGTAGACCAAGCATTCGGCCAATAGAGCGCACCTCATCCTTGTGGAAATCAGCCAAGGGTTCAATCACACGACCCTGGAAAGAAAACGGTGCCGAAACGAATGTTTTAGGTTTGCCACCACCGACAAAGGGAGAGAGAGGAGAGGGATAGAGATCAAGCTGTTTGATACCTCTTGGCTGAGCTTCTTGACCAGATCCGAAACATTGTGGTGAGTTTTGATCAAATCGGCTTTTTTGCTGACAGACGCAGACGCCGATTCAATGAGATCCGGTCGCAAGGTTCCTAGGGTTAAAAATCGCGCCAAAGAAAGGGAGATTCGTGAAGATGATGTAGTCATAAATAACTCCTTGCTGAAGTAATACCTTGACAAAGGAGGAACTCATCGGGATTCAGTTTCATGTCACGCCAAGTCTCCTCAGCCACTCGAATAAATACGTCCCCGATAATTTTGCGCTTTTCTTCTGGATTCACGACATGCAGGTTGAGAGGACCAATAGGAATGTTGCGAATCTCATGGTAGGGTACAACTCCTCCATGAATGGCCCTGGGAGACAAACTGGCGTTAATGCTATTGTTGTCCACCTCCATCGCGCTATGCGGTTCCATAATCTCGCCTGCAGCGCTTGCTCCTTGAGATGCCTTACAAAGGAGACTAGCTGGTGCCAATGCTGAGGTGTCCACAGGTACTTGATAGGTGGTCACACCAGAGTAGAATCGTAACGATGCGTTCACATAATTCACTAAAAAGATAGACGAAAGTGATCTAGCAAAAGAAAAATAAAACAAGAAATAAGAAAGCGCGACTCGGCAATGGACACGCCAGAATTTAAGCACTGTTTTGCAATAACACTAATTTAAAAATGGATTGGGAAGTTATGGATCGTATTTGTAGTCGATATAGGTTTTAAGACATTACGGACTCCGTGAAAATGGGCAATGTCTTGTACTTGAGTCAGATTCACCATTGCTCAAGGCTAATAGAGGTGATTATTTCAGTGGCAAGTTACCCACCTACAGTCCGATTTTGGAATTCAAAACTAGGCATTTCTCTCCAAAAATACTCAGCTTAAAAAAAAATTCCAATCGTACGACGAAGGGGTGACATCAAACAATGTAGGTAGTTCAATACGATCAGGACTAACTCACCACTAAGACCGAGTTTACCCAGGGCTTCCAATGTCGATTCAGATTCATTTTTACGCAAGAAGCCATTGTTAATATGAACTGCACAAATTTGTTCCGGTTTGAGAGCCTTTTGGGCAATAGCAGCGCATACAGTTGAGTCAACACCTCCACTGAGTAGAAACTGGAAGAGCGCAAAAAACGACCAATGAAACCATGAGTAAAATACACTTGATCAAGAGAGTGGTAAGACTAACCACCTTCTCCAGGGAGATTCCAACTCACATTTTAAGCAGAAGTACTGAATAATTAATCACAGAGTAAATGAGATAAACTCAAAAAATAGAAGTAGAAAACGAGATTTAAGGCCTCCGAAGTAGTGCGCGAAAACACCACTGAACGCAGAAAATACAAGGCGACACATTAGTTGCCTGACATTTACAACTGCCCGGCCCATTTTAGCAAAATAACTAAGGAGGGAATTGGGACTTGGTTAGATGAAGAGAAAAATAGTAGTGCTTTTAACTGTGCTAATTTAGGCAACAGTCATGAAGGGATGCAAACCAACCAAAACTTTTCTTTCTCCAACTGCAGTTTTAAGAAGTTTGATGCACGAATCCAGACGGTCCTCTACCCGAAAGTTTGGTGTGAGACCAGCGATTTCAAACAAGAAGTTCGACAATATAACATTCCCTTTAACTGTTAAGTCGACTTCAGGATGAAATTGAACCCCATAAAGGTCCTGTTCAGGTTTTGATATGGCTGGAATAGGGAAAAAAAACTGACGGTCCTACAAAAAGTACACTAAAATCATTGCCCACCGGCTGTCAGCAAGTTAAACCACCAAAACCATGCTAAGAATTAACGCGGGTATGTAAGAACCCATTCATTGGAAGAATAACCAGTTACAAAAAAAGAAATATTTAGTCTGAGGTGTAAACAGCGTGACTAAAATTAGAAAAACAGTAAAAGGCTTAAGAAGAGAGTAGAAATTTGTGACGTGTCAACATGAAAACTATACTTGAAACCTAATGGAAAGTAAGGACAAATGAAAGTCACTGAAACGGCAGCTCCAAGACCATACAATTAAAATTACATTAAAAACATACCAACCACACAGCCGTCAAGAACCCCAATAGATGCGAAACCCTCTGCGATCTCCGTGCATCGATCTTCGTGTGTTAAAAGCACAGTTTCCTCGGGTTGAAGACCGCTGTGTGCAATAGGTAAACATGTGGAATCACCTTACGCAAAAAGAGGAGACGATATATCTAAACGGACCACAAACTGCCCATGTCTACGTACACCAGCTTGCTCAACTTTTCCACCACTGAGATGATTAATCAACTGCCAAGTCTCACAGTAACACACAAAATACCTGCATTCCATAGCAAATCCCCAAAACGGGCAAACGACCCTCAAGTATTTTGCGATCGAAAAGCAGATGATCATCATCTACCACCGATCTCGGTCCACCAGATATTATTATAGCTCTAGGATACAAGTGTCAAACGAAAAACCTACTTATAGCCTTTCTGTAACAGATCATCCAAAGAGCTGTTCAAAGGTAGAATATCTGAGTGAACATTTAACTCACGCACCCGTCTATCAATAACCTTCAAGCATATAAGTAATTGTAAATAACTGAACTAACTTTGCAATATTGCGCACCGGCATCAAGGACAGCAACAGTTGCACTCATGACACACCGCTATTAGCACGATATTTTAAAAGATGCGCAACCTGTTCATTCTTTAATTAACTGTGCCATCAGTGGTGCAGGAAATGCTATAACTACCTGAATAACACATTAGTTTACTTTGCCGTCGCTAAAAAATCCTTTTTATTAAGAGTACATTGTATTAATGCAGTTCCGCGCCAGTCTAAAATAAGTTCTGACCATATTTGTTCTTCCATACATTGGCTATCATTGAGCCAATTTTGTGTAAATAACATTCAAGATGGGTTAAGTTCTAAAAACCAATTAAGTTTTGAAACTAGTTTCGGATGCAAACACGTGTTAGTTACGTCCTGGTTCGCAAACAAAACAAAACTTTTGTTAATTATTCAGCCTGCGAATTTCCCCTTACACTTTTTTTTGTTTGGTTTCATATATTCTGGATTTATCCATCCCATTGTGTGCACGGCTTCCCTTTCATACGTCGCTTTGGGAATGGAATGAGTTCAATCAACCTTACCTACTTTTTGCACTTAACTATGTTGCAAATGTTCCTTTAAAGACTGCGTTAAGATCTCCAAGTAGCGCTTCTCTCCCCTTATTTATTGCTTTGGTTGGCTCCAAAGCGCTGCTATTCCTTTAACAGGCACAATCGGCGCATTTGTTTACAAAATATTGCCATAATTAATGGCAGTTGGACACTCACACCCAACTTGTTAATGTTCACCCAGAGCGCCCATCAACATCAAAAGTCCTAACCACTGCACAGTAAAAAAAAATCACGATATCGCCCTGGTGTTTATTGATGCCCACAAAGTTGAGTGAGAAGCACTGATTCACTTTACTGCCGGCATTTTTCACTAACCTCAACGTACCACCCGGATTTTGGTAAAGTATGAGCGCCTCTACTACACCTGCGCCGCGTAAGGTGAAAAGAGAAAAAAAATGATGCTATCCTAGAAAAACCACGAAGGCATCTCAGCTGAATCAGTTCACGTCTAGGAGGCCCAAATGTTAATCAATACCACGTGTGGGGGCATTATGAGACGCGATGACAGTGGAAAGGAATTAAGACGGCGTCTACTTGTACTCTTCCCGTCTTCTCAAGCCCATGTGGACCTGGAGGAGAGGATCAAAATAGTCGTCCTCGGTTTCCTTCTAGACGACATTGAATTGGAGAGCGAAGAAGAAATGGATAAATGCATTAGCATTCTAAGTGATGATACACATCTTCTGGCCGCTGTCAAGGCGGTTCTCGCCTCAGCATCCTTCGCTGGAGGTATGGGAGGCCACTTGACAGAGGCCATGTCTCTCAAGGTACTGTACCACTCCAACGCAGTCCAGCTACTGGCGAAATTGGGCGTACCAAAGGCGGAGTTTCATGGAGTGCATTGTGCAACCTTCCTTGGAGTTGGCCAGCGTCGCAAAAGTATGTCAGTGGACCTCTACATAAGACAATTTCTACCCAAATTTATAAGAAGCATTATGAACACCTCGGAACGCTTTATGCTATATGCCCTACTCTATCCCATTGCACTCACCCTATTTCAGCAAAATGACTTTCTGTGCCACATTAGAGATAGCATGGTGGCCAGTGTCGTGAAGGTCAATGTGGAGCTAGTCAGACCCCTAAGGAATTTACCGCTAAACATGATAACCGAAAACAATGAGTAAAACGCACTCAAAAACCTTTCGTGATTCGTCATGAGACCGAAAAAAAAACAATGAAACAGCCATGCTATCATCACACTGAAGACTCTTGATGTAAACCGAGTTTGACCGACACTGAAATACATTCAATCGTCTTAGTGTGCAAAACAAAAGCAGCAATAACGACTACTTTCTCCAAGCCTGTAATATGACATAAGGGATCCACTGCTCGATAACTGTCACAGAAGGGGGTGGAGGATAGGCCCAACTAAATTGATTTTCTGCGCTTCAAAAGAGGAAAGAAGTAGCCCTCTCACACACACTGCCTATGCTGCTGTCACAGGGGGAGAGGTTCCGACACCATTCTAACGCAGGGGCATTAAAAAAGGGGGAAGGGGGAAAAAAGAAGCACCTAACGCGATGCCTGAATAATAAAAACTTGAAATCGGATATATTACTAAAAATAAAACAAAAGCTTCACACGAGCGCCGTAGGTACTCGACACATATACAAGGGACAGTTGAAGATTCGGAAGAATCAGTATTTCTTTTCTTCTTTGTTTGTGGAATAATAAGATGGTGAAGAGGGTGAAGAGCGAGAGAATTTGTCTGGAGCAGAAGGAAACCCTTGCATTAAAAGGAGAGGAAGTGAAAGGCGGAAGGGGGAAAGGTAATGCAGGGCGATGTGGTGCAAAGCGATGTAAGGCAGAGGAGAAAGACTCAATCAAGGCGGTGATGGTGAAACAAGATGTTGATTAAGGGCCCGCAATGTCCCCCTCTTATGGCAATTTAGCATCCAGCAAGTGAAATGAGGCACTGAATTATAGGTAAACATATCCAAGATGGATGCAAGTCAGAAGTAGGATTTATGTCGTACTTCCTTGTTGAAAGACCTTGACGAGGTCACACACTCGGGACTGTCGATTTGTATCGTGGTCAATGACTGCACTCGAGAATTTGGTCTACAAAAGAAGCGAGAGAAGGCTCTAACGAATCACACCTAGCCCGTGACATCAGGTTGGTAGTGAAAAACGCCAGTATTGACAGTCCACACTTGATTGGCAAGTTGTCACTCCTATTTACTCCCTCAAAAAGTCTCAGTGTAAATGCACAATTTGCTAGTTATAGTGGTCCAGGCTATAGAGTGAAGTCATAGTCCCTAAACTAACTTAAACGCCCAACAAAAGGGGAGAGAGAGAGAGAGAGAGAGAGATGAGAGCATTACCCTTACTTTATCACTTGGAGTTGTAATATCCGTTCGAAGTGGAGCTCGCAAACGCACAGCCAGAAAGGGCTCAGATTCAGCCGAAGGTGCAATTTCTGGTTTTTGCGGCTCAGAGTGGGTAGGAGGAGTAACTCCTAACGATGGTGACAATCGAGTCTCCTTCTCACTACCATCTTCGACTTCCACCAGTCTTGAAGGAGGTGGGGTCACCTTTTGAGTGGCAAGTGAAGGCCGAATGGGAATAGCTGTCGATAACATCGGATACTCTGTAGCCATAGACACTGGCCGATTAGGAACCTTGTAGGATAATCTCTTTAACCACTCATCGTCTTTAAACGCGCGACTGCAAGGAGTTTCACCACTAATGGACAACCAGGTGTATTCTTGATCCCTCACTCCATCACCTTGGGACGATGAATTGCGAATTGATGTCTCATTATGCAATATCTCACTTTGCTGTAACGGCTTTGAGAGACTGCTAAACAACGAAGTGATTGTGGGGGCGTGAGCGAGAGGTTTGTGCCAGTGTGTGTGTGTGGCATTAATGAAGCAATTTCAGTGAGACACAAAAAAATTGTAATACAAGGCTGCTTCAATCGACGGTAACCATGTCCACTGCACAGTCTGGTGCCATTCATGTCGCGCACAGGACACAAAAATTAACCACGTGGTGTTGAGCATAACACAAACAGGAAGTAAGCCCTCCTGTTCGTGGTGAAGTTGATTGCAGTCTCGCTATTAAAAAGTATGTCCGCAAAAGCGGTGGTTGTGGGCAAGGCAATGACGGCACCTGATTGGGTATCGTTGCAAGTCAAAGGCGTTAGGTAATAGTTTACACATAAAGCAAAGGCACTCAATAAGGCAATAAGGCGCTGTCTGAAAAGGGAGCACACAAAAAGGGATGTGATAACTATGAAGCTCTAATTAGTCGGAGCTATGGGAGCACTAATTTGTAGGTCATAGGAACAATAACAATGACTATTTTCTCAAACCGTGCTTATTAAATTGCTGGAGGAGAGGGTATTTAATTGCCCTACTTCTAGTTTCTTGCGTGGACTACTTCATTCAAGGCATTGAATGCACGCACAAGTCCAATTAACTTTGGGCAGAGGAGTGAAAGCAAGCCTTCAGTGGACGACTAAATTATTGACTACGTGGTGGCCAGGCTAAAGAGTATGGACGCGGTGAAGTAAAACAACTCACTTTTCCTTCATTTCCACAAAAACTTCCTGTTCATCGTCAGCCAGACGGATATTCTCAGCAGCGAAGTTACCTTGGCTTTGTTGAGAAAGCGGTTTCATTTGTGCGTCGAGGTCTTTGGAAGAAGTGTCGCTATCGATGGACGAGGAAGATCGTGGCTTCGGCGACACATCTTCCACCTTGCATTCAAAATCGGAGCAGGAAGATACCATAGAAATTTTTGGCTTTGGAGAAATCAGCGGCGGGGTCATATAAGTGGATGAAAAACTGCCCTCCTCTTCGACAATACGATTGAGAGCAGAAGTAGCGGCTACCGGACCGGTGGAATCAGTGGTGTCGAATTGACTTGTACGTGCTCGGTGTTTGCGCTGACGATTAAGGCGTATTCGAAGCTTTGCACCTTCTGCGTAGGAGTCCTGAATCGGACCAACACTGTTTTCTCGACTTCTGGGGCCAAAAAATGATAAAGAGCTGAGGGTAGTTCTACTATTTCATGGCCATAGCATCCGGAGTCCAAAATACAAAATAACGCATGTTAAAAATGATCTACACATCAGAACACTTTACCCGGAGCTAAGAATGACAACACAGCCATTTTATAACGCATCCATATCTTGGCACGTCCAAATTTTTAATAACCATCGCTTTTAAGGCCTCGACGCTCGTGATTTGGAGCTTTATGTTACCAAGAGAGCAACAAAGCGTGCATTGTAGAGAACGTTCCGCCACCCACAAAGGGAGCACGTGACAAAGTTTTTTCATCCACTGCCTACTGCCTTATCCAAGAAGTTTCCCAAAAATTGTCGCACAAGATTCTGAGGAAGAAGACAAGTATTCATCATCAAGTATTGCCAAGCCCACGAGACACCTAAACTCTTGCCTAATTAGGAAGAGAGCTCACTATATACGCCGATTTTTCGAAGGTCCTACTAATCTCGTTACCAGATGAGCGTTTCTTTCCATCAATGAATCCACACAGAGGTATGGATCTTGCCTTGACACACACCTACACTTCCCACACATACTTTTAGCGAATGCCCCTTTACACCCATGAAAGAGATCACGATGATTTTTGCCTTTAAACAAGCCAAAAACCCCTCTTCAAAAGTTTGGTACGTCAAAATGCTCTAGAAGGTAAGACATTATGATGCCCTAAGGGTATTTGTTTGTGAGCCATGTTTATATGGTTAGATACCATGGAATTATCCAACCGAACATGCTACGAACAGCTCACTCTGGTAATACACATGGTTAGAAAAAGATCGGTACAATTAGTAAATAGTCTGTCTGGAGTTTCCTATTAAAGCCTAAAAAAGAGGAATGAACAGCACATTTTTGTTAAACCAATCACGTGCTTAGTTGCAGGCGATGCCCAAAGAAGGGAAAGGCAAAACCTATAACCATTAACCAGGTCAGGGCATAGTCAAATTTTTTAAAAGAAAACCACTTACTAAGTGAGAAGCCTTGATGTAAATAAGAGATGTCCTTAGAAACTAAGATGAGCATAAAGTTGCCAGTGGATTCACAATTGCAGAATTGAACATTCAAAGAGGATGTCAACGTGTTAACACCAAGGTAGGAAAAGAGAATCAACCAGCTAAGTGTGAATACAACATAAGCACATAGGCTGGACGGAGGGCGATTAAAACTCGGCAAAAAGAACCTACGATTTGGTTTCTTGACTAGGGCAAAAAAGCACAATCGTGTTGAGAAGACATGTACATTCTCCCAGTTAGGAGAGGTGCATAAAAAATTAGTCAAGTTAGAAGTGGAATGGTAAAGTGCCTAAGCACGGACCCCACATTAGAAGGCGACCCAGGCGACAAAGAGGCGGGAGTAGTATCACCCGAGGCGATGGAAGCGTGCTCTGTCGTCACCGTGGGTGAAGTAGCGGATCGATGAGCGCCTCCGCCAAAGGGGAATACAGGTCCAGCATTCAGCTTCGCCGCCAATTCTTCCTTTAAACAATAGCATGGGAATCGGATGTTGATACACCAATGAAAAAGAAACTTGAAATTGGATAAGCTAAGGGGAATGTAATCGGACCAGAGCAATTCACATAAAAAATAATACTTACCTTGGAAGGGGGCGAGGGAGACCACAAGAGGCATTACAACAAGTAAGAAATACGCACTTTTTCCCAATAAAGACACAAATGCATAGAAAGTAAGATCTCAATACCACTGAAAACTTCATCTAACTGTCAACTTGCCATAGAATCTGCCTTTATCATGTCAAGCAAAGCACAATTAAAGCAGTGTCAAGGGTACTTCAAAAAAAACTTAAATAAGGAGGCCTTGTATAAGCACTTGATTACATGCACTTCCAAACAAGCGAGATTTATGTGGGACCATTGTTTGATCTGTGCATAAAGCAAAGATCTCATGAATTCAAAACAAATTGAGGCGTACGAGTAAAACACTCAGCACATCTGATGAGCTCCGGGTGGATGCATAAGCTCTCAACTACGATACCACACGAATAAACGCAAAGTTGAACCTTAGTCTGCCAAAAAACTTCCTCCTTACTGTTTTGTTTTTCTTTAAAAAAAAAAGTTTAAGGAAGTACAAGCCACACAAACAACTTCACTTGGGCTATGTGATTGAAGGGAAAAAAACGGGTGTGTTTATGCAAAAGTTAGGGGAAATTCTCACTACCTTACCCTAAAATTGATATTCATGATCCTTCCAAGGCTGAATGAACCACTAGTTGACTTTGGTCAGCGTGCAATAAACCACGACGACCTGACTGACTACTTAGGGTACTTCACAAAGCTAAACGGAGGGTTTTGAAGCATGCACACGCCAACACAGCAACAGCACACACACACACACGCAGAGGCAACGCACAATTCTAGCTATGCTATTGGTTGGCGATGCGAACGCACACGAGCGTACCTCACTCATGAACACCCAACGTACAAGCTCACTGGCACGTACGCACGCACGCACACGAAACACAAACGCGCGCCACAAATAATACGAGATAGCAGAGCAGGCAGGATGGCAAGCACACACGCACAACTTTGGCTATAGTATTGGTTGACAATACGAGTGCACGTGATCATAACCCTAACACACACAAACGCACGCCCTATGCACAAGCTCAGTAGCAAGTACACCGCACCGACACGCATCACAAATAAGGCGGAACGACGCAGCTGGTTCACGGGTGGATAGACAGACAGGTGCGCACGCACACGTACGTGCGCACACGCACATACACGACTTGAGAGCAGACAGGTAAGCGTGAAGTAGAGTATTGAGTCAGTTGAAGGGCGTGGCGATGTAGCTCCAACGCGCCTGCCCCGACGCTACGGTATGTCAATGCGGCAAAGGGTTGAGCGCGGCCGCATGGGTGGATCATCCATTCGGCGAGAGCAAAAAGTGCACTCTTTGGGCAACTGAGGCAGCAAGAATGCATGGGAAAGCCATCCCAAATAGCAGGCGAGTAGCAATGCATGCTAAAAGCGGATGCTTTCATCACCGATTATCCCATGGCATACCAACATGGTAATTAAGCAGATTAGTGAAATATGAACGATAAATGAGATGAAATGCCATCGAGATCGCTTTGAGACTGCAGGTGCGGTAAAAAGTGCAAGAACAACAGCACTAGGCTTATGTTAACATGTGGTGCAGCCAGTCCGACACGCCCAAATAAGCGTTGAATTGTGAAAAAAAAAAAAAACACGTTGAAATGTGATAGGTCCATCCCAGGCACACCCACAAACTCTAAATAAACAAATGGTGAAAGTGTGGAATAATGAATGCATTAGGAAAGGGAGACGCGAATACATGCGAGTGTGCCCAAAAGTACAGAGGGAATTGGATTAATGAACTTGTGAATTAAGTGGTGCCATAATCCGATGTTGTTGTTGCAAATGCTGACCCTGAGTTTGTCATGAGGGTCTGAATAAATCGATGACCCTACTTACATGAATATAAGTAGCAACTAATACTCTAGATCGACGGCCATTTAATGCTCTACCCCCACCAGAAAAAACAAATAAGTTGGAAAAGATACCTTTTGATTAGGAGTAACAGCTTTAGAAAATGTAAGGAAAACTAAGAAACTGAAGGAGCTAAGTACGAAGGTGATGATAACAACCATCTTAAACCTCGACTGCGATCTTTACTAACCGGCATACCCTTTGCGTGTGTGTGCTTTACAATTCCTACAAAATGTTCTGGTTGTCACCCACTAAGAAGAAATGTGGTGGCTGCACTGTGTTTTTCAAACGCACTTCCAAGCGAACTAATCATAGCAAAAATGTATAATGAGCACATCTGGGGCAATGAAGAGGTGAATGGCCCCTAGCTACTAGTGACGGTTTGTGAAATTAACGTTCAAAATGATGAGGCATGGAGAGGAGAAATAGGTCAATGATTAGGATTTGTCAACTCACCCGGAATCTACGCGATAGGGGAGGCAAATGAACTGGAGAAGGGTGTGGAAGACGTTCAATCAAATTTCCTACCGAACTGGCGCGATTAACCTGATTTTCAGCTCCATTCTCTCTGGAATAGGACAGTAAGATGGAGGTAAGAGGATGAGTGTAAGCATATTCAGAGTCGAGTCATGTATATGCTACCAATGCATGTGGTGGATGTGGAAAGGTAAAGGAATGAACCAAGCATTCATGCAGACGAGGTTTTACGCTGCTCGCATAGAAGGCATTAAAGTGTCTGGTGTACAATGAATGCAAATCTTCAAACCCGGTGACATTTTGCCCATAAGGCTAGTGAAGAATAAGGGTTTCACATTAGTAGACAGTAATCTACCCCATATTTGGCTACTTGGACGCAAAAAACTAACAATCTACATAGTTGGTATGACTTAACAAGAAGGAATGCAGTTAGTAACAAAACGGTGTTGTCAATGCAAAAGAAAAAGGTCAAAAACCGCCTTAAATGGAACTGAGCAGTTGCTCAAAACGGTATGATACAATGAAGCCATTCGGAAGCAGACTCTGCCAGCATCACACACAGAGATCCATCCGGCGAATGACAACAGATAGGGGTTAGTAGCACGCACTCGGCTTTGCCAATACAGGGTAAGATAGAAATCACAGGCAGGTATTAGTAGTGCCTGCCTCACCATATATGCAAATTAGGCGAAAACGATCAGGTGTGAAAAATTAGCAACACTCCAAACAAACAAAGTGGAATGGCTAAGTTGGTAAATAAAATACAACAAGTGGAATGAAGTCGTTAAAACACACACACAGTCATGAGGGAGCAAATGAGAAAGTTAGACGAAAAGGCAGAAAAGGAACTTCAAAAGGATAACAAAACATGAGCGCAAACTTCTTCAAAAAATGTGACAAGTCATCGAAGACCAAAATAAGTTAAGTGACCCAGGAGAGCAGAATAAAAGATTCGGCGAAACTTGAAAAAAAGGACCAAATTACGCACAAATTAGTTATTTGGAAAAGCATTTGATAATTTGAGCAGAAGTGTCGCGCGGTACGCCTCAAAACAAAAACAGGATAGAAATTAATCGAAGTTTCTGTGCAGAGGAACGGAGGCTAGGAATGTGCCTCAAAACCAATGACTACGTGCCCATCAAAGAAAACGGCTACACAAAATAGGCATAAAATAAAGTAGCGCAGCTAAAATTGAGTCGACTTTGTCAAAAAACAAATAAAATAATGTCAGTAATGTTAACTTATTAAAGCGTTGATTAAGATACCATAGCAAAAGCTGCAAAGATGGTAATATGTAAGGGCAAAAGTCAAGCAACAGTTTTAATTGCAAAAAAGCACGTTATGAGAGCACAAAAAGAGTTAACTCAGTCAATAATGCAACTAAAAATCAACAGAGACTAAAACATAAAAATAGGAGACAATCACGAAGCGTAATCGCTCAATTATTAAACGTTTAATTTATATACAATAAAACACCGACACCATAGGCAACTAAATATTTCCAATTTATCGTCTTCGAATTACCATCAAAAGACTTGGTAAAGTGATAAAAACGAAACTATAAGAGCAACAAAGAAACGTCACAACTACACAAAAAACAACCGAAATTCCACCAAAGCATGTATATATAATGCGTGCGTTAAAAAAATTACTCCTATAACAAAAAATGCCTCAACAAAAAAGAAAACTCGACGTGGGAAAGGAATCACGAATTAAGATAGGGCACACAAAGATGGGTACCTTACGTCCCGTGGACAGGCGCTCGGATTTGTTAAATTCAAGAGGTCACTACCTACGTTGATCAAAGAACCGTGCATTTTAGTTCCCCTTGATGAATGATGATCCCTTCCCAAAGCATGTCGGAGATACCGCGCAAGCCTAGTGAATGGGCTCCGACACTTAACTGCTCCAAATGCATCCAAAATATACCATACCTCTTTTGATATCATCCTTATGCAGCATCACACAAAACATCTAAGGTAACGTCCAAGCAACCAAGACGACCGCCAGCTCATTCATATAACAGGTCCAAGTAAAAAAAAACCATCAGAAGATGCATGGCAAGGACGAAAGAAAAAACAAAACAACAAGGTCAATATGAGCGGCTCAAAGGTAAAGACCATTATCATTACTGCTAAATGTAAATGTGAATAAAAAATTTACGCATTTGCTTAATTCAGAAGGAATTAAACTTTGACGATTCATTTTGCAAAAGCACTAATTTTCAGATTTAAAAACAGATTTAATTTAAAAGCATCTAAATAAATGCGTACACGCAAAAGAGTACGTCAAGAAAAAATACAATAAACAGTGGATAAGAAAAAACCAATGTAATACTTTGTTTGTTCGAACTAACGGTTTAGGTCACTTGGGTGGCCCTCTTGTTCTAGCCGGTTGGTCGGCCTCCGGGCCGTGCCAACAGCCCCCAAGTCCTCTGTTCCCGGAACATATATATTCTGCTCTAGTACTGCGCCTTCTTTTACCTTAAGGGGAGCCTCGGGACGCTACATTGGTGGCAGCGGAAAGCGGACCCGACTTCGACGGATTTTATCCTGCTCCATGCCGCTTCTGGCAAATGTCGGCGTTGTGAAAGAAGTACATATGCTACGGAGGGGAGAACCTTTGCTATCTCGTAACAGAAGGGTTGAGATCGACGTTCATCTTCGACATCTCCCTCGCCCTCGTGTTCGACAGGAAAGCTATTAACAACTGAAGCGACACTAGCCGTGGACTCCAAGCCCAGAGGAGGGCCAAGAGGCGCGCATTTGCTGCACTGAGTGCTACGCGGAATTGATGGCACTACAGGAACACATGCGTTCGAACCTCGACGACTGGGACGGTTAGCTCGTGGGTGCTTCTCGCAGCGCAGCACTGATTACGTTGTGATGGCTGACACGGGAGGCGGACGAAGGGGAGCGTCGGGGACGACGTTCGAAAGAAGAGAGGGGCTGTGTAGTACTCTGTTTGTTCGAACTACCGGTTTAGGTCACTTGGGTGGCCATCTTGTTCTAGCCGGTTGGGCGGCCTCCGGGCCGTGCCAACAGCCCCCAAGTCCTCTGTTCCCAGAATATATATATTCTGCCCAAGTACTGCGCCTTCTTTTACCTTAAGGGGAGCCCCGGCATGCTACGACCATCATTACGAAAAAATAATTATGGAACCATTAAAAGCCTTAAAACGGTTTTCCCATCCAAAACACGCCCCGACCGAAACTCAACACAACACGCACCAAAGTGTCCAAAACACGAAAATTAGGCAACCCCACAACAGAAGCATAAAAGCCACTTTGTCAATCAAATCCTTGTATTCAGCAAGAATTTACGAGTCTCCCGTAAAAAGTCTTCGCCTAATTAATCTACAAATGTGTCGAGAGAATTAGTCCCAATCGTCACGGACAATTTCCGCTTCCTCGAACGTCTCAATTGCATTTCCTTTCGCCGCTTATCACTAACACGAATAACCTATAGCGCACCAAAAGGAAAACCATTAAAATATGCCTAAAAGAGAGGAAAAAAAAAAAAGCTCCAAAATAACCCAATAAAAAGGAGTCAAAAAAAGAAGCAATCTTCACACAAAAAGATACAAAATCAAAATGGAACGCCAAAATGGACCCCGCACAAACCGATTTAGCATAGGCTAGACCATCAGCGATCTGAGGAACAAGCTGAGGATTCGAAATGCATGGGTCAACCCAAGCCAATTGCGCAATCTGAGAACCCAGAGTGGACTCAATAATCTTCAGACGAGTGACAGAATAGGGGGTGACGAGAGAGACAGCTCGACCGGGACGTCCAGCACGCGCCGTTCGACCCACGCGGTGAATGTAGGCCTTTGCAGCCTCGCTCCATGAAGCACGATGACTTGGAATATCATAGTTGATAACCAATTGCACTTCGGGGATATCAAGACCCCTACAAGGGGACGCATCACGCAAATGAGAAAAACAACAGCAGAACATCAAATGATCCGTTTATTACCTGGCGGCTAAATCAGTTGCAACCATAATGCTGGCCTCTCCCGACTTAAACTTCTGCAGAGCTACTCCACGTTTATCCTGACGCATCAAACCGTTCAGAATGACGACTCGGTCCTCACCAGTAATGTAGCGGAGAATCTCACCCACACGAACTGATTCTCGAGCAGTGGCAACGAAAACAATCGTCCGTGACTCACAAGAGGTCTGAATTGGCACATGAAAGTGACAATAATACGTAATAGTGAAGAAGGCTCCGAGATCAACACTAGAAAACTTCGTCCACAAACAGTTCCGAACTCATAACCTTGTTATGCACATAGTTGGATGCTTACACTCCACCGAGATCTGCCAATAGCTTCACTACATAAGCATCCTTTCGCTGATCTGGCAGGAACACAAACGCATGGTCCAGATTATCGACAGTGGTGTTTTTTTGCGGTTTCCAAGCGCACAGGCTTCCGAAGGCAGGCAGCTTGCACCTTTTCTAGCTGCGACAAATCCTACACAACAATAGTAGACTTACATTTCCGGTCATTGTTGCTGAAAAAAGGTAATTCCTACGCTTCTCTGGTAACCTGGACAAAATACTTTCCAACTGTGAGTCAAAATTGCCACCGAGCATTCGGTCAGCTTCATCCACAACGAAGTAACCAATTCGACGTAGACACAATTCCTTCGAGTTTTCAATGTGATAGACTATTCTTCCAGGCGTGCCAACAATTACGTGGTGCTTTGCATTCTTCAAGACTTTGTACTGGTCTTCAACATGCTGCCCACCAACAAGACACAGAACTTTGAGCCCGAATTTGGAACCAATATCCAGAAAATGCTGCCTTATTTGAAGGGCAAGTTCTCGTGTTGGCGTCACAATGAGGGCATAATTGTAACGGGGTTTCCTCAAGATATCCTTCCAAAATGAATTATGCCAAAGAACCCCACCTGGAGGATTGGGATTGCAAAGGCTCCCGTTTTACCACTACCCGTTTCGGCTAGCCCGACAATATCTTTGCCCTGTAGTGCAACGGGGATAACTTTGGACTGAATATCTGTGGGCTTTTTCCAACCCAATTCTCTGCAGGTGTCGCAGAGCTCTTTGCACACACCCTTCGTCATACAAAGTTACATAAAAAAACTCACTAGTGCAGCAAACGATGACATCCTCTCTCCACCTAGATTAAAAGCAAATGAATTTACATTGGCAAAGGTTCAAAACAAACGAGAAACGAAGTCGCAACTACATGGATATAAAGAAAAAATTAGTTGCGAAATGCAGAAAATAGCTGGGTCTTAAAGCAATCAAGTGCACAAATAAGGCATTTATAATATCGGGCATCCAAGCACGGAACAAAGGAATCAAGGTAAAGATTTTTAAAAGCCGCGCAAGCTATTTAACACACATAAATAAACAATTCCAAAAATTCGTTAATAAATTCATCCGGTAAAACAACACGTTCAAAGGCGTTTTACGATTGGCAGCAACGTTATTAATTGGTGGCACGACTTCAGTTGTTTTGGCGTGCAGTTCCCTAAGCATTAATTTGTTGGGCAAACATCCTTTTACTGTTTAGGTCAAATCTGATTGAATTGTCCAACCGAGTACTTTCTGTACATGCCATAACGTTAGTCATTTTCCATAAAATTGCATAGGAGGCAGTTTTGTGCGTCAGACGAATGCCTTCCATGCATGGTGTACGAACTGTCGCATAAGAAACGATTTGGCAGCCTACTAAGGCGGTTGGACATGTGGTTAAGAGTCCCGACTGTTTGACCTCCACACGATCTGCATGCTTCGGGCGGCATGACTAAGGCATAGCGTCATCCTCGCGTCCACAATTTGGGTGTAACTGATAGCGAAAGCTGGGAAGCTTCTATCGCCACCACACCGAATGAACTTGCTGGCCGTGAGGCTGAAAAATCCGCTTAGCCAAGTGCACTTTTGGGCAAATACCGATTTACTAACTGCAATCTTCTTCTTCACAAGTCCAGGGTTCCTAGATTGCTGGAAAGCACCCAACATCTGAGAAGTCTCGCTTTCGGCCACTGCCAAGTTGGCATATCTTAGATTTCGCCTTATCATAAAGCCGTTTCTCTCAAAATGTGATGACATATGTAAACGGGCGGGTATTCTTAACTGACTCGGCTTTATTTATCCTCATTTGAGTTTGTGGCGTCCGGATACCCACCTCTTTCCCACTCTGTTCATAAATTCGTAACTGGATTATGGCGTAAATTTTTACGATTGACGATTTTAAAGTATTCACCTTTGTTATCGTCTCATCAACTGTTAGCCTTTTTGCAGAACACGGGTTTGGGGTCATTGACAAGGGCAACGCGATAACTTTTCATGTGATCTGCCTACTTGGCACAGTTCCAATCACCCTTTACGCCGCTTCCATCAGACCACCGCAATCAATGCATAGCTTTTTGCGCTCGCGTAATCCTACCTTCTAAAATTGCCTCAAAACAAACCTGCATCAGGCACCTATTACCCGAGTCGATAAACCAACCTCACTAAACATCAACTTCTTTGAGTGGCACACCTCAACTTTGCACCTACGCTCCGGACGTTGATCACACTACCAAATTCGATGATTTGGCAGCCAACTCCCCAACGATCAGTAAACTTCCCCGTATCCTACACCTGCGTTAATTACACACAAACCGCCAGAATACTAGGGAATCAAGCAGTACCATATAAATGCTCACGTCTGCCAAACTTGATACCGAGAATGCACTCTGCTCTAACTCAACCACCGAAAACTTTTCACGACAAGACGCCTCCACTTTAGGATAGGAGGCACATAAGCATCTTGGACATCTTAAACCATTATAGATGGAAAGGTACAACAATGAACTTGATATTATTATAAATTTAGCGCCCCAGATCCGGCATCTGCAGTTTCAATTTTTCTCCGTTCGCGCTGTGGCAACAGGAGCAAGAGGGGGAGGAGCGAGAGCAGCAGCGGAACCAGCAAGTACAGAGCTCTCACCCTTCTCCTCTACAGACATCTTTCCCACCAGATCAGCCACATCACCTTTCTGTCGATCAATCGGTGCAGTTTGGACAAACGGAATTCTCTCCCTTAAATCTACAACAGCATATACGCACACATACTAGAACTTCACATTCAAGCAGCAGTATGAGTGACAATGAATGACTCATGAGAGTCGTACCCTTAGGCATAAACTCCCGAAGTGCCTCTGGCACAACAACACCGTCGGTGGTTTGGTAGTTCTCCAGGATGGCGCAAATCACCCGAGTAGTTGCGCACATAGTGGCGTTCAACATGTGCACATACTCGACCTATAACACGGACGAGTCGTCTCAATAAGGTGGTACACACATTTACGGGAGGAATCGAAATCGATTTCAAGTTGTAAATGCGCATCCACTTTACCTCTCTGCCCATCTTTTTGGTCTGGCCAAAACGAATGCCAAGACGACGCGACTGATAGTCAGTGCAATTGCTGCAAGAGACAAGCTCACGGAAGGCCTTTGAGCCCGGATACCAGCCCTCCAAATCGTACTTCATTGCAGCCGCATTGTTCAGCTCACCAGAAACGATGGACACAACCCGATATGGAATCCCAAGAACCTAAGTTTTAAACAAGACAATTAAGTCGAGTTCGCGTCGCATGCGCATCAACAACTTCAGGACACTCGTACCTTAAAGAAACTTTCAGCAGTAGAAATCATCTCATCGAACATCTCCCAAGAGGCGTTGTCGTATGGTGAAGTGATACAAAACTGTTCAACCTAGATACAAACGCGCCTTGAAGCCGGTTAAAGCGTATTTGCGAATTAAGGACAAAAAAACCAATTAAAGATAAGCAAGAACATTCAACGTGCACCCTGACAAACAAACCAACCTTCTCAAATTGATGAACACGGAAGATGCCACGGGTGTCACGGCCGTGACTTCCCACCTCCTGCCTAAAGCAAGTGGAAATGCCGGCATATCGAAGGGGCAGCTCAGTAGGAGACATCCATTCACCGCGATGATACGCTGCAATCGTTTGTTCCGAGGTGGCAATAAGATACTTCACCTCTTCTTCAGCTTCGTTACCAGCATCACCAGCAGCTTCGTGCTTCCCTGTCACTTTATACAATTCCTCATCAAATTGAGCCAGTTGTGCCACCTCTTGCATCACCTCCTTACGCATGAAAAACGGTGTATAGAGGGGTACATATTTGCGCTCATACAGCATTCTCAGCGACAGATTGATAATAGCCTGCTCCAAAAACCAACGGTCCCTAAAGCAATTACGTCAAAGTACTTCGCTTAAGGAGGTCAATGGAAAGGAGGAGAATAATCGGAGCTCAAAAGCACCTTCAAAAAGTAGCATCGGTTACCCGATATGGCTGTACCACGTTCACCATCATACCCATCCACCATTTGAACCAAATCCACATGTGAATATTGTTTCACAACAGAGGCATCTCCAAATGTACGAATGACCCTATTGTTGTCCTACACTTTGAGGTAAGGTGAAGACACAACAACCTCATCGTCAGATATAGGAACCTCAGGATGCAAAATATTACCGACTTCATAATCCAGGTCATTTCTTGACTTCTCTAGTTCATCAGAAAGCTTCTGTTGGCCTTTTATGGTTTCGTCAATATGAGTCGTCAATGCTTTAATTTGACAAATGTTTAAACCCTAAAAGTGGGGATCGAAACGCATGACATCGTACGTCAATCTGTTCCTGAGTAAGTTCCATCACTTTTTCGGTAATCTCGGATGGAAGCGCGGAGTCAACGCCCGGCAATTCCCCTGCCTGAGAGGACAATTAAAAATACCCACAAACCTTCATCTTCTTCCCGATGGTTTTGCTGCACAAGTTCTTCGACCGATTCAAGTGATCACACGCAGAACGAGCTAAATAATCGTCTTAACCGAGCATACAAACAAACCTTTACGCCAACGCTCATCTAAGTCGATGATAACATCAATGACTTCTGGATTTCTGAATCGCTTCCTTTCATTTTCTCGCAGCAAATCAGGGTCACCGCCCTTATCGGTTCTGAAAAGATCGAGCGAGAGAACCATCCCACGAGACACCCGTACGGACACTGGTCCGAAATGAACTCCCGCCACAAAGCGAAGGCCAACGAAAAAAAAGGATTTATAGGTGACTTTAAAAAAAGCCGGGTAAAGAATATTTTTACAATATTTAGTAAAACTAGCGTTGATTACTTTAAGATAGTCTTGTTGTAGCGTCTCGAGGCTCCCCTTAAGGTAAAAGAAGGCGCAGTACTAGGGCAGAATATATATATATTCCGGGAACAGAGGACTTGGGGGCTGTTGGCACGGCCCGGAGGCCGTCCAACCGGCTAGAACAAGATGGCCACCCAAGTGACCTAAACCGGTAGTTCGAACAAACAGAGTACTACACAGCCCCTCTCTTCTTTCGAACGTCGTCCCCGACGCTCCCCTTCGTCCGCCTCTCGTGTCAGCCATCACAACGTAATCAGTGCTGCGCTGCGAGAAGCACCCACGAGCTAACCGTCCCAGTCGTCGAGGTTTGAACGCATGTGTTCCTGTAGTGCCATCAATTCCGCGTAGCACTCAGTGCAGCAAATGCGCGCCTCTTGGCCCTCCTCTGGGCTTGGAGTCCACGGCTAGTGTCGCTTCAGTTGTTAATAGCTTTCCTGTCGAACACGAGGGCGAGGGAGATGTCGAAGATGAACGTCGATCTCAACCCTTCTGTTACGAGATAGCAAAGGTTCTCCCCTCCGTAGCATATGTACTTCTTTCACAACGCCGACATTTGCCAGAAGCGGCATGGAGCAGGATAAAATCCGTCGAAGTCGGGTCCGCTTTCCGCTGCCACCAATGTAGCGTCCCGAGGCTCCCCTTAAGGTAAAAGAAGGCGCAGTACTAGAGCAGAATATATATGTTCCGGGAACAGAGGACTTGGGGGCTGTTGGCACGGCCCGGAGGCCGACCAACCGGCTAGAACAAGAGGGCCACCCAAGTGACCTAAACCGTTAGTTCGAACAAACAAAGTATTACACTTGGTATGATGTTCAGTAGCCTTCGTCGACCTTTCATCCCAGCAGCTATTGTGCCTTTCATTTAATGCTTTAACTGCATTTGTCATACTGCGCCTGTGTAATTTGTTCACCTCCAAAAACAGCAACGTTTAGTACAGCTGTCACCAAAAACACCACCTTTAGGCCATAACCATGGAAATCGAATGAAACCATTCACCTCTATCTTGAACAAGAGCTTATAACGATGGCGAATTCCAACACTACTCGACCTCGCATTCTTTCACGCAAGAACTATCCCCCTCAAAATCCGTCCAAAACCAGTTATTAATTGCTTAGAGTGCAAGCAACGAAAGAGTTTTCTTCTAGCACCTACAGAAATGACATCATACACCGAAAATTCCCCAAGTCTACAGCGACTCGGTGTCCAATACCAGCTGCAAACTTGGAACGCATTCTGCACTTGCACACACGATCCTGACAATCCTAACCATGTTCTGCGTGTCATTGCTTCGTGTAATTTGCCTACGAGGTAGCCAAAACGTGTCTGATCTGGAAAATACATTGCTAAACAGGTCACGTGATCACTGCAGGACTTAAAGTGATCAATCCAAGCCAATTGCGCAATCTGAGAACCCAGAGTGGACTCAATAATCTTCAAACGAGTGACAGAATAGGGGGTGACGAGAGAGACAGCTCGATCGGGACGTCCAGCACGCGCCGTTCGACCCACGCGGTGAATGTAGGCCTTTGCAGCCTCGCTCCATGAAGTACGATGACTTGGAATATCATAGTTGATAACCAATTGCACTTCGGGGATATCAAGACCCCTACAAGGGGACGCATCACGCAAATGAGAAAAACAACAGCAGAACATCAAATGATCCGTTTATTACCTGGCGGCTAAATCAGTTGCAACCATAATGCTGGCCTCTCCCGACTTAAACTTCTGCAGAGCTACTCCACGTTTATCCTGACGCATCAAACCGTTCAGAATGACGACTCGGTCCTCACCAGTAATGTAGCGGAGAATCTCACCCACACGAACTGATTCTCGAGCAGTGGCAACGAAAACAATCGTCCGTGACTCACAAGAGGTCTGAATTGGCACATGAAAGTGACAATAATACGTAATAGTGAAGAAGGCTCCGAGATCAACACTAGAAAACTTCGTCCACAAACAGTTCCGAACTCATAACCTTGTTATGCACATAGTTGGATGCTTACACTCCCACCGAGATCTGCCAATAGCTTCACTACATAAGCATCCTTTCGCTGATCTGGCAGGAACACAAACGCATGGTCCAGATTATCGACAGTGGTGTATTTTTTTGCGGTTTCCAAGCGCACAGGCTTCCGAAGGCAGGCAGCTTGCACCTTTTCTAGCTGCGACAAATCCTACACAACAATAGTAGACTTACATTTCCGGTCATTGTTGCTGAAAAAAGGTAATTCCTACGCTTCTCTGGTAACCTGGACAAAATACTTTCCAACTGTGAGTCAAAATTGCCACCGAGCATTCGGTCAGCTTCATCCACAACGAAGTAACCAATTCGACGTAGACACAATTCCTTCGAGTTTTCAATGTGATAGACTATTCTTCCAGGCGTGCCAACAATTATGTGGTGCTTTGCATTCTTCAAGACTTTGTACTGGTCTTCAACATGCTGCCCACCAACAAGACACAGAACTTTGAGCCCGAATTTGGAACCAATATCCAGAAAATGCTGCCTTATTTGAAGGGCAAGTTCTCGTGTTGGCATCACAATGAGGGCATAATTGTAACGGGGTTTCCTCAAGATATCCTTCCAAAATGAATTATGCCAAAGAACCCCACCTGGAGGATTGGGATTGCAAAGGCTCCCGTTTTACCACTACCCGTTTCGGCTAGCCCGACAATATCTTTGCCCTGTAGTGCAACGGGGATAACTTTGGACTGAATATCTGTGGGCTTTTTCCAACCCAATTCTCTGCAGGTGTCGCAGAGCTCTTTGCACACACCCTTCGTCATACAAAGTTACATAAAAAAACTCACTAGTGCAGCAAACGATGACATCCTCTCTCCACCTAGATTAAAAGCAAATGAATTTACATTGGCAAAGGTTCAAAAAAACGAGAAACGAAGTCGCAACTACATGGATATAAAGAAAAAATTAGTTGCGAAATGCAGAAAATAGCTGGGTCTTAAAGCAATCAAGTGCACAAATAAGGCAATACGTAAGACCAATCTCAAAGGCATAAATTGCGCTGCAAACGCTGTTGCAGTAATGCAAAATAAGTAGTAACTTGACTAAAATCTCATCACAGCACCATAAATTCATCGTTAAAACAACACGTTCAAAGGCGTTTTACGATTGGCAGCAACGTTATTAATTGGTGGCACGACTTCAGTTGTTTTGGCGTGCAGTTCCCTAAGCATTAATTTGTTGGGCAAACATCCTTTTACTGTTTAGGTCAAATCTGATTGAATTGTCCAACCGAGTACTTTCTGTACATGCCATAACGTTAGTCATTTTCCATAAAATTGCATAGGAGGCAGTTTTGTGCGTCAGACGAATGCCTTCCATGCATGGTGTACGAACTGTCGCATAAGAAACGATTTGGCAGCCTACTAAGGCGGTTGGACATGTGGTTAAGAGTCCCGACTGTTTGACCTCCACACGATCTGCATGCTTCGGGCGGCATGACTAAGGCATAGCGTCATCCTCGCGTCCACAATTTGGGTGTAACTGATAGCGAAAGCTGGGAAGCTTCTATCGCCACCACACCGAATGAACTTGCTGGCCGTGAGGCTGAAAAATCCGCTTAGCCAAGTGCACTTTTGGGCAAATACCGATTTACTAACTGCAATCTTCTTCTTCACAAGTCCAGGGTTCCTAGATTGCTGGAAAGCACCCAACATCTGAGAAGTCTCGCTTTCGGCCACTGCCAAGTTGGCATATCTTAGATTTCGCCTTATCATAAAGCCGTTTCTCTCAAAATGTGATGACATATGTAAACGGGCGGGTATTCTTAACTGACTCGGCTTTATTTATCCTCATTTGAGTTTGTGGCGTCCGGATACCCACCTCTTTCCCACTCTGTTCATAAATTCGTAACTGGATTATGGCGTAAATTTTTACGATTGACGATTTTAAAGTATTCACCTTTGTTATCGTCTCATCAACTGTTAGCCTTTTTGCAGAACACGGGTTTGGGGTCATTGACAAGGGCAACGCGATAACTTTTCATGTGATCTGCCTACTTGGCACAGTTCCAATCACCCTTTACGCCGCTTCCATCAGACCACCGCAATCAATGCATAGCTTTTTGCGCTCGCGTAATCCTACCTTCTAAAATTGCCTCAAAACAAACCTGCATCAGGCACCTATTACCCGAGTCGATAAACCAACCTCACTAAACATCAACTTCTTTGAGTGGCACACCTCAACTTTGCACCTACGCTCCGGACGTTGATCACACTACCAAATTCGATGATTTGGCAGCCAACTCCCCAACGATCAGTAAACTTCCCCGTATCCTACACCTGCGTTAATTACACACAAACCGCCAGAATACTAGGGAATCAAGCAGTACCATATAAATGCTCACGTCTGCCAAACTTGATACCGAGAATGCACTCTGCTCTAACTCAACCACCGAAAACTTTTCACGACAAGACGCCTCCACTTTAGGATAGGAGGCACATAAGCATCTTGGACATCTTAAACCATTATAGATGGAAAGGTACAACAATGAACTTGATATTATTATTATAAATTTAGCGCCCCAGATCCGGCATCTGCAGTTTCAATTTTTCTCCGTTCGCGCTGTGGCAACAGGAGCAAGAGGGGGAGGAGCGAGAGCAGCAGCGGAACCAGCAAGTACAGAGCTCTCACCCTTCTCCTCTACAGACATCTTTCCCACCAGATCAGCCACATCACCTTTCTGTCGATCAATCGGTGCAGTTTGGACAAACGGAATTCTCTCCCTTAAATCTACAACAGCATATACGCACACATACTAGAACTTCACATTCAAGCAGCAGTATGAGTGACAATGAATGACTCATGAGAGTCGTACCCTTAGGCATAAACTCCCGAAGTGCCTCTGGCACAACAACACCGTCGGTGGTTTGGTAGTTCTCCAGGATGGCGCAAATCACCCGAGTAGTTGCGCACATAGTGGCGTTCAACATGTGCACATACTCGACCTATAACACGGACGAGTCGTCTCAATAAGGTGGTACACACATTTACGGGAGGAATCGAAATCGATTTCAAGTTGTAAATGCGCATCCACTTTACCTCTCTGCCCATCTTTTTGGTCTGGCCAAAACGAATGCCAAGACGACGCGACTGATAGTCAGTGCAATTGCTGCAAGAGACAAGCTCACGGAAGGCCTTTGAGCCCGGATACCAGCCCTCCAAATCGTACTTCATTGCAGCCGCATTGTTCAGCTCACCAGAAACGATGGACACAACCCGATATGGAATCCCAAGAACCTAAGTTTTAAACAAGACAATTAAGTCGAGTTCGCGTCGCATGCGCATCAACAACTTCAGGACACTCGTACCTTAAAGAAACTTTCAGCAGTAGAAATCATCTCATCGAACATCTCCCAAGAGGCGTTGTCGTATGGTGAAGTGATACAAAACTGTTCAACCTAGATACAAACGCGCCTTGAAGCCGGTTAAAGCGTATTTGCGAATTAAGGACAAAAAAACCAATTAAAGATAAGCAAGAACATTCAACGTGCACCCTGACAAACAAACCAACCTTCTCAAATTGATGAACACGGAAGATGCCACGGGTGTCACGGCCGTGACTTCCCACCTCCTGCCTAAAGCAAGTGGAAATGCCGGCATATCGAAGGGGCAGCTCAGTAGGAGACATCCATTCACCGCGATGATACGCTGCAATCGTTTGTTCCGAGGTGGCAATAAGATACTTCACCTCTTCTTCAGCTTCGTTACCAGCATCACCAGCAGCTTCGTGCTTCCCTGTCACTTTATACAATTCCTCATCAAATTGAGCCAGTTGTGCCACCTCTTGCATCACCTCCTTACGCATGAAAAACGGTGTATAGAGGGGTACATATTTGCGCTCATACAGCATTCTCAGCGACAGATTGATAATAGCCTGCTCCAAAAACACCAACGGTCCCTAAAGCAATTACGTCAAAGTACTTCGCTTAAGGAGGTCAATGGAAAGGAGGAGAATAATCGGAGCTCAAAAGCACCTTCAAAAAGTAGCATCGGTTACCCGATATGGCTGTACCACGTTCACCATCATACCCATCCACCATTTGAACCAAATCCACATGTGAATATTGTTTCACAACAGAGGCATCTCCAAATGTACGAATGACCCTATTGTTGTCCTACACTTTGAGGTAAGGTGAAGACACAACAACCTCATCGTCAGATATAGGAACCTCAGGATGCAAAATATTACCGACTTCATAAACCAGGTCATTTCTTGACTTCTCTAGTTCATCAGAAAGCTTCTGTTGGCCTTTTATGGTTTCGTCAATATGAGTCGTCAATGCTTTAATTTGACAAATGTTTAAACCCTAAAAGTGGGGATCGAAACGCATGACATCGTACGTCAATCTGTTCCTGAGTAAGTTCCATCACTTTTTCGGTAATCTCGGATGGAAGCGCGGAGTCAACGCCCGGCAATTCCCCTGCCTGAGAGGACAATTAAAAATACCCACAAACCTTCATCTTCTTCCCGATGGTTTTGCTGCACAAGTTCTTCGACCGATTCAAGTGATCACACGCAGAACGAGCTAAATAATCGTCTTAACCGAGCATACAAACAAACCTTTACGCCAACGCTCATCTAAGTCGATGATAACATCAATGACTTCTGGATTTCTGAATCGCTTCCTTTCATTTTCTCGCAGCAAATCAGGGTCACCGCCCTTATCGGTTCTGAAAAGATCGAGCGAGAGAACCATCCCACGAGACACCCGTACGGACACTGGTCCGAAATGAACTCCCGCCACAAAGCGAAGGCCAACGAAAAAAAAGGATTTATAGGTGACTTTAAAAAAAGCCGGGTAAAGAATATTTTTACAATATTTAGTAAAACTAGCGTTGATTACTTTAAGATAGTCTTGTTGTAGCGTCTCGAGGCTCCCCTTAAGGTAAAAGAAGGCGCAGTACTAGGGCAGAATATATATATATTCCGGGAACAGAGGACTTGGGGGCTGTTGGCACGGCCCGGAGGCCGTCCAACCGGCTAGAACAAGATGGCCACCCAAGTG
Source organism: Taenia multiceps (assembly GCA_001923025.3). Lineage (NCBI taxonomy): Eukaryota > Metazoa > Platyhelminthes > Cestoda > Cyclophyllidea > Taeniidae > Taenia > Taenia multiceps. The sequence goes on from CM010311.1 coordinate 16,141,014, forward strand.
ACCTAAACCGGTAGTTCGAACAAACAGAGTACTACACAGCCCCTCTCTTCTTTCGAACGTCGTCCCCGACGCTCCCCTTCGTCCGCCTCTCGTGTCAGCCATCACAACGTAATCAGTGCTGCGCTGCGAGAAGCACCCACGAGCTAACCGTCCCAGTCGTCGAGGTTTGAACGCATGTGTTCCTGTAGTGCCATCAATTCCGCGTAGCACTCAGTGCAGCAAATGCGCGCCTCTTGGCCCTCCTCTGGGCTTGGAGTCCACGGCTAGTGTCGCTTCAGTTGTTAATAGCTTTCCTGTCGAACACGAGGGCGAGGGAGATGTCGAAGATGAACGTCGATCTCAACCCTTCTGTTACGAGATAGCAAAGGTTCTCCCCTCCGTAGCATATGTACTTCTTTCACAACGCCGACATTTGCCAGAAGCGGCATGGAGCAGGATAAAATCCGTCGAAGTCGGGTCCGCTTTCCGCTGCCACCAATGTAGCGTCCCGAGGCTCCCCTTAAGGTAAAAGAAGGCGCAGTACTAGAGCAGAATATATATGTTCCGGGAACAGAGGACTTGGGGGCTGTTGGCACGGCCCGGAGGCCGACCAACCGGCTAGAACAAGAGGGCCACCCAAGTGACCTAAACCGTTAGTTCGAACAAACAAAGTATTACACTTGGTATGATGTTCAGTAGCCTTCGTCGACCTTTCATCCCAGCAGCTATTGTGCCTTTCATTTAATGCTTTAACTGCATTTGTCATACTGCGCCTGTGTAATTTGTTCACCTCCAAAAACAGCAACGTTTAGTACAGCTGTCACCAAAAACACCACCTTTAGGCCATAACCATGGAAATCGAATGAAACCATTCACCTCTATCTTGAACAAGAGCTTATAACGATGGCGAATTCCAACACTACTCGACCTCGCATTCTTTCACGCAAGAACTATCCCCCTCAAAATCCGTCCAAAACCAGTTATTAATTGCTTAGAGTGCAAGCAACGAAAGAGTTTTCTTCTAGCACCTACAGAAATGACATCATACACCGAAAATTCCCCAAGTCTACAGCGACTCGGTGTCCAATACCAGCTGCAAACTTGGAACGCATTCTGCACTTGCACACACGATCCTGACAATCCTAACCATGTTCTGCGTGTCATTGCTTCGTGTAATTTGCCTACGAGGTAGCCAAAACGTGTCTGATCTGGAAAATACATTGCTAAACAGGTCACGTGATCACTGCAGGACTTAAAGTGATCAATCCAAGCCAATTGCGCAATCTGAGAACCCAGAGTGGACTCAATAATCTTCAAACGAGTGACAGAATAGGGGGTGACGAGAGAGACAGCTCGATCGGGACGTCCAGCACGCGCCGTTCGACCCACGCGGTGAATGTAGGCCTTTGCAGCCTCGCTCCATGAAGCACGATGACTTGGAATATCATAGTTGATAACCAATTGCACTTCGGGGATATCAAGACCCCTACAAGGGGACGCATCACGCAAATGAGAAAAACAACAGCAGAACATCAAATGATCCGTTTATTACCTGGCGGCTAAATCAGTTGCAACCATAATGCTGGCCTCTCCCGACTTAAACTTCTGCAGAGCTACTCCACGTTTATCCTGACGCATCAAACCGTTCAGAATGACGACTCGGTCCTCACCAGTAATGTAGCGGAGAATCTCACCCACACGAACTGATTCTCGAGCAGTGGCAACGAAAACAATCGTCCGTGACTCACAAGAGGTCTGAATTGGCACATGAAAGTGACAATAATACGTAATAGTGAAGAAGGCTCCGAGATCAACACTAGAAAACTTCGTCCACAAACAGTTCCGAACTCATAACCTTGTTATGCACATAGTTGGATGCTTACACTCCCACCGAGATCTGCCAATAGCTTCACTACATAAGCATCCTTTCGCTGATCTGGCAGGAACACAAACGCATGGTCCAGATTATCGACAGTGGTGTATTTTTTTGCGGTTTCCAAGCGCACAGGCTTCCGAAGGCAGGCAGCTTGCACCTTTTCTAGCTGCGACAAATCCTACACAACAATAGTAGACTTACATTTCCGGTCATTGTTGCTGAAAAAAGGTAATTCCTACGCTTCTCTGGTAACCTGGACAAAATACTTTCCAACTGTGAGTCAAAATTGCCACCGAGCATTCGGTCAGCTTCATCCACAACGAAGTAACCAATTCGACGTAGACACAATTCCTTCGAGTTTTCAATGTGATAGACTATTCTTCCAGGCGTGCCAACAATTATGTGGTGCTTTGCATTCTTCAAGACTTTGTACTGGTCTTCAACATGCTGCCCACCAACAAGACACAGAACTTTGAGCCCGAATTTGGAACCAATATCCAGAAAATGCTGCCTTATTTGAAGGGCAAGTTCTCGTGTTGGCGTCACAATGAGGGCATAATTGTAACGGGGTTTCCTCAAGATATCCTTCCAAAATGAATTATGCCAAAGAACCCCACCTGGAGGATTGGGATTGCAAAGGCTCCCGTTTTACCACTACCCGTTTCGGCTAGCCCGACAATATCTTTGCCCTGTAGTGCAACGGGGATAACTTTGGACTGAATATCTGTGGGCTTTTTCCAACCCAATTCTCTGCAGGTGTCGCAGAGCTCTTTGCACACACCCTTCGTCATACAAAGTTACATAAAAAAACTCACTAGTGCAGCAAACGATGACATCCTCTCTCCACCTAGATTAAAAGCAAATGAATTTACATTGGCAAAGGTTCAAAACAAACGAGAAACGAAGTCGCAACTACATGGATATAAAGAAAAAATTAGTTGCGAAATGCAGAAAATAGCTGGGTCTTAAAGCAATCAAGTGCACAAATAAGGCAATACGTAAAACAGACCAATCTCAAAGGCATAAATTATGCGCTGCAAACGCTGTTGCAGTAATGCAAATAAGTAGTAACTTGACTAAAAATCCTATCACGGAGCACCAATAAATTCATCCGTTAAAACAACACGTTCAAAGGCGTTTTACGATTGGCAGCAACGTTATTAATTGGTGGCACGACTTCAGTTGTTTTGGCGTGCAGTTCCCTAAGCATTAATTTGTTGGGCAAACATCCTTTTACTGTTTAGGTCAAATCTGATTGAATTGTCCAACCGAGTACTTTCTGTACATGCCATAACGTTAGTCATTTTCCATAAAATTGCATAGGAGGCAGTTTTGTGCGTCAGACGAATGCCTTCCATGCATGGTGTACGAACTGTCGCATAAGAAACGATTTGGCAGCCTACTAAGGCGGTTGGACATGTGGTTAAGAGTCCCGACTGTTTGACCTCCACACGATCTGCATGCTTCGGGCGGCATGACTAAGGCATAGCGTCATCCTCGCGTCCACAATTTGGGTGTAACTGATAGCGAAAGCTGGGAAGCTTCTATCGCCACCACACCGAATGAACTTGCTGGCCGTGAGGCTGAAAAATCCGCTTAGCCAAGTGCACTTTTGGGCAAATACCGATTTACTAACTGCAATCTTCTTCTTCACAAGTCCAGGGTTCCTAGATTGCTGGAAAGCACCCAACATCTGAGAAGTCTCGCTTTCGGCCACTGCCAAGTTGGCATATCTTAGATTTCGCCTTATCATAAAGCCGTTTCTCTCAAAATGTGATGGCTTTGTGTAAATTTTCCAGTGTTGCCTTTTTAGTGTTTTTAGGCTGATTTTGTTCACCGTCTTTTTTATTTTTTGTAGGTGCTGGTTACAATTTAACATCTATTTTTTTGTGTTTGCCTCTAATAATATGGGGAATAATTTTCACCTCCACCTCGGTCGTTCTTTATTTGGTTACTTTTAGCTTTCTTTTACCAGCTTTTTGCCATGTTTTAGAACACGGTTGCGGTGTCTTCACTTAGAGCGCCTTGTCACGTATTAAGTTTATTTCTTGTTGACACGGTACTTGTCGCCTTTTACACCTCTACTGGAATGCCAATAGCGGCCTAGAGCATTTAGTGCATGCGTCGTACCCGCAGTGCTGTAATCACCCCAAGAACATTTTAATCACCGCTCAAATCCATGCCCCGCATTTCGCGTCTGTCTTCCGATACTCAAAAATGGCTGGAAAGCAGTCTAGCATCTGGCCCCATCGTCCGATTTAACATCGCTCCTTCACCTGGCATAAGCATTGTTCCCAAACCAACCTTAGCGATGCGCAACCGCCTGCTACTTCTACAAACTAACCCTCAGTATGGTAGTGAAATGCATGCAGACCTACCATTTAGGCAATCAACACCCCAACGACCAGCTAACTTCTCTCTAATCCTACACCTGTATTGGCTACACTCCAATCACCGGAATACTAGGAAAAGAAGTTGTACCACAAAAACGCAACTCACTCTAACCCGAACCTCAAACTCTTCACGACGGGACTGTCCCACTTTAGGATAGGAGGCACATAACCAGCATGCACGTTTTAAACAATTGTCGATGAAAAGGTACAAAAGTGAACCTTTCATTATTACAATTAACTTAACGCGAAAAATGTAAGACTACTAAGGTTTCACTTTTTCTTCGGTCTACGACGCGGCTTACGCGCCTTTATAGGAGCTGCAGCAGTGGGAGAAGAAAGAGCAACAGCATCGGCAAGCACACAGCTCTCACCGGTAGCTGCTTGTACCTCATGTATCGCTGACTTAGATTCTTTTTTGGGAGGTTTGGCATTTCCAGAGGACTTCGAGGAAGGAAATGATATTGCGATGCTATTTGTCGCCTTCGCGATCTCACCCTTCTCCTCTACAGACATCTTTCCCACCAGATCAGCCACATCACCTTTCTGTCGATCAATCGGTGCAGTTTGGACAAACGGAATTCTCTCCCTTAAATCTACAACAACATATACGCACACATACTAGAACTTCACATTCAAGCAGCAGTATGAGTGACAATGAATGACTCATGAGAGTCGTACCCTTAGGCATAAACTCCCGAAGTGCCTCTGGCACAACAACACCGTCGGTGGTTTGGTAGTTCTCCAGGATGGCGCAAATCACCCGAGTAGTTGCGCACATAGTGGCGTTCAACATGTGCACATACTCGACCTATAACACGGACGAGTCGTCTCAATAAGGTGGTACACACATTTACGGGAGGAATCGAAATCGATTTCAAGTTGTAAATGCGCATCCACTTTACCTCTCTGCCCATCTTTTTGGTCTGGCCAAAACGAATGCCAAGACGACGCGACTGATAGTCAGTGCAATTGCTGCAAGAGACAAGCTCACGGAAGGCCTTTGAGCCCGGATACCAGCCCTCCAAATCGTACTTCATTGCAGCCGCATTGTTCAGCTCACCAGAAACGATGGACACAACCCGATATGGAATCCCAAGAACCTAAGTTTTAAACAAGACAATTAAGTCGAGTTCGCGTCGCATGCGCATCAACAACTTCAGGACACTCGTACCTTAAAGAAACTTTCAGCAGTAGAAATCATCTCATCGAACATCTCCCAAGAGGCGTTGTCGTATGGTGAAGTGATACAAAACTGTTCAACCTAGATACAAACGCGCCTTGAAGCCGGTTAAAGCGTATTTGCGAATTAAGGACAAAAAAACCAATTAAAGATAAGCAAGAACATTCAACGTGCACCCTGACAAACAAACCAACCTTCTCAAATTGATGAACACGGAAGATGCCACGGGTGTCACGGCCGTGACTTCCCACCTCCTGCCTAAAGCAAGTGGAAATGCCGGCATATCGAAGGGGCAGCTCAGTAGGAGACATCCATTCACCGCGATGATACGCTGCAATCGTTTGTTCCGAGGTGGCAATAAGATACTTCACCTCTTCTTCAGCTTCGTTACCAGCATCACCAGCAGCTTCGTGCTTCCCTGTCACTTTATACAATTCCTCATCAAATTGAGCCAGTTGTGCCACCTCTTGCATCACCTCCTTACGCATGAAAAACGGTGTATAGAGGGGTACATATTTGCGCTCATACAGCATTCTCAGCGACAGATTGATAATAGCCTGCTCCAAAAACACCAACGGTCCCTAAAGCAATTACGTCAAAGTACTTCGCTTAAGGAGGTCAATGGAAAGGAGGAGAATAATCGGAGCTCAAAAGCACCTTCAAAAAGTAGCATCGGTTACCCGATATGGCTGTACCACGTTCACCATCATACCCATCCACCATTTGAACCAAATCCACATGTGAATATTGTTTCACAACAGAGGCATCTCCAAATGTACGAATGACCCTATTGTTGTCCTACACTTTGAGGTAAGGTGAAGACACAACAACCTCATCGTCAGATATAGGAACCTCAGGATGCAAAATATTACCGACTTCATAAACCAGGTCATTTCTTGACTTCTCTAGTTCATCAGAAAGCTTCTGTTGGCCTTTTATGGTTTCGTCAATATGAGTCGTCAATGCTTTAATTTGACAAATGTTTAAACCCTAAAAGTGGGGATCGAAACGCATGACATCGTACGTCAATCTGTTCCTGAGTAAGTTCCATCACTTTTTCGGTAATCTCGGATGGAAGCGCGGAGTCAACGCCTGGCAATTCCCCTGCCTGAGAGGACAATTAAAAATACCCACAAACCTTCATCTTCTTCCCGATGGTTTTGCTGCACAAGTTCTTCGACCGATTCAAGTGATCACACGCAGAACGAGCTAAATAATCGTCTTAACCGAGCATACAAACAAACCTTTACGCCAACGCTCATCTAAGTCGATGATAACATCAATGACTTCTGGATTTCTGAATCGCTTCCTTTCATTTTCTCGCAGCAAATCAGGGTCACCGCCCTTATCGGTTCTGAAAAGATCGAGCGAGAGAACCATCCCACGAGACACCCGTACGGACACTGGTCCGAAACAAACCCCCGCCGCACTGAGTTAGCCATTGTTCTTTTGAATTGTTTTCGTTTTAAAATATTTTGACTGAAATATTTTTTAATTTAGATTAAGTTGCCTAAAATTTGTTGCACATTAGTTTTACATCTCTTTTTAATTGTATATGTTTCTTTAAAAATTTTGTTTGTTTTGTCGTACTGCATATATTGCCTTTTCCGTCTTTCAACGCTTTTGCCAACATCATTTTTTCAAAGAGCAATTTTTTTTATATTATATTTAGGTTTCTTTTCTGGCTGTGCGTCTGGTTATTCTTCATTAGGTAATATTTCGACTTGTGTTATAGAAGTCGTATCCCTTAATCATGCAAGGGAATTATTGCATGACATTTTTTTCTGTTTGTCTATTGCGATACTTCCCATTGATACCTCTCACTGTAGCGTCTGTGGTTCTCTTGAAGGTAAAAGAACGCATAGTACGGGGGGTAGCATACATGTTTTCTGTAAACAGTTGGCATGGGGGCTGTTGGCACCGCCCGAAGGCCGCCCAACCGGCTCAGTGCAATATGGCCACCCAAGTGTTCGAAACCGGCAGTTTGAACAAACAAAGAATTACACAGCCCCTCTCTTTCGAGCGTCGTCCCGACGCTCCCCTTCGTCCGCCTCCCGTGTCAGCCATCACAACGTAATCAGTGCTGCGCTGCGAGAAGCACCCACGAGCTAACCGTCCCAGTCGTCGTGATTCGAGCACATGTGTTCCTGTAGTGCCATCCATTCCGCGTAGCACTCAGTGCAGCAAATGCGCCCCTCTTGGCCCTCCTCTCCCACGACAATGTGGTCCAATGGAAGATGGAGCTACGAATCCAAGTTTTCGAATGGGTCGAGACACACACAACACATATTGCGATTCCAGGCTTAATTGATACCGTAGAAGAAACGCAAGGGCATCGTAGAAACCTGAGCAAATGTGGCGGTCGTGCCTCATAGGAACCAAATGCATGCGATCCAAGCGTGCAAAGCATGAAACGATGCTATCCAATGGCATCCTGCACATTCTACATCTGAGAACGGGAGAGAGAGCTTACGGAGGATGCCTGACCACAACGTTGCAGGTCTCTCTTGGCAGTTGCACTGGACTTGGAGTTCACGGCTAGTGTCACTTCAGTTGTTGATAGCTTCCCTATCAAAGACGAGGGCGAGGGATGTGCCGAAGATGAACGTCGATGTCAACCCTTCTGTTATGGGATGTGAGGGATTCTCCCATTCGTAGCAAATGCACTTCTTTCACACCGCCAAAGTTTGCCAGAAGCGGCATGGAGCAGGATAAAATCCATCAAAGTCGGGTCCGCTTTCCGCTACCGCCAATGTAGGGTCCCGAGGCTCCCCTTTACGTAAAAGAAGGCGCAGTACTAGGGCAGAATATACATATTCCGGGAACAGAGGACTTGCTGGCTGTTGGCACGGCCCGGAGGCCGACCAACCGGCCAGTTCAACATGGCTACCCAAGTTACCAAAACCGGCAGCTCGAACAAACAAAATATTACACTCACGTCGACCAATAAAGTCGAAACTGTGCTGAATACACGTGTTTTCTAAACGTGCCTTCCTTCGAATTGTGAAAGCCTGAGCTTTTGCTTTACTACAACTTCAGTGACCACTCTTTGCGAACTGACTGGATGTGAAATTGGCTAACTTAGTAATTTCGAAAATGCATGTTGTCCACGATATTCGCGGGTAGTAGCAATTGCGCATGCCATTCTTTGCGCTTCCACACTTTGATTTAAGTAGTATTAATCAGGTCGGAAACTCTTCTATTTCGCGTTGACTTAGCACTGCCATCAGTTTATCGTTGCAAGTCACCCTTTAAGGCAATTGAAGGCATAAAGCTAATGTAGAATACATATTCAGCCAAAAAAGGCGATTGTGTTTGCTTGCATGGCACGGCTAAGGAAATACGGTCACTCCAGTGACTAAAACCGATTCTGACCATCAAACAGCCAGTTTAACGGCTAGATCTAATTTAGTAGTTATCTGTTGTTATCTTTGGATAAGAATTTTGGGAATCCATTGATAGCCTTTGCTTATGATATGCTTAAACCACAATAGTACAGTGTCCGAATTCGATTGTTTTTGTTACAAATTCTGAAGCTCCTGTGTATTCACGCATTCATGCATACCAACATTATCTTACGCAAAATCAACTGGAATCTCACGGGAACAGAGTTAAATTATATGCTTCAAAAAGATCTCTCTTTGGAATCAATTTTACTTTGGGCGACTTTTGAATCTAATGACATGATATTTTGTTTAAGCAAAACTTTCAAGACCTGCTTACTAGGCCTCAACTTCTAGCTTAAAACTAGAAACGCATCCTTTACTTTTATTTGCGGTCTAAAAGCCTATGGGCCTGTTTTGTGTTTCGTTATTCGGTACGAATTGCCTATGAAGCAGCGTAATTTTCTGCCCCAGTAAGCATGTTGTTTAACGAATTTTGTAATTCCTGTGAGACTACCGTCACAAATGCACATTGGACGTGTGGGCTGTGTAGCCGTTGCGCGCGTAGAAAAGGATGCTACCTTAATGGCGTAGTAAACAATGCCTACTAGATTTGCAGAATGACCCAGCGTTAACAACAGCGTTCACTGTAAGCCGAAAGTGCGTACATTCGCTGCGATCAAATCAGGCATCTATGCGATACCGTCCACTTATCCTCGTTAAATTCTTGGCGATTGTTATGGCTTTGCTCCCATCCAAAGGTAGGTAACAAGAAAATCTTTGCGATTTTAGAGGAAGACAAAGCAATGATATCCGCCACATGTTTCAAAAACTCTTAAGAACTTGATAGGTTTCACATTTTACTACTTATCAGAATTCGATGAGCGTTTATGCGATTATTGGTACACATATTCGTTTTAACATGTTATAAATGCCATTTCTTAATTTGATATGGTTAAAATTACCATGAAGCAAAGAATAGCTAAGCATGCCTCAAATTTATTGAAAAAAGTTGGACTGGCTGTTCTTCACTGTCAGGTTTCTAAGCCACTATACGTTGCAGACATATAAGCTGGTGTTACGATAACTTTTTGTGATTCTAGTGAATAATTGACGCAAAATACGCCATACAGCTATTTTCATATGTTCTTTCCCTGCTTAAACATTATGCATAAAGTTTTCATAAAATAAATTGAACAACCAGAGTATCGGAAATCCGGAAAAATGATTTGACGCAATGAACCACCACCTGTGCAACCTTACCTAGAAAAAAGACAATGAAACTCAAACTAGTCATGCATATTCCCTTCTGCCTTTCCTCTAGGATCAGGCCTGGCCTGTTATGTATGCGTCTCAATCAACGGAAGCAACCCGGGTTGTGAAGACCCTATGCATGGAACTGTCCCCGTTGAGTCGCCATGTCGACAAGGACGATCAGGCCACGGAGGGTTGAGTTACGCGCGTTATTGTGTGAAGATTAAGGGTCAGCGAGTAAGTGACGGGCAGAGTATCTGCATTCGACGTTGTTCAATGCAAAAATTGGGAGGCATTCACACACATTGCGGACAATTTCATCTATCTGATGAACTGTATCATGGGTGTATAGCCACTTGCACCCAAAATTGGTGTAACATTGCAACAAAATTGCCAAACACTCAAGTTGCTACAACTTATACTGCCGTGCTGTTCAGTTTTTTGTTTGGAAATGCATTATGACCTAAAAGTGTGTAAATTCCTCTGCAGATACGTCGTGCAATACTCTATGAGTTGAATGTGTTACTTTCTTCTGCATTGATCATTCTAATAAAGCAGCATGTTTGCAATAACATACTCACTAAAACATTTATGTGCAACTGCTATGGTGAATAGATTATAAGTATTTGAATGCTTGGCATTGGCTTCTTGTCTAATCTCTTTGCAAATAAATTCATAGAACATTAATTGTAGTCCGAAAATATTACCCAACAACTTAATATAGGTTTGGGTGCTAAAAAAATTGGGACTCTGATAATTTAGTTACACATGAATTCTTTATCCTTAACAGTGGCTTTTAATGGGCTGGTTGAAAAGGCAGACTATTTCATATTTTGTGCAATGACGTCCAGAATACCCTTTAAGAATGATGGTAGTTTTATGGAGATTTTTAAGCAACTTCAAGGTAACTCTTATCTTCATATGACTTCGCTGCAGCCGAGCAAGATCTAGCAAACATCAGCGCTAATATTGATGTTGGTTCTTCAACGGTATGCTGCATATGCCTAACTCAATTTTTAGGCTAGCAAGAATGCATTTTCAATCTTGGATGCGTATGTTCTTTTATTTTTTGATTTGTGAAGTCCATTCGCTTTAGATGTGATTCTCCCCAAAGGTAGAAATTTCTTGTTTTGTGATACTTTTAATAAAAAGCGGTATCCTGGTCTAATCCTAGTATTTCCAGTGTTGCCACCTGAAGATCAAAAAGCCATCATTGCCATCGAAAGCCTGATCATGCGTCTTGTTGGTTTGCCCCACTCATTAGCAAAGTTGGAGGTCGCGAAATTCGAGGACAGTGTACAATACTGGTGCGAATCATTTAGCTCTGATGAATTAGGTTCCTTACTGTTCCGGACTCTATCGAATGTAAATATTTGCAAAAAAGGTTACAAGAAGAGCTTATTAAGAAGTCAAAGGCCGCAGTCGAAGGTAGTGTTTACGCTCATCAAGCACAGAATTTTTAGAGGAAATTGAAGCCTGTAAAGTGGACTATAAACTCTCCGACATTCAGCTTCCTCCAGAAAAGCCTCCTACAAAAAATAACGCTCTCAAGGTTTGCGATGTTGATGCAAATGCTGCCGAGTCAGAGCCATCGTCTTTGAAGCCGTTAGAGTCAGCTCCACCGACACGAAAAAGAAAATCTAGGTGGGACTCTGACCAGGCATTCAAATCTGAAGGCCAGAGCGAACTTTCTCACAACGAAGTATTGGCATCCGCTGTTGCAGCAGCAAAGGCTGCTGCGCAACTGGCAGCCTCAGGTTAGTACGAGTACCGGATATCTCATAGTACTTTTTCTCGGCTTTTGTCAGTAGTTTTATCCCCCTTGGGACTTTTCAACCATAGGTCTGCATGGTTTAATTCTTCAACTTGAGTTTCATGATCTTCGTCTCTTTTCGTCTGTAGGTAATAAGTCCGCCCAATTAATTTGCTCCAATGTGCGCCAGCTTACTGGTGGTGCTCTTCTCAGTGAGGAGCAAGTTAAACAGATCCAATATCAAAAAGAAGTGAGCTTCGTGCGTTTTTTGTTGTTCCTGAAGTTTAACTTGGGTCTTTTTACCATTTGTTTTTACTTTCGCATGCAGCTTCAAGCTATGCACGAGTTCATATTGGCTCAGCAGCGTCTGAAGTTGCAGGAGCAACAGCTGATGGAGTCGATTGAGGGTGTGAATTACTCAAAAAAACCTAGGAAAACTGTTGATGGCCTGGAAGTCAAGTACGAATATGATTCCGATGAGGATTGTGAAGGTGGCACTTGGGAGCATAGACTCCGAGCTGCAGAGATGGAAGCCACTCGGGGTATACATTCGCTGGTCACCTTTTACCTCTACCACTAATAATTGAACATCTACATGAGGCTTTTTTTTTTACCCTTAGACTGGGCGGAAAAGTTGACCGAGATGGGACAGGGAAAACATCACATAGGTGACTTCTTGCCACCCGATGAACTGGAGCGTTTCATGGAGACCTACCGTGTAAGCTACTGCCATAATTGGATTACCTCGTTTGTACATTCGCGTTAAATTTATTCTGCATTCAGGCTCTCAAGGAGGGTCGTGAGCCCGACTACAGCGAATATAAACAGTTCAAGCTTACTTGTGAAAATGTCGGTTTCCAAATGCTTGAGAAGATGGGCTGGAAAGAGGGCGAGGGTCTCGGTGCCTCTGGCCAAGGCATCGTAAATCCTGTTAGCAAGTAGGTCAAGTTCTTCGATAAAATAATTAGATTCAGTCCCGGGATTTCGTCTTACCAGCTGATTAATCACTTAACATCTTTAACGCTCGGGTTCTCTTGCTCTTTCCCTACTTAGTTGTTCATCTGCATTTCATCGTTCACACTAGGGGTAATGTTCATGTGGAAGGTGTCGGCCTTGGGGTGGAGAGATCATCCAACCTCTCCGTTGAAGATGATGAATTCGAGGCCTATCGAAAGAGGATGATGCTAGCTTATCGGTTTCGCCCTAATCCATTAGTATGTCCCTCCTACGTGATGGCATCTTTCCTCCTAGTAGTTTGCAGAGTGTCTTGGACCCTGCCTTTCTTCATATTTTAGAACAATCCGCGCCGAGATTACTACTAGCCTGACGTCGTTGATTTTACACAACATCCACAAGGTTTTAATATGTGTGCCTCCATCCCTCGTCCCTTGACGAATACTCTCACTTGTGCATATATTTTTTTCCTTCCAATAAAGTACCTTCTTCAATCTGGTGCTCTTGTTGCCTGTTTGAGCCCGATGGATACTCTTTCTCCTCATCGACCTCAACCGTCAAATTTAACGGTCTCCTGCTTGATTGCTAGCCTTTTTGATGTTTTAGACGGTATGTCAGACCTTGTGAGTGACGAGGCAGGACCAGACATCAGCGTGCAGTATTATTGTCAGAAGTGCAAGAAACCCCTAGATCTGGCCTCAGATTTTGGGAGTTCTCGCACATCGGACCTTTCTAGCATCATGGGTATGTTTGCTTGCTTTTTTATATGCTTCCAGAGAATGTTTAGAAGGCTCTTGGGTGTTATTTTGAAAGAAAAACTGTGGGAATTTTTCTCACCTTTGCAATTTCACGTGCCTTAGAAGGGAACCCGATCGTCTAGACTTTTAGAGAACAGCTTTATAACGTTCACGAAGCTTCCCCACCGTATTAATCCATAGTTATTCCTTTTCCCCTCTTTCAAGGCTCCGAATACACATCGTAAGTTAAGCCTTTGGGACTTACTTTTTGTTCCCTACATGGCACCTCTCCAAGGTTCAATCATTTCCATGTTCATTATAGGGGGGACGCCTCATCTCCGACATACTCTCCTATCTCTAGTTTGGATCACCGACTCCAGGTAACTACCTTCAAGGAGGGTATACGTCCATTTATCCCGGAGAGGATCCTCATTGTTTTTTGTAGGCATTATTAAGCCGTCCCTCCTCTCACTAGGTAACCCCTCAAAACTGCTAGGTTTGGTGTTTGATCTTGCAGGTGAATGCCTACCTTTCCGACATTATTAATGGTCGAACTGAAATCAATCATCCAATGTGCCAAGAGTGTGCTGACACTCTAATCAGCGCCCAGCAACAGCTGCTTGATTTTCAGAAAGAGGAGATCGCCTGTCTTGAGTAAGCGCCTTTTGCATTCTGCTCCTTTGGTAGAACCCTAGTCGAACAGCTGAAAGCAAGCACAACGGGAAGAACTGGTCCCAGCAGAAATGTCGCAGATTCTACTGATCGAATGTTTTTGATCCCACAGCAGTCAATACAAACTTCTTCATTGTCGGTAGTATGTTTTCGACTCTTCTGTATGGTTGGCTTTTGCTTGTACATTGGCATCGCCTCAGGGTGTCGGGTTGCGAATTTCAGAGAGGTTCTCTTGACGAAGAATCACCGGATTCGTTAAAGACTTCTTCGGCTGAGGTCGATGAGGACGGTTCATACAGCGAACAGCTGCATGCTGTAGAAGACACCCCAGCGGAGGCGGAGGAAAGTGATGCAACTACCTGCATACAACCGCATTACACTAAGGAGGAATTGCTCTCTCTCCAGCAAGAATTCGTTCGCCTTCAACGCGAATCTCGACTCTTGGATAAACAAATCGCCACCAATGAAGCCGCATTGCTTGTTCGGCAAGCTGAGCTTGATCGGTTTGTTTTATTTTTCTTTGCCCTCTGTTGGATAGTAATCATGTTCAAGTGATTGTCTTCATGACGCCTGTTCAGAATGACCAATGAATACAACGAGCAACGTCTAACACTGATGGAGGCGGAGGAGTCATTGGGCGTGCTTGACGCCCGTCTCAACGATGCACGGTATCAGTACGAGCGGCTTCGACGGACCAACGTTCTCAACGCCGCTTTCCCCATCTGGTACGATGGACACATTGGCGTCATAAATGGCCTCCACCTGGGTCGGTTGGCGTCAAAACCAGTGAGATTATTTGAGTTGCCTCCAGTTCACTTTAATTGTTTGAGTGGTGCCGGGCCATCGAAAGGAGCGGACCACCCCCGGTGTTATTTGTCGAACTTCCTTAGTCGACGAGATGTAAGGGCTTCTTCGAAAGCAGCGGGTCCCCTTTAAATGTCAAATATCTCCTGGGGAAAGAATTCATTCAAGCTGAGATCTTTCATGCTACCCTAGTTTTTGTCGCCTCTTCTGCCCACCCCTCCTTTTTTGACCCTTTAGATCACCTGGCCGGAAATAAATGGAGCTCTGGGACAGTGCGCCATGCTGGTGACCTGTCTTGCCAAAAAGCTCTCTTACACCTTCAAAAAGTAAATCCACTTCAGTACTCTCTCGTGCCTACCCAACGACACTAATTGACGGTCTTCTTTCCAGCTCCGTGATAATTCCCATGGGCAGTCAGTCCAAGATAGCTGCATTACCGAATGGGACTCCGCTACCTCTCTATAATTCCTCGGGAAGTATGCGAATATTCAGTAGTGCAAGGTGAGTAAGGGCTTCCCATTTGTCGTGACTTTAATATCTTCCAAGACATCCATACTCCGTATGAACATTTGGCTTCTTTCAGCTTCGACAACGCACTGGTGATGCTCCTCGATTGTGTTGGTCAGCTTCAAGCACGAGTTGAACGTCCACCAGTTTTTTGTTTACCTTTTAAAATCCTCGATGGTGGTCGCATTCAGGATAGAAGCGGGTTCGCCTTCTCCATTAAGTAGGTACTAACCGTTCTTTCTAGCGTCCTCTTAAACATTGGCAGTCATTGGACTCTTCACCCTCAGATGCTCCACCACCACTGACGAGAATTGGACGAAGGCGTTAAAAATGCTTCTGATGGATCTCAAGTACCTAATCGCCGCCACAGTTGGTAAACCGGAGCGTTCCACTTCCAAAGCGTAGATAAGTCATCGGTAGCCCCTTCCTTCCCAACCGCTTTTGTACCACGGACAGGGGATCGAGTAAAATCTATTATTTTTTGCACCCAAGACGACTTCGCGTGTGAGTGGTTCCTCTTTAAAGCAAAAAAGGCAGAAGTAATGTCGATTAAAAGCATTTACATATTTAATTTATACAGACCCGTGGAAACACAAGGCACGTGGGAGGATAGAATATTAGAAAAAAGCAACAAAGTCGTTATTAACTGCAACTTTTCGTGGCTTGTTTGTTTAAGTAAAAGAAATAGTATTATCCAACGCGAGTAATCGTTAGGAAATATCAGTACACAGCCGGAGGTACTCTCTAAACAGAGCTGCATTGAATGAGGTCAGGAGGGACGGGAAGCATGGCGCGAGAATGTTAGCGTGGCTGTACGCTCGTAGAAAAGGAAATAAAGAGGAAGGAAAGAACAAGTTAAACACTGTACAATCTGCACCGAGGTGGGAAGGGGAACACCCCAAAAATGGGGCAGGGCGAATGCTACTGCAGAATCGAGCATGGCTGTTTGGCGGCGGGAAGGAAGACGACTCGAGGCTCGGCAACTTCACTCTCAAGGGCTGTCTTCGTGGGCGCGGGAACATGATCAATCATGAGTGGACCACCGCCATCAAATTCGCTTCCCGACTCGTCAGATGGAAATACGAGGGGAAATCCATTAACCGGTGTTGCCGTCTTAAGTTCACTTTCATTGCAAGCAGCCTTCATTGTTGAGCTTGGAGACTTTTCATGGACCACACTATTGTTGTCAAATGCGTCATCATCACTTACATCGTCGTTAAGGCTTTGTGCGGCGCGCATTCGTGCCATCGATAGGGCCTCCTCGATGGCTTTTTTGTATGCTGTATGTTTTTTCATTCTACGTTTGTCCACCTTTCTATCATCCTCAACAAGGAATGGGGCGATTTTTTCGCAGGGAAAATGGGAGATTTGATTCCACGCAACCCATCGCACACAAGCCATGCACGAGGAGGCGGAACGGTGCAGGCTGATTATACGTGCAGGCCACCACGGCCAGCCGGAGAGTTTGCACCACACCACATCGTCAATTCGGAATATTACTGAGGGGTCCGAGGGGAGCCGATACCGTTTCACTGGACGCTCATTATCCGAAGGGACGTCTTGATGTTGAGGCGATATGGGCCCAATCACTTCAGATGGCGGGGAATTCGAGGACGGTGGCTCTGTTGTGGAGGGATCTTTGTTGGAGAGGGGAGAGTTCTGTCGATTCGAGAACAGTACGGATTTGGTGATCGAGGCATCAGGTATGTCGTGCACAACCTCCACCTAGTTGGAAGATGAACGAAGTGGTGGTGGCTAGACACCATCACTCATAAGTACCGCAATACCTAAACCCAGCCAGTCGGTACTCACCTTGTTCGTCCTAGCGACGTCTAGTCAAATTAGCGCAGGAGCTACCCAACAAAAAGGCTGTTTTATATCAATCAAAAACGTCTCATTAAAACAAAAAGTGATCCTAGTTCTTTTATTGCTCAGATTGCTTAGTGTAGAACCTGTGAAAAGGGTAAATAAAATCCCGCTCCTATCAAGGTATGCGCTCCCATGAAATAAGGACAAGATTCTCAAATCGTTGCTCCGTTCTTAGGCACGAAAAAAAGAAGCCAAAACACGGCAGTAAGTCATGTCTACTTCTTTATACAAAAAAGGAAGAGGAATCAACAAACTTTATCTGAAAGACTGAACTGACTAACTCGGTATTCACTTAGCATGTCTGAGCCTTTGCTTTGATCAGAGTCATTGCCTCCATCGGCTGAGATAAGGGAACGGTTAATTTTGATTTTTATTGGTGGAATGGGGGGCTCCGATCCAGGAGGCTTGCCTGACTCGTGTTTTTCCAAATCCGCTGTGTGGGAGGACCCCGCTTCTTTAATCAAACACAGGGCCTGCGTCCCATTAACACGCTTAGACAGGGAGGTTTGACGATCACGATGCCTCGACTTGTTATGCGAACTCTTGTGGCGATCATGTGCGGATGCAGTGGTTATGGTTGTTCTAGGAGAGTCCTCATGTACTGAAAGCTTGTAAACTGTGGAGCTTGTCTGGTGCTTGATTAAATCCTTGAGACAAACCGCACCAACGTCTTCTTTGTGTTTTTTCACCGGCAAAACCTGCACAACTGAGGCTGATGGGACGAGTTCCTGTGTGACTTCGGATTTCTTTTTGGGGGCGGACAAGGACAACTCATCAGCATGTTTGAGCCTTTTGACTTTTACGTGTTCGGTTTTATCAACCTCCTCTAAACGACGCTTTTTGGCGGTTTTGGTTTCTGCCTGTTGATCGTCCGGTCGGTCGCTCCGTTTGCTTGGTCTGGTGGAGATGACATGCTCTTGAGTGGAATCAGAGGGGTTGGGATTTGGAGTGGCAAGAGCCTTCTTGCAATTGTGACATAGTGAACTTTCGACAGTAGAACGGTAGTGAGGGGACCGGAAGACTGCACGGGAATGGGAGTGAGACGTAGTGCGTGAGGAAAGAAGACTGGAGTGATAGATCGAACGCTTATTGGTGGGACGGAGAACACAAAGACGTGATGGCTCGCCGTCTGCCTTATACGTAAAGCGTTCCACAGCACAAGCTGGTGACTTCAGAGAAAATACGCTCCCAGTATCCGTTGATAGGGGTGGCCACGACTTCGCACTAGCTGAACGTGTTTCATTCACGCCAATCCTAGAGGACATAAAATCTACGCATTAGGATTGAAATACAAACACACCGGTTATAGCTTAAATTGACTGAGCATAGCAGAGAATGTAAACACGACTTCTTTTCATAAATGGACGGGCGGAGAACCTCGACACGAATGCAACTCTGGAGCCTGAGGACAGAAGGACTAATGGTTGTACGAGAGAACCAGTCATAAAAACACAATACGCATTTATTCCGGAATTATAGTAAAGTGATTTTCTAAGGAAAGATTCGCCATCTCAAAGCATTCTTTTGGAAATTACGTCGGTGACAACAACCACTACTGATGTAGAGGGAGTTTGCAACTTTAAAATTAGGTCATATCAAATAGTGACACGGCAAAGTAAGGCATTAATAGTTACCACATTTGTTCGGAATAAGGCTTCACCTATGATAAGTTAACACGTTGGGGAAGGCATTGGGAGTCCACAACAGTAATACACGCCTCAACAAACATAACGCAGTGGGTATCTCGTAATCATGTGGCAGGAAGTCTAGAGAGAACTTCCAGAAGAACTGACATCTACTTGAGCACACACTAAAAATTTGCTTGTCACCTTACTTTAAGCTATGTAGCGCAATCGCACAATTAAACGTTGTGGGAACAGACATGCTTTGCAGAAATCATGGGGACAATAATTCCGAAACCAAATCAGAAGTGGAAAAAAGAAGTGTAGCCCTTCGAAAACGCACCCACCTAATCAGCTGCGACCAACAAGCGATACAGGTCTACTTACCAAAGGGTAACTATGCGACAATATCTTAAAAGACAAGAGAGCGTTTGCTAATTCCAATTTTTTCGAAAACTCCGTTTATCGACAAGTGCCGCTAAGGAGCTATTAGGTACACAATCTACGACTGAGGCACATGGTAAAGAGTTTTGGACATCATTAAAATTACAATGAGCACATTTTTCACACCAAATATGCAAAACCTTTCTAAGGCATGAGCAATGAGGAACAAAGAACAGCATAACAATGAGACCGGGTGTACCATTAGCCAGAATACACGACCATACGAAAAAAGTGGACCTCCAACCACCTCAAATTAAGCAAAGCTAAGGTTAGGCTAGGTGAATACCTCACGAACTAATAAAGCTATGCATAAAACTTTCCCTCCAATTCCACTCCTATAAATGTTTACCTTTCATTTTCAGCTAGTAGTACACCACGAAACATCCTTCCTTCGCTTGAAAAACTAACCGCGATAAGACTTGAAGTCGAATAATCTACAACTACGTTTATCGACTGGCCAGCAGCAAAGCCGCACTGACCAGCGTTGCTCGACGCCATGTTGGCCGGCAATACTCAAGTCGAGTACGACGGTTTCGGACTATTATAACAAACTACTAATACCCCTTATACTACTGAAAATTGAACGTTTCAACTTATTAATTCTAACGAAACCTGTTTTATGCATGTAAAACCTTTAATATTAAGGTACAAACGTTTCGAACGCTTCTAGAAATGAGCCAATTTTACCAGTCAAATTTTAAAGAAACTGTAGCTTTTAATAAAATGTAGGAATATACGTAGTGTGATGCTTTGCAATCTCGTCTTTACTTAGCAACCACATTTTCTTATTTCCTTGTTTTTTCTAAGCTCTAACTCAAAAATTTTATGTATATTCTCAGCCAAATCAAAACCATAAAGCACTGCCATCTTTCCCCGAAATTAATGGAATCAAGTATAATTTTGTAAGATCTGGTTGTGAGTCTTTCCGAGTTCAGCGTGAAGCTACAATCTTTTGTTAATAAGTGGGGTTTAAAGTACCCAGACTCCTTTAAACGTAAAAGAATATGAAATACTAGGGCAGAATGCATATGTTAAGAAAATCGAGGAAACTAGGCTGCTAACATGGACCGGAGGCAAGCTTACCCCTGCTAGGACAATCTTGCCACCCACGCGACCGAAATCGTCAGTCAGAACAAGCAAGGCATAGCACGGAGTTAAAGATCTACACCCTCTTGTTCTAGGCCTACGACGCAAGTGCCTTATTACTTACTCAGCCTGCACCTGTACATGCAATATAGCCTTGTTTTCTGCAATATTATTTCTCAAAATCAATTAGATCTTCCCTTCTTTGCCCTAAAACCTACCCTATATTCACCGAACAATAAGACAGATCTTGTCTGCAACCTCTTACATTGTGACAATAAATCCTCGCTAAGTGGATAAAAAATCCCCGCGCCGACATTGTAGCGTCCCGAGGCTCCCCTTAAAGTAAAAGAAGGCGCAGTACTAGGGCAAAATATGTATATTCCGGGAACAGAGGACTTGAGGGCTGTTGGCACGGCCCGGAGGCCGACCAACCGGCTAGAACAAGATGGCCACCCAAGTGGCCTAAATCGGTAGTTCGAACAAACAAAGCATTACAGACATTTTCAAGCAACGATTTCAGTAGGCGCCACAAACGACCCCATTCAATTTAAAACTTTCTTTTTTATTTTGGTGTTGGTTTAACTTTATTTTGTGTTGGTTCAACTAGCCTAAATTTACAGCCATTACCAAAATTTTTAGCCTAGGTTTATTTCGATAATGCTAACATTTTTTGATGTTAGAGCCAACGTATTTTAGATTTTTAACACATCGGATCTTTAACCATGTTAAACTCCACAAAATAGTTCATGTTATTTTATCGAATAAAATCTTTTTTAATTTAAACATTACATTCCTAATCGCCAATTTTTTTTCAATTGTCTATTTCAACACTTGTAAACCCAAATTAAGTCATTTTTACTGTTTTATAAGATATATATGACTCAAGTAGCGCTTTAAAACAGCTGCTAAATGTGTTTCTGAACATAATTAGCTGTACTACTTAAAAAGTACATCCAGGGAACGTCATCTGGGCTGGTTTAATTGGGGATTTTGAAAGTCATTACAACTCCCGAATTAACTCTAATTCTCCTACTTCATCCCTTCCCCTCCCTCCCCCTCACTTTGGCCTGGCAGAGCCAGCATGCCCTCGCATTACCACCAGAAAATCTCCTTTTTGGCTCTACGCATTGGCTGCCTCGTACACGCTAATATAGCTTGATGATTGAAGGCTGTGAGAGGGTTGATAGCTGAGAGGACTTGTGTGACGCATGCATCACACAGGCCCACGTTTATATCAGAAGGTAAAATTTGAGCCTAACAGCAAAAGGCACGCACGCTCAAACACACAAACACTCTCACCCCTACACAAATCCAGGAGGAAGCTATGGCAGACTATAAGACTATCTTCTTTGCCATTGACAAGGAGAGAAATCGTGAGTTCCTCGTGACGCCTGTATTATTAAGTGACCGAGAAATTATGTTTGTGCCGACCTTGCATCTTCTCCTTTGAACTTTTTAATAATAAGCTAAGAATTAAAAAATAGTAGAATTATTCCTGCGCTCGTGATTGACATTAGTAGCGCCATTTTTTTAAATTTATATCTGTAATAAAATTGTAACATGGGGCATGTTGATATGGAGACATATCTTTTAAGGCTACATAACGATCAGGGACTTGGAGCAGTACATAAAAGAAAATCGGATGAGCCCGACCGTCCTACAGGTGGGTAAAAGCAAGTGAGAGACATTCTTGACCACCCCTTGCCCCTAAAGGTGTTTTTCTCTCCATTCCATCCCTTTTAACACCTAGAGGTGGATCCGGCTGTTTGATCCCCAAGGCACAGGTCGGATTACTCTTGAAGATTTTTGTGAAATACTGCACGAAGATGTGGATGATATGTAGGCTTGCCTTTTCAATTCAAGGGAAAATGGTTATTTGTTTGACTATTACCTTGAGCCCAATCCAATTACAAACTTTTTTTTATTACATTAACTGCGTCCAATTTTAATCTCAGAGTTATGTCTTTAGAGTTAATAAACTTAAACGGAGAAGGTGTGTGTTTTAATGCCTTGTAAAATTAATCCTTCTTGTGATTGCAGGCTCCGCCAGTACCCAACAACGAACGTTCAACAAATCCAACTCATTGATCGAGAAATGTCGGAGGTGATGATGGAGGGAATTTTAAATGCCACCCGACATGCCGTACAAAATAATCCGGGTAATCTTCAGGTGAGTCCACCGGCTACACGAGAGGCATTGCGAGGAGTTGCCTTTTTGTCGTCACTGGATAATTGTATTTTGAGGGTGGAACTGACATCACCTCTGTGTCCAGACAGCAATTCTACATGCGAGATTGCACATAATTTGCAAGCTCAAGCCCCGCCCGTAAAGGCAAATTTTTTTACCATAACTTTCTCCCAGTATGTCACTATCCATTGACAGGCACAAGCAGCCGAGATCAAAACCTATGCAGACAATCGGTACGGCGATACATGGCACTGTTTCATTGTCAGTGGCACCCACGGCTATTTCTACTCACACAAACCAAACCATGCAATATCCTTCTACTTTGGCGGCAACTATTACTTCGTTTTCTGCACACCGTTGCCGTGATTTGCGCCCTCTGGTCCGCCAGAACCGTCTGAGTCCATGTTTGAATCGTGACAACAATGTTTGGCTCGACACCCTTTGTAAAGAATTTCAGCTTATCTTGTCAAATTGGTACAAAATATGGTACTTGGTAGGTGATGGGCTATCCAATTATTCATCCACTAGCCTGGGCGTTTAGGCAGGAGATGCCACATAAGGGTGTGCAATCATCTTTTGTATAGGTTAGGACAGTGACTTTGATGCACAAAATAATAACGTGTGTGAAAACAAATACAAATTAAGCAATTGAATGAGACGGTGCTGGTATTCTAGTTTAAATAATTACCCAGTGCAAGTCAATGTAGATTTTCTCTCTAACATTGTGCTTTTTCAGTAACTGGAGATGGTAATTGTATTTATTTTCACTCAAAACATGGAAGCTACTTCCAAGCAAAAAAACTTAGCGTCTTGAGCTCCGTCAAAAAAACTTCCAGCCTAGTCATAATTTAGACAATTCGCAGTGTTTATTTACATGGTCATATTTGCTGACAAAACTATAACGTGCAAAGATTATGATTAGTTTTTAAGCCAAGTGAATTAATGCCCGTTTAATTTCCTAAAAGTGGCATTTTAATGAAACAGTAACACACTAGATGAACAATTATTACTTTAATTTCTGGCCGCTAATAAAGGGTGATTGAATTCTAGATTTTATTAAAAATGGTGAAGAATATAGGGATAAGGTAAATTCCTATGATTTCGCTAATGTAACGTCCATAACTTTAATTCCATTACTGCTCGTGATGTTACGTTTTAACCTACCAGCAAATGCTCAACATGTTCATTCTCTATTCTACACCACTATTTAATGTTTACGGATGACAAAGTCTAGACGCATCGATAGATCATTATTTCATCAAGCAGATGAAATTGTTAGAAATTAGTACTATCGTGGCCACAATCGGTGAAGGAATTTCGACCCACAATTCATAATAAAACCTAGGCGTTTCCCATTTGTATAGCTTTATTATTGTGATTACATCCGCTATTTGAAATAATACCATGAGAAAACAAGATTATGAAGTCGAAGGGGTTTGTATTTAACTTTGTACCACGATGTTATCGAGAGTAGTGTGGATACAGTTGTCTATTTAACAGGCCGATGAGACTGGTCGTCTTTCATTGACTCGATGTCTTCGTAGAAGTCTGGCTCATCGAGAGAGAAGTATGTGACGTCCACAGGACTGATAACTCGCGGGTGTGAAAACTCTGAGACTAAGAGGAGCGTGCATGCCTTGCCGTAGTAGTTGGGATAGCAGATGCATTGCTCCTCATTAACTATGTTGCCCTCTTCATTATAACCCATGTGACGAATGCATCGACCGTGCGAACAGTTTCGTGTTCCACTTGGACACTCAGTGACCAGAACATGACTACGGTAAAAGAACATGTACGTTAATTCCATGGTTATGATATAGAAACAAATAATTCTGCGGTTGCAGAATGCGTAGACAAAGGATTTCAAGGAAACATTACCTTTCGGTAAAGAGGAGACATGTCGTTAAAACGACGATCGCTGGCCACCAGGAGAATGAAATACCCATTAGGATGTCTATGGAGTCAGTGGGAAAATGTTCCAGCCTTATATGTCTTCAGTAGGCCACACCCACGCACTGGACAATTACGTGATTGTGCGTTCATTACAGAGAAACAAAGTGGCCCTACGTCACTGGTATTGTCGTGGTCAGAATGGCAGCGTGGGCGTCTGTACGATGTATTTGTGTTTGCGTGCGAGTGCGTGCTGATCCCTCTACCAACTTTAAAACTCGTCACACATTCCACATGACCCACCTCATTCGTCACCTGAATGACAAATCTTTTTCCACGATGTGAAAGAAAAAATACTTAAACACATCTCACTTTGACCCTTTTTCACACGCTGCTTAAACATACTGACGCGCCAGATTGAAACAGTGTTTAATGTACCCTCTCCTAATCAAGGAGAGGCAAATCCAGACCTATCAAATGGATACACAACACTGTCCCATGCCGGCGGCTAGAAAATCATCTAGCCTCGTCATCCACGCAATGCTGAGGAAGCTATGTCATGGTTTACGGTGGTGAATTTGGATACCATCTTTGTTACTACCCCCGTCAACAACGCGGATATTAGCGTCGTTGGCACTTGTGATGCGTTGCCTCGGTGTGTCCGTATTTGACACTTGGCCAACCACGTAATCCTGTAGTGCGCGCTTACGTGCGTGTGTGTGACAGAACAAGGTACATAAGAATCTGGGTTTCCACTACTGCCTCAGTTACACCAATGATTATGTTCACCTCTGCCCTTTCGCTTTATGTAGTAGTCTTTTTCTCAGCAACTCTCCTAGTTGACAGGTAAGGCGCACTGTCTCAAATGCCTTTTATGCATTTACCCAGTCTACACTTTTTCCTAGCTCTCTCTTCACTTTTCGGTTTGTCGTTCAATTCACAACCATCTACTTATTTGCCGACTTTGATAGAAGTAGTATGATCAGTTACACAAAGATTTAATTCGTTTATGTCAGATCGAGCTTGTTTATTCACTTTTTTCCTTTCCATCATCACAGTCGTCTAACTGTCACCGAGTGTGCGAATGGAACCCCAACCTGTTCGCACGGTCGGTGTGTACAACGCACGGGCTGGGACGAGGAGAATCAGCCGGTGTTCGAGCAGCGATGCATTTGCGAGCCAAACTTCTATGGAGAGGCGTGTGATCTCTTAGTAGTTTCAGATTTTACCAAACCGGTGGTTATCAGCCCCGGTCACATTAATTTGTTCGCTCGCGAGCCGCCCGAGGATACTGCTGTTACTGATCCTGTAAATGAGAAACACTCCTATGGTGGTGCCATCTAGACTGACATTTTGCTTACATTTCTTTCTATGCACTGCTTGAGATAAAGATAAATCTCTATTTTATTTCCTCGAGTCTTATTAAACAGTGAAAAGTAAATATATGATAGGCCGACATGAAGCAAGGGGAATCGCAGGCAAATGAAGCCACACAATTGTCACAGTTTTTATCAATCTATTTTAATTGCACTGACTCTGCATTTCCTGTGAGCTTTCTACCATGCTGTCTGCCTTAGCGCTATTGGGCGGGTAAGTTGTATGTTAACCTTGTGTGGAATAATTGCTACTCAGAAGTAGACGCGGGATGCGGCAATAATTGTGTTATAACACTTTTCGTAAACAAAATTAAGTGTTATTTACGGGTCACTTCCATGCCCCAATTTCAAACTTCCTCTGGGTTTTATAGGCCCTAATCTATTGACGTTCGGAGCATTTGGAGCGTCAAAACCATTGCAACAGAGCCTATGTGCTGCTGTAGATCAACTGAAAAGTGCCATAATTAGCTGGTTTTAATAGTGGCGCTGACTCTTCGAACTCGCCTCCTCCCATCGCTTATTTATGCATATGTATAGTCGTGGTAGAAAAAAGGGGTTACAGAACGCCTGCCCGACCGGAAGTCATCAAATTTTATGGCACCCACAGACATATACATACAAAAGAAGGTAATTATTCATGCCCACAATCACTGATATACTCTGTGAGAACCCGAGTCTCGCCTTAGCGGTTTTCCGACCGGCTGTGGCCCTTAGGCGGAGGGGATGTATGTAAATTAGCCCATCACCCTTGCATTTTAACAATAAAATGGCGTCTGTAGGATACAATTCACGCTTAAATGTTAATGAAATTGACAACATAGGCCTCTTATATTTCACACTGACCCCAGGCGAAGAAATATGGGCTAATTGCCTAATACTGACGTAAGAGTTTAAGCATTTGTATGCCCTAACACACAATATAAGAGGCTTGCCTCTGCATAAGATTCTTAGCTAAATAATTTGGGACATATGAAGGAAGTGGAGAGAAAGGGCGAAAACATTCTAAATATATCACTTTCGTTTTTCATCAATCAGAACACGAGATGCGTGCGGATTTCGAACATTCAATCTAGGTTGATTCATTTTCGCCTATTTATGTTGCACACCACAATAGTATCTCTTGTAATCATGCACATTTCTCAAAAATAATATCTCCGTTATTTTTGCAAAATGTTGACTGTTGACATATTAACAATTTCAAAGCTTATTATCAACCATTTAAAAGTGTAGCAAAACCTGGTTTTAGACATCGACGCCAACTTTTTGTTTAAATGAACAAACGCGTGTTGCACAAGTGACTGAATCAATGCCCCTGGGCGCAAACGCCTACTCGCGTGGTATCAGTAGGAGGTAAAGAACTTAGAAATTCAGATTTCCGAGAGAATAGGGCCCGAACGGTGTAATAACAATGAATTCACTTCGCATGACTGCATCAGGGAGGGCCTAGCCTCACCAAATGGACGACAAAAGAATTACTTCTTCACAGTGATAGTCACCGATGCGGTGCGGCACTGTTATTACGGCAACGAGCTCTTTCAGCTTTGCTTCCCCTCTCCTCATGAGTATGTTTCATACTGTACCTCAGAACTAGAAGGATGAAATTACTACCGCCTCGTTAATCCTATCCTCACCCTCCTTATTCTCTTGACGAACTAATGAGTCTGAAAGTAGCACTATCTACAGGCGACTTCATTTAATGGCTGACTTGATCGTAGGAAAACCTCTGAAATACAAAGCAGCCAACCCAACGATTTGCTGGATTAGCAGTAACACTCTACTTACTAATGTTGTGAGTAGCAAGAGGGCCGTAGCATGTCTAGAAGGCCATGCTGCAGAGCGGATATATATTACTAACACAGGAGCAAAACCGATAAGTGGTCCTAGTGTAGTTACCTACACTGTGCTATGGCCCATGATTGTTGGGTTAGAAAGACATTTCCAAGATAGTTCAGGCTTAATTGGCAGCAGCCGCCTCTACTCTGCCTGCATATTCTGAAACAAAGCTTATTTTAGGCGCCGCTACTACCTTCATCTAAGGTTTAATATACATTGGTGCGTAGATGAGTGACATTACTGGTCAGCATCGTGGTAAATATGGCCCCAAATGGAAACGACTTATCAAGAAGTGGGCCATGTCTAAAGGGCCAGATTTGTGATGATCATTATGATGTTATTTTACTGAAGAGACTAACTCAAAACACAAGACCCGTTGGCTCTGCTATCTATCAAACGCATCTGCTAACGCAACTCCTGGGAAGCGAACGATGCTGCTAACTTGGGGCCGCCGAGTCACCAAATGATATGGGAACCAAAGCAAGAGGTCCGGTCATGCGCGCGTCAAAGGTGTCGGGGATCAAGTGGGTAGCTAAGACCGGTCATTTTTCCAACCCCTATTCACGAGGATTACGATACAGATCCATTTTTCAACCACAAGTCCCCATTTTCGTCTGTCCATTAATCAATCAGTCATTCCTCTTTCCTTCGATCGGTCAGTGATTGAATCAATAAAAACGAAATTGATGGATCTTGGGCCCAACCTAACATCATCCAACCACATGAAATTTTAATGTTTAAAAAGTCTAAACAAGAGAGAGTAGACGATTACCTTCTATCAACATTTTCCTCGATACAATAAGTTGACAGAATCCCCTTGTTCTCCTCGATTGGTCCACACAAATGTGCACAAAGTTTTGCTTTTACCTGACTTTATTACCGCACGTGAGACAAACATGTGAAATAAACACTTCCACCAATTGATAGATCACGTAAATTCGACCGGGTGACCATCATGTTAAAGTAAGTGCACCTTACAAGACAACAAGTTAATAGGCAAAAAATCCTTCAAACTATGCGCTCCATATTACAGGGAACTCGCACATAATCGTTAGCTATGACTTGCCAGCACACCAAAGAGATGGTAAACACCACTGGAATCTAGCAGACCAACAGGAGTGTCGCAGATTTCACACAAAACTCGCTTGAAGACACCCATCTCACCCATGCACTCCGCGGCGTTCACTTCATGGCAGTCTGGCGGGGGATGAAGAACTTCCTCTTCTGCAACTTTGCTATTGAAAGTAAACATAGTCCTGTATTGTGTCTTGTATTTGGAGTGCCTATGTTATAAAACACATATAATGAGCATATGCGTAATAACACAAAAAGGACATCTGACAGGTATCCTTGGGAGCAAAGCACTAACCTCTGACAATTTAAACAGATCAGGCTCATGCATCCTGGACAGTTAAGGACGGCATCCGTTTTAACATCAACAACTTCACCACCTTGACTAACTTTCTGCAATTGTTTCGCAAATTCGGCATTTATTTGGTCCTCATCAGAATCATAAAGGAGATCGTCATTCGCAGAAGCTTTAACATCCACACCTGCAAGGATGGTAAAAAAACTCGGAGTGTGACTCCTCATAAGTGTTTTCATGCAGCTGAAAAAATTATGAAAAACAACGCACTACCGGTGCCAGTCTTATTTGGACTAAGGTATTGACTGCAATATGAACAAACATCCGCCTGCAACTCATACATCATCTGTTTTTCGAAACTATCAGCACGTTCTGCATCAACTTCAGGACAAGAATCTCTAAAGGTAAGTGAAAAAGATACATACTCGGCGGACGACGAGTCATCCGCGCAGCCGTCATAACTGCAATGGAACATCCTACTGGACCTAGCGACGAAAACAATCACGCTGAATGGTATTAAACCAACTTAAACAAAAGCAAAAAAGGGATACAATAAAAAATATTATTGTTTGTGATTTTACACATAGAAAATTAATTTTTTAGTTAAACATAGCTAAATAAACTTTCCGTTGTTGCCCCGAATGGTAAACATCACAGATCAGTTTTATGAACACAATTAACTTGGTATATTAAAGCTCTAGATTTTAGGTGACGGAATCCTGCAGCTTTTTAATTGTTTTTAGGTATGAGCATGTAAGCTAAGCTCATCCAAAAACCAAATGCCTATTAGAGATTCTTGAAGTGCTACTCCACTCTATGGAATTGTACGATAAAATGGGCCTGCAAAACTAAGAGCAGAAGGAGACCCCAGAGTTTAAAAAATCTTAAAGTAAAAAAAGGTTTGGAGCTTTGACAAAATGAACCTATGTTTTAAACGGTAAGCGCAGCGTCCCGAGACTTCCTTTAAAGCAAATGATGGCATAGTACTAAAGCAGACAAGTTTTATTGGAAAAAGGGAGGTTACGGACAGCTGACACGGTCTGCAGGCCAATCAATCGACTTGCACAATGTCGCCGCCGAGTTACTGCAATCAGCAATCGGAACGAACAACGCATTGCAGTAAGAAATTTTGGCTGTTGTCATTTTAGGGGTTTCTTCCTCTTCCATTTTACACCCTGAAATGAGAGCATTGGAGGTTCTCAAACATTTTTATTGCAGTAGAAGAAAGAACCGGATTGGATGCAAGCCTATCCACGTCCGCAAGCTAGATTATTTTGCCAAGATTCAAATTGCTCACCCGCCTCTCGCCTACAATGCGCATTTAAAGAAAGTCAGAATTGGAATCGTGTCCCAGAGATCATTCCACCCAACAATGGCAATACTGTCATTCAAGTGACCGTAAAATTGACTAGCATTCAAGCAAATGATGTACTACAGAGGAGGAATGTCAAGGCACCTTAATGATATTGGGCCATAATGCGAGCTTTCTAAAACATTGTAAGCTTCGAAATCATTCCAAGCATGTTACGAGTGTAACGCTAACAAAATACAACTTGTGTAGCCTCTCGAGATTCTCTTTAATGCGAAGGAAGACATAGTACTTACACAGAATATATATTCTGGAAACAGAGGGCTTGGGGGCTGTTGGCACGGCCCAAAGGTCGGCCAAACGGCCAGCACAATATGGCCACCCAAGTGACCGAAACCGGCAGTCCAAACAAACAAAGTATTACACAGCCCCTCTCTTCTTCTTTTGAGCGCTGGCCCTGACGCTCTCCTTGGTCAGTCCCTTGTGTCAGCCTTCACAACGTTAGCAGTGCTGCGAAATGCACCCACGAGCTAATCGTCTCAATCATCGAGATTCCAGTGCATGTGTTCTTTTAGCGCCAAACAAATAAAATATTACAACTAGAACTAAAAAGCAGGCGGTTTAGTTTCGAAAATATTTTCTTCTCTTGTTGGCCTCATCGACATTACCCAATTATTTATTTATTTGGTACACTTTGCGGAATTTCATCTATTGTTCAATAACAACTTACAAAAAAAGCTTTATTATTCACAATCGAATTAACGTTAATGCAATGACGTCGACATTTTGCCAAACTGATTTGTTTTTTATAGTTCCCGATTTTCTTAATATTGCAGTTGGACGAGTTTATGCGGTCCAATTGCACCGATTCGCGACTTAAATTGTGAATAATTTGATAATTACGTACACCACAAATGCTTGTACTCCCTAACTTTGGCGCTATCCCTTAACTATTTTATTGTCCAGAGGTTTGTAGCTTACACTCATTTCAATTTCCTTTACAGTGACACTTACTTAAGGATCGACTTTTCGACCTCCGCTCCACGATTACATCGAAATCCGATGCTCTAACAATTCCTCCGGTGTCCAATGTAACCAGAATCCTTAAACTATTTGCTGTTTTTCAAACTTCCTCATTCCTTGCCAGAAATACTTCAGACAGACAGGTGATCGAAGGATTTTCTTTATATGGTGTTGATAAAATCATCAATGCTTACAAAAAGGCAAAGGAATGGAGTGGAAGCGGTGGGCTCACTGCAACACCATTACACCAGAGACTCTAATTCCATTCATTATTGACACCAACTTTTCTACATCGAGCAGCGTTGAGTCTGCCCAAAAAGTACGATACCGGTGGAATGCGCAGAGATTGCGTCAGGTTGTAGTGCTCATTGGAGCCCTCTTGAGGTGTTGGAAGGGGATGCAGAAGAGTGGTACGTTTACCCAGTATTGGTGAATCGGCAAATTTTCCCACCCACCGCAGGAGTGGTGTCATCCTTGAGCGTTGAAAATGCATACAAATGGACTCAGGCATGCCTTGCACTTCCATGTGGATTAAGAAGTCGAAACGAGCTGCTGTACCGACTCCATTAACCACAGAAATGACAGGAAGGCTTTCACCGGGAGAAGTTATCACAGTAATGCTGTTCTCCACCACAATAGCCGCTCGCGTTCGTATAAGAGCAGTGCCAGCTTGAGAGAGCACGCTCGAACTGAAAGCAGCAGAAAATTCAATGGAGGAGACACCCATCAAATCATTTTTTAAAATCCAGCCAGACGATAGAGGAATGTAGCGTCTAACGTCAATAGGAAGTCTAGTAGCACCAAAAAACTGAGTTGGTTGGTCGGGAGCTGAAAAAAGGAGACGGAACAGGTCTGTAAAACCACCAGAGAATAACTGACGTGGCGGAATGGTTCCACGCAGAAGGGAAAAGCCAACCGACAGCCAGGGAGTCTTCTTGCCATCGCCTTTTCCCATCAAGACTGCAAGTTGATCACCGTAAATGTCAAAACTCAGCACTTTCACTTCACTCTCTGCATCAATCAGGCTGAGAATGAGATGGGACGCTCTAATCTCACCCTCGGAACCGGTAATCCATTGAAGTGAATAATCAGACAGGAAGTAGGGTCGACTATCCAGCAGATCACCTTGAATAAGATTCACCTCGCCAGCCGTTTTTGTACCAGCCAGACCTGACCATCCAGCTGCAAGACCAGGCAAACAGGTTGTCAGTGGTCTTCCAGCCACACCTGTGTCACCATAGAAGGCACCACCGTACTTAATGCATCGGCAACTTGCCTCGGAGAGAAGTTCGTTGGCACACCAACTGTCGACAAGTCGACGACAACTTGTCAGAAGAGACCATTGTTTCTTTACTCCAAAAGTGGCGAGAATCCTAGCTATAGTCGGTGCCGGGATCTCAAAGTTGAGCAGAACAGAGAAAGCGCCAAATTTAAGAATTAATTCCTCCTCCACATTGTGGAAAAATGGACCCGGTGTGGGTGAGTCAATGAGGTCAGTGAGGTTACTAACCACTCTGTCAAAAGCCGCGGTATTTGCTACCAAATCAAGCTTGCCAAGTACCTTAAGAGCAACAGCTCGAATGACAGATGACACTTGAGAATTGCCTAGGATGGTGATGAGGGCCTCTGAGAAGGCACTTGACCGGATTTTTTCAATGGCTGTAAAAGTTGTCAACAACTTTTGACGATTTAGTCTACTATCCTCGGAGAGCTTACTTCCAAGGGTAATAAAATTGATCAGGGTCTCCTCAACCCTGGAAAAAAGCAACTTCTCTTCAGCATAATTGCCTTTAAATTTGGGAATTATCGAGGCAATAGCTGAGAGGCAACTGTAGGGATTTACAAAGTCATTTTCTTCCGCTTGGCTACTCTTCTCCATAGCTGGAAGTGCATGATAACAAATGGCGAGCAGTTCCTTCAATATCTTCATCGACGGGTTGGAGATGTGGGCGATGGCAGGCCACAGGACATCGGAGACGTAAGTCCTGATTGGACGCACCTCACGAGGCGCAGCACTTCCAATCTTATCAAAGGCAGCCAAAGCCGTCGCCTTCACAAGGCGTTGTCGTATCAACTCGAGACAGAGATCTGTGCCACAGTCAACAACTATGTCAGTTAGGTGAGCATGCCAACCGGATTCCAGTTGTCGATTCAAATCTCGATGCGAAGCAGGAATAAAATCAAGTGCACCAGCCACAATCTGGACGGTGGCTTGATCGGCGGGAAGACAACGAAGAAATTGGATTAGTTGGAGAGCAACATGAGCTGTTGAAATAAGTGCAGGCTCTTCGAGGACTCTTGCAAAATCCTTCAATTTTTCCCGTAATGCAGGCATTGAGAGAGCAACATGTGGATTCTCGAGTGCCTCCTCCCCAAATGCAACCGACTGGATACCACAACCAGTTGAAGTACTTTGATGGGGAATGGAAAGAGCCAAATGCTCCACTCTGTACGTACTACCTAGCAGTTCCGTAGTCATCTAAATTCAATTTTTAAGAACTTTAGAAGCACTCAGGCTACTGAATAAAATCCAATCAGTAATGAGTAGTGTAGTGGGAGGGAAAAATTTAGAAAATCGTTTAAAAGGGAAAAAGGACTTACAGTTAACAATTCGCTAGACTTGGTCGTTTTTAGGAGACCACCAAGCTTCTGAATGACCTTTTTTCTTGC
Organism: Taenia multiceps; assembly: GCA_001923025.3. NCBI lineage: Eukaryota > Metazoa > Platyhelminthes > Cestoda > Cyclophyllidea > Taeniidae > Taenia > Taenia multiceps. Next base: position 16,175,182 of record CM010311.1, read on the forward strand.
CTCACTTGTCTCATCCAATGCCATCAACGTTTGCGCTCCACTGACTTGTATGCCAGCCCTGCCAGAAGTGTCAGGGTCCAGGGAAAAGGCAAGTTTATGCTGTTCATGTGTCATAGCTTTCATCAGTAGACCAGTCCTACGTTCCAGATAGTACCTTATCCAACTATGCGTGATACGACTGTCCTTTAGCATGGGAGAAGCGCTCCATACACCAGCATCGATTGGTTGACCCAAAGGTTCACACAACACCTTCTGCTTGTCAATGACCATGACCCCGGCCAAACTTGACTCCTCAGCCACATTTTCTACTTCAGCATAGTAGGTTTGACACCGTCCAGATGTATCATATTCCACACCAGGTACAAATTCATAATGATAGTTAAAGATGCCAGCAAGAGCTTTAAAAAAGTTAACTTGACAATCAGATGAGTTGTACAGAGAGGGTAGAATGATACGCTCTACAGCGCCCCATTCATTGCGCAGAAGTAGACCTCGAAACGGTGATACCGAACACTCCACTTCAAGGAGTATCTGTAGCAGCAGTCGATGATGAGAGGCTTCCATCCCTCCCATTGGTTTTCTTCTTGCACCAACAACATGCGTGGTGATTAAAGCACTTCCTTTGAGGGTTTTATTCAAATCTCCATTGTCGGGCGAATCAATCCTCGTCTCATAGGCAAAGGCACGAATGTCAAGAGCATTGACAACTTCATCAACACCCAAAGATTTGTGAAGTAAAAGGGCTAAAAAGATGAAATTAACTAAAGGAGGCATCTTGGCTGTTTACAACTGTCTGAACACACAAACTGAATGCGCCAACGTGTCAGTTAATTGTCCAGTCATTGGACAGACCCACCTATCCAATCCACATGGAGGTTCGATTGAAAGTTCTACGTGTGTGTGTGTATGTGTGTAGGCATCCCCATCGTGGATTGGTGCCTACACCACCGTGAACCTCCAATCACTTTTATGCTGTATTCCTTGCCACGGTGTCGTCTGTCCACTGCCAGAAAGTGATCAAAAAATAAAAAAATAACTCAATGCAACTCTTTAAAGCAAAGAAGTAGACAAGAGAATGATGTATTTACAGGTTGAAACAACACAGCGCATTCACAAAATATCACAAATTACGGATTATGAAACAGGAATTCCGCAAATTAAACGTAGGCACTTGGATAATATCATCAAATGCATACGGAGAACAAAGTGGCAATTTCAAATGTAACTGGTGAGGAAATATGAGAAAGAGGTTGAGGGGGAAGAGGGAAAAGAGGGGGGGGGGGGGCAAGAAAAGAAGTTCCTCTGTTAAACAATTTGCTACTCTGAAGGAATGTGGATAGGTGGTGAGAGTTGATTGATATGGACAGTTAAACATTTGGTCATTTGAAAAGTGAATTTAAAAAGGCGTCCAAAAGTGTCAAATAGGTGAAATGACCTTAAGTCACTGAGTAAGTATTGTTGATCCAAATATTGTAAGCGAGTAGGTAAAGAGGGACATACATTAGTTAGATGAGGAGAGTGCTAGGATGTGGTTGTAGATGCTCTAAAAGGGCTCGAGCTAAACGTATGGTCACGGAGTCCTGATTTCCACAGTCACCGGCACTGTTATCGACTGAGCGCAACTTCCAAATCACCGAGTGTAGATGTTTAGCTGCCGGGCCAGTCATTCGACCCAAGCATACAGCGTCAGACTCGGAGAGACGTCGAAGAATGCGTAAGAGGAGGCGTTTACCATCACGATGACCATTTCGACGGAGAGCCACTGTAAAACCACGCAGACCTGCAGCCGAAAGAGCCGTACGACAGTACTCACCACCATAGAGCGAAGCAAGACTAGCCAATGCTCTTGTCGCTAAAGTAACCAGACATGCAGCCACTTCCCGTTCGTTATCTTCCCTATGGAGTACGCAATCTCTGTCAACGGTGTCGGGCGAAGAGGCTTCAAGAAGAGAGGCAAGAATGCCTGGGAGATGTTTGGGGGGTCGAGACAACGAAAGAAGCTGAAGGGTTAAAAGCGGTGAACCCTATTTGGTCAATGTTTTGAAGGCGTCACCTTACTACATCAGTTAAGACATACCCTTTCTGCAACAGAGCAAACATCTTCTGGACTTTTGGGCAAATAATCAGTAATGCTGCATTCATGTTGACCATTTTGTGAGGACTGGCATAGTCGAGAGTGATCTATGCATTTGCGTTGTCGACATTGCAGAGCGTAACGAACCACATCTGTTAGCAAATTCAACAGAGTGTTGAGCAATTCCAACGCCACAAGCAAATGCCTTACACCAGCAGTTTCAGTTGAAATCTTCAGTAGAAGCGAATTTCCTCGAGAGGAGGAAGGAGTAACGGCGAGAGGATGACAATTCGGATGATGAATCGAAGCATCATTAGAGGATTCACGTCGCTAAATAAAAGTCACACGCTACTTACAACGTTTAAGTAGACTTTGTGGGTTTAGAGGTAGCTTACCCCACGTCGAAGGATGGATCCACCCATACTAACAAGCATATTATACACTACTGAGAGAAGATTTTGTGCCTGTTCAATAGAGGGTGCAAGGAGGATTTGAAAAAGACCCGATTCTTGAGGCCATTGCAAGGTAAGAGTGGAGAGCAGACGAAGAGCAAGAAAGCACTGAACGGAGAAACGTCGAGATCCACAATCACAACTAGTAACAAAGTGTATTAAACAGAGGAGCAGGTCGGAGAGACGCCATATTTTTACAAAAGACAAATGGTTGTTTGTACAGGAGGTATGATTAGGTGAGAAGTCATTGGAATAGTGTGATAATTGGAGACAATCCAAAAGAAGGCGTAGGAAGTAGGTAGAAGGGGCGATCTCACGGAGATCCAATAGTAGAGAGGCCTAAAAAGGGGCATATAAAAAGCGTTACTCAAAAAAGAACTGGATAGTTGACAGAAATTGTTTGGTGAAGAGAAAACATAGAGATTAGGCTGAGGCGAGAGGGTAAATCAAAAGGGAGAAGGAAATTTTGGGATGGGATTTAATGCCTTCTATGACTAAGTGGACCCATAGCACCAAAAGTAAACAAATACAAAGAGAAAAGGCGAGGGTTTGTTAAGTACAAGGATGATATTAGTGCAGAGACAGGTGAGATGGCGTTAAAATGACAATGAGAAATCACCCACTTCCAAGGTAACGCTAGAATGTCATGAGCTTACCTGATTGAATCTTGAATGGAGAAGGAAAAAAAGGAGAAAAGTAAATTGCATGAGGAGACAGGATGGAGGAAGAGGGAGGATGAGGTATAGGATATTGCCTAGAGATAGAAGTTAATGTGAACCTACGTAAGGAATGAGTAGGTTGTTGACAATGTCCACAACAGCAAGTAGGACTTCGGGTGAGGGACCCTGAAAGTTGTTCCTCAGGGTAGAGGCAACTCTGTAGCCTTTTAGACCCTTAATCGCCGTGGAACTCCCTTCATAGTAGCTATTAGGACGGCAAGAGGAGACACGTGAAGAGGAGCGAGTGGAAATGACCGAGGAGGAGGAGGACGAAGCGGGGCGTTTATTCTCCCCACCCCGAAGGGAGGCTGCACGATTAACACCACTTCCACGCGGTGGAAGCGAGAGTTTTGAGTTAAGTCGATCACTGGAGAGTGGTGAACGAGCCAGTCCAGACAGTCGATACGAGGGACTCTTCGACAGGTTTAGACTGATGTTGGAAGAGGTCAGTGAGTCAGTGTCCTCACCTCCACCGCACCAGATATTCTTCATATCCAAGATGATCTATTCAATGATCATAACACGCATAAATGACCTGCTTAATCGGGTTAAACACATGAGTGGGCTTATTTTGCTTTTCTCGTTTCACTGGTGTACTCTCTCTCTCTCTCTCTCTCTCTCTCTCTCTCTCTCTCTCTCTCTCTCTCACACTCAGATGGACCTATCTGTAAAGCAACTATGAAAAGGTACCTTCACACAGATAGTTCGAGTGATAGAATCGGAGGCGGGAGCAACAGCAAGTCGAGCTAGGGCTGGAAGTAGGGCTTTGATGAGATCGGCTCGACGACCCTCCACCACATCAATTTGTCGGCTTATATCCTCCGCTAAGGCTAGTGTCACACTCAGTAGTTGATTCTCCGGGCTGTCCAGACGATGCACGCCTGTGAGGGTACCTACAAGCACTAATCATCACGGGTTATCTAGCGAAAGTGACAGGAGCTTTTACTTCTGTCAAAGTGAAGAATGATTGAAGAAGGTTTAATTTTAAGGCCTCCAGCAGAAGAGGGAGAGAAAAAATGATAACAAAGCGTCCTTTTCAGCCTCAACCTCAAGACGTAGAGGTGCTTTCCAGACACTTTAAGAGAGTCTTCATAAATAAGGTCAAAGCGTTTACTTTTATGGGGTAAATCTACAGCACAAGGGTTTTTCACACTCAAAAGATTGACTAATGACAAATTGTATTTGTCTGGCAAATAAGTGAAGAGAGACTCCTGAATTCAAAAAGCGGCCTTAAACCGGGAGAAAAGTAGATTCACATCGTGCCTGTTGCGAAGGGAGCAAAGAAAAACTGCAATTACAACACATGCAGGTGGAACCACTGTTGCCACAGTAACACAATTGTTTTTCCTTTGTGATTGCACATGAATGCAAGACCTAGGAGCGGTGGTAGAAAGCATCACCGGTAGATGGGGAGAAAAAAAACGAATTGAAGTGTGGGTATGATGCAAGATTTCGCCATCCACCTATCGACACTAGCGCAATTACAACGATTCCAGGGATTAGATAAGTACAATCTGGCCTATGTGTGCGGGAGTGCATATGGTCATTGTCAAACGTTAAAAAAAGGGCAAATGAATTCCATAGGTTACAAATTTATCCTTCAGAAGTGACAAACTTTGGTACTACAATAATTTTTCAAAATCGACGGGTAAAAGAGGGGGGAGACCGAGGAGGGAGAAGCGGAAACAAAATTTATGCATAAACAATTTTAAAAAGGCTAACGAAGTAGGAATGACAAAAACCACGCCCTCAGCTGCATTGGAGACTGATGAAGGTCATGTGTACGGACTGACCTTGAAATTGTCATCTGGACATTAACTCCATGATGTAATGGTGACAACTTACCTCACCGGATGGGCCCAAAAGTAAGCTACTTTTCAAATAGTGATGATATTAAGTGTGCTTGAGGTCAAAAAGAAAGAAGTGTGATTTGACCACTTGCTCACCTCTTATTCTCACATCGCTCCAATCCTGTTGTCTGCCCTCTTATTTGAAACCCAAGCATTGCGGTAAGTAGTGGAGAAACATCAAATAAATAGACCCTTACTTGAGTGCGTATGTATTTGTGTACGTGAGGTAACGAATGACAATAAAAAAGGGGATTGGTGAAGCTCGAGTAGAAAAATGCAAACGTCACACTTCGTATTAACAATCAATAGACTTTCTCTCTGTGCTTGCGTGTGTGTGTGTGTGTGCGTAGGGCAAACACACACAAAACACTACTCTGCCATAAACTCGTGTGTGCGTGCACACATAGTCTTGACTGCCACTTCCTGGGGTATCAAATTTACACAGCGCCCCTTTAACAGAAATCAAAGCCTTCGATAATAACCAATCAAAGAGTAGACACCAATATAGTATTTAATCTCACCCATCGATGAAGCCCAGTGATCAAAAATTCTGGCGATAAATCCAATTAAGCAGAAGTCCTCCTCCCTCTCCGTAGACAAGTCATGTGGTGGAAGGAGAAGACGATTTCGTACAGACGCGGAGGAAGTCAAAATACCCGGCAAACAGAAAAAGGCAGGAAGGCAAGTCTTGAGAGAAACACCGGGTGTAATGGTAGAAGTAAGCTGACGTGAGCCCTGTACCATGGGTGATCGAAGAACTGGACCAGCGGATGAAACAGTACGCTTAGTTCGCTCCTGATAAGTGCTTGAGGCCATGGTAGATGGGGGTCTGACTGACGTGGCGGATGTATGCTTTGTACTGTTGCATTCACCAGTGCCGTAGGCCCCAATTGCAGTAGCCACCTGGTAGGACAAATAATAACTTACTATTGACAGTGAAAATCGTAAAAGTGTCAAGGTAACTTCTTACCTGTTTACATATGTTTGGGATCAGGCTATAAACAATTAAATCTGAAAGATGTTTGACACAAACTCCCAAGTATTGCAATCCAGGAGACGTGGATAAGGTCATCTGACTGTGACTCCTACTCTCGACCGAAAGGAAGACACTATTTTCATCCAACGCACTCCTGTGGATGTAATGCTGATTGGTCATTTTTAAATCCCTCTCCAGACAGGACGGAAGTCGAGCATCACAAGCACTGATCAAGGTCTTACTGCAAGCACTTGAGGCAGAATCCAATGCAGCTGCTGCTAATAAGTAGGCCTTAGCACGCAGCATTGCATGTGGTGATTCAAGTTGACGCATTACAGCAGCTAAGAAGCAAGAGTTGTTGAGAAGACGGCGACAGGCCACAGGAGTGCCCGATTTCATTCCAACTCGCAGAAGAGACGAACCAAGAGGTTTATTGTGAAAGGCGAGTGGAAGAAGGAGGCCTGTTGTTGTAGCCGACAAAAGGTAGGCCTAAAACGTTTAGCACAACTTGCTATTGTTCAATCTAGACCCATTACTACAAGTGGAGAGGGTGGCACAGGCCCGAAAATCCCAGAACTGCCTACCGGCAGTAATAAAAGTGCAACTCAATTACATCCAGCCTAACTTATTCATCACAGCCTTACTGATGTTGTCTAGTATTCGTTTAAAAGATTTATGACGCCACTTCACCATTATTAGTGCCGCATTTGACGGGAGCACACAATAGCATCGCCGAATCCTCTCTTTTCTCATGTGCGCTGTGCAAATACAACACCTCAACGTTAGCAAAGTAAATATCAATTCGTTGTTTCGCCCACATTGAAAGATAAATGTTAGGTTTAAGTAGTATATGCTTACCATAAAAGTAGTATTTTGACCTTTAGCTCCGTTGGTAGGGTTGAGTTTATGCATAAATGCAGTTGTTCCATTTCTATCGATCAATCCACACATAAAAAGAGAAGGTCTAAGCCTAATTAGACCGGTCAAAGCACTGACAGAGGCGTGGGCGACTTGTTGATTGAGTGAAGTCGTTGAGCCTGTTGGAGACACTGACGTCTTGACATCGCCACCACCACCCGTCACACCGTCAGCCCAAACACGACTTACAGTTTCGGGAGTGAGGAGACAATCCAAAAAGGCATTGACAGAGGAGGAAAGAGTGACTGCCACCTGGACGCCAGGGTGATCTCTATCAAAGTTCTGCATGTCAAAAAGTTGTAAAAGTCGCATTAATTTACAACCAATCACCACGATGATAGTTTCATTGAGAACACGTGCTGCTGCAAGTCGACAAGTGTCCTCATTCGCTGAGGGAGTGGAAGATGACTTAGAGGATGACAAAAGTGAAGAGTTACCACGTTCAAGAGGTCTAGCTGAACCTCGTGAAACACAATGATGTTGTGAGGCATTTCCACCACGTGAAGTAGATGGAGAGAGGGAACGAATTAATCGAAGCACGGCTGATTGCCATTGTGTTTTTGAAATGTCAAAACTTTGAGCTGTTAGATCTTCATAGGTGGTGGGATCCAAGAGAACACGACTGTAGATACACATCTCGCATACTAAAAGTTCACCCAATGCAATGATACCCGCCTGTTTCAATGAAAAGACACTTTTAAACGCAGGCTCTCTCAGAATATCCACCACAGTCGAGAGGATAGATGGCAACTCCGGAGCCACCTCGATGATGAGGGTATGAATGAGCGACTCACGATTTGGGTCCTCACTGTCCTGTTGAATCATGAAGGTGGCGCGATGGGTTAAGAGTGAAATGATTCTAAACAGCCATGTCTTTCCAATAATAGAGATAGAATCAAGTCTCAATAGGGACGCTGCACCAGAAAGGTAATACTTAATCCTCAAAATAATGTCCTTGACACTGGCCCCATCTAGCGGATTCGGGGAATCGGATGGTTTGGATTCCAGCGTCGTTGCAGCAAGGAACCAGACAACGTAACTGAGGAAAGTGGAGGGTCGATTTTTCGGATCCTGAAGTCTAGGCGAGTCCATCATCTGGGTCAGCAACTAATGGAGTCGAATAATAAACTCCTGTCAGTAAGCGTCTCGAAACGCTTATAAATAGCGGGAACAGTTTATGCTCACCTTTGAAGAATAGCTGTTAGTTTCCTCATTCGTCATAGAATTAATAGCTGAGGGGGATAGCACAGGAAGGTCTAAAGGAAGCCGTAATTCCGTTTTCGGTGGATTCTGAAGCCACCTTTTGTAGTCACCGAGTGGTTGAGGAGTATAAATAAACCTAGGCCTATACGCAGAGGGACTCTTCTCATTATTCTCCCGTAGAACATTGAATTCTTCAAGTTCATCCGACATAAAAAGGTCCTCCCACTCCCGAGAATCTCGTCCAATGGGTATGGTTGCCTCCCGAGGCAGGGTCAAGGCATCATCACCCCAGGGATAAAGTAGCGCTATTCTAGCACGAGTTTGTGGTGAGACGAGAGAAGCAATCCTATCTGGCAGGGGAGACCTATGCAGCTGGCTGCTTCCAAATCGACCAGATGTGTCTAGATGATCGCAAAAGTTAATGCAAAAGATTGCGACTAATGGGCAATAACAGTGCATTCTAAATGGTTACTTTGCAAAACAGATTCCATCAATTCAAGGCTTTATGCTTACCAGAGTTGCGGAACACATATTCACTTTTTATCATCCTTTCCTCGTTTGGCATTGGGGAGACAGGGGGTTGTAGACTATCATTCGATTCAAAGAATGTCTTTTTTGTGGAGCCCGGTGTAGCAGTTATCTTGGAGTTGCTTCGAGAGCTCATGTCTACTGATTCACCATTACTACTAGCTGTAGGACTGGTCTTTGTGTCGGTATGAGGATCAAACACACCAGATCGCATAGAAACTGGACAAGCTTGAGCATGAAGTGTAAAATTGGCTTCACCCACAGGTGTACCGTAGTTTGTTGAAGCTGGATCCTCTGAGTGAAGTCTAACGTGAAGAGCATCCCCTCCTTTAATCGCCGCCTCCTTCTGCGATGGGGCTGTTCTCCTAAGTGAAGTTTTCTTCCGAAGTAATGCAGCACTCGCTAAGGCGTTATCACCCATGGAAACGGATCGCTTCAGTGTCTGAAGGATGCAAAAAAATCTGCCGATTAATTACAAGCGAATACGAGAATGACCACAAATTGTGAATAAATTACCTCAACGGCGGTATCTTCTATAACTGATTGTCTCCTGCCATTCACATTCACAACCCCATTTCTCTTCCTGACAATACAGGAGGAAGCTGAGGTGTCCTGCTGAATAAAACGAGACAATGTGAAAAAGGAGTAAATCAGCAAAATACGGCATAAGACAACCTGTCAAATCTGACTTGTGATGTGATCCTCAACACCTTTAAACTCCCATTAAGCAGGTGAATTTGCGAGTATCCTTGAAAATCACCGATGCTACGCGAAGGCGATGAGCACTCTCAAAGGGCTCAAGTTAGCGATGAAAAGTGCCACAATAGTTTGGAAGTGGTATCTCCCAGAGCGTATTTTATCTCAAGTAGTTGTTACGACTGAGATGAATGAATCCACAAACCGAGTTTGCTAACTATTCAATCCCCTTTTCATTGGTCAAAGCTACTAAATCTACCAGTTAAGCTTCTGTAATAATAAAACAAGTGGAAGACCTTTCACCTTAATAACAACAAAGTCTCCATGAGTCGCAACATAGAGTTTTATTAAAATGCCTGTAAAGGAGCCCACTTGAAGGGTATACTTCCTGTAGAAAAGGCTTTGAACAGTAAAGAACCACTTCTACTGAGTCCATGAATTCCCCATACAGCCATCTCTGCTAATAGGCTGGAAAAGAGCACCGAAAACCAGTTTTACCACATCCTACTAAAAAATAAAGCATCACCATTTCTGCCGCGACCGGATTAGTAAGGCGATCAGAAGCATCAGTTGAAGATATTTTGGGTGGATTGTCCCCGGGTGTGGATTTCAACAGCCAAAAACTGTGGTCCAAAGTATCTTCGAGAGTTATTCTAATTCTTGGATCTTTGGTCAACATTGCGCAAAGTAGTGCCCATAAATCAGCACTGGGTTTGCGAGTACACTGAATCGGAATTTCCAATTCACGAGTGCATATCATTTGTATAAGCTTGAAAGTATGATAAAAAAGAAATAATAACCAAGCCTTGAGTGACTGTCAGATACTTAATGACTAATCAGTAAAATTAAGCAACTTACATGCGATGGGACCTGCGAAGAGAAGGGAACAACACCAAAAAACATTCGAAAGAATATACAACCCAGACTCCATACATCAGAGGCTCTAGACGCAGGTGCTCCAGACAAAACCTCGGGAGCAGCATAGGGTAGGGCTGAGTGCGACAACCCATCAAATTTGGAAGCCTCAGCTCCACTGGCTGCAAATATATCAGCTGCCTTTTCACCCACCATTCGAGCATATGAAAAATCATAGTACTTTATATTTCCACAGCCATCCAAGAATATCTAAAAAACATTTGACGGAAATTTATGCATTTACTCTTGTCGGGTACCAGTCAGCAAAAATAACTCCATGTGAATGTATAAACTTAAGTCCAGCAACCAATTGCCGACCAATGTCAATCATTGCAAATTCTGGAAACATTTTGTCCTCTCGGAGCATTCTTTCCAGAGTGCCGCCAGTGCAGAGGTCCATAACGAGCCACAGATGATTACTTGTTTCATACCACTCGTAAAATTTGAGCACATTTTCGTGTTTTAATGCACGAGCAAAGCGAACATGATTTGTGACATGGGTTCGCCTTTTCTTATCAATGCAAGAAATTGCAAGAAAAGTAATTGTCCCTTTACGCCGAGCCTTGTAAATTACTTGGTCATCACACGTGCAAATTTCTTCATACAACACAAAGTTTTCCATGCTTAATAGGACGCTTTGCTACAGCTTGTAAGTTTCATCTTATCAATTTGAAGAGACAAACTACAGGACCAACAACCAAGCTCAATTGACGCGCAATTTACTTATTGTGTATATTCATACACTGAAACAATATAAGTATTAGTTGTAAAAGGTCTAGAAACCAAAACTATTTATTAAATTTGAACGCCATTTTGCGCTAATTGATGCTGTGAAAACAGCTGGTAGTGATTTGACAGGATTAAGGGTATATTGTAAAACTTTGTTTGTTCGGACTGCCGGTTTCCGTGACTTGGGTGGCTATATTTTACTAAACGGTTGGCTGGCCTCAGGCCTCCGATCCCTCTGTCTCCAGAGTACGTGTATCCTGCCTTGGCACTATGCCTTTTATTACCTTAAAGGAAGCCTCGAAGCGCTACACATATATTATGCAATATCTTAATTGAGTAAGAAACCTAAGTTCGCATTCAAAAAGCACTTAGTAGCCAGCTTGTTTTCCTGTTAAAATATGTAGCTCTTGCTGTAGCGTCCCGAGACTCCCTTTAAGGTAAGAGAAGGCAAAGTACTGGGGTAGAATACATGTATTCTGGAAACAGAGGGCTTGGGGGCTGTTGGCACGGCCCGGAGGCCGACCAACCGGATCAGTACCACATAGCCACCCAAGTGACCGAAACCGGAAGTTTAAACAAACAAAGTATTACACTTGCGCCATACCATCAATGATGAATGTTTCGCTACTTATATATAAATTTAAGGCGATGCACACAGCTGTGAATTATTCTATAAATGACTTGTACCGCTCATGCTTGATTACATTTGTATGTGAAACAATACCACACATGTAGCGTTCTGGGGCTTCCCTTAAGGTAAAAGAAGGCATAGTACTAAGGCCGAAAATATAATCTGGAAACAGAGGGTGTGGGCGCTGTTGGCACGGCTCGGAGTCCTGCCAACCGGGTAGTACAACATGGCCAACCAAGTCATCGAAACCGTCACATTGAACAAACAAAGCATTATACAGCTCTCCCTTCTTTCCAGCGTCGTCCTCGACGCTCCCCTTGGTCAGTCCCTTGTGTCAGCCTTCACAACGTTAGCAGTACTGCGAGATGCACCCACGAGCTAATAGGCCCAATCATCGAGATTCGAGCGCATGTGTTCTTGTAACACCATCGACCCCACGTAGTAATCGTTGCAGCAAATGCGCATTCCTTGGTCCTCTTCTGAAACGATAATTTGGCCCTATGAAAGATGGGGATGCGAATCCAAGTTTTCGATTGGGTTGAGACGCACGCAACGCAAATTGCGAGATTCGAGCACCGTAAAATATGCGCGTAGATATCGTAGAACTCTAAGCAAATGAGACGATCGGGCCTCATAGGAATTGGATGCACGCGATGCAAGCGTGCAAAGCATAAAACAATGCTATCGATGGCGTCCTGCACATTCTACATTTGTAGATACGCATTTTGACGAAAGGAAGTGAGTTGCTAAGAGCAGGAGAGAGAGCTTACGGAGGATGATTGATCACAACGTCGCTGATCCCTCTTGGCAGTTCTACTGGACTTGGGGTTCACGGCCAGTGCGCTTCAGCTGTTAATAGCTTCTCCATTCCGCGGTGGTATTGAGCAGGGCAAAACCCATCAAAGTAGTGTTCGATTTTTGCTACCACCAATGTAGCGTTCTGGGCCTTCCTTTAAGAGTAAAGTAGGCATAGCATTAAGGCAGAGTATTTATTCTGGAAACAGAGGGCTTGTGAGCTGTTGGCACGTACCAGGAGCCTGCCAACCAACTAGTACAATGTGATCACCCAAGTGACCGAGACAGGCATTTCGAACAAACAAAGCCTTACAACGCATGTTTTATAAAAATAACAGCTCACTGTTGCATTGTAAAACCCAAAACATTTGGTGTTACACATTCTAATAATTTCGCGAATGCCAAGATCGGTACTGAAAAAGAACCTAGAGGCTTGTAAAAGTCGTGTATTTTAAATGAGCTTTGTAGGTCAGAGGCGGGAGTGCAATTTCAACCTGGTCGCAGACAAATGTGATTCCTTTCGGATGTGAGGGATACTTTTACTATGGTGTACGCTTGTCACACTTCTCCGACTGAGCCACTTTTAAGATGTTTCGTAACACTCTGCCTTCTAACAGCAGGGCGGGAAGAGGGCGAGGGAAGAAAAGGGGAGGTTCTTCATCAAGCTTACTTAAAAATTTAAGAAATTATTGGGGATCAAGGCTGCTATGCACGAATAATGATTTATGAGAAAAGCTGGCACAAGTGGTGGGAATTTAGTATAGTTACTTCAACTTCTCACCTTGTAAAATTTTGCTTTACTATTTGAATAGCAATCAATACTCTGATCAATAAAACAAGATTTAACAGTGAAACTAAAAATGGCTATTTATCAGCTGGTTGTCTTATAATGACGCAAATGCGACTCCTAACTAGCTTCTCTTCAGCTAAGATTTTTGTTGTAACACTTTGTTTGTTCAAATGCCGGCTTCAGATGCTTGGGTGGCCACATTGTACCAGCCGGTTGGCTGCCCTCAGGTCCGTGCCAACAGCCCTTCCAAACCCTCTGTTTCCAGAATATGTATTCTGTCAAAGTACAATGCCTTCTTTTATACTAAAGTAAGTGTCGGGACGCTACAGGTGCACTGTTGCAAAGACAGTTTATGTTAAAGCGGTTTTCCTTGTTGGATATTTAAAATTACAGCCTTCGCAAACTCTGCTGATATTTATCAAATACTCCAGTTGCATGTGCACATATGATGCATTTATGCATAATAAAGCTCTCTGCATAAATGTTTTTCGTCGTTTCTAAATATTTCAAATAAAAAGTTTTTGGATTGCTATTTCTCTTATGCGCTTTGCTGGCTTGCTTTAAGTGTTCCCTTTTAGCGGCGCTTTATACAGCTTTGTGTGTCTTCAAATGTCTCTGGAACTATTTCATCAATTTTCCCTTGCATTTCTATGCGCTCAACTCGTGCATTGTGATCTGGTTGTCGAGCCGCCACTTTTAGTTTCTGAGGTTCATCGAGACGTGTCCTTTTTGTGCTCAATGGACTCCAATCCGTTGTCGGTAAATTGGAAACTACCGTCTGGGAAAGTCCTTTTGGCAGACGAGACTTTAACAGATAATCGATTTAAAAATTCCAATGGAACCCTTGCAATTTCTAATGTGTCTGTTGCTGACGGTGGATACTACGAGTGTTTCATTGATGCTAATACAACCTCAGTTGCTGTTCTGAAAGTTTATGTTATGCCATCCTACACACTAGATCTCTCTTTAATATGTGGTCTTAATGTACTTCTTCTTATTTTGTTCATCATATCCAATGTCATCAACCACATACGATATAAGACGACAGGTTCTGTGAGTGATTTACGGGCGGCGTCTGTCAAACTCTGACATTCCCCTTTTTGTTATCACCTTACATTTTCTGTGTTAATTTCATTTTTGTACTGTATAAGCTTAACTATTTTTTGTTGACCTGATTGTTTGGCGCCTATTTAAATTCTGGTAATCTAAGATATTTGGTCTGGATCGAGTTTTTTCTGGTACTGTGAACGTCTTGCGCGCTGGGTTTGTCGTCTTAGTTAACTCTTGGATGTGGTTATGCCACTAACCTACTTACTTACCAAAATACCATGCATACATTGCAGTTGCATGCTGTTTTCTATGCGCTTCGCAAACGTGTGACCTATGAATTATGTAAAACTTGTTGCACTCACACAGAAAGGGGAGTGTGTGAAGCCATTACACGGTTTTCACGTGAAAAGATTAAGACCGACTGTAGCGTCCCGAGGCTCCCCTTAAGGTAAAAGAAGGCGCAGTACTAGGGCAGAATATATATATTCCGGGAACAGAGGACTTGGGGGCTGTTGGCACGGCCCGGAGGCCGTCCAACCGGCCAGAACAAGATGGCCACCCAAGTAACCTAAACTGGTAGTTCGAACAAACAAATTATTACACAGCCCCTCTCTTCTTTCGAGCGTCGTCCCCGACGCTCCCCTTCGTCCGCCTCCCGTGTCAGCCATCACAACGTAATCAGTGCCGCGCTGCGAGAAGCACCCACGAGCTAACCGTCCCAGTCGTCGAGGTTCGAACGCATGTGTTCCTGTAGTGCCATCAATTCCGCGTAGCACTCAGTGCAGCAAATGCGCGCCTCTTGGCCCTCCTCTGGGCTTGGAGTCCACGGCTAGTGTCGCTTCAGTTGTTAATAACTTTCCTGTCGAACACGAGGGCGAGGGAGATGTCGAAGATGAACGTCGATCTCGACCCTTCTGTTACGAGATAGCAAAGGTTCTCCCCTCCGTAGCACATGTACTTCTTTCACAACGCCGACATTTGCCAGAAGCGGCATGGAGCAGGATAAAATCCGTTGAAGTCGGGTCCGCTTTCCGCTGCCACGAATGTAGCGTCCCGAGGCTCCCCTTAAGGTAAAAGAAGGCGCAGTACTAGGGCAGAATATATATATTCCGGGAACAGAGGGTTTGGGGGCTGTTGGCACGGCCCGAAGGCCGACCAATCGGCTAGAACAAGATGGCCACCCAGGTGACCTAAACCGGTAGTTCGAACAAACAAAGTATTACACCGACAGCCAATGCAAGGCTTGTGTGTTTTTTTCGAGCTGCATTTGCTTTTTTCACATGGGATGACTGAGCGCTCTTCAAAATGACCTGCAGTAAGTTAGCCTCCACACTACCTTCTAACTATCATGCGCAAGGGCATTCCATTTCTCGGAAGAGGAAGTGAGATACTGACGTCCATCAATTTATCAGGACTCCTCCTACTTTTTACAAAGTAGGACACTCATTCACCACCCTCTTTGCTCTCGAATGTGCACCGCAAAAGGCGATACCACGTTTGCAATTTATTTGTGTTGTGCATTAATTCGAAGGTTGTGTGGGGCTCAAGTCTCGGTGCCAACATTATGGCGTCCGCCATGAGATCAACAGAACAGGATACGAGCATTGTGGGCACCCTGGGAGTGAATATTTGTGGGCACCCCTGCGTGTGGCTAGCTTTATTCGTCTTTAACAACCTAATTTGCACATAAATCATGCGGCACATAGCTAATTACGTTATCTCTAGAAAATTTTACTCTAATTTGCCTCATTTCCACCATATTTTGAGGAGAGATCGGACTTTATGTTGGGAAATATTCCTAAATGGACAAGTTTGGTTTGATAACAGCCTGTGCTGGACACATTACTTCAGCATTCTCGTCACTTTAGTCGCCATTGTAATTGAGGCCTTCCACCGCAACCGCGGTATTGAAGATTTGCGAATGCGCGCCGTTATTTATGGCCCCTGAGTGTGGTTGGAGCGTCAGCCGTGGTAAAAAAACGGTAGACTACGATTCTTTTGCGCAAAAACCGCAAATAGGTTTGGAAAAATGCATGTATGATACAAAATTCAAGATGGCCAAAAACATCTCTTCAGATTGGGCATTCAATCTAATAGGAGCACGGGATGGTGGTATCTAATCCATATTTAAGGGTCACATTCGAGGACTTAGTTAAGAACAACAGAATTTTTGTCAGCAGTGGAGTGTCAAGGATTTTTTTGCAATCTGCGCAGCTTGAAAGGCGTCAAGTCGGGAGTGTGTATGTCGAGACAAATTATGGTTGCCAAAGGTAGGCTGGATTCACAGCGCAGAATGATGTGCATTCCTACTGTTAGGAACCATCAGCAGTAACATAAATTAATCTCTGGTCAAAAATATTAAAAACCACATTATAAACTTCATGAAGCAAAAAGCACTGCAATTTTGTAACAAAATGCATGTAGAATTGTGTGTGAAAAAACTGCCTTAACAACAAAATTGACGGTTTGGAGCAAGATGTTATTTGGCGTGTACTTTTTCCCCTTTTTGGCGTTTAACTAACCTTACTAACAAAATTGCGAACTTCCAATCGACGGTATCAGATGAATAATAGGAATCCACAAATCAACCCCGTCTTTGGCTGCCTAAATTAAATTTGTACCAAAACGCACTATTGATTGTATTTATCAGGACTTTCAAGTCATATATTAGATGTGTGTTACTCAATCCCTTACACCCCTTGACCAGTTTTAACCAATCCTAGTGCAGCAAACCTGACCTTCCACTAAGAAATGGTATTTCTTCGTGTTATTTGAAAATTTGGTGGGCGGTGATTACTACAGATATTGCCTCTTTACTCCCCCCCCCCCCCTAAGTCCGCTTTCACTGCTCTCATGCATTATGAATCCGGTTTACTAGCTTTTTCATGCCTAGTGCTGCAGGTTTAGGTTTTAGATTGGTGTTTTAATGTCAATTCTGCTTGTTTGAAATAACTTCTTCCAAATAACCCAGCAGACTTGCTCATGCAAGTGCGGTAATCGCTTTTATGTAGAAATGTACTATCTTTGGTCGGTTTTATGGTTCCTGAATCGCCTATTAGTTTCTTTTTTGGCTCACTATGCTACGTTTTGTTCATTCTATCTTTTGAGATCGTAGATGGCGGTAACTTTTCCCTTACTCTTGAAGTATTCTTTTTCCTAATTGAATTGTACTTTCCCGCATGTTTGTCATTTTCCTTCATCTCGGTTCACAACGTTTTTTACGCTATTCTAACCCATATTCCATGTACCCAGAAATTTGAAATACTTCATCATGTCCACTAATCGAAAGAGCCAAGAATCTTCCACAAAAACTCTTCGGGACCTGGCCTCTATCCAGGAAAACAGATTTTGTTTCGACTGTGGTCAGAGGGGACCCACCTATATCAATATGTCTGTCGGATCTTTTGTGTGCACAGGATGCGGCGGCGCTTTGTAGGCAGCACCTTCCACTTAACGCTTTTTAGACGAAAGTACAATCAAAGAGTGAAGTCAATGTCGGTGTCCAACTTCAGCCCTCAAGAAATCAGTTTCATAAAACGCAGGGGTAATAAGGTAAGGTGGGTTTTATTCACTCGACATCAGGCATGTGGTAAAATCTATCTAGCTCTCTGTAATGGTAAGGAACCGGATGAACGGAATAGTAATTTTGACGACTATCTACGTCTCAAATATCAGGTACAAAAGTGGTGAGTTGTCTGAAAATTTTTCGGATTCGACCTATATTTTGTTGCTTTAATTGCATCCTAGTTGCTCGTTAATGTTGTCTTTTTAAGGTATCGCGCTCCAGATCCTGCTGTGGAGGAAGAGGCTTTTCGGGAAAATGAAGAAGCTTTATCGCGTGCCTCTCAAATCTCCTCCACAAAAGTGAATCATATTAGCGCCAACGCAGCAGCGGGTTTAATAATCCTTAATAACCGGTCTCTTCCAACTTCACTTTCTAAATCACCTCATTCAAATCAGACATCGTCTGCGATCGCTTCAGACAAGACGGGCGGTTCAAATCCCTGCCCCGTATCCACCCCGAGCGCACCACTGCAACAACCACCTTCTCTCTTTTCGGTGTGTTTACGAATAGCTTTTCTCTTTGGTAACTACGGCAATGGAAGTCTGGCTTTTGATCTTTGGTTGTTGTCATTGCCTATTCCGTGTAGACACTTAACGCAATCGAATTCTTGCATCTGTACGGGTCTAATTGTAGGGGTCGATCTGTACATAATGCTAGAATGTTGGATTGGTAGTCAAGGTTAGCTTTTTCATTCTATCACACCAAATTCTTTTCTGGTTGCAGTCATTTCTACACCTTGAACATGCCAAATTTGCATATACTTTACACTGTTCCCAATCGCATTGTGACGGAAGTCGGTGATGCGATATTTGCATATTCTATTACTCCATTCCCATCCGATTGCCTAGTGCAGCTTTTTCTCTCTCGTATTCGCTGATTTTCGTCTTCTTCGAGGTCATTTTCTCTGTTTACTCGCTGGTTAGAGGTCCTAGATTGGGTGAGTGGGTATGTCACCTCACTTATTTCAAAGTGAATTGGCTCCGTTTATTCACTGCTTTTTTTAATTTGTTACCCGCCTGAAATGGTTGTTATTTCATTCTTCTCATTTTCTTTCAGACTACAACAGAAAAGGACAATGTATTTCCCGATCCGTTCGCTGAGTTTGTTGCCGCCCGTCCAGTTGCTGCAGCCCCACAGACGTCAAATCAATCATCTCTCTCTGCACAATTTTCTTATGCTACAGCTACTACTTCTCAGCAAAGTATCCAACCCTTACAGCCCTCTTCCCCTTCAATTGCCTATAAACTTCCAACATTTCCACCACCACCGTCGGCTCCGACAGTAATCTCCGCGTCTCATCCACCCGTATCATCGTCATTATTCGGTCTCTCGGGTTTTGGCACCGCTTCTGCGCCAGTTGACAAATACGCAGCGCTAGCTGAGCTTGATAGGATGGGCAAAATGGGGGAGTATACTCAAGCCTCCAAATCGTCTGTTACTGGCAACTTCTTGTCGATGGCATTGCCACCCTTGAGAACTCAACCAGGGAATCCATTTGCTTCTTCAAACTACAATCCGTTCCAACCTCAAACTCTCGGTACTAGCAATCCGTTTGCGGTCGCGAGTGAATCTGCCACGCTGGCGATGCAGTCAAACACTGCACTAGCACCGAAACCTGCGAACATTTCCACCGCTCTGGGACAAAACTCATTTAATCCATTCGTCGTAAGTCGTTTGAAGCATTTATAAGTAAATAGAATGCATCGTTTACGGTAAAAAGGTAGGAGGAAATTTAAGAGGTGGCATAAAACTTACAACGCCAATACACACCATCACCAAGATGCAGGCTTTGCGTTTCTTCTCTTTCCTCTCTCAGATACCGCTTGATGACACGGGTAACTTTTTGCACTTACACTTCTAGATGCACTAATCTGGTTATCGTCCATCTGGGTGTCAACCAATTCCACCTCTGCGCAATCGTTCTGCACATCCACTTTGGTTCATTCGGCCCCCTGTCTGCATTTTTCCTACATCTCTTTTTGCGTCAGTACACAACAGTACTGCCTCAAAACCGTTTGATTTGGTATCGACCACTAATTTTGTCTCTCATTGACACAGTTCTTTCTTTCCCCCTACATCCATTGAACGTAATTATTTTCAGTGTACTGAGTTTGATGCCATAAACACTGTCGACATTTTCTACCCATACCCACTCTCTCTCCCCTTCAGCTGCCTAATGTCGTGTCTCATTCCCTCAATTCATTTGCACTTTTGTGACTTGTATATTATACGGCTAGCAATGGACTCTGTCGATTGGCGCTACTTGTCTTCCGCTGGCAGCTTTGGGAGGGTCGCTCTGTACAACAATGACTTGTGCTACTGATGCTTAATTAAGTAGACAGGTCAGAGGCGTTTCCTTGATTATGATTAACGGTATCTGCTTTTAGATAACAAGTGGCATCTACAACTTTGAATTTAGTCTGCCTTTCAAACGCTTTGTAGCTTGTCCATAGGCTTGCTGGAAACCTTTTCGCTAGTCGAAAAGACTAGTAATAGCTCCTGTTTGTATTGGGAACGATTGAAGCGGTAAGTAGCGATCGCTTCAGACTAAGTCTATTGTGTCACTAGTTTTCCGTACCAACATAAGGCATAGAAACAGGTGTGGTGCAATCACATTCTTGACACCGGCACTAGGTGAATCAGTGATTCACTATTGTGCAAAATTATTTACCACATCTCCATGCCACTCGCGTTGCCATGGCGGACGCCTCATAGGTTGTTGGATTGTGTAAGCTTAGTGCTACTTACAAATGTTCAGTAGTATGAATTAAATAAGTAAGGTAAAGTAAAGGGAAGCATCGTGGGCTTCTCGATGAGCAAGAGTAGTGGGTAAAATTCGAAGGAAGAATCGATTTATAAGAATACCTTGGGATACAAAAATTTTTACGCCATGTTCTAACTCGGGTCCTTCCCCAGATCACACCAAATGTTATGAGCATCACCTGCTCTTAGGTTTCTCTTCAATTTTTCAAGATAAACCAAAAGGTTGGACACATTTAAACAAACAAAAAAATAATTTTTTGGGAAAAAATATGGCCTAGAAAGACTAGTAGAGTCAGTTTGCAAAATTCAAACTTTATTTGTCAGCAATTTTACAAACAGAGGAAGGAAAATTATGAATGTGTTATTGTTGAGAATAAAATGTATTGCCAAATGCAAGATCGTCTGGGTGATATAAAAGTGATGTGAAATCTGAGTGGGGTTCTTATTGGCGTGCCACTGTCTATATGGCAAATTCCAATGGTGTACATAGAATTGCAGTCAAATCGAGGCGAGGACGATGTGATGGGTGAGGGTTGGAGTGTGGAGATTTTGGGGGGGGGGGGGGAGTGAAGGGAAGGGAGACGGAGCAATCGGGCGAGGTGGTTAAAGGATATGGAAACAGATTTTTGTGAGTTAAAAGTGAACATTAAAAGTGGTGAAATTGTGAGTCCAAGTACATGAAAATATCGTAAGTGTAGGATTGATGTGCAAGGTTGATGGCGCTGTTTAGTATCAATCATGTCAGTGCTTTTCCAATTGTAGTGGATTTTTTTTGGGGATAATCTGTTCCGAGTGTGCAGATCGACGAGGCAAATGGTGGTGAAGACATCGTGAGGAGGTAGAAACACACAGCTCCTGCCTCTCTGTGTTCCACATTGTTCCCTTAGATACGGCTTGTAAAGAGTTGATCTGGTATCAAGAATTGCGCAATTTTAAGCAGCGATTCTGCATAGCGATGAACACCTGTCTGAATTCCCATTGAATTTAGGCCAAAAACCGCGGAAATGAAATGCAGTGGAAGGACTGAAATTTGCGCCAACCAGTCATTGCGAATATGCGCAAAGCAGGATACATACACACCATCAATGATCAAATCACCAGTCCCTGTTAGGGGTGCATAAACACCCGTCTCATTGAGAGACGAATTAACCATTCGGGTGGCTTCAACTTGACACAAGTCCTCAGGATGATTAAAGTTGCAGGCAATTTCATCACCGGGTTGTAACTGGTTAGCGAAAACCGAAGTTTTGCCTCCCCGCCAGCGATATATGAGGTGGTTGGCGGTTGCTCTCAGTTTAGACGGGGTTGACTCATCCTTTCGAAAGTATGAAATTTCGATCCACGGTGAATATTGGTGCTCATCACGATGAAAGAAGGCAATGACCTTGGTGGGCTGCAGTAGGAGGGTGCGGGGATCCAATGTCATCACGTGATCACCGATACGGAGGGCCGAGAGTGGAATGGAAGCTCCCGTTACGCTCATCGCATTAGCAGTGCCAGGGAAACATCCAAACCACTGAGATGTGATTATTGAATCTAAAAATTTTCAGACAACCCAGTTAAAAGTTGGCAAAAGACAAGTAAGACATTTTTAAGATCAGCCATCTAAAAACTTTAAAATAGCTTTAAAAAACTCCGAGAAACAATTGCTGTTTTGCGAAGTTTTTTTATATCACACTCATTTTTTTTTCATTTTAATTGCCAAGGTTACTCTAAATTTGCAAATTGTGATTTATTGGCATTAACTAACTCGTAAAATAAATTAAACACCTAAACAACCAAACATTCTTTTTGTAAATTTTAGTCGTGAGAAAAGTAACGGCTACAAGTTGACAAGCGACTTTGACTCAAAATATTTTCTCATACATTGATCGAAACCTCAGCATAACATTTAGAAATAACCTCAAAAAATCTTACCACAAATTGCGTCAGTATAAAATGCTAAATAATTGTTGGTGATGCACTTTTCGTTTTTGTGTCAATGATACCTTCCTATTAGGTCTGGGCAAGGAAAATAAATGCACCTCCTATACTCTATGGTGGAGACATCACGGACATTAATCACACATTTGCACAGGGCTCAGCCCTCATTTCCCTTAAAATAACCGTCATAAACAAAACTGATCATCTCTGCCAGAGTGAACATTGCTACAACGCGTGTGGTCCTCGTCAGGTACGGGCACGCACAGAAGACCTGCACAGGCGAATGCAACAGTTGTGCTTGGGTCGCCGACATTAGTGACTCGACCAGCAACTTTTGGGGCGATTGAAAGACACAGAGGGATATAATTGCAGACATCTTGGCAAATAGTGCCTCATTTGATGTGTCACTTCTTAAAAAGAGCCACACTGCTACATTTTCAATTGTCCACCAAGCGAATATCGGAACAATTTTTTTTTTTCAAAATTCTAAAAACTATCTATCAAAATGCAGATTTTTTGAATCGTGATGGTCTATTAAATACATTGATAATCTGAAGTAACAGACAATAATTTAATCAGGATCAGTTATTTTCTTTTGTATAATTTAAAACTGAGGGGCGGAATAAAGTGTGAAAAAACCTTTTCTTAAGCTACAGCAGCAAATCTGATGGTGTTAATTTTTATAATGGCTCAAAGCTGTGTTTGCGTGCCTTTCTTAAATTATGTCAATAAATGAAATCTAAAAAATTGACTTGTTTCAATTTTACTGAGCAAGTCGGTTGATTTTTGACCCTATCAATTAAAGCATGGAGAATTTTGCCCCTTCTTTGTCCGTCGAAGTCCGTACAACCGGCAGACGTCGCAATCCAAGCGTAAAATTAATGTATAAGGCCACCCATGTCGAGAGGCGTTGGATGGAAAGCCGTACTGCAGCAGTTATAAAACTTGTATGAGTCAGTAGCCCAAGACATCATTCCGGCTTTTGACTATTTACCCCACATAGGCTTGTAGGACTTCTCACTTTATCAATATTGCCCACAGATGCCTCCTAGAGTGGGTCCAAGTACGATTTGTTCTTCTTCCATTTTTACAGGAGGTAAAGCGACCGGTTGTGTGGTAAAGTTTCCAAAGGCCAGATCTATCCTATTTCAGAGGAAATTGATCAACTCATGAATTGTAGGTCTTTATAAGCGACATTTTTATCTGTTTTTTTTTTGTTTGCTGGATAAAACACTGTTGATGAATACTTACCAGGCTTAACAGAGCAGTGAACATGACCCTGGCGAGCAAAATAGCACCAATCAAAAAGGGCCCCGTAATAGGCTAGCTGAGCGAGTTTTCCAGGGTAGACACTGCTAAGGCGTGACGAGCCATCAACTTTGGTATCAACGAGAATCATATCAACGGCTCGACCAGCATAGTGAAATTCTTCCATCATTACAGGATGCTGTTTGAGTTGTCTGCGTGGACTTTCAAAGCCTACCACGGTAGGATCCTGGCCAGCCCATTGACGATTCCGGTAGATGGAATAGGGATGCGGTGCATCCGTATAGTTGCTTTGTTTTGGCAGGAGTCGTTGCATTACAACCCGATTATCTGAATTAGCAACTTTTATACCCAGGCCATTGCTGGCAGACGGATATCGGGAGACCGATTGCTGTGCCTTGTTTGGTGTGTCGAAGTCTACCAATTCTTCAGGCTACGAGAAAAAGGTACAGACATCAACTTTAGGAACCTTTATTGACTTAAGCTCTCAGTGGGTGGGGCGGTGGGTGGAGGTGTGGGAGAGGTGGGAGGCGAAAGGATTATTTTGCAAGAGGACTGCCGAATGGATCCTTACCAAGGCGTAAACAGGGACTTACCACTGACATTTTAAGGGTTTGTTTATGTCTTCCCATGTAGTGCCGCTTGGTGATCACTTTGGATTGTCGCAGAAGGCTTGCAGGTGGTTTGATCCAACCATCCAATATTCGTAGTCCAACATCATTGTTCGGCCACGTGTTGTGTACAAGACTGACCAGTTTCTGTAGCCTATCTCGACAACCCTGGTGTAGAGGTAAGTGAGAAAGAAGGCGAAATGTTATCTGGTTCATTTTATACGCATCGGATATAGCACATAATCCTGTAAAGTGGAAAATTTATCAAAGTGGAAGCGATGAAGAGATAGAGACCTACTCGTGATACCCTCTAAATTGTAGACAGGCTCATTAATCATAGGGGAGAAATGAGAGTGCGTGGATGGGTAGAGAAGGTGTAGAGGATATTTCTCATCCAAATACAGCCCATGTGTGGTCCCTGTGCGTAGTTGGTGCGAGGTAAAAAATAAACACACATCCATTCACACAGGCATTATCTTTCACTCCACACAGTTAGAGTTGGTAGCGTTATACTCTGGGCTTTGTAACTCCTCTCGAGGTAGATTGGTCAACAGTGGGGAGGCGGGAGACAACGATGGAACGACGGAGGTGGCGGCATCGACATCAGTAGGAAGGGGGGGGGGGAGCTTTAGAATTGAGACAGACGTTGGGAGAGAGAGAGCGAGAGACCCAATTGGAATGATTGAGGCCTTGCGGTTGTGTGACTAATACCTAGGTCCGGTCCATTGGCGCGCTTTGTGCGTGTGTATGTGTGGATAGGGGATTTTAAAGGCCTACCCTACCGAATGCGCAGGTGCGCCAAACCAAGTCCCCGGATTACTCTTAACTAAAAACAAGCCTTCCAGCCTGCATACATCGAGACGTGTGACTGGAGCGATCCCATTCTCGGGCATGGGAATTCGTGCCTCCATACACGTAATGCCTATTCAAGTAATATAGAAGTGCCTTCCTCCACTACCAGCCTGTCCCTTGTCAGTCGTATCTACATTACTAACAGCACCATGTTTACCTACGAAATACTGGACTTGCTCATTTAAAATAGAAGCCTTTTAGTTAATATTGCACTAGAGAGCATGTAAGTTCTTCATCTCTCCTTGATCCTACCAGTAAAGGATACTTGTAGAGTAGGTGGAGACAGGCTAATAACTTGATCCCGTTTTTGGGGCATGTGATTACATGTACGCAAGGTTTGACAGCCCTTCCGTTCGCTTTGATAGATGTGCGCCTACGTGTGCATATGGAGTTAAGGGAGGTCCGGAGAAATGGATGCCGTATTTACGTAAAAAGGAGCTAGTTATTCGGAACATCGACAAAAAAGTAAAAAAAAAAAGGAAAAGAGGTCTAAAAAAGCAAATATGATTTAAAGCCAGTTTAAGGTGGTGATTCTGGAATGGGGTTGTACAAGGCTTGCCCCTCTTAAAAGTAAATGCTTGGGGAATCGTAAGACTAAAGCCAACCATCCGGAGCATTTTACGGAGGAAAATGCTTTTAAAGACTAAGGAAAAGCAATGGCTGCAGTCTATTACAGCCCGTCTAATTTTAGATACATTTAAATGGAATTGACGTCTCGGCCATTGAATTTGGCGTTTAAAACATTGCCTGCATTAAACTTAACATCTATAAACCTTCCTAGAAGTGCCGTCAAATCAATCAAAATCAACCAATCCAAGGCCGAAACCCACTTAAGGTCATTTCCTCCGCCAATCACTGCATCATAGGACGGGAGTGTGCTGTATCAGGACTTGCAGAGGATGACAATAAATGAACTCCTATTGCAAAGTTATAATGTGATCGTAACAACTGCTACCATTTGTCATAGGGCCCCGGTTTGCCCCCACCCCACACCCACTCCACCCAGTCCCCTATCCACGGCGCAACATTGGGCATCCAACATCCACGTTCGATCCAAGTGGTGTAGGTCAAATGTGTGCGCGTTTGGGACGGCAAAATTCGGCAATTAACTTTTAACCAACCCCAAAAGACCAGAAAATATAACTGGTGAGTAGTCATTTCCGACTATATTAACTACCTTTAAAGCATTTTTGCTCTGTTGTCCTTAATTTTTCGACGGCTGTTTTTTCTTTGCGCAAGTTCCCCGCCAAAGTTGAAAGTTCATGTTGGAGTAAATCAAATCAAATTTAATAAAACGATAGCGAAAATGGCATTGTGTTGCGTGCGTTGTTGGAGAGACAAATGTTACCCTGGTTCGACTAACCAGGCCTCAATTGCGGTTAAGCAAACAACCCAAAGGGAGGAACTTGGTTGAAAACATGTTCATGTCCCTCAAGGCAGACACTTCAATTTAAATACACTCTGTGATCGGGCAATGTCGAATCACTCCATTCGCACTATAATTGCGCAAAGGTGCCTATTTTATTTCTTCAAGTGCAGATGAAGGGCAGCTTATTTTACTTCTAAATAAGAAAACCAAATTGAAAATATTGTAGGATTTATGGTTTAAAACAACCGTATTTGTGGTTTGTGTTTTTTATGTGCACATGAGACCATGATGGTGACGCTCTTATCGACATTCGTCAGCCGATCAGTTTTTTGCTTCAACCCTAATATTTGACCAATCAGAGTCAAGCATTCATTTTCGAGCAAATCGCCTACTGATTGGCTCCTTTCTTTGCTCAGTAAAGAGTTTCAAAACTAATATTAAAGTGATCAGAAAAGTATTTTTTAAGATAATCTGCGCAAAAATAAAATGATTTGGAGTAAGTCGACATGACACCCTGGTTAAAATTCAAAATAACGGAGATTAAATCGAGCATAATTCTATAAACCAATTTTTTGAATCCATTCACTAAGTAAAAAATATAAAAATGATAAGTTTTTAATAACTTTTTGGAATTAATCCAAAGAGGTACTAGCTCACCTAAAACGAGTTGACAAATGCTGATAGAAGGTGAAAATTTGGAATTGTTTTGACAAGTTAAACAGTCAAATAAAGCCGTCCTGTAGAGCCACCGACATGTGTGTGTGACAGCAGGCCTTAGTTTTCCTATTTTCCAGATTGATCAAATTTTCTATGCTGCAGTATTGGCCGGATCTGCATTAACGCCCTTTACAGAAGTAGACTGCATTCATTAATCGGTGTTGCGAGGTAACCCAGAATGGATTAGTCAAGGTCGAATCGCATTACATTGCATGGCATCGAATCACATTGCATTGCGTTGTATCGCATCGCATTGCATTGCATCGCATCATCCCATAGGGAAGTACATTATCAGTAAAATTGTTGGCGTGCTAGGTAGGCACTGTGTCGAGATGGGCGGGTGCTGCGGCTGCCCAGCCGCGGCGCCCAGCGCAGGCGTTGTGGAAAAAGAAAGACTGGCAGGAAGAGGGCCAGTCTAACCACTCCGTGTCGTCGTGTGACTAACCGACCTCCCTCCACCCAGTTCGCGGAATCGACAGTCGCACCCGTGGACCACCCACAAGGCGGACAAGCAAAACGGTCGGGATTTGCTATCCTCGCCTTTTCTCCTCTGGGGCTAAACCCCATCTGTGATAATTGTGCGTACACCACCAATGCTGCCACTTCTCCAACCACTTACCCATTAAAAAGTAAAACCAAAGGAGGCAGTTTTAAGACTTGGCATTTTTTGCCAAAACCTCAAACCACTGAGGGAAGTGATTAAAGTGAAGGTTAATTCTCTCAAGCCTGCCTAACAAATGTTGTGATTTGGGGGTAAACAAGTGTACAAGTCACATGCCTCACTGGTCTTACCGAGGCCTGGCATTCTCAGCCAGAATATGCACCATAAAGTGGTTCCGC
Organism: Taenia multiceps; assembly: GCA_001923025.3. Lineage (NCBI taxonomy): Eukaryota > Metazoa > Platyhelminthes > Cestoda > Cyclophyllidea > Taeniidae > Taenia > Taenia multiceps. The sequence continues at coordinate 16,203,414 of CM010311.1, forward strand.
CAGTAATTTGCTGAGACAAATGCCCAATTTTATAGCGCTGATGCAAAATGTTGTCGCCGACTTTTTTTCATGCAAAAAGCAGATTACTCGGAAATTGGACTGTAAATTAAAATGTTTAAGACCAATTAAGGATGGCCCCATAATATTCAGAAATCTGAATTATAGAACTGACTATTATTTGCAAAGATTCTGTAGTATAGCTTTAGAAATTATTTCATTTTATGTGTTATTATGAAACAAAAGACAACTTTTAGCTTGGAGAGAATTTTTTCATAGTTAACATAAGGCCATTTATTTACCTCGGGCTTAAATCTATTGGATTTCTTTTTATTAGAGTACGCAAATATTTTGTGACCATTTATTATCAGCAGCATAATAAATACTTTAATCTGTGGATGAGGATAAATAACCGAGAAAGAGCTCAAAAAAACTACTCAACTGGATGATGAGATGAAGATCTTTCCGTAGAGCAAAATTTTATGCAATCCTACACTCAGTAGTCTATGCTATAAAGGCAATCAATCACGTAAAGATGTAGAATTTAGAGTCTTGAATTTCGACTAACGATGTCACTGTTTTTAAATAAATTACCATATCTCTCTCCCTCTTAACACAAGTGAGGTGCCAAATTTATGAGCTTTACTTGGAAACCATCAGACGTATTGTTAAAAGTAAAATAAGTAAATGCTCAATAAAACATTCAAAATCGTCATTTTAAGTTGTTAGTAGCAGATTCAAAAGTCTTTTTATTAATTTAATCATTCCAAAGTTCAACGTCAAGTTTTTAATCTGAAATAGTTTGTGTTATTTGAATTTATAACATTTATCTTAATGTTTCCTAATTCATAAATCATTTCTACCAGTTTTATAGTCATTATAAACTTTATTTAGAACATACTACTTGCTCAATGTGGGCAGTGAAAAACTTGAATCAAAAAATGAATTCATCAAATTCATAGGTCTATCTTGAGTAAACTAAATCGACCCACTTTAATATAATATCAGTTTTGTTATTAAAATTTAAGTGTTTATGCCTCTTGCTTAAAAAATGTGTGAACTTAATAAATCAGTACAAACCTTTTCAGTAATATATTTGGGAAAAGAAGGTCATGATAATTAGTCTTTTTAATTATTTTAAATTAAAAATCAAGATTTATAAGTCTTTAACATAAATTTTGCTTAAAAACCTGCCATTGCTTTTTTCGAAGGCTGCCATCATCTGCAGCATAGTTAAGATGTTGAAAGCATCCGGTTATTATCTTTCTGTATCATCAATTCATATGCATACATATGATATGGGTTACTCACTTTCGTCATCCACCTGGCCTCCTCACTGGCAAATTGGAGGCTGGGTCCTTCCACGCGCACAAGTCGGGTCGTTGGAATACTGGTTAGAAAGTCTTGTGTTTCCAGAGGTCCGCTTGCCTCTAGACTGCGCTCTGGTCGCATTGGACGGTATTCTTCAGGAACAAAGACATGAGTTTGAGAACGGTATTGTGATCGGTAATAAGTGGAGGTCTTGATGCAGGCCTGAGTCAGCCCCACCAACAGCAGCCAAATCAATACCTCCGAGCCTTTAAAACACATAGCCAAAAAGTAGGTCCTCTTTTGAATATGTTTCTATAATCTCAACTTGTTAGTAGTGGAGGTCGAGCATGTGAGTATGCATAGGTTCGACGCCGTCTTACGCATTCACGCATGTGTTGCTGACGCCTGTGCGCTCTGGCACTACCGCCTCCCCGGGAATAAATTCACAGTGTATCTGATGGTCTGTGCGACTGCACGGGTATGTGTGCATAGCATTAGCCTATCCACGTCCAGCATCAGCAATGAGCGTGTGCGTGCACGTCCGGGTGGAGACATTGGCATTAGCTTACGGACCAATCGCAACACACGCACCTCAATGCCGCGCATAACTAAGTGACCAATCAGAACGCGCAAACGCGAACCGGGGCTGCGCCTGGCGACACCGGTGGAGAGGGGAAGAGGAGGACGTGAGAGCTTTTGGCATCAATATAATTTTTTAACTATTGAGTGAATTCTCAATCTATTTTAAATACAATTTACCAAATGTTTACAAAAATGTACTTCTGGTCCCGATTGGCAATAATTCCGAATTCCGTGTGGTAAGGTATAGCCTAGGCAACTTTTAGCACTCCTTTTCCTTCACATTTGAAAATGGCAATCACAAGCAAAAATGGCTCAGAATTTGGGTTGCGATTATAATTTTACACAGCTATGGAGTGTCAATTAAGGCATGGATGTTGATATTTGAGGACAAGGTACTTGACATATCAAGAAGATTTTCCTATCAATTATGACTTAGCAAGGATATTTTTGCGCACAATCTTTAAAAGATACCAAATAGTAGCTTGATTTATATGTAGAGCAAGATTTAACGATGATTAGGTTCGTCTCAATCGAAATGAAAAGCCAATCTTGCTTGTGGAGGAATTAAAGGCATTGGAAAATCGTGAAAAGTAACTCAAATGGTATTTGTTAAAGCCATTCTTTGCCTTGCAAAATAAATAAGGCAGAACATAGTAAAAATATGCCATGTGATGCCAACAAAGCCCACCTATTTGAGGCCGTAACTGCCATCTTACATGAAGTGTTATGTTGATTTAAACAAACACTAAGACGTAAGTATTGAGTAAATAGTGAGTGAATGGACCAGCTGTTTGGCCTGTCATTTGATGCAGAGGCATCAGTTACCTACCGCAGTGCATGACTTCGAAAGATTTAATTGCCCATGCTCCTACAACACACCATCAATACAGACTTTCCTTCTTTCCATTTTAAAAGGGAAAATAAGCTGTTAGAAGAGGAGAATGCGATAGCAGCACTGCCCTAATGTAAACACTTTAAGTGTGGAGAGAGAGGGAGATTATTAGAGGCTTCCCTTTCATCTCCGAAACCTCCCTACCCTCTAAACTATTGCACTTTTGATAGGACAAAACAAATCACCACCCTCGGCAAATTTTAGGCAACTCTTATATAATCACCTTTTGGAGTGCTAAAAGCCATCACGTAGCTCTAATATGATGCCACTTGGACATGTCTCACAGCTACCTCAACGCTGGACGGCAACCTCCTTTCCTACATTTCAGTGGACTGGATGGATATACCAGCTATAAATAGACAAGCAACGCATGCAAATGCAGATAGCTGCACTTTATGGGTTCCAAAAGTAATTTCTAGTAGTAAAAAGGTTTCCTTCACCATTTCTTTTTTGCTTAGATTAACATTTACGGTCTTCTGGTTCTGTCCTAAACTTGCCTCCGATTTTCCCATTGGGTAAATAAATTCTCGTGGCAAGTAAATGTGGAAGATGAAGCGCGGGTAATTTAAAGTTCTTTTCCCATCCCTCAACTAATCATTTTAGTTTTTTAAGAAGGTCTATTTATTCCTACCACCAATCAATAAAAGCTTAGCCAGTTGTGAGTAAATCGCATTTAAAGTGCACACCACAAAGATAATCAAAGCGAAGAAAATAAAAACAACCTAATATTTTTCACAATCTTCCTTGTAACCTATAGATCTTACCTTTTTCGCTCTTCTTTTATTGGGAAAACTCGCATAACCTCTATGTTTTGCCCCTCTAATTTTCAGAATCTGTGACCTTGTTATAGGGTGTAGATGAGGATCAATCCAACGTAAGATTGATTCTGTCAACTGCCTTTCTGAAGGTAAACCATATTAATTTAAGTTAAAGCTCTCATTTGGTGGTAGGCGGACAGGTTGCATTATCCCCGTGGCTGAGCATGTCATTTGTCTCTCCAAGGTGTATTAGGCGACGATGTCTTCCATGAAAATGGATTCTGTTACATAATCGTCCATGCTACATTATATAAGCTGTTTTCCTCTACCAGTATTATGCAAATTAAAAATGTAGAAGATTGGTGGCTTTACGGATGAATGGGTGGATGGATTATTGAAATGATAAATGAATGAATACGCAAATGCATGAAAGGTGGATTTATGAACAAGTAGACAGGTAGAATCTGGGAATCAACATTCGTTATCGTTTTAAATAAAAAAGCTGTCGGTTCCTCAAGTAATTGACATTATCAGGAGTTGCACTGACGTTTCTGTGAAGTCGACCCTCAAATTAACCTCTTTGACTTCTTCCTTGAAGCAAATCACTGGCAAGAAAGAAAGGCAGTGCAACAAGGTACCCAGGCACCAGCAATAATGTCATTTGAGCCGCTTGGTAAAAAATCAAGTCAGAGAGTGAATATAATGGATGTTGTCCTACTTGTAGGTTTCCTTTTGACAGCAAAAAAGAGAGGAGACACTTGTTCACCATTCCGGCTTCAAATTGGTGGACATTTAGCGTGGCACAACTGGTAGAGCCAATGTTTATTGCCAGAAGAGGGTTGTATCTCATGTAATCGGACACGGCCTAGCGGTAGGCCGTGAAAACTTCACTTGCATTTCTACCTCTATGTATCCCTCGGTGTAATTTAATAGCGTAGTCTCTCTATAATTCCTTGCACATGGTCAAATTAGGAGCAGCTCAGTTACGCCTTCCATTTGAAAGTTGACGCCATGTAAAGTGGTCACACTGGAGAAGTCCTCTGAGCATATTTCCGGCCTTCTAGAGGTCCTCCAAGCAATGCAACCCACCACCATTTACAAGGGAGTTTTGATAAACCTCTTTCTGATTGTCCCAACACCGTATAGTGTGCGTTCTTTGGTGAGAAGGGGAAGGCTAAAAAGTACCTAACTTTAAAATAAAAGGAAACATTTGGATTTGCAGGGCTACTTCATTCCCCTAGTTGAACACAGTTCCTCCAATTCTCCCACCTCCCTGGTGGTTGTGCCTTATCAAAACAAACTGTTGTGTGTCCACAGTGAATTTACGCAGTAACCTAATAGCAGAGGAGTAGGCACCTTCAATTACCCATCCAAATGACGCAGCTAAAGAGGTACTAGTTAAAGCTCAAGAAGAGACCGATTTGCACACAGATTTAAGAGTTTGAAGGGCAGTGACAGACTGACTTTAATGCAACCTCATGCTTCTTATCATTCAATTTTCTTTTTTATCCAATCTCATCGCCTGTAGTACAATTGTCATGTCGAACCACTCAGCAAGCTCGACAGTACATCGATGTGGGAGGTCCTGTCGAAGGACCATCATCTTCCAGCCAGACAACACTGATTGCAATTTCGTGTTTGTGTGTAAGCCTGTGTGTGTGTGTGTGTGTGTGTGTGTGTGAGTGTGGTGAAGGTAGAGATGGTGGCGCGAGTTAGGCTGAGAGGTGAGGTAGAGAGGGACGGGGCGAGGCGGAGCGGAGCGGGGCAGAGCGGAGAGGCGAAGGGATGACTTTTAGCGCAGTTGTCGTTGCCGCCGCAATGTTAGCTACCACAGTGATAAGTTAGCGTCCCCTTTCTCCCCCACTACAGCCCTCCCCTGGGACCCACACTTTCCTTCTACTCCCCTCCCGCCACCTCTACGACCCACCCCCAACCCACTCGACCATTCACCCAATTTTCCGCCATCTTGGGTGGTCCTGAGGACACACATGCGCATTTCGCGTGGGTACAAGAGAGGCCCATAAATAAATTATGCACGGTTGTATTTGTCAATAGGTTATTTACATACCAATTTGTTCTAGCAGTTTACTTTTTCCCCTCCCTTTTAGCTTCCCAATATATCCTTTTTTTTAAAAATTCCGATTAATTTTCGCACAAATTGCCATAAAAATCACCTGTCGACCTAATCAGTATCTCCCCTCGATCAATATAAGGGAGGCGAAATATATACAGCGTCTCTTTTAGTGCTTCCAAGTAAAATTTTTAATTCTTTAAGCAAAAAAAGTTGTGCACATTGAAACACTGTTAGTTCCCTCCTCTCTCTTAGAACATACCAACAGCCGATTTTTGGAGACATTGGACTTTCACCGACCAGCGTCTGGGGTGGGTATGATCCGGGCAGAAAAGGTCACCACAACAGCACCCAAAACTAGGATAATTGACAGCAACGAGGATGAGGAGGGGGGAGGGGTGGATCGCGAGAAGGAAGGAGAGACGGGGGTGTGCCTAGTGGACGTGCCGATGCCGTGGCAATTTGAGGTCGCCAACTGTCTGGGGACAGGGGCACAGGAACGAGGATTCATGATATGGCCATGAGGACAAATGAATGGGCCTTTTAGGAGGCATGCTGGCGGATTGGGAGAGCTGTCTACAGTAGTGTATGGGGAGATCTGGCGCCTGTCTACTAACAAGGACCAAACAACTTCCTAAAGTAACTTGAGCTATTTATACCATGCCTGCTGCAAAGCTACATTTGTATTGAAGACTACGACCAAAAGCTTACAGTAGAATTTATGCTGAGTGTAAATTAAGTGGAATAGAAGAAAATATACATCGATTATTGCATGAACATACAAAAAACAAACAACATATGTTTTTTGAGTTTACTAGAAACTACTCTACGTGACGGGGACATTAAATTTCACAGTTCAAATACAATGAATGCTGAAGTACCTTCAAATTATCGGAGAATAGCCTAGAAAATTAGCTTCTTTAGATAAAATAGACTGAAGCACTCATTTCTAATTTAAAAATGTTGAACGACAAATCGTGAGCTACCGATGACCCTTCTCAAAATATGGAATTTGAAGAAATGGCCTGTATTTTTGAACCCGTAACAAGTTGGTCTTAACGAATTTGCAGGGAATAATATCTCTTTTACATTATGTTGGGGTTTAGTATATTTTACAACATGTCCAAATTAACAGTTTACAAGAACTGCATTCTTTATTAGTGCTTATGCCACATATCAATTCTTACTTCCTTCTTACATTATGCAAATCAAGTCAGACGCTACTTGGGGTATTTAAACGATGCAAGTCTGCTCCTTTGTCGAAAAGTTTGAGGTTATGATGCAGTCAAACAAGTCAAAAGTGCTTTAAAATCACAAATCTATCCCTAAGTCATTATGGGAATTAAAAACCACTAATGTGCAGTTATCACAAAAGAATTTACGAATCTGATCTTAAGAAGTATCAGTCACATGCGGGGTAAATTAATAAAATCTTTAATACCTATGGAAAAGGACCTTATACAACATATTTTCTTTTTAAAGTTGTCTGGAAGAATGATCACATCATTAAAAGGTTATGTTTTATTTGTTATTTAGTTAAAGTCGAGGTTTGTCGGCCGATTTGTGTCCAAATTTTCATTCATCATAAAGCGCTGGTTGTTTACAGATAGCTCTCGGTTCTGAGAAGAGGCAACTGAGGTGCTCCGCTATTGCACACACGCCTGGTCTCCGGACTATGCCAGTAGTCCAGAGCCCTACCACATTCCAAATGCATGTGTTTTGCCCTGGCATTAGGTAAGTCTCCTTAGATTATACTACGTTCCTTGAATGGGAACCAAAATTATAAAGCATTTTTCATGTATTTTTATGCGCATCCAAGTACTGAAGGTTAAGGTTTCCTGTTTTTGAAAGGCCTGGGTGTTTCAAAATATTCTGTGATAGACTAGTACCTGCTGACAATTATAATGCAAAAATTGTTTGCTTAAATCTTTATTCTGGTCACACGGTCACCAAAGGATGTCCCAATGTACTTTTAGCTGGTATCATGACCTTCGGGCCATAATAGTACGCACTCAACTTTTCTGTACGTCGGTAATGCATTTTCCACTCTGTTATTACGAATTATTTCAAATTCGAGGAAATTCAGGGCTCTACACTGATCACTTTAAAACCTAGTAGAAACTTCCGACGTTTGGATGAGTAATTTGGAATGGGGTTTGTGGTTTGACTGTTATAGTATGCTTTGTGGGCTTTTCATCAAATTAAAATGGAAGCAGGCATTCTCACTAAAGAAGAGCAATTAAAATGCCATTGAAGGTAAAATAAATCATGTTTGTTGTTTAGCAATAGGATCAAAGCAAAAGCTGTACCAGAAAATAATTTATAATAATGCACAGCATAAACATCAGTCCCCTTCAATTACCTTTGTTCTACTTAATTCTGCTGTCGAACTAAAATAATTATTGTGAATTGCATTGACTGCTTAAAATTTAGCTCTAGAAAATGGCAAAATCCCACCCATTAAACAAGTTAAAATTTGGGCTCATTTTTAACTAATACATTTTGAAATGCACCTATTTAATACATTGTAAAAGCGAAATAGCCTTGATAGTAGCTTAGAGGATTCAACAAGCATGGAATAATGGAGAATAAAAACCTTACCCACTAAAGTTCATTTTAATTTGGTGTGAGTATACTTCCCAGCCATTTATCTTAGCCCCATTGACTGTACCGCATGCTATGCCCATAGGCAAAGCTGTTGGAATGATGAAGACGTGGTCAACACCTGGTACCTTTGACTAGCCTTTCCAAACGAGACTAAACACGGCGAAGCCTACTTCGCGCAGAATCGTGCGGGTGGTCTCTAAGCCCGAGGGGGCGCACACAACCAAAATGTCAAACTGTAGTAGTGACATACTAGGATTGGATCATGGTACTGGGATTTAAGGACCGAGCAACTTTCATGGACTTTATATACTTTCCAAATTTAGCTGGAGTAGGATAACTTAAAATATTCCATAATCATTAAAAAAAACCATAATTTTCAGACTTTTACTTCGTGATTTCTTATGAGATCCCAAAAAATGGATACACACACTTCAAGAATAGACAGCTACCAGTGTTATTAGAAATAGTATTACGGAGTCGGTGAAGCATTATTTTTGTGACTGCTGGTTTCGATCACTGTCAATTAGGTTGTCACATTGACTTTGCCCATTGGGCTGGCCTCCGGAACAAGCCAAAAGCTTCAATCCGTGTTTGTTTGCGGAATACATATATTATTCCTGAGCACTATGCCTTCATTTGTCTTTAGGCGAGTTTTGGAACGCTACCATTACTCATAGAAACATTTGTGCAAAATTGCCGGGCGTAGGGTTTAAGAATGCATAAAAACGCGGGGATCAAGGGCTCAGCACGTGGCACCCAAGCACAGAAGAAATGGTCCTCAAATTATGTCACTTGCTTTGTAATCGTATTATGTTAAACAATTAGGTTTAGGTTTAAAATATTACATGAGCATAAAAGACCAGCTATAACACATCTCAATGCAATGTCCGTAGTTAATGCACAGACAGAGCGCAAAAGAAAATTTTTGAAGCACTTCACTCTTTCATAATGCAAGTAAATAAATTTTTGAGACATAAAGTTGTGAGCGCTAAAACTGCTAAATTTTTAATATCGAATAAAGAACGTCATATTATTTTATTGGGAGCGCTTACGTAAGTCAATATCGTAGTGAGATATTTACTTAAATAAAAGTATTGGCAGGAGCTAATTTGTAGATTACACATTGCAAGTTTGCCAGGGTAGTTGATTTATAAGCCGTGCCTGTAGCGCCCCGAGACTCACTTTAAGGTAAAAGAAGGCATAGTACTGGAGAGTAGAATACATGTATTCTGGAAAGAGAGGACTTGGGGGCTGTTGGCACGGCCCAAGGGCCGACCAAACGGCTCAGTACAATATGGCCACCCAAGTCACCGAAACCGGCAGTTCAAACAAACAAGGTAATAAAATGCCTGTCCGTTTTGAGATTTCCTTGAAGACAAAAGTTGATGCAGTAATTTTCTTGTTCTGGCCGCTTGTTACGGTATCGGTCAGCTAGGTGGCAATATTTCCTTGACCGAGTGGGCCAGCCAGATGCCATTTCATGCTTCAAAGGTGATATGGTTGCTTAATTAGCCATTATCGAAACTAACAGTCAAGAAGACAATGCATTACAAAGCCGGTTACTTTAAGGCTCTCTAGACTTTCCGCGTACATGTTTCGCCCAATGTTAACACCCACTTCCATCTTTAGAAAACATAAAATTTAGCGGCCATATTTCACATTCTGGGGTGCATGGGGATTTTTTACATATTTTTTGCGCGGAAACTGGTTGGAAGCCATAGATATACGCTTTATGATTCCTTAATTTATTTAGGTTCAAGGTTACACTGTGATTGGCAGCGAATATTAAGCAGGCATCTAGTGAGAGTTTCTGAGTCTAGCCTGTACATGCATACTGGGGGCTGGAAGCTTTGAAATAATTAAATGGGGCAAAAATCGTGCTGTCACTGTTTCATTCGTTTTTTCCAGTCGATTCCTGTTGTTTTTATCATACTTTTGACGTTATGGTCCTATTACGCCTATGTCGTTGTGTTCTGTATACGTATGTTCGCCTTTTATTTTTTAAAGTTTTTTAATAAGAATACACTTATACAACGATTGAAAAAGGTAGGTCTCTCTTAAAGTTGTTTAGGTAGTTTAGTGCTCTTTCTCGTCTTCTATCACATTCTCTTTATACTGTTTCTATGGTCATTTCTGAAGGCGATATTTGCTCGACCCATACGACCACCACCCGAAGTAAGCCGTATTTCTGTCTTTTGACAGTTCAACCGAAGTGGTTGGGTTTATCATCATCATGATATAATTTTGATGCCTATACTAGCGGTCTGCCGTGTCCTGTTTCAGATTGCTTTATGCTTAGATGCTTTTGTTTTTCTCAAAGTAATTTTTATTTAATAACAGTACGAATGTAACTTGTTTTTATTTTCGTCGTAGCCACTTTGCAATACCTTAACAAGATACGTGATCCCACTTGTGTAAAGTCGTCGTACATGTGCTATTTGTTTTTTACTCAGAAAACCAATGCAGGCCATTTTTGGGTGTTTTATGCGTTTCCACTTTAGTTTAACCTCTCAGCTGCTGACTGGGATCGAATTAATAGCGCCACGGAAGAAATTGACAGAAACAGGATTTTGGAATCCATACTTACGAACCGAGGTTTGCCAATAGAGACTACTAACGACGTTGGAATGATTCGCGTCTGCCCCACCTGTAGTCTGATCAAGCCGGATAGGTGCCATCACTGTTCAACATGTGAATGGTACTCGTCGTGTGATTTGTCTATTGTATCAAGAAAACATGTGATCGATATGTATATTGTTTGTCATGCAGAATTTTTGTTACTAATTATGGTTGCACTTTTTAAGTATCATTCTGGGAGCGACGTCAGGTTTTCTCTCCTTTTACTTCAGCTGTCTTCTGAAAATGGACCATCATTGTCCATGGTAAGTTACCTTACATTACTGAAAGATTGCCCACCATCATTCCTTTATCAAATTTCTAACATGAATAATTTTGTTTTGGTTTGCTTTTGTTTTCTTCTTGACCTTTGGTTGTCGAATGTCACCCAAATTAGGACTTCATTGTGTATTTTTTCCTCTATTCTCCACAACCTAATGTCTCTTTCCTTTTAAGGATTGACAATTGCGTTGGTTTCCACAATTACAAATACTTTGTGGTATTTCTCCTTTGGGGATTCTTATATTGCCTCTACATTGTCTGCACTACTGTGGTGTACTTCATTGACTTTTGGCAGGTATGTTTTGTATTCGTTCTTCTTGTTCCCCTTTTTCTCTTTATCTGGCCGCGAAGGGATTCCGTATCTCACTGGAAAAACGTAAATTAAAGAAAACGAAAGTCACTATGGCGAATAAATTATGGCGTACTTTGTACCCATACCCTAAGTTAGCTTTGAAGCTAAATCCCCAAACACGCACCTATAGGTCTATTCGATTTGCGTTGAGATTACGCGTTAGTAGCTGAGAGATTTATATGGCATTCCAAACACTTATTCAAACCTTACTCACTAGAACTCGTCAATTGGTTGACGTGGATTCTTGCCTTTTAAGCACCGCTTATAGTTGTTTTTTCGAGGGTATGTGAGGCGGAGGGTATGACTGATTGGAAATCTATCTTGTTTAGAAGAAAATAAAATAATTTATCTACAAGATTTTCTACCACACCTTTGTTGTCTTTTCGAAGAGTACTTTTTTTGGCTACTTAAAGAGCACTGCATTCGAGTCACCCCTTATCTTATTCATGGTTGAATTATTCCAACTGAATAACAGTTTTACGTGTTTGAATATTTTCGTGTTAAATTGTGGACGTTCTTGGGTGCACAAGTCTGCCCCAACAATGACACTAGTACCGTTTGCACAGGCCTACCCAACCACTGTCTCCTCGGTGAAAGGAGTCTCATAACAAAATGCACAGGCGTCACATGATTTCGCAACTGCCTTTAGCGTGCTTTTCTTGTCAAATGTTTTGGTTTCCACCCTTTGCGTTGTGGCTGTTCTACGTTTGCTCTACAACTCCCTCTTTGTTTGTTTATGCATATGCAGCTCCTCTTCCTCAGTGTCGATTATGCTTGCTCTGATTCATTCGAAATGTGAAGGCGTTTTGAAGTGTCTACCCTATTGTGTGATGATTTGACTTTCAGGCATTGTTCTATCTGTCCTCGGTTCGGGTTCAGCTCGTCTTTTCCAGTGTTACGATGGTGTTCTAGTTTTTAATAATATCAGCACCTTACCCTCGTAAAAATCCAACTAGATAGAAAATATCTCCCCTTTTGTTGTCCCAGGATTTCCTTCCTTCTCTTTTCAGTACTGTTTGAGTTGATTTTGTGAGGAACTTTTTTTTTTAAATTTATGGATTGGTTAATGTTGTGCTTTGATTGATAGTGTCAAGATCTGCCTGTTTCCATGTTGATGTTTAATTATTTATGTAACTAATCCTGTGGAAAGTAAGTAACTCCACCTCTGCACAATTGCATTTGTTCAATTATGTGGTGGCTTTTGCTTTCAATTTACGCGACCTTTAGGTCGATTTGCGGCATTCCAAAAGGCCTTGCTTTGTCTGGTCTCAGTTGTTATATCTGTCGATCACTGCCCACCTCGTTAGCCTTTAATGTTGAGGCTGGTAGTAGTCGGCCTCTCAGAGTTATGCTCAGGTTGGACTAATAACTTTCAGTAACATTGGCGTTTTGTATTGCGGTGTTAATGATTTACTATTCGCCTCACTTGGAGACGGTACGATTGCCAGGAGGGTGTATGCATCTTGTCATCTTGCGTTACAAAGTACTTTGTGTTTTCTTCTAATTGACGAGTGTGGCAGTGATGCTACATCAAATTTCATCGACCTGATTTTCAGCATTAAAATTAGTCTCGTAAATTATGGTAGGTTATGCTACTGATATGTTATCAGTGACCAAATATTCCCTTCCAATCATTAAGCAAGTGGGGGGTTCTGCCATAAGCAGTTATTAAACCTATATTTCACCTGTCTGGAGTGATAGAATGTTTTAACGGTGAGCGCACTTTCTCTAGTGCAATATCGAAGATATCAATGGATTTAGATCTATCGGTGCGGGTAGGTCCGCCATAAACAATCTCGGCTTCCGATGAAGTCGTTTTGACCACTGGGGAGGCAAATTGGAATGAGGAAGCGCTGCTCAAGTTTTACATCATTTGGCATAATAAAATTATCTTTTCCTGCCTCTACCATCTTTTACTCATTACCTATGTTTATGGGCCTGACTTTGTGGTAGAATCTTCAAGACATGCCTCCAGCGCGCTACAACTTTCTCTTCCTCTTCTTCATCGCCATCATGTTTGGATTTGCACAGTCAATACTTCTCTTCTACCACTTCTACCTTCTCTCTCGTAATCGGACCACTCTTGGTAAGTTTGCACACTGTTGCCAAACCCCTCTCCTACTTAAGGAAGCATTGGTTTGGGGCAAATGCTTGGTAAAGCTACCAGAGAGCTGTTGTGGATTTTTTGGTAGTGCTTTATTACTTCCCAAGCCTGTCAAATAGGAGCTTTCAACTTGAGAATCGAGCGGCCTTGTGATTTTGCTATGATGTCACCCAAGCAACTGGAAATTTTTGGTGTTAGCATTGGTTGTGAAGGGCAACATTCGTGGGCTCGCATTGATTTAATCACTTGAAGACCTCTCCCCTTCGCTGGACGGTGTCTCGTGGGGTGTGTTATTCCATCAAAGGGGGTGACCTTGGTCAATAATTATTAGCAAAAAAGGGGTATGGGTCGCTTCAAGCATCTTTTGTGCCCTTTGGCACATCGAACCTGTGTAAATGAAACCGACACAGCCTCTCTGGTTGTGCTTTTTTTGTTCTGGGCAATGTGTGTGCTTTCTCTTTTTCTGTTGCTACTATGTGGGTAAAACCACTGGTGGTTATATTGGAGAATGGTCAAGTGTGACGTGCATTTGACCTTAGTGGCCTCATACACGCTTCCTTATACAACAGCTTATTGTTCTGTTTCTTCTTTCTTTTCTACTCGTAGAGGGCTTTCGTTCACCAACGTTTCGTGGATCAGGAGTGGATAAACGAGGGTTTGACCTTGGATGGCTTCAAAACTGGAAGGAAGTGTTCGGCGATAACGTGGGCCTTGCCCTGGTTCCTGTATTTACAAGGTCAATTTCTCTTTGTCTTTCGTTTTTTTTTTGTTTGTTTGGGGCCTAGAGTCGTCATCTCCTCCCATTCGGCGTTTGGACGAACGCAAAGGCTGATCATCCAGCGCCGGAATCCTGTTAAAAGACTGGGACGCTCTAACGACCTCAGTTTATGTAGACAGCTCTAAGTTCGTAGAGTACGCAAGCCGATTGGTTCACTCGAGTGAATTTTGACCCGAAAGTAGCTGGTGGTGACAACGTGGAATGCAGCATACATTTCGTTCACGCCACCTTTCGCTTCAGCCCACGTACATTTCAGCAGACTTTGCACGTCTTCACATTCTCTGCCACGATAGAGACCCAGATAACTAAATTTGCACCTGCACCAGCAGAACCCCTTGTCTTTTTTCAGTCGCGGCAACGGCTATCAGTGGAGGCGCAGAGGACACAAGGGCTTTTCCTACCAGTCCCTCGAGTGACTTCTTCTTCAGTACAAATACAAACGAGCACACCCTACTTTCTTAGCCTACTCGCCTTGACACCTGTATCGACGGTGCTTTGCGCCTATCCTTGCTTGCGAAATAAATATCTTCTATTGATGAAACTGACAAAGAGGTACAAGGATACAAATCGAGTTTGTCGCAGGGTGTACGCCATTCAAATCATAAGACCCACACACCTTTTAAAATCACCGTTTTCAAAAGATATTTATGCAAAAGATCCGATTTCTGGAAGGGGGTATTAGCAGCACGTGGATATGTGGTGGTGCTATGTAGACGCGCCAAGAAATCGTCGATTCTCGTATTGTTGTAGCCATTTATTCAAAGCGTGAGCCAGATCGCCGTACGCTCTATCAGAGTGAGATCGTGTATCACGATGTTCTCTGCGATGCCATCCATCAGCAGCAGCCAGGTTATTCAAGTGCCGATTGTGGAGCCTTCGAATACGACGCCAATAGTAGTAAGAATCTGGATCGATATCACCTAGTCTAGGAGGTCTCCTCGACACCCTAATTGACCACAACCAGTCAGGGTATTCACTAAAGATCGAAAACAAACTTTATGAGTACCTATCCGGCTTTAGGGGAATCGGTTGATCATCGATCCGATAGTTAATACAGCAAAAGTTCACTAGTATTTTAGCGTCGGTTTCCACGTCAATTTCACGCGTCTTGGACACTGCGGCAACACCCTTCACAGCTACACGGGAAATTAACAATTGTTCAAAAACCTCTTTTCTCGGCGAAACCTCGCCTTATCAAAAGGATTGCACACCTGCCAGACATTCAAACCAGCAGCACACAACGCACAAAACCAACACCGACCAATCGTAAAATCGACTGTTTTGAAAAATAATTGCTCAAATTAGTAGGATTCCCTCATTCCTTAGAAGCGTCTACTTTCAGATAACTGAATTTGAAACCCTATGTCTGAAGACGAAAAATACATAAGCCGAATTCTCCTTCAAAAAATCTTGAATAATTCCATTGCTATTTAAGATTAGTGATAAAACAAAATCACTCGCAATTCGGCTACCTGCGTTCTTATATGAGTAGAAGTCAGTTCACTAGAATATACAGCTCAAGAAGAATATTATTCAGCGTTTTAAGCATTCTGAGCTTTCTGTTTGTAAAGAACTTACTTCATAATATCAGCCATGTATTTGAACCAGAATTTCAAATAAAAATAATTGCAATCATAAGACAGTCTATTAGCAAGGCAGGTGCCATGAGTGCTGAAAATATTTTTGATCTGCATAAGGCATAAACCTGCACATAATTAATTTCATCCCAGAAATGTGCATACAATACTTTGTCTGATCGATCTACCGGTTTCGGTCCTAAGCCCTCTGTGTCCAGAATATATGCTGTCTTATCACGATGCCTTCGTTTACCGTAAGGGAAGTCTTAGGACTCTACAGTGCAAAAATGAAGCATGGCTTAAAGAAAAAGAATTTTATGTACTCCTCCCTTTCAACTGGTTTGTACTATGTAGTGTAAAACTTTGTTTATTCGAACTACCAGTTTAGGTCACTTGGGTGGCCATCTTGTTCTAGCCGGTTGGTCGGCCTTCGGGCCGTGCCAACAGCCCCCAAACCCTCTGTTCCCGGAATATATATATTCTGCCCTAGTACTGCGCCTTCTTTTACCTTAAGGGGAGCCTCGGGACGCTACATTCGTGGCAGCGGAAAGCGGACCCGACTTCAACGGATTTTATCCTGCTCCATGCCGCTTCTGGCAAATGTCGGCGTTGTGAAAGAAGTACATGTGCTACGGAGGGGAGAACCACTGGTATCTCGTAACAGAAGGGTTGAGATCGACGTTCATCTTCGACATCTCCCTCGCCCTCGTGTTCGACAGGAAAGCTATTAACAACTGAAGCGACACTAGCCGTGGACTCCAAGCCCAGAGGAGGGCCAAGAGGCGCGCATTTGCTGCACTGAGTGCTACGCGGAATTGATGGCACTACAGGAACACATGCGTTCGAACCTCGACGACTGGGACGGTTAGCTCGTGGGTGCTTCTCGCAGCGCGGCACTGATTACGTTGTGATGGCTGACACGGGAGGCGGACGAAGGGGAGCGTCGGGGACGACGTTCGAAAGAAGAGAGGGGCTGTGTAGTACTCTGTTTGTTCGAACTACCGGTTTAGGTCACTTGGGTGGCCATCTTGTTCTGGCCGGTTGGGCGGCCTCCGGGCCGTGCCAACAGCCCCCAAGTCCTCTGTTCCCGGAATATATATATTCTGCCCTAGTACTGCGCCTTCTTTTACCTTAAGGGGAGTCTCGGGACGCTACAGTAGGCTGCAAATAAATCCACGTCTTTCAGAATTGGATATCCTGAGTAGCTACTAATAAAATTATTGCAGGTTTTGGTTTAAAACTATCGCACTGTTAATTTTGAATGCAATGAAGGCGCTAAGGTCGCCCTTTCTTAGAGGATGAAGGCCGACGAAGCGATGCAGTTTATAAGTGCTTTTGTTATGTTCTCACGCAGGAACTTTGAGTTATCAGATATGGGTCGCATGTGCACAATTTCGTTTTGCCCAGATGACTACGGTTTGCCTAAATATCTGAATATGTGAGATACAAAATCGTTCATATTTTGTTTAGGGTCTTGCTTTACTTGCTTTGCTATTAAACAAATTCACTCTGTAATAAACTAAGAATTTTCGCAGTTCTTCTTGCATTTATAAGAGGAATCATTGAACTAATGCGTACTTTAACTTGTTTTTCTGTTAATTATTTTAGCCTACCCATGTGACCTTTCTTACTGCGGAACCCTTAAAACGTTGTTGTCTGTGTACATTTTAAAGGCGACGGTGCGTTTGCATTCACATTCACGTGTTTTTAGTAGAGTTAAATACCGTAGGAAGGCACTTATTATGGGTCACACATGCGCGAAGCTTTCCAGTCTGGGTTGCTTCCCCTGTCTTCTGCGCATTCTTGGAATACGTCGGTCATCACATCGGCGTGTGGACAAATATCTCATTCAGGAATATAGTGACGACTCTAGTAGTTCCAATGACGAATTAACTTCACGATGGAAATATGTCGATTACCCATTTCTTCGCGATCGAGAAATTGGCGAATGGGTTGTCTTCACAAGGTTTATGATCATTCTCAGAGGTCCACCGGGGTCTGGAAAATCATACCTAGCAAGTTATATTAAAGTTCGTTTTCCAACTGCTCATGTAGGTCTCCCGAGTCTCTCACTAGTTATTTGTAGGTATGCAGTACTGATAAACATCTATCCGATGCGAACTATTTCCAGGTCTACCAATTTGACAGCGAACGTCAGGAGGCAGCCCACCGCAATTGTGAAGAAGAGGCAAAACTATATGCTAGACGAGGCGTGAGCCCCCTCGTTATCGACATTTCAAATATGCGGTCGTATGAATGTCGTCCATACACAGAGATGGCCCGTCAATTTGACTACAATGTTATAATGGTGATACCACGAACACCCTGGAGATTTGACGTTAGATCTCTAGCTGAAAACAACGTGCATAATTTTTCTGCCGAAATGATTAGTTCGATGATAGCTCAGTTTGAACCGATCATTTACCCCCTTTATTATGGTTGGGTTTTTGCTGGCTCACCAAGTTGTAATATCCAATCGAGCCCTCTGCCTGAAAAGGCGGATAATATTCCCCCAAATGAAGTAACGGAGAAAATGGTAAAAGAATTTCGTGACGCTTTTTTCGCCGCTCTGGACGTACCTTATATACACAGACGATTGGCCTTGATTTGTGGATTCGATCAAGGTAGGTAGGTTGCATGTATCTTGCACCTCATTTTGTTTATTTATTTTAACGAATTTAGCTTATACTTTTGGTGTAAGTTTAGATGTTGATAGAGACCAGCTGGCTACATTTTGGTCGTCAGCGATTAACCCGTGTTTCGATGGTGCGCCTGAACCCCTTCAGACAGTGAAAATATCACGACCACATTGCACTTCATTCTTCGCCCGCTACGGTCACGTCCCTGGGGCTTCCGAATACGCGCAAAGGAGTACTGTTCGGGAAGCCTTGTTAGGATCCATTCGTGCATTTTGCGTGGAGGGTCTCTTTATCACCAAACGGACGGTCGGACTCCGCATCCACCTCTCTGACCCAGATCAGTTTGCTGTTTGGGGTGGTCTCGACAACGAGTCGGTGGATGGATGTGGTGAGAAATTAGGTACACTCTGCCCCTGATACCGACCGTTTTATACTGAGTTGCTGTTTCTGCTTCTGACAGTGCCTGCTCGATCGCGACCACCGGGTTGTCGAGCTCACGTGACTTTGGCCTTGGCATCCGGTGTGCCTGCAGTTGAGACTGGATTTGACGCCCTACGCATTATGGATGCTGAGTTAGATCAGCGTCCAGATGTATGCATAATTGACATGCCTGATGGTATCCTGCGAGAGATTCTCGCCTCCTCGCCGGCCAATTCCAAGAGTCCGGATTACGTCTTCTACTATCAATTTTCCACGCCAAAAACTATTCGCCTTATGTATACTGCGTTTTATTAAGTTTTCGTTGCCTTTTATTTAACATTTGACTGATTCTAGGGCTTTCACTTTCGACAATCACTTTAAGTTGGCGCCATTATTCAAATGCTTTATATCTGCAATAAACATGTATGATAAATGAATTAATTTTTTCGCGGGGCGCTGAGACAACCAGCGGTTATTGTGACCCAATCGGCTTGCTACCCATGAATTTATTCAATGAGGCTGCATACTTCAACTCGTTGGATGATAAATTTTTCACTTTCCTAGATTACCTTGTTTAAGGGCCGAATAATTGCGCCCCTTAGTTTTTATTACTCGTGAATATAGGCTGTCTGCTCCATGCGAGGGTGGCTATGACGCATGATTCCTCTGTCACTAAAGCGATCACTTGGAATTACGTGTACCCATATGAGAGGTTGTGCTGTGCAAGTCCAGACCTTCAGGCAGTCGGTCATGAGGTGGATGGAAGTTCAAAGTAATTACGGGTTTAAGGAACCAACTCTGATGAGAGTGTGCTGGATGAGCACAGGAGCTCAGAGTTTCGTTTTCACTAGCTACTAGGTTATTCGGTATCCTTGGGAGGAAATGGGTCGGTGAGGAGTGTCTATCGGGCTGTTTTTCTCCTTCCTGTCTTACTGTCTCAGTGTTCTGCCCTTGGCACTCCTGGTGCCATGGATGGTAGCCTCCAGCTATGATCGAGGCGGTTTGTGGTGTTGGCGGCGGAGAAAGTGACAACCACGCACTAGGTATGCAAATTTTGCATCGGTCCTGTTGCCTCATGAGAGAAAAAAAGCAAAAATGCGCACTAACTGCTGGTTGCTGTATAACAAAGAAAAGATCTACTTCTCTTAGTTTATCGTCTTTCATGGGAAAATGAATAGACACATGAATAACGCCAGAAATCTTTGTGATAGGTGTGCTTCCAACCTAGACAATAAAGTTGATCTTTGAAGAAGAAGAAGAAGAGGAAAGAATCCTAGATCACAACCAGTAGTACTGCGCGCACAAGGTGAAAAAAAAGATTAAAAAGTGGTTTTCGTAAATCATGCCTGTCTAGATTCACTGCCGTACTATTCTTTCATTGGATCAGCTTTTCACACCACTGATTAATGTAACTCGAGGTGATGTCACAACGCACCCGAGTGAAAGGCGCTTGCAAGTGGTGCATTTAATTTGGGACCTACCTATCTACACACAAGGCTGAGTAAGGCACCACTTGGATGACACTAGCAACAAAAACAATAAGTCTCCCTACACAAGTGGCACTATGAGCTTAGAGACGGTGCATCAGGAGTTTGAACAAATCGACACCAATCACTACGGCTTCATTACCCGCGCTGACTTGGAGGCTTATGCACGAAAGACGCATCAGGACGATGACTTTGTTGACGTGAGGGCAACTACAACCATCAATTCATGAATCTTGCAATTGAGACGAAATTACAAAGGCTTTTGCTCCCTCGATCCTTTCAAATATTATGTCTATTTTTCGGCCTCTCTACTTAAATCGTTTTTCAAGAAGCAGGTAGTGTTGCTCTGCACTGAAGTAAACACGGCTCTGAAATGACCGCGTGCTTTAGCGTTTTGCCAGCCTCCTTTTTTCCATCTTACCAACTATGGGCCTCGTTTAAAATTTAAAAACATGTCAGAATTGTACCACAGGTGCTTGTGGCCTTCTTTCCAACCCAATACGAACTTATTGTGAACAAATTGGCGCTTATCTCCTTGACCCCCTCATTATTTTTAAGCAGACACGAAACATGCCGCCCACTACCTTCAAAGCATCCAGCAGTGAAGTTTCACTAAGTCGGCTCCTTTTTTTCTTCTTTCAGAAATGGTTCCAATGGTTTGAAGGGGAAAGTAAGGGCATTATAACAATAGAGGATGTCTGCACAACCCTTGGCATTCCAATGCGAGAGGCGTACAGGTGAGCGGTTTTACCAATCATCACACCCAAATGACACTTGAGAGGCGAAATTCAATGCGCTGGAATTTCTTTCCCCCCTCCTCTACCAAAGACACCAAAAGTACTTCCTTTACTCTACTCCCTACCCTCTAGGATAGTATTGTGGAACAAAACAGTAAGGTATGTAATTAGGCAGAAAAACGCGCCAACGAAACTGCATCATGGGAGTCTCAAAGCCAGCCCATTTTAGCCCTAATAAATGCAGACTACCAAATATGCTATCCGTTTCTCGATTTCATGATGTTTTAGGCAGAAAGTTGATGAGAAGAGGCAGATGATATCCCAAGGCCTAATTGAAGCGCCTCCGGAAGCGCCCAAAATGTTTGCCTCTCCACCGATGTCATCGTCAACACCAATTGTGCAGAAGTCTTTGATGGATGGTGTTGAAGTGCTGCCGGGGAATACCGCACCCATTGATATCGTGGAAGGTTGTGTACGTTTCATCAAAGATTACCCTGGGAAGGCTAAAGAGGAAAAAGATATGGCACGCTTCTTAAAGGAACAAATGGAAATAAACTACAATAAACACTGGCAGGTTGTTGTGGCCAGTTCCACCATCGGCTGTATGGTCGCTCACGAAACAAAAAAATTCATCCACTTCCGCTTTAGCAACTGGGTTTACATCTTATATTTTGTACCCTACATGAGTTCACTGTGAGTTTAATCACCTTTTACACCCCCTTCCACAACTATTGCCTTCAAAGGTGCCCATCTTCTTCGTTCGTTTATTTAAATTAGCACACGTGCCAAGTTCTTCCGAATTCTGACATTCTTGATAGAACCAGATTTTCTTTGTTGCATCTTGTCTGCAGCCTTTGATTTATTCCAAGCGAATGCACCCAGCAATTGTAAGCTTAGTAAGCAGTTTGCGTCTTGTCATAGAGAACAGCTTGGGAGGCTTCGAGGTGAAGCCGACCCACATCAAAGTAGTTTGTGTCGAATAAAGTAGGCGGTGATTCCAACGATGCACAACAAATGTTAACAACACTTTTAGTAAGGATAGTACACTCTGTACTGCGGAAATAGGAAACGGATTAATGTAGTAATGACACATCACGCAAGGAATGAGGGCACGAAATAAAAGCCCAATTTATATCCAAACGAAATGGAACACAGCTATTAATTATCGAGAGAAAAGACAAGAGATGATGATAAAAAAAACAAAGGAAATAACGAGCTCAGTGGGCAGCTTAAACAAATTGAAGATAAAAAGAATGTGAGCGTAGATTTGAAAAACAAGGTTCGCATTAAACTTGAACTTTCTTCAAGTGCTCGCATGTGAAAACCTCTCTTAAAATTCAATCACTGATTAAAAATTACGGGAATTTGAAAAGGGAAGTGAGCGATTCTTAGAAGGAATTGTGTTTTATTTCTCTATTACCTCCTAAAATCAACAAAACGAATACAACAAAAAAATCCTTGTTATCGGCCCAATAAAGGAACTGGCGACCCCCGCCATCACTACAAATTCATACCGGCCAATTAATAAACAACAGTGCTGCCCTATTTATTCTTAAAACAGAAATAAAGATATTAAATAACGCCAAAAGTGCTTTGGAGCATTCCTTTTTTATAACACCATGCCTAAGATTCTTCGAATTTTAATCGTTTACCACAATAGAGTTGTAGCAGTAAGAAAACCTCCACGAATCGACTAATTAAATGTGCCAGCTATCTGTTTTAGATACATGCGATACATGCTAACC
This sequence comes from Taenia multiceps, assembly GCA_001923025.3. Classification (NCBI taxonomy): domain Eukaryota; kingdom Metazoa; phylum Platyhelminthes; class Cestoda; order Cyclophyllidea; family Taeniidae; genus Taenia; species Taenia multiceps. The sequence goes on from CM010311.1 coordinate 16,226,369, forward strand.
GCATGGATCCTCCCTAGGGACTTACATATTCTTGGGTTTTGTTCTGTCTGAGAACACTTTTGGCCATCAAGTACATCCATAGCTCGTCTTAGGTAATCAAGCCCAGTTTTGGTGTCAAAAAAAGAACATATTAACGATTATTATTACAAAAGAGTTGACACATTTCTTTAATCTTGCAGCCTCACCTTTGCTTTCGTGCCATTTAGTCAAATCTGCCCGAGTGTACTATGCCTACTATGGAAAGGCCTGAGATATCCCATGTTTACCTATTTAGCATCATTTTCCAAAACATGTAAAAATGGGTGAGGCGATGATTTTTTTAATTAAATACGACCAGTAGTAAATGTCATCTCAGGTTTGTCCATCTGCAGCAAACACTAGATCCTTCACACTGAGGTTCGGCATTCAGTAGGAACGGTAAAAAGTGATGCCTTCCGTCTTTGCTAAATAGTGCCTTAAGAATTTTTCATGAAAAAGCAGACAATGTACATAGACAGAACGCGCATTGTGGATCTTCATAAAAGCAAAGCGACTAACGACAGGGCCAGAATGCCCATCCGATGGGCAGAAGCATAAAAAAGTGCATGAACTTTTGCCAAAACAAAATAAGGTATATTATTTTGACTCTAGAAATAATATGCTAACAAAAATGGCCAGTTTTTTAGTGTTAATAACATTTAGATCCCTTGCATTTTTTATTGTTAGGTAGCACATTGATGCAAATATCCTTATTATTATCTATGCAATTAAATTAACTTAATCGAATTCCAGACAGAAACGGAAAAATTGGGAGTACACGATACACATTTAAAGCATTTTTTTGATCTGAAGGTTAATATCGCACAAATATTTTGGGTAGCCTCGTAAACTAGGCCACTGGTACCCCAATCAAAATCAACATAAAGGCGAGTGAGGATATCTGGTGACAACTTTGTATATAGCATCGATAAGGCACAAATAATTACATCAGCGTTACATCGGCTTGACTTTGAAGCATTCATCTTAAGTAGAGGATTGAGAAATAATTTGGTAGTCAAAGCAACCTCTCTAGCTACTTGAGTATTCATTAAAACACAATATTACGTGAAAAAATAATGATGATATGTTCCAAAGGTTGTTTTTATCACACCAAACGGGAACCTGCTTCATAGGCTAGGGTCGAAAGCTAATTTTAAACTCTGCTGCTCTTAAAAAGCGTTATTATAAATTGCCGCATTCCGGCAAAAAGTAAATGGCATAAAGCCATTTCATAGACTTGATACTTTATTTAACTCTGTCTCTAAAATTGCTAAAGTCGTTGTAGCGTCCCGAGACTTCCTTTACGGTGCAAGAAGGCATAGTACAAGGGCAGGACACATATTCCGAAAACAGAAGGATTGGGGGCTGTTGGCACGGCCCGGGGGCCGACCAACTGGCCAGTATAATACGGCCACCGAGTGACCGAAATCGGCAGTTCAAACAAACAAAGCACTACAGTCATCTTTATGGATTCAATTAGTTTCGTCAGTACTATATTTTAATATTATTAGTGGCAACTTAGTCTTCCTGCATACATAAATATATGTTATGCCATCCTACCACAATATATACAAAGACTATGGGATTCTCAGTATACACCATGCCAACAAAATATTGAAACCGAAAAAAATTCCGAAAAAATATGGAAGGTATTTTTTAAAGCAAAGCTGCACTTAATTAACGTGCATAATATTTCTTGCCCAAATTGCCAAAAGTAATAAATATTTTTTAAAAAATACAGGTAAGATCCATCCTATAGCACATCTACGGAACAGAAAAGCAAGCTAATCTATATTAATTTTTATTAATTAATTTCTTAGCCTATTTGACCTTGAAGATAAAAGCATTTCACCTGCCATTTTCTAAATAGCCTGGAGTGCTGAATATGCGCTTCAGTCAAATGTGTTTGCGATAACTACCCTGTCTACACTTTGACCCCAAAGCAAGTATCCTTATAAATAGCTTTTTACCCCCCTTGTATTCTTCCTCCCTCTGAGTTCTGGTAGTTTTGCATCTAATTATTGCTTCGTTGACTGTTTATGCGTGAACACTATTGGCAGTAGTTTTGCAAAATTAAGGAAATTTTTTGCCCAAATTGCTCTGCTATGATGCATTCTGTGATTCTGCTTGTTCATACACTGATATACTGGTTAATTTAGTAATTTGATGAAAACAAGTGCATTTTTCTCACTTGTTGTAGAAGATGCATCAGGTATTTTATCCGCTTCGTTTGATACGCGGTACTCATTACGACTTTGAATGCATAACCTGTTTCCAAAATTATCTTCTTGTTGGAACAAAATCCGGCCAACTCCTTATCTATGCGATTACGTCATCGGTGCCCAACCATTCTGATGTATTCGTTCCGATAATTATGGGCCAAGAACAAAGTGTACCACAGAAACCGCTTGAATTCACTCCTCTTGTCGACGTACCCACCAATAAAGCATTTCCAACCCTTCCAACTTTAAATGTTCGCCTTTGTGCTACGCACAATCTCTGCAAGAAACGTGTTTTGCAACTTCAAGCGGTACCCGAATATGGGTTTTTCTTAGCTCTCACTGAGTTTCAGTTAGCCGCTCACAACCTCTCGAATAGGCAACTCATCGACGTTGTTCCAAATAGTAAGGGCGCTACGTACTTCACAATTATGTACCAGTCACCAACTCCGGAGTTCAAAAGGAATGCCAGTGTCGATGGTAGGTTTTTCTTGTGTTCAGGCGTTGGAGATTAGAACAATTTATTTTGTCACATTTTTAAAAACAATTTTTAGATGCGGTGAGCCGCTTGAAGAGGTCTCTGGTCCACACTGACGAAGTTCATTCGCCTTCAAAGAGCTATCCACTGAGATTGAATTTATGCATGTGTGTGAAAAAAAAATTATACTTTTTTCGTTGGGCTCCCACCAGGCGGACCTTTGTCTCGCCTTCTGAGGCGGATGATCCGAGTATCATATTCTGGCCGTCGGAGTACTCCATTATGGAGCCCGCAAGATCTTTACAATTCAGCGGTTTGGAAACTCTCATGATTGCCTCACGGTCTGATTACATGCGCTTAAATTTGGTCACAAGGGAGGTAAATCTAATCTTCATTTTTTCAATTGCTTGTTCTGAATTCTGCCATACAAACTGTTTTCTTTTAACGGCGGTCCTCATGCTTTATCAATCTCAATCACGATAGGCGTTGGACTCATATGTTGCCTAGCGCTTCGTTGTCTATCCTGTGTCGAAAACACTTATACAGCTGCGCCTGTATTGTCTTTTTAGTGCTCTTCCTAAACTAACCCATAATTGAATCTTCCATCCCCAAAATCTTGTATTGGTTAATTGAGCATGTTGTCGATGATGAGTCAAATAAATTTGTCAAGGATTTATAAAGAAGACTTCATGTCTTCATTCAGAAATATCGAGCTAAAGATATCGCTCCATCACATAGCTAACAATATTACCTTCTAATATTTCCTGGATTTCTTTCGATCATTTTTGCAGCATGACTTCTGAGCATAGCAGTCTGTTCATACCAACTTCCCTATTCTTGTTCCAATTCAGTGTCAGCGGATTTCTACTTCAGCGAAAGTGGCCACCACTCTGATGAGTCCATTGCCATACTGTATGGATCCCATTATCTTCGATGAAATTGAGTCTCCAAAAACTACCTCAACAAACAGCACATCGGGCGAATCCGGTGTTAACAGCGCTAAGGGAAACTGTTATGATAAATGGGTTGTCGGTGCCTCAGCACCCTTCGTATTCGCCTCGGACGAAAGTTTCTTCACCCTCATGCCTGACGATGACGATGTCAAAAGTACTCCAACCTTCACGTGGTCGGACATTGCTCAATGTATTCAAGTCTTTCCTCCTTTTCTTCTTGCGGTAATCATTAAAGGATTTTCTCCTTGTCATTGCCAGTTCCATCAACCTTACGTGTTTTCTCTTGAATGGACTGCATTTAAGGGGCTACCCAAACAATTGGAGGTGCGTTCCCTTGATCCAAGTCTTCTGGTGCAAACACTTGCGATTCCACGGATTCGTTCAATGTGCTCTAACGAATACGGCTGGCTGTATGCATCAGCCGCTGCATCAGTGTACCACCCAGACGATTCGCAACCATGCCTTTCATCAGATTCAGCAGAAGCGCCTTCCATGAGTCACGGGAGTGATGTTTGGCTCCTTCTTTCAGCTAATCGTCTTCGGTTTGTACAAAAACTTGTCCAACATAAGGTAAACTATTAATTTTTGTCGCTTTGTGATAGTCTAGTTGGTTAGAGACCTATTTAGTTGATATTAAATAATAAAAGGGATGTAGCGGATGGAGAATGGCAGGAAGGAATCTTTAAAGTCTTGACTGATTTTTTAAAAATATTTGTACTACTAAAGTGCAGAGGTTGTGATCTCTCGATGATGCATCAAGCCCGCATTTACAAAAAAGAAAATAAAAACTTGAAAATCAAGATATTTTAATGTGGAATTTAAGTGAATCCTGCTCATTTAAAAGGAGTTTGAGGTGGCTCTGCGAGTGGCATGCTTTGCGAGCATCTCAGGGCAACCGCCAGTCACGACGAACCCAATTGGGGCCCTCTTTGCCTTTCACCTATTTGACACTAAAAGGGACTTTGAGGGTGCTTTTCAGCTATTTTACAAGCTGAAAACTGACCCAACTCTAGTCATTGGGTTATGCCCCGGTCTGCTTGCTGAAGAGGAATCAGCCAAACTGCAGTATCCGTCATCTCCAATGGTTTGTTTCCTTGTTTAACCACTCCACAGTGCCTACTTATATTTAATAAGTAGTATTTTGTAGCCTCTTGCGGATTCTGATAGGGCTGCACTTTTCGAGCCGCTTATTACTTTTCTCGTCCGATGGCGGAACCATCTTCGCTGCAACCGTCCTCAGGAGATGAGCCTAGAGGATTTCCTTGAACAATGTTTGCCCTGTGGAGTCATTGTGGGTTGTGGCACAGAACAAAGGCAGAGACGTTGTTTGCTCCAAGTGGTCGACACGAGTCTTCTAAAATGTTATCAGGTGACTAACGTCGCTAGGATTGCACCTCTTTTAAGACAAGAAAACTATTGCTTACTTGAGGAGGCAGAGGAAATTCTCAGGGCTAATAACCGCATGAGGGTGAGATTTGATGTCATTGGAATAGAATGGATGCACTCTTACTAATCGACAGACTTGGGATGATTATGCTTTCTAGGACCTTGTTACACTGTACAGGATGCGCGGTATGCACCGCGAGGCGCTCCTCTGCCTCACGTCAATGACTTCGGATGGTGACACTGCCGGCAATGTAGCTGCAGATGAGAATTTGAATTATCATGGTATCATCAATTACTTGAGACGCCTCACTGGTGTACCTTTCGATTTGGTTGTCGAGTTTGGTGAGAAGGTACTCAAGCATCATCCAAGAGCCTGGATGAGGATTTTTGCAGAGTGGGAATGCCAGATTCGACAAAATGCCTCCGCATCAAGTAGGTGAACCAGCTCTGGTCAGTATAAGCTCTGTGGCATGGCGGAATCGCTAATCGTCTCTCTATCCTTCTCTAGATAAAGCGGAGTATTATTCCCTAATCAGCTATCGTGACAAAGCAATGCGCTACTTGGAACGTGTGGCGCCACACCTGCTCATACCGTTCCTCGAGTGTATCCTCTTTAGCCCCTGCATCTGTGAGGGTGGCGAAGAAGAAGGACTGGATGCACTTGACGTACTCAATGATGAAGGCGATTTCAGTTCTTCCGTCTTCTCCGATAAAGGATTCTCACCTCCGAAGTCTCCATTGGTAATTATGTTTCTTTTGATTTGCGTATTGAATCTTTTGCGGTGTTATGTATCGTGAATCTCTCTTGACTGGCTTAAGAATGTTGCTTCAACTTTTAATGCCTCTTGGTACTGCACTAAGCTTTTCCAGAACCTCCACTCAATATGTATACATTACATTTTAGGTTTTCAGAGACATCATAAACAGCGTGGATATCCCAGTCTTGTCTCATTCCTCAACTTCCAATTCTGAGTCAACTCCGACTGTAGAGAAGCAGTGGGAGTCAACGTGTATTTGGCCCTTTCCAAAGCATCACCATTCTCATCGTCGTTCTACTCCCTGTCCCATCTGTCATCGCATTGAACCTGAGGGCGATGTATCCGATGATTACACGATGCCGGAGATCAGCGTACCCCCTCCTGGTTTCCCGCCCCAAATGGAACTGTTTGATCGATACGCCAGGGCTCTCATGTGAGGCTGTTTGCTCCTTTCCCTTCCTCCTTCTAATAATTACAAACAGTGTTACACCTTTATACAACCATTTTGGGGGTGAAAAATCTTATAAACCCTTGAAGTTATTTATTGATAGTAGGATTTTTACCTTTTTTTGAAATCTAGTAATCAAATTCGACTGCACACCGATGATAAGGTGATGACTTATTGCGTGGTGGACGAGAAGCCCAATGATGGTCTTGTGGCACGTCTTCGTTCTCGTCTACTTCATTTTCTCAGCATGGAGGATGTACAAGTCTCCGCGGATGAACTGCTCCTCCATTTCCCCTACGATGGGTGCTTTGAGGAACGCACCGTCCTCCTTGCGCGCCTAAAGCGACATAGGCAGGTGTGAATTGGGTCAAAAGGCAGCCATTTGTCTTCTTGATGTGCCTCTTACACCGTTTATCCTGCTTCTGTTTAGGCCCTCACCATGTGGGTCCACTTGTTGAACAGTTGGGATAAGGCCTTGGAACACTGTGCTCGAACTCAGATAAAGGTTGAACAACAGTACGTTGCCAGAGCTTTGGGAAAAGGTACAAAGAAGGACCAGGAGGACATCAATCTGTACGAGATCTATACAGTGCTGGTTGATGTCTGCCTCAATCCGCTCGAGCCCATTGCACTTGGCATTGTTCTGCCCAGCAGTATTCACTATGCAGGTGATAATACGTTTATTTTTCCCTTGACGAGTTAATGAACCGCTTTGGCACTCTTGGCATGGCCCTATAATTCGGAGTTTTACCCTATTTTTTTGTCCGTCTTTTCTAGAGTCCTCAAATGCGGACCGTAACGGGCTTGATTTGCGTTTCAAACCACGGATGGATCTCGCTCTTGCTGTTATGCGTCAATTCAGTGAAGTGATTGATGTCGCCAAGGTTCTCCACATAATTCCCGATGAAACGAATCTTAAATTGCTTTCTTCCTTCCTCGAGGTTAGTTTCCATACGAATGAAAGGGGCAGAGGAGTGACGCTGCTGGTTGAATGAATGAAGTCTTTCTGGTCTTGCAGTCGGCCCTCAGAAATCAGGCGAGCTTGTGGACGCGTCTGGTCTTCTTCACGAGCGCAGTGCACCGAGAAAGTGTGCAGTCGCACAACGCCTGCGTCGCCACAACCGCCGCTCAGATGTTTAAGGTTACTACATTGAGTCGGTGTCGCCAGTGTCGACGGCGAATTGGCAACGCTGCCTTTGTGCGGTATCCGGACTCCGGTGACCTTGTACACTATGGGTGCTGTCGCGATCTCCCTGTAGACTCGGACTCTCCCCTGATGCAGCATTAGCTGTGCGCCATGTCTTTCACCCTGATTTTGCCAGCATCAAGTACCGCATGGATTGATTATGATTCCCCTCTTGTCTCCCAAATATTGTAAATCAGACATCTTTTTCTCAAACCACCCATTCTTCTGTGGGATTTTCAGAGTTCTAAAAGGCGTTTTTTTGAAGTTGTCTTAGCAAATCACGCGATAGTGAGATTCGGGGAAGTGGGCGCGTAGAGGCTTATTGGAAAATAGTGAAAAGCGCTCCAAGCTGTCGACGTTAAGTAATGTTTGCTGCTTCAGGTGTTCTAATTCGATGCATTATTAACGCATCGATGAATTGGGGGAGAATAAAGTGTCTTGGGGGACAATATCATAAGTCCAATGGCGATGCTCGCAACCCCAAGATAGAAATAAACTCTTCAACTTTCTGGAAGTTGCGTTAGAAGGCAAGAGTTGTGCCATCCGGGGTTAAAATTAGTCTGCTACTATGGCTATGCACAATTCCAGTCATCGTCTTGAATACGAAACCAGTTCGTCTCCCCATTGGCCAGTTTCCAAGCTTGTACACTCGAATCGCGTTGTCTCCCGATTCGCTGACTCATGAGTAGCGATCAAAAAACCCATCTGTACTAAAGCCTTTACCTATTGATTATCAGGTTGAAATATCGATAGGAGGCAGACCACCTACGCGTGGGCGTACTCGTTCACAAAGTCTAGTGACTCAGTGTATGACCAAATCGCAGCAAATTTTGAACGTTTGGACGGAGCTTAACAGTGGCGATTGTCTCATTTTTCGTTTGTATGATTGAAGTTTTTACGCAGGTCCGCAAAAGCTCTCAAGTAAAGGTAATACAGTTAACTTGGCCGTATTTGCAGCCTAAAAACGGGTTCGCAACATTTTGTTTGCTTTCCAAGCATCGTGCGACGAAATTGTCCATCACGTTGCTAAAGCTAGCCCTTCTAACCTAATAAGACTAAAACGTTAGTGCACGGAAAAGCTAAAGTATCCAGACTGAAGTCTCAAAAAACATCGACCTTTACCCGTGCAAACCATCACACATGATCGTGATCATCATCCAACTCGAGATTCCTTACATATTTTTTTTGCATGAACGTGGTCTACTCTGCAGATCAGGAAGCGCTCTAGGATGAATCGCCTCATTGAGGGTTCTGCTCTCAACACAGCATTTTAGGGTGCTTATCGTACTACCACATCCACCACCTGGAATCACACACACGCAAATCCACCTCGGGGAGAGAGCCCCACAACCCCACAAGCAGCTTACACGCGTTCGTGTACCTCATCTGTAGATGATTCCGGCAAGTGACTTCTCGGTCCATAAATCTCTTGTTCATCACCCAAATAGAACTGAGACGGGAATCGGTAAGTTACCACATTATGTATTTCTTTGCCTGAGTACAATTAACGCAGCTACTTGCTTTCAAATTTTGTCAAAATGCGAGTTAGAAGGTACAAATCAAATACATAATAGTTAGTCAAACGGACTTCATGGGATTTCGTGCATCCAGCTATCCTCCCTTTCTGTCCTACTCAGCTATGGGTGTACGAAAGAGAATGTATATGCGATTATTTTTCCGTAAGTAAACAAATGTTTTAACCTCATGTTCAACATTGCATCCCAAATTTGTGTAAGCAACAATAGCTTGCCAGTGTTTTCCATGCCTCTTTTCAACGCCATCTTTCAATAATTTGGCCATATCCTTCTCCTCTTTAACTTTATCTTCGTTATTTTTTACAATTGTCATCACATCTTTTAACAAATCATCATCCACAGCCTCCTCGTGGAGGATTTCGAAACTGTCTCGAAGACTGTTACAGCTGCTGCTACTACTAAACTTGACGCTAGGCGTATCGTTGTACTTTTTTCCGCTGACTTGAGGCGCACTGGCGTCCACTGGTGCAATCACCTCTTTGATGCCTTCATTTTGGAGGCTTCTGTCAGACAGTGATTTCTGACTGTCTACCAGTCGATCACGTGAGGCCTTAATCGCTCTGCCATCCTTCGCCTCACTCGAGCTGGACGAGGTAGTGGAACTGTGTCGTCGATCCATTTCTTCCTTCACTTTGCTAGACCTGCTACTACTCATGCTCGAATTTCCAGATGAATCGCTAATTTTATCAATGAGCCTTTTGGAGCGTGTATCAGACACTATTGAAGTCTTCTTTCCCCTCCTTTCTCGATTGGCCTTTACACGTTGGCTTAAAATCGCAAAAGAGGAGGGGCTTTTTAAAATATGCAATGTTACGGAGGCTTTCCTACTGTCTTAAGAGGCGCTCGTTCGTGACCAAGACATACTATCCCGCATTTAAAAAATGCTGGCACCCGTTACCCTATCTTATGCCATTTGTTTGAGGTTATATTTACAAGATCACGGATTGAAAATACCAAGGCAATGATTGCATCGCTACACACTCTAGTTTTCAATGCTTACAACAAATCCATCCTCTCAGCAGAAAGCAATTCGTAAATCCCGAGTACCCTCACTATACATTTGAATGAGATAGATAGTACTAGCAACTTACGCGTATGGTTCGCGCAGTGACACCCCAAGTGTGGTGCAAACGTCCTCTGCCTCGATCACGCCCTTATTGTCCAAGTCAAACCATTTAAACCAATTCTAAATGAGAAGAAAATGAATTTTATCATTCCAGGTTGTTGTTGGTGAAATGGGCTTGAAAGTCTCAAGTTGTAGCACAATTTTCGACAATTTGGCTTCTTATATAGGTGGTTCAAAAAACTTTCCCACGCAATCAGAAAGTTTGGGGTGATTTAAAAAGAAGAATTGCAAAATAACCAATTCACCAAAGGAAATAAAACCACTTAAGCGGGTTAAATTAAGCTAATCAATCAGTAAAACAAAATCCAAACCCCTGACATAGCGTCTTTCCCAGGCTTCAAACTATATTCTGTCCTCCGATTTCGAGGGGAGGTTAGTGTGAAGGTTTCAAGATTTGTATCGCGATCAAACAAGACACCAGGCACATTCGACTACTTAGGAGGTGGAATGCTTACATGAAAAGGAACCATCAATCTCATATTTGGGAATTCTACAGTCACTGCTTTGTAGATTAAAGGGTCCGAGTGTCTGCCACCAATTAAAATCATCTTACATCCACAATTGCCAAATCCTGATTGGTCTCAATCAAGTGTTTTTCCAGCTCTGCCCTTGTTACGTAGCCGTTGCAGTCGATGTCCACTTTCTCAATCAGGTCCAACGCATCCTCCAACTCCATTTTCCACTTTCTTTCTTTTCAATTGTCACTTAAAGATTTGAAATTCACACAAAGGGTTTTAAACAATGGACCTGACCAATCGGGCAGTATGCGGGTTGTGGTTCAGGCCAAGGTATGAACCACCAAACTGTTGTGTTTTTTTTCTGAGTGAGAGAAAAGTACATCCAAAACTCACGAAAATCCTTTTTTTTCCGCTGACACCTAAAGACGGTTAATATTTAAAAAAAGAAACATTTTGGTGTGGGCACATCTCACCCAAAAGCCAGGGCAATCGAACTCGCCCGCTTTAGGAGGGCGAATGAATTTCACGTTCACCCACTTTTAACCAGTCAAGCCTATTAAAATACCTCACATCACGAATGTGCTTCTGGTTGGCTTTTTGCTTAATTTCAGCCAGAACTTGCTATTATTCAAAATTGTGCCCACATATGCAACCTTGTTACGAAAACGTTTTTTTGATGAAGTGAGAGATTGCACGTAAGTAGAGGGCTACTGATGTCCTCCGCAACCCAACAAAGTAATCGGCTGCGTGTCGGATGGCCTGAAAGATCAAAGTATGTCGAGAACGTGGCCCCCAAGTCTACCGGGTACTACGGGGTGATGAAGTCTACTTCCTTTAGTAGGATTGCAAGAGTAACAATTTAACATTTTGTTTGGATGCATACTGAACCAGGTAAGCTTTTGCCTCGCTCTGCGGCAAGGTATTCAAACCATTCTGGTTGCCTTTAGTTTGTAAGTAGTGTGTTCTTTCATCTCAACTTTGCCTCATTACAACTTTAGGGCTGAGAATGGTAGCCCAGAACGCTATGTGTCTAATTTATTCAAGGCAGGTCAGCAACCAGCCAGCCCTTCATCGCATTAGTAAGTAGCATGAACAGCCAAAGTAGCTAGCCCATTACAACTTAGCCAAAGGATTGTGATTATACTAAAGGCTTTGGCACAATGGTTAACAAAATTTTCTGGAAAATTAACCTATCTGTTCTCACAATAAGTCATTATCAGCCGATTAAGTTGTTTCATTGGGGGTATCATCGATCAAAGATTACCATATGCTTTCACTACTTTTGCTATTTAATTACAGAAGGCGAAATAATATTTTCTTTGAGACAACATGATGCACATTTTTTTTCCTTAAAAAAGTATTTCCATAAATTTTTATGGTGGATTTTTAGAAATTTGTGGAGGAAAATTATCCACCACCTTATCCTAACTAGTGTACTTTTCTTGTAAGTCGTATACTTCTATTTTTAGTCCTTTTCTAGATCATTCTAGCCATTTTTCGCCCAAAATTTATGGGATAGAGAAAAAACATTGCAGCGTCACTTATATGTGACGCCATAAGAGAATTGCTCGTAACATCATGTAACCCACTCTAATATGATGTCTTCAAGTCCTTTTTTCCGTTTGCTCAAAAGTCCTAAAATGACATTAAAGTAGTATCTTGAAGGAAAATGCCTATCTATATAGGTGATATTCTCGGGCTGAGAATGGAAACATGCAACTAGAAACCAAAGGTAGTAATGGAGTACTGAAAGAATTAAGTGATGAGGTCGAAGTCAGGTTTCACTCTGTGGTACGATAAAGGATGAACAAATGTGGGCCATATTGGAAGTGTACAAAGTAGTTCTCCTCGTGACCCACCGCACAACCGAAGGTGGATTGGCTCACAATAACCTGCCAGTGGCGGCCCCATTTCTTTTCCATTGTATCCTTTAAATAACGAGCAAAATTAGACTCCCTATCAAAGTCCTTCATGTTGGCGTTCTTTACCACACTGACAGCATCTTCCAAAAGACCCGCCTCCGATCGACCCGTGTACAACACCTTGACCCCGTCCAACCAACTTGGTTTGGGTTGAGGTGCTGCATATTCCTTGGGCATGTCTTTTGGTGGGGCAATTTTCCCTTTTTGAATCATTTCACGTTTCTTCTCCACCTTTTCTCTGTAAAAGGGAGAGAAATTAGCAAAATCAAGAAACGTCTACAAATTACTCTACATTTATAACAAACTAGGTGACTGCTACAGATGTCCCAAATTTTACCAAACTTCACCAGCATTTCCTTTTTCATTAAAAACTAGGTAAATGTAAAACTGTGAAAGTCTTTATTCTTAATTTCACCATACGCACCATCGTCTTGGGCCACAAATTTGAGACATAAGTATCTGAGGCCTAGAAGCTGTCGGCTAGAGATTCAAAGCTTCATTGACTCAGTCACTTGTGCCATGTGTTTTGGCACACTGCACCTCTGTTGTGCGAAAGAGCAGTTATGCCTGAGGTAGAGTTTCTGTAAATCCACAATTCAGCACAATCACAGCCCCCTCTAATAGGTCAGCCCTGTGTGCACACATCCATCCAACTGCACACATCGATCAATGCTGCCAAAGTTTTTTTTATTCTATTTTGTATAATCAAATCCGTGATGCAGGAGGACCTTATGAACAAATAACTTTGTTTCTCCTCCTCCTATTTTTGCTCTTATTCACTACGTAGCCCTATTTTGTTCACTTTCCACAGTCACTTAATGGTATCTGTCAGATCATGACTTCTTTTAACGAATAGGTAATATAATCCACAAGCTTGTTTAAAATAAGGGGATAAGTAAACTAATGAATCAATCAGTATTAAGCACCATACAACAAATGTTTTTTTCTGTGCCTAATATGATAAAAAAGAGACATACGAGTAGGCTTTGGTCATTCCAATCGCCAGAGTCTCACACATATCCTCATAGGTGATTTTCCCAGTATTTGCAAAATCAAACCATTTGAACCAGTCCTAGCAAATAATAAGGGAAAAATCTTAGAACATGCAAATAATTAAAAATGCAAGTAAAGAAAATAATGCCAATGACAAGAAATTTACATCAACCATGGATTCAGGTTGACCGGTCTTCTTGGCATAGTCTTCCAGTTCATCCCTTGTTATGTATCCATTAAAGTTGGTATCAATGGCTTCAAACATTTTAGCCAACTCCTGATTCACTGGCATTGACATTTTGCGGAAAGTATAAGTACCAGGTCCTAGGCTGATCACACTGCACTGTCTCTCACTCACACACACACACACACACACACGCACAGACGAGGAATCTTATCTGGCTTTATATACCTTTCTTCATTTCTCCGTCTACGCACACAATCAATAGGCTCTAAGGTAGCCTGTGGTTGCCTTTATGCATTTTAGATAGAGATGAATCAACAAAGTTGCTGGTTCTGCTATGATTAATTGTGCCCTAAAGAAAAGTACGCCCCTAAGGGGAAGGAAGATTTTAGAGTCTTTCAAAATAATAAAAAAAAATTGTTCAAATTTTCTAACAACCAAAAGAATTGGTGGACACTCACATCGACAGTTTCTGGTGGAAGATGATTTTTCTCCACATAATCAGCCAAGTCTTCCCTTGTAATGAATCCATTGTGATCACTGTCAACCTCCTCAAAGAGGGCGCCAATTTCACTGCTGGATGTCATTTGGTGACAAGTCGGTTTTACCGACAAACGGGCTTTTATGTTGACACTAAATGACCAGTTAGATGACAGGTAAATACTGCCAGCCTATTGCACTAAAGGCTTCAACTCTGCTGTCTCTCTCCCCCTCTCCACCCTAAGCCAGGTATTATCTCATTCCAGAAGGGCATTGAAAAGACCCCGTGATGGAATGCTGCTGCCAGTAATTGTGTCAGCGCATTACCTGTGGAAATTAATCAGTACTTCACTTTTTGTTCTCTGGGATACTAGAACACCATGAGAGCAATGTATGCAATCTATCTGCGCAGCTCACATGAAGCTACGCACCGTCAACGCCTGCATTAATAAATTACGAACCCACACTTGTTACTCGCCAATCCAGTGTGAGAGGTAGGCAGGCGTCTTGGACACTGTAGAATCCGCCACTCGTTACCTGCGAATCATTCTTACGCCCAGACACACAGATGAAAAGTCACCACGGCCCTCCCCATTTCAAAGAGGCATGACTTCGTAAAACTATTCCCACCTTGCGACCTATCAATTATCAATCATCAATAGATAGAAAACAAGGCGGCCCAGCAACCCTAATACTCGATTTGGTGCCATCGAGATCATTGCAGCACATCTCAGCAGCATCTGTTGTGGAAAATTTCCTGCTCGCCATATTTGTGGTAACAACTACCACAGGGCGAGGGCTAGAGCCACAAACAGTGCGACTGACTCATACACACGTTTGTTTAGAACCCGTCCTTGCATTTTAAAGTTTCATGGATTATACTCCGTTCCAGGCCCAATCTACGCTCTTAAAACCACTTTAACGCACGAAAGACTGGTAGCGAAACGGACCTAGTGGCCGGACTCCGACGAAACCACACATTTGTTTTCAAGATCAAATGTTGTCTGTTTAAATAAATTATTTTTGCGACCATATTCAATCATCTTTAAGCAATTATTAGTTTGCCGTTAATAAATATTATGAAAATGGGACTTTAAAACATGAATTAAATATTTTAGGTTCAAACTGTTTAATGAAATTTTAAATAACGGTCAATTTATCTCTACTTCTATTTCATCTTACCTTCTATACTAGAACTAAAAATGGTCATAAGTTGCGTTTTATTTATAGCAGTTAATCATTTTGGTGGTGTGAGGAGACTGCCAGAAAATGAGCACTGTCAAAGCCGTGCAGAATGTAGCGCTCCAACACTTTCCCAAATCCGAAAATGGACTTCTAGCATACGGGAGGGTTGAGGATTCTGCCGGCTTAACTTAAATACCATATCTTTCAGTGGAAGCACTGTGGTGCCCCACACTCTCATGGAGTAGAAAGAAGTGATATTGTTTGGAATGAATAATGTGCTGTTGCCGTATATCAAGGCATAGAATTCTAGCATATACCAAGGACTCCTTACTAAAGCCGAGTTACCCAAGCCATGCATCGAATACACCACAATGGCAGAGCCTTAAGTTTGCACATAACTAAAAAGCAAATATCGGCAACTGTTCAAACATTACATACATCTTTGATATAGTTGATCCTGTAGTTTGTCTGCTCTTTTGCAAGGTAGTCAATCAAATTTTTACCTAGTACCGCGTTTTAACCTTTTTAAACAATTATTTCCTACGCTAAAATATTAGTAGTCATTCAGATGTAATCTTGACTTATCGCATTTTAATGTGAATGCAGCAATGTCAAGTTCTTTGCTCTACTGAATACGCAAGGCCACGCTTTTGAAAAATCACCAACATCTGTCTTTAATTGGAGGATTCTTAGGTGACACACCTGAGATAGGTCTTTCACGAAGGAATTTTTTGTTGGTCTCTGGTGTACGCCAGATGAGAGTTTGAGGAACATACACCTTAGAAGGTAGAAGTGCTTAAAAATGGAGATATTTTTTAAGGTTTTTTAACTTGGTGGTCACTTGGGATGTCCAACTCACACTCAACGCCCTCTTCTCTCAAAATAAAGAGACGTTCTAAAAACGGTTGACAGGTAGATAGCCTCAGAATATGGCGTTAAAGAAACAACTTGCACACTTTTTGCACTTTTGGAGAATTCACCTGCGTAATTAAGTTGGATTTACTTGTGCCTTGGTGAGGAGAACGCATCTAAACGTGAGAACTTTTAGCACAAATTCTACATAATCTGAAATTCAGGTATTCGTTGCGTCTTAGCTAGCTTTTTGTCATTTTTGACACTGACATGTGAAAACAGCTTTGACATACACGTGTCACAATTGAATTTAATGACTTCAATGTCCTCGCATGATTTGGGAAACCGTTTTTTAATGTCTGCTTTTACCACAGTCCCTAGGTTTAGCGAGATGACAACTGGTAGAAAACGATGACGTATATTTGACACTTCATAAATTCGATAAAGCAAACAGTCATTTTGGGGAGCAAAGCATGATAAGGGGTGGGGAAAGATGGAGCACCGATTATTTCACAGACCTCTCATATCGGGAACAAGAAATAGGAGATAAATGTGATCCTTATAGCGAAAGTGGATGAACATATTCACTTCGTGGGCAACCGCACAGCCAATGGTGGAAATGGAGATAATGACTTCCCAATGCTTCCTGAACTTCAGTTCCATATGTTCCTTCAAGTAGCCTGCCAAATCTTTTTCCTCACTGTATTGCCCGGGATAATCCCTGACGAGACGCACACAATATTCTAGGACATCGTCGGATGCGGCATTGCCCGGCAACACTTCGACGCCATCCAATGCCGACTTACCCCCACCTAGTGATGCTGTTAGCATCGGCGGAGCAGCAAATAATGCAGGCGTTTCGATTGTCTCTTGAATTAAGCTTTCCGACATCACTTTAGTCTGTTCAGCTTTTCGTCTGAAGCATCACAAATAAAGGCTGATCAAATATGCGACTTGGGGAGATGGAATAACATTAACAAATGGTAGTCTGATGCTACTGTGCCATCAAAATAAAGCATATTGTTTGATGTGTGATGATATTACTTTGGGCTTGACAGACAAGACACCATTAATTATGCCAAGGCGCAGTTTTGGTAGCACGTTCGTTTACCCAACCACCCACTTAACTGTTGCATGTCAGTGCGTATTTTTTTTGCATTACTCCAGAGTAGGTAGCAGACCGTGTGGAAGGAATACTTCCAAATAGGTGTGACTGGTGAGAAGAAGGAAGGGAGGGGGAGGGAGAAGTTGAGGGGCAACACCTTGACACTCAAGCAGCCGCCAGGAGTGATGTCTAGTGGTCTCACTCACCTATACACCAGTGGAATTGGTATGTCAAGAGTTGCACAGACATCATCAATCGTTATTATGCCCTTGTTACCCTCTTCAAACCATTGGAACCATCTCTGTAGGGTAAAAAGTCAGATAAGTGAAATTAACTCCACGTGAGGAGATAAGGTGGTAAAAAATTGAGAAAAAAGTGACAGAGTGATAGACTACCCAACAGTGCATACAGCCATGTTGTTGATGGATCATGTGACGTGGTGGTTGCATTCAATGTCAGCGTGATGCCTTGAAGGTCGCAAATGTCTGTAGTGTAACTTTAAGGTTTTTTTCTGGTTTTCAATACAAAGCCAAAAGCTTGACGAGATGGGCATGCTTTTGGGCAAGAAAGTTGAAAAAAGAGGAAGTATCGAGAAGTGGCAAAGCACCTGACTGAAGTGATGAAGCAAATGGATAAGATGGCACTATTGCGGAGGTTTTGTGCTCAACTCTTACCTCAAGGCAGAGGATTACTACTTGCTACTTATTAGATGGATTTAAGTGGAGCGAAATGGGTAGAGGTGTGGCATTTAGATCAAGCCTCTCAAATACCATCTCAGGTGCTATGTGTCATCGATATTCATGAATGGAGATTGCCTTTTGTACTTCCATATTCATAATCATCATTTATGTGTGCGTCTTTTGTGCATAATTTTTCAAGTCTGTGCGAGTGATGAAGCCATATTGATTGAAGTCAAATAGTTCGAGCCCCTCATGCACCATATTTGTACTCATAATGACACTTGTAAAGGAATAGCTGTACTTACTGATATCACTAAAGTGGTGTCTTGCTCAGCCTCGTGTAGGTTCCAACTTAGCTTTGCACAGTTGTAAGGGGTTAACCATAAAATCTTGTACCTTTAGTGCTACAGCTTGTAGTCTTTATTCTTTCCAATTCATCTTCACTCCATTTTGAATGTACTTTAGCAATGCTTGAATTACTTTAACTGTTTCCTACCCAATCAACTGACACATGATTTGAGAAATTTTGAGTGCTAAGCGAAACGCAGCTCAGTGTTTTCTTCTTCGCCTGCTTTTTTGTCTGTTGTCAGTAGAGAAACCAACTTAAAGATGTTAGTATGCGGTGTGCCTTTTCTCACGGTAAGACAAATTTGAGGCAGGTTTCGAATTTGTAATGCATTTTTCCCATTCCCTCTACAGCATAGTACAATGCGCCAACTGCGCACTACGGGAAAATTGCAGCACCTAGGGCGTGCATAACCCTGAACTCTAGCGGTCTAACTTTGAATGGCTTCATTGAAAAACTTGAAACCTACTCAACTTCTTGATTATGCTTACCTTTACATTGTTAACCATTACAATTTGTGGGATCGCATTTTCCTATCTGTGATCGACCCAGTTACAGTTAGCGTGTACAGAATTTTAATAATGATATTTTTGGCACCTATTAATGTATGTAATGCCTTTGTGTGCATAAAATAAGGGGTGACAGATAATATGGGCGAATTCTTACATCCACATTTTCCAGGGGGATGTTATTGCTCATGAAGTAGTTTATCAGTTGTGACCTTGTGATGTAGCCCTTGAGATCAGTGTCAATGGCCAAAAACATATCATCGATGTTATCCCAGTCCTGTAAATTGCAAAAAAAGGACATTTCAGAGTAAATGGACTTTCTTTTTGATGCTCAATCACATTATACATTGGCCAATTTAAAACACGCTTTCTGTAGCAGTACCTCCAGATCATGCCACTAGGTGTCCTAGATACTCCGTTCAGGACCTCATGGAAGACTGGGAGCGCTGCGGTGCCACTCATCATACTTCAACACAACTACAGAAAAGGGCTGGTATAGTGCTGGCAGAAAAAGCAATAACGAAAGACTGAGACTTTCCGCCGCATCATCAGTTGATTTGCCTTTGGGACGTAAGTTTACCTACTCCCGGCAACTGTGTATGGATGGCGACATCAAATGTGACATAATCAGATGTGCCAGTTACTTTCAGAAGTTGGTCTTTTTTCCTACCCTTGTTATAAAGCGCTTATTATGTTAAAATCTACCACAACAGCAAAGCCTTCAAGATTAAAAGAAGGGTTTATTGTTATCCGGATCTCTGGGTATTGTAGATGAATTAGGAAACAAAAGGGAAGTGCAACTCACGTATTCCGTAATTTCAGGAGGGAGATATTTGAGCTAAAGGAAGGAAGTAATACCTTTCAAGGCAAGTGTTTATTGTTAAAGAAAATTCACACACATATAAGTGGATTGGATTTCCTCAACCTTCTTCCCCCTTAGCCATGAGGCATTTTTCTAAAGTAAGTAAAAATTCTTCCTTATTTCCTGGTTAATTATTGGCAAAGCCTGGCGCAAAATTGTTTGCATAGTTTGCATTGAAAAATTATTACTTTTTTTCCTTTTTATTAGAATGAGCAGGGGCATTTGATTCCACACTCACCACTCTTCGTTCGTAGACGACGTCTGGGATATCCGAGTTGGAGCGTTTAAGGGTTGGCTGATACTTTTTAAAATAAAAATGTAACGAAAGGAATGAAGTAGAAATAATATTCGAAATAAATTTAACTAGCCAAAGGAACAACTGAAAACAAAAAGCAGCTGCGAGCAAAGTACCATCTTGCTGTCACCAAGGTGGAAAGAATGGAGTAGCACGAGGAATGCCACTTAAATAGGCACTCAGTGCCTATTTAAGTGGCACTGGTTGGCAAATGAAAGGCTAGGCGTAGCAAATCAAACCTGTGCATTGCCAAGTTCTGCTCAGCCTACCGGTGCGCTGGCAGTAGCGATTGTGAACAGTCCACGGAGGAGGCAGTGACGCTGTACCCCATCCTACCCGTCAAAAGCGATATCAAATTATGGCCTGCAAAGGCCCCTATCAGCCCACCTTCAAGTCTGAACTTTTGCGCTCTTTCTCTTTATGGAACTCAAAAATTAAAGACTAAGAATAGCTGTTTCCAGGTTGCATCAACTTGAAAAGGTTAAGATGTTTGGCTACACTAGCTAACTTGTCGACAAGTGATTTAAGCTCTTCAACCAATGAGCTTGATCAAGATATTTATAGCGTGCCAATCTGGATTTTAAGCCTATGTAGAGGTCAAATAACTCGTCGTTAGTGACTCGTCATCAGGCATTCCATAGATCATTTAATTTCGCCTCTGTCCTATAAACTAACATTCGGGATCAATGGTTATGAATCTACTTCTATGCCATGTCACGTGAATTCAATCATCAGAAGGTCACTATATCGGTCAATATTCACCCTACTTCACGTGACTAGTCATTAGGAGATCCACATATGTTGAAAGAGGACCATGTGATCGCACTGTGAATCAATATATCGGTTACACCCTTACCTTTGTGATCGGTATCTCTGCAGGGCGTAGCGACGCAATATTAGTCCAAGAGGATGATGGACTGATGACTCCCAACGGCATAGACAATGTGCAAAGACGAAGAACAAACGTTCATGCTATCCTTCTTGATCGTCCACCTCTTCGATACGTGCCTGTTTACTCTCAAGTGAATGTAAAGCCACTTTCCCACTTTTATTTTTTTATCTTATTCACGTATTTCCTTATCCACACACTGTATCACCTCTACTTGCTACCTATTTGCTCTTTTTATTTTGACTCTGACTCATTCTCCAGCCTTTTTCTCATCCTCAAACAATCGCGCCTTCGGCCATCATTACGTTTACCCCTCTTCCCCTATCCGCCGTTTTCCTCCACTTTCTAATTTCATCTACTACTTATGGGCTTATAGTAGCAGACCCCATCACTCTGCTTCATTGCCTTGTACCCATTCAACACAGGTTTGGCTCACGTCTCCTTCTACCTATCCGCCTGCGACAGGCCGATACATAAGAAGATCCTCAATTCAACTTTTTTTAGTGTGACTTTGCTGCGACATTTTGCAGTTGAATGACGAACGCCACACAATAAAAACAGAGGATCGCAGTGGTCCTCGTCCACATTCTAGCCTCTTTGGCTTTGCGTCTCCCTCGTACTGTGTGGAATTGGTGCGCCACACTGCGATCTATTCAAATGGCACAGAGCACTTCGATCAGGCATTCATCTAGTTTGTGGTTGCCATCCTAGCAAAAGCGTTTCTCAAATCGCCTTGATAAAAATGCAATCAATGTTGACAATTCTTTCGCATGTTTAATTAATCTTATGAGTCCCTACAAACATTTAGCGATTGGCGTTCCAGTCCTTCTACGACATGTTGACTGCTGTCCAGCAGGTATTCGTTGCGGTGACTAGTGATAAAAGAGAGCAAATTGCAGGTGAAAGTCCACATGGGGCACTAACAGGCCCAAAAAGCTGGGAACTCAAAAACCCAGCCGGTAAATTGGCCTAAGGATGCCTCGAGAGGTGAAGTCCTTTAGGCATTGAGTACACGCTTTTCCATCGTTGTCGCCCTGCAGACCTCCACCAGGATTTCGCTATTTGCCAAACGGTTCTAATACTTGCAGTGTTTTTCACTTCTTCACAGAAATGAATGATCTGGAGTGTTTCAGACTAAAAATGCTTCATGCTAACATGTCATCGAAGCTCGTTTACGCCTCCTGGTTTGCGTGTTTTCGTTTTTTTCATGCCTCAGTTGTCCGTAAGATACAACACGACCCCGTTCTCCACCTCCCCTTCCCAAGGTGGATGAAAAGTCGAGAGTTTGGCAGGAGATGCGTTGTAGCCGCTAATTGGAAATGGCTACTTTGCACCGTCTGCACACCTTCCAGTTTGCAACCAGTGGAAAGCCAATTGGCCAGAAATGGGTCGTGTGTGGATTTCAGTCTTGTCACAAGCTAGATTGGTGGAAAAATTTGCCTTTTTTAACTAATTTAGCTATTACCGTTGGAGGTAAATTATAAACAAGCTCATATGGTGTTTAAGTCCTTTTACCTGCCTACCTTAATGCTCCCTTCCGCCATTGTCTTTCCTGGTCTCCTGCTGGTTAGCCACCATAAGCCATCTCTGCATGCGTTTTTACGGAAGAGGTCGATGGAAGATGAGTCGATGATAAACATTGAATGCAAACTGGGGACAGTGGACTGGCATCGGTTGACGACTAGCACTAGGCAGCAATGAGGTCAGACCCAATTAAAACCTCATCCCCGCGTAGGAGTAACTCCTTGCGGTTTAGCTAACCGTGATGATCGTTGTTATGGTGCCTCATCACTTTTCATTGCTGGTGACGTCTGAAGTGTATTAAACAACTACCCACCGCCTACCTGTGGTTATTTTCTGACAGCAAGGGTTTTCAGAATCACTTAGTGCAAATGTTAGAGCTTTACTCGGTATGGCACACTAGTGAGCTCTTGCCTCCCCCAACGCGCCTTACATTCCTACAGAGCAGAAGCTCGTCTTCCTCTGTGGTGGACAGGGATGCGGTCACCTTTAGCTGTGGTACCGATCAGTCCCAACTTTAATTTTGTTTCCTGTAGTTTATGGTAAACTGACGGGTCCTGTCGAGAATTCAGTCATAAGGGGGCTCTTAATGGTTTGCGAGGACGTTTCCATCAGCTGCATCTGCCAATCTGCCCGGAGGCTTAAAAGCGAGGAATAAACTGAAAGGATACATAATGGAAGGAGTTGAAAGATTTTGCAACTTAACGCGGACCTGATTGGCTAATCCCCATCTCCATAAATAGAGACCAGCCTGTTAAAATTTGCGCCATTTCATACTATCATTCATCTATTTTACTCAAGCAACTTTTGCATCCCAAATGACCTCGAGGTCTCATCGATCAGTGAATGGATCAACCGCCTAAGCAGACAGCCAATACACAACGTTAGGTGGTCTTATCGATTCACTGATCCATTCATCGACCGATGCACGCGTGTGGTTAAGCCACAGCAGTGAGGTGCAAGGTAAGAAGAGCAAAGGTGATCGAACTGTCGACCACCCAAATCTCCCTTTTAGTTCCATCCGGCGACAACCTACCCAGGTCTGTTTGTAGTCGCAACTGCCAATTGACGCAGACCAAAATAAATGGGTCTAGCGAAAATAATGAAATGTATTAAAATATTTTCAACGAGTTGCTCAAATAATTCATTATTAACTTAATTAATATGCATAGCTGTCACTAGGTAACGCAAATAAAACTTAAGCTGATTACGACGACATGATCGGCTGGAATGCAAGCACTGCGTAGTTTCTAATCAGTGACGCGTGAGGTCTGGATCCCATTTAAGCAAACAGGTAGCTTGAATTACTGCTACCGTGTTGTTGACTGACAAATACACTCCACCTTTTATTTCACCATCAGTGTCAGGTGGATGCCCCAACCTCCTCAGGTGACTTTCGTCGGACCCAAAAAACTGCTAAAAATCCCATGTGCCAATTTTGCCAAGAAAATACTACTGAGCACCAATTCAGTAGCATCAGTATTTCACCGTAGGACTCGGCGGCACCGCGGTGGTCATATTGAGGGCGAGACAACGCATGGTAAGGTAGTTGTGATGGCAAACGGCACACCAGCTTCTTGACGGCCAAGTGTAGTCTGAAAACCACGTGTAGCTTAAGAAAGCGAGTAGGTAGACAAAATCGTGCCAAAATATGCCACTTCTATCCTCTCACCGATCACTCAAAATCGCAGCAGCTGTCAAATTCATCTATCCATCCCCATTGAGAGAGCTTTGCTACTTCCTTTCGACGGATACGAATCGCATGTATTCATTAAAAAAAGACTGATCAAAATGGGCGAGAATTTAGACGACTAAATAAAGCCACAAGTGCTTTCTATCCAAAAGATCTTACAACCAGTTTAATGATAATTAGTGTGATCCATGTCTTCTATAATGACCACAGCAATTCTCCAAATGTAGCGAGCATCCGCGAGCCATTATTATCCAATCTCGCTTTAGATACCTGATCCAGCAAAGGGCTGCACACCAGACGACTACCTGCTGACGTTCGATGAGCCACCCGTGGCAATGAAGCCAAACAAAGGAATGGTTCAGCAAAGAGGACGTGGGTTCTTGTACATCTCTACTAAAGGAAGTCAAAGACGACAACTATAATTGCAGCCGTAGAAGCACCGTCCCACGCGTTCACAATTAAGGTCTGTTTAACACAAAGACCATCACAATAATCACTCTAATTAGGGTTAATTGTTCAGGCCTGATCAATTCATAATGGACAAGAACCAAAACAATTATTCTACACCAAATTTTATTCTTTAAAACGCAAACCGTCTTTTTGGGTGCTATGATTTGGTGCAACTCCAGTCAGCGTAAGTTGGTAAGGAACTCATGTCACGCATAATTGTATGATGGGGCAATCAAATCGTAGCGATTATGAGCGTGGAGCCAGCTCCAAAAGAGAATAATCGCGTCCAGAAAAAAGGTTAAAAGACGCTCGCATAGATGGGATGGTAACAACATTATCCAGTCGAACCAACTTGAGAGCAAATTTGGCAACCAGAGGAGCATTTTTAGCTTCCCAAGCAGTGGCTCCGCACGCACATACTGCAAAAACAGTTGCTCAACACTCCAGATGCGACATGTCGGTAATCACAGTACTAGTTCAGTAGAGCAAGCAAAATTCAGTAATCAGCCACAATGTAAACAACGCAGGTACCAATTCTCGCTGATGGCACATTCGTTCTGGGGTAGTACAACCCCACCTGGTAGTCATTCCCTAAGGAACTGAACATAGTGGTAAGGACTATGAGCTAAAGAAAAACCAAGGAAATTTGTCTTTTTAAACACACGGAAGAACTGCAGGAACATAACGAACGAATGCGCAAGTAAATAAAACAAAACAAAGACGCAGACTTTACCACACTTTAACTTTAAGCACTCTCGCAATTATGACCATACCAACATTGAGTTCCGACACTTCTGCCGTTTTCACCGATCAGCCATGAACTAACTCATAGGAACGTGTACAAGCATGGAACTAACCAATTTCGTCATTTGAAAACACTAGAGGAGAGACAATCGTCTTCAAAAACCGGGCCGCCTTCTTTCAATAGGAAAACCCACCACCAAACGAAATACGGACTCTGAGTGACCTTAGACGCGTATGCACACCTGCTGCCCTTGGGAAGCAATATAATTTTACATGTACTTGCTATCTTTTGCTGCAAGCAAACTTAAAAATATTTCCCCTGTAGCAAACCTTACATATAATACCTTTTCATTTTCATATGCACATTTTGCATTGAAAAGAACCTAAACTGTGTCTGATTTATTGAATGCTAAATTCAAAATAAGTGGAATGACCAACCTTTTTTAAAAGATTTTGTGGAACTTTTATGTTCCATTAGGTGCTAAACATCAACTGCCACTTTCAAGGTTATTTCCCAACCACGCATTGGGTTCTTCGTTCGTTTTGGCGGCGTCAGGATTTGACTGCTTAGAAATGGACTTCTGTAGTTGGCGATAATGATGTGCTAAACCTTCACTTATACAGGGTTGTTTGCCTTAAATGGGAGTTTTCTGATAGGCATGGTGATGTCACCGGCTTCAGCTGGCTACGAATCTCACCCCTGTCTTTACTTCGCGCATTGCTCAGGTATGAATAGTTTGCATTTTATGCATCGTTTTCATGCCCTTGTGAAAAAAAGTCACTACGCACATTTTTTGTGCCAATATGCTCTTACTTTATATCCCAAAGACTTTTAATAATTTATGCATGGTAAAAGTTGTATGATTCTAGTTGCTGTACTATTCGTGTTGGTCTAAACTATTTTACTTATTAGACAATTTGCATTCTTATCATTAATCAAATCCTTCACTGGTTGAGCCTTTAGTTCTCGTTAAAGTGCCACAGTGACCACTCAATTATAGGTTCCGTGTCCACATGTGTTGGGGTTTGAGGTTGACTCAGATGCAAAAAAATGTCGTTGAAACCTAAAACTGCTAGATTGAATTACTTAACTGAAGTGTCGTACACCCCCATCAAGGTATCCAAATTTCCGGGTGCAATTTACGATGGGTTTACTCGAATGGAACTTTATGCAATTTGGAACGAGTTGAGGGCAATACGAAAGACTGCATTGCTGACTCTATGGTAGAATAACAGAGTGGTTAGCAAAGAAAGAGCATGTTTTCTTTAACCGACTACTTGAAACCACTACTTCATGACTGGATTTAAGTTCACACACAATGCAAACATTATTGTCTACCAGGTATTTTTTTGCACCACAAATGTGTCACATTGCGTCGCCAAGCCTGTGTAATGCATTGGAAATCGTTAATTGAGTCTGATTGAGGGTGTTTATATTTGTCACATCATATCTTGCCTGAGGGCTTCTGGAGGTTAAGGTAACCCCTGACCTATTATTCATTTATTTTTCCAGATCTCATGAAATTGTATAGGCGTTGACGACTTGAGGCGTGCTTCGGTAAGCCGAGTCATGTGCTGGAGGAGGTGAGTAAACATTTGGATGGAACATCTGGAATGTGCGACGAGGGAGAGGGTTACAAAGGTAAACTCCCTAATTAATTCCATATCAAGCACCACATTGAAAAAATTTAATCAGATTTGATCATCTGTTTCATGCGTAAGCTTTGCCTTGGGTTAATCCTATTGTCATTTTGGGGATTTCATCAATTTTCTGCATGCATTTCAGCATCGCGTGTATGGTGGAAGAGAACTCGTAATCTGCCTTCATGGATCAATGAAAGAAGCTATTGCTAGTCTCTGTGTTGCACCTTTAACTGCGTCATGCACTCTTGCATGACTTCACCATCGCCTGAAGAAGTCGCTACCACCATGTTGGCATTAAAGCATTCCCTTTTCTGTTCTAAAAGTCTCCTTTTGTTGGATTATTCGAGTTGGAAATTTTTAATAATCCAGCCTCATGTCAATTGGTTAGCAAAATGTGGCGAGAAGACACTCAGGTTTCTGTTTGTGATCTCTTATCCCGTAGTTTGTAATGTAGCTAGTGCTGGTGTTTTTTTGTACTGCTGCCACTACTAGTTGTTTGCAAGTGCGTTCCTTTAAGATTAGCTTCGCTTTCTTCCGTCACTAATGTACTTTATAAAACCCGGGCACACTATACGATATCGACGAAAAGAGGCTCTGGGGGCTACTGGCATGGCTCCGAAGTCAGCCTCACCTGTGCAGCACCCTCCAATGTAACTCATTGGTGACAACAGGCTGCTCCCGGCAGCTTGAAGTACAGAATAATGGCCCTCTTTTGGCATTCTGCGTGGCTGTGTGACGCTGGGAAGCACTGATGTACGTTTTTCCCCTGACGTGCTCATTTGATAGAGGTGGTGTATGTAGGCAGTAAGTTATCAGTGTCACTTCTACTGGTTATTTATAAGTAGTTCGTGAACAGTCCTGGTAGCAGTTAACACCCTCCTCTCAACAGAATGGCTTGAAGTTCGCTTGTGCCGACCACGGAGGGTTTTGCTCAATTAACGTGGAGCTAAAATATTTGTTTCTTTTGCCTGAATATCATCTCACTAATTTCATAATCACCAGGGAAGAGTATTTCTATCGCAGTGACGTTTGTTGTCTTGAACTTTACTGAAGGAAGTGGTAAAGGATACGGAGCTGTAGCCCAATTAAGTTGACAGAGCAATCAGTAAATTAATCAACCAATCACCACTCCTATTGATCCGCTTACTAGTTGGTGATTCTCCACAACCAGGCATTGTAAAATCTGAGACATTCCACCACACAAATAAGACAGTCTGCCAAAGAGGTGTGTGCCTAGGCAGCACTGTGTTGGTGGTGAGTGGTTTAGTAAAGGCCAATCTCAAAAGCGTATGCCTGTCTAACACTGAGACGCAAACAAAAGCCAATTCACTTACAAATGAGTCAAGACAGAGGTACATGAGTGTAATTCCATTTTAATGGCAGATTTGTAGCCTTGGATGTAGTTGAGGAAGGTGTCTTGTATGTGACCATTTGAAAGGCATCTCGACGGTAAATAGTGCACATAAATAGGAGTCAAATGAACCAAGATTGTTTCGCAGTAATTGTTGACTTTTGCTTTGATACGATCCTGATGCGGCGTCATCTCTTCCACTATGATGGCGAGTTAGCAGCTGCGAAAGCATCTCATCGTAGTCATTTGAGAGGAGAACCAGAAAACAAAATCTGGTGGTAGAACACCTCACAATTTTAACGCCAAATGAGTAGTTATTTGCATGGCCTTTAGAATAACTACAAAGTATACATAAGGGGAGTAGAATCGAGTAATAGAAAACGACTGTTGATGCTGACATTGCTCTGTCTCGTTGGCTGGGGTGTAGGAATTGTCCACGTAGGTGAAGTGTAGCTACACAAGAATCTACTAAAATTTGAAGGAACGCGCTACTTACTGACGTAGGTAGTAGCAAAATGACTGCAATCAAGGCTCGAAGATCAAGTTGCAGAGTTGAAGCACAAATCACTGCATATAGACGCTGTCATAGTTATTTCTACAACAGCGTGTCTTTAACTCCAAAAGATCATACTGTCTTGCTTGTCATCTGCTATTTCTTCTTTGCCTACATTTTGTGAAACAAGGCGACATTATGTACTGATTAGGTCTGCATCTACACCCTCCACCTCTGTGTTTGTAACGCTTGATTACCCCAAATCACCCAGCAGCACGCCGTGTGCTCACTCGCTCACCTTCTTGGTCTCTTGGTCTATCAGTCAGTCTGTTGAACTAGCCTAAATAAGAGGGACTAGTTGAGGTGGAGATGGCGTGTAGACGGAGGATTGACCAAAGTAGGTTCAACACTCACATCTCATTCTGCTTTCAAAAATTAAGTAAAGACCATTTTTCACACTCTTGGTGTAGCTGCGATCAGTATCTTCAAACGTGGCAAAATTTTTTCATGTTTTATCAAGTACAGGGTCAGGCATGGAGGATTGAATTTTATTGGCACAAAAATTGCTGTTACAACATTCACATTGGTATTGATTAGTTGGAAAGGCCGTGACTGCAATATACGACCTTCCGACCTTTACCACACCACACCGTGGCTATGACGTCCCACGCTTGCGTCTCGTGACTCAATCCCTGGGGGATCGCAAACAAAGCTGGCACCTTGGGTCAATCAGGTCACCAATTGAAAACCCCTTAAAACCGAAATTTGGGCACATGGAACATGAAGTAGGTTGAGCTTTAAAAAAGGCGAGTCAAGTGGCTACCTGGTGGGTGGGGAGTGGCGAACAATTCAATCACTTTACTTCACGACGTTTACTATAGCGTTGCCATTTTTCATTACAAGTTTCTCTGTCCATTTACCCGTCAACCAATCACTCCATGAGTCAGACGGTGACTGTGACCTGTGTCACAACTCACGTGAGTGGCAGTAGGATTCATTTGACGGTCTTTTTTTAGCATCCTTTCTTCCATCTGTTAGTGCATCCTCGCGTTTTGGTGCAACCGAGCTCATGCCACTTGTTATTTTCCATCACTCGACTTTACTCTCTCTGATAGGGTTTCTTCATTCTCATAGAGACGTCACAAAATGCCATCGTTCCAACGCCTTCTCCTTCTTCTCTCTAAGTTTGCTTGTAGTTTTTAAATCTAAATTCGAAAAATTTTCGGCTTCTCTTGGCTTCAGAATGTATCATTTTATTTTAATTTTCGTTATGAACTAACAGTTTGGCCAGATCTTGAGACTAAGCGACCACCACCAAACGAAAAGGAGACAAGCTCAAGTCCGGTGATTTCTACATGCCTCCACAAAACCGTTCATTTGATCGACAATGAAGGGTATCCTTCTGTAAATAGCTTCCACGTTGAGAAACACGTAAAGAGGAGTGAAAGTGTATAATCAAGTTGCGTCACATGATTTTTTGCAACTACGTCGACACTTTCTTCCCCAGCTGGTGGTAACATACCCTTGGATTGTAGATACGGAGCAAAAGAAGGGGATGAATGGAAGCAAGGCGATGAGGTGTACAAATGTCAGGGTTCTTTGCTCCTTGGGGTGTCAGTAACTCTTGTTCAGTCTGGATTCCTGCAAAATTTGACAGCTCGTAACTCAAATGATCGATGATACACAACATTTTGAAGAATATCCTGGTACCTGGTGATGCTCATGACTAGGGATCAATCGGTTGTAGAGCTGCAGGTGAAAAGTAGCTATTTAAAACACTGTCTGCTTCGTGAAGGCAATATCTGTCAACCCACGCTTGGAAGCTTCTTGTTGGGGGAGGAAGAGGGGGAGGAGGCAGTGGCTGACTCTAGCATCACTTGACGAACCAGAAGGCGGTTGTTGAGAGTAAAGTCGAGACGAGATACATCGCACTTGGCACCAAGTTGAAGTGTCGTGGATGCATTGACGAATGGTAGGCTGGATGTTTTAATGAGGTCTGTACACTTGTTAATCCCTAATAGTCAATGCTTCGTATCTGTGTGTTTGACATACTTTAAACCCATTAATTTACCCCACGTGGACTACTCGCGGGATGCCGAACCACAATCACGCTCTACATCCCTCTGCAAGATCTTACTTCACACAGCTGAAAGGCGTGGAAGGAACGGTTGCCCCTCTTCTTCCTTTAGGACGTGAAACTGAGTAATCTCTCGTTTAAAGCTTCGGTTATATCTGCGTTCTTACTATAAACTTTGAGCAGTTTTGCATGCCTCTGAGGTTTAAACGCCTGAACGTCCTGATACACTCAACAAACCACATGCTCACCAGCCCGCTCAACCTCTCAGTCGCTTTGTCGTTCAGTCTGTCTGTTAGTGGAACTCCGATATGCCTCATGGACGCTCCCCTTTGAGCTATTAAAGGGTTAATGACATCTTTCTCGATAATCCTTGATTATCATTAACAAGTACTTTTCTTATCCAGCCGTCCACTCTTCATGTCACCTATGCATCCATCAAAGCGGAAGCACACATACGCAGCTTCTTCTGGTGGTAGGCTAGCGTAGCACGTGAGAACGGGATCATGGAGGATTGATGCCTAATGGAGTGTAGACGAGCGGTCATCCAGAGACACAATTGTTGACACCAAATCCTGGGTTAAAACGATGTATGAAATTTATTACTGCCACTCCAGCAGTAGCTGTGGCTAGTTTCGTGTCAAACGTGACATCGGTTAGTCATGGCATGTCAAGTAAGTGGTTTTACTTGGAGGACCAGATTTTAAACAAAATAATCGCCATTACAACAACGCCATTGATTTTATTAACCAAAATTCCTGTTGCTTAAAACCACGACCTCGCAAACTTAGCCTTATTCCCTCCCCTACATTGACTATGTCGTTCCGCCCCCAGTCACCGACGCCACAAAAGACGCTGACAAACTGAATCAACCAGGTCATCAGTTGAAAAAGGTATACAAACGACATCTAGAAAAATGTGGAATCGTGTAAAACTTTGTGATGGAATACCTTGTGCGTCAAAAGTGTTAGGAGTCAAGTGGGCTGGAAGTAGTGACTAATGAGTAGGATGTTTGGTGCTACGACATGATCAGCTCAATTACTTCCGCTTTCGGCAGATTTAGAGCCTTGAAGAGAGAAATCGGTGTTGAAGGAGGAAGTCGTAAATTGTTTAAGATTTACAAGGAAATAATTGAGTGTATGCTCTATCTAGAGAATTAGGTAACCTCCGCTCAGTCACGAGTTCAGTGTAAGTTGACAATCTGTCACCCAACCAGTCTATTCAGTCAAACAATTGATTAGCCCGCCAAATAGGAAGAGTTATGATCTTTCGACGGCCAACTCGAAGCTCGCTGATGCATACAACTAGAGTACGGTAAGCTGAAGAAATACGAGTGAATTGTTTATACTTAGATCCACCTTCTCGTTGGGTGTTGACAGAAAATTGTCGACTTCCGGTTTAAAAAACCGGTCAAAAATGGATAAGTTGATAAAATGTCAACAAAGCTGTCACCTCTTCCTATTCCATGGCGAATCAGTAATAGTAGGAGCTTCTCATTGACAACTTTCGAGTGGAGGAGGCGGCAATATTCAGTCTTAGAACACCGTGACAAATGAGTGGTGCGTTGCTGAGAGACTTGGTGGAGTCTAAATGCATGGGTGCATTGGTACATGACAAACTTGATTTTTCGAGGAAGGCTGTTCTTTTTTTCACCACTCATTCTGGTGATACAGCAAGTGAATTGTCGTGAAAGCTCGAAGCTTGTATTGATTGATGGACAAGTGGACGGACGGACAGAGAGTCTTGTGATGAGTGGTGACATCTATGTCGGAACTTGCACGACCTTATCATAGGTCAACACAACCCCGTCTACTCGCTATCCACTTTACACTTGGCACTTTCACGGTTCTCCAAATGTCTATGCTTCGTGCCTGTGCGTGTGTGTGGATCTGGCAGGCTCCGAAGCCTTTTACCCACCCCGCTCTGTCCACATCTCACTACTTGATATCACCTCGCACACCTAGAAAGTGCGGAAGCAAGTTTACTCACCACCACCACCACCACCACCACCACCACCACCACCACCACCACCACCACCACCACACCACACCACCACCACCACCCCACCACCACCACCACCACCACCACCACCACCACACACCACCACCACCACCACCACCACCACACCACCACCACCACCACCACCACCACCACCACCACCACCACCACCACACCACCCCACCACCCACCTCCTCCTCCTCCTCCTCCTCCTCCTCCTCCCCATCCTCTTCTTTTTCAATGACTAGTGTTTGGTTGGAAAGTGCTCTCGCTGCTGTTACAAGGCGGAGTAGACAAAGCTCTACATCCCTACTGTCAACCCCAAGCAGTGTTTACATATCTCTGTGGTTCAAACGCTTGAATGCCTCGGCTTAACTCAACTTAACGCACACTTGCTCATCTACACTCTTGGCAGCGTGGGTGATGCGTAGGCCGTTGATCAGTCACTTAGGCGCTGCTGCTTGAGGTGTTGCCTCACAAAAGTCAAGCACTGTTCCTGATTCAGTCGACGTGAAATCATTTCCCTCAGCTCCTTTTTCATTTCTCCATGTTCAATGGCATGTCAAATGTGTCATTCCAAAAGTCACGACCCATCAGATAGAAGGGCATGCTTAGAGGACACAATTTTTTGTCTAAAAGTTCCTCATCCGATAGCCACTTTGGCCTTGACCGCGAGGAAAAAGTGTGACCTCACAGTTGACGCTGAGATGCCCTTCAGCCTCCACACCGCCTTCCCCCCTCTCCTCCGTGGGCACATCACCTCAAGTCTAGTTGACTAAACGACCGGGTGGCAACTAAGGTCTGTCACGATGACTTCATCCAAAATCATCACTCTTGAAAGCTGCGTCACTTAGAACAAAGGAAAGAAAAAGGAGGGAAAGAACACGGAATGAGTAATTTGAACTCATTCTGCTCTATGATGCACGTGTACCAGGTAGTGTAAAAAATAGCAACTTCAACGTCAAGTCATTTTGTACAGAAGGTGACTAGTAGTCCGTTTCTACTGCCTCTGTTTGACCTTGCCAAGTAGCGTTGGTATAGGTTGGAGCATACCCATAGCCCACGGGCATGTCTGTTGAGGCAATTTGGTTGTAATTTAAATCACTGTCCAACCACTGCGGCGGATAGGAGTGGGGGTGTTGTTGTGGCGCCTGTTGTTGTGATGGCGTTGAAGAACGATGCGTGCACCCATAGAGGTTCATCACGGGTTGTGAGGCCAGAGGTTGTGCTTGAATCCCTCGACTGGAGGGCTCCCATGAGGAGGTTGGTGGGACGGTTGGATTGACCTCCTGTCTCATGCCTGGCTGCCATTCAAAGCTACCTCTCAATGATACGGGATCTTGGTTTGTCATGGAGGGTTGAAAGTAGCTCACACAGCTGACTGGTAGGGCACCATTTGAGGTTGAGGGGATTGGCGTTGACATGGTGTACGAGGCAGTGGAATAAGTTATTGCCATTGTCTGGCTGGGATGGGACATAAGATGTTCAACTGATCGAGCCATATCTCCAACCTCGGTGCACAATCCCGCCAACCCTGGACTTGGTCGATCAGTGTAGCTCCAATTGGGTGTAGAGACCGGACAGCCGTTGCCTTGGGGATTACTAAATCCATTCATCGACTCTGTGCTACTGGCTCTCGGCAGTGTTGACTGAGAGTTCTGGTCATCACTAGTCTAAAAGCAATGAAAGCAAGTAACTGCAGTCTTGATCCATTAAGAAAGTGAAAGAATTGCCCCTAGAGGTAGGTGAGTAACTAGAGCATGGAGGTCTACTTTAACCCCTTTTCTGCCCCATAAAAATTCCTCCAGAACGCCTTTGAAAAGGCACTTACCGTTTCTGTCCGAGACTCCTCGAGATTGTTGGAGCTGCCATCGGAGTTGTCGGTGATCTGAACACCGCGTTTCTTCAACTTTGAGCGACGATTTTGGAACCAGATTTTAACCTTGCAAAGTAAAAAAACAGCAGCCTGATAGATAGGGTCATGAAAAAAATGTCTACGAAAGTGTGAAATGCTTGGTAGACGAGTCGTGTGTGTTTTTGTGACCACAGGCATGCATAGAAGCGTAAGGAAGATCAAAGCCACACAGGACTTTCGTGTATTCACAAACACACACACACACACACACAGAGGGAGAAGGAGGGAGAGGAAGGGAGAAGGGAGGGAGAGGGAGAGAGAGATAGAGAGACAGACGTGTCCCACTACCACCGCCACCACCACCACCACCTATCTCCTCTTCTTTTAAAACATATTTCGGAGCATAAATTATCCACCTCAATCCCCTTTGGCGTAGTCAATAGAGAGGAAGGGCGTGCCTGTCTCACTGTTTGCCCTCTCTTTCTAGACTGACAAATTTTTGTGGATATTGGGCAAGAAAAACACATGCACACACACAAACACACATGTTTTGAGGGTAGGGCAAAGCTAGCCCACGGCCAAGGGCTTTTGAGTTTGTGGCGGTGGTGGTTGTGGCAGTGGTGATGGGGGAAAGAATGTTCACCTTCTCATCCTCCTCCGCCTCCTCCTTCAAATTCCTCCTCTCCACTCTCATGAAGATGCGCACAGGCAGAAGAAGAAAGATAATTACAGGCCTGGAACAGGTGAGTGCGTAAAATGTCCGTCCCATCGTAGGCCAAGCCTTAACCATGCACACACACACACACACACATACACACCTATCCACCCTCCTCTGCTAGCCTTCCGCTTTTGTTCGGAAGACAGTCTAAAGGGTGGATGGGGTGGGAAATTTCACGTACTCTTCAAGACGTTTACGGCCTCAGTAATTATATACACAGAGAAGAAAAGCGGAGAACTAGGAGGGGCAACAGGGTAAAATGACTAACCACAAATCAGGTGCAAATTGCCTAAAAGTTAAGCCTATCTACTTAATTCTCTGTCTTAACTAGAGCTTCTCTGCCTCTCTGTGTTGACGCATAGTTATGGAGCTGCATAAATAAATATACTCATCACCACCTTCCCTTAAGTAGGAAGAGGAGGTTGTGGCGACGAGGGAGGAGAGAGATGGGCAGGAAAAAATAGCTCCATTTTAACAGGGTTATAATGTCACAGTTATATAATTAGAGGTTTTGAAGTATGAAATTCACATATCTACGGCTAGCTGACATCTGATTGGTTTGTTTTGTTGTTTTGATCAAGTGGATGCCCACCTACTACCCCCAACCCTTCCAATTATCGATTTTTTCTTCGATTTTGGGCAAGACAAATTATGCTTTTTCGATAATTTTCAGACAAAAAAGGATTATTAATTAAACTGATTGAGAGGCAAGCCTTTTAAAATTTCACTGTAAAGCGTATGTCAATCAATGTCACGTGTTTGCCTTTCGCCTTTTGGTTTCACCCTGCCCCCCTCACATCACCTCAGCAAGAAATTGTCAAGGAAAATGCAAAAATAAAATTTATCTGCCAGGTAAATCTATGGATAACTCAACGAGGAAGTCCTTTAACCCCTCCGGCTTGTTGCTGTGGTAACAGAACTAGGCGAATGGGAAGGGGTAAAATTCGGTTTCAATTTAAAAAATAAATTGTGCCAGAAAACAGTATTACCTGAGTTTGTGTTAATCCCAAATCGCTGGCAAGTTGAGCACGCTCCGAGAGATTGAGGTACTTGGATTTGGCAAATCGGCTATTCAACCGTTCCAATTGTGCTGGGGTGTAAATAGTTCGAGGTTTCCGCGGTTTCCGCCGATTTCCCAATCCACGATTGGCCTCTGTGATGAAAGGAGGCAGTAAGCGTGGCCTATGCGTAGGTAGAGACGTACCTTGTCCACCGCCACCGCCTCCTCCTGAGTCGGTCACTGAGCCTGTGGTGGAAGTGGCCAGGGTGTAGTCATTCGGACTGGCGGAGAGGCTACTTATCACCGTTGTTGGGGTGACAGCATCTTGGGTCAAATTTATCCCACCATGGTAGGTAGGGTTGTGAAGTAATTCATCCTGAGACAGGGGAGATGTGGAGCCTCTTGCATCCTGTACTGGAGTTAAAATATACCGCGTGTGGCCATCGTCTGGATAGGCATTACTACTACCACTGTAGTATATTGGATTGTAAGGCGTATGCAAAGCCCCATTATGGTAGACTGGGAGATGTTGCTGAGACGATGCAGTACCTTCATAGCCAGATGTGGTTGCTGCCGTGGTGACATAGGGCGGGTAGACATCGAGCAATGCTTGATTGCTATTCATGTGATTCGGTTGACCGGCATATTGACTGACAAATGGAGCGACACGCTCTGAGGATGTAAACACATTGTCAGATGGAATTAAAGTCATCTCCTCGAGAAAGTTTTGCGTGGGTAGACTGGCAAAATCATTACCCTCCTCGCCTATTGGTGACGCGGCTGAAATGTTGGGTAGGATGTCCGGTAGATTGAAGTGTCCATTTGAGGTTGATGCTCCGTCTACACAGGGGAGTTGAACGCTACTTGTCTGTTCACACATCCGTTGAATGGATGCCCTCTCGTCGGCCATAACGAGTGGATTGAGACCACGGTGATGGATCCTCTACTTAACGCCTTCTGTTGCGTTATGCGATGGTGAAACTGGGTATCACTTGGTAATATAACCAAGTTGCGGGGGTGTGTGTGTGTCACGCCGATGATATGTCAGTACTCTGACAAAATGCTCCAATCAGAGTAGAACTCAGCAACCGGCCGAATCCAGCTTGTCAATGATTGGCGGAAATTTTTGACCATTTTGTCCACAGCCCCTCACACGCCAATCTCCTTGCAGGAGAGCAAGGCATTCAATTTGACATCCTAATAACTAGGCAGTGGGGCAAGCGTAATTGAGTAATTGTTAAACAATTTTCCTTTTGTTTGTTTAAGTGTGCATTGGGCGGTAGTGCCAAATATGACAGCTTCCCAATTTTGGCAAATAAATGCTACCAATAAGGGGATTTTTATGGAAGAAAAGTTCCAGGAAAAAACTCGATATGTTTTTTTTGGACCGACAAAAAGATGACCATATTGCCTAGGCAAAAAAGCAGCCGTTTGGGGTGGTAGAGGCTGGATGGAAGGCGAGGTATGCAAGTGTACTTCGCGTCACTTTCCATCTGTGCAAAATTTTAACCTGCGACCATCTGGTGTGTAGTTCAGAGCTCACGTGTACACCCAGCCAGCTCTTCTACTCATGTCCCCTGCCTCCCCCCCTCCATTATCCGGTCTTTAATCAAAGCACAAAAAACAAGCCAAATAGAATTTCGCTTAGTCCCATTGTTCCTACCCCCCTCCCCAATGGCCCGCTACCTACCCTCCCTATCTCCGCCTCGCCCTCTATTTCTTCGTTATGAGCCCTAACCTATACCGTGGGTAGGTCCAACTCTCGCCCGTAGGCAGTGCAGCATCTGCCGGCCTGAATTAATGCCACTAGCCACTGCTTTCTACCACCTTCTGGGTGGGAGGCGGAGGCGGAGAAGAATGGGAATGCAACCCGCCTGTGCTTTCACGGTGCTAACTTGCCTCGAGTTAACAATACAGGCCAACTTGTCTTCCCGTTCTGGAGGGGTGGAGGAGGGGCGTGGGAAGGAGGAGGGAGAGGAGGGTAATATTCTTTCGAGTAGATACATTACGTTTATGGCGACAGTAATTACCAACTTCCGGTGTATAAACGCTTAAACAAATAATAGAATCGCGTGTGACTAATTCAATAAAACAAATTGCCATTTCGAAAGGGTATGCCATCTTTATTATGCAGAAGCAAGAATGAAAGGAAGCGACAATGATCACCTTTTACATCATGAAAGGAGTAAGTCAGTTGCCCACCTAATTGTTTCGCCTAAGTCTCTAATTACCTCACCCATGCAGCAGCTCTGAGGAGTCGAAGACATCTTCAATCTGTCAATGCAAAAGGGGCGGGAAGAGGAGGCGAGGGAGGAAGGGGAAAAAAAAGAAATCCACCTTGATGCTTCTTCTCCTTCTTTTTCTT
Source organism: Taenia multiceps (assembly GCA_001923025.3). NCBI lineage: Eukaryota > Metazoa > Platyhelminthes > Cestoda > Cyclophyllidea > Taeniidae > Taenia > Taenia multiceps. Next base: position 16,265,142 of record CM010311.1, read on the forward strand.
CCAAGAAGGCGAGACCTCTGCCCAACTTTCCGGTCTCCTCTGTGGCGCAAGAAGAAAATAAATGTTTGGAAGATTTCTCCTACTCAATGTTTAAATTAGGCAAATGCAAAGTATTGAGGGAATAAAAGTATCACACACCCATTTTTTCCGCCTCTTCTCTCTCTTCAATCGGAGAGTAGGCGAAATTTGCTCGCAATTCCTGACCCGCCATCGATTTTAGAAGAGTTTTGGAGGTCTTGGAGGCTAACTAACTGACACCCACATTTTGAATGAGAAGCTGCACAAATGGTGGAGGTGGAGGCGGAGAGTAGGAAAGACAAAAGGTCGTCTCTGAGCTGAGCCCCATGGTTGGCGCCTGAACAGATTTGGGAACAAGCGAGGTGGACGAGAGAGGGTGGTAAATAGAGCGAGCAAGCGAGGGGGAAAGAGAGGTGGCTGGTCGCGAGGCCCGCCTTCCTGCTTCAGGCAGGCCGCTGATGTAGGGGGAGGGGAGGGAAGTGGGACAGTAAAGCTGACATACGCCCGTAACATTCACTTAATTATAGGTTATATGGCTGATTCAGACTGACGTGATCTATGGGAATTCGGACGAATTTCGCCTCTTCAACTTTTTAAAAACTTGTAAATCGTTCAAGTTAGCAGCTAAACGAGTCCATAACGAAAATTGGGATTCTAGCGATAAGGGCAAAGTGAGGAGAAGCAAGTTCAGTAATCACAAGATTTTTGGTAATCTAACAAGGTATCAACGGAGCCGCAAAGTAAAGAGGAGAAAATACAGACAAGACTTTTGTTAATTAAACAGCCAAGGGAGTAAGGACTCCTCACGCTATAAAGAGGACAAATTTGTCTATCTGTGTTTCAGGGTCGCAAGGCTTACTCGAGGTAGTGTTCACTCTGAAACGACCTTTTATACTCCAGATATAATTGTTCACTGGGAGCAGATGTAACTATTCGCCGCTGCAGAAAACATAATTGCTCTCCTCTGTCTATGAGGCAGATTTGAGAGAAAGGGGAGAAGGGGAGGGAAGAGGCAACCGAAATTCCGGTGCTAGAAGTGGCAGCAACAATACCAGCATTCGTAAGGGGTGAAGGGGATGGGAGGTGGAGAATAGCGTTCCAGAATTGGGAAGCAATTATAATGACTTTCTCGAACCCCCACCCCTCTCCTCTCTTCTCAGCATTCCCATCTCTCAACGCCTGAAAACACGAAGAAACAATGTAAATCGAATTAATGCGTGCCAGTGAACGTAGCAACCGACATTACTTACCGGCATATCAACACCAGCAACATGCACGGATTCACCTTCTGGAACTCCAGCAGTTTTGATATAGGGACTGTGGAGATTCTCGAAACACCAGAAATCCATTTTTAGGTATCCAATCGCTGAAAATGACAAAGCCACTAACATGGAAGGAGTCACAGTATGTCCTGGTCAAACAAAACATCTTTTTTAGAAAAAAAGTAGCAGTAGCAGTTTTTTATAAAATTCCACCACCATTCGTAAAAATGCGAGGAAAATAAACCGGAAAGTGCAACAAAGAGACTGAACAAAGGAAAGTTGTTGATAAAGTATTTTTCTCCCAATAAAAGGTGTTAAGAATCGTCAAGATTTGCAGCTACTGGTGGACCATAGCGCTTTACATAACGGCGATAGCGCTTCTGATTGGTATCTTCTGCGGCGCGAATTCTTATTTCCTCCTCCATGGCCTCCCTATAGGCCTTGAGACAAAATAAGGGTGGTTACAAATAGACCTACTTATACTATTTAAGTCGACAGCTAGAGGTGGTGTAGATACCTTCAAATTTTCACGCCTCCATAACTCCAGACGATTGTAATAAGCTCTACTCTCTTCATCCAGACTATCCCACCGTGTCTGATTGTAGCCCAGCCACCATCGTGTCAGGTACTCCTTCTCCTCGGGCCCGTAGGGACGTCGAAGAATCGTGAAGAGAACAATCCATCGCAAAGCCCACCAACAAAAGCGAACAATGTGGTAGGGTAAAACGACCAGTTGAACAACAAGCGTATTGCGAATACTAGGTGGTCCACAATCACCTCTGAATGAGGAGTCAAAATGAAGTTCATTTAATGCGGAAAGGAAGGAGAGGAGAAAAAAGCGATGCAAAAAGTTACCGAAGCTCAAAGTTCTCAGCTATGATAGAACGAATCACCGCTTCCTCATGAATTTTCACCTCGTCTCTGGTAAGTCGACGCCCCACCTTTTGCTTATCAATATGAAAGCGTTTTGCAGCAATAGCCATCTCTTTCGCCTTGGTTCGATATTTTGGATCGCGAGCAAGATATGTGAGGGCTTGGCTATGTTTTGTTCTTTGACTTATGTACTGCAAATAAACAACACATGTACTGCTGCTTTCGTGGATCAGGCATAAAGAAAAGCACTCACTTGAATGGCAGACAAAACCAATACAGTGGACAGAAAAACCAGCCGAACGTCGATTTTGGGAGAGTATCTTCGTTTATAGTAGCGATAGTAGTGGTAGTACATTTCGGTGGGGTGGTCTAGCATGTACTCATACTCCTGCCTTTGTTCTGAATCACGTAAAATCTGCAGTTAAAGGAACTTAGAGAGATGTCATAGGGGGCACACCTCATAAGCTGTTGCAATCAAGCGAAATGCCTCCTCAGATTTGACCTTTTCCTCAGCAGATTTCTGTCGGTCTGGATGAAATTCCTTCGCAAGGCTTCGATACGCTCGCTGAATAGCAGTAATATCTGCATCCCGACTAACTCTCAACACTAAAAGGTAAACGCAAGGCAGTATTATGACGCATTTCCAGATAAAAGGGTGTAATAAATAATTGGAAGGGAAAGGTATTTAAGACCCAAAAATAAGCATAAAATGACTTGAAATCTGCAATGAATGGCAGGGGATTTCAATGAGTAAAACTATTAATCGGAACCAAAATCATCACATACACAAAAAAATAAAGGCATATTAAATGCCAACAAACTGACTTAAAAAGTGCCGAAATATGCCACAACATACACATTCTTTAACAAAAGAGATCACTCAAATCTATTTTAGCAGCAAAGTAACATTTAAAGAAATCAAAAAAGCCTTAAATAATAATCCAAGTCTAAAACCGTTAGTTTAAAGATTTTTCGGGGGAGTAAAACATGGAACGGTGTGAAATAGAGCATGCATGCATGCAACAAATCGTTGGCAAAATTATTTTAAACGAACCATCAAAACATGACCGTTCTCCACAATAAATTCCTGACACCTGTGCATCTACGGTACACGAGAGAAGAAAGAGTAAGATTCGGAAAAGTAACATACAGGTTAGAGAAGGGATGTGGGCTAAACTTCCTTCTAAAGTTAATTTTATATTAATGTCCAAAAGTGGAAATCTTTCATGGTGCCAAGAAAAACGCTCGAGTGTAATGGGGAAAGTGCAAAGACTAATATTTTAAAAACCAAACTAACTTGGCCTTAGAGCAAGAATTTTGTAGGAAGTATAAGTTAATCAGCATTTAGCAGGTAATGTAGTCTCAGCTCGGTTAAATGCAACAATCTAACAAACATTTGCTGATGAATGTGATGCTTATTAAATAGTAGTAGGCAGCCATCAAGCACCACGACTAGTACAATACAACCCCCGCGACAGAGGATGGCCAACAGGAGACCCAAACATATCGCTGCCCCACCCACCACGTACTACACCTATCTAATCTGATTTGATGCACCAAAACCATCAGAGAAAAACACAAAGCACTCCTGCCTCGAAAAATATCATGTTGACTACTAAGCTGTTTGAGTCGACCGACACCTCAGCGGCGAATTCAGTTTGGGATGGCATCGCTGAAGCATCAGGGATCTTCGACCGATTCATCCGACGGTGATGCGGTAATTATTGTTCAAATTAAGTCCTGGTTTTGTTCGTACCCTAAAATCAGTCCCGTTTAGTGGGCGTCGTCGAGAAAAAGCTCCAACAAAAAGAGACCTCGCCTTGAACACCGCTCGAGTGATCCAGAAGAAGGTGAAATCCCCAGCGATGCGTTTGACGATGACGAGGACGATGGCTTAGATGACGACTTATATGGTGGTGAAGAGGATAAACAACGTTTATTAAAGATGAGTGAAAAAGAAAGGGAGGAGGAGCTTTATCGCAGGAGCGAACGCCGTGAAGCCATGAAGGTTTGAGTTAACTCAATTTTTAACGGTGTCGCAGATTCGAAGGGATGTCAAAAAGAGACTGAAGGAGAAGAAAGAAAAGGAAAAAGCTGAACGCAAAAATAGGGAAGGCTCACGGGACTTAGTAAAGGAAAAATTGTCTAAGCCAATTAAGAAGAGCTCCGCTTACGCCAATGTATACAGTTCGGATAGTGATCAAGGGAGCAGCTCAGAGGATGAATCAATCAGAAGCGGTCTTCGGGACCGAAAACTCACCCTGGCCATGCAAAAGGCATCTACCTTTCTTTGCGTTCTTGATGTTTGCATATAGGAGGGGCGGTCTAAAAGATTACAAGAACTTGCCGACCGTCGGAAGGAGCTAAAAAGCAAAAAGAAAGTCGTTTATTCTGGTTCTGATGATGAGCGAGTGGAATCTCATCCACAGTCTAAACATCATTCCCGTAGGGGTGTTTATTCCACTTCGTCGTCGGATTCCGATTCTAGTCGCTCCGTGATTGAACAATCTGCCCAAAAAGGACGAAGGTGAGGGTCAATTATTCCCTTTTTAAATTTTTTAATGCTTAAATCCCTATTGCTTTGACTCGTGTTCGCTTTCACAGCACCTCCAGTTATTCTCGGTCATCTTCCACTCCATCAGGTGACTCCAGTGACGACGACCGCGGCCGTAGCCGTTCGCCAGAGGTTGAGTATATAACAACGCTTGAACAACTCTCTAAAATCCGGCTTTCGCGTTTTAAACTGGAAAAATGGGTTCACATGCCTTTCTTTGATGTATGACCTCCTATCTCCCTGTTCGTGTACATTCATCTACATACTCTGATCAGTTACTCTTCGCTGCACTTTTAGAGTCTTGTGAAGGGTTGTTTTGTTCGGATTCACATTGGTCAGCGTAGGAATGTTCCTGTCTACAGGTGTGGAGAAATCGTTGACGTGAAGGAGGTGGCTAAACCATACGATCTGGGCAAAACAAGGTAATTATGCGAACTCACCGTTTTTTTATTGAATTTGAATCTCCGTTAATGCCCTGCTTTGTATTAGTGACTTAGACTGTCTTCAGAAGAGTTTAAATGTTAATCAAGACAGTCTTAAATTGATTCCCACTTTTGCCTTTTAGAACAAATAAAGGCATTGTTATCCGACTGGGCAAAGATCAGCACACTTTCCGTTTGATGTTCGTGTCTAACTCGGAATTTTTGCCGGTGGAATTTGAAAGTTGGAAAAAGTACTCAAATCAGGCTGGTATCAAGCCACCCACGACCTCATTCATCGCTCAAAAAGCTGCCGAGATCCACAAGTGCTTGACTAACCCCATCAGCGATGAGCGCGTTGTCGAACAGGTGAGCACTCTTCTCATAATTTCTCGTGGTAGCATATGTGTGAGCCTTTCATGTCTGGTTTTTAATAGTGAATCCGCTTTTAGATTATTCAATCCAAGCGGCGTTTCCAAAAACTTCCCGTCAATTTTGCTCTGAAGAAGGCAGAATTGCTAAAGCAGCGTGAATTAGCGAACGAAAGTAACGACACAGATGCCATACATCGGATAGATATGGAGTTGGATGAGCTTGAAACGCAAGCAGAGCGAATTGAACGACGTCGTACCATTGGATTTAAGGCTATTTCGTCCATCAATCAGCGGAACCGCGCTCTCTCCTTGAAACAAGCTGAGGAGGCAATCTTGAAGGAAGCCAGAGAGACGGCGGAGTCGCATGAAGTTGATCCATTCACGCGAATCCAATCAAAACCCGTGATTGCTACTAAGAGCTATCTTGAACGTCTGAGAAGCATGAGAGTATGTTCCCGTAAACAGATAAAAGTGACTTAATCCCTTTCTCTAGTGAAATATTTCTCATTCTAGAACGGAATACCTGACGACAATGCCGGTGATGGGGAGGATGGTGCTGGAGCGAAAGGGCAATCCGAATCCGGATCGCAAATGAACACAAATAAAGAGTCCAAACCATCCAAACTTAATTCACAGCCACCTAAACCTCCTGAAGAGTCGTTGCACGACATCCACGACTTCGAAATCGACATCAATGTCGAGGTGAATGCTAACAGCAATGGGGCAGGTATCGAAGGACACGACACAGGAGCGCACCGATCCGTAACAGCTCCCATTGTGTCTATGCACGGGTCGACAACAACTAGCAATGCGGATCAAACGAATAGCGATAAACCCAGTCGCCGTTTCCTCAACCTTCAAGAGTACAAGAGGCGCCGAGGGCTTATATGAGGCTGGTGTTTCTGTCTGTACATAGTTTACTGACGACCTATTAACGTTTCATGATATTTCGATATGCAGTCAAAGTCTCTCATTAGAAGTAATTTTATAAGCAAATAAATTGCTTTTACTGATTTTTACCAGGGTATAAAAGGACACCGGGCAGGTCCACCAGGCGGTCTCTACATCTAGAAAAAGTGGGCTAAAAGTGCACGGTTTATGTATTCACAGAGACTCTGATCGAACCATCCACAAAGAGGGTCTAAATGTAGCGGAATATGACGTCCTTCGGGTTGAGGATCATTCTTGGTTCGATCTTGACAGAACAACGCAGGAGGTAGGAGAGCATTTGCTCGCCATACCCAATAAGGAAATATATCTCGTTAGCAGAAAGACGATTTGATAAATTAAAACATATGTGCACCATGTTAGCTTGCCGTCGAATTATTATCTACAGGAAGGTGACGTTGGAAAAAGCCCAAATTACTTCACTAAGTATATGGGTAGGAAAAGTTCCTCGAATAAACAGCCGAATGAGAGAATCGTGACACGTTACAATACCAGTGTAGTGATCCTCATTGTGGAGATTCGACGCATTCCAGGAGTTCCAGGATTTAAGAACGCCAATTTGGTGGGGTTTCTTAGCCTGCTCGTATGTCAAGGGTTCTGACATGTTTCGAGTTCTACGGACTACACCAGATCTGGTGTTCTTCAGTAAACATGATGATGTGTAGATGGTTCGAGGGAACCGCAATACTTCTGCGCAACATCGAAGATGAATCAATGGCACCAACATAGCAAGAACGGCAAATTCACAGATGATTGGTTGCACGCAACGAGTTGTAAGTTTTCATTGATAAATCGGTTCACTTAAAAAACTAGAAGGCATATCTGGTTAATTGTGAGCAAAAAAGGCCAAATGTTCTAAGATGCATAAAATAAAGCGCTGTTAAAATTTTACAAAGTGGACTGCTTAGAAAACATATAGCATAAAACTAGCGGGATACTACCCTCAGCAATAAAATGCCCTTTTCTCTAATAAGTCAGGCAATGACGATTTAAGCATCATGTCACCTTGCTTTCAGAGATGTCATTACACCGATTTCAAAGGCATTATTTGTGAATCAATTGAGCTAATGCTGCACATGAGAGACAATTTGATGCATCGAATTTACGGGCATATTTGTTAAACATCCATGTATATTTTGTCGAAGAGGGTGATTAAAGAAGTTATCCAACATTGCCCTTTGCCGTTTCGAGAATCTCATTCCGAAGCCCTTAACGCTACGTCAGATTTCGATTGCCAATATAATTTTACCACTTAATGGGAAATTTATTCGTCATTGCTACTTAAACATAGATGCAATGCTTTGTATGTTCGAACTGCCGGTTTCGGTCACTTGGGTTGCACATCGTACTAACCGGTTGGCTTGCCTCCAGGCCGTGCCAACAGTCCCAAAGCCCTCTGTTTCCAGAATGTATATTCTGTCCTAGTGCTATGCCTTCTTTTAGCTTAGAGGAAGCCTCAGGATGCTACACTGCTGGCAGCGGAAAGCGCACCCGACTTCGATGGATTTCTATCATGATCCATACAGCTTGTGGCAAACTTTGGCGGTGTGAAAGAAGTGCATGTGCTACAGATGGGAGAACCCCTGCCATCCCATAACAGAAGGGTCGAGATCGACGTCCGCCTTTGGCATCTACCCCGCCCTCGTGTTCTGCAAGAAGGCTACTAACAACCGAAGAGACACTAGCCATTAACTCCAAGTCCAGTGGAACTGTTAAGAGAAATCAGCGACGTTGTGGTCAGGCATCCTCCATAGGTTCTGTCCCCTGTTCTTCGTCAACTCGCCTATCTTCGTCAAAGTGCCTATCTATAGATGTAGAATGTGCAGGATGTCATTCGATAGCATAGTTTTATGCTTTGCACACTTGGTTTTTGTGCATCACGTTCCGATGAGGCCCAATCGCCCAATTTGCCCAGAGTTCTACGATACCCTCCCGTTCCTTTTACGGCGCTCGAATCTCAATGATTGGGACGGTTAGCTCGTGGGTGCTTCCCACAGCACTGATCATTTTTAAATGGCTGATGTGGGAGGCTTACCGAGGGGCTGTGTAATACTTTGTATTTTCGAACTGTCAGTTTTGGTGACTTGGGTGGCCATATTGCACTAGCCGGTTGGCCGGCCTCCGTGCCGTGCCAACAGCCCCCAAACCCTCTGGTTCCAGAATATATATTCTACCCTAGTACTGTACCTTCTTTTACCTTAAGGGAAGTCTTGGGACGCTACAATAGTACTTTCATCGAACAATTCTTTCCTCTCACTAACAATCTTATGGAGATTAACAGGCAACAATTCGTCTTGCATCCAAAGCGGCGCCTTAGTCTCCTACAGGGTTGTATTAGCCTGAGTAGACATTTGACGAAAGCAATTGCCTGCGACGGACCATTTCAAATTGAATTTTTGCTCTAGGTTTTTTGTCAGAAACAATTTCCTTGTTGCAGAATTATAACGACAACAGTTTCTCTGCTACTGGTTAAGCGAGCCGCCTTCAACACGATCTATTAGTCTCAATATCATGAGAGAAGAATTATTAATATTGCACAATTGTAATTCATGTTATGTATTATTAACAAGTTACAATAACTTTTAGATTTATAATCAAGCCGTAACGAATAGTTTGCTCATTGTCGTAACCGATTATAATGCATTTTGATAAAAGAAAATAATTTCAGTCTAATCTTTTCCTAAAAATCATGAACCCGTACGAGTCTATGATAAAATGCCGGGGAATGTACTTTTTTCTCAAATAGGCCCTACGGTTCCGGTTAGCTGAATTATCTCTCATTCAAGGCAGACGCCGCATGTCTTTCTGCAAATTGGAATGGTGGAGCTCGGATAGTGCTTGCAATAGCCACTTTGTTTCAGAGTTTTGCAATTCTTCGAGGTATCTTTGCATGGACCTAAAAGAAGCGAAAAGTGCATTAAGTCCTTAAACATCCTCCAATTTTAAGTCTGATTTTCTATGTAAGGTTCCCATGCTTTTCCTTTTACAAATCCCTTCGCTCTTTCCGCATTACACTGGGATAGCATATCATCTTCTACCAAACGGCCCTGGCCTAAGAGACTTCCAAAATTTAATGTCTAAAGAGACAATCAACGAAATTATTACTTCACTACGTCATGCATGAAGGAGGGATTGTAAAAGGCAACAGTCCTGGAAAAACAGGGATACGTTTCCCGTCCCCTTGGCAACCGACGTGAATTGGCCTGTGAATATGAGTGAGAACAAGCTCAAATCAGCCCCAAGTATATAAATTTGCTTGGTTACGTTGGCGAAGGGTTAAGTATGGACCGACGTACCTAGTAACTGAACATCTCTAAGCTATGCTATAAAACTCAGGTGTATCATTTGACGGGCCAAAAACTTACCACAGTTTTTGCAAATGTTAGGACATCGTTGAAAGATAGAGGCACTCCTGCAGTACGATCGGTACTTGGGGCATTCGCCTGGAGAATCACCATTTTGGCATGCTTCTAAGAGAGCTTCTTTCAGATTTGCATCTTTGGGCCTTACATTCGGTGGAGATTTGGTTACATTCGTCCCGAATTTTGGCGGTTCGTTCCTAGTTGTAGTCCTGTCAGCAGGTGAATTGGTGGTGGCCGTCTCTAACGGTAAACAATGGGAGAGGGGAGGGATGAGAGGCAGATTCGACATCAATTTGCTATAACTTGATCACATAAACAAAAAATCGTTGCTGATACACCACCTTGGACTTTTGTTTATCTATGCCTCGACGTTAGCGGGCAATTTAGTTTTCACCTGTTGTGCTACTTTAGTTAGTCAGTAATCAGTTCCCCACACTACAACAGCATAGGAAACAGCCAGGTAAACTGTATCAAGAAGCCCTATAGAACCCACTAGTGCACACAAAAGTCAAGGCAAAAGTTCTCTCATACTAGGAACCACCGTGGTGGTCTCGGTCTGGCAGAACCCACAGATCGCTCTGCACTGCCTCTCCATCCATGATTTGTGAGTAAGGCACATTCTTCGAGAAGCAAAGAGCCTACAATTTTGGGTACCATAGTTATTTTTACAGGTGTTAGGCGCTTTTGTTGTGAAGCCTCTCGTTGTCGCCGTCTTCATTGTTGTGCTCGGAGTGGGTGTCGTAATATCCGCCCCATATCTAAATGGAAACGTACTTGTGTGAAGTACGCCCAATCCCTAAATGGTTATTTGCGTACACTCTTTAAGAAATTACAGCAGAGTAAAATCAGACCAGGGATAATACAGGCGTACCTCCTGGCGTTGGTACAAAGACCGCAAGACTTGGCACAATTAAAGTGCATCCACAATTTGTTGCTAGTACATTTGCCCTCCTTGGCCCAGGCTTCACAATCAGAGGGATACAAGTATTGGTCTTTGCATTCATCACTTACACTAGAATCACTTTTCGTTAAATTGCAATATCCGCAGCTCTCAGGACACATCATTTTCATGTAACCGGATGTCTTGACGCAATGTCCTACACGTGCCCAATAGATACAATTTTCTTGGCGGTCCTTGCATCTGCAGAGTAAAATGGATTATCTGTACGACACCATGAATAGGCCATTTGGGGTCTTCCAGCTTAGTGAAAGAAGATGGTGAAGATGATAGAACGATTTATCTCTTGGGGGGAGGGGGGGGCGGGTAAGGAGTGGGTGGTTTGTTTATCATGCAGTTTTATAAACAATGATATCACTCGGTCAGAATGAGTGTGGCTATGCCGATAAAAAGTTTTCTAGACACATTAATTTACACCAACATTTAAAACATTCGCGTTGGTGAGGGAGACATAAGCGAATTCCCTTATTTAAAGCAAAAATTGGCAAACGTCTTCCAAATTGGGATGAGTGTGCCATGCAATGTGGTTCAGCTACTTCACAGCTCTTACGCAAGTGACGACATCACCACAGCGGAAAGGGTATGCTTATAACAAAATCCACAGGTTTTACGGCAATAGGCAGTCATGAAGCTGGCGTTGCGATAGCATTCCAGACGATCGGCCAATTTTCGACAATCAAATTCCCCATGGATGTCCACACATCGGCGTTGAGAAAATTCTTAATATAAACAAGTTTATGTAAGGCTGTAAAACACATAAAACTGGTAGTTTTAAAGGTAATTGTCCAGTACCTCCTGGTGTTTGACACTTGCAGAATTTATCGATGTACCCCGGGAATGGGCAGTTGGGTTGGATGTTTTTGCATTTATCTAGAGTATTAGCCAAGCATCCGTCAGTTTACAAAAAAACAGATTCGTTTTTGCGTCTAATCACTAACCTTGGCAGTGATAATGAAGATTTACGATTCTTGCGTCCCAGAATGAAATATCCTTAACGTAAACATCTGTCAAAACATGTTTCATTTTTTCGTCCTTTACAGCAATTGGTACTTTGTCGGCATAAACGGAAAATGACTGAATGAAAAATAATATGCAGAGACATTTATTAGCGGAAGACGCTTTTTTACTTATAATTATGCTTTCCTTATTTTTTATCTTGTATTGGTAGTAAATTGCCCTAGTTGCAGAAGTGTTCGATTCTAAATGGATCACAAAGCGTATAAAGGAAAAAAAATTCATGGAAAACTATTTGTGCGCATTGATTTTAGACCTTGAGAGTAACGCGCTCGTTACTGTACTTCAGCTGCACCTTCTCCTGTGAAATTTCGAGGGGTGGTGAATCATAAAAGCTTAATTTCAACAATGCTTTACTTTAATTTTTGCATTTGATATTGAAGTATGCACATAATTAGAACTTACAGACCGACCGTAGTGCATTATGGATTGCAAGTCGTAAGGAGAGTCATATGTGTGTAGATTCTCTTTGGTCTTTTTGGTGAAGAATAACTTGAAATTCTCTGGTACGCCGGCATCATTGACATGGAGGTATTTGTCTCTGTCAGCACGAGTATGCTCGTGATCAAGGCCCAGTACATGACCCAATTCGTGCAGATATAATCCGTACTATTTTGTGTGGCAAATAACGGAACAAATTTAAGTACTTTAATTTTGGAGCATTTAAAGATGCGTATCTACAATATCAATTATAAACTTACGAAGCGACACCCATTTTCAGACAGAGTGACCGTTTGCTCCCCTGGAATGCCTTTAAAGCCCATGTATTCGGAAAAACAGCTGAATAAAAGAAAGTAGTTGCACATTTAATTGCTAAAACACTCACCCACTTCCATCTGTTATGCGTATCCAGCTCCTATCACTTCGTTGATAAGGTCGAAATCGAACGCAGGTCTCATTATTCCACACCTCGATTGCGGTCGCAAGTTGTTTTAATTCTTCCCTTTCTATGAAAATGAAGGCAATATTTATCAATGAAATAGGATAAATGGGGTAGTTGCTAATAAGCAGTATCCAACATACTGAACACAGATTTATCGATGATGTAAGGGATAACACTCTCAGGCCAGGAGAGGGCATTGACAGGAATGGCGGCTCTTTTTGTGCGAATCAACGGTGGCTCCTCACATTTTACAAGCACTACTGTCACAAGAAGGAAAGTTAGCCAAGGACTCCGCATTTGGTCTAAAATACAAAAGCGGCGATTAATACCACAAAAGTGCCCAGTCAGTAGGGTGAACTCGATGACGGAATGGATAAAAAGGGGTGCGTATTAAGGCATGCCATTGTACATAAAGTAGGGATGGGTTTGGAGAAAAACTAACCTAAGCCCAAATATATTAAGACGCTCTTGTTCTCCTCACGAGATCCTTAAATCCCATCGGTAGCGCTGCGTATATATAGGTGTGCAAGACTATCCGCACACACACGATCACCTTCGTGTCCATTTGACGATCTGAACGAAAGCGTTGTGCACTTGCGAACCCTCGGAGTGTGCCGGCAGATTGGGTAGCTAATGCATCGACACGATGTAAACAACGTACAGCGGTCATCCGCCATTGAATCCTTTTATTACTACGCCAATGCGTCAAGAAGTCAAGGCACTTGACAAGGCCTCAGTGTCCTAACGTCATTTGCGGTCTTGTCAAGCTGTAAAAAGTAAAATTTGACTAGCTATTTGGATTAACGGGAGGACTAATTCGGATAAACTAATCAACTTGAAAAACTTATGCACAATTTCTCGAATTAAGAATTATACACTAACTAGTTAACTGATTGTCTCACTTTAGTTACTATAAGCTTATCAACTTTCGCTAGAGGAGAACAAATTGTTTACATAGTTAAGCGCGAACACTGCCGCCAAAATATCTCAGTCGCTGAATAAACAAAAAAAAAATTTCACCATAATCGAAAGGAAAGCTAAAAATATTTACATTTAGGGTGGACAACTTGTTTTAGCAACGTTCGCATGATGATGTCTTCAGTTAGTTCTGATGCATTGTCACACTACTAGCGAAAAAGATATCTTCTTCAAATGTGCTTTGTAGGCTCGGGGGCGGGAGGGCGAAATGGACGTTTTTAAAGGGGGGGGGGGTATGGTTCTTCTAACCTTGTCAGGCCCTTTTACTAACTCACCTTAATGCGCTATTTACTATTTAATCTAAAGCATTAACAATACCTATTAACACCCAAGCTTCTTTTATCGGAGGTAGTTAAAGGGAAGAAAAAAGAAGTAAGAAATCCCCACAATTAGCATGAAATAGTGGCCCAATCAATTAAGTTAGCTACTGAATAAGCAGATTGAGAGTTCAAGTTGTGGCTAAGTGTTTGTCTGAGTGCTGACTTCGATTTGAGTCACGTTGATCATGCCGGGCGGGCCGGACTATGAGCTATGCCTACAAACATTCTTTTGATGATTGCAAAATATAGGTGTCCTACTCAAATATTACGTCTTCAAGATAGGGTCAAACCACTGCACAAGTGTTACGAAAATTTAGCGCAGTTTTCTTTAGAAAAGCAGAGCTGCAAATAAAGATGGATGGCTGAGAAACACCAGCAATTTGTAATACTTTGTTTGTACGAACTGCCAATTTCAGTCACTTGGGTAGCCATATTGTACTAGCCGGTTGGCCAGCCTTCGGGCCGTACCAACAGCCTCCGAGCCCTCTGTTTCCAGAACATATATTCTGCCCTAGTACTATGTATTCATTTACCTTAAAGGAAGTCTCGGGACGCTACAACTTGTAACCAGAGTGACTCAAGTCAAGTGTGGAGTTGCGGAAGCCGATTTTTTGCCACATAAGGCAAAAAAAGGTTTTAAAGGTGAAATCGAAGTCATGTATTTTCGCACTCCTGAACGTAAATATTATTGATATATTTTAATGCACGAAAACATCTTGGTCCTCAAGGCCCGATAGACTCATTATTTATAAAACAAATTTTTCAAAATCCTAGCAATTTTTTGGAGTTTACTAACTGGCCGAATTAGTACTTTAATGTCATGGTACACTCGATAATGTAATCGTGTAACAACTTATTTAATGTTAAGAGTTGCATCATCTGCTATAGCTTGCAATTAAAACCAGGCAGAAAAAATGTGCTTTTTGTAAGTATTTAGCTCAATTAAGTTTTAAATGTTAATTGTTTTGATGCCCACTTTTGCATTGAAAGGTTAGACATGCATAATTTGAGCGTGATCTCCCTTTTTCCGATTGGCTGCAGATGGGGAAGATTCGAGCCAGAAAGGTTTTTAAAAATCCCAACCACTTTTTTGAGTTTTGGCTAGCTAACCTGGCAAAGGAAGTTCGAAATGATTCATGGAGGGTGTCTAGAGTCTATTCACATGTTTGTCTAAGCAATACTTATGTTTATTTGCTTAGGCATTGTCTTCGCTTAGAAAATACCCTATCAAACTCAGCTCTGGTAAAGAATGTGAGATTCTTAGTGGATTTGGTCCAAGCATTTGCAAAATTTTGGACCAGAAATTGGAAGAGTTTGCTCGCATGCATTCTCTTCCTATTCCGGAGGCTCTTGCTTTGGGGAACAGGCTATCAAACGCTGAGCTCCACAGGCGTTGCATACCGAAGGTGAGGTTGTGTTTTAAGGACATTCTAGTCACTTTTAATTTTTTTACAATTATCGGACAGATATTTTTTGCATGGTTTACCTCGACGACTTTTTCGATATTTCTTTGTCAACCGGATCGCTCTGGTTTTTCTTGTGCCTGCTCCTGTAGTTTTTTGTGCATTTGCTTTCTTCCGATTGCCTTATTTTAATGTGAGTCTTCATTTTTAAATTTTTTTAAGTACAGTTTGATGGTAGGTAGAAGCTTTGTTTACCGACTCGGAAATTAAGACGCTCCGCCTGCGCAAGCATCTCCACGTGTCCGCGCACCTGTGAATTCCGTGCAAAACAATCCCAGTCCACATTTCGTATCACCTACCGCTGAGATTGAGGTGCTGCCCTACCAACCATTCTCACTAATCAAAGATATTCCCACCCCAGCTGTTTCAAGTACTGTTCCAGTGGATCCTCTATCATGTGAAGGTGACGCTTCTCCTTCCGACTATCTCATTGGTCGTGCCTACGCCATCATTTTGCTTATAGATGTTCGTGAGACGTTTGGGTACGTGTTTTAATATGCATTTTGCGCAGTTGGCACCCACTTTTCAATTACAGAATGCCGAAGGTAAGGGAAATTATGCGAACACAGGCGGTGGAATGGGAAGCTCGTAGTCTTCCCGTTGGAGACTTTGTTTGGATAGCCCGAGATGTCAGGGGTCAGCTCTCCTGTTTACTCATTTACTCCTTCAGTGTTTTGGATGCTTACCGCCTGAGGTGATTTTATTTCCTCCATTAAGGACCTACTAAATGTGAAGAGATTGTCCTGAGTTTGGTCATCGAACGCAAGCGGGCAGACGATCTTGCCTCAAGCATTGTCGACGGTCGTTTTCTGGAGCAGAAAGTAAAGCAGTCCTTACACCTTTTAAGTAGGCAGAGAATATGGTATGTGATGAAAGCTAGCATAATAAGTGATTGTTTTTTCTTCTTAGGGGAGAATGCAGAAGTTGGGCTTTCGCAAAATGTACATTTTTGAGGAGTGCAAGTCTATGTACAACCTTCGCATATCACACGAAACACTTTTACAGGCGATGGTGAATGCTCAGGTACCGCCAAGTCAGTAGAAAGCACTTCGATTCTAAGCTTGGTGCTCTGTAACAGGATTGTTTTTGGCCCTCTTAGCTGATAGATGGATGTGATTTCATCACTTGCACCAGCAGTGAACAGTGCGCGGTATATCTAGCCTCAATAACTCGTCTCCTAATCACCAAATCTCAGGTAAATCCTCTCAGCTTTTGAGGTGTTGAAGTCTCTTATTTGAAACGTGTATTAGCCCATGATACTCCAGCTTAACTGTGCTGTGTACTCCGACGGACGCCGACCTCGAGAGGCATTCGGTGGCGCTCGGCTGTGGGGTATTCCCTGGACTGAATACGTCAATCTGGGCAAGAAGTCACCTGCGCTGCCATTGCGTGAACAATTTGGTCGTCATCTCCTCCAAGTTAATTCGATCACTGGCTCTAAGGCGGAAGATATTGTTACTGTGTTTCCCACTCCGAAGAGGTGAGTTGGTTTTCATCAACTTAGTCGCGCACTGGTTGTCTTCCTGTATGAATCTCGCGCTAATGCAATATGACGCGCTCTCTCACTTTGAGCCGCACTGGTAAAGGCTTTTGCTCTAGTACTCGTCAACTGCTTCTCCTCAAAGCTATGAGTTCATTTTACTGTCACTTTGTAGCCTCTTCGTCGCGTACGACAGTCTTTCCACGGAGGATGAAAAGAAGGCAATGCTGATGCGATCCAACCGATCCTCGCGTCTCAAGTATGTAAAATGCTTTGGAGTCTCCACTTAATCCATGCTCTAGCAACCGATTTTTCTCATACTCTTATTCACTCACCTAGTGCACATTAGAATTGAGTATTTGGCTCGGCTATGAATAAGGTTGCATGAAGATCCGTCACTCCAATTCACCTCTCATGTTGTCTGCTTCTTTCTTATCCCTGCGTGGTTGCGACTGCTTTAGCGTTCCAACTTGGCGAGACGGAGGAATTTGTACCTCCAAAATTGTTAAAGTTAGCTTACCTCTGGGGTAATAGCTTGTGCACACTATGGCATAAGGATCGCTAGCTAGGTAGATATAAATGACAATGGACTCCTTGAAGTTGACATCTTGTTGATTGATTAGCGAATACTCACTTCCTTCCCATTTTTAGGTCAATCAACAAGAAAACCAGTGAAATTATTTACCACCTCTACAATGCTCGGTGAATAAAAGTCGTGGCTTTATACCTATTTTACATCTATGCTGTTACAAATAATGGGTTTGGGTACTTGTTGGCAATCTTGCCTGGGCAGATCGCACTCATCCACTTTATCACATCAAGACGTGGCAGTGGACTTGGCGTTCACCGTTGGGCTCAACTTCTTTGAAGTCTGCACTTTTACGGGCTACTTTGTTTCTTACCCTTTAAAATTGATACCCTTTTGACTTCAATGCGGCTAGCGTCTTAATTATAGGGGTTAAATTCATTTTTTCTTGTCGCTACTCCCGAGCATCCTAGTAATTAAGGAGTCCTCGGAAAGCAAAATAGGCATATTGACTAAAAGCAGTCCTTTATAAGACGATAAATCTAGAAAAAGTTAGTGCCATAAGTTTGATAGCCTTTATACACATCCACAGAGTCGGCCTCTTCTCAGGCATTATTTTCAGCTCTATTTTCTCCATTTTGGGCCACCATGCGGTTACTCAGAACCTGGCGGAAATTGCGGTAGGCCTCGGTTTCGGGAAGATTAAGACGAAGGCTCTCGTTATTTTCCAATTTGGGTGCAGGAGTTGGGATGATAGGCTTTGGCGTTGGTTCAATTAGCTCCACTTCCTTCTCTTCCGCCCTCTCCTCCACTTTTCTCTCCTCTTCCTGCACGGGTATTGCTTCGCTAAGACTGGCCACGGAATCGGGAATTTTATTAACTGATAGTCGTTTGATTGGTGATGGTCTCACTATTAGCAGGTCACCAACCTCACTGTCCGCCTTGGAGTTGCCCTCATCCCTACTGGGGATTCGGTACTGTGGTACCTGGCTACCGACGTCAGAGATTGAAACGGGATTGGGCCTTCGTAGCACATGCACCACTGAGCCCCGTCGAATGTTGTAATCACCCAGCCTAACATTGTCCTCCATCAGCCAGGAACCGTAGCTAAGTGCCTGCAAGGTGACAGGAATCTTTGTAGCATCCTCAATAGACCACTTCAACTCGGAGACGAGGTCATTTCTATTCACGTGACGTTTGATCATTAATCCACCGGGCACTTTGACATAGATCCTGAAGTTGGGCTCAAAGTTCAATGGGAGGGAAAGCGTTACCTCCGATTTATCGTGAATGCCATAGTGTTGTTCAAGTAACCTTCCATCCTCAAGAATGTGCCCGTTGTAGGTCAATGTCTGCTTTTCAGTTGGAATGTGGTGCGTCTCCTCGATGATGTCTCGCAAACGTCTCACACTCATGTCATTTTGCATGGAGACGTTGAGTAGCTTTCGACCCTTGTATAAAATGGTTATTTTCATGTCTGCCAAGATGAGAGAAAAGACAAAGGGTGGTGCTGTATATGCCGTCCTTATATAACACTGAGTATGTGTGCTCTCGGTGCAGCAATCAGCTTCTCAGTGTAAGTGTGTGCAAAAAGTGTTATGGTCTGTGTGATTAATCATTGAGGCACTCAATCAACGCGCCTGCCTCAACACACCAATACCACTGGCATGCTAGTAAGTCTGTTGATGCGAGTACTTCACTTCCCGCCGCCTCAGAACTTGCTGCTCATTTGGTAGCGGTGAATTGTGATAAATGGTTCATAAAAACTTAAATTGACACTCATGCATACTAGAAGGGGGGTGTGAAATTTTGGAGCTACCGGTAACGAGGAGGCATTGGACTGCAAACGTGTTGGAGGGCAAGCGATTGCAAGCGAGGCCTTCCAAAGAAACAGTCAGGAAGGGTGATTTAGTGGGCAAGTGGAGCGAGAGACATCGCATTACACATTTGGAGGAATTGAAGTAGTGGAGAAGGAGGGTTTGGTGGTGATTTTCGGACCCAACTTACTAGGGATACGTCATTCTTGTAGCTAAGTCGAGATTTTTGCGCAAATAAGTTCTTAGCAAGCGCTTTTGTGTTTTTTTTACTAGGTTATTCACCAGTCTGTTTAACATGCTCTGAGAAATGGCGAATGCACACAAAGAAATCGAGATTTTCTTTTAAAAATTTTAAGCACTTAGTTGAATTTACTCTTTGGCATGGTGAATGCCGAAAAGTACTGCACTCTAGCATTTGTGTAGGCGTCCTGCCTACTCGAAGCCGTCACACCAATGAGCACCAAAGCTTTGAGACTTGCCTTCAAGTGACATCGAGCAAAGTGTGAGTGAGTGAGTGAGTGGTGTAGTTGGGTAGTCACAAAGTCTCTTCATTGTGCATTGCACGCTCCGAGGTAAGTCTAAGTCCCCTAAGCTAAAAGGAACGAGGAGACAAGAAGCCCAGCAAAGAAAATCAACTTTCCCCCTGTTACATAAAATAATCTGAAGAGATTTATTAGTTAGAAGCACCTCCCTTACCAATGATTGCCTGTTGTTAGCTAATTACTGCGTTTTTACAAATTTGTACTAATCTATCTTGCATTAGTGATACACATTAGAGGCGATATTACCGAATGGAAAAATTACTTATGCGATTAACTTCTTATTCTAAAGGAGTATAAACTATTTTGCACCCGTCAAAAGTAGGGTTCATATTAGTGGAAAGTTAGCAGAATATTTTAAGAAGCAGTTAGTGTTGACGCTTTAAGAGACGCGAGGATCCTTGACCCATTAAATAAGCGCATTTATGTCTCAGAGCTCAATAATCTTCTTCCATTAGAGCGCCTTTATCGTTTGTAATACGCGATGGCACACTCGGAGCACCTCAAAATATTCACTTAAGGCTCCAAATCTGAAAATTTACACTTCATGTTTGCTTTAGCTCAACAATGCACCTCCACCTGACAATAGTGCACCGGGAAAGAAATGTTGTTTTCGTTTACATGAGTGACAGCAACTACGTTCTGCGGGTGAAGGAATACATCACCGAGGTGACTGATATCCCAGTTGGAGCTCAGAAGTTGTCCTTCGGTGGGATAGAACTGCAGAACAACAAGAAATTGAAAGACTACCATCTTCCTGTAAATGCTGGCTTACTACTTACCTTGTCACAAGGCTACGCTCTCAGATACCAAGTCTATGTAAAAGTGTCTTTCAGGAAGAACCCGATTCGAGTACGAATCGGTCTGGGCACCACATTGAAGCAGATCCTGCAATCTCTATCGTCCTCATTACAGGTTCCTGCAGATCAGCTTCTGCTTTCCTACGAAGGTCGATTGTTTAAGGAGAAAGATGCCAAGAAGGCACTGGTGGATTTGGGTGTTAAATCAGATGAGGTGCTTGAGTTGACGGTCATGGAGACGTTCCGATGAATTCTAAACAGCACAGACCACTTACGCAGCCGTCTTGTAATTATTGAATGTACATGCCCTACCTCAAAAATGCATTAAGACTGTACTGCCTTTCTGCTTATTTGAAACATACAATTGCACTCTGTAGCTGTTTAAATGTACTACTTTACTGTTATTAATATCAAGCTTTATCAGTCACTGCGTGCTAATTTATTCGACTACACTGTCGTTTTATTCCCAGTAGGTAATATGGTGCGCAATTGTACCTTCGTTAAGCGACAACTCATTCTCCCCACCTTGATGCTAGGGGAATGTCTTTCATAAATGCCATCATTACAGAGGGGAAGAGAGGACTGTCCATTGGGGCGCTTATACGTTAGGCGAGATATCAGCAACAGCCTCATTAGATTAATGATGCGCATACACAGCGCTCACTTCACATCTCCGGTTGTGTTAGCATGCCTCTCCATGCATCAATCATCTTTCAACAACGCGACTTCACCCAACTAACAATCAACGAAAATCTGTCATTCCACAACTTGAAGACACACATCGCCAATTTCATCAACATCCTAATTGGGGAACAAACATTAACATTCGATGGAGTGATGCTTAAAGACTCCCATCTTTTGAGGGCGTACAAGCATGAGTGTGCCATTGAGCTGACACATCAAATATAAGATTCACATTGCCACACCCTCCCGAAATCAGCCGATTAAATTGCGCAGGAGGATGGGGAGGACATTGGGAGAGATAAAAAAAAAAATTATTGAACAGCACGAACAGATTACTGCGCGTGACTGTTTCATTTTTGACAGAGTGGATGATGCCACAACCCTTGCTGCGTTGGGAGTAAAGGCAAGCTCCGAGCTCCAGGTCATCCTAAGGCACGATATACGTGAAGACGTTGACAGCTTGCAAGCCATACGCATGCAATCAAAGGTGTCTACCACTTTATCTCCCTCGCCTCGACGCGCATACGTCGAATCCGACTTCGAGGTGGTTTTTAGACGCTATCGCCCGAAGTAGTTCACCGAGGAGGCGCCTGTGCCCCTGTCAACATTTTAAAATAATCGATTTACTTCTGTGATTTTCTTCATTCTTCTAGCTTAAAAAGCCGGAAATTCTCATTTTTGGATTCTCTTTGAGCCATCTGTCATTCGGAGGAAAGATTTGGTTGTCTAATCAACGGCGTTCAGAGGGTAGCTTTACCGGACTTACATGACTGGTGAATCAGAAGGGTTGCTCTGTGATTTAAAGGTTTCATTTTCCTTTTGGCAGGCTAAGTCTGCATCTCGTGATGGATAGCTGAGTAGTTAAATATGCAATCGGAGACGTCTACGAGTTACTTAACCAACTTAATAGGCTCAAGTGGAACACGGTGAATAAGGTGTGTAAGAAGCGTTCTACACCATCAAATACTTAAGTGGACGTGATGAAGCTGCCGCTTCACGCTTGTCTGCTACCGCAGTTAAGTATGGTATAGTTCAATTAATTGAACAACCATTTATTTGAAAAAATTTGCCAGTCCAACCTCCACACTGACAGGGAAGAGGGAGGGAAATACGCGTACAAACTTATAACTAGTCGTTCTTCTTGAAAAAAGACGCCTTAGCTTGGTAAAATTCGTTCTCAGCTTCATCCTCCACCTCAGTTTGCTTCTCTACCCAGAACCACAAAAAGTTAATCCACACGTAGACGAGGAATGCCACAAGCAAGCCTACAGCGCAGTACACTGAAGTCAGCATTAAGGGCAGAAATTCCAAGTGTGGGTACGCATAAGGAAGAAGGATCCGAGAAGCAAGTAGAAGAGGGATCAAGCCGAGAAGGTGGACCCGAGCGAGACTAGTCAAATGGGGCCAGAGGGTGAATAGACGACCGCCAGTGACTGGATTTGATGAGCGTCCCAATAGGAAATACTGGGTCAGTGTGTAGAGTAGGTAGGAAGACAGAACAATGAGTTGTTCTAAAAAAGTGAGCAGCTATGCGCTAAATTTACTCCAGGAGAAGAACGTCGTGGAAGTTGTTTACTTATGATACAATTAATAAGCAATTAATCATCAAAACCACACCGTTGTGGGAAGATTAAACAAAGACAGAATTACAAAATCATTAAGCCTACCATCAGGTGTAAAAATTAACGGAAGCAGACTGAAGTGAGCAACAGTGTTGACGTAAAAGGAGATCCCTCGAAGTCGCCGTGAAGCCACAGCCAAAAATCTATATAAATGAGAGCTAAATTTACAGTTTTTTAATAAAAAAAACACAGAAGAAGAAGTGTACTCACGTTAGTGGAAGGGTTGTCATAAGAACAGCCTTCTCGTGAACATGCCAGCCAAAGAGGAAGGATGACCAAGCTGCGGCAACAATGGAGCGAAGCAGGATGAAGCCGGAGTCCACCGCTTGTATGCTCTCTGCATGAGGTTTACAAAATAAGAGACTGGGCTGCAAAAGAGAAGAAACCAAACATTATTTCTACACTCTTCAAACAGTCGGAATGAATAAAGGGAATTACAAGCATGAAAAAAACAGTCAACACGGCTGCGTGCAGAGGTCGGATAGTGGGAAGACAGAGGTGTTCATAATTGCCCGTCAGTCCACTTGTCATTGGTACTTGATTTGGCCAAGATCCTGCCGGCTTGCTCAAACAGAGGTGGGAAGATAAGCCTGAAGAAATCACGATGACATATAGACATGCTGGCACTCCAAGTCTACGTTCGGGTATGATGCTACTAACAAATTATAAGTAGCACTAACGACGGAATATAGGTAAAGCATTAGATCCATCATTTTTCCCAACAAAAAAATGAAAAATACTAAAAAAGAGTAAAAAAATATAGCATCTATTATTTGATGAAATTCTGAACAAGTGAATAAGAAGGATATGAGTGCTGGTAAGGCTGAAACGACAACTCGTACCTAACCATCCTCCCCGCCCTACCTACTAAACCATGCCAATGCCTGATATTAAGCCTAGTGCCCCTTCTAAGAGTAGGAATGGCACCTCGCATCGATTAATTCACCCATCTCAGCCGTTTCTTTGCCAAAAGCCCACTTAGTACACCGTCAAGTTGAGGTTACACCGAGTAGATGGACCTCACTTATAATCATTTAGCCTCCAACAAATGATTTTATCACGCAGGTCAAACAGCGCTCAGCTATTTTTGACCCAGCCGATCGCAAACCATCCCAAACCTGACGTAAAGTAGAGGCTACTGATGACTGTAATAAGCATTAGTAACTCTAGAAGCATTTCGTCTATGCTGAATCCATTGGTAGCTCTAAATATCTCAATCATTCGAAAGAAGATATAGTAGAAATAGCATACCAGAAGAACTGAGCATCTTATCCGCAGCATTGTACAAAGCCCAGAAGTTGGGAGCCCAGTAAGAGTGGCACAAACCGCGTTGAAACGGGAACAACCTTGCACGCAAATCTCCCAATTTACCCTATGCAAAGAACACTTCTTGTGGAGACGAGAGTAAACCTACCCAATAAATAAAGGGTGCCAAAGAGGCTGCAAAAACAATGACAACAACTGCGGCCATTGCAAACAAATGGTTGAGCATAACTTTCATCCGACCCTTCTCTAAAGCAGAAAGTACTTTGAAAGGAAGGTAGGACTACCTTTTCTTACGCAGTAATGCAATAGCATGAAGACAAAGTAGACGGGAGCAACGTAAACAAATATATGCTTAAAGTTGAGCAAAACAGAAAACCAAAATCCACTCCATAGATAACTCCCCTAAAAAGGCAAAGGAAAGCATTTGGCGAATGAAGTAATCCTACCTGAAAGGCCTTGAGGATGGATAAAAAGAGTATGCCAAAGAGAAACCCATTATACTGGAAGTGAATATCTTTAATGCGACACGTTAAAGAAGTCGGACAGTAAAACACGAAGCTGTTGATGTGCTAACCATTACCAGCTAACATGGAATAATAAAGGATACGATCAACCACAAGTAGGCCGAAATTAAAGGCGAAGAGAAAGGTTGCAGTTAAATAGATTGTGCGAGCCTTTTCTCCAAGTGGTCCAAGAGTTTTGGATAGGAGGCTTAACACAACACATGCTAGTAAAACAGTTAACTCACCCACAAATTGAGCATATGAGAAAACATTCCGATGCTAAAACCGTTATGCGTTGAAAGTAGACTGTGGCTAAGGAGAAATAGGGTTTAGCAGACAAGACCACCATTTTAGAGTCCACTCTGCTACCAATTTGCGCCAGAATCCACTCAAAATAGGCAAATAAAGGAGGATAATCTAACGTCCACTGGCTTGTAGCCTAAAGCAAATGATTTGACCTTATAAATGGGGTGGAGCGAACCTCAGTGTACCACTCTGATGCGTTGGTGCTGTATGTGATGGCAAGCCAGTTTCTGTGAACCTCAAAATCTGTAGAATGACTACAGCACACAATAGTTTTGGACACTTACTAGGCTTCAAACAAAAGGCTTTTGAAAGCAGCTGCAGCCACAATTATCTGAACTGCATACACCAGCATAATTGCCTAAAAATGAGAAAGAGCAAATCAAGGTTATTCACCGTTCAAAATAGAAAAGTCATTAAGACAGCTGAGGCATCGAGAGTGAAATGAATAAACAAAAAAGTGCGTCAAAATACAGAAGGTCAAGAAACTGTACATCAACCACTACTAGGATGAACAGAAGATACCAACGTGGATCAAGAGGAAGAGGAAAATAATGCCACACAGAGACAGGGGTCAACAATGTAAAACCAAGGTACCAGTTGCAAGGGGAGAATAACAGTCATGGATATTCTAGTACAAGCATTGATGAAGTCCAAAGCATTTCATGACGCATTGGAAAAAATGTGCACCCTTTAAGTGAATAAAAGAAGCCTTATACCGTAAACTGAATTAACGGGAAACATGATCACAAGAAGTGCAAGTCGTCTTAAACTAACCCTTTTAATCGTACGTTCTTAATGCTACATTATCTACCTTAGTCCTCCTAAGCACTCACCCAGCCTAATCTGTTGACTTGGCAAATGGGTCAGAATTTCAACCAATCAAAAGCTTGTTGTTTTGATTAGAAGATAATAAACTGAACTAAGAACATTTGTCAAAGTAGCCTACTTTGGAGGTGTAAAAAAAACAATGTGTCTATTGTACAAACAAACGATTATTTTCCACTCAACACTTTCCTAGAAAATTTTATCCACAATGCCACTTATTTGCACGTTGGAATCCAAGGCCACGGCTTTTGTAATTGTGTCAAGCCACTTGCTCGTATGGCCAAGCTACTTCTTGGTGAACCGATTGCACTGTACAACTTGGCATTCATTTTCCTGTCGTGTTCTTGCTCTTTTTTGCAATGTAATGCCACGACTCTTCATAAGTGTTTTGTTTCTTTGCAGTCGAATACTGAGTGAGATAAAACAAGAGGTTTCACGCTTGAACGAATCCAACCCATTTGAGCCAACTCTGGCCATTTTGCAGGTACGCTTTCCTCAGTACAACTGCTTAACTCCAATGAGTAAAATCGTTCACTTGCCTTCACTTCACTGCTCAGACTGACCACCCTGGTTACTCAGACGCCTACACACGCGAACAAATCAGAGCAGCTAGACGCTCGGGAACTTGTCTTAGAAGAGTTGTCCTCCCCAATGGAGTCTCAAGCAAAGAACTGATCGATGAGATTACTACATTAAATTCCGACCCTCGTGTGCATGGCATAACTGTTCAGGTAGGTTCTGCCGTCCTTTGCTTCATACCGCATTGTAGCTACCCATATTATCTAACGGAGGCATCGACATAGATGAGGTGTTAAATGCGATCGATCCTAACAAGGACGTCGATGGGTAGGATCGCATTTGTGTCCCAGCGTATCAGCCTATCCGCTTGCCAGTTAGCTTACACTTACAGTGGAAACTACTTGCGTTGGAAGAAATGCCCCTTCCTCGTTCACATTCCCTGTGCAGCTGCCGCTTGTCTGCTTCTTCTACAAGAGACTGGACCCACACCAGTAGGTCTCCGATGTCTGGTGATCGGTCGCGGTCGACTTGTCGGCACTCCTGTGATCAGCTTGATGCTGCGGTCTGCGAATGCTACCACCACCATCTGTCACACAGATACCCGATGCCTTGAGGAGGAGGTTAGCCGTGCTGAAATCGTCGTTTCGAGTGTTGGCAAGGCTCATCTAGTAAAGGGCGATTGGATTCGAGCCGAGGCAATTGTGATTGACTGCGGAACAGACACTTTATCAGGTATAAGTAACTTATTTCCGGATTAAAGTAATTCCAATCATGATATAGGAAAGGTTGTTGGTGATGTTGAGTTTGAGAAAGCTGTGAGTCGTGCTCGGTGGATAACACCAGTGCCAGGAGGTGTCGGACCTCTCACCGTCGCTCTTCTCATGAGGAATACTTTGAACGCGGCAAAAAGATGTCATAATTTGACGACACACTCACCTCTAATGGAACCAACAGGCATCTTATTACATTAACAGGTTGTTTTGTACACAAGTGGTGGATGCGATAGAGCTAATAATGGTGCATTGACTTTGTACAACTGTTCCTATAAATTTATCAGCAACTGGGTTACTCGTCATTGTTCCGCCGTCTCAAACTTCGGGAGGCGTTAGCTTTTCGCCTAAACGGAATGGGAGGCATTGGAGTGGTCGACGGCTCGGTTTTAATCTCAGGGTCCGATTTGGTGTGAAATTCAATTTTGAGAGCTGCCTTCCTGGCAGCTGACGAAATATGTGCTTGTTTTTCTTCAAAATTTAGATGATAATGTGAGAATATATCTGCCTCATTGACCTCCGAAAGATGGGATAGGAGTTCGGCCTTTTCTGTAACCTTCTGCAGCTTCTCCACATCATCCCTCAAAGTTTTGCTTGCTAGAGAGGTGATCCGAAGCTTGATATCACTCTCTGGTTTCACGGGCTCCGATTCTTCCGGTGCAGCATATATTACCGCGTTCCCGAGCGGTTCTCTACAAAGGCAGGAATTGTTGACGCAGTAGGAAAACCAATAAACGAACAAATCGCAATGCAAGCAAAAAAGTCACATGGCGGAGGCACACTTACTCAGGGATTACTGGCTGCCATTCACCCAGTAGATTTATCCGTGGTCGTTTCTCGTCACTGGGACCAGCGTTGACGGGTTCGTCCTGCAGCACGGGACTTTCAGTGATTATACTCTCTGCAACCTCCGGCTGTGAAACGGGTGGTTGACTTTTCTCAGGTGATGCACCAAATGCCTGGCAAACAGCCGTACTGGCTTCGGGGACACCTGATTCGCTTAGCTCAACAAGTCGGTTAAATAAAAACTGATCCAGCCGTTTCTTCTCCTGTGAGACACACTCTGAATCATTTGCAGGTTGAATTGAAGTCTTGGGGCGCTCCCATTGTGTAACACCAGTCTTCTTATTCCAGTAATACATTCGGCCATCTGTTGTCTTCACTTCTTTCCATTCATAAGTGATGGGTTTGGCAACCACCGAAAGGGGAGCGACAAGTGCGGTGGGCTTCTTTTTGTCGCTCTTGCGCGCCTTTGCCTGTTTTCCCTCCTGTATTTTCTTCAACTTATCCTTCAGGCTACTAAGTTGATCGTCTGCTTACGCATTAGGAAACAAAATATCAAAACCTGAGAGGTCGACACCATAACGTTTTGCAAGAGAGGGATCACGTTCAATATCCTTCATCATACCAACAAAGGCCATCTAAAAAAGGGCCCAGTTAGCAAAGAAACACTTCCATACGTCATTGATGAGCGATATTTTCTCACGCATTTTTCCTTTCGAGGAAGAATTCGCGTTACGTTGAAGCTCATTGAGCTTTTTTTCAACATTGCCTATGTGACGCTGACCACTCTCATGATTATTGATGCTCTAAAATACGAAGGAAAATCGTAACCGGCCAAAAGTAGTGAATATGACATGAAAATGCAACGTAACTAGTTAAAGGTCATCCTGGTTAGAATCAAGATAGACAGTTTTCCTACTATAATCTAAATACACATGCATAAAAAGGGTCTATATGACAAAATGCCCTAGAGTAAATCAAAAACCTCTCAAGTTGGCCGAGCCTTTAAAGGGAATCGTTGTGCCTTTGGAATTGTGAACGAGAGCAAACAATCCTACACATACATCCAAGCAATCCAAAATACAGCGCATATTGCGGTAAAAAACACTGGATATAGGAACCTACAATTGCATTGTCTTGAATCCAACATTTGCAAATATCACAATACTTCTTAGGATTACTCTTCCAATAGTCAGCCATTAGCCCCAATCACAACCCAGCGCAACGTAGGCTGCAAATTGGACATAGCTCCAACGCTAAGGACCATTTAAAACATTCTTAAAATTTTCGTTTTCTGTCATAAACAGTTTTATTCCTAATAATGCATATATTTTCTATGAAAAGGCTAACGTATACACGCATAAGCAATTTCCTTGATATTTTACGCTAAATATAAGGTAACTATGTACAGTAAATATGGAATTTTCACGTAAATTTATATGATAAGTATCTAATTAGTTTGCTTTTTACGTTTTGCGCTCAAGAGTTGTTTTAACCGGCAACTCGCATTTCGCCAGGTTATTTCGGTTAAAGCGTGTTGCTCCACCTTCGGCTAAGGAGATTATTCGGCTCACGCTCAACTGGAGTGTAATGGATTCCAAGTCTGAACTTGCTTGCACATACGCTTCTCTGATTCTTGCCGATGATGACATTGAAGTAACGGGTTAGTTTTCATGGCTACTGATTGTTCACTATGTCGTCTCACTAACGGTCGGTTTTTCTCTACAGCTGACAAGCTTAATGCCCTGTTAAAGGCCGCTAACTGTAAGTTTGTTGAGACTTATGTGACAAGTCTCTTCGCTAATGCACTCAGCGGGCGCAACATTAAGGACATTATTTCGTCGACGTCTAGCGTTAGTGTTGCACCCGCTCCTGCCGTTGCTTCTGCTGCCCCTCAAGCTTCTGGAGGCGCTCCGGCCGCAGAGGCTGCTCCTGTAAAGAAGGAGGAGGAGGATAAGAAGAAGAAGGAAGAATCTGAGGAGTCTGATGATGACATGGGCTTTGACTTATTTGGTTAAGTTGTATACATTATTAAACTCCTGGCTGGGCTCATTCCACCTCCTTCGGTCATTCTGGGCTAATTTGCTCTGTTTTAGTATTCTTGTTTTGTGCAGATGTTTTGGGACGGGCGAGCGCTTGTTCGTGCGTCCTGTAGCCTCATACCTAAAGCCGTAATCCCCAACTTCCTTTTTTTTAAAACTGCTGAAGACGAGTCGGCGAGTAGCGTTTATTTGTACAAAACTGAAAAATCCTAGAGTCTGCCTGATGGAATGTTTAATGGGTTCGTCTGCGGCGTGTTTTCTTCCAATGCCTGTATTCACAAGTTTGGAGCGTTGGCGCGTTTCACGCGTATCTAAAACCCAATTATACGCGTCTTAGTCGGATATCCTCTGTACTCTCAATTGTGTGTGGTGTTATCTGTCTTAACCCGCTGGGTTTTACCTGATCAATGGTGAGGCCCCTGTTCGCCAGTAGCCTCAGGTATTTCTGTGACACTAGCGATGCCTCCGTGGGCTTCTTCCATCGCTTGAGCAGGAGCGAAAGGCAAACAACAGTGACAGAGGAGGTAGCCATAGCTGCAGATGACATCCATGGTGCGAATTCAATTCCAATAGGGACCAGGAATCCCATCGCAATTGGGATGGCGATGACGTTGTAGATCAATGCAGCGAAGAAGTTGAGACGGATGCGACGTACCGTGGCTCTTGAGAGAGAAATGGCGGCCACCACATCCACGAGGTTGTTACGTACTAAAACGACGTCTGCTGTTGCCACAGCAACATCGGCGCCACAACCGATGGCGATTCCAACGTCGGCTTGGGAGAGTGCTGGACTATCATTAATTCCATCGCCAACCATTGCGACAAATCCGCGTTTTCGTTCCCTAGGGGAAGTCGAGCAGATTCCACGCCAGAGACCTACAACAGCGGCAAACCTTCATTTTTCATCCATCGTCGAGTTAAGTGCTTGCAGTTACTTGGTGAGTTGCTACTCATGATCAGACAGGTGTAATGGAGATGAAAGTTACCATGCTTACGGGAGCATCGACGGTTGTGCTGATAACGACTGCTGCGTTGGCCAATGTAGGTGTATTTCCCTTTACGATCATCAAGGAGTCGTTTGCGGCCAGAACTCGCGATTGGTACTCCGATGTCACCAGAGTATGGGTCGAGGGAGTCTCCACCATCGTCATCGTCGGTGTCAGAATGGGAGGAGTACTCCTCAAGAGAGGTCTGAGCTGTTTGATTCAAGGTGTCTGGGTGCTTTGAAGTCTGAAGAAATGCCACTCGTTCATCGTTGTAGTGCGCATCACTCTCCATCTTTCCATTTCTCATGGCTAATTGGTTCCACTTTGAGGGTCCATGACCACTTTCTAGTTTTGAGAAGGTAACAGGTTGACTAAGGAAGTGTATTTAAGGTCAAAATATTCACAAATTCATGGACGCTGGGTATTTTCAGAATGACGAATTACCTTTGGCATGGCGTGTCTGTATCCGTCTAACTTGCATTGCCTTGTGTGCAGGAATCACTTCACTGTAGACATCACGGATACCGACCTGGAAGGAAGGAGTGGATAAATTAGTGCAGCCTAGGTGTAAGTCGTGTCAACCCCATAGAGATGCCTACTATTTCAAAAGCAGCCCTTCCAGTGGTGGAATGGGGCAAGACAACCACCAATAGGCCTAACCTTTCTCGCGATAGAGGTGGCCGATCGAGTGTTGTCTCCGGTTAGGAGAGCCACATGAATACCCATGACCTTGAGGGCTGCGATGGTGAGAGCAGCTTCAGGTTTGATGGGATCAGCAATTGTGATGAGAGCAACTAAACGACCATCGACCGCCACTTGAACTACAGTGCGTCCGTCTTCCTCATCCTTTCGTACGACAGAATCCAAATCCATCAGTGGCACTGCAACGGCGTTCTTCTGCATCCACCTCTGATTGCCTATGAGTAGGTGGTAGGTGCCGCCTTGGGTCACATCTACGGCAGGCAGGAAAGGCAGGACACGATGAAGGGGGACAAAGATATGGAACTGTAGCCCATGCCCCAAACTCTGGTCTGCAACCTACCAGCCCAGGAAAGTGGTGAATTGTCCGAGTTCCACCTAACTGAGTAGTAGTCTAGCTCCATGCGTAGAGCAGCATCGTAGTCAGCGTAGAGTTGAGCCTGTTGAGATGACTGTCCATCTGATGGCAAACGAGTGGGTCTTGGTAGTTCAGGTCCACTGGGACAGTCTTCCGGTGACACTGTGACATCACAGGACATGCCATAGCCCGGTAGGGTCTCTGCATTGGTCACCTTATGGACAATGTTAAGAGACGACAGGTCCATCTTACCTTGGCAAACTCAGACTCCCAAATATTCCAATTCGGCTGATCAGTGGAGGCGGACTGAGCATTGCGAAGCATACGAACAATAGCAGTTGCAACAGGATGTTGAGCTATGGATTCTGCGCTGCCAACCATGTAGAGAAGGCGACTTGGGGAAGTGGATGGGTGTGGATCAACTTTTTGATCTTTTGATTCAGGCTGGAAGAGGGAGGTGGCTCTGTTTTAATCATCAAATTAGACAATTCGTAAGTGGACAACAATGTGGTTTACAAGCTGCCGCTGGTAGCTGTTTGTGCGTGACTTGTGTGTATGTGTGTGCTACGAACCTCTACTGTGCCAAGGGTAGCAACGACCCAGGGACTTATTTCTTTCCAACCCCCTAGGTGTCAAAGCGATGGAGGAGGAGGAGGAGGAAGAGGGGGAGGAGGAGGTGTGAAACAGTGGTACAACATTTGGCACATGGAATTGACAAACACTACCTTGGTGAAGCGGTACCAAAATGATGCATTTAGTCACAGCTGCCATGACATATGACCCCTCGTGACGCTTGTAGGTGTGAAGACAAGGTCTTTAGCATTGAGTGATACCATTAAGTGGACTTACATTGGAGGACGTTGCAGGCACAAATATGACGATTCGTGAGAGTTGAGGACGACCCACGGTGATTGTTCCCGTCTTATCGAAGAGGATGGTAGAAACCTAAACGTATTTGTGTATAATTGAATAATTGAGTTGTTGGGACATGCTACTGAAAACCCACAAAAGTAGCTTGTCGAGTGTCCTATGCTAGACCAGATCAAGGGGGGTGGGGGAGTAGCAAGGAAGGAGGAGTGTACCTTGCGCAGATTTTCCAGTGGTTGGCCACCCTTAATAAGGATGCCATGAAGCGCTCCAACACCAGTGCCCACCATTACGGCGGTAGGTGTGGCCAAACCCAGAGAACAGGGACAGGCGATTGTGAGCACATTGACAGCCACCCGGAACGCGTGATCCAACACCGCACCGGCCAGGGAGCACGCCGACTAGAGAGGAGATGGAATGGGGTGAGACGATGTGAATCAACGCGGTCCCACTTCTGCTCGACCGACCTGGACCCGGTAACCTACCCTCGGTTCAATCTCAGCTGCTTTTATTCTGCCTCTGGCTCTACTATCCTTCAAGCAGTATCTCGCATACGGCCCTTTTAGTAAAGGAAAGGGAAAGAGGGAGAGAAAACCAATGCTTACAATGTACCCACGAATGGAAGATGGTCGAGAGAATCCAAGCCAAATCCAAAATATTAGCGACACCAACGAGAGGAGGATGATACAGGGCACAAAGAAGGCCGAGATACGATCAGCCAATTGTTGAATCGGAGCCTTCAAGGTGCATAAAGGAAAAGGCGGCTTAGGGATGAGAAGGAGAGGAGGAGAGGAAGGCGAAGGAGAGGAAGTACAAACCTTGGAGGATTGTGCATCCTCAATCAGTGCGATAATCTGTGCGAGGGTAGATTCACTGCCTATGTGTGTTGCTCGGACGTAGAGAAGGCTGGTGAGGTTTATAGCACCACCTACTACAACGTTGCCTGTTGTAGAGAAAAGAAGATGGGACAGTAGCTGTATCATCCCATGTCAAATGCCATACTTTATGGCTAGACAAGTGGCCATGATGTAATTGGCAAAGTGGTAACAACTGACTAACCAACAGTCTTGGGAACAGGCATAGATTCTCCTGTCAGCATAGACTCATCGCAGGAGGAGATGCCAAACACTACGCGACCATCCACAGGCACCTTCTCACCGGGTAGTACCTACCATGAGGTGATAACTTTTGACAGCTGACAAGTGATGAAGAGAGTAAACATACTAACTGAAAGTCACCTTGATAATGTCACCACGTTGAACCAATTCGACAGGTATGCATTGCTCCTGATAGTGTTGAAGAGCGTCCATAGTTAACTGTCCATCACGGAAAGGCGCACTCAAAGCATCTCCCTGTGGCTCCATTAGCGTAGCCTCTTTGGCTTGAAGTGACATCAGTTTGGATAGCGCTTCCGATGTCCTTTTCTATGGAGATAACATCACCTATCATACACATCAAAGCTATTAAAGGTGAAACAGATGATGAGAGCTTGCGGGCGAACCTTGGCCACGTTTTCGAGCCACCTTCCAAGAGAGATGAAGAGGAACAGCATAGGCGTGGTTTCAAAGACGGTTCGTGGACTGGTGGGCCATTGCTGTATCATGGCGATAAGGACCACAACCACGGAGTATGTGTAGGCGACCCCTGAGGCCATCATTAGGAGAACATCCATGTTGGCCATGCCATGTTTTAACGACTTGTAGGCGCGTGTGTAGAAATGCCGACCACTAATTGCCTAAAACATCGAAAAGTTATGGATGTAGAGATTAATCCATGGCACTCGGGATTTGAATGAATTGGGTACTCTCTAGAGGGGAAGACCTGCTACCCAAGCATAAAGTCTTCTTCAATCCACCTGATTTCTACAGAGACTCCTAAAAGTGCCTGTCCAGGGAGTTGAGCCACAGCCTCTTACAGCCGTCCATAAACCGACCTTCTGTCAGAATCCTTAGCCTCCCAAAGAGTGAAATACGGACGGAGACAACTCGAGAGCTGCAATACAGGAGGGGGGGGGGGTTGAGTCTCACCTGAACTGGAGTAGCCAGAAGCCAGAGAATGAAATTCTCCCATGAGAGACCAGGCAAGACCATTGGCTGTGAGTGAGATAAAGGCGCCTCAGTAGATGTGTTATGCAGTCGTGGCTGACAGTAGCCACCAACCGGACTGTGCGGCCAAATTAACATAAAGAGCATCATGGCTAACATGGTTGGTAAACCGAAGACCAGGTTGGTAAGAAAAACACAACGCCATCTAGAGGAAGAGGAGGAGAGGCACAACAAAAACAACTTTTATGGGAAGTCTGAGGGAAACATGGAATTTTTCAGAGAACAAGACCACCAGAAGGGATGGGTAGTCACTACCTTTTAGCCTCGTCAAAATCTCGAGTAGATTTGAATTCCGGCTTGTAGACGGACGCATCGAAGCCCATATTCTGGAAGAACAAGAGGCATGCCGAAGAGGGTGAAAAAGTACTAATTAAATAAAGTCAAAAAAGTCCGATAACGGCGACTACCTCAATAGCCTTTAGAATGGATCGTGCTCCAACCAGACGAGAATCGAAGACCACCTTCCCGCGTTTTGTGGCAAGAGCTACAGAAGCCGAGGTGACACCAGGTAGTTTCTTGAGTGCCGTTTCAATTGAATTCACACAGGAACTGCAGGTCATTCCTTGAATCTGGTAGGTCAAAAAGCACACAAAAACACTGAGTTCACAAAAACACCATCTTAATGGGTTATGCAAGTTCAATAACGCAACATTGACTTTTCCGTATAGATGGAAGGAGTGTGACTTCGATTGGATTTGTAATTTGTCAGCTCAAAGGTCAATATATGCTCAAGCCCATACCAGACGTTCACTTCAGACTACTTTATCCACACCTCCCTCTTGTCGCTATAACTGAAAAATATACATTAAGGGTTGAACGCTTTGAAAATTCGAGTTCGCTAAGCCTACATAGAACATTTACCACTGAGACTGGTGACAAGTCTAGCAACGGAGAGGGAAAATTAAAGCAACCCCCACCGTTCCCCCTCTCGCTTCAAACCATTGGAGCACGATAACACAGGGGACTTGGCGCATATATGGGAAGGCTAGATGACTCTCGAGTCTCTCCATGATCACATCCAAGGGTGGAGCCTCCCGATGTGAGAAAACATGTACGATTCCGGAACGCCAACGATAGCAAAAAATACAACTTGTGATCCTACTAATTTGACCATTTCAGTAGCGAACAAACAAAGTAATTTTGTATATTATTAGCTTTCTATGGGATAAAAAATGTTGTTTTGGAAATAAATAAGGCCAGTGAAGGCATGATGAACTCAAGGGAGAAGACAACAATATTTGGGTAACTGTAGGCGGCTGGTGAGCACATTGGGCGAATCGCCTAAGTATGACGGGTGGAGTTTCCTGGCCTACTGAAGAGATGCGGATGCAAAGGATTCAAGGGTTTCACGACCTACTGAATGCAGGCACATCTATGTTCACCCTCTCATAAGCAAGAAGGAGATAGGGTTTTAATTTAATTTGGTGGATGGTTTTCCTGATGCCGTTATTCTGAAAAATTCACTTCTACCCGGATCCAGTCACAAGCAGCTGCCCTTACTCACTCGACTGCCACCTAACCGAATACTTTGCTTCCCATAGGCTTAGGGTATGGAAATGAGGCTAATCATGACCTACAGAGGAGGAATAAGGCAGCATCCCTCGCCTTCCCTGATCCACGTTCGGAGATAACAAATAAATCGCTTGCCCGCTTAGGGCCACTCTTTGAGAAAAATTAGATTGCCATTCGATCTACAGTCCGAGAAGTGCTACATTCCCATTCAGCGAAATACTTAGAGGTTCTTGTCATCTGTCACCATAATCGAATTAGGTCTACTCTGCTCAATAAGAATTTCACGAATTTTTCCTCTACTTTGATGTCAATGTCAATGACGAAAACTACTCCCAAGTTCAGACAAGTTATTCTTAACTGATCAATCACTCACCTTCATGCCTCTCTTTCACCCTCCTGTGATTCACTTTATCCACTTCCTTCAGTTTAATAAATGGACGAAGTGGACTGGGACGACTCACAGTTTCTGCTTTCACCGGACACTTTTAGAAATGGGTGGGCGGAAACATTCAAAATTGGTGGAAGGAAGTAGTAGGCTGCCAAGCAGGAAGAAGTATCGTACCGGTAGACAAACTAACGTACTTTTGGCCATCCTCTTTAATGGATGCACATAAACAATCGCGTGGACTTTTCATATTCAGCAGGTCGTTTTAACCAATCAAATTACAGTGTAAATCTCTTGGCTCCTTTTTGATTGGACAAGCGTTTGAGCCTGGCAGATACGAAAGTTGGAGGGAAGAAGGGAATGGGACATTCACGTACTAACACGTTAATCAGTAGTAGGAAAACGAAGATATTGAAGCACAGGTGGGAAGGTAAAGAATTTGTCCAAAAGCTTAGCTAAATTAATTAAGAGAGGGATGGAATTATACCTGTGAAACATTTAAGGCATCTCTCTTTTGGGTGTTGTGCAACCCCTCCTCCTCCACATAAAAGAGCATGTTTTAAACTTGATCCAAACATAGCACAAGGCCTGACATTGCATACTCCACCTCTTCCTCCCCTTTTCACCCGTGTCTTTTCCTTTGTCGTGGAGAGAACATTTTGATGGATAACTCAGTCAGGGTAGAGAGTGGAAAGTAGTCAGACTTACGGTGATTTCTAGAGTTTGGGTGCCTTCATCACCAGGTATTTCAGCAGCCCGTCTCACCTCAAGAACTTGTGCAGAGAATCCAAGGTCACTGAGTTGCTTTGTCAGAATGGAGGGCTGGATGAGTGTTGGGTCGTAGATGATGTCAGCCCTCATTGCAAGCAAACTAACCACCGCAGATCTCACACCTAAGCAGCGAAATGGAGAAGGGGCAGAAATGACAAATTTGCTTCATTCGTGGCAGCCACTTTTACACAGTTCTTTCCCAGATGGCTTGAAGAATGGTAATAATTGTCCAGATAGATGTTTGAAATTATTTATTTACTTCCTTTCTCTTCAATCCCAAGGTCTTAGACAAAGAGATCGACCATTCTATGGCTCGAGAAGGGACAAGCTAAAGCCACCTCTGCACTGGAAAAAGTCCCGTCAGAAGAATGAAAAGAATGGGGCAAGCATTGCTCGCCATTTCTACCACCTCAATGAGCACAGTATAATTCACTTAGAGCATATCATTCTCGGAAGGCAGGCTGGAGAGACTGCACCACGGAACCGTGGGACCGCATTAAAAACGATGTCGTAAAAGCCGAAAAATCGAATATCACATGCTCCAACGCGTAACCGGTAGTTGGTGAAGGGTATGCAGGTCTAAGGAAGGGAGGGGGGACCGTAAGAGCGAAAGATAGATGAATAGAATGATGCAACTATTTTAGCCTATGCTTTAAGAGGAGGCAAACGGATAAACAGGCGTAAGCATTTTCCACTTCCCTTAGAAGGAGCCAACAAACCACATCTCTTCACCAGATAGAAGAGAGCATGAGAGGTGGGAGGGGGAAATAGGGGGTGTTTTATTAGTACCTGGTACAAGGCGTGGGTAAGTAAACTTATCTTTTCCGTGCAGTTCCTGCTCTCACTAGTTGAATTATTCAACTGAAATGACTACATTGTGGAGAAAAGACTGGGGCGAAATAGTATTAGGAGTGAGTGTCGGGGCTGGTCACAGATAAAGCGTTTGGAGAAATGGACAAATTTGGTGACACTACAAAATGCGCCTTTGTCTTGTGAAAGACAATTACGAAAGCACTTAGTCCTGTAATTTAAAACACCTACATTCTATCCAAAAGTAATCATTGTTGATCCTAAATAGCAGTGGGACCGGATTGCCGGAAATAATAAGCAAACCAGTTAATCAATTAGCATAGAATGGATAAATATAGGAACGACTTGATTTACTCATCTCCTTTAATTTTTCCCATACATTAACAATAATCAGTCATGAGCCTCACATAAATAAGTAGAAAAGTAAAAAGCATGATTAACCGTTATAATGCAAATTTGTAGTTTTTCGTGGTGAAAAAAAGTAAGTAAATGGGGCAACAAAAAGTGAACAAATAACGAGGAAACAAATGGGGAGTTAGAAAGCATTATTTACCCACCCGGTAACTTTGAAACGGCGTTTTCAACGGTTTGGACACAGCTGCTACAAGTCATGCCTGCGACACGTAGGTAGCAGCGCTTCAAAGCATGAGCTGTCGGTTCCAAGTCAATTGTTGTCATTTCTCCGGCTTCAATCCGGCCGGAGAGAATTGATGACTTCAAAGTCGTCCAGTCATTCTCGGTAATATTGGCGTCTAAAGTAAGAAAAAGTTGTTCAAAAGGAACGGACACACCATTTGGCTTTTTGGGGAGAATGGGAGAGCAGACGTAGCAACAACAGGTCACAATAATAGAGCTTCACCGAAATTGTCCAACTTAGAAGGGAGATGGACGCCCGGAAGATCACGTAGATGACAGCTATAGCCGAGGCGTGTGATTGCGTCATGCAGCTGGACCAAGTGAAGCCTTGCCAGCAAGTCTGCAGCTGAAGGTATTGGAGAATGTGAGGCTAGAACAACTTCATTCTGGCCCATATACATCTCAAATGTGTCATCGGGAAGTGTGTGCCTAAGGGTATCCAAAACCTTGTCCTCGCAGACCTTACAACACACACCATAGATAGCGACGCAAACCTATAAAAACAGGGAGGAGAGGTTAAGCAATGCTCTGGAAGTGGACGAGAGAAGCGCATAAAATTAGAATCGCCAAGTAGGTAAAAGGGAAGAAACGTGTCACTACCTCAAAACCTGTGCCAGCATAGGCAATTCTGGCAGACGGGAATCCGTTATCGGTTAGAGTGTCAGCAATAGAATGAGTGTCAAGGTCTTTAGAAAGTGCAACAAGGTGACGATACGCCTGCCCCACATGACATACTGTGAGACTACTTAGAGATGTGATGTTAAGGCGTTGTTGCAATTCTTCAGTCCCTGGGGATGGAACAGCGTCGACTATAAGATAAGCCTTATCGCCTGGTAAACGTAGCGACGAATCTAAGGGATCGAACTCTGCTGAACTGGTCTCAGCCGCACTGGAGTTGGCTAAGGTTACTTTAAATCCTTTCCCATTCAGCTTGTCTAGGATTTCTAAGAGAGAAGAGAAGTAGTTAGTTAGATGGTTGATATGAGGCGGTGAGTGGATAAACAAAGGGTAAGCTATTTTTAGAACGCAGTGAGCATCAGCCCCCGTCCACATTACTGATTGGCAGACTCTTGCAATGTAATCAATGTCAATGGACAGGTTAGGCTTTTGCTGTGCCATATAGCAACTCCTGACAAGCATAAATTTGCATAAAGAAAGAGAACTACCCCTCCATAGAGAGATGTTATGCATGTAGGATGTTGCGCCACGCCAAAACCGGGCAGTGAAGTCATTGTGGAAAAAAGGGGGTAGGAAACGGTTCAGAACCTTTTATTTACAGAGCGTATGAACAATGTAACAATGTGCTTCAATGAATTGACACTCAAAAACTGAGCTTAAAAGTGAACTTATTTCCAATATCGATGAGGAAGGGGTAAAGGTGAGCAGGAAATTGGAGAAAATGTACAAAGCACCTACAAAACTCGGTAATAAATCAACGTAATGGGTTGAAACAGATGAAGAGGTTAAATTCAAAAGGAGAAATATATTAACCTACCCTGGTCGCTTAAACTATTCGAAAGAATCCAAACATCAATCTGACATTCTTTTTCAAATATTGAAAAGTAGACGATTCCTGAGAGTGTATATAAGTATTGAGAAATTAGCGCAGCATCAGATGATAAAAATTTGAAAAACTGGCGGCGGATTCCGCTTGAACCGGACTCTACGGATGAAGACGGAACTATAGCTCCTCTTCTAGATGAAGGGTCGATATGGTCCGCCATGAAGTAAGCATCGAACCCAAGGTCAGAAATAACTCCTACGACATTGTCCACGGACGTTTCAGCAAACGAATAAATTATTAAGGCCTGCTTTTCTGACAAATTGACCTAAATATACCAAAGAAGGGTATAATAAGGGGCCAGGGTAAAAGAGCTCAAAAAGCAAAAAGACAATGCAAACGCTCGAAAGCTTGTTTGAGCAAAAAGTGAACGGCTTTAAAAGGTTCTGTGTTCACACTAAAATCTGAAGACAAAAATGTTTTTTTAATAAAATAGTACACAGACAAATACAAATACCAAAAATGAGGTGCAATTTACTTCGTGCTTAACAAGTTATAGGCATCATGTAGCACCCAGATAGCACAACTTCATTTCAATAAAAGTCCTAGTTGCGCAATGGTTGGTACTTTAAAATATTAAATTTGAACTTACATCTACAACAAAGACCCCGTTTACACAGCTTAACGCATTCTGGATCGTGCTGACACAGCTTTGGCATGTCATTCCACCAATATGTACGATACACAGTGCAAACATCTCGACAATAGTGCAGCCTGATTCAGGGTTTTAAACCACCCGGCTTTATACCAAAAAGTCCAAGGCCAAAGCGAAGTCTGAAAAAATAGTCCGACGACCTTTGTCGTCACTTTCGCCACGAAAAGCATGTATGCAAACCGCGAGCGCATTTGTTTTCGTTTTTTAAAAGCGACCTACATATTTTAGAAATTTTTACTTTTAGAACAAAATGGGCGGATGTCTTAAGTTATTATAGCGGCCCAAAACCTTCTTTAAGGTAAAAGGAGGCATATTACCAGGGTAGAATACATATCCCGGAGACAGAGGGTTTGGGGGCTGCTGGTACGACCCGTAAGTCGGCCAACCGGCTTGTACAATGTGGCCACCCAAGTGACTTAATCCGGTGACCCGGATAAACAAAGTATTTGTAGCGTCCCGAGGCTCCCCTTAAGGTAAAAGAAGGCGCAGTACTAGGGTAGAATATATATATTCCGGAAACAGAGGGCTTGGGGGCTGTTGGCACGGCCCGGAGGCCGACCAACCGGCTAGAACAAGATGGCCACCCAAGTGACCTAAACTGGTAGTTCGAACAAACAAATTATTACACAGCCCCTCTCTTCTTTCGAGCGTCGTCCACGACGCTCCCCTTCGTCCGCCTCCCGTGTCAGCCATCACAACGTAATTAGTACTGCGCTGCGAGAAGCACCCACGAGCTAACCGTCCCAGTCGTCGAGGTTCCAACGCATGTGTTCCTGTAGTGCCATCCATTCGGCGTAGCACTCAGTGCAGCAAATGCGGGCCTCTTGGCCCTCCTCTGGGCTTGGAGTCCACGGCTAGTGTCGCTTCAGTTGTTAATAGCTTTCCTGTCGAACACGAGGGCGAGGGAGATGTCGAAGATGAACGTCGATCTCAACCCTTCTGTTACGAGATAGCAAAGGTTCTCCCCTCCGTAGCACATGCACTTCTTTCACAACGCCGACGTTTGCCAGAAGCGGCATGGAGCAGGATAAAATCCATCAAAGTCGGGTCCACTTTCCGCTGCCACCAATGTAGCGTCCCGAGGCTCCCCTTAAGGTAAAAGAAGGCGCAGTACTAGGGCAGAATATATATGTTCCGGGAACAGAGGGCTTGGGGGCTGTTGGCACGGCCCGAAGCCCGATCAACCGGCTAGAACAAGATGGCCACCCAAGTGACTTAAACCGGTAGTTCGAACAAACAAAGTATTACATATTACTTTATCCCTACATCAAACATTCAGATATCCTTAAGTTGACAAATGAAATCTGCTTTGTTAGTCTACTGTAATGTTAGTCTATTGTAATTGCTATGAACAAGATAAACCTGCCGATCGTGCTTCCTCATAGCACTACGTTTTTGAGGATAATTTGTTTAATCAACGGAGCTGGGTCACTGTGTGTTGGTTTAGCAAATAGAAAAATTTCTCAATATTCTTGCATGAAATGTAGCGCCT
This sequence comes from Taenia multiceps, assembly GCA_001923025.3. Taxonomy (NCBI): domain Eukaryota; kingdom Metazoa; phylum Platyhelminthes; class Cestoda; order Cyclophyllidea; family Taeniidae; genus Taenia; species Taenia multiceps. The sequence continues at coordinate 16,307,887 of CM010311.1, forward strand.
AGAGAATTCGTTAAATGCAAAGGAAGACATAATATTTGTACAAAATACATGTATTCAGAATACAGAGGGATCGGGGCTGTTTGCATGGTCCGAAGGCCAGCCCACCCGGCTAGGGCAATATGATTACCCTAGTGAGCGAATCCAGCAGCCATATCAAAGTAGGTATTACATGTACTTTGTGGTTTCACGCTAGACGATTCTGTGCTTGAAGCAACAACTTTTGCAGGGCAGGTAATAAGTCCCGGGGGGGCCTTTCAACGTATACATTTGGTCGGTGTCATGCTGTTCCCTTTACGATGGTTAAACGCATCTACTAATAATCCCAAATTAGCCTATCTATTGGCTCCTAAAAAAATTAGAGCTACTTAAGTGCCCAAAAAGTAGGTTTCGCCCCCCCCCCCCTTATTGTTATTGAAATGGGTGTCCCTAAATAGAACTTCTAGGTTTAATTAATCGGCTTGTCACCCAAACGCGATATACCTTCCTCTCCTCCCTCAACTAAAACATGCGACAGTGAAGGCAAAGCAAATGTCAGATCTGCGACACTACTTAGGGTCTGGACTTTATTTTAGTTACCAAGATTTATGGACTGACTTACAACTGAGGGAGTTCTGCTACTTCTTGCGGATCGATTTTTCGCTCGACTTGCTGATTTGGGCTTCTAAAGGTCTTGAATACCCTTCGCCACCTAACATCATACCCGCCACAGAGCAATGATTGCAATGATTGGTTTGTGTACGACTTCATCTAGTTCACTAAAAGAAAAGGTGCTCTACCAACCAAATCTTAATCCGACCTTGTGAAGTAGTAATAGCCAAGGAGTGCAGGCAGCCAGAAAAGGCCTCCTGTGCAGTATCTATCAAGCATGCCAGTCTCCCTGCAACCTGTTCAACCAACCTCGTGATCCCCACCATCATCGTCTTCCCTTCGAGAAATCCCGCCCCTCAATCCAAGCATAAATGTCCCTTAAAGCTTAAATACAATACGTACAACTCACTCCACCTATCGAAAAATAAGCATTCCAGCAGTGCACTCAACTCCACCGGTGATCGGAAATGGGCCGCACAAGATGGCAGTGATGAACAATGTATATTTTGTACAAAAAGCGTGCAAAGTAGTCCTGGGCATTGGGGTCCCGTAAGTCTCCAATTACTGCTGTTGGGTTGACTGAATGATTGATTGATTGACTACTGATTGAGTTGATTGAAAAAAAGCGTCCCAATGAACGTATAAAGAAGAGAAATGCTGACTGTTAAGCGGTTTCCTGAGTTTGTTCAAGGAGTTCCTTCATCTCCACATAGAGCCGTTGCAACCGTAGGTTGAGTGCAAAGAGGTTAAGGAGTTCTCTCACAAGAGCTCTTTTCGACAGACCCTATTAAAGGCAGAGGGACACCTCTAGCTTATGTTTGACCATGTGCATGGAAAGTATTCACCTCCAAGTGTACCTTAATCGACGGTTCCCAGGAGGTTTGACTAGTGGGTGAGAACGGACCGATGAAATCGAGACAGACCTGCCGAACGCGAGCATGATCGCCTATAAAAGTTTGTTTCAACTCGCAAGTTTTACTCAACCCAAAATCAAATAAATAAAGCTTTCAAACGCTTGAACACCCCTTTATGCCAGATAACAGGTCTGTGAACATACCTTCTTCAATGAGTTGCTGAAACCATCGTGAGAGCCAAAACTTGAACTCTGCCGCTGAACCAAACAATTCGGCGATTTGTATTTGATGATCATGAAAGTCCCTCACTTCCCTGCGTTGAGCAGTCGTGGCGACCATCAACTCACCAGTTGCTGGCACCTCTAATCGGCCAAATTGTTGCATTGCAGCCAGGGGACCGGAGGGACAGGTGCGATGGATAGTGGCCGCGAAGCGCCGTTTGAAGTTGTCTTCATCCTCGCCTGCATCAAACAGCTCAATCCAAAGAAATCTTCCCGCGTGAAAGAGGAAGCAGGAGCCGGACTTGAGTCGTACAACTAGATGTCCAGCTCCATCGGGGGAGAAGTCGAGGCTGACTGCCGGACAGCGCGAGGTGTCGAGATGGGTCTTCACAAAGATCTCCGGGAGGTTTTGATCAATGCCGCAACCAAAATGGTGTTGAGTAGTGTTCTGAATCCTTGGAGTCAGCGTCCAGACGATGAGATGACCAGAGGCGGTGAGAGCAGCCAAGCGCACAGTTGAGTCGTTGACAACTGTTGTCGCAAGCAGCTGTGGCACCGAATCGAGGAGAATGGGTGGGCATATTGAAGAGCCTACACTCCAGAGAAGCCGAAGTCGACAGTTTGCATCTCCAATGGCAAGCCAGTTGCTGGAACACAATGCATTGTGGAATAAATGGATAAAAAGGCCTCACCAATCAACACTGGAAGATCTATCACAGAATTATGGCAAGAAATGATGTCTAGCAATGCCGCCTAGATTGAACTCATGTAGGACGCTAGAGACTGAGATTGGGAACCACAGAAATAGGTCCAAGTTGAAGGGAGTAAAACGTTTACTGGGGAAGGGAAAGTCAACAACTGACTCGGCATGGGCGTGGGAGGTGAAACGGTGGGAGGAGGAGAGGCTCCAGAGGTTTCTTGAATTACCATCACTGGAGCAGGTGGCAGAGGCCCGATGAATTGCACCTTTTCCCTTCTCGCCATTCGCAATGTTGACGATGATTGGGCCTTCAACAGGATGGCAACAAACAAATTGCGCCCGATCGCCCGACAATTCCAGCTGGTCCACCGCGCAGATGGCTTCCAGTGCTGTAGCTCTAGAAGCACCTGACGTAGCAGCTCCACGACCTTATAGGTGGAAGTCGCTTAGTAAGTACCTGCTCAACTGGAAATGGAGGGAGGGAAATGGAAGACAGACCATGTTTTTCCGCCGATTTGACTGGACTGGGCCGAACAGAAGTGGATCCTGAAATATTGGGATTAGCTTCTTCCTCATCTTCCTCAAAGAATATGCTCGGACGCTTTCGCTTCTTGTTAGATTTTTCCTTCTTCTCAATCACCTTGGTGTCATGGGATATTGTCGTCATCTCCACACGTTTACGTCTTTTCGTGGTGGTTGTTGGCTCTTCTGACACCTTTGATAACACTGGAGGACTGTCAGATGGATCTGAGGACCTGAGGGGAAGAAAGACCACCAATTTACCGGGCAACAATTTCGTATGTTCATGTAAAATTACAATTTTTGCAGTTGAAAAACTTACAGGATAGCCACATCCTCACTGCTCTGAAGGAGGGGAGGGGAGGAGAAGAGGAAATGAGAAAAAAAAACGATTAAGAAGGAAAACTCAACGGCATCGGGGAAAGGACAAAACGCTTGCGCCAAGTGACTTACAACGCTGCTCATTATTACGCTAATCAATGAAAAGACAGTTGACACTCGTTAAGATAATTTATTAGATGTAATATTAAGTGAATACTACTAATAAGAGGAATGAAACTCCGAGAGAGAGCTGAAACCAACCTTGGCTGGTGGAGTACCACCATTGGTTGAGGAGGGAGGCGCGGTATTAATCAATTGAACCTTGGGCTGAGAAACGGACACTAAAGCTGACTTGAGTGTCGGTGGTGATTCTGCAAGCTTTGAAGGTTCCTCGACAGCCATAGGGAAGGCCGCGGACGGCTCTTCGTCCAAACTGTAGTTTATTCAGACCAACCAAAGTAAATAGGTAGATAGACCCAAGTATTTTCCATACAAGATGAATGAAAGATCAGAAAGTGGTATTCAATCCACTCACCAGTCTAAAGAGCCCAAAAAGCTTGGAGTAATGCGTCTTCGTCCATCTTTAGTCCGAACTTCTGTCTGAACGGAGATCTAAAGAGGTAATGAGACCGGATTCACACTTTACCAAGGCAGATGGTAGCACTTCTTAAATAAAGACCAGCTGAAAGGAAAAATCCCACATTCGCACGCGCACACATCCAAATACACACGAGAATGCGAACCCTGGGTGGTTTGGCAGCAACCCTGATGTTGGGCGTGGAGGAGGGGGAAGAAGAAGAGCAAGCACCAGAAGGGACCAGCCTCTGCCGCAAGTCCGTCTGTGACCGTTGTAGCATCAGTGCATCAGGTGTCTCCAGCACCACATCACCACCCGCCTTCTGGATCGCGTTGGAATCCACTCCGTTGCAAGGGGGCGCGGGCGAGGGTTTCAAAGCGTTAAGCAGGCCATCGATAAGACTCTGACCAAAGAGCTTGCGGTGAAGGCGAGCCTGATAAAGTGCATTTCGTGCAGAGGTGACAGTCATGAACCAAAGCCCAGGCGAGTACGTCGGGTTGTAATCTACACGCGTTGTCGATAAGTTAATCAAATCTATGTTTCATTTTGGGCTCAACAATCAAGCTAGAAATTGACTAAACATTTGGGGTTAAATAAAGCCAAGTCAACAAATACCAAATTGAACACACTGTCATGACTTCTGCATCCACAAATCAAATTAAGTGAAAATGGGAAAAGCACTCACAATTTCTTCAAGCTTCACGGGTTCTCCTAACTCCTCTTTGGTGAAGGCCATGTAGGATATGGAACCATCCAGCGAGGAAGCTAGCAGTTCACAACCACTTGAACTCCTCAAGAATAAGTACAGAAGAGTAAAAAAAAATTCTGCCCACTTTCAAAGATCGGTCTGTTAATCAAGTCAGTTCAACTCACCAAGTTAGATCGGTGATAGAGCTTGTGAAGAGGTCGCGTATGACAACGAATGCACGGTTAGTCAGTGTGGTCTATAGCAGTCGAAACATCCGGTGGTCAGCCAGTTAATGAAGAATGGAAGGCTGCAACACCTGGCACAAAGCAAAACGTACCCACACGGAGATACATCGATCCTTGCCCCCAAGAGCGAGACAAACCATCCCCTTAAAGTGAATGAAGAATATTATCACAACTTTCATCAACCAAACGATCAATGAACTCACAATGAATTACCGGGGAATCAATGTCGGCTGTTTTCTTAAGAAGGTTGGGATTGTATCGCTGAAAAGGAAGAAGAGGATGAGGACCACTAATGAGGTCTCTTCAGATACCCAACGAGACAATGTAGTCATTTCAACTTCTAAAGAAGTTTTGTGTTTCCAAAATGTTAAGGCATCTGACATTTTTTTGAGAAAATCATATCAACAACAAGAAACAGAGATGAGTGCAAAGAAAAAAAATGCGACAATACTGCACAGGTGACGTGTTTTTCATGGCCAACTAGGTCAAGTCCAGCTTGCCATCGGTTGCGCGTAATGAGTTGAGCCGTTGGAAAGTTGTTATTGACAGCGTGTGGAGCGGCGATGACCGAGCCATCTGGACTCCATGAGAGCCGAGTCACTTCGGCCTGATCCGCAGCCTAACAGGTGACATACGAATAGGAAATGAATTTTAAAGTACAAATCTCTCATCCGAATTCAAGGATGTAACACGTACATTAGTGAAAGGAGTGGAAACCTTGCTCTCAGGCTGCCAATCGGCAGTCCGCCAAACGCGCACACCGATGTCGTCAGCTTGAGTGGCTAAATAGCGACCAACAGGGTCCCACGCCACACCCTTAACGGGACCTCGATGACCCCGCAAAACAGCGACAAACTGGAAGGGCTGGTGCTTCTCGTTGGCAAGCGAGTTGCCCCAAATCACCACTGTATTGTCAACACTGGCTGAGGCCAGACGAGTTCCGTCTTGTGCCCACGCGATGTCAATAATATCTAAAATAAGTGTTCATTTTAACACTAATCTACGATGAAATACAGCTTAGGATAAAGGCCCGAACCTCCAGTGTGGTGTCGTAGAACGGCGGCACATCTCCAGTGTTCTGAAAACTTCATTTTTTCAGAGGCGCCAAACATTGCACTGGATCTGACACCAGCACTGAAGAAAGCAACCAAAATGTGACCATTACTCCGAAAAAAAGGAGGTCGCCTAAAATGAACTTACATTGTCTTTACCCACAGCATTATGACACGATCCATGCCTCCTGAGGCCAGCCATCGACCAGTGGGGGACCAACGAACACAATTTACGCAAGCTGAACAATGCCGTCAAAAGCATTAAAAGACTAAATAAAAAGAACTCAAGTAAAGCAGCTTCAAAATAAGCCACCTTGATGATTATTCATCTGATATAGCATTTTTGAGACTGCCTGCGATTGCTTGTTTGGATCCCTAATAATGGACATATCCCACAGAATTATAAGGCCTCCACCATCGGTTAGACCACCCGTGGCAAGACGCTTTCCGTCTGGGTGGATGTCCAACGTGTAGATTGGGCGAGCTGAAAGAAAATAATAAAGCGATAGGCTAAGTGTGACGAAATGAATCCAAGAAGTCTGAATGAACCATTTACGGAGGATGTCCTTTTTAGAGACAGATCCATGCGTCACCCAATGCGGTTTCAAAAGCCTCATTTCTGCGAAGAGAAAAAAGCAGATAAATTCATAGTCAATATCAAGTCATAAATTAATGGTTATGTATTGCTACACACAGGTACCGGATCACACCTATAGTTCTGCACAAAAAAGCGCAAGTACGGTTCAATAATTAGTAACACCCAAAGCACAGTAGGCGAGTGAAAATAATTACGAACAAATCTACAAATAAGCGAGTCGTTCCCAAGGCATCTTGGATACAAAGTACAAACGAATATAAGAATCAAATCAGGTCACCTAATATATTATACTAAAATGGAAATTGCAAGCATGAGAAAAAGCGACAATGCTCCAATCACATCAGAAACAAGCGGGGCCGCGATAAGCCCGACTAATCAATCAGTGCGCGATGATCCCTAGTTGTACAAACAAATATGATTTAATTACGATACGCTGTATCGCAAGCTCGAGGGCTATAACAGCGTTTGTACCCAAGGCAACAAAATCTAAAAATATAAAGTAAAGTTTTGAAAAAGTCTCAGTGCGATTTGTTCCCATTGTAACGCACCCACATCTAATGACCGCTAAGTTATCGATGTTGGCAATTGAAGTCCCATCATCGCACTTTTGTACAACCGCCCTCTCTCGGAACAACAATTGAAAGGCCTGTAATCAATCAAGCAGAAAAAGGGAGGCTTGAGGACCCTATCAAAAGATGCGGCTTATAAACCGATACCCGCATCGAAAATCACGATCAAAATAATTGTATTTCAACTAATTCAGCAATCGCCCCTAATCACCGGCCACAAGCAGGCTTGAATAACCTTAAATTATGCCGCCCTAGCTGACTCGCACAAAGCGACCACCCAGATATCCGCAACCAGCAGCCTGTATGAGAGGGAGCCGAGTACCCAAGTGCCGCAACGTGGCGAATCTGCACAGGAACGCCAGCCATCCAGAAAATCTTAACCCATCCCCCCCAACGCTTGCATAGCCGTCTGCGTTACCAACCAATGCCTTGCAACAAGTGTCTACGAGGCCCAATCTGTGACAGTGAACGAGTATCCACGGTGACACAACCCACAGGTAGACCAACAGTGCTCTCGTTCCAGACCAACCGCACGCCCCTAAGGCAACCTCATCCCAGAATGCGCAAACTACTCAGCATTTATGCGTCACAATACACATTACGACGGAGGAATTACCAACGCAGTTCAGTGAGATGAATTGGCGTTCTAAAAATACATACTCGCACACCAAAACAGGGTTATACCGAAAGCGATCTCGTCAGAGGATTGCCCCTAGGGTTTAAGGTAGGTAAAAAGGGGTGTCATACAAAAAAGGCAGCATGCTCATGGAATATGATAAAAGGTCACCTAACACGTGCATGGTAATGAAACTGATGTCATGATTCCAAAAAGATGTAAAGAAAATTAAAGAAGCCAAAAATACTGCTCGTTTAAATCTCAGCATCCACTACAAACGCCTCCTGATGAAGATGTCTTGCTTTCGGCATTGTCAAGACTAAATCCACCATCCGTTCTGTTAACCTTTCGATTACTTTCAAAATAAGGCGATCGAACGATCTAAAATAGAAAACGGATTATCCTGGCATTGCAGCGCATCACATGTCAACAAAGAATGCAATCAAAACAGTAGTAAACACCAACAGCACACGTCCAAGAGTATGTATGAAATAGGGAAAACAGAGTGTGCATTTGCACATTCAAGATGACCCAATCCTATGGTGAAACAATCATCTCCAAACGAAAGTAAATAACAAGAAAAAGACCAAAGTACCGATAGGGAAAGAAGTTGGCCAAAATGTAATTTAAGATCAAACTATTTTGACAAAAGCCGGAATATATATAAGAAAAAACACTTACAGAAGACACAAGCTGATCAAAGCAGTTATTAATATTTTCACTAGTTAAAGCACTCGTTTCGACAAATAGCATAGAAGAACGCAGTGCAAAGTCCCTAGCCTCCTCCTTTTGGACCGCCCTATCCACCTAAAGACCATGAATAAAACCAACGGGAATTCGACTACTAAGTCAATCTTGTTCCCGACAAGCATCTTCACAATATGTGGATTGTTCGTGTAATATTCTACGTTTTCGTCCCAACTTTTAATATCATCGAATGATTCGCGCCTGGTAACATCATAAACTAAACTATGAGACAAAGCCGAAACAAATACCGAGAAGAACACCTTCAGCATTTCGATAGAAAAGTGGCTGAAGGGCGGTCATACCGTTGGCCTCAGCACCAGCAGTATCCTACAGACAAGGATTAGGGCAATTGAAAACACCCTTACCCAAAACGAGAGAGTGTAGACGCGCCCACCTACTTCGATCTTAGACGGTGTAAAATCCACACCGATTGTTGGTGTTATAGTGTCATCAAATTTCTGGTCCACAAAACGCTTCATTATGCTTGTACATAAGATTACATCAAACCTACAAACCTCGTCTTCCCAACAGCGGAGTCACCAATGAATAATATTTTGATGGGTTTCTCCATTTCTTAAAAGAGTAATTAACGCATCACTTCAAGGTCAGAAAATACACAGGACTTAATGCAAGTAGGGCAATAAAGCAAAGCAATGCCACAAGACATGTGAAATCGTGTAGAATATGCACAAATCCCCTTGCAAAAAAGTGGGTAGTGCGAAGAAAAACACTACTACGGAGTGACCTTACTTAAGATAACAAACGCTTATAACAAAAGTTAATATGATGAAACTTGAATGGACGAACCAAATTGCAATAAACTAAAACAAGCCAGATATCATAATCCGGGGGCTTTATTGCCTTTCTGTTATGCAAACTTTAAATCATTTATAATAAATTGCGCAAATGTACCAAAAGCTTAGGTTTTCTTTTTACTATTCGTGAAGTATATGTGGGTTTTTTGCAGATAGGATTAAAGCGGGTATTTCTGCCGATTTCTCCTCTTCCATTCGACAATTATGGCCATAAAAGGTTAAGCAGGTTTCGATATCTTAGTCATAAGCACAGACAAGGCCTTCGATAGTGAAGCCAGAGCAGCAGTGACGAATATGTTTCGGATTCCAGAAAATATCACTCGCTCACATTGTAATACATTATTTGTTTGAACTGCCGTTTTCGGTCACTTGGGTGGCCATGTTGCACTAGCCGGTTGGCCGGCTTTTGTGCCGTGCCAACAGCCCCCAAGTCCTCTGTTTCCAGAATATATTTATTCTACCCCAGTTGTAGTACTTTGTTTGTTCGAACTACCGGTTTAGGTCACTTAGGTGGCCATCTTATTCTAGCCGGTTGGTCGGCCTTCGGGCCGTGCCAATAGCCCCCAAGTCCTCTGTTCGCGGAATATATATGTTCTGCCCTAGTACTGCGCCTTCTTTTAACTTAAGGGGAGCCTCGGGACGCTACACCAGCACTATGCCTTATTTTACCTTAAAGGTAGTCTCAGGACGCTACACCCATGGCCAAAATTAGATTGTCGTGCATATTTTTTGCAAAAAGTAAATTGATGCAAAGTCGTATTGTTTTGGCAAAAAAAACAACAACGTGTCCTTTAAATCTTGAGCTAAGAACGTAAATTATGCTTTCAAAAATTTGAAGCGCTAGGCAAAATTCGAAATTCAGCGTCAACGAGATTGCACCTAACTGGATTTTGCAAATGTGTGCAGCGTCCCGAGTTTCCCTCTAAGGTAAAAGAGGTCATAGTACTGGAACAGAATACATATTTAGGAAATAGAGGGCTTGGAGTCTGTTGGCACGGCCCAAAGGCCGGCCAACCGGCTAGTACAATATGGCCACCCAAGTGACCTAAACCGGTAGTTCGAACAAACAAAGTATTACAAAGCCCCTCTCTTCATTCGAGCGTCGTCCCCGATGCTCCCCTTGGTCACCGTCCCGTGTCAGCCATCACAACGTAATCAGTGCTGCGCTGCGAGAAGCACCCACGAGCTAACCGTGCAAGCCATCGAGATTCAAGCGCATGTCTTCTTGTAATACCATCAATTCTGCGTAGAACGCAGCGCAGTAAATACGCATATCTTAGTCCTCCTCTCCCACGATAATGCAGCCCAGTGAAAGATGGGGTTACGAATCCAAGTTTTTGGACGAATGAAGGCACACACAACACATATTGTGATTCCAGGCTTTTCTGATGTCGTGGAAGAAACGCGAGGGTATCGTAGAACGGAAAAAGCTTGATCACAACGTCGCTGATCCTCCTTGGCTGTTGCACTGGACTTAAAGATCACGGCTAGTGTCGCTTCAGTTGTTAATAGCTTCTCTGTCGAACACTAGGTCGAGTGAGGTAACGAGGATGAATGTCGATCTCGACCCTTCTTTTATGGGATGGCAGAGGTTCTCCCATCTGTAGCATATGCACTTCTTTCACACCGCCAAAATTTGCCAGAAGCGGCATGGAGCAGGATAAAATCCATCAAAGTCGGGTCTGCTTTCCGCTGCCACCAATGTGGCGTCCCGAGACTACCTTTAAGGTAGAAGAAGGCATGGTACTGAAGCAGAATATATATTCTGGAAAAAGAGGGATTGGGGCTGTTGGCACGGCACAAAGGCCGGCTAACCGGCTAGTACAAAATGGCCTCCCAAGTGACCGAAACCGGCAGTTCGAACAAACAAAGTATTACAATATGAAATTCAATTGTAACCTCCGAAATCTTTCTTTAAGGTAAAGAAAGGATTGGTACTTAGACAGAATGTTTAATCTGGAGACATAGGAGTTAAAAGCTGTTAACAAGGCTCGGAGGTCTGCCAACCGACTAGTACAATATGGTTACTTAAGTCACCAAAACCGACAGTTTAAATAATCAAAATATTGTGCAGCCGCAACGTTCTCGTCAGTCAGCATCCCGTGTCAGCAATCTCAATGCTATCAGTGCTGCAAGAAGCACCCACGAGCCAACCGTCCCTGTCATCCAGATTCGAGCGCATGTCTTCTTGTAGTGCCATCTATTCCTCGAACCACTCAGTGCAGCAAATGCTCATTTCTTAGTCCTCTCTCCCACGATAATGTAATGTGCCCCAATGAAAGATGGGACTACGAATCCAAATTTTCGAACAGGTCGAGACACACACAACACACATTGTGATGCTGTGAAAGAAACGCGAGGGTATCGTCGATCTCTCAGCAAATGGGGCGATTGGGCCTCATGGGAACAAAATGCATGCTATGAAAATGTGCAAAGCATAAAACTATGCTATCGAATGACGTCCTGCACATTCTACATCTGTAGACATGCACTTTAACGAAAATAGGCGAGTTGACCAAGAACAGGGGATAGGGCTTGCGGAGGATGCTTGACCACAACGTCGCTGATTTCTCTTGGCAGTTCCACTGGACTTGGAGTTCACGGCTAGTGTCTCTTCGGTTGTTAGTAGTCTTCTTGCAGAACACGAGGGCGGGGTAGATGCCAAAGGTGGACGTCGATCTCGACCCCTCTGTTATGGGATGGCAGAGGTTCTCCCATCCGTAGCACATGCACTTCTTTCACACCGCCAAAGTTTGCCACAAGCTGTATGGATCATGATAGAAATCCATCGAAGTCGGGTGCGCTTTCCGCTGCCAGCAGTGTAGCATCCTGAGGCTTCCTCTAAGCTAAAAGAAGGCATAGCACTAGGACAGAATATACATTCTGGAAACAGAGGGCTTTGGGGCTGTTGGCACGGGTGCCTAAGTTGGAGAAATTTCCCTGTTGTCAACCTTGCACGGGGAATAGCGCTGTGGCCCATCATTTATCCCAAGCTGTATTTTTAATAGGCTTGCCCTAAAGAATGACTTTAATACATCTTTGGGCTAATCTTTGGTGTTGCTCATTACCAAAATAAGACTATAACAATTCCAAAATTCTTATATTTTTTTGGGAAACGTTCTCGGTATTTATACATACACATATAAAGACATCTCATGATAAATCCTAGAAAAACTCATCATAAAATATACAGCGAGAAAGCGCGTTTTTAATTCAGTTATTTTAGTTAGAATGATTTAAAATTAAACGAGATGATGTTTAATTAACTAAAATGAGTGTTGTTAAACCCGCTGCAAAACACGCCTAGTGCCTTGGAGATTCGATAAGACTTGTTTTCAGACGTGCGCGTTTTTTGTCACATTTTTGTCTCCAAAAGTGTATCACGCCGAGTTATACGCGCTCAGGTGATTGTCTAATGTCAACGTTTTTGTGGAGACAGCATTGTCTTTGCTTATCCTGAATTCACTCATGTCCACCCCGACCCTTACGGTCGCATGAAAAACGCTACGTATACTGGAGCTCCGGACCTCTGGAAAGAAAGTGGACACGAGCGCCGTTCGCTTATGCCCCATGAGTTCAGCCCCTGACAGTACTTTGCGGTCTGACCGCTATCATAGTTATCATTGGCCATACTTTTTTTTGTGTTCGTTTGAACATCAGCAACTATCTGTGAGTTTGGTTGTAAAAAAATGGAATAAAAGGGAAAAGTACGACAGGCGCGCTGCCGGTGGTCATTCGGTGACTTTAGGTTATACAACAAAGTGATTATGTGCTCCTGGAGTAAACACAATTGTCCATTCCGCTTCCACAACATTAATCCCTTCTCCTACCCCACACGACCTCACCCCTTCTCTTCACCATCCTCCTTCCACTCTCGGTGTCGGCATTTACCATTTGACTCATCACTCGTCGTTCACTCGTCCTCAAGCATCTCTCGACACCTTTACACATTGTGCCACCCTACTAACTCTTCTCTTCTCCGCCTTCTCTCCGATAGAGACTGGATAGTCTACCTCGACATGATTTTATGCCTCTTCGAATGAACTAACCACCAACGCAACCAATCATTTCGTCTCATCCATGTGGTGGTATGTGAATGGGTTGGTAGTAGATTGTTGTTTCCGGTTCTAATCACGGTGTACTCCATGCTGGCTGGCTGGCTATCAGCCAGCTTTAGCTTCATCTACCGAACCACGTTCTCGTGAGTTCGGAAGACAGACCGATCGGGATGACATCCTTTTCTTTCTAATGGTCTAGAGGGAGTGTTGTTTGTACGAGTACACAGAAACGAGCACCATGTCCGCAGACTAACGCTATTCATGTATATACAGGTCTGTTAATTGTGTATGCTAAACAGTCATGGAGTCTAAGTTTATACGCTCACAGTTGATGAAAGCTGACCTTCAATAGTCAGTTGTTATCTGACCCACCGCGCATATCCGTGGCTGTTTGATGCCTTCATCGCGATTTGGATTTTGGACTTCTTTGCCTACATAAATGTCATCATTCGAATTTTGAAGCATTTATGAATGCCATCGCGGTTTGCATCACTTTCTCCACCAGGTAAGTAGTCTTCAAACCAATCAGCATACTCATGTGTTTGGTTTGGGTTGATGTCCTCACCCCCCATACCTTCCAGTCTCCTGGCGCGCTCACATTATAAGTAGAATCACCACGATCAGGTGAAATAAAAAGTCCCTTTGTTGGCTATCAAAGAAACTAATGACAATCCTTGTCAGTAGGAGCAGATGGCCAAATGTCAACTGACTTCCCAGGACGCAGATTTTGTGTCTCTTACACCCCAATGTTCTACACATTGTCAATAAACGCTGCACTAGTGATCTTCAATCCGGTTGTTTAAGTTGGTCATCCAAAACAACCCATTTCTCTTTCTCCCAAATTCTAACCAAAAGTGAGTACCATCTCTTATCTCGGTGCAAAAAGCCCCCTTTTTGAATAGCACAAGCTTTGAACTTCAAAATGACCGCATGTTTGCACAATGCCAGATCTTTTATCAGGGTAAGATTTCGGCACACCTAAAAAGTTCTATTTCATTCCACCCGGCTCCTCCCCACCACCTTATCGCTGACAAAAATTGAAGTCGCCACGCTGCCTATTTTCTACACTGTTGAGAGAATTATGATCGTTTATAATTCATTTACTTCAAAAATAGCATGCAGAGCATTCATTATTAATTTAGTACGCAGACCACACAGAGGTGAGAAATAAATTAATCGGAAATGTGTTTAAAAATAGAACACAATGCTTAATGTTTAATCGCCGTAGAGTACATTTCAACAAGTTGTAGCGGCTTCAAGCTCAGGAGATATTCAAGGAAAGAGTTCAAGCATTCGGTCAGGGCTGCCCCTCTACTTACCTCTTGAGACGCCTCCTTAATCACCTTTTAGTTATGGTTTGAAATTCATAAAAGAATGTCAAATTACGCGGATTTGTGAGCAGTATGTGACCTCCTCTGAAGGTCATTTATTTAGTGGCGCATTGGCTGGCTTGACAATTCCGCTGGTGCGGTGACCCCGCTAAGTCATTTGGATTCCTTAGGCCTCCGATTCTGCATTGCGCTGGTACGGAAGTTGAGATGTGTATTTTCCTCCATTCCCTTCAGAGCTTTTCGCTTTCTCTCAGCTTTTACTTTCATTCGCGCAGACGGTGGTCTCATCATCGTAACCGAGAGCCCAGGCATAAAAAATGGAACGAAGTGACATCACAACGAAATGACCGGGGAATGGTTCGTGTGGATGACTTTGGTCACGTAGATATCCTTCCTCCTGGGCGTCTTTGTAGAGGCTCTGGATTCACGAGGTCGTCCTTGATCACTTAGTGATTAAATAACATAAGTCAAAGTTGTGACTTGACAGTACTTCGATTAGCTCCCTTGACCCAGTCCTCGTTCTGCCTTCCATTCTCTGCTCCCTCTTAGGGGGCAGGCAGTGACGGCTTCAATGTAGATGGGAGAAAGTTTATCAGAACTAGTTTGCGGACAATTTATGCATTTTATTTTCATTTTTTATAAGAGTGGGTATCTTGACAAGTGCCTGACAGTCCAGATGGCCTACTGGGTGGTGAATTGTATTAAAAACTTACTCGACATTTCATAACCCCGCTCCCCCGATAAGCGTTGACAATCTGATTAGGAGGATTTCATAATGTAATCTCGTGGACTGAATAGTCGTGGAGACGTGACCAACAAGAATGTAGATTGGGGGTAGACTGAGAATCTATCAAGTTGACATTCAAACAGTTTCTACACGAACTTGACAGATCTGATGAGTAACGTTGTTTTGTGCCTTCAAAGGATCCCCTCGAGATAGAGTTCGAATCGTGATCTCATCATCAGTTTTTCCTACCTTTAAGGTTTTAAATCGATTAATTCGATAGACAATGCCGTCAAATCATCCCATTCCTGAACGATATTCTGCATCGGGCATATCTCAGCCAGCCATCTACGCACCAGCAATGTCGAGGGTGGGAACGGTAGTAACCACACACCGGTTTCTCTGGATCGCCATAACATAAACCATCTGCTCAATTTAAAAAAGGGAATGGGAATAGGAACAAAGGCAAACGGCAAATTGACGTTAGGGAACAAAGAGAGAGGCAGAGGCTGATTTAAGGCTCCTCACTGGGAATATTTCAAGTACATCAAGAATCTCAACTTTGCCTTCCTTGGATGAAAAATGAAGAAGAAGGAAAAAAGGAGGGTGATGAGAAAGTGAAGAGAAAGGACTGACAAAATAGGTGTTCAACACTTCCTCTTCCCCCCTTTCCCTTGCAACTCAGCCCTGACATACAGAATGTCACGTGATATGGGAGGCGCAAATCTCTCCCCTGGTGAATAGGAAATCATGCTTACGTAAGAAGCCCTTCACCCACCTTCAAATCCCCTAACATTCTCCACAAGAGATAGAGACGAGACTGCTCTGCGTTCCACTTGCACAGTAGTCGTTGTAGGTAGAAGTTGCTGGCTTTATCCACCTGCATCGGAAGGGATACGCAATCCCCCCACCAATCAATCTCACCCTGCCTTGTCCTCTCCTCCTCCAACATGCGAATCCTCTCTGTGGCCTTGTAAGTGTAAGGGCAGCAATTTATTCCTCTTGATTCACCAATTCTGCCTCTCCCTCTCTCTCTAGAGGAGGAGTTACACTTGTCCACTTTCCACTTCTATCATATTGGGTGGGTGGACACCGATCCCCGCGTTTTTTATCTTTAGTGATGAATCGGTAAAGGAAAATTCAACCCATGATCCACCACACAAACATGCACAAACACTCCCGCACGCAAGGCATTGACGAGAGGGAAATTAATGGCTGCCTTTGAAGTGTGAGGCAATTGCTTGTGGTAGGCATAAACAATCTTAAGACCGTTTACTAAGCAAAAGTCGGAAAAAGAAGGCGGAAGATAGGACTGACTCAAGCCTACTATTCATGCAGTCAGCCAGTCATCCAAAAAATCATCGAAACACGGAGACTTTGGAGTTTACACCCATTGAGATAGAATAAAGAGTCGCTTCTACGGCATCTGTCTACACTACACCACACATTTCCCTTCCACCAACCGCAACACAAAATCTTGGTGCAATTAAACAAGGAGATTATTGTGGCAAATGCATAAAGCAAATTGAAGGAGGTTCCAGCCTTCTGCAATGCTTTAGTGAAAGTGAGAAACCCAACGCTACAACCATTTTTGAGGTCTTTAAGCCACTCTTAGTCAGAATCAACATAATCGAGCTCTCAAAGACATTGCTTTTGATGTCATTGTCGCCTTAGAATGAGAGATTCATGACGGAGAATGCCATATCCCCATGACGGTGATGTATGCATGCCGATGGAGGTGGCTTTTTACACCATAGGGCATAAACTTTCTTGGATAAAATTCAAAAGGAGCAGCAAAATAGGCCAGCCAGACAAAAAAAAGTTGCATGACACACAGACACGAGGCATTAACTCCCTTAACCTCCCCTCCCCCCAGTATTCTTCACCTAACTTTCCACATTTACAATCTCTAGGCTATTTCACAGCCCGCATCTTGCATTAACTCACGAGAACGTGGTTCGGTAGATAAAGCTAAAGCTGGCTGAATGGCCAGCCAGCTAGCTACCGTCTCGTCAAACTTGTTGCTTGACGTGGGAGGAAGGTGGGACATGCGACACTTAGCATGGAGTACACCGTGATTAGAACCGGAAACAACAATCTACTACCAACCCATTCACATACCACCACATGGATGAGACGAAGTGATTGGTTGCGTTGGTGGTTAGTTCATTCGAAGAGGCATAAAATCATGTCGAGGTAGACTATCCAGTCTCTATCGGAGAGAAGGCGGAGAAGAGAAGAGTTAGTAGGGTGGCACAATGTGTAAAGGTGTCGAGAGATGCTTGAGGACGAGTGAACGACGAGTGATGAGTCAAATGGTAAATGCCGACACCGAGAGTGGAAGGAGGATGGTGAAGAGAAGGGGTGAGGTCGTGTGGGGTAGGAGAAGGGATTAATGTTGTGGAAGCGGACTGAGTAAATGCGTAAGATGTGTAAGATTTAAAGGCATTAGACGATCATTTGAAGCCTGCCCGCCTGATTGACTAGTCGATTTACAATCATAGGACATGGTTGTGCACTTTCTCATCTATTCCATCATCTCTTAAGACAATGGTCATCCACGTCGAACACACGAAGCACAGTCATTGGCGACTATGACAGCTGTCAAATAACATTGAACTGAGAGGAACTGATTCGACATGAGACATGTGGAAGGTGTTCAAGCCTACACTCTCTCTTTCACATAGGGAGAGAGTGGGTCATGTTTGGTAAAATCACCGTGGCAGCCAAAACAACAAAACGAGAATCGTCCGTGAGAGGATTTGCACAATAAAGTAGGCGGGGCTGGGCAGATTGGGAATGGAAAGAGACAATGTCCCCTCCACATCCATATCCGCTTTAACATTCTTACCCTCAAATTACGCAAGTGTTTGACAATCAAACGAACCCACCCAACACAGGATAGGGCAGTCAGCGAGGCGAAAATTCCACAGAAAAAATACGTTACTTTTCTACCTTGTTATATAGCGAATAAACCTCCTTACACTTTCTGGATCACGGGGCAACATCGGTTCGCGCGCCATTTCGTTTGGGTCATTAGTACCGCCAAACTTGACCTACTGGGTTACAATAGATCTAAAAAGCGTGATTATTCTGTGCTATCCATTCACTACAAACAGCGACAATATAACCTGGTAGAGCTGCGCTTCCTGTGTGTTTTCCCCTGATAGCCAAGCTATTTTAACGTGCAAAACCATCGCCCCTGAGTCCATCCTTAAAAATTGCTCTTCATTGCGTAAAATCGTCAGTTTGGTATGTTTAGGGGCCAAACCAAGAGTTCAAATTGCAACCCACATACACCCTTAAGGAGGACGATAAATTTGCGCCACCTCATTGGGCAATGTGCCAACTCCTCCTCAGCCCTGGCCTTCCATTGGTCAGTTGGCCATGAGTCAATCGGGCGGTCTGACGAATCAGCGCGGTTGAGGTAAACCGATGAAATATAAACCGAGTTGAGACTATCTCCTAGCCTCAGCAGATCTCTTCCACCTCGGGTCGCCTTCTCAATCAAACAGTCAATCGGCCAGTCAGTAAAGCAATCACCTGCGGTTATGGTAAATGTGCTTTTTACCCCCTGCTCCCTTGTCAATTGGTACCTTTCATTTGCCAGTCACCCTTCCGTGGAGAAATGAATTTTAACTTTTCCTCAAGTGACACGATATCATTTAATAATATACACATTTGGATATCAATTACTATTTAAGTAATATAGATTGCATTTGTTAGTAGAATATAAACCTAGGGAATACGCTTATTTGCTCCGATGATACCTGACACGGAATGGACCCACTGATGTCGATAGTTTAGGTGGTGTGGTGGCGGTTAGACACGTTGACCCTGTCGTTTACTTTGCTTAACCTTTATAAGTGGTGGTCCCTTCCTCCTTAAAAATAAACAAAACAGTTTAACTGGCACTCAGATTTGACAGCTCCCTGTTTACCTCCCCCTTTATGCAATTTGAGCAGTTGTAGGTAACTCCTCTGATCGACACAAAGGTCATCAGGGCACCTTCAATACTTCCGCTGCCACATTTAATGCATGACATGGCTGATAAGGGACAACTCCACTTATGCACAAGGATTTTACCCCTCTAACTGTTGAAGCATATTTTTGCCACTTTTATGAATAATCAAAAAGAATGGCAAAAAATATTTGCCCAGTAAATAAAGGTACAGTTATTCATCCGTGGAGAGGTGGCATCACTTTAACCACTTGACCCTCGCCTTCCCCCAAACCTGCCTTAGAAATTCCTCCGGAAGCATTGTCTTCCGAGGACAAGAGCGAACAATAGGCAGACCGATGAAGAAGTGAATCACCAAGGTGGTTCCACTACTCTCCACTGATTAATTACAGACCAAGGAGGATTATCAAAAATAAAAACACACAAATGAAGTAAAACGGGGCATCAAATCCTAGGAAAAAATACAAAAAAAGTAAAAATTTGCTGCTCATCAGTTCGCTTCCACTTTGTCATTGAGTGACCTACTTGACAGGTCACCTGAAGACGGAGGTGATTTCGCAGTCTCATGCATTCTTCTTCTTTCGCTTGATCTGCCTTTCCCCTTGACTCACTTTAACAACAAACACCTCCTTTTTAGGTTATGAAGGTAACCCTTGCTGGCATTCCAACCCGACCGATATCGTGGTTTGGACTGCTGTGTTTAATCGTCATTGTGCTGTCATTTGTGTCAAACAGCGAGGCCCTATTTGCTCGGTCAAGTGTGGAGGAGATTTTGCCCAGTAAGGGTGCACTTACAGAAAGCAGGAAACAAATATTTCGCAATGTCAAAGAATTTAGACGCTACCTTCAACGGTTGGACGAGTGGTTAGCCATCACTGGTAGACCAAGGTAATGTGTAACTCCAACCCCCTAATGGCATTGTTTTATCCCCCCAGTTGCCAATAGGCACAGATTGACACAACTTTTTTTCTTTAGGTTTGGATGAAAATTCGTCAAGATCCACGCATTGAAAGCCGGTCAGTGTCTTTTGTTTGATCATGCTGTTGTATGCATACAGCATTATCAATACAAGGATCGGTATAACAATCGTCACTTCTCTTTATCGTCAAAAGGGGGTTATTGGGGCAGAGAAGAAAAAAAAGACTTCCTTTTTTTTCGGTGTGATTTTACCATGTGTGAACCAGAAGTTAGACATCATGTCAAAATTTGATGTATGATGCGTGAAGGAAGCAGAGTAGGTGTGGATAGCAGAACAGCATGCTGATGTGATTGACAGGCGATGAGAAGGGACATTTGTGCGCCCCTTCCATGGTTCACTGTGTGAAGAAGGCTCTTCGTGCGTGGATGTGTGCACAGTAGGCTGTAAAAGGACTCATTTTGTGTGAATTTCTTACTGAAGGTCAAAGTCTCACATGAATGAGGCCTGCTTACCCAAGGTAAAAGAGGTGGAAGATTTTCAAGAACAAATGCAGAGATAGAGGGATACGCATCATCCCTCTATTCCTCTCTCTTGATATTTTCATAAGTGAGAGGTGTAACCTACCTTACGATTTGGGAGACAAAAATGGGGTAGAATAGGATCAACAGCATGGCCGGTGCCTCCTTTTTCACGCTTCCCGCCTCCTCCTCTTTTGTCTCTATTGGTTAGTGCTAGGAGGTCGGAAGGTGAGCAGAAGGGAGATCGGGATGCAGCTGAATGCAGAGGAGGTACTTCCCACAGGGCTATAATCTTTCATTCACCAGAGGACAGATTTGTTCCTTTCATGTCACATGAGCTGAGATGCAAGGGCGAGGAGAGATTCAGCACCTTTCTTTACTCTCCTCACCTTCCCCTCCTCCCCCTTTTTCATATTCTCCCACCCAAGGAAAGTAAAGTTGAGATTCTTGACGAGATTCGAGATATTTCTGGTGGGGAGTCCAAAACCTGCCTCTGCCTCTCCCTCTTTCCGTTTTCTCACGTCATTTAGCCACCTGTTCTCACCCTGTTCCCTTTATCTTCTCTTTTTTTTAAAAAAAAGTGAAGCAGATGGCTTATGTTATGTCGTGGGAAAGGTGACATCTCTTCAATCCAGAGATGCCACACTGAAGGGCGCCAGACGGAGAATGTCTTGGTACTAACGGACACGCAAAAAAGGCGGTCGTGATCGGAGCTGATGGGAGGGAGGTGGAAAGTGAAGTAAATCCGAGATTGCCGAGACCAGTGACCAGCGTTGTACCTACTTGCACTGAATACTCAAAGAAACGATGGAGCTGAACGCGACCCGAAAGCCCCCAAACCATCCATCCCACTGCGGAAAAACAAAATTCAAACGAATCATTCCAACAAGACTTAATGATTGTGGTAGAGAAAACTACAATCTCCCAACTTCAACATTCCTAGATCATTGAATGCTCAACGTGTCAAAACATGATCCCACGTTCAGAATTCCATTTAAGTCAAATTTACAAGGCATGTCATGCAAAGGAAGAAGTCATTTAAAGGCTGAGCGAATTCCCCCCCCCCCCCCCCCTCCAACCGCTGGCCTCCCAGGCCCCACAAGCTTCAAGCATGGTAGACGTTGCGATAGATACGCCACATATCGGGATCAAACTGGAGGACTGAGAAGTCCCACTTCATCTCAGCGCGTTTTGAAGCGGCCTCATCAAAACACCGCATTAATCGGGGCAGCCAACAGTTCACACGACCCAGCGTCCACGCGAAGAAGGCTGTGCCTAAAGTGAAAGCATTACCTCAATGTAGGTTCTGAGGCCTACAAGTTGCTTATTTGTCCATAGACGAGCGCGCGCATACACACACGCACACCAAATTACCATCATCTCCGTTCCAAAATGCCTCAAAGTAGCCTGACTCTATGGAGATCTACAAAAAAAAGGCAGAAGAATAATGAAAACACTTGAGAGAACAAAAAGTACTCGTGACCACTTACTTATAAACAAAAAATTAAAATTGGCAGTTAAAATGAGTGCCTTGTCAAGTGTGTTGCCAATAGCGATAATGATGGTGCGATGACTTACATGACGAAGGGTACAAATAACTTCTGCGTGGAACATTGCCTTGAATAAATCCATACTACTAGCGTCTGTTTGAATGCAAATATAAATTGTCAAATGACTCCCTTTCCGACCTGAAGGATGGAAAAAACTCTCAAAATATGTGCCAATCAAAGGCACAATTGCACTGAC
Source organism: Taenia multiceps (assembly GCA_001923025.3). Taxonomy (NCBI): domain Eukaryota; kingdom Metazoa; phylum Platyhelminthes; class Cestoda; order Cyclophyllidea; family Taeniidae; genus Taenia; species Taenia multiceps. The sequence goes on from CM010311.1 coordinate 16,330,254, forward strand.
AAACAAAATGACATTCCCCCAACTATTACCTTAGTTAGCAAGAAGAGTACTTTTGAAGGAGATGGAGAAGTAAATTTATTGAGTCATTAAAGTGTTAAAACCTATCAAATAGAAGTTCAAGCTGACAGAAAATACAAGAGTTTTCAAAGCGGCGCTATTTTTACCCAACACCAATTCCCAGCTTCCCCAAACACTATGAATTCGTAAACTAAGTAGCTTTATTAGTTTCTCAGAAGTTTGTAGGCATCGGTGAAGACCTTAACCGCCCTCCCACACTCCACTTTGCCATTTCCCTTTTACTTTGAAAACCCCTCCGACCGAAGTTACGCTCAAGTGTGTGCAACTGACAGCATGTAGGTCGTAAGCTTAAAAAGTGAAGAGGCGGTCAGGGCGGGGAGGGGACAGAGAAGTAAGCACACTGCTGAAATGAGGAGGTTGGGGTTCGTTTACTTTTTCCCTCCCCCTCCCTCCAGGCTTCACTCACTCTCTCCATCAATCCGCCCCTCCCTCCCACCTTCCTCATTTCCCGACAGAAGACAATCAAATGAAATTTATGGACGAAATGCAACGGTTGGGCAATCGTAAATGGGCAATTGCTATTTTCGGTTGCCTATCTAAGGGCCTGAATTTACAATTAATTAATTTTCATGTTTTCCTCAAGCGCAACAATGACTGAGCAATTAGCCGTGCAGAGGCACCACGATTGGTCATTTAAAGATGGCTTTTAATCTCGGGAAACAGGAAGTAACCTGGGTTATCACGATACTACTAAGCCAGTTAAGTAAACTCAAAGGTTGCACAAAAGGCGGCAAGTGACTCCTCGAAGAGCTACAAACAGAGTGGAGGGATCTACTCTGACCCTACACACGGGCTCTCCAAGATCTCCACCCATTCTGTGTCTGTGTAGATAACCAAATTTACGGGAAAGGTAGGTGTCTGATCAAAGTAAAGTGGGGAGATCAAAGTGGCCTACCCGCTTTCTTCCATTCAGGACAGTAGAGAATGTAGCGTTCCTCTGCAAATACGCCCAGCAATGAAGGAAGTTTACAGTCTCTACAAGCAATTATGCTCATAAGGGTCACATATCAAGGGGGGCGAAGTTGTACATCAGCATCCGTAACTCAAAAAAAAAAAATTATCCACAAGACACGCGCACACACTATCAATTACTACGCCTACTCCATTTTCCACCTCCATCAATCTAACCCGATGAAAGCATGAACTCATAAAAGTTGCAGAGCATTAGAGACACACCTCACAGCCCAAGTGAGTTTCTCAAAGGAGCATCCAAGGTGAATGGTTCTATTGCGTGAGCCAGTCCCAAGCGGCCAGAGAATGGGCTCACGTCGATTCACCTCATGAACGGAGAGGAGGGGTGGTAGTTGATCCGACAATTCGTCGTGCTTCCTAAGCCAGTCCTGTACAAGGATGCTGAACCGCGCCCGGTTGAGAGTGGTGAAGTCCAAACACCGCACCGCTCGCCAATTGGCGTACAAATGGATCGGCGTGAGCAAAGCGAAGAGTAGCCATATCAGCCTGAACCGAATGTAAATGAAATTTGAGATGATTCAATAACGAGATCAAGAGGTGTGTAAGTAAAGACAGAGATTCCTCCTACCCATGCCGGGATAATTGGCACTTAGCAACAGAGTTGGTGTGCATAGTGCTGCCTAAAAAAATTCTTGATCAAAATGGCTGAGATTGTGAATTACGGCCTCTAATGCTGCAAATGAGGGGCAGATTTGATTAAATACAAGGGAAAAGGAACAAATCTTGGTGTAGATAAAGAACAAATGAATTGTTGAAAGCACAAATTGCCGACAATTAAGTGGATGCGTGCCAAGCGGAGGCAGGAAACAATAAAGACCGGAAAAAATTTTGGTTTCAGTCAATTTATCACAAATTAAATGCGCATTGCAATGGGGACATAAACGGCCAAGGGAAAAATCCATTGCGCCCCAAAATAGCGCCCTCTTGAGTTGTTCAAAGAAATCCCAGTCAAATGCATAGTGAATGCCTTTGATAATAGAAAGCGAGGCAAAAAAACCGACTGACATAAATAGTAAACAGCGCAATGAAGGAAATAGATGTCTACATTCCATCAAACCTAACAGGAAAGAATTAAAAACTGTTCCACACATTCCTCCTAATTAGGACCGTAGGTGGGGGATCAAAGCGGGGTACCCGATATGGCTTGCTGGGGGGACTAGTTGCAATGCGGCTTCGAGGCGCTTGCCAAATGTAAGCGATAGTTTATAAAAATGAATGGGAATGGATCAGCCTGTGGATACGCCTACATTGAGTCCGCACTTCAAAGCGCCATTACACTACCTGCTTTAGTAATGCACGATAATACGATTCCGTAGCTGTAGCAGAATCTGGATGACTTGATAACTACCATGTCGTCGAATTTGCTAAATTACGTACGGAGAAGATGCAATACACGGTACCCAATATGCTATATACGGTATGAAGTATATAGAGCAGCCTACCACCCACACACAGCCAAATGGGCCACCTAGAGAAAGATCCTAAATATTTAATTCAAAGGGAGGAGAATGAGGGAGAAAGGATAAAAAAGAGTGATGAGGGTAGTGAGAGAAGGGATAGATTGGTTGGTATACACCTACACCAAATAAGAAGAGAAGGTTGTGGAAGCGGCTGGGTGAATACGGTCTACCAGTACACACAATAAAAGGTAACAAGCATCGTGAGTGTTCACATGTTCTTCCTTTCTTTCATCGCCGATTTTAAACTAACTTCCCAATGACCCCCAACGAAAAGTGATCGCAACATTTCAAGGTTCACTAGGCGCTCAAACACCACCTCATCTCTAAAAGATTATGGCTGATTGCGACTTCTGGAAGCAAATGTCAGCAAGCCTGTATCTCTTGAAGAAAGGAAAGTTCATTGTAATTCTGACGATTTAGAAGACCTCATCTAACATTTATTTTAACCAACAGCACAAACTTATTTGACTACCACGTACGCAAAGACCATCCGATAAGATTTAAACACACCACCGGAACATCAACCCATAAAAAGCGAGAGCCTGTAGCCTCCTTCTCCGTAGTACATCATATATACGCGCTTGGTGGTCATTTTGAATGGAAGCAAAGAGGAAGTAGCCGCGTGACACACCCATATGCTGCCATTACTAGTCACCCCTACACTCCCAGAGTTTACAAAGACGTGAAAAATCTTTTTAATGCTCTAACAAAATGAAAGCCTTGACTAGACTTGGCACGAATTCCAGTACGAACCAATGAAAACAATGTTAAGGTAGTTAATAGAAATGCGAACTTACATCAGATTACCCGTAACCATCGTGATGAGGACTAGATTCACCACCAGGGCTAGGAGGTTGGACAGAGTCTCCTGAAACAGGAAGGAGGCAATTTTAAGTGTACTTAATTTGCACAAGTAGAGGGAAATAAAGTGAAACCGAACTTAGGCAACCAGGCCGAGACCATGGGCTAGTCAGTGAACCAAAACGATTTTACTTTAAAAATCCAGTTTTATATAATTGATTCCTGCGTTTAGTGAGGGTAAGAGATGTAAAGAAGAGCAAGTGCCCTGCACCACGAAGTGGAGATTGAAATACTTAGAGATTGACCTGGCTTCCATCCTTTGCGGCAACATCAGCCATATTTCCCTCCAGCGCCTGGTGCTGGGTAACTGCAGCACGTGTAGCGCAGCCAACCATGCCCACAAGAGCCTTCAGGAAGATAAAAAAGCAACTTTATTAATTTGCTTAACAGTTTTATGAAGCAGTGGGCATGTGGCGTTCCAGGAACCAAATGAACTAGAGATGGCACAAGTAACAAGTGATAGGAGATGTGACTCAACTGTTTCGTACCATCGTTTCATTGTGCTCTGCCGAAAGTAGCTATCACATACAAGATATTAAATGTGGCACAGAAACAATAAAATTGGTGGGGTTATAGGGTTAGTTGTGGTGAGCATCACTTGAGGAGTTGAACTGATTAGTGAAAGAATTACCCTTTGCCTTTGCCGCATACATGAGTACAAACAAGCCTCGCAAACCGCACATTTACAAAAAATGGCGACGGAAATAAATATAGAGTCTTTTGGATCTGACTCATTGATATTGAGACACACTGGATGCATGGTTAAGTACGACCTCACAAAAGATTGCATTATGCGAATAATCACACGAAAGTAAGAATCACGTTGTGCAAAACAAACAACTTCAAAATCTAATTTATGGAGCTAGGCCATTTAAGGTCATATTGAAGATTATTTCAACTCAGCTGGACAAGAAACCGACCATATCTGGCTTATGCTTCCAGTATTAATGCGAAAGACAAAGAGGTTCGAAGTGAAACCTCCAAGCAGTAATGTTTCGCGAAAGATGAGGCGATTAACCAATTTACTACAGGCGCAATAACAAGATTAAGGAGGACTGTGTGGCTAAATACTTTGCTTTAATAGCTGGAGACGAAGGTAAATAGTGAACCAGTCACATTTTCGACTGCATCCCCTAAATAATAATCAGTTCAAAACAATAGTTGATCCATCACTCAAAAAAGCGACGTACCCGCAATACACTGGAGATGCACACAATAAGAGGGAAAAATGAAACGGCATGCAGCGAGAGGAGTTCCAGAAAAAATGCCACATCGTTCAACACATCAGCAAACATTCTACAAGACATGTTAGAGTGGAAATACCTCTACCTCCACTGTTTACACTGACTATCGAGGCTGACTCTGAAAGTGCCCTTATAAAGAGATAATGAATTAGGCAAGCATACCCCTGCCAGCCTGCGAAAACAATACGACCAACCATTCCGGCTCCATCTAAAATAAAGAACATCTATCACACTCGCCTGCAGCATACAAATTATCTCCAAAAATAAACGGCATTTTAAATAAGCAATGATGTTGCAGGTTACCCTTGTAAAAATGTCCGGCAGCGTTTCGACAAGGTCAAGCTCACTAAGTGAAGATCACAAGTTATAACTCTCTTATACGGTTCAAAAAGATGAAAGATTAAACGAAGACAAAGAACGGCAGTACATGTCGAAAGTAAAAACGAGAGAAATAGGATATTGAAGTGCAACGTACCCTTAAATATCCATGTAAGGGATGCAGCAAGAATGCTAGCACTACTGCTGCCAACACCAACACCAATTAAAACAGCCTGGCCAGCCAGGGCACTTATTATACTACTAGCGATCGCCTAAAATCAATACGAAATGTGGTAAGATGCACGAAAACGCAACGCTAACAAAAAGCAATCAAAGCATAGAAAAGCACAAACTTACCTGCACTGTGTCCCAAATTTGGTACTCAAGGTAATCGTTGCTAACTGAACTAGGATAGCCTTCCGGTAAGAAAGCCGACTTGGCAAAGAAGAAAAATGAGTTCATTCTTGGGTACGTTGTTAATTGATAGCCCGGCTTTTTTCCATGAAATTCGTATTTCGAAAAAATCTGCCCCATATAGTTATCATAAACTGTCACTTCGCTAACAACTGCATCGCAATTCGGCGAAACCGTTTCCGGACACATTAACACACCAATTTTGATTTAGTTATATTTGCACAAGATTAATAGGTAGAATAAAACAAATAATTTTGATCTTTACTATTTCTTTAACTGTGCAGTATTTTACACTTTAAAGATATAAATATTTTTGTAAATAAAGAAGAATATAGTTTCATCTTGCTTTTTTCATCGGTATAATTAAATCGTACCCGGTAAAACATAGCACAGTAAACCAATCGAAAAGCCGTTTCAGAAATTACGTTTTCATATGCTTTGAACTTTCAGCTTGCAAAAGGTACAGCGAATCATAGTCGGCTATGGCAGTAACTTTTGTATAAACTGCAACACTTTGAAGAAGACTAGGGATTCAAGGAAGGAAGGTTAATAATCGCCTTAAGAGAATTGGGTCCTGTTTAGAAAAAAGGCCGTTATGAATTGTAGCGTCCCGACACTCCCTTTAAGGTGAAAGAAGGCATCGTACTGGGGGATGAAATACATGCATTCTGGAAACAGAGAGCTTGGGAGCTGTTGGCACGGCCCAAAGGCCGACCAAACGGCTCAGTACAGCATGGCCACCCATGTGACCGAAACCAGCAGTTCAAACCAACAAAGTATTGCACAGCCCCTCTCCTTTTTCGAGCGTCGTCCTCGACGCTCCCCTTGGTCACCCTCCCGTGTCAGCCATCATAGCGTAATCAGTGCTGCGAGAAGCACCCTCGAGCTAACCGTTCAAGTCGTCGAGATTCGAACGCATGTGTTCCTGTTGTAATACTTTGTTTGTTCGAACTGCCGGTTTCGGTCACTTGGGTGGCCATATTGTACTGAGCCGGTTGGTCGAACTTTGGGCGTGCCAACAGCCCCCAAGCCCTCTGTTCCCAGAATACATGTATTCTACCTCCAGTACTATGCCTCCTTTTACCTTAAGGGGAGCCTCGGGACGCTACATTGGTGGCAGCGGAAAGCTGACCCGACTTCGATGGGTTTTATCCTGCTCCATGCCACTTCTGGCAAATTTTGGCGGTGTGAAAGAAATGCATGTGCTATGGATGGGAGAACCTATGGTATCTCGTAGCAGAAGGACTGAGATCGACGTTTAGCTTCGGCATCTCCCTCGCCCTCGTGTTCGACAGGGAAGCCATTAACAACCGAAGCGACACTAGCCGTTAACTCCAAGTCCAGTGGAACTGCCAAGAGAGACCTGCGACGTTGTGGTAAAGCATCCTCCCTAAGCTCTCTCTTCTGTTCCTAGATGTAGAATGTACAGGATGCCATTGGATAGCATTGTTTTATGCTCCGCACACTTGGATCGCATGCATTTTGTTCCTATGAGGTCCGACTGCCACATCTGCTCAGGTTTCCACGATGCCCTTGCGTTTCTTCTACGGTATCAATTAAGCCTGGAATCGCAATGTGTGTTGTGTGTGTCTCAACCCATCCGAAATCTCGGATTCGTACCTCCATCTTCCATTGGACCACATTGTCGTGGGAGATGACGGCCAAGGAGCGCGCATTTGCTGTACTGAGTGCTACGCGGAATTGATGGCACTACAGGAACACATGCGTTCGAATCTCGACGACTGTGACGGTTAGGTCGTGGATGCTTCTCGCAGCGCAGCACTGATTACGTTGTGATGGCTGACACGGGAGGCGGATGAAGGGGAGCGTCGGGGACGACGCTCGAAAGAGGAGAGGGGCTGTGTAATACTTTGTTTGTTTGAACTACCGGTTTAGGTCACATGGGTGGCCATGTTGTACTGAGCCGGTTGGTCGGCCATTGGGCCGTGCCAACAGCCCTCTGTTTCCAGAATACATGTATTTTACCCCCAGTACTTTGCCTTCCTTTACCTTAAAGGGAGTCTCGGGACGCTGCACCTGTAGTGCCATCAGTGCAGCAAATGCGCTCTCCTTGGCCGTCCTCTCTCACGACAATGTGGTCCAATGAAAGATGGAGGTACGAATCCAAGTTTTCGAAATGGGTCGAGACACACACAACACATATTGCGATCCCATGTTAATTGATACCGTAGAAGAAACGCAAGAGCATCGTAGAAACCTGAGCAGATGTGGCGGTCGGACCTCATAGGAACAAAATGCATGCGATCCAAGTGTGCGAAGCATAAAATGATGCTATCCAATGGCATCCAGCACCTTGGAGGATGCTTGACCACAACGTGACCGAAACCAGCAGTTCAAACAAAGCATTACATGAACACTCCTTTACCCGAGAAGAAATTGACAAAACCCTCGTTAAAAACTAGAGTTTAGCAACCGCTTTTACGTTGCAGGTGCATTTCAACAACATAAGTCTTGCCGATTATTTTTGATATTAATGGCGCTAAAACATTTAGAAATTTGCCGAAAGCTATTGAAGAAAGGAAGATTTACTCTTAAAAAATAACCCGAATGTCCACAGTCAATACAGATCCACTGGTACAGTGTCATCCCACTGTACGCTTCAAAATGGCCACTTTCTGATCTGTGCAACACGGCGCCCCCCGAGGTTCATTAGCCAAAAGTCATCAGGTGCTACGGACTAAACCACGCCACGCAATCACACTGCAGCGCTATCCGTGCATCTTCTAACAACACTGCGGAGAGATTGGCACCTGCCCCAATGAATTAGCGTCCCCTCGCCTTTCGCAACATTCCACCCCAAGAATTCCACCTACCCTTCCGACGCATCAACAGTCCAGATCGCCACAAGTTAGCGTGACGGCTCATGCGCAGGGCCTAACAAGAGATGCCAAATCAAAGCGTTGTAAGCACTGAAAACTTCCGCAGGTGGTTCATAGCTTACACCGAAAGCAATCAAAAGGTGATCGCCTGGGAAGAAGCATTATTTAGAGTGAAAAGGGACTAATAAAAAGTCATTTGTGCAAAAAAACACGAAAATTTAAATTTCGGTGCTTGAAACGGAAACCTTCTTTTGATCATCCGAAATTGTAAAGTGGCGCCTCTTATTCAATGCCCGTTGGAATTCGCGTTCCAATAAATCATCAGAGTGATACTTTTCGTTATAGTGCTTTGACTGCTTGAATGCTTCAAAAGTCTGTTACAGCAACAACGAGAGTGGCAATTATCACAACTACAAAATGCTCAAGCAGAAAACCTAATTGTGAAACCCACCATCTGGCGTAACTTTTTAATCCTCATTTTGTTTCGGTGGTGCTTAAGATGGAGTAGCATGATTTTCCCGAATCTCATACAGATTTTTTCGACTAAAAAAACAAATAAGCTATGGAAACATACGCTTTTCGTAAGCATCATCATCGCCGGACTTTTGGGTAGACAAGTGTGACGGCTGAGTTTTCGGGCCACCTTCATCCTTTACAGAAGGACGTTCACTTTGATTTGCGTGATTTAATCCATTAGACGGTTTGGTATCATCGGTACTTAAAGCCTTAGATACGGCATTTGCAGCGTCGATATCCCGTCTCGTTATTTGCTGCCAGAGGGCGTCAATATCTTCCGGACGTGCAAACTTAAATGCAGTTTTCAGGAAATTCTAAACTGTTAAGGACAGAATGCACGAAACTTCGAATTTCGCTTTTTTCCTAGGGACGTTTGTACTTGCTAAAATCTTTCTCTTCATTAACGCAGGAACACCGGACGGAGTTTGAAAATTGCGCAACCGCGAATGGAGGAAAGTGGTCCAGTCCATCTGCTTCTGTGCACCTTTACGAGCGGATTCTTGGAAATTGGGTTTATCATACTTTTCTTGCTCTGATATACACAACGCATGGGAGGCAAAATCTTGTAGCCTATACGGTAGATAAAAAAGCACCATTCTTACGTGAAACTTTTTGAACAATCAACACACGAAACACTGGGACAGCTGCATACATAAAAATGTCGTTCAACACTCTTCTTCTTGAGGGTTTCGTTACATTTACTACAAACGAACACAACCATGCTTTGAGTAGCAACAAGAGAGCGCCTAAGGGCCAGATAATGACCCAATCATAAGAAAGACCTTGGCTAGCTTTTTTCAATTGGTTAGTAAGTTTATAAAGGGACTTTTACCCTTTCTGGAAAGGTTTTAAATCATTACTTTTTGGCAAAATTTTTCTACCACGAAACAGCAGTTACATCTAGTTAATCGATATGGGCCCGGATCTACACTTCCAAGAGCCCCAAAAATCCCTTGAGCACAAAATAAGATATTATGCTCATACAGAAACTACAAATATGCATTTAGCGCAAAAGGCTAATAAGGCTAATAATAATAATAATAATAATAATACATCAGAGCCTAATTTAATTGGCATCGACGCATAGAACAATGCGCAGATTACCCCTTTCATAAACCAGGAATTATCCGCAAATAATGCATTGTTCAGTCACTCTCCTACGTAAACTTCGTCTCTAGCGCTACTCTTGGTTATTTTACTACGATAGCTCTAAATGAAACACCTAAGGGCCATGCGCACTAGGCATATGCCTTGTATGCAGCGGTGTAGATACACACTTGGCAGTTTTACGAGACTAAGTGTTCCAGAGTGTCTATAAATCGGATGTAGAGTCGAAAAATTGTAATAACTTATACGCGCGTCAATGGCTAATCATAAAGGCCCTTGTCCTAGTGCTGATGTATGCAAATGAGAACTAAGTAACGCAGTGTTCCTTTGGAAAGTGTGTTGCATTTATTCCCTGTTGTCATGCTGTTATTTATTTAAAGCTAATGTAATACTTTGTTTGTTCGAACTACCGGTTTAAGTCACTTGGGTGGCCATATTGTTCTAGCCGGTTGGTTGGCCTCCGGGCCGTGCCAACAGCCCCCAAGCCCTCTGTTCCCAGAATACATACATTCTGCCCTAGTACTGCGCCTTCTTTTAACTTAAGGGGAGCCTCGGGACGCTACATTGGTGGCAGCGGAAAGCGGACCCGACTTTGATGGATTTTATCCTGCTCCATGCCGCTTCTGGCAAACGTCGGCGTTGTGAAAGAAGTACATGTGCTACGGAGGGGAGAACCTTTGCTATCTCGTAACAGAAGGGTCGAGATGGACGTTCATCTTCGACATCTCCCTCGCCCTCGTGTTCGACAGGAAAGCTATTAACAACTGAAGCGACACTAGCCGTGGACTCCAAGCCCAGAGGAGGGCCAAGAGGCGCGCATTTGCTGCACTGAGTGCTACGCGGAATAGATGGCACTACAGGAACACATGCGTTCGAACCTCGACGACTGGGACGGTTAACTCGTGGGTGCTTCTCGCAGCGCAGTACTAATTACGTTGTGATGGCTGACACGGGAGGCGGACGAAGGGGAGCGTCGGGGACGACGCTCGAAAGAAGAGAGGGGCTGTGTAATAATTTGTTTGTTCGAACTACCAGTTTAGGTCACTTGAGTGGCCATCTTGTTCTAGCCGGTTGGTCGGCCTTTAGGCCGTGCCAACAGCCGCCAAGTCCTCTGTTCGCGAAATATATATATTCTGCCCTAGTACTGCGCCTTCTTTTACCTTAAGGGGAGCCTCGGGATGCTACAGCTATCTCGTCATTTCTAATTGGGTAACGCATATGTGTAAAAGAAGTGAAAGATCTATCTTGAGTCCACTGCATTGGTAACTTGACGCTTTTATGGTTGAAAAAACTTTGCGTTAAAACATTTCCAGGTAGTTTAGAGTAGCACCGTCTTCGTTGTTAGTAGCTTTTTCACTGTCATAGGGTTCGGAGACTTTCCGAAGGCAGACACCGCCTTGAGTACTTTATTTACGGATCGTCAACTACGCCACTAAAATTTGCAACTTTGCAGTAGATAATAAGACAGATGTCGTTTAAAACCGGCCTAGCTTCCGCTCTCACGAATGCTGCGCATTGAAAATCTTAAAAGTGGGGAGTATATGATTACAACTTAAGGTTAATGTGAAATCCTGCGTATCCAGTGAAGTTGCGATGTCCAAGGTTTTATCTTGACAAAGCCAAGGGCAAGGCACAATACACACAAACTACGATCACATGCAGGACCAAAGCGCAGGAAATTTTGACATCATCAGTGCATCTGGGGGATTTGATTGGTTCCTTTTAGAGGAAGTCGCATAAAATACAGTGGCAAATTTTTTCTTAGGCATATGGTAGTGACAAGTCGAATGCCATCATTGAATATGGTACAGGGTGATTCCAAACATATTTTAGGCTTTTCCTAGCTTGTGTTGAACAAAACATAGAATACCTAATTTTTTTGCAAAACCTTTTTAATGTGTAAAGTAACTTGAATAGATAGCAAATAGTGCTTGGTTTGCAAGGTTATATAATGAGTTGCCCATTTGATTTTGTTTATTCTCCCCCTACAGGTGAGCGCGGCATTTCTCTCGTTCTCGCAAATGGGAAAGAGGTTCAACACACGCTGCTTCTTGGATATCAAAGTTGGTGATGCAGAGCGTACGTGCTTTTCTTTCATGACCACGCCTTTTAGCTGAACGTGTTGTCCTGGAGTTGTTTGATGAAAAATGCCCCAAGGCATGTGACAACTTTAAGAAACTTTGCCAAGGTAGTTTTTGATCAACTTAACATACGATTTAGGAATTTGCGGAATTGGATTAAAGACGGGAAAGCTACTGCATTATCAGGGATCGACATTTCATAGAATCATTAAGGGTTTTATCATTCAAGGAGGGGATTTCAGCAATGGTGATGGCACTGGTGGCGAATCTATATATGGTGGCACTTTTGCTGGTGAGCTACACTATTTTTGTGCTATTGCTTTAGATGAGGACATGTCTTTGCCCCATGACAGACCATTTCTGTTGTCAATGGCCAATCGAGGTCCCAACACGAACGGTTCACAGTTTTTTATGTACGCTTGCGCAGCTTCATCATGTTTTTAGAACAACCGCTCCTGCCCCTCACTTAAATGGCAAACACATGGTATTTGGTCATGTGCTGTCAGGTCGAGAGGTGGTTGCTAAGATTGAAGCGGTGCCTGTATCCGACACTAAAATATACAAGCCATTAAAACCTGTTGTGATTGTTAATTGTGGTGAACTTGTTCCAGGTTTGTTCCCCTTTATCGAATAATTGCTTTTAGTTAAAAAGAAAAAGTCGGATGATCAAAAGAAGTCAAGTAAGAAGAAGAAGAAAAAGGCAAAAAAATCGAAGAAGAAGAAGTCTCGAAGACGGCTGAGCTCTTCGTAGGGATATTCATTGTGTAGATGTTTGGTTTTTAATAGATTTGGATCTGATTCAGATTCCGTGAAAATTAGGCCAGAAGAAATACCCGATGTACCTAAGAACAAATTTTTATATCGACCTAGTCCAACGAATTCGAACAAAGCCACGTAAGTTCTTTCTTCAAAAACGTGTGGATGGTAAAATGTGAAATGACGGTCTTCTGCTTTAATTAAACTCACGCTCTTTCATAATAGATATGAAGAAAACCAGAATTACTCATTAAAGCATAAGTCGGGTCGAAAAGTCAAGGGTCGAGGCCAGGTGGTGAGTTTTTCGTTTAAATTTGATTATAATTGAGTATTGGTGGTCATATCGTTAGTACTTTATCTCACTTCAATATGTCTTTTTACAGCGCTATAGGACGCCAGATTCACGCTCTGGTAGTCGTGATCGTGGTATAACCCCCGAGCATTGGCATCAAGCGGCTCGTAGATCTCGACGACGATCTCCCGAAGATGAATCTCGATCACGAGCTAAACGATTCCGAGAGCAGATAGCCAGTAGTCGGTGAGTGTTGCGCTTCATCCAGTTGCATTTCTGCCTGCGTTCTCTGTTTATCTAACTCTAACCCAATGTGATTAATACTATTGCAGCCTTTTGGTATCTTTCGGATGTTAATGTGAGTCGATAGATTTTTAGTAATCGTTTAATTTATTTCCTACTGTTTTATACTTTTCGTTGTAACATCCCTAGATCACTTTCGTAGCAGTACTTACATTATAAATTTGCTTATTAGAAATCTATCTTTGAGAAACATGAAGTATTCACTCCACCATGGCATTGATTCGAGATTTGGGTCTGGTGAAAGGTCATGAAATTTGCAAAACTTTTTTCCTAATTTTTTCCTACTACCTAACTTGCATATCATGAGTCGGTAGTGTTTTCTCAAACTTGTGATTTTTCTCATTTTAGGGAAGAAAATGTCATGAGGGATGTTAGAACCAGGTCTTCTTTGAATGCAACGGAGCGAGCACCGGTTAAAAATCACAATGATTGTTCGTCGGTTATAAATAGATCAAGCCCTCATCATCGAGAGAGTGCAAAGATCATATCACCTAGTAACACAGGTAGTGGAAGAAGAGACAGAAGTCGAGACAAGGCTCAAAGGTATGTGAAAGTCTTCCCTACTTTCATGCCTAACCATTATATCTTGAGTCTTCGACAATAAGGCAACAGACAGAGAGGCTGGTCTATCTTAGGTTGCGAAATTTATCTTTTTTTGTAGCGTTTTCATGGTAAGGTGCTTAACGTGCTGTTCTATGTCGAAAGCTGAAATAATTCCTAACCCTGAAATGTCGATCTGAATGTTGTTAGGAAGATATTGGGTCACTTTAATTCTGATGGATTTTATCTACAAGAGAGTTTTACTTTTAGACAAGACTCTTGGTAAGTATAATTCATTGATGCGATTATTTTGAAGACTAGAGGGTCCATTTTTTAGTATCAGTGACTATATCTCGTGCAATAACAGCCACATTTGCATCTTTTGTCCAACGTTCCCTTCAGGCGAAGTGCTGCGGGCATTCTCGACGAGCGGTGGGCAAAAGAGCCCGAGGTCACTCCACCGTCCGTTCGACGTCAGCAAGTGGATGAGCCATCGCCAGAAGTGGATGATGTGCGACACGGATATCATCAACAGCGAACACCAAGCCCACCACCGCCCCCACAAACTTCACATAGTGCTCTCTCACACGGTCAGAACAGATCTCGTGCGGAGGGCAGTGGAAGATATGCTGGCGACTCGAGACGTTCATCGAAATCTGGTCGTTCGCCGTCTCTCTCGTCACATCGGGTATGGGCTTGTGATTGTAACCATTGCGCACACAATTTGGAGTATAGCTTCCTCGATTTTTATCGTTTTTCCCTTAATTCAGGTACCTGATCGAAAACACAAAGCATCGCGTTCACCTTCGCAGTCTCGATCACCTTCCTTTACTCGACGTTCAAAAAAATCAAATGAACGTGAAGCTCGCCGTGATTCACCATCGATACCAGCAAAGCCGGCTTCAACGAGAAGGAGAGAGACTAGTCAAAACCGTTTGGGGAGTGCGGAAAGGCGGAAGGCCACACCAAGTCGTGGAGACTTCCATGGCTCTCCTCGCAGTCCTCCTGCTCACCTCATCAGCAAGTAGGCTGCATAAAAGTAGATTATGGTTTTTTCCCCCATTATTACCCTCTTTGCTTTTTTCTTAGATGGGAAGAACGTCGAAAACAGGCCTTCCGGAAACGAGATAGTCTTTTGAAAGGGTCTCGAAGACGCGATGTTTCTCTTGGAAGTCCTCCCGTCTCGCCGCATCCCAGACACTCATCATCCTCTTCACGTTCCAGATCATCATATTGCCATTCCAAGGCAGTCGTATCAACACGCCATTCGTCTCCGAGGTCCTCGAAGAAACGCACCCGCTCCCCTCCATCAAGTAGGTCATCATCGACAGTCAAGAGCAAAGCCGACCCCAATGTTGTCCCAAAGGAAGCATCAGATTCGGCTCCCTATGATGCGTACGTTTTTTTAGTTTTCGTATTGGCAAATCCTCCTCAAGACGTTTTCTTGATCTGGGTTACGCACTTTTTTTTTAATTTCAGTGCTCTACCCACTGACTCAACATCACCAGGAAATGTGAGTTCACATTGATTGATTACTTGCACATTTTCACTTCGTTTTTTTCACTTCTTGTGCCCCACTCCCAATAAGGTTGCTGTAATAAATTTTCTTATCAGATGTGTTGAAGGAACTGAGATCAGAAGTTACTTCAATTTAAAAATTTAGATCCCGTTACCGCCCGAACCCAACCCGGCTGCAGTAGTCAGTAGTGAGGAGGACCACTCACCACTGGGTGATGCAGCGGCTAACAAGGCGTCGCAGAAGGGGGCAGTGGGTGAAGAGGAAAAGGGTACCGCCAGTGCCACAGCCTCACAAACGGCTACTGGACAGTGGACAACTAGTCGGTGGCAGGAGGATGATGAATCTGAAAAGGATGTCACAGCTTCGGAGTTGAATACGCCAGCTAAAATTAGCTCAGTAAAGCTTGAGATTGGAGGTACTTCAGAGACGGCGCCTGCTGTCCCTGTCTCAATTGACATGGATGTGAGCGACAATGAATCGGCCCCGAAGGCCTCGAAAAACCTACCGATTAATGATTCAAAAGGTGGAAGTAAGGCACCGTTATCCGAAGCACCCGTAGAGAATAAACCATCAGCTCCATTAGTCAATGTAAGCTGTCTCCAAACTTAGAAAAGTGTCTCATTATAACCTTTTGTTATTACTTATCGACTTAGTCTCTTATCACAGAGTCCCAAATCTGCCACGAAGTCGAAGTCAAGAGTGCTTTCTTCATCGGCCTCTTCATCATCAAGCAGTTCGTCTAGAAGCTCCTCCTCGAATGTTTCTAGCTTCAGGAGTAAATCGAGATCATTCCGTAGGAGAAGATCAGGTCGACGTCGCGGAAGAAGTAGAAGCACGGGTCGGTCACGCCCTCGTCGTCGCAGCAGCTTCAGTCGTCGACGTGACAATTTCCGTTCTCGCTCCAGTAGTCGTCGTCATCGTCGTCGCCGTAGCTCCCGTAGTCGCAAAAGCTCATGGAGTCGAAGGTCACGATCCTATTCGGATCGATCACGTCGTCGGCGGCACAGCTCTTCGTATTCACGTCGACGGCGACGTTCTTACTCCTCGTATTCCGGTTCATCGCGCAGTTCCTACTCGTCTCTATCGCGTCATTGAAGGGTAATGGCCACATCATTGTGAACTTGCGTGTGACCGATCGTGTGGATAAATTTGTTGGCCTCGTTTTTAGTGAAGAAGCAAGAAGAAGAAAAGAAAGATGTTTTTGTTTGGGAATTTTTTCGATTGCGTTAATGGTTTGCTCGCGTTTTTACCTGTGAATAGTTGTATAGGCGGTTTTGAGCAGGCAGACAGATAGGCAAAAGAGACTAGCCTACTTCGTGTCAATGCCAAACGACAAAGCAATGAGTGAACAATGGCTGCCACTATCTGGAGCGTGGTGAAGCGGCACCCACTCAATAGGTTTTATGTGCCATCGTGTCAAAGCGTGTGCTGTCTTTTCAGGCTTTGCTTTGCTGTACTACAGAAAAAGCGGCGCTGACACTGGCAAGTGAGGGTGGCGTGCCACTTGCTCAAGCAGCAGGTGATCACAAATTATTTCCACCGTGCTGCAAATGTGCAGTTTAGAAATTGAAGATTGTCTTCGAAGTGCCTTCTCTAGAGTTTGCTGCGTGGAGTGATTCTCCCGGCAGGCGCTTGGTTCTCCGTCCCTTCAATGGAAGGTAAGCCGACGGGAGGGTTTGCCCACAAACAGTCAGGCTCGGTGCGGAGACTCTTGGAGCGGAAGTAAAATAAAACTTCACAACTATAGGCAGGGTGCAATACCAGGTTGAGAGGAGGGAGGTGAAAAGGCGTAGTTTTGATGGGCAGCCATGTGACCCCAAAGCTCACGCATTGCTTTACAAGTAAAAACTTAGAAATGAGGCATAGGTAACCAACGGCATCACAATGCGCGTGTGGGTGTGGTGACGGAGGTGGTGACATGAGAGCCAAACTAGACTACGAAATAGACTTCAAAACGTAGCCTTTACCACAATAACAGTGGGGGTGCTTTCAGTCGAAATCACTTACACTTGGCATGATCCCCACCTTCCACCCGACCAGACCCAGTGGATTAAAGCAGCAGCAGCAGTTGTATGAAGTACAACAATGATACACATTACTTGTGCTAAGCATTTAACATTATCACAAAAGAAAGAAAAAGAAAGAGAGTAGGATAAGACACAAAAGGCGGAATGTTTTCAATCGAAGCCAGACACTAGAGCGTTAGAAATTCAATAATCTTGCGGATGGGGCGTTGACACAATGGCAAATGCATGGTTGGAATGATCAGGCAGAGAGCATATGTGGGAGGAGGGAGAGATGGAGAGGGAATGCTTTTGTAAAGCCCATTTACTCTCACTTTGGCAGTAGAGTGGATGACTTAGGGCGTTCAGGTAGAGGCGGAGGCATGCGTTCTTTCGAAACCACCGACGGCAGCAGCCGTGGTGGCCGAACACTCGCCTTCTCTTCTCCCACGCTATCGCGGTTGGATACCTTAGGGCCCATTGTGCTCTACAGAAAAAATTGGAACGATCGTAGCCGGGATTTAGCGGTAATTAAGTAAAAAAAGAAGACCAAGATAAAACAGCAAAGTGGACAGACTCACCGTTTTAGTGGGGAATGTAGGCTGGCTGAAAAATAAAAAAATAAGCAATAAGCAACCCTATCCAGGCCAGACACGGCTACAACTAAACTGTGCCCGAGTCTAGGACCTAGAGGCTCCAGCATCCCATTTCAACAAAGCAAATGGGTCTCCATACCGATTATTACGTCACAAGGATTTCCTATTCCATCGGAGTAAGGATATTAGACGCAATTCAACGCTCACTCGGATGAGAGATCGATTAGATGTTGTGGCGAGGCATCGAGAGACGGTGGTAGTTGAGGCGGTGGCCGAGGCGGAAAACGTTTCGGTGGTGGAGGCGGCAGTGGCTGAGCTTTGTGCTGTGGTGATACACTTGCCGATGTGGGTCGTGCAAATCCCATTACTGGAAGCAGTGGTTGCAAGGTTGATGCGGTAAATTGACCACTTGTTGCGCTCTCGCTGTTGGTCAGCTCACTTGGAAGGTCACTGCAACTGTGCGCTGGGTACAAAGGCGGTTCCGGAGGCAACAACTCTTTTAATATTGACAGATCTGGCATTTGTACCACGGGAGCAGGCGGAGGCGGTCGTGGAGGTACTAAACCATGAGAACGCAACAAATACAACAAATTAAGGGACAATTGCGGATTGAGAAAGGCCTGGAAAGGACTCACATCAATGAATATCGCTAGATCACCAAAGTTCAATTTCAAAGAGCTGAGAGAGGTAGAGAGGAAGATCAACACACCTGGAGGTAAGACGGTGGGGTGTAAGGTATCATTTTTCCCTCTCTGTTCCGTTGTTGCCATTGGCGCAGGCGCCTCCTCATCCTCACCATCCCAGAGATCAATGAGAGCCTGATCCTCATCAGAGAGGATGCTAACAATGCGCTGACGACGCACTTCGTCCGCAGCGACATTCTCTTTGCGACGCAAATGAACTAAACTGACGGTGGGCTGGAAAACCGCATGCTCAGGACTGGGTCCATGGGTGCGTAGATACTCCTCGTCCGCCTCATTCACAAGCTGCCGCATCACCTCCAGCCACTCACGGGTTGGCCCGTCCAGAGCTCGCGACCCACTCAAAACGCCCTCAAGGCTGCGTGGTGCACCGTTGTAACCCTCCGTCGGGAGGCACGGTGTCGAGTTAAGGCAAACCGAGAGGACAACCTGTTGACGTGCGTTCTCCACAGACACTTTGTTGCCATTCAGACATCGTACTGCTTCTACAGCCTCACTTTTGAGGTAAGAGGTGAAAGTTGAAAACAAGAATGAGTTCCCAGCAAATAAGACTGAGCACAGGAGAAAAGAATTAGAGTTGTTTCTTAGACAACTCATCAAGAATTTGGGTGTGGCTTACTGGGGCGAAGAGAAGGTGAGAAGGAGCTGATTATTGTATTGAGGACGCGTTAGAATAACGGTGCCCGAAGAGCCGGCCAACTCCACAATGGCTTGATGAATATCGTCGGCTGTGGCTCTGCTGCCTTCGCACATCCAAGTAACACGAACTGTCGCATCGCCGGGTCCTGCGGCGAGAAGTTCTTCCTCAATGACTTGACGACGTTTTGTCGGTTCCACCTACGGGCAGCACAAAATAGAAACAAGTCACTTATCGCCTTTCAGAAAGTTCTCATCAATGACAAAGAGGAGTGTTCGAGCGATCCTACACTATCCTCACACAAGAATGAAGATAAGAAGTTGCCGGGGAGGCCTGACGTGTTTCAGCAGGATCGCTCCTTCTCGTCTACTGCCCAACCTATTCCTAGTCGAACAGAAAGGCACCATGGCCACCTTACCACCCGGAGGAAATGCGTGCTTGAGGCTTCATCAAGAGGGTCATCCACAAATAACTCTACAAACCTGAAATCTCAACGATGCCACTTTTAGGAACAAATTACTCCACCCAAACCGTAGACAACATCGAAAAAGTTATAAAAAATCCAGGATTAGAGAGAGAGCTGCGCAATTATTTGACACGTGTGGGCACCTCGCTTGCTTCAGGAGTTCAAATTTCCGCATATCTTTCAGGCCTTCCCTCACACAGACCCGACTTAGCAGAACCTTTAATGAAGAAGATCCGAAGTGCCAAGTTGGTACCAGAGAGCCTACTTTTGGCAAGTCTCCAATTACACCTCCTAGATCTGTCAGATCAAATTTCAACGAAGCACAACTGTCTCTCAGATCGAGGTTGACGACGCCTCTAATTCGAACTTTTTTTTATCACTGCAGAGCATTGTACAGGTGCCAGAACCATACATCGACCTAGTCTCCTCGAGATGCAAACTCATCTATCGCATATTCCATCCAGCCTTTGGGTCATTTGTGGTTAACTCAGAGGACTTAGTTTGGTCTAGGTATCGAAGAGCACCGCCACCGCGACCAACAAGTGGAACATTTATAAAAGAAGTAATGCGCAATTCTTGAATTGATGAACAAACTAAATAATTCAATTGTCTTCTGAGCAATAAAAAGTGAAAACGAATCAAAGTATTTAAAAAAAAGCAAGACACCGAATATACTTGCGGGTGACAAGTGGATAGATGAATGACATTACAGGACGTACAACGTGAATGTCAATATCGAAGACAGCAGCAACAGGTCGATGATCACTGGTCTTAATCTCCGCTCTATAGTAGACGAGCAAATTCTTGAGGAGTATCTGATCCGCTGGATCGATGTTGGCAGGAGCTTTCTTGAAGGTGATGTTAGCTCGCCGCCAGAGTACACGATCCGTCCAAGAGGGAGAACGCGCCTTCTCAGAGGTGTCGTAGTCGTCACAAAAGAGATCGTACTTATAAGTAGGCGCGAAGCACAATGGTCCCTCATTAAAGCCCTTAAACACTGCATCCACCTTGCGCTGCACCAAGAGCTGATCGCTGCATTGAAGATCTGACCACGCAGAACGGGAGATCAATGACTTCACCTCTTCATTAGGCAGGTTGATTCGGTAGTTAAGGTCACCAAACCAGAAGACGTAGTCGTGAGAGAGGACACTACGCTTGTCCGGTGCCAGTATGAGGCGTTGGGAGATGTCGAGAACCTCGGCATTGCGCTCACGATAAGCTGACTGGCCAGCGGTGAGGTGGGAACAGCAGAAACACAACGAGGTTGCACCGATCTAAGAGATAGGAAAAAAAAAGACGTCTCTCAAAGATCGTAAAGTTAATTCAAAGGCACAAGAGCAAAAAACGAGTGAATATAAATCGCAATTGATTGGCACATTGACCTACAAAGTACATGGAGAATAAGTTATCACAAAAATATGATAAGCAGGCTTGTGGTGGCATTGAACTTGAATTTGTAAGAATCAGAGGTGTGTAGTCGAGTGAGTTTATGCTCAAGAAAAAAGTTTGAATGACTCAATGAGGCAAAGAAAGAAGGAATAGGAGAACGAACCTGAAACCTCACAGCTACAGCACCCTTATTGCCAGCTTTGGCATGCAGTCCAGTCTTCACAGAGGCAGAAGCCAAACCGCGAACGTACTCGCAGAGGCCAAGACGAAGGAAGACAAAGATGCACACACCAACGAGTTGGGTGGTGCAGAGGAGGACGTAAGGTTCACCCGTCTCTGAGGCTTGGTCAAAGATGGTTTGCAGTGTGGTGCCCCAGTACCGCTGGTTCTCCGAACTCTGTTTGTTTGCAACCACGTTACTTGCATTCAAATCGATGATCTCCTCGAAGCCCACCGCGAAGATATCTGTGGGACGAGTGAAGGCCTCAGAATCAGCATAGGGATTTCGGTAACCGGTGTAGTGCTGGCGGCCCTCCAGCAGCCAATCGGAGAGGTCGTCATCCCGGTGAGCCAGGGAGCGCACATTCCTTCCACCATTAACATTCCAGGTGCCGATAAAGATCTTTAACTGTTCACGACGTGTAAATTCGGCGTTTCGATCGAGAATACTTTGCAAGACCGACTGCGGGAGGAAGTTAAGTCGCGGTGGAAGAAATTGGCCTAAGTGGATAAGACGCCGGGAGAAGAAACTGGATGGTGTACGTTTTCTACACAAGTAACCATCTGAAACCCTCTTCATTGTGGCTCTAGACCCAAGGCTGTCTGGATTCGCTATATAGGGATGGGAATTTACACCTCAGCTAAACAAAGGAGACGACGCAAATAAATTTGTGCCCGACACATTGGCTACCTAACCCCTCCTAGTGTTCGTTAGAATGGTTTTTACCCGTACTATCCTACCCATCTTTCATACAATTCGCCTGTTTGCCAGTCTCATCCGTATGACTGGTTTGTTGAGTTGCAGTGGTTATAAGACACGCTCATTTCTCCACTTTGTGGCAAAAAAGTGATAAGAAAGACTTACCAGCCACCAGACGTTGCCACCCAACAAGACTGGAGGAGTTGAGTACTGCGACCATGGCCTCCTGTTTGGCACTGTCGAAGAAGTTGTTTTTGATGGTGCGTGTAGCACTGCGTTGCACATTTCGCAGCTTTGACCTATCGCTACGCAATGCCCCTGTCCCCGTGTATATTCGACTGACGTTGTCGCCATTCTCGATCCACAGCTAGGGAAGTGAGTGGCTGATAATAAGCCAGACCTAAACAACGCTACATTTAAGCAAGGCATGAGAAGTAAAGGGTAGCATCATCGACAAGACGTGTATTGAATGTGAATGAGAGGAAGGAAGGGAGCCGAGTTCTGCCTTTTATACCATGATGCTATTTAACCAGGAGTCCTTTCATTTAAAAACCAACGTTTTGAACAATAGTGTCACATGCGTAAAAGTAGCATCACATTCCTGCCACAGATTGGATCAGTCTTCACACATTTGGCGAGTAGTACATCAGAGAGATCAAACTATGGAGCAGGAACGCTTTAAGTTGATTCGTAGTTTTAAATAAGGTACTCAAGCGAGCATATTTCCTCCCACGACAACTCAGAGGCATCGAGAGGGAAGGGTAGCATATACAAGGGGGGCATTAGAATCGAGTAGAAGCATCTAAGTTTATAAAAATAGCCATGGCGAATTTCGAGGAAGTAGAGACGCCTCTTATAGACCGGGAATAGTTCCATCCTACAAGTATACTTTAGGGAGATGTGTAAAGCAGAGCTCCGCTCCATTAATGAAAAGCTGTTTTGGAAGGCAGTATGCACTGAATGGTCGTTTTCACCATTTCATGCAAAGACGCGGCTCTCAGACAAGTCCATGACACATCCGGCGACACTTATTCAGGATCAGGTGATCAAAAGAATTAATGTTTGCAGGAATCACTGCAAAGCACTGACAAACGTGCTTGAGGTCACCCAGGGCCTCGCATCTCTGCGCGCAAAAAACCTTACTATCCCGTGTTGTTGCGAACGCCTGCACTCACAAGGTTGTCTATTCCCTAGATAGCGTGTGTCTGGGCTGGGCTGAGACTACGCATCGGATGAGTACCGGGAAACATTTACTCTCCTATAGCAAGGATGCAAGAAAAATGCGTTGTGGATGTGCACGCTGAACCGGGTCAGTAAACTAGCGAGTGCCTCAGGACAAGGCAGATCCACGCACCAGCACACTAACTCACAGATTGAAGGATTCCTTGAGCGTGTCTCTTCGTGTTATTGTTGCTGTTGGAGAGGAGATTTAGGACCTTGAGAAAGTACGAAGTAAGCAGCATGGTGGAAATCATGGTCTGTACTGCATTAGTTCGATCCAAACAATCGACACAATTCGTCCTCACCTAGGAGGCAAAAGAAAGATAGACCAATTTGTCAGTCTGTAAAGTGTGTGAAGTCGCGAGATTCCATCTGCAATAAGAAATGTCTTTGGCATTCCAACTTTTAATTGTCTCAAAGAAGCACCACTACCGTAGACTTCTGAGGCATCAATACAGCTTCTGCAGTGTAAATACACCGTTTTTCATTGCGACTTGAGGCCGAGATCCAAACACTGATCAATGACCGCTTCATAAAGTACATGAGGGTTTCAAGACAGGGGATAACTAACTCATCTATCCGGTCCTTGGTAAGGTAGTTTGCTACTTCAGACGAGGTACAGTTATCTTTCCCTGGTATGCAAGTTCCCTTTGTTTCACTAGCACGAAACAGGGAAAGAGAAGGAGGGGCAAAGGCTTTCCATGCTTATGTTGCCCTGGCCACCATCAACTACTGTCTGTTCTACTGCTCTGACCAATGACCTCAAGGAATTATTGATACTATGTAGTCGACTTCTCGTCCTGGCTACTCTACCAGTTGCCATAACAATAGGGCCATTTGTATGCATTTTGATCGACTGTAGTTTAAAAGTTACTTGTTTTGCCTTGCGAGCACAGCAAATAGATTTTGATTGGAAGTTGGATAACCACCTTCAAAAAAGACAGGCAAGCGGGTCGCCTGATAGATGCAGTCATATGACATGCTGAAAGAGCCTGTAAAAGCTCCTATAATTACGCCGGAC
Organism: Taenia multiceps; assembly: GCA_001923025.3. NCBI lineage: Eukaryota > Metazoa > Platyhelminthes > Cestoda > Cyclophyllidea > Taeniidae > Taenia > Taenia multiceps. Next base: position 16,354,508 of record CM010311.1, read on the forward strand.
GTGTTACGCACAGGTGATGCATCAAAGTTGGGAGACACTTAAAAGGCTAAAATACGACAGTAGTAAATTGCAAACGTGGATGCTCCTTCCCCAAACTTAAACCCCGACATTAAACACATTGTCTAAAAGTTAAGGTAAGCAGACTTACCACACCAACCTGAAGACGTCTCACCTCTGTTCCATCCACGTGGTAGAAGCCCCATTCATCGAGGCAACTTTTCAGTGAGGCGAGCAGGGATTGCACACCCTCTAGGCTCTTGGGATTTACGCACGAGTGATAGTCGAAGTGAATGTAGTTTATTTTTGTCTAAGAGGGTGAAGGTAAGAAAAAAAGGAAGGGAAGAGACATGTCGAGTTAAGCAATTCATAGGGGTGAGAGGCATACAGACCATGATCGACTGTGATCCACATGTAAGGAAGGACTCATAGGTTATTCTGCAGCTTAAAAATTATTACTACTGAGAAGTTGTTAATCTACTTGATTTGAGTGTGAACGTACAGCGAAAAGTGATGCCAATAGGCTGAAAATAAAAGGGTGAAGGGAAAGAGAAGATTAAACGTCAAGCTGATAAGTAAACAAGTTTGAAGGCAAGTGGTGCTGCATGGAGCAAATCTAGAGCCAACATAAAGATATTTCATACCCGATAATCGGAGACATTCCAGTGTTCTCTAAATTGGCGGGAGAGATTGCCCTCCCCGTCCCTCGAGCCCATGAGATTCAAAATGACGGTGTTGGAGTAACGCAAGAGAAGTTCCGCAAAATGTCGGTTGAAGGCCTGCAAAGAGGTCTCAACAAAACGAAAAATTTTGATTTTGTGCGAGCCCACCTGCAAACCCGGCTGCTCCCAAAACAGCGGCACCGTTCCACGTATCTGGACATGGCTTAAGACTTGCCTGTCGACATGGATAAACTAGAGAAAATAAAAGATAGACACCCAAAGTGGGTCACATTAGGTCCACTGAAGGAATGTACCCTCTAATATAGAAGCATAGGGCAGATAAAAATGAGTGCATTGTAAAAAAGGATTACAGGGTTGCCGTGACTCAACTGATAGAAGGATACATTCGACTTCAATCGGCAAGGTACAAAAGAGGGAAATAACCGGCCTTTATACAGGCCCAAGTAACGCTACTTATTCCAAATGCAAAAATGCGATGCGTCTCTGGATCTTTTAGCATTTTTTGAGGGAAATAAAGAATTTCAAAACTGTTAATGTCTACAACTAATTCGTTTTCAAAGGGTGAGTAAAATGGTGAGGTCAAAGGTGACTGTGAGGAAACGCCATTTTAGGTGTTTTTACGGCGATCAGGCCCACTTCAGTTCCACGCAACTAGTTTAGTCAGGCATTACCAAGGGTACTCAGATCGAATGAGCCTCATCAGTGTCATGCACAAATCAACTTCATAACTCCAATGCCCTGCGGCACAGGCAAAAAAATGAGTGAATACATGAGCAGTGAAATGAATGAACAGGTGTAGAAGTAATTTGTGACATAAGGGGAAAGATTGGAGAAAAATAGCAGCCTGAAAAAGAGGGTCTTTTCGTTATGAAAAATTGTGGCTTTTGAAATTAGAGCACTGTGAAAATGCTTCAAGCAGGAGCAGAACTTTCGGTCAATCTTGATTTAAAAGACCGAATGCGAAAAGGCCATAACAATAAAAAGCTAAACGTGCAACCGTTCAAGCGCAGAAGTACATAAGGCCTGACCGAGAGAATGTTCGATCTAGCCGCAATTAAGCCTGGCTTAGTGGAGCGGTGTACCAACGAGATTAACTTGGCAATGTGAGATTCACAGTCAGAGGCGCTGACTAACCCATAGTGATGTGCATTAGATAAGGAAAAGAAATATATAGAGAGAGAACCGAATGCAAAGTAGATGAACAAAAGAGAATGCGTAATTGAAGGCCTGATGATCCGGATGAGACCCAGTTACAACCCTTGTTGCAGCTGCATGACTAATCAAATGTAATGATAATGGGCAGTCCCAAAAAGACGAAACTTCGATAACTAAGGCATTCAAACTTACAACTTCGGTTTCAACGAAATTTGCAACGTAGCCATTGTCGTCAACACCTCGAACGTTGAAACGAGTACCAGGGCGCATGGTGGAGAGGCGAGAGACCACACCGATCTGCGCACGCTGCAATCCAGCGTAGAGTGTCGAAACACCGAAACTGCCACAGATGGCAGGATAAATCCACTTGGAAGGAGAGACTCCTTGTTGGAAGAACGAAGACATTAGGCCGCGATTCCAGAGAAAACGCTGGTCATAGGCGTCCGGTAACTTATAATCAGCATTGAATAATCGAAAATGGCTTTGCGCGCTTCTCGTTATATCATATGGCAGACCCGTTGAAAGATCCTTGGCGAAATAAAATGCTCCTGAAGATAAAAGCTTCTTGACCTAAAAGGAAAGCAAACATAATGCGCTCATTCCCAAAAAAAATAAACGTACAGTAATTAGAAACAAGTATGCACCATGGATGAATGTAAAATAATCGGCGACAAACAGCAGTGACAAACCTAAGACAAGGAAATAACGTTTATGCAACTGTTAACCGTTGGGGGCACACTAAGCACAAAAAGCAATCACCTCGTTGTTGGAATCGTCTTCAAAAAATAGCTTGTTCAGACATAGGAATTGAACGTTGGTGATTCGGTAAACTTCATAACCGGGCAGTTTACCAACTGGTTGACACTCAGTTACTGCAACCAGATACGACGGATATGCTTCCAGGAAGGGATCATAAGTCAAAGACTTGTAAACACCCAGACAACAAAAAATATCGGCAATCTTAACAAACATATCCTTGATGAGAGAAACATCGTAGGAATTTAATTCCGCGACTGCATCGGGTTGAAGTCGAAGAAATTCCTGTTTTTCTCGCCGCTCCAAAATTGTAGAAAGAGACTGCTGCGATCTATTGTCGAGCTGCTTCACGTATGAAAGACGCCATCCTCTAGGGTAGGCCATTTGACAAATCCCAGCTCACAATAAACACTTAGTTCAAAATCCCGGGTAGTTAACCCAAGAAGTCTGCGAATTGGAGCGCACAAACACCCTGCAAACATAAATGCTAACCGCAAAACTTCTTGGCAAAAATAAATGAGATCTAAATGTTTAAGACCAACGGACGGGATCCCATTCGTAAGCAATTAGAATTAAGAGCACAGCTTGAAATTGGTTATATAGGTGAATCATTAGTGCGAGAATGCGATTTACTTATTTTAGGCTCAGGTCACAAGTGAATAGCAGTCAAGATGCAAAAACATGAATCTGACACATCTGCTACTATTGTTAACGTTTCATGATTTGGGTTCGTTGCAGTAAAAAATTTTTGTTTGATTTGATTTAATAAGTTTGGAGTTCAACTAAACCATCTATAACTCCATCCGCTTTTTATAGGACTTGAGACACCTTTGCGGCCTGTGGATTTTTTTTCTTGATATTGTGTGAGCTTTCTTACGGTTGTTCAATCTAATCTGATTTTGCATACCATTCATCTTATTCTTATTAATGTTTGTTGTTTGATAATATTAGTAGTCTTGCATGAGTTTTAAGACTTTTGGAATTTTACAAGAAGTGCAACTACTTTTGTGGGCTGTTGATAGTGCGGCACCGCTCTTAAGAACCATCTTGCTGTTCTTGTGATCATAAATTCATCTCTTCTTCGTGACCTTACTATTTCTTCTCCTGTTGATTCTTAATTTTTTCTTTATCCACCCCCGTGCACTGTAGTTTCAATCCCCCTCCCCAATTTTTCATCACCTATGCCAACGGTGACACGTACTCTTTCAACTGCTCCTCTCAAAGATGTCTACCAAAAGGAGCTTTTGCAGATGCTGGACGCTCATTTGGGACCAAAAGCCATTTACTGGGAACGTGAAGCGATTTCTCCGGTTAATCTCATTATTGGGCATTCATTGCTCAAGGTGAGTTTGTGTATTTACAGCTTACATCTATTTTGTTTGGTGTAATTAATATCCAGTTTGATTCTCTATCAGGCATTATGCTTCACTGTGCACACGATCAGGAAGCTATCTCCAGCCATAATACCTCTAGATGCATATGAGTTCCTCATGTATATGTAATTCACTTTCAGTTTTTGCGCCTTCTTGCAATCCAATTTTAGGACCATGGCGTCAATTACTCGTTTGTTATTGAACCTTCACAAACCGCTCCACCACCTCCAGATGCCAATACAATTTTCTTTATTCTCCACTCTGAGCTAAAGTTTCTCGATATTGTTGTTAAGTATCTAAAGATGTGAGTTTCCTCAATGCATGATGCCACTGTTTACACGTTCATTCCACGCTTCCGCCACATAATACTATATTTGTGCATTGTTAATGAAGTATTTTTAATGCAACGGTTTCTGGTTTATTCCTTTCTAATTTAGAGAGTTTTCACGTCCTCAGCAGTCCACTAGTTCTGCAAAAAAGGAGTATTGCATAATCGCCATTCCAAAATGTTCCATCGTTTGTAAAGCATTTCTCCGAGAATCTCTAATCCTGGAAAAGCTTGCCGGTGTCTACGATCTGCCTTTGACACTTTTGCCTCTTGACAGCGATCTTCTTTCCATGGAAGATCCGAACTGTTTTTCTGTACGTTTTCACGACTACACTTATGATGTGCCTGGTTTTGTGTCCAGCTGAGGATCATTCGCATTGTGTGCGGTGTACTTAGAATTCTCACACTCATATTGTCCTCATCTTTGCTTGTAGGACTTCAGCTTACGGAATAAAGAAAATAGCTTGTTTAACTTTGCCAAAGGCCTTATGAAATTCCAGTCCATCTACGGTCTCTTCCCCCGTATACGTTCCAAAGGACCCAAGGCAAAGGTACCTCATGAATGCTGATTTGATTCAAGTTCGCCTACAGACAGCGTAGGGAAAAATTAGCGGTTGAAATCTCCTCTACCTTTACTCCTTAGCATAACTTTTATGCTTTAACCGGAAGATGGTTACAAAAGTTATGTGTGAATGCATAGCGGTCGTAAACAGGGTTCATGGGACAGGTATGTACTGACGGAGGAATAAAATTGCAGGCATGTAGACGTTCTTGCAAAATCCTATCGTGATGTAAACTTTGTTCGTGACAAAAGGCCTAAAATGTCTGTCGAGTCAAATAAATTTGAACTTGTCCAGAGGAGCAACTTTAACGATCGCGTTTACAATAGTGTTGGTGATTGCAGCGAATCGCGGAGATGTTGGCACAAATGCGACAGGAGGCGATGGCCACAGCCAATCTGGACACTCCAGCGAGGCAGGATGTCACCGCAGTTCAGCCGCTGGACTCGCCCGGTCAGACTGACCTTCTTATCATCATTGACCGCAGTGTTGATGCCCTGACACCGTGTCTCAGCCAGCTCACTTACGAAGGTCTCATTAATGAAGTGTGGCCTGTCAGGCATGGCAAGTCGGTGGCGATTGTTGCTAGGCCCTTTTAATCCCCAAGCATCTGACTTATTGTTAAAGCGAAGTGATGTGTGCAGGTAGTGCAAAATTGCCCCAGGCTGGAAACAAAGACGGTCCAAAACGTGTTGTCTTCAACTCCGCTGATGCGCTCTTCTCCGAGATTCGAGATCAAAACTTTGCTGACATCGGTGCTATCCTTAGCAAGAGGACTAAGGAGTTGTCAAGCGTAATGAATGTGAGTTAATTTGGTCCTATCGCATCTATCCTCATGACTTGTTTAGGAAGCCAAGTCCTCCACTAAGTTGACAACTCTTCGTCAGGTTGTAAATCAATTGCCTGAATTGAGACAATCGTACGCATCTGCATCATTACGTGAGTCTTGTCTCAAAGTGGACGTCCCCTTCATCTGTTCATCATTCACTTATTCCTCTGCCTTCACGCCTAGACATGACAATTGCCGAGTCCATTCAAGACTACGCTACCGCGGAAAATTTCATCGCTTCCTACAGAGCGCAGCAAGGTACTAACACGGCCTTTACTTGTTCGTCTAAATACACTCTCTAGACTTTATGAATGGACGTGAAGTGGATAAGATCCATCCCTTTGTAGAGCAGCGGATTCTTCAAATGGCACCCATTGAAGAGGTAAGACAACTAACCCGTCCACCCTAACTGATGTCCTTTCTTTTTTACCCACAGGTCCTCCAATTACTCTGTATCCAGTCGTTTTGTGGTGGTGGCCTAAAGCAGCGTCCGCTGGAGTTTTACATGCGTGAAATAATTCAGGTTAGGAATGTAAACACCGAGATGATTGGCGTCATTGTCAAATGGCTAGCTTACTTGGACCAAGGTGTGATTGGTGACACTTTTGGGTTCAGATGTACGGCCCAGAGCACATGATGACGCTCAACAATCTGCGCAAGCTCGGTCTGTTGGAGGAGAGCTCGCGTTTGGCTCTTATTGCACGACCGACGGACAGTCCTACCACCGTCCTCTCCGGTGATACGAGCGCAGCAGTGCGCCACACAATCGCGTCTGTTTCGCTGGCCTACGCGAGCACCCTACGCAGAAGCCTTCGACTTCAGGTGACGGATGAGACTCCACCACAGCAACAACAGCATTCAATGGGAGGGCGGGAAGAGCAGAACCTCGACGCTGTCTTTGCGCATATTTTTGGAGGTTCGGTGCCCATCAGTGTGCGCTTAGTACAGGCCATGACTCTTGGCTGGCCTACGCGCCCACTAATATCGACCGCCTCTGGCACGGGTGGGGCGCTCCTCTCGAGCGCCGCTTCCACGGCTCTTCATGCTGGGCGTAGGTGAGTTAAACGACCCATCTATAACGTCTCCAATTTATCGGCTTTTCTACCTAATGCTGCACTGGTCATATAGGCTCGTCTCTCACGTTCAGGCAGCGAGCTCCAGTGGGGGCAATTACGTGACGAACCTCATACCAGCAGTGGAGGTGGACGAAGTCCAGAGTCCTGGAGAGACTGAGACCTCATCGAAAGGAGGCGGTCTGATCAAACGCTTGACGCCGAGCACAAGCGCTGAACGCAGCAAAACTGTTGTGGTAGCTTTCGTCGGTGGGGTGACCCATTCTGAGCTGTCAGCTCTCCGCAAGGTAGCCGCATACGATGAAGGTAAATGGTTAAGAATCCCCACATTCACAGGCCCTAATAGAAGGCGGAACCCTAGCGACTATGGCAACGCCTTGAAAAGCCCCACATTGACAGCAAACGTGTAGCACCCCCTGAGCAGGCCGCACCAACGAGTCTGTGACTGGCTAACATCACACTTTTAGGTCAAGTGGATTTCGTCTTTGCAACTACTGGACTGTTGACTTGGAGAAGGTTTATCAAATCCCTGTCGGACCCCATCCCCGTCGCCGACGTAGAGGGATAGCCTGCACCTTGATAATGCCGTTCTCTCTTCGCACCATTTGCGATCACTTATTATTATACTGTAAATTATTTCATACGAGCAATAATTAAATCCTTTCCAACAAAAACCTTTACAATCTACCAAACTTCACGGATGTCGGATGGCGCCAACGTTAATATCCACGACGTTAATGCCCAAACAGGGACTCCACCAATGTCTCGCAGTACTGTCTTATCAGTCATGAGTCAATAGAAGATCTCAACCACCGTAATACAGCAGGCTGAATAACATGGAGCAGTATTCATCGGCGCTGAGGGATCCAAACTAGTGCAGCACCAAAGCTGTACTCTATCTAGGTCCTCAGCGGAAACATAGTACATAATAACTAGTAGCATTAGAAAGTACTGCCCTTGATAGAAGTCCGAGTAAAGAGCAAGTCTCAGTTCGGTTACCTTGGTAATATTCAGGAAAAATTACAATCTACGACCGCGACGTCCGCCCTTCCTTCTCGTACAATCCGTGGGAATTGGGGTAACATCTTCAACTCTGCCAATCCTCATGCCAGAACGTGCAAGTGCCCGCAAGGCAGACTGAGCAGCTGGGCTGGGTGTACGAGCCCTAGGAAGAGGAATCACGGAAGATAACACAAAACATACTTTGTGCCACCGGTGGCACGAATGCGAACGTGTAATGCACCAATGCCCAACGCCTTGCAACGTTCAGCAACGTCTTGTGCAGCAAGCATAGCAGCATATGGACTGGATTCGTCACGATCTGCACGAACCTTCATTCCGCCAGTAACACGAACAATTGTTTCGGAACAAGTGGAATCCGTAACATGAACAAAAGTGTCGTTGAATGAGGCATAGATGTGGCATACACCAAAAACTATTTCATTAGGATCCAAAGCAGCTTTAAGAGACAACTGCTCCTCAGCCTGAGCCTTCCCGGTCTTCCTACGAGCAGCCATTAAGCTCCAACACGTCACAATTGAAAAGTGCGCTTCGGGGCAGCAAATTAGTACGACCTGTTCACAAATGTAGATAATATAAGCAAATCAGGCAATCTAGCTGTAAAAAATAAATCGTTGGATATGTTTTCTCACTTTGCAACGCGACAGACTGAGCATTGAAATGTGAGATGCATTATTTTTGTTGCATTTAAAAGTCTTTGAAATTATTTATTCCTAAATTAGGCTTAAACGTTCATCTATGTAACAAGTTTTGGCATATTAACGCTTTCTTCCCCTATGTTTTAACAGGCCTTTTTATTAAAAATTTCACTTATTTCTGCCATTTGCCACATTAATTTTATATTTTTACTAATTAAATCATTCCCCATCAGTTCTCAAAATGTACTTTAGGTGTAAGTTTGCAATGGTTGTAGCGTCCCTAGGCTCCCCTTAAGGTAAAAGAAGGCGCAGTACTAGGGTAGAATATATATATTCCGGGAACAGAGGACTTGGGAACTGTTGGCACGGCCCAAAGGCCGACCAACCGGCTAGAACAAGATGGCCACCCAAGTGACCTATACCGATAGTTCGAACAAACAAAATATTACACAGCCCCTCTCTTCTTTCGAGCGTCGTCCCCGACGCTCCCCTTCGTCCGCCTCCCGTGTCAGCCATCACAACGTAATTAGTACTGCGCTGCGAGAAGCACCCACGAGTTAACCGTCCCAGTCGTCGAGGTTCGAACGCATGTGTTCCTGTAGTGCCATCCATTCCGCGTAGCACTCAGTGCAGCAAATGCGCGCCTCTTGGCCCTCCTCTGGGCTTGGAGTCCACGGCTAGTGTCGCTTCAGTTGTTAATAGCTTTCCTGTCGAACACGAGGGCGAGGGAGATGTCGAAGATGAACGTCCATCTCGACCCTTCTGTTACGAGATAGCAAAGGTTCTCCCCTCCGTAGCACATGTACTTCTTTCACAACGCCGACGTTTGCCAGAAGCGGCATGGAGCAGGATAAAATCCATCAAAGTCGGGTCCGCTTTCCGCTGCCACCAATGTAGCGTCCCGAGGCTCCCCTTAAGTTAAAAGAAGGCGCAGTACTAGGGCAGAATGTATGTATTCTGGGAACAGAGGGCTTGGGGGCTGTTGGCACGGCCCGGAGGCCGACTAACCGGCTAGAACAATATGGCCACCCAAGTGACCTATACCGGTAGTTCGAACAAACAAAGTATTGCAATGGTGCCTAGGAAATCTAATTTTCGTTAAAGAATGTACAATGCTAATGCAATAGTTCGTCTCTTCGAACTGCCGGTTTCTGTGACTTAGGTCGGCCATATTTTACTAGCCGTTTGGCAGGCCTCCAGCCCCCAATCCCTCTGTTCCCAGAATATGTGTTCTGTCCAAGTACCATTCCCTCTTTTACCTCAAAGGAAGTCTCGGGACGCTACAACTAATCCTCGTATTGTTTATTTTCTACTACTCGCAGTAAATTACTCGCGCGCTTGATCACACCCCGCTAGACACAGCGCCAAACCGTCTTAGTATTCGCATTCCGAAGTGCACAAGTATTTGAATAAGATTACCATTTTTTAGCTGCTTGTAGAAGCTATTCAAAACGTATGTGAAAAAAACATCAAAGCAGAGAATGATGAAGTGTTGTATTAAAAATTTGAGAAGCAGTGTTCCGCTTGAGTGGCGAAGGGAGCATGGCTTCCTAAGCTATGAGGTTCCTCGTGGGATACATTTAGCTAATGTGTGGGCGTCTTGAAGATAATGTAAATGCGAGTACCCTTCTTGAAGCAAAGGGAGTTGCCACTCTCGTAGGAGTAAAAGGCGTGGTACTGACCCCTCACCGTGAGCACATGCCAGAGGCGACCATACTTCTCGTCCAACTTCGCCTTTAAGGATCGCACAATTTCCTGCAAAAAGAAAAGTAGGAGGATTTGTGAAGTTTGAAGTTGCGTTCAAGTAATGTTGCTTTAATTGGCTAGCTACGGAATAGTCACTGGGTGTACAAATTTTTGGCATTGTGGTAGGCTTACTCTGTCATTGGCCTCATCCGCCTCTTCCACCTGTTTCACGAGATCAAATATGGCTTTCTGCTTATCCGACTCCATGTCTTCAGCAATTTGGAGAATTTCGGGTTGCTCCTCTGAGGCGGGATGGCTGTGTTCTGCCTTTTCATCCCTTTAAAATGAAAAAGTAAGGGATGCACACGTAAAATGTCTGTGCAAGTCTCTACGTATCAACCACCACAATCAGCAATAGTGATGAAGTAAATTTAGAAAGTGTAAAGACTGGTTCACATATTTCGATTGCCAGTTGACGAGCCTCTATGGCGGCATATTTACACGTGTTTGTTCCATAGGCCCAGGTAGGCATCAATCATGTAACCCTTTCTAACAGAGCGCTGTCTAAGATCGTGGCATTAACATCGAAAATGACGCCGTTGTGACCAACGGTCTAATTAGACCCATTTTTTTCGCATAAATCTTTGCATAAGCGTAAATTCGATTCTAGTTGTTGAAAGTTCGAACTGTGCACCTTAATTTAAATGCATCAGAGTGCCCATACGTACCCCTCCTGATCCTCCTCTTTGGCTAATCCAAGCACCTCATTGAACCGCTGGAGGGTGATAACCCCTGTGTTTTCTGGATCAAACAATTTCTGCCATCGCTACAATAGAAAATACATCAGTAAAAGCCAGGAGTTGATATGTAACAACTGGGGAATGACTTTATACCAAAACCCCGCAAAAAGAGGTCACACACACACACACATACACACACACACACACAATGTTGCGCATGTCCTCGCATTAATGATTCGGGATCAGGCCTATTTAACTATCTGGCCGTGATTTGGAAGATATGTCAGCATAGAAACAGAGCCTCTTTTAAATGAAAAAAAAACTTCTAGGAGAATGTCAGACAACCTGTCCATAGGTATTGAATTCATTGGCATAGAACATCAGCTTCAAGGAGAGCGGCAAACATTACCTGGATGAAGTCTTCATTGAGGTTGTTTTCCTGACGGTAGTTCTCCAGATCCTCGATAGTGATTACATCTAAAAGGCAAATACGTAGATGAGACGACGGCATAATCACCACTGAATTATCCATCTTGAGATTGTCAAACTTCAATGACTAATGAACGAATTCTTTCGTAAGAGAATGCTTAATACTGCTACGTTCGGCAGCAAACTCATTTCGACGCCATTGGTATGGAAAAGTTTGTCAATATAATCGTCTATAGAGTGAAAGAAAGATAAATGCAGCGAGATATCGGGTACCAACTATTTTGGGGTGGTAGCCAGTGCCTCCATAGAGACCAGCTCCAATTATGTAAAGACAGGAGGGAATTTTGAGATAATGTCGCAATCTCTTTTGTTTCTTATTTTAACTTTCGATCACATTAGTAAAGCACATAATTTCCAATTAAAGAAAAGAATAACAGAAAGCTCCTGTTAGACTAAAAGGTTTTTTTTTAATTGTAAAGGACCCTCACATTCTCAGGTGGATCATTGCCTGCATCGTGTCCCAAATAATTGGCAGCATGTACACAAACACCTTGTGATTTTTTTACTGGAGTCGGTGTACAACCACAAAGATCCAAGTCACAGCGTGTACACTTGAACTTTGGAATCGGTTGCAGCACGCTGCTCTATTGATGTCTTTGTGCGTGGGTATGTGAACAGTTTACATAGCACCACAGAATGCACCACTCCACTTAATTTCGAGGACTTACAGCATAACGGTAGGCGAAAGATACACCAATGAATACATAAAATGCGACTTCGGGTGCTTTACTCAATAACAGGTAGAATGTAAGAAAGTTTGTTGTAATGGAAAAAAACAGCTATGAAAAATCAGCTCAATAAATATTATACCCATAAAAAATATTAATGCAAAATTAGTGTTTAAAAATTACAATTACCAAACATTCTCTGTTATTTTACCGCACAAATACGCGACTGGGACACACGTCAAATTGCATAACTGTAAACATAAATAGCTTCACAATGTGGAAACAAGATGTAGCGCGCAAATAAAAGCCCGCAGGTGCATTCATTTATGAGCAGTATCTCTGTTCACGTACCCGCGTGCTTCTTGTCAATCGTAAAATAGGCGTCCTTTAGTTCTTCACACATTATCAAACAAGCGTCGATTATTCAGAAGGTTAACGTGTAAAAAGAAAAAAATACAAATTAGGCCTCCTCGATTGAATGCCTCCTCTCGACAACAACAACAGCAACAGAGTGTGAGCGTTGCCAATTCACGTGTGGCGGATTGCCATTGGATCCTCTTAGTGTGCGTGCATGTGTGTGCACGTGCGTGCATGGCCACTCACACGCGTAGCTCCTGCGGAGCGTGTCTTATGATACGTGCTGATTTGTCCATTCTTAGCCAATAGGAAGTTGGTATTATCCATTTTGCCTACAAAAGGTGGATGATAATTCCCACACCAGAAGGCAGTGTGGAGGGAAGCACCTGCCGATCTAAAGGCAACGTTGCCCTCAGCGCTTGTCTACGGTTGCAGCAGTACAAGACGTGATGGCCGCGTTCAAGTTTATAGCGTGGGAATAGCCAATGCAAAACGCAAAATACTGCAAGATGCACCAGGAAGTTAACATGCTGAAAGATTAAATTTTTTTGCTTTAAAATTAATGAATGCCATCCCGAAAAAAACCGCATAGGATAAGATCGCTATCCAGAACTCTACTTATTCAATGAAAGTAGAAGGCAAGACGTTGCAAATTGTGCGACAAAGTAGAGGCAAAATGTGTAGGAATGCAACAACCTACAAGATAATGCAACAATATATTGCAAAACAGAACAAATTACATATCAAAATTCCAAGTAACAGTTTACTGAATAATAGCCATTATGATAAGTCAAATTTTGCAAAATGAGCTAGAGAAACAGTTGAGTAATCAATTGGCCTAAAAATCAAACTTTTTATGTCAAAACTTGCAATTTCTGCTAAACACGATAGCATGTAGAAGCTTAATTTTGCCTGTTTTTAATTTTGCTAAGGCAAGGTATGACGTGTTATAATGGACTGCTTATATACTGATGTGACCTCCCCTGCTCAGGGAAGTTTGGATAAGGCAGAAAATGAACGTTAGCGTTCTGTCGAGAAAACTGGACAAGATCATTTGCGCTGCCTTAACAGGGAGAGGAGGGAATGAAAGTGGGGAACTGCAAAAAGACCCCAGTCTCCCCATTCGCATATGGAAAGTTCTTCTCAGTCGTGTGTCGTACGTATGTGCACTTATTATTTGTTTCTAGACTAAAAAATGCAGAGGCGTCACTAAGAAACTGCTCTCTTCTTTTGACAAATTTAAATAAAACTGGTGTTTATTTGGATACCAGCATCGTTTTAAATGATCTGAGCTCAGTCATTTTTGCAATGGGCATTGACGATTCTGCTGATATGTCAGACGAAGCATGGATGTATTTCATTATTCTAACTGAGGACTGTCTTTCACTTTCTCCTGCTGTGTAAGTCTTTTAATTTGTTATATTTAAGCCTTAGTATTGACCATATTGTTGATATGAGACTTCTACCTGTTTTGGCACATTTGTACACTCATATTCTTAAAATTGTGCGAAGCCAGAGAAGTAATAAGGTCAGACTTCGCGCTCTTTCTTCGATTGAAGTTTTTTTGAGTTGCTTCAACAAGACCTTTAACGGCGATTCATCGCGTGCATGTGCAGTACGCGCCTCGTATTTCTCTAAAATTCTGCCCGGTTTTTCACAAGCTCTATTCGCCGCTGTTGTGGGTGAAAAAGGCAGAAATTCGGCAATAAAAGCTGTAGGACACGTAAATATTTAACAAGTTTAGAGTGCTCTTCGGATCTTATCCAAATTGGTTGTGGCTTGCTTTGGGAATGAAACTTTGCAATACATCGAATGTAAGGATATTCGCCCTTCTTTACTCATTCCAACTTACAGCCTTGGATACGGGAACCCTGGACAAGATTCAGTTGAAGGACTATTCCTCGTTTGTGGAAAATTCTATAGCTCCACTGGGAAAGCTTTTAAAACTTTCTTCCACGTCAGTACTCTTTGAACCGATAACCTATAGCTCGTCGGCAAAAGACCGATTGTTCTCTGCACTTTCTGATTTTTCTTCGGGCATACTATGTGCCTGCTGGCGATTCCTCAACCTAAACATGGAAACGCAGTCCTTACGGGATCATCTTCTCAGCTCTCTCATTATTGTAGATGCTGATGAGAGTTGTTCTTCCTTCAAAAAATCCACTGAAGTTCTCTCCACAATTTCTAAGCGAGACTTTCCAATGCTGACCTCTCAGGAGATTTCCGGATTAAAGTTTGTAGGTTTACCTGGCAAAGAGGTCGTCGATAACATTGCACGTCAAATTTTATTGGATGGATCAGAGGAGCTTATAATAAGCTTACAAAAGTGCTCAGGTTGTTCATCTCTTGGTCTTAATTATCAATATATTATGTTTTACCTTTTAGATGAGAACATTTGTAGATCCATTTTTGGTCGGATGTGTGGTGTTATAAAATTCTTGGGTAAATACACGTTTTCCCATTTATTACATCTTTTAGACGTTAAGGGTATCTCTCGATTCATTGAAAATGACAGTAATTTGGAGTCTTATCTTGCTACTTTGTGTAAATACTTGGAGCTCGCTGCTGATACTGTCTGTCTAATTGATGAGGTCGCCTCATTACCCTCTGAAACATGCCCATGTGGTAGATGTTTGTCTTTTGCTCTACCATTTACTTACTTTTTCAATAGTTCAACTCTTCAGAAAGTACTTTGTACATTTTCGGAATCCAGCGAACCTCTATCGTGTGTTAGAAGTGGTTTGTCTGCTAAACTGTTCATGTAAGTTATTATTTAAGTTACCAGTGATTGCAGGTGTAAATTTTGATTGTGTAAGTCAAATGCTTGTGCGAATTTCGGAGTCAGATGCGGATCTTGAGGCTTCATCCCTTCTTCTTCTTTCTGCTTGTCTTTCTGGCCTTTCCTATTGTAGTAAGTAGTGGTCGCAACCCTTGTTGCGATTCGCTTACGTATCCCTGTAGAATTTATCAAAGTTCTGATCTTTTTGTGCATTGATGCCCGTTTTAGACGACCAACCTAGATCAGAAAGGATTAGCCTTGTCGCGTAAGTTTGTAGAGAACTTGCAACTACATAAACTAACTCCACTGCTTGTACTATTACTTGCTTTTGTATCTAGTACTTTGTTAGGCGGACTCTCCGACCGGAATCTGCTGCAGTTGACTTCTGAAACAGAACAGACCGCCATTACGCAATGGCCTCCCTCTGAGCAGCCGACAATTGGCGCAACTCCTACTTCTACCACAAGAGACCAGAAAATTCAGTGTTTGAAGGCCTGTATTTTTATGGAACTTCTTGCCACTGCCTCCAAGGTGCGTTCTCAAAGTTCTTCGACCCTCCTGAATTTTGTCATCAATCCGAGTCGTACGGGCTAGTTGAAGACTCGCCATGCGTCGTCCCAACCAGGAATTACTTTCCATTCACCTTTCTGAGCAGAACATTAGGAGAGCATGCATTTATGCTTTTTTTCTACTGGATAGCTTCTAGAATTGACGTATTAACACAGAAGATGTAGAGTGTTCCGTATGCTGCCTCATAAATAAATATTGTCTGCAGTGTGTGGTAGTTGGGCGTCCAGGTGTAGGCATTTGCTCTCAGAACCTTGTTGCTCATTCCATTATTCGGGTAGATATTTGGACGGAAATCCAGGCAAAATGTTTTGAACGTCTTTTCCCATGTGACAGATTTGGGACTCGTCTGTGGAAGAAGGTGCTACCTATCCGGATGAAATGCAAACCTTTATTTTACAAATGTTTAGCCTTGCGACTGGTAGTGGGCTGGTCGCCTCTACTGCTCAAAGAGCCCTATCATCTATCGCTAGGAATTGTGGATATTGCAGGTTCTTATATTCGTTTCCTTATTTTATGCTTACTAGCTACCATTAATGCACTTGCCGAATATCCATCCGACTTTCTGTAACCGTAGACTGCCCTTTCGCCCCTTAGGTTTGAAGAATTTACCTGTGCCGCATCGGAGCCCATCCTCTCGTCCCTAGCCATCGACTTCCATTCAGTTCTACTCTCCGTTCCGTCAGATAATTCGACATTCTCTACGTCTCCACTGTTTATGAAGTTGGACACCACTTGTCGAGCCCTCTCCTACCTTGTGGACAACACAACTTTTGAGGCAATTCAACGGGTACAACCCGCCGTAATGCAGGTATGTGTTATCCATTTGATTTTTCAAATCGGAGCCGTTTAATGGCCTTCCCACGATGTCATTTCACCCTCCAGATGCTTATTTGCATGGATCTGAGCTATGAGTTTGCGGCGTCTGTTTTTTTGCCCGTCCTTCGTAAAGTCATCGGTTTTTGCTTGCGGCCACCTCCAACTGACGATGGGAGTAGTGGCCATGATAGACACGTACCTTCCCTATGCTCGTCATCAACAAACGAATCGGAAGGTAGTTTTATCGAAAAGTTACAAAACCGGAGGAATGATAAGGTGAGATTAACCTAAGTTAGATTTATTACTGACCTGCAAGAATGGAGTACGACACCGTCTAAATGTTGCTTGTGATGACTCTCCCTATCAGGCTGTTATATCCAGCTGCATGAAGAAGGCCCTTGAGATGACTTCCGCTTTGGTCAAGTTGACGCGTAAACAACAGAGTTATGCCTTTGCCGAGTCTTATTCGCATACTGACCAGTCTGTGACCCCTTCAACGTCTGCCGACGGACAGAAGGCGCTGGATGCCCAACATGACCAGTCAATCACCCGACCCACCGAAATAAGGCTAGCTGAAGAGGTATTTTACCACTTGATAAGGGGAATAGCCATTTATTTCAATGTTTTGTAAACAAATAAATTGTAGATAATGCTGCGTACCATTCATATGATGTCGAGTAGTGACTCCCGTCTAAAGGTGATGGCAATGTCCCTCCTCTGTGATGGTTGCTCTCGTTTAACTGATGAAGGTACTCTTTGTTCTTTTCAATGGTGCATATTGGTACAAGGTTGTCTCATCCTTTATTTGTACCTCACAGATGTTCTTTTACCCCTGGTTCACAAAACCTGGTCCCCACTGTTGGCAAGAATGCAAGACCGTAATCCTGCAGTCGTTGAAAAGGTGTTAGGAGGCCTTTAATATTAACGATTGCTTTAGGCTTTTGAGCTGTTCGCCACACTAACCTCCGTAGCGGGCACCTTCATTCGGTCTCGAGCAACAACCGATTTGATCGGGTGTCTGGTCACATTTCTGGAGCGTGGAGCTTCATTCAGGTATACCAGCAATGGTAGCAATGCATGTCCATTTGATCTATTCTTAGAAGCGTGTTGTTAATTATTTTTATTCTCTTTGAGTAGCGCGGGAGCCACATCATCATTTGAATGCCTCACTGTTTGTCGTGTTCAAAAAAAGCTTCTTTACGCTATTGGGCCTATATGTGTACAGGTGTGTTTTTGTTTTAATCATTGGGAACTAATCCTTTGTTACAATTTCCGCATTGCTCTAAAGGAAAGCAGTCAAATATTCCATCATATTTCAAATATGGACAGGTTGCCGTGGTCAGACATTTTTTGAAACTTGGACGTTTTACCTACGGCATATCTCTCTAATAACGTAGATAGTTTATCCATCTTTCTAAGCTAATCATTCGCATTTCCGTTCCAGTTGGAGTTGTTTTCCAACGCCTTACAACCCGTGGTGAAAGCGTTGTGTACGTATACTGATAGGGATCAACCCTTTACTTTAAGAGAGGTATTTCTAGGATGCTGAAAGGGTAATTGCTGTTTTGTGTCATTTACATCGCTTATGTCACGTTTTAGGCAGCTGCATGTTCCCTTTGCATGCTGTACGATCTGGATCCGGGCGTCGTGGCGTACGAATTGTATGAACACGGATTTCTGAATCACTAGATCTTGACTTATTTTCTCAATGGCTTTTGTTTTGTGGTGGTCGGGCTTTGGCGGCGCGTGAGGTTGTCATGGTCTGAGGGGGTGGGGACCGGCAACAGTTTGAATCTGCGCCTTCTGATATGTTAGATTGTTGGGCGGTGTCGGCTAGCGGGGTCTTTGCGTGAACACAAAATTTCCTTAAGTGGCTCTTATGTTTGGAGTGGCACTAAGTACCGTTCACTTAAATATCCTCTAAAAAAATAAAATCACATTGTCTAAATAAATTTAAAAATATTAAATAAGCTAACTGTTTAGCAAATTATTATATAGGTAGTATTTTGTTTAGACAAGCTGTTGGAAAATACGCGGCTTTGCAATGGTCGATTTTGGCGTAGTTGGGCGGGGCTTTGCTTTTCTTCGGCGAAATTTCCTTTCGGTTGCTGTTCCGTGTACGCTTGCTTATATTATTTACTTGGACTATTCCAAAACACAGCAGGAAAAGGTGGTGGTCTTTGGGATCTTGTTATTTGTGTCTAGGCGGCTAAAGCTCTTACTAATGGCAATTCCTAATTGGTTCCGAATAAAAGGAAAAGAAGTGGTTTCTGCGGCAGTTTTTGGCTCAGCAGCAGCGTACCTTCTTTTCTACTGCCTTTACAACTCGAAATCGTTTGCTCTTGATACTTACAAAGGCCGAAGTGCCCTTTATTCCGGTCGTAAAGTTCCCCCTGGTGCTGACCCTTGGAGATATTGAGTTCCTGTTTAATATTGCATTGTAGAAATAGAATATACGCATCATCTCTTACTTCTCTTCTAATTCACTTTTTTTGTTCCGTCGAGTAAATTTGGTGCGTTATAGACCAATGACGGAGTCGAGGAGTAGAAGGTTGAATCCAGTGGACGAATTTAAGAATATGGAATTTGAAACGTCTGAGGACGTGGACGTCTTGCCAACTTTTGATTCAATGAACCTTAGAGAGGACCTTTTGAGAGGAATTTATGCTTACGGTTTTGAACGGCCTTCCGCAATCCAGCAGCGAGCAATTAAGCAAATTATTCTCGGACGTGATGT
This sequence comes from Taenia multiceps, assembly GCA_001923025.3. Classification (NCBI taxonomy): domain Eukaryota; kingdom Metazoa; phylum Platyhelminthes; class Cestoda; order Cyclophyllidea; family Taeniidae; genus Taenia; species Taenia multiceps. The sequence continues at coordinate 16,373,762 of CM010311.1, forward strand.
GATTGCTCAGTAAGTTTCGAGGTTTTGGCTGAGCCCTCTTTCTAGAGCCCAATCTGGGACGGGTAAGACGGCGACGCTTGCGATTGCCTCATTACAGGTTCTTGATATTCAACTTCGCGATACTCAAGTTCTCATTCTGTCGCCTACACGTGAGCTTGCTCTGCAAATTCAAAAGGTCATTTTGGTGCTGGGAGATTTCATGAACGTGCAGTGTCATGCATGCTATGGTGGTACTAATGTTGGCGAGGACATAAAGAAACTTGATTATGGGCAACATATTGTATCGGGAACACCAGGGCGGGTATTTGGTAAGTTTTATTTTGTCCCCGTGTTTCACTTTGATTATTTCTTTATTGATTTCGTATTGTATTAATTTTCCGAATTTTTTTGCCTTGAAGGGCACCTGTTATTTAAGTGAAATGGTTCCTATTTAATTACCTTTTCAATGAATAGACATGATTAAAAGGCGAAATCTGCGCACGCGAACCATCAAATTGCTGATTTTGGACGAAGCTGATGAGATGCTCGACAAAGGCTTTAAAGAGCAGATTTATGATGTCTATCGTTATCTTCCTCCTGGAACTCAAGTCGTTCTTCTGTCTGCTACTATGCCGCACGATATCCTCGAGATGACGTCTAAATTCATGACTGACCCCGTCCGTATTCTCGTTAAGCGGTTGGTTTTTGGCACTTGAAGGGCAATATCTGCTAATTGACATTCTACCTATACTGAAGTTGACTGTTTTTCTTTTCAGTGATGAGCTTACTTTGGAGGGAATCAAACAATTTTTTGTGGCAGTTGAGCGAGAAGAGTGGAAATTTGAAACGCTCTGTGATCTCTATGATACCCTTACGGTTACCCAATCTGTCATATTTTGCAACACCCGTCGAAAGGCCGAGTGGCTGGCCGATAAAATGCGCAAGAGTAACTTCACTGTCACGGTTATGCACGGTGACATGGTTCAAAAGGAGCGAGAAGAAATTATGAAAAATTTCCGCAGCAGTGAAAGGTGAGGTGAAAGCCAGGCTGTTTTACACACACGTCAGCTTTAAGGGCAATTTTCTGAGATATATTAGTTCATGTATTGATTGGCCCTTTTTTTAGTCGAGTTCTGATTACCACTGACCTCTTGGCCAGAGGTATAGACGTGCAGCAGGTCTCCATGGTCATTAACTACGATCTGCCAAACAATCGCGAGCTTTACATTCATCGTATTGGAAGGTCGGGACGTTTTGGTCGCAAAGGCGTTGCTATAAATTTTGTGAAGAACGAAGATATCCGCATCCTGCGAGACATTGAGCAGTACTACTCCACTCAAATCGACGAAATGCCAATGAATGTGTCCGATCTAGTTTGAACACCCTACTCCCATTTCTGTATATACATTCGTATCTATAATATTACCACGTAATACATCCGTTCCCCAACACTTGTGTGTGCTATTATTACGAAATATCTCTCCTAGCAAGTCTGCAGTTACCCAAAATAAACACACGAAAAGAGATGGGGTGGGCTATTTCAAAAATCGTCATATGGATCAGAAAGTAGACTAGGACGGAGACGAGGATTGTCACGGACGCAAACTGAGTACAAAGACAAAAGTCATGGTAACAAGGACAAAAGTCACGCAAATAGAGATTGAGGATTGTCAAATGGATGTCAGTGATTGAAGTATTTGAGAATTGTATCTGTGCTAAACAGTTGGCTTTCGACGAGACGCTTTGCCTAAAGGCAATGAGAGGAGATTGAAACTTACCTTCCCGAACTCCATCAAAGTTGGCACTTTGGATACTTTGAGTAGAGGCTCAAGGCGGAATGCATTGTTTTGATCTTTCCATCTATGGTAAATGTCGAGCATTATTTCAGAGGCAGACGTACTCTTTTCGATTTCCGGTATGAATTGTCAAGAAAACGGAGTCTTGTGGTAATTGCTTTATCGCCTCTTCAACTGGCTTTTGTGCTAAAAAAAACCGCATTAATCTTGAATATGTGTGGAAAATGAAACAAATGGCATACCAGAAGTTAAACATTAGTACGAATGATGACAGGGTTTAGGCACTCACCTTTCCGACAATCCGGACACCAACTTTCGCCCGTTTCATCTGGTGAGGCAACAAAGTAAAGGAAACATCTACTGCCGCTATTTTTATGTACGTTTTCCAACACTTCTTTCACTGTTTTAAGAGCCATGCCTTACAGTAGATAAATGACAGACCTAATTAGAGACATCATACAAGGAAATTGCCAATATACCCTTCAGCATAAAAAACGTGGAGAAAAACGTGACTGAGTTTTTTAACCTTTGATGCAACAAACAAATATAAACAAAAAGGCTGTTATGGGCACGTGGTTTTCACACTTAAAAAAGCAGCTAGATCGCACTCAATTGCATTTTTTATTGCAAACAATTTCTTGTTGACGACATCCCACTGTGGTAGGCGGTATATGCCACAGTTGCGTAAACACATGCATTTTGTCATTAGTTCTATCATTATTTTTTGCTGAATTCAAGTTGTTGTCTTATATTTCGCTATCTTACCACAATGGACGACATGTCTGATGTGCTAATTTGCTTATTATTTAAATTAACTTTAGTAATCAAGTAATATATAAATATTAAATGTACTCAAGTTGGTTTTGTGATAGTTGCTTGTTTCGGCCAATTTTTAACAATATGTTGCAGTGAACCCGGAGTCACTTGAACGCACACATAATGATGGGAGTACTGGCATCCCAAATTACCAACTTGTGTCATGATAGGAGGCCTTCGTCCCAGATCTGTAGTCCTAGCTTATGCAAAATCTCCAATGCTGTTGTAGCGTCCCGGGAGGTTCTTGAAGAAAAAGATGGCATAGGATTGGAACAGAATACATATATTCAGAAAGGCCCTGCAACACTTTGTTTGTTCGAACTGCCGGTTTCGGTAATTTGGGTGGCCATATTTTACTAGCCGGTTGGCCGGCCTTTGGGCCGTGCTAACAGCCCCCAAGCCCTCTGTTTCTAGAATATATATATTCTGCCCCAGTACTATGCCTTCTTTTACCTTAAAGGGAGTCTCGGGACGCTGCATTTGCGAAACAGAGGGCCTGGGGGCTGTTGGCACGGCCCAAATTCTGGCCAACCGGCTAGTAAAATATGGCCACCCAAGTTACTGAAATCGGCAGTTCGAACAAACAAAGTATTACAGGCCCCTCCATGGCTTGGAGGCCAGTCAATCTGTCCTTAAACAGCAGTTGGAGCATACAAAGTATTACAGGTGTGTTGAGTGTCATATGCGCAATTTTTGCTTGTTTAAATCTTATGCATCAATTCGCAATCACGTAACCATGCATTTCTTTATTGGTTGTGATGAGGCTTATGAGCAATTTTTGATTTTTTGATTCCAGTTAAAAATGCCATTCCTACATCAGTTATACCCTCCCAAAACACACCTAACTTCTCTACCTCTTCCTGGACTTGTAACCTCCTTAGGTACCATGGGATAAAACAACTTATATAGGTGCATCAAATCGGGTTGACAGATAACGCTACACGGAGACTGCTTCCCAGCCCAAGTTCGATTTGAACATGGAGGGTCTGCCTTGGTAGAAACAAAATCAAATCAACTTAAACTAGTCAGATGTCGAAGCTTCAATCATAGTCGTACCAAAGCATATATAAGAATAAAGAATTCTTTTATTTAAAAGTCACCTTTAGGTCACTGTCCAGCCCACTCTTAACCACTTTCTTGGAAGTTGTAACACACCGATGTACTATAAAGAAACATACCATTTACCATCGAGGGGCATCACTGCGAGGCCCCTCGTTAAGGTTCATTATTCCGTGCCGCCAAGGGAAAGTACAAACTGTAAAGCTTGAAAACCTGTTGTGCAGATCACGAAATCTCTTCATGAGTACTCCATTTCCATTTACGCGCAACGCGCTACTGTTCCAAGGTTAATTGCTTTGCAAATGCATCTCTCCCTGTTAGTAGGCTATTGCGTTGTCACGCATTGTCACATTTCAGTGACTTGACACTTGTTTGACAGCAAGTCAGTCAACAGATGTTATGCTTCCACCAGGTGAAACGAATTTTGTGTCCCATACCATCCAAACGCCTATGCTTTATTTCCCTTTATAAATATAATCCAATTTCGACTAATATAAACAAAGTAAAATCACAAAAAGAGATTCGGATTTCTTCAGCAAGTTGTACATGGTACAGTAAAAAAAACAATGGTGCATTAAAATACCTCTTTTCGGTACTAAAGCATAAAGCACGTGTTAGCAATGGGCTACACCTCGTTCCACCATCCCGGACCTCCACTCTATTCCTTTTCCTCCCTCCACCTACCCTGTTCTCTGTACACCCTCACCAATCAAATCGCGACATCAGCAGGTACTTTTCCACCAATAGGAAGCCAGGCACATTCCAAACCCCCTGATCGATAGGCAGAGGGTAGAGTTCCACCCTTTTACATAAACTTGTTATACCACTTAAGCCAAGCTCCCTTCTATCCTCCGTCAAAGGCTTGCCCCACTCTCAATCCTGGTGTTAAGACTGCTTACTTGATGTTAAGTGTTCACTACCCACATTTGTTGCACTACAGACGTTACTGTGACTAGGAAATGCTTTTAATTTACCGCCTGAGCCACTTCATAAGACGAATGTTTTGACCAAACAAAAGAATGCGCTTGTTTGTTTGATTGCACTTCCTCTTGGCATTTTACTATGGTGAAACGAAAGGGAGGAAAATAAGCAAATTAGCACGCTGAACGGAAGCAGAAAACAATCAAAGTTGGAGAGAGGGAGAGCGGGAGAGAGAAAGAGTGAGAGACGGGCATGCATGGCGTAGTTCATCTATCCGTCATTATTTACTTATATTTGATTTCAGTAGGAAGCAGAAAGTAGATTATGTGTGGACGGAATAGCTTGATGTCGGGGCATCTAAAATAAAAGGAGCAAAATTATGTATGAAATGGGCATTTGCTACCGATTGTAAATAAAAATAGCAAAAAAATGTAGCAGTTTTTTTGTCGGAAAGCGGAGATTTTATTTTGTTTATCTAATGAACTATCAGGTGCATCAACTTCTTAAAAAATGTGTTGAATTTTTTTTTTACAGTATTTTATGATGTATAAGTTAATCATTTTGGAGGAGAGGCTTTTGGCTTCAAAACGCAGAGCAATTTGAGTTGACCGAGGCACAGACAAATTAGCCAGCCATCGCCACCTCCGCCGATTCCATCCCACCCCCACTCCTCACACGTGTCCTCCTATTTTTTTTTGTTCACATGTCTTCATGTGACCGCATTATGCTAATTGCCAGCAGTGATATTAATCACTCGGGAAGGGATTCATAGAATGCCTGTAGGGTGAGGAAAGCGTATTCCTCTCCGTCTCCAGCAGGTATATCTTCTCATGAATGACATTTACATTATCTGGTAAGGATTGAAATAGTACCGTTTTACCGTCATTTGGTTTGACCAAATTAGTTCAAATGAAGAGGGATGACCATGACCTCCACCTTCATAACTAAGGTGAAACTGTGATTTCAAAGCCATCCCTAGGAGACCACTGAGTAAATAGACTGAGGATAACTAATGGAGTAGTCGACGGTTTAGCGAAAAAGTAATTCAGAAGCAGAGGGTTCCGCTTTTTACAAAAAGGAATGCCTTGAAAGTAAAAGAGTTTGCCCTCTGAGGGGTCACGCCACCGCCTATACCTAGCATCGTGTAAAGATGAACTCTCGGTTTCGAGCCGACGCTGGATGTTGTTCGCACTCCAAAATTACCTGACAAAGGTTCACAACAACAAAACTTGATTTGATAGATAAATTTATGTGCACCCTGTGTAATAAACAGAAACAAGGACTTTTGCAATTTGTTTCGGATCTGGATAAAGAAAACGCAGCACATCATAGCCGTGGTGATGTATTATACAACGTAAGCCGCGCAAGATTTATTTTTCCACGCACCAAATAAATGAGGCGCTATTAATGTACCAACGTGTTTACTTACCTCTGACGATAAAAAAGGTACACTTTTGGAGTGGGTGGGGCAAAAATCGTTCTACCTTATAAATAACCAAAATTCGGTTTTGTTTAAAAACTATTCAATCATAGCATTCCTTAGACATCGTAAAATATCTACTACATCTTCTTTCGTTGAGAAAAGCTCTTAAGCGTGGTTGAGGTACACTTGTCACAGCCCAAAAAGAAATTGACATCGTTCTTTATTCCTGAAGAGATTATCACATCTCGTGCCCAGGCGTCATAGAGGAAAGATGATTATCTCCACCCTTCTACCCTTATTACCCCTTACCTTGCTTCTTCACTCATTCATTTAGGCTGGGCAGTTAATTTAATCAGGCGCCTTATCGTGCTGATGGCCAATTATGTTAAAAAGAATTACAAAATTCCCTGTAAGTTTTATCGCAGCCGCTAACTCCTCTTTGGGGATTGTTCAATGAAAGATGCGGAAAACGGATAGTCAATGTAATTTACCTTAAACAGTGATAATATATATAACAAAAATATGAAATTTATGTACAAAATTTATACTTAATGACAAAGTGGACAAAGAAACACCATTGGAAGTGAGGGAGACTTAATAAACTGCCATTCATGCAATTCATTAAAGTACATCGGCATAATGAGGCAGTTCATTTTCCGGGAAAATATTGCCAACATCAAAGAGCTGCTCTAATATACAACAAAAACAGCCCCATTGTAGCCAATTTATTGTGTGGCAATGAGACATATCCAACTCTATTTTCAAATTAGTACGAGGGAATTGAATGGCTTTTGGGATGGCATAAAAGTAAGGCAGTAAAATATTAAATATAGAGGTACGGTAAACAGCACGAAAATTAATTAAGTTAAGCATGGAATATGGTACCGTATTAGACAATTCCCCAGGAGGATCACTTTTGGAGGTAAAACATTATAAAACATTTAATTATAAACCTTACCTCTATTCACATGTCGAAGGTAGTCGGGTTCCAAACAATTCCAAAAATCACGGCTACAATCACCGTAATTTGCTGCATCGATTGATAGACTATCTAGTACCTTTTGATGCTGTCTTGTCACAAAGTCAGGCAGGGAGGAGGTCCTCAAGTCATGGACACAGATGTACATTTCGGGGTTCTCGGGAATCCACCAGCTGCTCGAATCTGCAATTCGAGTCACTCTGAAACGAGAACTGGTAGGAGACCTCTCCTTTGCGATTGACTCCAGTAACGAAGCATCTCCTGTGGAGAGGTCAAAATCAAGTGCACGTGTGCTGTCCGAAGTGTGAGAACTTGGTGTCACCTTCCTATAACGTTTGCGGGAAATTTTCCGTTGAGGCAGAGTGGTCGCCTTGTACCCCCCACTGACTGCACGAACGACAGGTTGAGTGTTGCGTATCTTTTCATGCTTGACGCTCAGCAGTATAAAACCTGGATGTTGACCCCTCGGCGTTGCTTTTTAAAAATTAAAAATGTATTTTTTTTATTTACCAGGTTCTTGCTTCACCACATTGCCTTCATAACTGTCAGCCACGCGTTCTGGTGGCGACATATTTTGCAAGCTGTGAAATCTTTCGATATCCATGTTGGCACCTTGACTTTCACGTCCAGTTATATGAATGTTGTCCAGATCAGGATAATAAAATAAAAATGTTTTGTCTTGAGGAATTGGTGTTGCGTGATCAGTGACGTCTTCGCTTGCATATAACTGCGGGATTGCGGAATGGGTATGATTCTGACAACATTTCGGATAAATGTTCAAGGAATTTTGGTCAATTTTAAGCAAATTAACATTTTTTCCAGAAAGCGTAGCCTTCAATAGCATTTGATCATCTGAATTCATGTCTTAAAGATTTATTCATTTAAGAAAATTACTTGAATTTTTCCGTAACCGCGTTAAACGAATTGTCGGTAGTATTTATGTACATCTGTTAAATAGCCCGTCACAAACTGCCTTTGTTCAAGTCTAGTACTGCCGATAATAATAAGATGCTCGAACTAGTAGGTGACAACAAAAAAAATCCAGTGCATTTATGCAGCCAAATAAGCAGATACGTGATTTGGATACGTTTCCAAGGTCGCAAAAGCAATGGTTATAAAACGACTAAACGATTACGCAATGTTTTCGAGGTCTAATTTTTCAAAAATATTTTTAGGAAAATTCGCTGTCCAATTTTGCTTAAGTTGAATTCGAATGGTTTCTTAAAAGTTGGCAATATTCTTTGATCTCCTTTTTAAAACAGGCGCCTCATCGCCAAGATAGAAATAAAAAATTCGACGTCGCGGTCTATAATATATGCAATTAAAAAAGTTGTTTTTGTTCTTACGTACGTTACCAATTCTGATGAAAAGGTTGCGAATAGGAGAGTCCTAAATGGTTCAGCCCGCAGTGCAAACTTTTTGATTGTTTACCATATTAAAAAGCCAAAAAGTATTCTACGGGCTCAATTACCCCATTAGGGGGTTCTGCTTGTATAGTTTTTACTTAAAATACTATTTCTTACTAATAATCAATGCTTATCGCTATTTTACCTAGGCAATCTATTTTGTGCCACGCACTAAGTTTGTTTTTGTTCGATCTGCCGGAATCGGTCACTCGGTTGGCCATATTGCACTTGCCGGTGGGCTGGACTCCGAGCCTGCCAACGGCCTCCAAGCCTTCTGTTTGCACAATATTCATTCCACCCAGTGCTATGCCTCGGGAGGCTACACTGCTGGCAGCGGAAAGCGCACCCGACTTCGATGGATTTCTATCATAATCCATACAGCTTGTGGCAAACTTTGGCGGTGTGAAAGAAGTGCATGTGCTACGGATGGGAGAACCTCTGCCATCCCATAACAGAGGGGTCGAGATCGACGTCCACCTTTGGCATCTACCCCGCCCTCGTGTTCTGCAAGAAGACTACTAACAACCGAAGAGACACTAGCCGTGAACTCCAAGTCCAGTGGAACTGCCAAGAGAAATCAGCGACGTTGTGGTCAAGCATCCTCCGCAAGCCCTATCCCCTGTTCTTGGTCAACTCGCCTATTTTCGTTAAAGTGCATGTCTACAGATGTAGAATGTGCAGGACGTCATTCGATAGCATAGTTTTATGCTTTGCACATTTTCATAGCATGCATTTTGTTCCCATGAGGCCCAATCGCCCCATTTGCTGGGAGATCGACGATACCCTCGCGTTTCTTCCACGGCATCACAATGTGTGTTGTGTGTGTCTCGACCTGTTCGAAAATTTGGATTCGCAGTCCCATCTTTCATTGGGGCACATTACATTATCGTGGGAGAGAGGACTAAGAAATGAGCATTTGCTGCACTGAGTGGTTCGAGGAACAGATGGCACTACAAGAAGACATGCGCTCGAATCTGGATGACAGGGACGGTTGGCTCGTGGGTGCTTCTTGCAGCACTGATAGCATTGAGATTGCTGACACGGGATGCTGACTGAGGGAAGCGTTGTGGACGACGCTGGAAAGAAGAGAGCGGCTGTACAATACTTTGATTATTTAAACCGTCGGTTTTGGTGAATTAAGTAACCATATTGTACTAGTCGATTAGCAGACCTCCGAGCCCTGTCAACAGCATTTAACTCCTCTGTCTCCAGATTGTACATTCTGTCTAAGTACCATTCCTTCTTTTACCTTAAAAGAAATCTCAGAACGCTACACCTACCCATGTTGATATCCTCGCATCTCTTTCATGTTCAAATTTAAGTATTCACCCTAGCTTCTTTCAAGTTGTATATTGGCTCGCGTAAAAAAAAACATTTTCAGCCTCATATGAGAACTGTAAAGAAGCTACACTGAATGGGTTTCATTATACGGACTCTGATGCTCGCAAGTAGACTCCTATAATCTGATTGCCTATTTTGTAAAGTGCTTTATTCTATTTCCATTGTTTTCTTAAAAAAACGCAAAAAATTTAGTCATCGGGAAGATCATAGCACCTAATTACTTGGCGAAAAGGTAGGTCTAGGCCACTGTCTTCGCCTGAAAACATGCAATTGCTATGCTGGCTGCGTATGTAAGCGTGCAGTTCAAGTAAGAACCATAAAGCCAAAGGCACAGATAAAGCGAATGTATGAATTAATTTTTTGCATTCCATGATGCTCATATCAGCATGCTATATCAATCATCGATCAAAGCCATGCTCCTTGGCGCTGTCGGGATAATTAGCCTTCAAAATGCATTCTTTTGAAGAGTCAATCAGTCTAAGCCTATCACAACCAAATCATTATGATCATGCAAAGGAGCAATTTCACAAAAGCGTGAGGGGCCTTTAAGACTACACCGCAAACTTTGTTTGTGCGAATCCAGCTAGTATGAAAAGCGACAAAAGTAAGTCCCTCTAAACAAAGAGAGCTAAAAAGATGCCTTGACAACATAGAGTTAAAAGAAGGCATAAAAGGCATTTGTGTTTACTGTAAAACAATGGTGAGAGAATACACCCTTGGAAGCGGTCAAAAAAAAGCATAAGCAAAACATAGCTGTGCAACCATCAAACAGTAGAATTGAGTACGTCGCGCTTGACGCTACGGGTGAAAATAAATGCTAAGGTGAATGAATGAGTAAGCCCCATGGAAGGCAGTTAAAAAGAGCGTGTCTTCGAGTTACAATTTGACAGCCATTTAAAGTCACTGAGGATGCAACTTTCAGCGGTTAAATGATTCGCTGGGACGTATACCCCTCGTAAAATATGCAAAGCCACAAGATGTTCTGTACCACAGGTAAACACAACAAACAATAAAACTGTGGCACATTAAGAAATCAAGGCGCATACAAGGGGCAAAAAAAATCACAACAAATTCGAGTGAGAAACAGGAAAGAGTATGCATGCAATCCAACAATTTAAAAAGACCTTCCGTATCCATAAATTCACAAGCAAATACTATGCAAAAAATTTCATTTAAAACAATGCAGAAGTATCCCTGCTACTCCGAAAACGCAAAAATTCATCATCAATGAAAAGGTGAACAAACAGATAACACAAAAAGTTAAATTTTTAAATGAAAAACGAAGAATGATAAGGCGAAGCCAGAAAGGAAACGATAGGAAGCCAGGAGGGAAATCAATTCTCCACGTAAAAAAAAAAAGATTTGAGTAATCTAAAAAAGAGAGCACTCTTTAAACAGTAAAAAAAATAAGTTTTTTGTAAGCACAAAGCAAATACAGACCCTGAGTAGCTACTTGAATTCCGGCTCGACGACGTGACCCATGAACACGGGGATACCCGTGTTTGTGACAATGAAAAAGAAGAATGGATGATCAACTATGAATTCGGGAGTTCGGCTTATCATGCAGCTGGTCAACATCATTACAATGCCGGTCGCCGCAGCAGCTTCCGCACCTTCCTCATCAACCTACAATAATAATGCATCAGTAAGATCAACACAATTAAGGGTGCAAAAAAATGCACCCGCAAAAAACCACAAAACCTACATCAATCATTGCCTGATGGTAGACATCCGATACCGCTAGCGATCTGTCCGCAGTTATGCCCGAGAAATCAGCGCGATCAATGTCAAACGTGGACTTCAATCCCATTCTAGACAGTTGCGCCTTCAACTTCATGTTGCGACCACCAAGCGAAAATCTCGGCAACCTCAGTATCACCTCCGTGTCGAAATACTGATCCGAGGTCAGAATCTCCTCCATATGCTTCGCATCCGCACACAACTGCTTCAACACATTCGCCAAACCATCCCTCTTCTCCGGCAACACTATCACCATCTCATGACTAAAGAGGAATGCACTCCAACTCATCCCTCCTCACCAACACACTCACGAACACTCACGAACACTCACGAACACACACACACAACTCACGTCTCAAAGGGCACTTTCAACGCCTGCACCTCCAGGTCCACGAAGTCCGCCATCGCATAACTACCCTTCCTATTCATCATGCTCACCCTCACGTCACCCTTGTTCAGCGTGTGGAACACACCATTCCTGTCTGTCTCACTCTTCTCAAACTTCCACTTCCACGTCCCCTTAAAGTACACCGCATTGGCCAACACCACGTAGGTCAGAGGCGTGATCGATCCCTGCGACAACAGGTCCCTTATCTTCGCCTTCGTGTTCTCCGATATCCACTCATTTATCGAGGCACGCGACCCCTCCGGATCACCACTAAAATCCAACTATACCACCATGCCACACACAACACCAATCACCTCACCTGCTTGAAGGCAGCCCTCAAGTGCTTACTGATAGCACCCCTGTAAGTCTCCTTGATGTGACTGCCAGATTGGATGAAGACACCATTCGCCTCAACCAAACGTCTTCTTCGCATCACCGCTAGTCACAGCCTGCAAATCCTCACCAACGCACTTGACTATGGTGTCAATGTCCCTGCCGGCTGCAAGTCTCAGCACTGAAACCAACTCCTGCCTCGTGTCTCCTTCTGATCCTGCCAGCGCAAGCGACAGTGCCGAGTATATGCTCAGTGGGACACAAAGAAGTTCGTCTCTCCTTCTACAAATAAGCCTTGGTCGTGTTTAATGTGTTTCGGAATTGTAACGGTAGAGCATTGTTCTCGATTACATGTTTAGGCACACACAGTTATGCACACTCATAAGGTATGAAATCACTCAATTATGTCCATTTGTCAAGAGGATATATCTGACACAATGCAAGTGGAGTTTCACGAGCTGACAAGACATAAATTGAGACTTTTCGGAAACACAAATGCGAGCGAAAGACGAAATCTATTTGCCGTTACTTTAGGCCACAAAATTCGTCAGACCGAACCAGATTTAAGGAACAGAAATTTAGCAACTTTGAATTAGGCAAAGTGAGTGCCGTCGGCAAACGCACCTGAAGGCTGCATTTGGGCGTACAGAGCCTGCGTAAAGGGATAAAGCTGCGCTTGGCTACCAAGAAATATTAGCTTCAGAATCCTCCTACCAAACATTCCGAAATCCCTTCCAGACATAGGAAACAAATAGCTACCACACGCCGCCACGACCTCAACTTATGTACTATTGGCGGAGTAAAACAGAATTGCGCCAAAAATTCATCATCCTACGCCCCTTATACTAAACAAAGTATTTGCAAATAATATAACATCACACTGGCATGAAATCTGCTTCTTTTTAAACAGCTGGTGGGTTGGTTCTTTCTGTTTCGAATTAAACTAGAGCTGGTTAATTTAGAAAAGTGTTAGAAAATATCAAAACCTTTTGGAGTTTCGAAAGCATACTGCAGCCTTTTACGTCTTTACAAAAGTAAGAAGGCACACAAACTGAGGCAGAATAGATTCAGTCTGGCAACCGATGCGACGGGACCGCTGGCATGGCCATGAGGACAACCCAAACGGCTATCCCTGCAATACTTTTGTTTGTTTGAACTGTCGGTTTGGTGACTTGGGTGGTCATATTGTACTGAGCCGGTTGTCTGCCTTTGAACCGTGCCAACAGCCCCCAAGCTCTCTGTATCCAGAATACATATATTCTACCCCCAGGACTATGCCTTCTTTTACATTAAAGGGAGTCTCGGGACGCTACAATCCCAATATGACCACTCGAGTGGCCGATACCGCGACGACCGTCAGCCACAACAAACTAGGCATCACATAGCCTTCCACTTCTTTCGAGCGTCGTCCTCAACACTCCCCGTGGCAACCTGCCGCTTCTGCTACCACAACGTGGTCGTTGATGGAGTTAGCACCCACGAGTTTACCGTGTTAGTCATCAAATTTAAAAGTAGCACTCGGTGTAGTGAAGGCGTACTTTCCAATCCTCTTTCCACACCATATAGGGAGATTGAATGAGAGACGGATGGATGAACCACACTTCTTGCTGATTGAAACACGCAGCAGACATTGTGAACCCGTCTTTATGATGCTGTTGGAGGATCCCGTGTGCATAGTAGGATCTTGAGTTAATGGGGCAATCGCTCCTCATCGGAGCGTGATGCACGCGACTCAATCGTGCGAAGCATAAAACGACGCTACCGAATGGCGTCCTGATCATTCTACATCCGTGGATTCGCATTCCGGCGAAGGGAAGTGAGTTGCCCGTAAACCTGAGATGGAGCCTACGGAGGGTGCCTGACCACTGCATCGATGATGCCTCTTGGCGTTTCCACTTGACTTGCAGGTTCTACGGAGCATCGGCTTGCCCATAGGGAGGCGTTAACACAGGTCGCCCTACACAAGTACATTATTGAACTCAGTTGTTCGGCTAGTGTCCCTTCAGTTGATAGGAGCGTTCTTGCAGGCGTTGTTCTCAGCCCTTCTGCTCTTGAACTTTAGACACCCTTCCATCCGTAGCACACGCACTTCCTCCGCATCGCTACAGTTTGTCACCAGCGGCATGGATGGGAGTAAAAGTGCATTGAATTGGGTTTCGCTTTCCGCTGCCAGAAATGCAGCGTTCTGTGACTTCCTTGAAGGGTAAGAAGGCATAACACTTGAGCAGAATACATGTACTCAGAGGACAGAGGGAGCGGAGCTGCCGCATGCTCGGCTGTTACCGTATGACCGCCTTAGTGACCGGCTGTCAGAACAGACTGGTTATTACAACTGTCTTTACTTCTTTCCTAGCACGCCACCGCTTCCCTACCCTTAGCATCCGTACCGCTTCGGCTTTCCATTGCCATGAGTTAGGCATTCCATGCCTTCTCTAGGTCGCGGGACTTCATATATCTACATATATGCATGATAATTTCCCTCACGGATTTCCCCAATAAGATGCTGGAAAGGCGCTACCACTGGAATAGTTTGGTTGCCGGTGGGCAGAAGTGTCTGTTGAATGTTGTCTCTCAAGTAGATTTGATGATTCGTGCGCCTTCACACATGAAGAAACGCTTGGTGATGCCAATGCTTACGGCAGCAGAAGACATTGCATTAAAGAAATGAAACCAGGTTGAAAAAGGGCATTACAGCACGTTTTGTGGTTTGCTTGACTCTCGCTCACGGATACGGTGGTTTTGTTATCCATGCTGTGGTCGCCGTGTGAGCTGGCCGCCGACTGATGCCGTCATCACTACTTCCTTCATTTTTCGAGCACACCTATCCGATCCGAGCTTTGTATTTTATCTTTAAGGAAGACGACATTTTAATCCGAATTGCTCTAATATTTTCAGTTTATTATTAGCAGCCTTCCGCTCTATAGGAGCGACCCTCACTCATTGCGATCCTCCTTGCCATAGTTGTGGCGTTTGGTCAGATGCCAACAATTCATCCCTTTGGATCTGTCCCCATCAAAAAATAAACACACCATTCTTGTAAATTAAAATATTTGAATCCTAATTATCGCTGGATATGTCACACGAGTGATTTGGATTGTGGAGAACCTAGTGAGGTAGAGGAGCTGAGCCTCATCTTCGCTCTGTGCGAAGCTGACCAAAGCTGGATTGGAGAAGAGAATGCCCCAACACAGAAAGCCACCAAGATTGCTGCAATAGCAAGGCATTGTAGGCAGACATTAGCAATTGCTTTTGTATACCGTGTTACCAAGTCAAAGGAATACGCCCTTAGTTACGGCTAGTGAGCAGCTTGAGCAACGCAATGTTGTGTAACTCCTAAACGGTAGCACTCGAGCACGTCACGCCTGACGCTAGAGACATGACTGACTAGTTGAGTGTGGTCATAAGCGAAGGAGTAAATGGATGGAGAAATTGGCACCACAGCTTCTGTAAACCACATCACGAAGTTTGCACCTGATCACAAGCCCATCCGATGCGCGTACTTTTTCTAACACATCCTGACTCGAGGGACACAAGACATGCCATGTGTGTATGTGTCTGTGGCATGCATTTACAATTGCGACCCATAATCACAAAGGTAGAATTTCACTTTGCATTCACGACACAAATGAAGTGGGAGTAGATTTGTTCAAAAGTTGTCACTAACATTACTTTATCAAATACGATTGTAGAGGATGTTTTTTCTTTGTATCTACTACGGGAGTTAGAAATCTCTACCGCTCCTTTTGATCGTTAGAAGAGTGTTTATTTGCGTTGCACTATTTTAATTGAGCTTTTTGAACATGAGCTCGAATTTTTCATTCAAGTTATCAAAATTTGATTTTTCCTAGACATGATGAACTTCGCAGATTGAAGATTTTATCATCCTATTGCTTTAAATATTGCGGTTATTCTTCCACCTCCCCTCCTCCTCCACGTAGCCCAATTCCTTGACCCTGTTTCAGCATTTTTAATTTTTTCCGTGACTTTGTTTGCTAAACATCTTTTTTATGTCAAAGCCTAGCATTACCAATCAAGCTTAGTAGTAATTATTTCTGTTTCCTTTCATTTTTCAAAAACTGCTCCCATGCATTAGACGGCTAATTTTCAACTTACAGAGATGCCAACCTGATGAAATATTTTAGATTGACAAATGCATGTACCATTATGCATTCACCTTGCTTATAGTATTTTTCTGTTATGTCTCTAAATGCTGTGATATCGCCTGGATTGCCTGCAGAAGCATTTAACATTTGGCACCTTAACCCTCAATGTTCTTAACCTTAGATTTCTCGTCAAGTACACTATAAGGTCATTAGCCTGGTAGGATTAGTTAATGCGGTATTCACTATACTTTGCAAGGATTTTGAGCACATCTTTTTTTGACCTTTTGGTCTAAACGATTGCACCATTACTTAAGGCATGAAGTCTTGCCGCCACACTCACTGACTAACAGACCCTAATAGCTCTAGTTGACTAACGTGGTAAGGGAAGCAATGTGGCGTGATCTCGCTGGGCAGATTGGCAGTTGATTCTGCTTGAAATAATCCCTGACTAAGGCAGAGTGCGATTGATAGAACATGAAATTTGGGAAGAAGTTGAAGCTAAATGTTAGAAAATAATTTAAAAAGCCTGACTGTAGTTGTGCTGCGGAAATAAATTGCAGCGATTTGGTTGCACACCTCGACAGGCGGAAGACCGCAGTACACCATGCAACCCCTTAGTCGTTTGTTTAGCTTTATATCTGACTAATCTGACATTTAAGGCTCGTAGAATTGTAAATCCGCTAGGCAGAATGATACTCGAGCAATTCTATTGGTTTAGCTATCCTTCTGCATGGCAGTAATGCGTATTCTATCATGATGCTCTGTCATTTAACGATATGAAATGAGACAAGATGCACTACATTGCTGGCAGTGACAAATAACCGCATTCAAAAGGACAGCTACCTCGATTACAATGTCTTATCGTAAGATAAGCCAGTAACCTGTAGTTGATAAGGTTTTAAAATGGCATTTAACTAAGGCAGTTGACGCCTGCCCACTTTCCTGGCCTAAACCGGCTACTTAACCACTTGAATGGAATCCACGTAGACAAATAAATGGCTGATCGGCACTGCAATGGAACCGTTGCCGCAAATCGTGAGAGGCAAAACCACAAACCCTCCTCCCGACACGGCGAATAGATCACAAAGAGAGCATTGCCCTTCGTATCTAAGCTCGATACGTTGCGAGTAAGTGTGACCCTCTTATCAAGTACAAAACCATTCGGTCTCTGCCTCAAATATTTGAATGTTTAAGTGAGACTACTTACGACCTCAGAGAAGACTCAAGAGACCATGACAAAAAGGCCTTAAAGTGGATAAAAATATTGTAATTGCGGCACAACTAAGTGTTATGGTATAAAAGGAAACTGTAATAACCTCGACCTACTACTAGGGTTAATGAAGTCGCTCACCATCATCAAGCTACCCAGGGAAACATCAACAAAAAACGTTACTTTGTTCAACAAAAATAATAAAAATTATTTGAAGACTGAGAAAAAGATGGAAAGGCAAAAAGCGGTCATTCGTCCAAATAATCAGTGGTACGGAAATTATCTAAAAATATAGAAGAGAGTTATGGATTAATGAGAAAATATAACGAAAAGAAAACAATGGGGTCAGCCACAAAAAAACAGTCCAATAAGTACCTTGATAAACTACTTGCTTTCCGGTTCGACGACGTGACCCATGAACACAGGGATACCCGTATTTGTGACAATGAAAAAGAGGAATGGATGATCAACTATGAATTCGGCAGGAGGCATCGGCATGCAACGGAACAACATTGGCATAGCTGACGCAGCAGCAGCTTCCGCACCTTCCTCATCAACCTAATCCAAAAAGTAACAATAAAATAAAAACTAAAAGGAATAAAGAACAAAAGAGAAAAGGAAGACTTTAAAGCTTACATCAATCACAGCACGATGGTAGACATCCGATACCGCTAGCGATCTGTCCGCAGTTATGCCCGAGAAATCAGCGCGATCAATGTCAAACGTGGACTTCAATCCCATTCTAGACAGTTGCGCCTTCAACTTCATGTTGCGACCACCAAGCGAAAATCTCGGCAACCTCAGTATCACCTCCGTGTCGAAATACTGATCCGAGGTCAGAATCTCCTCCATATGCTTCGCATCCGCACACAACTGCTTCAACACATTCGCCAAACCATCCCTCTTCTCCGGCAACACTATCACCATCTCATGACTAAAGAGGAATGCACTCCAACTCATCCCTCCTCACCAACACACTCACGAACACTCACGAACACTCACGAACACACACACACAACTCACGTCTCAAAGGGCACTTTCAACGCCTGCACCTCCAGGTCCACGAAGTCCGCCATCGCATAACTACCCTTCCTATTCATCATGCTCACCCTCACGTCACCCTTGTTCAGCGTGTGGAACACACCATTCCTGTCTGTCTCACTCTTCTCAAACTTCCACTTCCACGTCCCCTTAAAGTACACCGCATTGGCCAACACCACGTAGGTCAGAGGCGTGATCGATCCCTGCGACAACAGGTCCCTTATCTTCGCCTTCGTGTTCTCCGATATCCACTCATTTATCGAGGCACGCGACCCCTCCGGATCACCACTAAAATCCAACTATACCACCATGCCACACACAACACCAATCACCTCACCTGCTTGAAGGCAGCCCTCAAGTGCTTACTGATAGCACCCCTGTAAGTCTCCTTGATGTGACTGCCAGATTGGATGAAGACACCATTCGCCTCAACCAACGTCTTCTTCGCATCACCGCTAGTCACAGCCTGCAAATCCTCACCAACGCACTTGACTATGGTGTCAATGTCCCTGCCGGCTGCAAGTCTCAGCACTGAAACCAACTCCTGCCTCGTGTCTCCTTCTGATCCTGCCAGCGCAAGCGACAGTGCCGAGTATATGCTCAGTGGGGACATAAAGAAGTTCGACACGTCTTCTAAAACACAATTTCGCTGTCATTTACCATATTTCGCAGACTTTCTGACAGATTTATATTTGGTGATAAATCAGAGTAAGCACGGTTTTACTACAATGAAGTCAAGTGACTTTTGCATTTCAGAGTAAACTCCCTATCTTAAAGGTGCACAATCAGTTATCGGCAATCTCGCATAATCGAAATAGATAAAATTAATATCATCATTCAACACACCTGAAGACTGCAATTGGGCCCACAAAGCCTGCGTAAAAGGAATGAAGCTGTCCTTGGCTATCACAGAACATCAAAGTTAAAAATTTTCCTACCAAACATTCTGCGCGCACAACGAGAACTATAATACAAGCCCCTATCTTATGCCGCCTCGACCTCAGCTTATATATTACTGGAAGCGTGAAATGGACCTTGCGCCTTAAAAAAACACTTGCCCTCATTGGTTAAATCAAACAAACTGTTGATTATTTGCAAAATACATTATGTAGATCCCTTTGCGGAAAAAAGTAAGTTTTTTGCGCTGTAAGCCTTGGCTGCGTTGCTTAAATCAAAAGAACATGTATGAAATGGATTTTTGAATAATAGTAGATCAGGTGACACTCTAATTAACTGGGTTTTTTAAAATATACACATAAGTGTAGAGGGGTTATCCCGTTCTTCCACCTCGTCCCTTTTCACCTTGCTGGTAGAAGACCGAGCTTTTCTAGGCATAGTTTTATTTAAAGGGGAAATATGTAAGTGTGAATGTCCAGTCTACGGTGTGTTAGTCTGCGGCTCGTGAGGAGAACACGCCAGCTCCTTTTAGACCACGTGGATCTTGTATTTTGGCCTCTTACCTACAAAGCTTATATAAACACCAACATTATTACAAAAAGTTTTGCGTTTATAGCGTTTCGAGATTTGCTAGAAAGCTTTAATGGGCTAAATGCTGTGGCAGGATATATATACGTATATATATTGCCTAAACAGGGGTTCATGTCTGCTGGCAATATGGCTACTCAAGTGGCTAAAACCTTCTGGAAGAAAGAGCAATGCATTACAGCATCTGTGATAATTTTTGTTCAAACAGCCGGTTTCGGTAACTTGGGTGGTCATATTTTACTAGCCGGTTGGCCGGCCTCCGGGCCTTGCCAACAGCCCTTAAGTTCTCTTTTTCTGGAAAATATATTTTCTTTAGTACTAGGCCTCCATTTACCTTAAAGTGAGTCTCGGCACATCCCTAGCCCTCGTGTTCTACGGGGAAGTTATTAACAACTGAAGCGAAACTAGCCGTGAATTCTATGTCCAGTGCACCTGCCAAGAGAGACCCGCGACGCTGTGGTCAAGCATCCTCCTTAAGCTCTCTCTTCTATTCCCATATGTAGAATGTGCATGATGCCATTGGGTAGCATCATTTTATGCTTCGCACACTTGGATCGCATGCATTTTGTTCCTATGAGGTCCGACCGCCACATTTGCTCAGGTTTCCACGATACCCTTGCGTTTCTTTTACGGTATCAATTAAGCCTGGAATCGCAATGTGTGTTGTGTGTGTCTCGACCCATCCGAAAACTCGGATTCGTGCCTCCATCTTGCATTGGACCACATTGTTGTGGGAGAGGACGGCCAAGGAGCGCGCATTTGCTGCACTGAGTGCTACGCAAAATTGATGGCGCTACAGGAACACATGCGTTCGAATCTCGACGACTGCGACGGTTAGGTCGTGGATGCTTCTCGCAGCGCAGCACTGATTACGTTGTGATGGCTGACACGGGAGGCGGATGAAGGGGAGCGTCGGGGACGACGCTCGAAAGAGGAGAGGGGCTGTGTAATACTTTGTTTGTTTGAACTGCCGGTTTCGGTTGCTTGGGTGGCTATATTGTACTGAGCCGGTTGGTCGGCCTTTGGGCCGTGCCAACAGCCCCAAGCCCTCTGTTTCCAGAACACATGTATTCTACCCCCAGTACTATGCCTTCTATTACCTTAAAGGGAGCCTCGGGACGCTACAAAGAAAATTAAACAAAAGCGTCAGCACTTCAGCTAAACAAGAATGGTCCAAGCGGTCACACTATTCACACATTCTGGATTTGTTCCCAGATCCTTTTAAAGTATATAACTCACTTATAAAAATTAATTAATGTGTTTAAAACCATATGCTACAGGCGAGTTAATAATGTAGCTTTAGTAAATTTTTCCATACAATGATTTGCGGAAATAAGGAATGGTTATTTCACTAACCATTGCATTGCAAATAAAGATAGGTCGGCATGGTGTTGCAAGATTTTGTGATGTTTCATTTATTTAATTTTTTTTTTTGGTTATGCAGGAAGATTTGATTTCGCCATATTAGTTAGTTCAATTGTCGGTGACCCTCTATAAATTGTTACAGAGGCGGTTAATGAGACTAACCTATTTTACACAGATGTATCGACAACGTTTTAAAATCGTCTAAAGGCTTACAACCCAAGGTAAATAGGGCACATATTTGCGGAGTTGAAGCCATTTAAGCTAGGTGTAGAGCATTTGCTGCCTAGAGGAATAATCCAGCATTCACTGAGTAAAATTTTTCGACGACAAAACACTTTTAACTGGATATACGTATGATAACAAAGCAATAATGGCCAAAGGCAAGCTCTTTTTGCATTCTTTGGCTCTCTTTTAAAATACTTTAATTGTACACGTGAGCTTTGACACCATAATTTTATTCGAAAATAATTATAAATCAGGTTTTTTTCGTTCACCTTGATGGTATCTTCATTGTGTATTTTAAGAAATTATTTCAGTTCTTGGCATCAGACCTGAGGTGGACACGAACAAATTTTCAACCATGTGAGAATGCTATCGGTTGCTATTTAATAAACTTTTTTGCAGTTCTGCACAATTAAATATGAATTCAATATTCGTACCTGTTCTTTCACTTGCTCCTATGAGTCGTCGGAGCATCATTATGAAATTTTATTTTCATGATATGAGCATACAGGACTTTCATTTGAAATATTGTTTTGCTAAAAACTTAACTCATCATTGTCAGTACTTGCTGAATTCCTGTATGAAACAGATTCGCTGCCACATTTGTGAATTCATGCGGTTTGCCCCATGTGTTATCGTTTTGTTTTTTGGATGGTAATTTATTGCAATTCTATCTCGCTATTTTCTTGGGACGATCACTAGCCCAATCAGGTAAGTGTGCTATTTAAAAAATATTTATATGGTCTTTTTTAAGGATTTGAATGCAACCGAGTGCACTATTAGTTCTCGTAGAGGTATCGCGTGGCACAAACCCGCATTTGGCTTCGCTGACTAACTCGGATACGAATATGCACGGGCAATCCCGTCGACTAGTGCGATTGGATCGGGGTGGTGAAGGCTCGACGGACACATCCATAGCACAATTTCTTGTACCAAATATATGCCTCCCTCACTACGCACCGAACCATATTTGCACTACCCTGTGAGAGCATTTTACAAGTCGTTCGTGCATAATGGGGGGCGTAATCGCTTGTGCCAGAAAATTGGACAAGTGAAAAGGGCTCAAATCTTCAGAAAGCATCCTGGCCACAGGCGCGAGCCAGCAACCTTCGCCAAATGATAACTTGTGAACAACTTGTGTACGCATCACCTCAGAGTCAGGAGACCCTGATACAGAATGCACCACATCCAACATTTGTTGACCTTGGCAATCGACCAGTCAGACACCTAGGACTAGTGAGATTATGTCTCGGCTTGATTAAGTATGAATAAATTCGTAAATAAGTAAGGTATGTTAATTCACGCCATTCTGATCAATAAGTAGTTAGTGGCTGCAAGCAATGGGAGCATCAGTCGCAGATGAAAGAATCTGCAAAACTCCTTCTTTAGCCCTGGGGAGAAGTCCTTGCTGTCCTTATGCAGCAATGCGGTTCGCTGACTAGCGATACCACCACATCTCTCTTCTAGCTAACAGGAAGACAGCTGGTCAGTTCAGAGAAAAGAGCGCAGTAGTTAGTAGGGAGAGACGCCAGACACCTCTTCCCCATTAACAATGTCAACTTATTGACCTTGATCAAGTAGCTCCTATTGTTGGGTAAGTTTTTATGCGCGATGACCTCCGAGAAGAGTCTAATCCAATTTCCAGCGTTACCATCCCAATTGTCAAACAGGAAATAACCTGACAAACAGTGCAATATACTAGACGCATTCTTGACGATAAGATCAAATGCCTTTAGAGCTGCACGCAGACTTAATCACTAACGTGGCATCCAAACAACCGCCAATGCTTTGTGGCTTAAGAGGGAGAATTAGACGGAGCACAATCAGACAACGTCAAAGCGTTCTGCCATACAACTGTGGCTACTAACGAATTCCTGAATGTGTTGAGCAGCAACAATGAACCCGATAAGGCCTCCATAGGGAATTGCGAGAAAGGTGCATTTCAATTTTGTCGGTTTAAAGCGTAGGGACTCAATAAAGGCCTATAGCAATCACAAGATAGGGAAGTCCCATCACTCACAACAACCTCGACTTTACCCAAATCCAAATCCGCACCACCAAATGCTACTCGTATAATCAAGTCCAGTAAAAGGTTAAAGTATTTACGATAAAAAAGTAGAGGGCTCTAATAAATGTAACCATTAATTTAATTAAAAAATTTGCATTTTCTTTCAAAGAGGACAAAAAAAGGCAGAAGAGACAAGAATTCTAAGTCACCTGCATTTCGCAAAATATCTAAAAAAAGCAACAAAACCGGACCGAAATCGCAAAGTAGAGGTAATAAAAACATTAAAACAATCACAGGATTAGATCAAATGCATACCTTGAGAGATTACTTGCTCTCTGGATCGAAAACATGACCCATGAACACAGGAATACCCGTATTTGTGACAATGAAAAAGAGGAATGGATGATCAACTATGAATTCGGGAGTTCGGCTTATCATGCAGCTGGTCAACATCATTACAATGCCGGTCGCCGCAGCAGCTTCCGCACCTTCCTCATCAACCTACAATAATAATGCATCAGTAAGATCAACACAATTAAGGGTGCAAAAAAATGCACCCGCAAAAAACCACAAAACCTACATCAATCATTGCCTGATGGTAGACATCCGATACCGCTAGCGATCTGTCCGCAGTTATGCCCGAGAAATCAGCGCGATCAATGTCAAACGTGGACTTCAATCCCATTCTAGACAGTTGCGCCTTCAACTTCATGTTGCGACCACCAAGCGAAAATCTCGGCAACCTCAGTATCACCTCCGTGTCGAAATACTGATCCGAGGTCAGAATCTCCTCCATATGCTTCGCATCCGCACACAACTGCTTCAACACATTCGCCAAACCATCCCTCTTCTCCGGCAACACTATCACCATCTCATGACTAAAGAGGAATGCACTCCAACTCATCCCTCCTCACCAACACACTCACGAACACTCACGAACACTCACGAACACACACACACAACTCACGTCTCAAAGGGCACTTTCAACGCCTGCACCTCCAGGTCCACGAAGTCCGCCATCGCATAACTACCCTTCCTATTCATCATGCTCACCCTCACGTCACCCTTGTTCAGCGTGTGGAACACACCATTCCTGTCTGTCTCACTCTTCTCAAACTTCCACTTCCACGTCCCCTTAAAGTACACCGCATTGGCCAACACCACGTAGGTCAGAGGCGTGATCGATCCCTGCGACAACAGGTCCCTTATCTTCGCCTTCGTGTTCTCCGATATCCACTCATTTATCGAGGCACGCGACCCCTCCGGATCACCACTAAAATCCAACTATACCACCATGCCACACACAACACCAATCACCTCACCTGCTTGAAGGCAGCCCTCAAGTGCTTACTGATAGCACCCCTGTAAGTCTCCTTGATGTGACTGCCAGATTGGATGAAGACACCATTCGCCTCAACCAACGTCTTCTTCGCATCACCGCTAGTCACAGCCTGCAAATCCTCACCAACGCACTTGACTATGGTGTCAATGTCCCTGCCGGCTGCAAGTCTCAGCACTGAAACCAACTCCTGCCTCGTGTCTCCTTCTGATCCTGCCAGCGCAAGCGACAGTGCCGAGTATATGCTCAGTGGGGACACAAAGAAGTTCGTCTCTCCTTCTACAAATAAGCCTTGGTCGTGTTTAATGTGTTTCGGAATTGTAACGGTAGAGCATTGTTCTCGATTACATGTTTAGGCACACACAGTTATGCACACTCATAAGGTATGAAATCACTCAATTATGTCCATTTGTCAAGAGGATATATCTGACACAATGCAAGTGGAGTTTCACGAGCTGACAAGACATAAATTGAGACTTTTCGGAAACACAAATGCGAGCGAAAAGACGAAATCTATTTGCCGTTACTTTAGGCCACAAAATTCGTCAGACCGAACCAGATTTAAGGAACAGAAATTTAGCAACTTTGAATTAGGCAAAGTGAGTGCCGTCGGCAAACGCACCTGAAGGCTGCATTTGGGCGTACAGAGCCTGCGTAAAAGGGATAAAGCTGCGCTTGGCTACCAAGAAATATTAGCTTCAGAATCCTCCTACCAAACATTCCGAAATCCCTTCCAGACATAGGAAACAAATAGCTACCACACGCCGCCACGACCTCAACTTATGTACTATTGGCGGAGTAAAACAGAATTTGCGCCAAAAATTCATCATCCTACGCCCCTTATACTAAACAAAGTATTTATGCAAATAATATAACATCACACTGGCATGAAATCTGCTTCTTTTTAAACAGCTGGTGGGTTGGTTCTTTCTGTTTCGAATTAAACTAGAGCTGGTTAATTTAGAAAAGTGTTAGAAAATATCAAAACCTTTTTGGAGTTTCGAAAGCATACTGCAGCCTTTTACGTCTTTACAAAAGGTAGAAGAAGGCACAAAACTGAGGCAGAATAGATTCAGTCTGGCAACCGATGCGACGGGACCGCTGGCATGGCCATGAGGACAACCCAAACGGCTATCCCTGCAATACTTTTGTTTGTTTGAACTGTCGGTTTTGGTGACTTGGGTGGTCATATTGTACTGAGCCGGTTGGTCTGCCTTTGAACCGTGCCAACAGCCCCCAAGCTCTCTGTATCCAGAATACATATATTCTACCCCCAGGACTATGCCTTCTTTTACATTAAAGGGAGTCTCGGGACGCTACAATCCCAATATGACCACTCGAGTGGCCGATACCGCGACGACCGTCAGCCACAACAAACTAGGCATCACATAGCCTTCCACTTCTTTCGAGCGTCGTCCTCAACACTCCCCGTGGCAACCTGCCGCTTCTGCTACCACAACGTGGTCGTTGATGGAGTTAGCACCCACGAGTTACCGTGTTAGTCATCAACATTTAAAAGTAGCACTCGGTGTAGTGAAGGCGTACTTTCCAATCCTCTTTCCACACCATATAGGGAGATTGAATGAGAGGACGGATGGATGAACCACACTTCTTGCTGATTGAAACACGCAGCAGACATTGTGAACCCGTCTTTATGATGCTGTTGGAGGATCCCGTGTGCATAGTAGGATCTTGAGTTAATGGGGCAATCGCTCCTCATCGGAGCGTGATGCACGCGACTCAATCGTGCGAAGCATAAAACGACGCTACCGAATGGCGTCCTGATCATTCTACATCCGTGGATTCGCATTCCGGCGAAGGGAAGTGAGTTGCCCGTAAACCTGAGATGGAGCCTACGGAGGGTGCCTGACCACTGTATCGATGATGCCTCTTGGCGTTTCCACTTGACTTGCAGGTTCTACGGAGCATCGGCTTGCCCATAGGGAGGCGTTAACACAGGTCGCCCTACACAAGTACATTATTGAACTCAGTTGTTCGGCTAGTGTCCCTTCAGTTGATAGGAGCGTTCTTGCAGGCGTTGTTCTCAGCCCTTCTGCTCTTGAACTTTAGACACCCTTCCATCCGTAGCACACGCACTTCCTCCGCATCGCTACAGTTTGTCACCAGCGGCATGGATGGGAGTAAAAGTGCATTGAATTGGGTTTCGCTTTCCGCTGCCAGAAATGCAGCGTTCTGTGACTTCCTTGAAGGGTAAGAAGGCATAACACTTGAGCAGAATACATGTACTCAGAGGACAGAGGGAGCGGAGCTGCCGCCATGCTCGGCTGTTACCGTATGACCGCCTTAGTGACCGGCTGTCAGAACAGACTGGTTATTACAACTGTCTTTACTTCTTTCCTAGCACGCCACCGCTTCCCTACCCTTAGCATCCGTACCGCTTCGGCTTTCCATTGCCATGAGTTAGGCATTCCATGCCTTCTCTAGGTCGCGGGACTTCATATATCTACATATATGCATGATAATTTCCCTCACGGATTTCCCCAATAAGATGCTGGAAAGGCGCTACCACTGGAATAGTTTGGTTGCCGGTGGGCAGAAGTGTCTGTTGAATGTTGTCTCTCAAGTAGATTTGATGATTCGTGCGCCTTCACACATGAAGAAACGCTTGGTGATGCCAATGCTTACGGCAGCAGAAGACATTGCATTAAAGAAATGAAACCAGGTTGAAAAAGGGCATTACAGCACGTTTTGTGGTTTGCTTGACTCTCGCTCACGGATACGGTGGTTTTGTTATCCATGCTGTGGTCGCCGTGTGAGCTGGCCGCCGACTGATGCCGTCATCACTACTTCCTTCATTTTTCGAGCACACCTATCCGATCCGAGCTTTGTATTTTATCTTTAAGGAAGACGACATTTTAATCCGAATTGCTCTAATATTTTCAGTTTATTATTAGCAGCCTTCCGCTCTATAGGAGCGACCCTCACTCATTGCGATCCTCCTTGCCATAGTTGTGGCGTTTGGTCAGATGCCAACAATTCATCCCTTGGATCTGTCCCCATCAAAAAATAAACACACCATTCTTGTAAATTAAAATATTTGAATCCTAATTATCGCTGGATATGTCACACGAGTGATTTGGATTGTGGAGAACCTAGTGAGGTAGAGGAGCTGAGCCTCATCTTCGCTCTGTGCGAAGCTGACCAAAGCTGGATTGGAGAAGAGAATGCCCCAACACAGAAAGCCACCAAGATTGCTGCAATAGCAAGGCATTGTAGGCAGACATTAGCAATTGCTTTTGTATACCGTGTTACCAAGTCAAAGGAATACGCCCTTAGTTACGGCTAGTGAGCAGCTTGAGCAACGCAATGTTGTGTAACTCCTAAACGGTAGCACTCGAGCACGTCACGCCTGACGCTAGAGACATGACTGACTAGTTGAGTGTGGTCATAAGCGAAGGAGTAAATGGATGGAGAAATTGGCACCACAGCTTCTGTAAACCACATCACGAAGTTTGCACCTGATCACAAGCCCATCCGATGCGCGTACTTTTTCTAACACATCCTGACTCGAGGGACACAAGACATGCCATGTGTGTATGTGTCTGTGGCATGCATTTACAATTGCGACCCATAATCACAAAGGTAGAATTTCACTTTGCATTCACGACACAAATGAAGTGGGAGTAGATTTGTTCAAAAGTTGTCCCTAACATTACTTTATCAAATACGATTGTAGAGGATGTTTTTTCTTTGTATCTACTATGGGAGTTAGGACTCTCTACCGCTCCTTTTGATCGTTTGAATAGTGTTTATTTGGGCTCCATCATATATGCGGGTTGTTCACTTCAAGCAGTCGACTCGTCGAGAGAACCACACCTCTACTCATAGAGATACGTCCTTACGTCAAATTTGATATTTCATGTATCCTGAAGTCTTTTGTAAGCATTTGTAGCGTTGAAATTCAAATTAGGAAACTCTCGAAATCATTTCATTTCCACATATTTACTGTCGAATGAGATGCACAAAGTTTATTCTACGAAGTTTTCCCATGACTGGATGCCCAAGCACTAAGCTAAGGCTTAAACTAGTTTTTTGTATACATTGCAAGTTCGTGTAGTTATCAGCTCCTTATTTCTTCCAACATAACAATTGAGCAGATATCTTTTTGTGTAACATTTCCGCTGTGAAAACATGGCTGTGTAAAATGGGAACACATGATTAAAAGAATAAAATTAAACAAAAAGTAAGATTTGGCACATCAGCTATATACGGATCGTGCGAGTGGTCGCAGTTGCCAATATAGTACATAGCCTACAGGCGCAAACAAATTCTAAAGTTTAAACCATATTTTTCAAGCGGCATCAAAAAAGCCTGGAATCACGATAGGCGTTGTGTGCGTCTCGATCCACTCCAAAATCTTGGATTCGTACCTCCGTATTTGCAGTGGGCCCTATTGTCGTGGGAGAGGGGAATGAGAAATACGCATGTGCTGCACCGAGTGCAAACCAGTAACATTTATGTACAAGGGTACTCCGTTGGACTTACTACCGTGCTGCAAATCGGGAATTATTCCTCAAACAGGATGAACGCATCGTTTTGCCTGGAATGTATTGTTTTCTTGAAGACGATTATGGATTGTGTGTAGTATCCATAACACGGTGGCGTTTATCATTTCACAAATCAAGAATTTTGTAGTATGATTGAATTTTTTTTATAGTAGTGTTAATGCAATATTTTTAAGCATTCGACAAAGTGTACTGCAGAATATCATACATAACATAAAATTTATGAAAGAAACTTTTGTACTAGTTAAGCAATGCAGTTGACCTTTTCGTAGCTGTCAAACAGTTCAATGAAAAACAAACACATTAGAAGGCATTTCGAGCAATTTTTTTGTTTATCTAATGCGAATCAAAAGAATAGACATTGAATTATAAATACCCATTAATGAAAACAACAAAGAAGGTGCGTGCAAAAAGTAAAAATAAAAAGCAAATGCAATTGTTTGTATGTGGTAAAAATTAACAAAATGCTGCACCTTTTCTGTGAACAATGTGGCGCAGGGCGAATCTACGTTACGCAATGCTTTAAACTAACGCATCAAGAGCGAAGCACTAAATGCTACTAGAGTAGTTCTGTAAGAATTTTGCTGTAAATATATGATTAAGTAAATTCAAGCAAATATAGTGTTCCGTTTTTCGCAAACTCGTTAAACTTGGATGTGACAATGTGAGCCAAAATTTGCCACTTTCAAGCACCCCAGATGCACATATTGCACAGTTAAATCGTTATCAGAAAATTCTAATCTAAAGGAATTATTCTTTCCTCAAAAGCATCATTGATGCAGTCCTCTCACTTTTGCGTCACAAAGATGTTGATCAAGTCTATGCTGAGCGTTGATTTCGGAAGCTTAATAATTATTTAAATACGTGTCTAAGTTTAATCAGGCAACACCATATCTTTCTTCTTTGTCCTCGAAGCAGTCCATCCGCTCATACATTATAAATTTAATAGGGCGATTGTGGTGTCCCAAGACTTCATTTAAGGTAAAAGAAGGCAGAGTACTGGGGCAGAATATACATTCTAGAAACAGAGGGCTTGCAAGCTGTTGGCTAGTGCAACATGGTCACTCAAGTCACCGAAACCAGCAGCTCAAACAAACAAAGTATTACACAGCCACTCTCTTCTTTCCAGCGCCGTCCTCGACGCTCCCCTCGGTCAGCCCCCCGTGCAAGCCATCACAGCATAGTCAGTGCTGTGAGCAGCATCCACGAGCTAACCGTGCCAGCCATCGGGATTCGAGCGTGTGTGTTCTTGCAGCGCCATCAATTCCGCGTAGCACTCGGTGCAGCACATGCGTATTTCTCATTCCCATCTCCCACGACAATAGGGCCCACTGCAAATACGGAGGTACGAATCTAAGATTTTGGAGTGGATCGAGACGCACACAACGCCTATCGTGATTCCAGGCTTTTTTGATGCCGTGCAAGAAACGCGAGGACATCGTAGAACCCTGAGCGAATGGAGCAATCGGGCCACATGTGAAAGGGATGCACGCGATCCAAGTGTGCAAGGCATAAGACGATGCTAACGAGTAGCGTCCTGCACATTCTACATCTGTAGATACACATTTCGGGGACGAACGGCGAGTTGCCTGAGAGGAGGAGGGAGAGATTACGGGGGCTGGTTAACGATAATCTCGCTGATCCCTCTTGGCAGCTCCACTGGATTTGGAGTTCACGGTTAGTGCCGCTTCAGTTGTTAGTAGCCTTCTTGCAGAATACGAGGGCGAGGTAGGTGCCGAAGATGGACCTCGACCTCGGCTTTTCTGTTTTGGGATGCCAGAGATTCTCCCATCCGTAGCATATGCACTTATTTCACATCATCGATGTTTGTTTGAAGCGGTATAGAGCAGGATGAAATCCAACAGTGTCCGGTTTGCTTTCCGCTGCTGCCAATGTAGCGTCACGTGACATCCTTGAAGGTAAAGAAGGCATAGTACTTGTAAGGAATGCACATTCCGGAAACAGAGGGATTGAAGACTGTTGGCACCGTCCAAAGGCCGGCCAATCGGCTAGTAAAAAATGGCAGCCCAAGTGGCCGAAATCGGCGACTCGAACAAACACATTTTTGCATGCCTAACTTGCAGCTTGCAATATTAAATGCCAAAGCATATTCTTTTGTTAGTATTTTTGCTATGCCCTAGGCGTTTTGATGCAGTGATATCGTAAATATCCCAACTTTGAGTCTTTCTAAGACTGCGTACCTTATTAAGGCAATTTTTAATGGCAATATATGCTTCGATTTTGATATATCTTAGTTTTTTTTACGTTCAGCTTATACAAAATAGCGCAAATATTTTTGCCTTTTACGTTAATTTGAGACATTTACTACTGCTCAAATCCTGTGCCTCACGTTAAGCTCCTGAATTCTTTCCAAAGGTATTTGTAATACTTTGTTTGTTCGAATTGCCGGTTTCGGTCACTTGGGTAGCCATATTGTACTGAGCCGGTTGGTCGAACTTTGGGCCGTGCCAACAGCCCCCAAGCCCTCTGTTTCCAGAATACATGTATTCTACCTCCAGTACTATGCCTCCTTTTACCTTAAGGGGAGCCTCGGGACGCTACATTGGTGGCAGCGGAAAGCGGACCCGACTTCGATGGAATTTATCCTGCTCCATGCCACTTCTGGCAAATTTTGGCGATGTGAAAGAAGTGCATTGCTATGAATGGGAGAACCTCTGGTATCTCGTAGCAGAAGGGCTGAGATCGACGTCCAGCTTCGGCATCTCCCTCGCCCTCGTGTTCGGCAGGGAAGCTATTAAAACTGTAGCGAAACTAGCCGTGTACTCCAAGTCCAGTGGAACTCCCAAGAGAGGCCTGCGACGCTGTGGTCAAGCATCCTCCTTAAGCTCTCTCTTCTATTCCCATATGTAGAATGTGCATGATGCCATTGGATAGCATCATTTTATGCTTCGCACACTTGGATCGCATGCATTTTGTTCCTATGAGGTCCGACCGCCACATTTGCACAGGTTTTTACGATGCATTTGCGTTTCTTCTACAGCATCTTCTCCTGGAATCGCAATATGTGTTGTGTGTGTCTCGACCCATTCGAAAACTCGGATTCGTGCCTCCATCTTCCATTGGACCACATTGTCGTGGGAGAGGACGGCCAAGGACCGCGCATTTGCTGCACTGAGTGCTACGCAAAATTGATGGCGCTACAGGAACACATGCGTTCGAATCTCGACGACTGCGACGGTTAGGTCGTGGATGCTTCTCGCAGCGCAGCACTGATTACGTTGTGATGGCTGACACGGGAGGCGGATGAAGGGGAGCGTCGGGGACGACGCTCGAAAGAGGAGAGGGGCTGTGTAATACTTTGTTTGTTTGAACTGCCGGTTTCGGTTGCTTGGGTGGCTATATTGTACTGAGCCGGTTGGTCGGCCTTTGGGCCGTGCCAACAGCTCCCATGCCCTCTGTTCCCGGAATATATATATTCTGCCCTAGTACTGCGCGTTCTTTTACCTTAAGGGGAGCCTCGGGACGCTACAGTATTAAACTATTTGATTTTATTTTTTAGCTCGAAATATATTTTACCTTAACGTCTGTCAGGTGTCATTTCGGAATTTGTGTGGGTCGAGCTGTAGCGTCCCAAGACGCACTTTAAGGTAAAAGAAGGCATAGTACTGGGGCAGAACATGTGTTCTGGAAGTAGAGGGCTTAGGGGCTGCTGGCACGGCCCCGAGACCGGTCAACCGGCTAGTAAAATATGGCCACCCAAGTGACCGAAAACGACAGTTCGAACACGCAAAGTATATCACGGGCTATTGATTAAACTGAATTTTAAAACCTAGTATTTATTTATTTTTCTACAATATGGTTCTGTGCACGCAGCGTGATTTGTAGCGCTATTGTATTTTCCTGTGGCTTTTAATCTATCAAATTATCCTTAAAAATCGTAGGTACTGCATATAAATTTTCAGCACATTTAAATGACATAATGCCGTGCTGTGTTTTGAATTCCTGAAAACATTTGATTTATGTTGCATTATGTGTTTTATCTGAGCATCGGATAAACAAAATTTTGCATTGCTTTTGTCACTTATCCGTTCGCTCATTGGTCTCGCTGTTTGGTTGTGATTGGCGCTTCGATAATCTCCCTCGCAGTTGCGTGTCTGGCTTCTTAATTGACATTTATTTGACTGAAGAGCATGTCGTTTTTGGGAAATCTTCTGAAGAAATTGCGACAGGGTGAGGAAAAGCCGAAGTTGAAGCCTCTTCCTTCCGTGGTTGTGGAGGGCGTTGATCCGTCCACCGTATGGAAGAACATAGCAGAACTCGGTGACGGTGCATTCGGTAAAGTTTACAAGGTAACTTTGCTTCTTACGCCAACATGTGTTAAGGCATCAAAAGTAAAAACGGGACAGTTAGCAGCTCTTAAAAGCGTTGATTTCTCATCGGATGAGGAGATGGAGGATTTGATGGTTGAAATAGATATCTTGCATGAATGCAAGCACCCAAATATTCTTCAGTTACATGAGGCATATGTTTTTGAGAAAAAGATTTGGGTACGTTTGTTAGGTGTTTTTACGTTCTTTTTCTCCTAGATGTATCTTGAATTTTGTGGTGGGGGTGCTGTTGACAGCATAATGAAAGTTCTGGATAAGCCTTTAACAGAACCGCAAATCAAATTTATTTCTCATGAAGTCATATCTGGTCTTGCATTTCTTCACAAACACTTGATTATTCATCGTGATCTTAAGGCCGGAAATATTTTGATAACTTTAAATCACGAAATTCGTTTGTGTAGGCAGCATTTTCACTTATTTTACACTTTTCTATTAGCCGATTTCGGTGTGTCAGCGCGAATGGCGAGTGAAAATCAAAAACGCACAACTTTCATTGGTACTCCATATTGGATGGCGCCTGAGGTTATTGCTTGTGAAACCTTTAAAGATCATCCCTATGACATGGCTGCTGATGTGTGGTCTTTTGGTAGATTTCTTTCAAGTTTTCCCACATTATTCATTCAGGAATTACTTTGATTGAATTTGCTGAAATGCTCCCACCTTACAATGAGCTTAATCCCACCCGAGTGCTGTTAAAAATCACAAAAAGTGATCCACCAACTTTTTCCAGACCAGAGGCTTGGTAAGTAAACTAATTGAATCACATTTTACATCAGTTCTTCTCGTATTCGTCATCATTTGCATAAATTGATTGTAGCTTCACTTTTGTTCTAAATGTATGTAAATTGCAAATTTCCACTGATGTCTTTAATAATGGGATGAAGGATACTTGTTCTTTTTTCTCTTTTTCTCACAATTTACTTGCACACCTTCTCATCCACTTTTATCTCCCATATTTTTCTTTTTTTCCTTTGAATGTTATTCAAGGCAACAATAAGTGGTAAATACATATGCCCCGCCTCACGCCGTCTTCAAATTTATGCACAGAACTTGCGATTACACATTTTCATTTCACCTTTTGCTATGTATGGCATGCATTTGCCCTCTTCCCATGGTCACCAAAGTGCATGGCTTCTTGTTTGTTGTCTCGTAATGTTTGGTAGATTTTTATTCCTACTGTCTATAGATTGTGAGACCGACTATTGCTGTTTTGCTCCTAGTTTTAACATGCTGCGTCGCGTTTTTGCCTGCAGGTCTCCCTCCCTTAATGGCCTTTTGCAACGATGTCTGCAAAAGAATCCCGACCAACGTCCTTCCATGGAGGCTCTCAAAAGCGTACGCTGAGATTATTTGCTTCTTCTTTCCATTAGTATGTCGTGGTGTCTTTCGGTGAGGTTTAAATCACCTGTGCTCCTTTGAAGGACCCATTTGTCGCAGATGTGACTGAGGCAGATCGATCTGTGATAAAAATCCTCCTTGGCGAGGCCAACGCTGAAGTTGAAGAGACCGTGGAGAACATCATGCCAGACGACTTGGTGAGTCCTTTTCTTTCAAACAATGTATTTATTCAAAGCATCAACAGTTGGAGTACATGGTTGTTTTGTTGCCAACTTGATCGCTTACAACGCGATACTTTTCTGCCTTAATTTACTCCCATACCTATTTAGGCACTCTCGGTATTCACGTGACCCTTGGCTTGTGTTCTTTTTTGACACCAAGTTCAGCAGTCGCTGTAGTTTAAATGCGTTGGTGAGAGAGCTGTGTGTGCACTATGACCAAGCTCGTTCATCATGTTTCCTTCGCTGCTCATCCCTACTTTGTTATGCTCACTTTACATCATACCAATCAATTTTAGTAGAATCACTTAAGCTGTTTGTGTACTCACTATTTGAAATGTTTAAGTGTTTCACATGTCGGTGAATTACTTTTCACCCTTTGAAGAAAGACCTAATTAGGAGAGAATCGCCTCTTGCCTGTTCCCTCTTTTAACCCCCCCCCCCGTCCTCTTTACGCTTGACATGTGCTAGCATGTTTGTCTGTCAGCTTTGTTGCTCATTGTGCAGGCCCGCAATCCTCACATCATCCACTTAAATGTTATTTTTAAATAAAAACCTTTTTCAATTAACTATTGACCATGCAACTTCTACAAGCTCAATCGTGCGAAAGAGAGTAAAAAAGTACGTATGCCAGTTGGCTTTGTTGTGTGGATGTTTCTATAAGCCCACCACTACTGCTATCGTTTCGGGTGTTTCTCTCCGTGTTGCTATGGAGTTTTGTTCCCGTTTGCTCCTCTCCTCCCCCACGCTTTATTTAGCCAGTTTTACCTTTTTTTGATTCCATTCAAGACCTCTCATCGGCACTCATGGTCACTATTAGATGCCACTACGATGAAGGAGCGTGAATTACTCCTCCTTTTCCCAGTTTGTTTACCCTATTTGAATCCGCGTTACTATGGTGAAAGTGTGCAAAATGTCACCTTTTCGAAGGGCTATTTTTACCTTCCTATTTCCTCACACAGCCCGATCTCGATGTGGGCATGGTTTCAGCTGAAGCGGCAGAGGTCATGGCGCAGTCTTTGCACGACATGGATGATATGGTGGAGAAGATGCCCAACACTGAAGAACTCCTGAACATGGTGAGTTACGAGGATGTCGAATTCAGTGCTGACGATGCCAAAATTCCTGCTCTCCTCGATACGACCTCCTTCATTCCCACCGACGAGGTAGGTTGGACTCTCACCATCCTCTTGTTTTTATGTCTCATGTGAAAAAAATCTAATTATCCAGTTTGGGAAATGAATTTGTCCTACCTTATACCCTTAGTAGCTTCTACTTTCACTGATTAGATATCTCTCTCGTACATATTACGCTCTCCCTACTTCCATGCAATCTCAACTGAGGAGAGATCAAATCTCAAGCAGTATGTGCCATCCTTAAATGCTCTCACCAATCTATTTGGCTTTGCTTTTCAAGGGAAAATGTACGTCGATGGAGTCACGTTTCCACAATTATGATTCTTTCAGTGCTTAATTGGCCCTTCAAAAATCAAGTCTTTCACCATTTTATTTTGTCACTTTAGAATCTGCCGATTGATGAAAAGGCCATTCGCGGAGTTGCCGACTCCCTTGTCCGTGACCTTCTGCTGAAAGATGTTGATTTTACGTCAGTCGCTTTCATCGCCTTTGAATGTATCAAAGATTACCAGGAGGTGAGACTGAATCGTGCAATCCTAACCGTCAGGCAATGTTTAGATCTTGGTTCTGTGAATGACCTCTCTTTTACTCCCTAATGCCTCCTTAAACACAATAGTGGAGTGCAGCTAAGGCAGAAGTGGTCTCTATTGAGCAGCCAGCGGCAAAGTTGATGCTTCGAGACTGCATGTAGTCTTTGATCTCCCATTTTTTGATGCTCAAGTCGCCGACTTTTTCCGTCATTAACTGCTTTGGTCTCAAGGTTAAGCCATTCAGCACCGCACCAACTTTTAGGCGGTGTCAAGCCAATTGCCATTCCCGGTCTCACTTCGTCAGAACTAGGCAACACACATCTACTACATTCTTGGTTGATTGATCGCGTGTACTGCCTGAGTGAGGTCAGATTTAACGCCTGTGTGTAGGGTGG
Source organism: Taenia multiceps (assembly GCA_001923025.3). NCBI lineage: Eukaryota > Metazoa > Platyhelminthes > Cestoda > Cyclophyllidea > Taeniidae > Taenia > Taenia multiceps. The sequence goes on from CM010311.1 coordinate 16,411,208, forward strand.
CGTTGCACTTCATCTGGTCTTGTTCTATTGCATCAGTCTAACTCAACTATTAAATCCTTCAGTCCTTTCAGTCCTCAATGATGTGGTCTTTTTCTTCACACAAAATGATGAATCGACTTCCAGAAAAAGAGGAAGATGTGAATGTTGAAATACTTGCTCATGTATGCTTTGACTGTCTGTGTTACCTCCTAGCAATTCAAGAAGGAGAACTCGGAATGGATGCATACATCGTTTGGAAGCAATGCTGCACCGTCTAGAAGTGGTGTCAAGAGCCCCGAATCCTCTTCGCCTATTCGTCTGCCAGATTTCGCTATGGAAGTCTCCCAGGCAGACGATGAGGATTCACCAATGGAGACACAGGAACGGCCTTTCTCCTCATCTGAAGGGGCAACAACGAGGGACGAAAGCAGTGAACCTCGTAGGAATGGGAATGAGGAGAAACAGTTGTCTCATAACAGGAAATCCTTTGCACCGATAGCCTACATGGTTGGTTTCTTTTGTTTGTCGATAGTTTGAATCCTTTTTTTTAAAATAAGTCTCCATGTTTCTACGCCTTCCTTTTTGCCGTTATTCCGTCATTCAATTTAAGGTCAGTTCCTTCAAGACTTGCAACAACTTCACTTGCGCAGTTCTCATTGCAACAGCCCACATTACTTTGTTTACTCCTTCCTCTCTTAGCTACGAAAATGTCCCAACCAGTTCAGAGCCTCAATTCACACTCGCCGTTTTGTCGTGGACGGCAAGGAACACACCACCACCTCGAAGAGAGTCGTTCCTGCCGAGGAGTCTGTTCGACCCGTCGGGAATAGGTATGGCTTGCATTTGTGAATGTCGACATTGACCCCTTCCCCCCCATATCTACAATTGTCCTGACAAATAGGTCTACTTTCTGAGTCTAAAAGTGGTGACAGGGCAACTTCATTCATACCCTGGTAACCACTTGTCAATTAATGAATGTGTTGCTTTGGAGTACTCTGCTTCACCTCTCCACCGAATCGTACATCCATATTATTGCACTTACTTCATCAGTGGAGCAAGACAGCGAGCTTTGCGAGATTTCCGCGAGTTAGCGAAGGAGAGCAAACGTCGTAATCGCGAGATCGCTGAACGCGTGGAACAACAGATGCGTCAGTTGGAGGTCAAACAGGCGGCCGAGTGCACTGTACGTCTGCTGGTGGTGTCTGCACTAAATATATTAGCCATTAGTTAACTTTTAAGGTCCTTTGTAGCAACTTCATCGATCATTGACAAAGGAATTGGAGGCCGTTGCCAAGAAATACAAGGCTAGTCGTGATCGCTTGGACACTGATCTTGAAAGCGACACAAAGGCTCTTCGTGAGGAAACTGTAATCGCATTTTCAACTACAATGTGAAGTGGAATATGGAACTATTTCTTACCAGTGTGTTTTTGCTCTTCTTCTACTTGGATGCAGGCGCAATCAGAGAAGACCTTCCTGGAACAATTCAAGCAGAAATTAGAGCGCAGTGTGGGCTCGCGAACCCTGCGAAAGGCGGTGTTTCGTGATGTACGCGACACGTTCAGCAGTGGACACGCAGTGTTAAGAACGCCACCGGACATCCCACCGGCAGTGGAGGAGCATTATACCGAAGCTGCCAACTTCCTCCGCCAACGGGAAGCCACGTTGAGCGCTCAAATGTCGCGGCTGAAGGAAGTGCATAAGAAGAAACTGAGCCATCTTGATCTTCAGTTGTACTCGGAGCAATACGAACTCAATATGAGTGTGTTTCCTCGACTTGCTTTGTCAATTACTTTGGTAGCCCCTTGAATGATCCTCTTAGCAGTCACAATCAGATCTCGAAATTTTAATTCGGTTTCCTACTTAAGTGCATATTCAGTAGCTTAATTATCTTTTCCTCAAATTTTGAAATGTGATTTGCCTTGCCTCTAGATTTCGCGAAAATGCAGGGCAGGATGGAGCAATGTCACATGCACATGCGCCATCAATTGGCGCGTAGTCAGCTGAAGGACTTTGCATTGGCGGACAGGCAACTGCTGGCGAAACGTCTGGCCTCTCAGTTGGTCGAACTCCGCGAGGTAGGCAACTTTTCCGCCACATTTGAGGAGCGCACATTGCATCACTATACCTGCTTTTTACCCTCAGGCATCAGAAGCGGAAAAGTCACGGCTTCAGGAATCTCAGATGCTGAGGAAGAAAATATTTCTCAAGAACGAAAGGGCGGCTAGAAAGAAGAGGATATCATTGTATCAAAGGAAGTTACGAGAAGACGGTCCCCCGGATGGAATGAGTGTCAAGGAAGCATTAGCAAAAGTGCGTCACTCTATGGCTTTGTCCTGCGCCGCTTCTCCACGCCAATTAGCTCTGGCTTCCTTGTAGGTGGAGGAAACTGAGAGAATACGAACAAGTGACGCTCTTCTCAGGTTGGATAAGCATCATCAAATGCAAACCCAGGCTCTGGATCGCGAGATAATGAGTCAGTTCGTCGAGTTGGATGAGCAGCAGTGGGAGAAGAAGGTCCTGTTGGCTAATCAGGAAACTAGCCGATTGAAAGAACTCGACGATGAACACAAACAGGAGATGAAGGCCCATGCCGAACGCCTCCAACGTAAAATTTTCGTAAGCCACCGCTTTGCATTAAACGCTTGCTTCTTCTACTCCTGCAAGTAGATCTCACGCCCTGTATTCACCGCTTTAGCAACTTCGCGAAGGCTACGAGAAGGAGGTGATCGAGCGAGCCGATGTGACCTCACTAGACCGACACTCCGGCACCCTACCGCCGCCTGGCCCCGGAGGTCGAAGTAGCTACCACTCGTTCGGCAAACACCCCAGCATCGCTTCAAGTTTTGAATCCTTGGGAAGCCTAACCTCATTAGGCAAAACACCCACAAATTCATTCCGGTGTTGAAATTACCCTCTCCCCCCTCCCCTCTTGACACGCCCCACACAACCGACCACCCTGATTCCCACAGCACAAACATTCACTTAACTTATATTTCTCCGGTCGTACTCCCCAGTCACCTGATAACGAGACGTGTTCGTCGAAATACAATTTGATAAATTATCATAATTCAAATACTTTAAGGTAATACCGGGACAAAGCGCCAGAAATCAAACGAAGGAAGAAGGGCTTCCGAATACTTTTATTGACTTAACTCTACAAACTTATCGTCCGCCTCTTTGCGTCGCAGGTTGCTTGGTCTAAAAGTACCCCGATTACCACACGAAACTAGGAACATACCAGACTGTTGACCATAGCAGTGGAGACCGGATCCAATTCGGTCGTAATCATTGACAAAACCGAAACATCTGGCTGGTAGTTATCGCGACGCTCCCTCTCCTCCTCCTGAAGCTTAATGCTGATACCACGGATAGGACCAGCTTGGATACGCTTCATGAGATGCGTGAGAAAACCAGCAATGCGGTTCCTGAGACGCTTGGAGCCAACAATTGCAACGTCCGCAGTAACACGCTTGTTAATATGAAAATCGCGGGTTAGTTTGCCATAATAACTCTCAATAAGAATTCGTGCTGCCTTCTTCACGGTCTTTGTGCGGACGCGACCCTAAAAAAAGGAAAGCGGTACAAATTAACACAAATTTCGCAAGTAGACGCAAGAGCCTTAAAAAACGCATGTAAATTAGCAAGTGGGTATGAAAAACCCGACGGTACACAAGAACAAAAAGCACCACACATAAATCCGCGATTGCCTTAAGTCCAAAACACTGCTAAAGTGCAAAGCACTCATAATGATATGAACCAACAACCAAGAATATGAAACCCTTCAGGCGCAAGAAAACAACCACACACACCATGATGTCTGAGCAATTAAGAAGTAGTCAACAATATTAGGTGCAAATTTAAACAAATGGACTACAGCATTTTAAACCATTTTAAACTACTTTCGCAACTAATCTGCATTTATTTCTAACTAATGTGCCAGTGTTTTTATCTATAAACCATTCAGGTCTGTTTTATTGTGTTACAAGTAATTTTTTCATGCTGTAGCGTCCCGAGACTCCCTTTAAGGTAAAAGAAGGCATAGTACAGGGGGTAGAATACATGTATTCTGGAAACGGAGGGCTTGGGGGCTGTTGACACGGCCCAAAGTTCGACCAACCGGCTCAGTACAATATGGCTACCCAAGTGACCGAAACCGGCAATTCGAACAAACAAAGTATTACACATACAAACACAAGCTTCCCAATACATTTAATCAAGCTGCGGGTCCTCATCAGAAGCTAAGTGTCGGTGCCAATGCAGGGTCCAAGGTTACCTAAAGATTGTGCGAAAACATAGTGCTGAGATAGACAATGTATCGCTGACTGTCGCTTGAATTGAAGCTTTCGGCATTTTTGTGTCCCTAGATTTCTTTGAAGTCAAATAAAAGGCAAGTTACCTGAGCAAAATACGAATTTAGCATATTAAGATTGATTATATCTGCTAGCATGGTCGAGGGTCCAAGCCAGGCTACGCAGCCACCCAAGTGTCCGTAACCGATACCGACAGTCAAACAACCCAAGCATTACAGGCAGAGTTTGGAAGCCATACAATCTCGTTATAACCCACTCTTTAAAAACCTGAATGCCTGCCAAAGTCTAGGTGCATCAAATAACTTTTTGAGCAGCACAATATGAATCGATTCAACAAATTTCCAACTGTTGTGCTTTGAATCTTCCCAAAAATCTTGAGGCATAGTTGTATTTAACAGTATTTACTATCTACACGCAGACCAATTATGAGCTTTAGTGCAATGTCCAGCATTCCTTCCCTATTGTGATCTATAGCGACGTCTCTCCGATCGCTTTCATCTTCCTCCCTTCAGCTGAGAGTAGTTTTATGGGGAAAGAACGGGCACGAATCTTGCGGAAGAGATCTGGAAACGCTTTGGGATTCACAAAGGACTTCACCGCTCATGAGTCCAGGAAGAAACGACAGGGGTATCCTTCTAACTTGCCGATAGCCTGCAGAAATGACGAGGGGCGTTTGGGGGTTGGCAAGATAACGAGAAGTAGGTCTCACCACTTCTAGGGGTCTGGCGTGAGGGGATCCAGCAAGGACGTGGTGGATTTGGCCGTCGGTGGGACGTCTAAGGAGCAGATGTCAGGGGAAGTTCCTGACGTATCCTAATCGCGGCCTTGACCAACTGATTGAGATCGTTGGTCTTCATTGCATTGAGCCTCGCGGCGATAGTTGGAGGTCGGATTCCCGTGCAGAATTGGACGGCCACCCAGCTGGTCACTCTGGCTGGGGGGGGAGGGGCAACCTTTGAAGGAGTTGTAGGCTCCGAGCGTAGTCTTCGTCGTTTTCACCCACCTTGTTGTCTCGGTGGAAGAAGCCTCTGGCCAGAGAACGTTCACGCTGGTCAATGGCCAGTTAAGAGAGTATCTCACAGCAGTAGTCGATGTCGGAGTCGGGAGTGACTCCTGCTTTTATTGCTGAGAGAAAGAGCTCTTGCGGAAGAGCGTGGAGGAGCAGCGGCACTCTCTGCCGCTGGGGGTACAAGTGGATGTAAAACCTAGCGGTTTGCATCCAATCTTCAAAGTCCATGTCGCCTTTGAAGGGGGAAGGTCCGCCAACGCTGTCACCAGTGTAGCGGGATCTTCCTGTTCCTCCTCTTCCTTCTTTTCCACCTTGCTAGAAGAAGGCCGAGATTTTCTAGGCATCGTTTTATTTAAGGAGATAAAGGTAGATGAAGCGTCCAAATCTACGGGGCTTGAGTCTCTGGCTCCAGAGGGGAAGACGCGAGTTCGTTCACGACCACGTGGATATTGTGTTCCCGCCTCTCACCTACAAAGCGTATATAAACACCACCATTATAACATTAGAGTATGTCTACCTGCCATTTGTTCTGCTCTCTTCAACTTAAAATTGGCACTTCTCTTGTTGGCTGTCCGATCGTTCTGACCTCACTGACAACCATCGAACGCCTGATATTGCCTTCGTGAGGCCACCACTACTTCTTAGTCTGTCTTTTTAGTTCGTCTTTAAGTGAGTGAGCAACCCATGGCTTAAAAGAGCGTCTTCTATAACGCTACAATGCGCGGCCATCTGTATTTTTGCTGCACTAAAATTTTACGTGCAAATCTTAGCGCTACCCCCTGCACATTTACAGCTATTTTGAGATTTGTGCTGCTTATGCCACTGCGGTTCTTAAATTATATATCTGAAATCAGCGCTTGTCCATTTTTAAATCATTTTTATTAAAAAGAATTGAAGGCTTCTGACATAGTTCTCACCTCCTCTACAAAACAATTTGGGCTCATTAGGTCATGGCCTTTATTTGTGCCTTCATCTAGACGATCTCGCTGTGATAACCTTTCAAGTATTCCCACTATGCTGTTTTTGACGTCAACCTCTTTCACCTAAAATCAGATTTATGCAAGCGTACGCTCAACTGGTTTGAAATTACTTGTATGGGTTTTAAACCATAGCTTGAACTCGATGGGTTCTACTCCACTTCCCTCAGGTTTCAAACAAACTAGTGGATCACTTTCCATAAATCCCGAGGTAATTTCGGTTACTTTGTTGTTTAGTCTTAATACATCCTACTTTTGAATTTCAGTAGGACATCCGGTTTGGTAAAACCTGCACATGGTCCTGTACCCGCACTGCTAAATGGCGATTTTCGGAATTATTTCCTATAAAAGAAGTTAAATAATTTGAGACAAAGAATGATTGTACTTTCACTCACATGAGCCACCATCGGGTCCTGTTCTCCCCCCCTTTTCTCCTGCTATCCTGCATTTCATGCAGAAGAGCCGTAGAGCCACATAAACTTGGAGCTGCGACTTAATTCATTTTGCACGATCCATTTGAGAGACGAGGGGTAGCGATCAAAAAAGAGCGGCTACATGGGGAGAGCAAAGAGGCCACTTTTTCACTACAATAATGCGTGCATGGCTACACACAAAGGAGTTGATTAGGCATGTAAAAACTAAGGGTTGCTTCTTGAGAGCACACGTGGAATCGAGCAGTAGAGTGCTGCACCGCTTGCAAGCACAAACAAGCAGATTCTACCAGTAATTGCGCAGTTCTGAGTCATTCAGAGCAAGTACATTTGAAGTATTTCCTCCCTTATTTCCATGAAGAAGCTATGAGAACCATTCCTCGCGATTAATGCCTAATCAGCCTCTTAGTTGCAGGCAGAACCAGCAATGGCAATTTGCGCCACCATTGGGGAGAGGTTTAAAGCAACTAGATGTCTCCCAATTGGGAACTTTATGGTGATGAAGAGGTGTTGGGTGCCACTTGAGGAGGAGTGAGGTCAAAGGTAGCCCAACCTCCGACAACCCGGTTGTGTCCTCGTGTTTGCTTTAATCATTCCGCCAGAAAAAAAGTTCATTTATTGCGTGCAACATGGTGTGAGGGGGTCAAATTGTTCAATTCCAACATCTGGGACACCACTGGTCGTCCTACCAGAAGGAAAGATGGGTTGATGGGGCACAATATCCTTACTGGCTGAAGCTGGATGCAGTTGAGGTGCAACTTGGATCTGCTGGCACATCACGAGGTGAAATGGAAGAGATACGCGAGTAGACAGCTCTGCAGTCAGGAGGATGATACGGGGCTCAAAGCAGTCGTCTACCTCGGGCTTTTGATCCAGTCTTCCTTCTTGGTAAACCAATCAATTCACTGTTGGCCGTGGGGATAGGGTTATTGCTTGATTATCTGCTTATAACGATATGCCCTGCCACAAATAGCGTTTACTCGCCTGAAATCTCATTTAAATTTGACAAGCCTGTAAGATACATGCCAGTGTTGACAATAAGGGCGCAAGTAAAACAATAAGCAATTATGCTGAATGTTAATAGTCACTTTACCAGCAGACCATCCTATGCTACTTAAATGCTAACGCGGCAAGAAGTAGTATTATTCTCAATGTAAATATCCTATTTTAAGGTTTTTATTGAGGCCGGTTGGTAGGATATTTGTGGCGTATTATTATTGTCACCATTTAAAGTCCTCCTTCCATCTCTGTCCATTGCCAAGAGGCAACCAGTTGGTTCTGTAATTTTGTTACAGGAATGGTTAATAAATATAGCATCAGGCAAAAACAGCTTCATAACCGATTTTGGGTGCGATATTGTTTCCTTAACCCCCTCCAGCTTTACTCTTTTTTCTGATATTCTGAGCTGTTGGCAGTTTTATATCTCCCTCCATTTGCCAATTCAAGGGGAAACAATAGTTGGGTGTGCCATTTTTAACTGAGGCACACCTAGAGGCGCCATCTTGGCAATTTTATGGCTATACTCAAGTTGAAGTGGGCAATTTAAGTGAGTATTTGAAAAAAGGCAAGAAATTTCAACATTTCTTGAGGGTAAAGGTGCAAACCGGCAGTCATGGAGGAGAACAGCCCATCCAGGAGCGCAAGGCGACAATTTGAATGTGGCGGACACAGAGCTATCTATTTCATCGGCCGAATGTAGTCATCATTGCGTGGCAAAAAGTAAAATTGGCGAATGAATGCGTCCGGTAAACGTGGAAGTAGGAATTGATTGGATGGTAGCAGTCCTCGTCGTAGTGATGTTATGCCTTTAAGTGTCTCCTCATAAAATAATTCGTGAAGCAGCTTTTTTTTGTGAGCGTCACTCATACAGTAAAGTATTTTATTGTCCTTTGTTTTTATGCGTCAGCCCAAGGCAACATGTGATGCTGAAAAGAAGGGAAAGAAAGAAACACAACCACCCACACATACACACACTTCTGCGTCCCACGCCATGGGTGATGAGTCGGTAGAACAGAAAGCCAGGCATAATATCTTCAGAGCACTGATGTTGCCATAAAATATTTTATGGGCCTGCCTGGAAGCGCTGCGAGCTGTCTACTTCGGAGCGATAAAGAGAAGATACACTTTTCCACAGGTCTTTGGTGCATCAACTTTGCCTATTTCACCAAGTGCTATCAAAGATGCAGCCTTCTCGTTGCAGCATTTTATCCCTTCTCTGGGAGGAGCGCGAGGCAACTTGGTTTCTCGGGGATAGACTTAACCGCAGCGACCCTTCTCAAGGTCTTAAAAGCGAAAATTTTATCTGTACGGGGTTAGTGATGGAGAAATACCAATATTGAGTGGTGGGATCCAGTCTTTAATGCTACTTTTCAAAGAAAGTAGTATTATGCAGGACCTTCATTCACCACAAAATACACATGTACTATTTACTTTTAAGAGCCATTCACCCAAAGTTTAAGCACACTGAGAGCGCACCCAATTCTGGCAGGTCACAATGAAGTTAACATAGCCACGCGTTCGGGAGTTGCCATCACCGTGTCCTGACTCTGGTATGGTCATGCCTCTGCGAATCCCCATTGCACTTTATACTCCCATCTAATGCATATTTATGTGCAAATGCCATGTTCGTTTGTTTGCTTTGCCAGTGACAATCACTTTGCGCGTATAGAACTATTCAACTAGCCGAAATCAACGAATATGCAACTCCTCTAACCGCAGAGATTAGGAGGAGCCGATGAAGTGAAGTAGATGGTGCACTGTGTACCTATGACAGTAAAGGCGACAAATTTGAGGTAGTGAAAACCCGCTCTAGGGTATAATTATAGCCTGTAGAGTTGAAAAGTTATTTATCTGTCAGGCGTATTCGCGCTTGACGAGGTGGGAGCTCATTTGCTTGTCAGAATGAAGTGATGGTGGGTGGGAGGGTGCACAAATCCGATTGCAACTAAGTGAACTTATTCAGTGACCAGTAGAGTAGCCAATTCTGCAGAGACATTTGACATGCATGTCAAAGGTGAATGCCACAAAGGACAGAATCAATGGGGTCGGAAAATAACCACTATTAGTGCACTTCCACGATGAGAGTAGAATGTGAATAAGAAATTTTTTTCCCATTAATGGCTTTACACCTTTAGAGATGAAATACTACCGTGTGTGCACGCACGCACACATGTAAAGGCACAGTGGAGATTTGCATTGCTCCGCTGGCATCGTAAAAAACCTGCCAAGTACTGTCATAGACCTAAATGCATGCCAAACAAACTTTCTTCTCTTTTTTTTTTTACTTTTAAATCGAAAAAGGGGCTGTTAATTGAAACATTTAATGCATGAGGGGTGTGGACAGGTTGTCAACGTCACCGTGGTGAGATGCACTACCCTTCAATACAATTGGTTTTCTGGCTTCCAGACAGTTCAATTGTATGACATTGACACGATGCTAGGTCTTCACACGCTAATGATTGTTTCAGCCCCGAGCAGAGGGTGGAGGTGGAGCTAGGTTACCTGTGCCGTGACCTTTACCCTCACGGTACATTCAGGGTGGTGAATAGACGACCTTGCGTCGTGATGTTCCAATGGCTTTATTGAAAGCCATGTCAGCCATTGTTCCAACGGCTTCCCGATGACACGGATTGACTCAGTGGCAGGGCAATAATTGAGCTACGCCCTCTTTCTTTCTACGCCTAAGGCAAGTTTTTTTAATACCATCTCCACTCAGCTGAAATACTTGAGAAATTTAATATATTAAAAGTGGGAGATGCGAACACACAAATACCATTGCTATAGCTTAGCAATGCACAAAAGTTTTTTCCCGTTTTCCGTAGGCCTCCCCCTCCTTCTCTCTGTGCGCCTCCGCCTCCGCCTCCGCCTTCTCCTCCTCTGCCTTTATCGCAGTAGTCAAAGGGTGACTACGTGATCCGATTGACTAACAAACGCAAAGACGAGCTACAATTTGTTCGCTAGCGCACTGTCAGTTGGTAGCAGTAAATGGCGTTGACGCAAGCGCTTAGTTACGGGCACCGATCACAGCTTACGGCGCCTAGCAATACGGTCTCTGTTTTGTTTTCAAATCGCTCCACACGCACACACTCACTCACACACACACACACACGTCCTAACCCAGGTCTCATTGCCTACGACCAGGGGTGAGAGGTTTTGCAGACGTTTGCAAAAGGTTCCGTTCTTTTACTTTTTTATCTTCAAAAAACGGGAAAGGAGAGAGGGGGTTCGATCAGTCACTCGTGTCACCACAATCGCCCAATGAAATGTGACCGCGTTATTGGATGAGTCAACGAAGATGCGAACCCTAAAATGACCCCCTGACGAGTGACAATACCTCCTCAGGTGGGGGAATAAGGTGGCTAAATCTGTGGGATGAACTTGGACCCTCGGCAGGGTAATCACATTCACTAGGTGATGGAGGTTACTGTCTCTACCTGTCCAAGGCCAAGCACATAGCTGATAAAGCAATCCCCCTGTGAAGCGCCAACGGTGAGAGAAGAGGCTGCTCAACTTAATATCCTCTTGTCACACTCCAAGAACCCTGGGCTAACTTCTACAGTGTGTGTATGTGTGTGTGTGAATTTCGCAAGTTATACCCTGGAAATTTGCCATGGACCACTCCAGCTACATCTCCCCTAAGTGGATATTTATTTATGTATGCGTACATCCACAATTCCGGCGAATAAGGAGGCTTTTCCAGCTTTCTGTGTGTATGTGCATGTGGGTGGATGTGATAAAATGTATATGCACACAGGGCTGACTAAGCCAGCCAGCATGAAGATAGCACGAGCACGTACGCACGCACGCAAGTGCATGAGACAATTGGTCGATGATTTGGCAAGCAGTAGGAGTAATGCCAACATTTCACCTTGACGTCAGTGGTGCGAGCCAATCAGAAGTGAGGTAAAAAGGAATTAGCCAATAGGCAGTGCAATCTACCTCCCAAAAACAGCCTACAATGCTGTGTATGCATGTGCGTGTGTGCGTGTGTGGCTGGATGGACTAGGTGACCGCTACGCACTGCACGTGTGCGTCTACAACTTTTCCTGTGCGGTGATGCCGAGGCTAAAGGGAGGGCAGAAGGGCTTTGAATGCTCGTTGATTTGGTGGGTGGATTAGGGCAAAAAAAGGAAGTCGAGAAGTAAGGCAAGTTAATTAACATGAGGCGAGGTCAGGGGCCTATAAAGCTGCCCCAAGGGTAATTAATATTACCACAGACAGACTGTGGGTTTTGGTTTGCATTCGACCGTTGGCTGGACAAATAAAAGGACGTGATGAAGACGTCTGAAATAAGAGTAAGAACAGAGGCTTCTTGCAAAATCCTCGATACCTTCGTGGTATACATGGGAAGTCACGAAAATCGTGTTCGATTCACTCGCCAGTACTTTGACGATTGAATGGCCAGTCGCGACGAGTGACCAGCTACCATAAGCTCAACTAGAAAAGATGAAAGTAGAAACTGGAGCTAAAATTTAGTTGGCCTCGCTGCTCATGCGCCTTTATCGGCATCTACACCCTCTTCCAGTCTCTTGTAACTAATAATGTAATGACATGGAGGGGTTGCCTACTCTCAGAGGTTAACTTGGAACCACACATGCGTTACCTACAGGGAGTAACGCGTAGGCACGAGCCGCCTGACTCAGAAAGGTCATGACTACACCTGTTTTGAGTCTTTGCAAAAAGTCATCTCACGTGACTACAAAGAGACACAGAAGGACACGAACGGAAGTACACCGTAGACTGCTAATTGCGCCGCACCTAGAAAGACTAAATGGTACTGGTTATCCGTGGACACGGCAACTACTACAGACCAACACCAGGATTCCACATCTAGCACTAGCAAGCGCAATCGAAACGGGCCCAAGGAAAACCCCACGAAGCCCAAGGACAACTAGGCAAAAAGACAACCCATCCGCACCACACAACCCAAGCTCCCATTCACATACTCAAAAACTCACGCTACGGGAATTGAAGGCATCAAATCTGCAGATACTGAAACTGCAAGATCATCTCCACAACGAAATTTGAGGTGGAAATCCTTCCACAAACCCACCATGCGCAAAAGACATGTTTGGATGATTCGCAAAAGAATTAACAACAGCAGCTAACACCATGACATGTATTTAACAAACTTAGCTTTGACTAATGCAATGAATAACAAGTCGGTCTCGTAAGAAAGTTTATTTAATTAACTGATCTGTCGAAAGCGAGTTCAGAGTTAATAACCCCGACGTTTCTTCATTCATTCAGCTTTCGGCTGTTCAGCAGCATCGTTATCACCTTAAATACATGAAAAATTATTATAAAAACTCACCAGTGTCACTATTCCACAGGGTTAGGTTGTCGCGTAAAAGCTGCATGATGAGAGTCGCGTCTTTGTAGCTCTCCTCTGGCAAAGTATCCAACTCGGCAACTGCGTCATCGAAAGCCTTTCTGGCAAGCTCACAAGCTCGCTTCGGATTGTTCATGATTTCATAGTAGAACACGGAAAAGTTAAGAGCAAGGCCAAGACGTATAGGATGAGTCGTCTGCATATCGGCTTCAGCAACGTCCGTAGCAGCCTTATAAGCCGTCAGGCTATTGTCGGAAGCCTGCTTGCGCTCTTCGCCAGTACAAAACTCAGCAACGTAACGGTAGTAATCACCCTTCCTATAAACAAAAAATAAAAGAAACAAGCAGCATACATCTACAAGAAGAATATTTTAGATTCCGAATTCGACGCAGCGGGAAGGAGCGTTTTGTCGAGAAGGTCGAGAATCTCTCTGCAAGTTGCGTTAAGTTCCTTCTCAATTTCCTCTCGAACTTTTTTGGCAATTTGCATTTTCGCGTCCCCATCATGCTTCTGCTCAATACTACTAATAACACGCCATGAGCTTCGGCGAGCGCCGACCACGTTCTTGTATGCTACAGACAGCAAGTTTCTCTCCTCAACGGTAAGGTCCGCGCCGGACTCCAGAACATCCTTCATCGCCTTCACCATTTCTAGATTTCAACAATGTTGCGCGCAAAAAACATACCGTCATAACGCTCACATTGTTCACACAGCTTTGCCATATAAACATTTTCTTCGCGCTTACTGAGAGAAGACATGACGACGACTCGAAACACTTAACGCAAAAGAGGCTACTAAGTCAAAAAGCCGACGTACCACTTGCTTAAACAAACACGAAAATCAATCCGCCATGAAGGAGTAGATATGCATTTACTGCAGATTAGGGATTCCTTCACTAGCGCATAAAACAACAGCGAAAGATTTGCATTTTAGTGGTTATTGTTTTCCGATTTATGTTCAGCTTTCATGCGTACCATATTATCGACTTCTGCACACATATATCGAAATTATTTAGCATTTCGAGATTTTGACTTACAAATTAGGTAAAAATTTAAGTCCTAGTGTAATGCTGACAAACGCTCACATTGCATACACATTTTTGCATTTTCTAGATCAGGTCTGCTCTATTTGAACTATAAATCTACTCGGTAGGAAATCTAATGTAGCGTACCGAGGCTCCCTTTACGGTAAAAGAAGGCGCAGTACTAGGGCAGAATACATGTATTCTGGAAACGGAGGGCTTGGGGGCTGTTGGCACGGCCCAAAGGCCGACCATCCGGCTAGAACAAGATGGCCACCCAAGTGACCGAAACCGGTAGTTCGAACAAACAAAGTGTTACATAGCCCCTCTCTTCTTTTGACCGTCGTCCCCGACGCTCCCCTTGGTCAGCCTCCCGTGTCAGCCATCACTACGTAATCAGTGCTGCGAGGAGCACCCACGAGCTAACCGTCCAAGTCGTCGAGATTCGAACGCATGTGTTCCTGTAGCGCCATCAATTTTGCGTAGCACTCAGTGCAGCAAATGCGCGCTCCTTGGCCGTCCTCTCCCACGACAATGTGGTCCAATGCAAGATGGAGGTACGAATCCAAGTTTTCGAATGGGTCGAGACACACACAACACACATTGCGATTCCAGGCTTAATTGATACCGTAAAAGAAACGCAAGGGTATCGTGGAAACCTGAGCAAATGTGGCGGTCGGCCTCATAGGAACAAAATGCATGCGTTCCAAATGCGCAAATCATAAAACCATGCCGTCGAATGGCGTGCCGCACATTTTACATCTATGGATGCGTACTTTGACGAAGAACGACGAGTCGCCGAAGGAAAAAAGAGAGAGCTTAGGGAGGATGCTTGACCACAACGTCACAGGTCCCTCTTGGCAGTTCCACTGGGCTTGGAGTCCACGGCTAGTGTCGCTTCAGTTGTTAATAGCTTTCCCGTCGAACACGAGGGCGAGGGAGATGTCGAAGATGAACTTCGATCTCAACCCTTCTGTTACGAGATACCAGTGGTTCTCCCCTCCGTAGCACATGTACTTCTTTCACAACGCCGACATTTGCCAGAAGCGGCATGGAGCAGGATAAAATTCATCAAATTCGGGTCCCCTTTCCGCTCCCACAAATGTAGCGTCCCGAGGCTCCCTTTACGGTAAAAGAAGGCGCAGTACTAGGGCAGAATGTATGTATTCTGGGAACAGAGGGCTTGGGGGCTGTTGGCACGGCCTAGAGGCCGACCAACAGGCTGGAACGAGATGGCCACTCAAGTGACCTAAACCGTTAGTTCGAACAAACAAAGTATTACACTAATGTGCACTTCAAATGGCAAATGTCCTCTGATCTGTGTTTGGTGACCCGAGACGGCCCTGAAGATGTAGGAGGCTATAAAACTTGAACTTAATGCATACTTTAGCCATTTAAACGCGTTTGGAACATGGTATTGTTCTTTTACCAAAACCGAGAGCATAACAAATGGTATTCGCATTTCAGACATAGCAATCAGGGGGATCCTGGGGGTCTGCAAGCCTGAATTTAAGGTGATACAATGGTGGATGCTCTAAATGGTCTTCTTATCCATCACTTGAGGAGTCGCTCATGTTCTTTACGTGGAGGCGCTCTAACCGTGAAGTCCATGGCCAAAACTGGTTTCGATGTGTCACAGACGTAAATTAAAATTCATGAGCTTTCGGACCCCGTGTTGAAGCAGCCAACAGTTGCCGTTGTGGCATCCTAATTTCTACCTTGAAATCGTTCACTCAGTAACCCGCCTCCACACCTTATTTTTGTCAGTTTTCTCCTTCCTCTCATTGTGTGAAAGCATAGCCTGTAATACTTTGTTTGTTCTAACTGTCGTTTTCAGTCACTTTGGTGGCCATATTGTACTAGTCGGTTTCCAGAACATATATTCTGCCCTAGTATTGTGCCTTCTTTTACCTTAAAGGAAGCCTCGGGACGCTGCATAGCCTTTTCTAGAACTCTTATAGATTCTATTTGGAGTTTGATCTGATGCAAGTAATCAGATTTAGTGTAAATCGTCTAATGTATTGTTTAGCCAATGTCCACCTACATCTTTGTTCAAGGCTTTCAACACTTTCACTTCTCCAACATGGCCCAGTTACCTTTCGGTCAGGGTCTACTCCGACTCGATGCCACTGAAATACGACCTGGTCCACTAGGAAAACCTCGGTTGGTAATTCCATTTGATATAATCACGCCTGGTGTAGGTCTCTTGACCATTTTGAAAACAGGACTTTGGTCATCCCTCACTCTGCTGCTGTCAGAATGGACATTGTGCCATAATCTAAGAACTTTTGGTCTAATCTTCTTTATGCTCCAATAATTTTTGATATTTGTGGCACACATCTTTAACTGACGTCCATTCAGGGATACATTTGCTCCACAGCCCTCAAAGTCGATCTTGAAAATCTTGTTGACTTTCTGAAAAGTGCGCGTTCGATTCGCTAGAATCTTTACCGTCGATGGCAAAATCCGATGTCAATCCAGGTTCGCTCCGGGGTATTCGTCAATGTTTGCATAGGAAATGATGCTGCTCTTTCGACGTGCCGCACCTTCTGTAGTAATTTTAAGTGGATTTCATGGATAACTGGTAGAAATAGGCTATCTCAATTGATTCACTGTCTCATCCACGTGGTCTACACCCACCTACCTGGACTGAATGCATCTACTAGAGGAAGTGAAGAGCCGCAAGCTATTCTAAATTGCCTCCAGAAGCTCAATGATTGGTGTCGATCAAGTGGCCACGACTCCAAGCGGAAATCGAAAACCCTTTACAATTATTCTCTGACTAATATTAGTTTTAGCGATTTGGTGACCACAATGAGCTGTGATACTGAAAAAGGTCAAACGGTGGATCAATGATGATCTCTCGGATTCTAAAGCGAGGAATGAGGAATGCCTGCACGCGCACCTAAGCGACTGATCAGCTTTGCGTAAACAACAGCTTGTAATATCTTCACTCAGTGCTTTGTACGGAGCCCGTGCTATCTGTATCTACGCTTGAGTATAACAGTGAGTAAACAGTTAATGAGTAAAACGACCCCGTATTTGTTTGACGAAACAGGACTTGACAAGCCTTGACAGCAAAGCAGATAAGCATGATCAAATATAACCAGGTAAGGCTCCGGATCAAAACTAAACACCGTGGTATTACAAACTACATCAGCTGATGAGTAGGAGCCAATGGATTCCTGATGGGTTGTTGGAGCGACTGTACCTTTCATGACACCATATCTGATAGCCCGCTAGCCTCAAATGGCTCAAACGAATGTCATGGTCTACGGCACCGTCAATTTGCATGTGCCCGTACTGCAGCTAGCGCATGTAAGGGGAAGAACTGCCTCACTGTTAGCGAGAGGGCAGTCTCGGCACACAAATAGTACCTTCTCCACGATTTGCCAGTAAGATCCTGCCTTTTCAAAAACAGAGTCCGAGAAAGATAAGTAAGCGTTCCTAGAATAAGGGCCCATTTCGATCACATTTTGACACATTAATAAGAAAATTTGTGAATTTTAAAGTTATATTTAACAGTAAAATGACAAAAGGAGATTAAAAAGGAGGGTCTATAAAAATCTTCGATGTTTAAGAAGGGCCTTCCCCCTCTACAAAACAATCAAATAAGCACAAAAGATCGACTTACCTCGAAAAGGAATTCAGTGTAGTCAGGGTCGTTGACTTCATTTGATTTTCGAAATTCTGCCTTAACTCGATTGAGAAGATACCGTTGGTCGGTATGCTCAAGAGTCCGAATGTACTTTACCAGGGAGCGGAAAAGTTCCCGAGATTCCACACAAGAAGGCATGCCTAAATGGATTATGCAATGGCTCCTGGCTCAACAAAATGCATTACAAGCCACACATTCTACTGATAAGCTTTATTAATCGGAATCGGGATAAAACAGGGGATCGTAATATCGATACACAAAAAGTTGTTCGTTCCCACATCTCCGCTGAATTATGCACACTGATCTAGAGAGGCGACCACCAGATGCATCGTTAATCAGCTTTGACACCAAATCAGGTTCGTTTTGCTGAAGAAGGAGAATATAAAGTACTCCAGACCCGAACAAAACCGGTGTGAGCTGTTGAATAAACCTCTCTATAACCTAATTGGAAGAACCAAGTGTAAATTTCCAACCCTCTCGGCAACGAATCGCTGAAGGACAAGGAAGCATAAAGATAGCAAATAATCCCGTTTAATGAACCATGAGGCCCGCACCTGTCTGCCTCTAAAACCGCCCGCCCATGCAGCTGATATGGTTGACCTTGCATCCAGCAGCTCACCACTTGTTGTAGGTACGTACGGAGGATTAAAAAGCACTATATCGGCCAATCCTTGAGAGGATTTTCGGATAGGCGAAAGTAGATCACAACAAACAGCGTCCAAAGGGTAGCATGACGTATTTGCGCAAAATACCTGTTTTGTTGCAATGCAAGCCTAAAAAAGTAAATAAAAGCAGCCGCCCAACCTGATTCGATACATCAATACATATGAATGAACACGCACTATCAACTATTTTTGACAGGAATGTTGATATTATTCCAGAACCGGAACCAACTTCAACCGACAAAACCGGTCTCAATAGTTTCCTGATAAAATCCGCATCTGCCTCTAACGCATCAAGAAAGAGAAATGAATCCTCGGAGGGGGGATAAACCTCAGCAAAACACGGTTGATTGAGAGCATCTGTATTGGGCGTGAGATACACGCGGTCTAAAGGCAGCATCAACACTCCAACTATGATCACATAATGTTCTGCCATTTTCTCGGCTTATAAGTGCCGAGTAATTTTAATGAGCAAATATTTAGCATTATGGCGGTTTCTTACATTTAAAAAGTATGAGGTTAATAATAGTTTTAGTGAACAATTGTATGTTCGCAGGATGAGAATGGGTGTGCTAAGCGGCCCAATTAGACGTGTGGCATGTGCAATATCTGGTGGCGTTGATAGTGCCGTTTCGGCATACTTGTTAAAGCGCAAAGGTATGCATTTGTTAGCTTTTCTAAATACCATCAAGGATTCGATGTCGTAGGTGTTTTCATGACAAATTGGGACCAAAGAGATGAAACTATCAAATGTTCTGTCGATGAGGACCGAGAAGATGCTCGGTTTGTATGTCGAAAACTCGGGATTGAATTCGTGGAGCTTAATTTTGTGAAGGAATACTGGAACGATGTGTTCATGTAAGCTGGTCTATGTATGAAAGAGGAATCTAGTAGAACCATTGACTCCTATGCTGAGGGGAAAACACCAAATCCAGATATACTTTGCAATCGTTATGTAAAATTTCAGAAGTTAACAGAGTACGCACTTAAGTGCTCTCCGAAGTGCCATCCTTCTATTTATGCGGATGCTCTGGCGACAGGTCACTACGCACAAAATTCGTATGGGAATTTCCTTGAGGATCGAGCCATCCTTTCTTCACCGCCCAAACTCTTGAGGTCGGTTGACCCCGTCAAAGACCAAACATTTTGGCTTTGTAATGTGAGTTTTGGGCGCAATTATCGTGGCAATGATTTGGCTACCCAATCTAAAATTTGATAGTTCTGTGAACTGGGAGTTTAATTTGGAGAGCAAGTCCTTAACAGTTGTCCACTTTTTCTCTAATTTAGGTATCGTGGAAACATTTGCAATATTGCATGTTTCCCGTGGGTAATCTTTTGAAGTCGAGAGTGAAGGCGATCGCTGCGTCTGTTGGTCTTGAGCGGATAGCCAAACGAAAGGAGGTATCTGAGTGTTGTTGCATTGGACCAATTGGCTCAAGGTCATTTACTAGGGCAACTTAATTTCTTATAAATGTGGTGTTTATATCTGTAGTCGGATACTCGGTCTCTTATAGTCTGGAAGAGTATGCTTTTCTTTGTAGAGCATGGGAATATGTTTTATTGGAAAGCGGAACTTCTGTGATTTCATCGATAAGGTAGTTCGCAGTTAGTGTCAAATTTTTCGTAGTATGTAGAACCCCGAAGGGGTTTGATTATAGAACTTGAAACTGGTAATGTTTTCGGTGAGCATTCGGGTAGGTGTATTATCGTTCTCGTAAGCATTCTCTCATGAAGGCGTACACCACTTTACGATGGGTCAGAAAATACCCGGTATAACCTGGGGTAAGGAGCCCTTTTACATTGCAAAACTGGATTCAAGCACTCAGGAGATTTTCATTGTAAGTCGAAAAAAAAATTGATAGTGTCGAACAAGGTGCAAGGTGCTTCCCATCCATCGCTCTATATGCAAGAATGTTGGACTGAACCGCCTTTCTGGATAGCGGAAGAAAGCCCCTCTCTTCCATCTATGGACTATGAGTTTCAATGGCAGAACAAATGGCGTCCAATGCCGTGCTCTATACAGATTACTCATAATTTCAAACCAGGATTATTCATCCGACTTCAACAACCAATGAGATGCATCGCTGCTGGTCAATGTGCAGCTTTCTACAGAGGCAACATCTGTCTGGGTGGAGCCATCGTAAATTCAGCCAAAAGTTTGTTTGAAATGGGAAACATTGAACCATATCACAATTGGCGTCTATCGGATTTCGAAATTCATCATTAGCTTCTATTTTTGCAATGCATGGGGAAAATAATCAGTACACTTTACATTGTTTTTTTTGCTACAGCTTTTATTTCCATGTAGAATTGCACAACTACATTTGCGTTTGTTTTGGGATTCGGACAGATGAAGATGGTGCATATAAAGGTCGACAAATCCTACTTTCCAAGTTATACCCTTTTATTGGATAGAAGAGTCGGTTGGCGGGCGGGAAATCTGCAACGGTTGGCACTGAGAATTTGCTGACGGAAAAGTCCTGTTCGAGACCTGGGATTCTACCTGGTCGATTGAGATAGCAAAAGATAAACAGACCAAATGAAAAAACTGGGGCGCCAGCTATGGCAACGAGGATGCCAGCAACCCAAACATCTTCGCGTTCGCGTGCGATGCCTAAAGTGATCATGAAAATACTTGTAAGAATGAGCAGGGCTCCTGTTATGACCATTGGGTTGTGTATTTTTGTGCGTTCGTAGAAGTCGATGTAGCACATCCTGTTCGAAGTTGCTACCTGTTTACGGTATTAGTAGAAACAGAGGTCAAGGTCGGCCTGCGGACTTTCAGGGAAATCTTCCCCGTTAGAAGACAGCATTATTAAATTTAAATGCATTAATTGTTAAACACGAAGGACTGGAACTCTAGGAGGAGGTTGTGAACTGTCTTATGTAACCGATAAAAGCAATTCGATGCAAGCAAATCCGCAAAGCATGCACTTCTTTTTCAATTGCAACTGGCCCTTTATGATCTTTGCGCATAATCAATTTTAAAATTTGTCAACGTTTTTTCGTACAGTAAAAATTTTTGCCTATATTGGTGTTGTTTCTTCTTACGCTGAGGAGGTTATTAAATGCACTTAAGTGGTAAAGCACCAAACTAGTAAACAGCCATCTATTTCGGAGCAAAGAAACTGGGTATTTGACTCCAACATTTTGACTTTTTTGGCAATCTCGGACTTATATCCTTCTGATTTTAAAATTGCTTGACAAAAGCATGATTCAAGAATAATTATGTAAGTTGGCTTTAAACGCCACTTGTTAAAAAATTCGTCTCATTTTGTGTTCTCCTTTAAATTTTCATTTGGGTATAGTTGGCTTTAACTACGGAGTACGTTGTTTCACTTCTTTGCGCCGTAATACCCTCTTTTGAAGGCGTCGTAGGTGTACGCATCGTGGATGTCGTTCCTTTTGAGAAGGTGTTTTTATCTGCACTATGTACGCCAGATGGTATGTTCTTTTTATTATATGCTCTTATTACCAAGGGTTATGCACAATATTCTACGGGAGGCGGTGGTTTCATTCAAAACTTGATGAAAAAAATTAAGGAGGAGTCCGATAGAGACAAACAGTTGAAGGTTTCTTTGCTTTTTTGTAAGCTACTTCTTTAAGGAAAGTGTTCGCAAGTTTCGTGAGGAGACTGAAAAGCTTGAGAAGTCGAAGGAAATTCAGTCGATGCGAGAATTCTACGTAAATTTATATGCTCTGTTGTATTTTTGATTAAGTAGAAAAAAATCGAGAGTGAAATTCATACAGATGCAATGGAAAAGGTTAAAGATCATCTTGAATCTGCTGCGAAGAGAATCCGGGCTGAAGGAGAGAATTTGAAGAAGCAGGAGTATGTTCGTAAAGGCTTGGAGGGCATTTCAAAAGCTGGGGAACAGCTTGTGGGTGTGTCTCGATCGATTGGGAGAACCGAGTTCGTCAAATCGGCAAGAGAGGTATGAAGGGTTTGGATTGCTTATGTCTGGATAGACTCTGGAAGCATTGGAAAAGGAATTGCAGTCTGACCGTGCTCTTGTTTACCGCGCTCCAGATAAACCCAGAACTAGAGCAGAAATAACGGGCGGTTCGACTGAGCGAATAATTGAGGCTGATAGGTAATGTGCAGCTCATTTTGACATTATTTGAGGCATTTTTTATATATTATTGTTTTTATATGCATGCTAATTGAAAATGTTTAGCGAAACCTCTGGTGTAGTTCTGCACAAGGACTCAAAGTGGGTTGCCGCGTGGGAGAATTTTAAGGACAACAATCAATACGTCCAAAGTGAGTTTATGTACCCTATTAATTTAGGCCTAGGCTAACCTCAATCGTTCCAACTGAGATACTTAAACACTACACTCCCATGTTAATGCGTGTTTTCATGAGTTTTTGACTTATGAGTCTGTTTTATTTCATTGGCTTAAGGGGAAAGTTAATATTGGCGATTACCCCTTATTCTATAGAATTTTTTGACCTGAAGACAAGGTACGAGGAAAGCGATCATTTTCTTGCGCGCTCAATGCGCTTTATTTCGGACAAAATCACTGAGCTGGTTGGTAAGTCAGTTTCGATTTCAAATTGATGCTGGATGATCCAGTTTACATTGTATTGCTGACTTTTACGACTGTTCATGTTAGAAATGCATAACAGTTTCTTGGAAGTTTTTGTTGAAGCATCAATGATTACTCTTAAGCCGTACTGTAAGTTAGTGTAATCCAACCAACTGCGAGGACTGATTATGCAGGTACACCTTTATTCATTTTATCAAATGGCCACATTTCATCGATTTTCCGACACAGTTTTCTCTGTCTTGATCCATTCTCCTCAACTTGAACTTTCACTTCATCTAGCGCTGGTTGGATGTTTGTGTATTTGTTTGGAGACTGTTTGGTTTACGAATCGGGTTCCCTGGAAGCCTTATTGCTCTTCAAAGTCTTTGTAGGCCTGTGAAGGTGCGGCACAGGGTGGTCGAATTTAATAGTAGGACTCTTTCGTTGACCAGGAACCACGCTTGGTTATTCAACCACTTGGAGTCAACGTCTTCGACACACTTCTTTTGCCCTCTTTCGGGGATCACAGCGTTGCAGTATGAGTAAAGGATAACTTTGGGTCTGATTTGCACTGACAGTTGATTTTCATGTACCAACACTCGCTGATTGAACGAATAGGTCATCGGTTTTCCCAATCACACGGAGAGGCGTGAGGAAGCCTTCCTCTGCTTAACTCATATCTTTTTCCCAATTATCGCAGGAGTTTGGAAGAAGAAGAAGAAGAAGGCGGGATAGAAGCGAGGAGGTCAAGAGCCGGATTGTTTGCTTCTCTGGGGCAAAACATGGTATAAAAGAGGAACTCGTGGAAAGTTTGTGGGAGGGGAATTTCAACTAGCAAAAGCGTGCAGAGACTAGAAGATTGTTTTTTTAATGCATAACAAGAATGCGAAGTTTGCAGTGGCTTATTTACATCCTCTTTTTGACACCTGCAATTTACAGGTAGTAGGAGTTCGGAGAACGAATTACAAACGGCTCTTGAGGAGATCACCAAAATTGATCCAAGCTTTACCACGGAAAAGTTTATTCGCTACTGTCGTATCGAAGTCATTCCCAATGTTCTAGAGGCAAGCCTTACACCTTTTGTTGTATTCAATGCTTCTTTATTATGGCCGTTTCCAGAAAGCCAAAGTACCACAAACCATAGTAGAGGTTGAACTTTTTCCACTTCATTATCATCCATTCCCGCACACCTTGGAGTGCCATCAATGGCAGCATCTACCCCCATAATTAGTCATCGTGCATTCCAAATTTTTGACCTCTCATTTCATCGTGCTTTCAGTCCATCATTCATGGCCACTTGGATGTCCTTAAGGACTGGTGCTACGAAGCCGTAAGTTTCAATCTCTTTGCCTCTACCAGCAGTACGGCAGTTGCACTTGCCTTTTCCACAAATAATGTACCGAATCTGTGAGATAGTAATGTTTGAGACCACTTCTTTACTTAGAAGTAGAGATGATTTGAGTACTTTCCTGTGTTCGCCTGTTTTTTTTTTTTTTTTGTTGTTAGTTTATGTGCGCACTAAAATTAACCGATCCGAGTGCGGTTTTTACCACCATTATTAATCACTTTTAGCCCTTCAATGTACTCTCCGCCCCAATTAAACAAACACAGGAGCTTGGCTTCCACATGGATTCGCGTGTCCTTGACGTCCACAATATTGATGTACGTCCTTTTTGTTCACTGTTTGCTCTTTACTTCCATCAATGCTAACGACTTTGCCGTAGAATTGGTTGCTTCGTTGTAATTGTTTTTCTACCACTAAATAGAACTAGCCTCTTATAAGTTTGACCTTTGGAGCTGTACTCAGTGCCTATTTTCCAGGTTTGCATGGGCAAGATGATGGAGCAGGGTCCAGTGCTAATCATCACATTCCAAGCCCAGCAGATCCAGTGCATTCGCGATGCCAACGGCGCCGTGAAGGAGGGTGACCCGGAGAAAGTGCTGCGAGTGACTCACGTATGGGCTCTGTGTCGGGACCAGTCGGAGTTGAATCCCTGGATGGCTTGGCGTGTTCTCGACGTCGCCATGATGCCCGCAGAGCAGTGGGTGTAAATGCAGCGACCACGTAGGTCGATCCGTCCCACTCCCTTCCCCTTTCTTGTACAGTCTCGCCCAGGGGTGGCCAAAAGTGGCTCAAATCTTCCAATTCTTCTAATTCACCAATGAATAGAAGCAAATCGAACCGTATGTCTTCGTCTCTAGCGGTGCAATTTCGTACTCATCTTCAAGGGTTAGTCCTCTCCCGGCGGTAGTAGGTTAGGCCTCCAGTTTAATCGGTTTGAAAACAGGTAATCCACTCAACAAAAGCACCCATCGGAATTGGACCGTGTGAACCTCTACTGCCCCATGGAGTAAAATGAAACCCTGACGGTGAAGATAGCATTACATTCTTTGACTCAGATAGGTAGCTAATATCAAACAAGATCGGTCTGGTATTTTACTCAGCTGTGGATAAGAGACATTTAGAAGATGTAGATATCGAAGGTGAGGAGCGCCATTTTGCGTGAATTTCCATTAGGCGTTGAAAGGCGTCCACAGGGAGATTGAGTTCGGGTACAAGGGGCAGCAAATCATTCACAATTATCCGATCAAGCTGTGCCACTAAATCACTGATGGCTGTTTCGTCAAAGTGTAGTCTGTCCAACGCATCTGTGAGTTGGACGGAAGTGGGGTGGGCTGAGTCCGCCGAGGGTGGAGTTTTGAAGAGACAGGAAAGGCCAGCGAGAGTCAGATACGAATGCATCAGATCTGTGGTTGGTACAAACATTGTATATTGAATGTTCTTTGTGGATAAAGCAGGCAGATTAGATGTAGTGGAGCTTTAGGAAGCGCTAAGACTGCTTACCAACATTGTTTGCATCGGGCGCCTTCATGAAACCACCGACGATAGGATCGTAGCTGGAACAAATGAACTTCAGCAGCGAAATCTTGTCCACGTACCGATGAGCACCTAACATCTAAAATGGAAAGGGAGAAGTAGAAATATGCCGGAAACTAAGAAGTGTCAGGAAGCTGGTGGGAGTCACAAAGATGCCAACAATGTGGTTGTATAATCAAAACTAGAGGGCTCTACTCGGCACGGTCCTATCATTTCCATGCTTTAACCTCTTCACAAGGCGTTCAACAACCTTCGCACAAAATCGTCCTTTCCGTTAACTCGACCAATGGAGTGAAGCCAAAAGTTGGAGGAGTACGATAAAGGCTACAGAAAATTGCATAAACTTTACAAGCACCTAAAGTGTGCCAATCAGTACAGTTACCTATATTGCGAGTCGTGAAATTGGTTGGAAAATACGTACAAATGATTAAAGTGCAAAAAAAACTATTTTTTGCACTCACTCGGAGTGAAGCTCCCACCCAAAAGGTATAACATGTGTCAGCCTCCTTCTGGCATCGTCCATTGAAACCACCGTTTTGCCTGCACATCAGCCAGTTTATGAGCTTCCCACGTTGAGGCGACCCAGGGGGTAGAACTTTGTCCAACCGATTCATTAACTTCAAACTAGCCAAAGCGCAGTACGTCAGTCCAGCGTGAGCTTCCAACTTGGGGAGACTACCGAAGGCTCCCTCATAAGTCTAAGAAAAAACAGGATAATATGTACCAGTGGATGCCCCTTTTGAGATACTAGCATAAATCATAGTAGCGTACAATTGAATTAACTAAGAATTTTTCAAATGTATCCAAATCGAGCTGCTCCAGCATATCCAGAATGTACGCAGAAGCGACGGCGCTGAAGATGAAGCGGGCATCGAATTCAGGACAAAAAAGACTTCCGTTAACTAAATTCCCATTAGCAGATCGGAGTGCTTTGATTCCATCGATAATGGCCTGTCTGTTCACGCGCTCGAGATCGTCGCCGAGAACTAGTAAAGAAACTAGCGCAGAGTAGTTCATAGTTACATGGCATGAATCGTATGGTAGGGGGGGATACTTCGAACTATTGTTTGCGCCAAGGTTTAATGGAGCGCCGATAAAACTCGAACCTTTAAATCCACATCTCTCTGTGTTATATTCTATAACAAAAATGAAACCGATTACTATTTATAGAAAATACGCGACCAAAGCAAATGCAACTCACCGTTGGAAGGGGGTATTTGGTGGGCATAAATAAAGTTGATAAAATGTTGAGCATCAGCCACAGGCGACTCATTTAAGATAGCCAAACCACTGACACTAAAGTGCAGAAGAGTCAATCTAAAAATATCAAATGAATTCGGTAAATCTCCTACCTGTGAACGTCCATAGACTGAACATGGGAGGGCAAAACACCATTTGTTACCGTGAAATATTTCAGCAAGCCACGTTTCAATGAATCCGAACTCTTAGATGCCTAAATATTCAAAAAATGACCCCTCTGTCTCATACCGCACTTTCAAGTGATTTTTATAAAAGAAGTGTACAGTGCAATAAAATTTCATAGAGCAGTAATGCTTTGTATCAATTGGTTCAACCAATCACAATACAAATCCGTAAAAAAAGACGTGGATTACAAACGAATAAAAAACAAAATTTCGAGAGCATACCAGCGGCATCTAGAGGCTTTTCAATCTGGCGGGATTTAATCAACCAACCAGAAACTGGATTCGTTTTATTTTTTGCAATTATTTTCATCCATTAAAATAGATTGGTTGAGATGTTTCATTCAAAGTAAAATGCCATATTTTTTAACTGCACTCTGTTTGTATCGTTAGGAAGCTTAAATATGGGTTTATGTGCTTAGACAAACGCGTGAATGTCAGATTGCTTAGACACAATTCATTTAGAATAAAGTTCATCATTATTGGTACGGCAGAAGAAATAAGTAGCTGAAAGGACCATCGAGTTTAATCGCCTTTATCACGGGCCAATGTTTGAAAACAATCTCCTACCGCTTAGTCCATAAAACCGATTAATTATTTCCTAACAGCATGGCCAAAATACCTATTTTGTTCTTTCTTGCCAATCTGCGTTAGTATTTATCTGATGATGGCCTACAGAAGGGCATGGACTGTGCCGGCATCGCCGCCGGCGAAGGGTACAATGGTACGACCCTAATTGGCGAGTTATTAAAATCGAGCGCCAAACAAACGATTAAACCCTTATGAATGGATGCGCATCTTTAATTCGCTAAAGAGTGAGCTTTTGTGTTGGCCTATATATTATTATTTTGTACCTTTACCTTCCCGCATTGAGACGCCTGGACTGGCTTCACAGTACCCTCTCCTCCCTTCTAAAGTAACTGTTACATCATTCCATCTGGAGATCATTACCCCATTTTCCTGATATTGGCACGTTGCCTTGCATGAGTGACATTATTTGCAATTTCTGCTTTATTGGCCTGAGCCTTTTTGCTGAAAAAGCTATTTTAAGTCAAAACCAGCATCAAGCGTTGCACTTGAATGGCACTAAAACAAATATCGTGCCAGTTTATAAGCCAAGTCCACTATCTGTCGTGCTTTAACAGGCACAAAATACCTCGGACACTTTGCCTTACCAAAAAATTCTCAAAGTAAATACATACTGCGTTAAAGTACGTTTTGCCTGGTCCAATCAAATGACAGCCAACGAATGGCGGTGGGAGACATGGAATGCCCTCCGTGCGTGTACACCAGACTGCTTTTTTCGCTTCTAAAATGCTTTCCGACCCATCTATAATGCAATTTTGGCCATCGCTCAGTCAAAATGGCTGCCTACCCTGCGTGTGTGTTCATTTGGCGCAAGACTCATTTCAGCGTAATACTAACTGAGAGCCTCGTGTGCTACCACCTCGTTGTTCTTCCTTGTCGCAATGAAAATGTAGGTGGATGCACGATGTCCATTGCATTCTTACAGCCTGTTCAATTTTCCAACCATCAATCATCCACATTTCACCTCAGGTCTTCTCTCCGCAAGAACAAAGCCGACAGATTGATCCAATTCAGCCCGCCAATAAGAGGTGTAGATTTGAAAAGAGTATTTCACATCACATACTGGCGTTATAGGTGTGGTTCAATTGAAGAAATAGACAACCAGTATAAGGCATTCAAAAGATTTAGTGAGAGGATAGCATCAGAGCACCAGAGCCCGGCGACAACGATGCGGGAGGAGGAATAAAGCAAACGCGATATAGGGGCTGAAGGGAGGATGGGATGCAGGAAGGAGGTCGCAGTAATGAGATGGGAGTATTTGTGATGGTGGTGGTAGTTGTCGTTTAATAGTAGCGGATCCAAGCTTGGCAAAAATCGAAGCAAAATCGGTACAGGAGACGTGGTTTCGCTCAAACCGAGTAAATCAGGGAGATGAGTGGACATTAAGCAAAAGGGTGGAGGAACAACACGTTTAGAAAAAAAGGCTACTTTTATCATCCCCGTATAAGTAGATAAATATATACATATACATATAGCTATATATATGTATATAAGATAGGGGGATAGGTATAGCGAAAGAAAGGAGGGAAGGAGGGGGAAAGAGGGAGAGGTCTGCTACGCATAAAGTAGAAATTGCATGTGATCGTCTCGTAGAAAAGGATCGATGAATAAACAAAGGGAGACACGCGCGACAATGTAAATTAATAACTAAAATATGATCACCTATTGTCGATCCGACAACACAAAGATGCATGAATTAAGAAAGTGGTGGGCGTGGGGTCATGAGTATACACGCGTATCGTCAGATAGAATTCGAGGTGAAGGACACTCTCGCTGGACTTTCATCATTGCTCACAAGTAGAGTAAGGTGAGGTTAAGGCAGCTGCTACGGGGTGAGAGCGATTGGAGGAGAAGCAAGATATGTAGGTATGAGTGAGTGGGTGCTCGAGTGTTTATATATGAATGAGTGGAGATTTATGTCTATGGTAATCTATATCTCCTCCAAGATTTATTTATCACTGTAGTCCTCATTTTCGATGCAGTTAATGCATCACGGCCTGTTCCGTTCGCCTGCTGGAGCGGGAATGACTGTCCTCACCCTCGCCAACCTCGCCTCTTTCGTGGTTGTATGCTGAGGACCTCACACCACCGCTGCTAGCATCAGCATCAGCATAGTCCGTGGATTGACTCTGTCTCTGCTTGAAGGCAATCGCTGTGAGGCTCTTGCGCTGCTCACTATCGTACCGCGCGTCTAGACCCATGCGAAAGGCGTTGACAACTTTGAGCTGATGGATTATGGGGAGACAGAGAGGTAGAGGAGGAGGAGGAGAAAAAAAAAACAAATTAATCCAACGATGAAAAAGAGGTGATGGGGAGAGGGAGGGAAATGGGGGAGGATAAAGGTGGGTCAACTTTGGGGAACATCAAAAAAAAACAAACACTGAAAGCAAAATAAAGCCACATCTACAAAGGACAACACGAATAAGTGATGTAGGAGGTGCTCTGATGTTTACCAACATTAAAAGCCCTTGTGTACCGTAGTATGCGTGCTCACTGGAGGCAACTCAATTCACACTACTACACCAAAGTGCTCTATGGCTAAAGTTCTAGCCAAACTTAGGAGTTATATCGAAGGGGTTAGTAACCAAGTGATTAAATCTTGCCTAATTCCACATAGCCTAAACAAAACTGGCATGCAGTTCATGCACAAATAAATGTGAAAGCATCACTACCAGCTTGGACAACTTGACGCTATAACACAAAATCTAGACAACGTAGAGTGCTGTGACAGCATTAGTGATGAGGATCGGGGTCCGAATCCTCCTGGTCGCGGTAATTTAGATAATAAACTTACTTCGGCCATAATTTGTGTCTGTAAAATGGTGATAAATGGTGCAGATACAAAAGAAGTGTATATATTCTCTTCATTTACATGATTAAAAGGCGAAATGCATGACAAAGATGAAAGGCGAAAAACAACACGTAACCTTAATAACGGGACGCTTCCCTAGCCAATCGGAGTTGAGCACGTTAATTGATTTGCTTGTCGATTTATAATTGCTCTAGACATGGGGTTACCACGACTCCTTAAACTGTCTCCCCCTTAACACCACAATTACCGGAGGTGGGACACAGTTGAATGCTTCAGAGGCAATTTTGTGCACTTCATAATCACTTCCCTCATTGTATAGGTGGGCGGGAGATGTTATTCCCTTGGCTCTATCAAAGTCTCTGCCTATGTTTATCAATTGTAAAGAACTAAATTGAGCACAATGGCAAAAAAACAACTAACTTTAAAATTTTGATGAGTAACGACAAATAATAGAAAGATAATAACAGAAATTCCAAGTTTGCAACGTAGAAGAGTTGTACTAACTTTAGTCCAGTATTCCTTGTAGAATGAAAGTAAAAGAGACCTGTTGTTAGATTTATGTGCTCATTTCTTTTACCTCCCCTTGGCTGCTGCGCACGTTAAAGGGGCGGGGGTGGGGCGAACGGGGAGGCGGGGGGGAACGGAGGGGAAGCAGTGAGATTAAGCTTGCGATAGTTGAAGCGGTAAAACAATGGACTTTTAGGAAATAAGCTGCATAGAAGCATTCAGTAAATAATATTTCAGTTGAATGTCGGACTCGAGGAGCAGAATAGGCGATGTAGTGCGGAAAGTGACTGACTAAGCTGCAAGTAGAATCCACTTTTAAAATCCTTGTTTCCGAGTTAATTTGCTTCTGGAAGCCTATTATCGCTTCTCAGCTGTAATCAAGATCGTCCCAGTGGCTGAGACAAAAAGATAGCTCTATCCTCCTTGTCACGATTTGAGAACCGAAATAGGGGATGGCTACTCCTCTTGAATGATAAAGGTCAATCAACTAAAGCTACAAACTAGTGGTTCCAACGGGAACAAACAAAAAAAGCTAGAGAGTCACGTGCATACCATTCCGCATCCCATCGGGGGAGGAACTAGCACACAAATAATGAAGACGATATCAACTGCAAAGCCGAAAGAGATTTGACAAATCTCGGGAGAGAGTACACCACGAGGAAAGTAGTGGAGATGAGGGAGTAAGAGAATTTCTTGATAACGGACTTTATGGGCAAGCAAACAGAGTAAGGTACTAAAGCAAGCAATTAGGGGCAAGGGAGGGTAAGGCATGAGGCAACGAGACCGAACGGAATGGAGCAGGGTGAGACTAGGCGAGTACCCCTCTAGACAGGTAGTCGTGACTAGCGAGCAACTGGTCGCACCGGCTAGGAGAGTCATATGGGGTAGAGGTGAAAGTCGATGGCGGATGAGGCAGAACGGACGAAGAGGGAGAGGAAAGGGGACAAGAGGGTGAGGGTGCACATAGACAATATACTTACAGTTTGCATCTACGCGCAAGCGAGTATAGATGGGGTTGGGAAGTAAAAAAAACAAGGTAAATATTCATTTAGGACATCGGTGAAAGTGTATGCACACACACACGCACAATGCAAATAGTTGGATGGAAAACAGTCCTTGATATAGATCGACTCAAACCGGTAATGATTAGACATGAAATCACATGAACACTTCAGTAAAGTAGCAAAAAAAGAGAAAACAAAAACTGACCCGTGCTTGCTGAAATGCATACAAAGCACTTAGAGAAGGGGTGAGAGTGGTCAAATGCATCAACAGACACTCGTGAAGGAAAAAAAGCTTAATGGATAGATTCTTTTTAACAAGTAAGAGATTTTTAAAATCCTGCGTTTCGGACGTGGTAGCATACTACTTAAGTAGGCAGACATTGAATTTTATATAGTCCAATGGGAAACCGTCCAAATGCTTGGTGGAGGCCGCGTTGGGGGCGGGATACGAGTGGGAGATCGAAAAAGGAAATACCTTCCTGGCGAAATCAGGCATGTTTAAACGGACTTTTCCGCTTGCGTGACTAATCCCTTGGGCTAAGTGCTTCTACGGCGGCACAGCTTAGGCAGCAGATGTCAAAAGGCTTTTTTGACAGAAAATCTCATTCCCCTAGTGATCTAACAGGGCGTAAGTGCCTGAACCTGTGTTCCACTTAAAAAAGGGAAATAAGAAAAATGAAATAATTAAAAAGCTATTTGAAAAGGAGATGATGGTAAGCCGTAGACGTGGAGGTGGTGAATTGAATTACCTGAGTTTGAAGACGGTTAAGACCACGAAGCCACAGAATTTGACCTTTGACCGCGCTTTCTTCCTCCTCCGATGGAGTCCCCGAGGGTTCGGCCTCAATATCCTCTTCTTCCTCTCCTAGCTCCTCCTCCGCCGCCTGTTCTGCCAACTTGCGTCGTTTGCATTCAGGGATAATAGAGTCGGGTACTGAGATCACTAGCTGTAGTAATGATAAAAAAGAATGAAGACCGCTGTCTTTTTTCCTTTTTTTGATAGCGAGGAAATAACTATGGTGAATACTACTGATTAAAAAAAGTAGGTAGGATAGCGTATGAGGTAATACAGGAGGTAATTTGATGGTCTGCAAATAAACCAAGCCTCAATTATGATTTATCTTATCCTAAAATCTAATGCAAGCGCGGGAACGGAGTAGAGAGGTGGGAGAGGAGGGAGAAGAGGGAAGGGAGGTGGAACTATTACCCTTATCTCAGCCATTTAATCATATTGACTCTTGACCCTGAAATAGGGTACTACTACTAAACATTGTCCAATGCTCTGGTAAAAAAAAGCTACCTTATGGGATTACCAACAAGCTTATACCCTCCGCCCAAAAAAGGAGACTGGAGGCAAAAAACTCAATGATATCTGAGTAGTGAAAACGGCACTTTCTATAATATCTAACCTGGCCCCAGACAAGTTCGCCAACACCAAAGAAGAGGCACCACATCCATTGATTCAAGTCAAGACCGTGTGTGGAGAAGGCGTAGCCACCAAATTCAACAATAATTATCTGCAACACCATGGTGGTAATCCAGATGAGAAGGAAGATCCAATTGCGAAAGACCCCACTGAAGACGTTGCGCTGCCCATGAATTTTGCGAGCGTTGAGTTCATTGAAGAGAGTCATCAATACAAAGGAATTGAAGATGGCTGTAAAGTGTTGAGTCGGTTTAGAAATTCCATTGGCAACAAGCTCGCGTGCACTGTCACACTCCAATATGTACTCGCCTAGGCGTGGAAAGAGAAAAAGATGAGGAGATTTCTAAAAGCAAGAAGATACGCACAATCAACCGTGAATGCCTTGAGCTTATAGTAACTCCCTCTGACAGCTGTTAAGGCGCCTGTCATAGGCTTAACTAAGTTTGGTCACCTCACGACGAGGATATGAGGCAGTTAGCTTAAGGCGATTAGCTTTCTTGGCACAACTTGACACTCTTCGTCCTTCGGGCCATTGTAAGCACAGATTTTTATGATCACCTTCAACCTGGAGTGACAACACCCAATGACGATCAGTTTGTCTGTCTCTTATGAGCGGACAAACTGACGTCACCTCATAGTGACAGGGGATTGATGAATGGTTACAACTACTTCAGTGATTAATTAACTTCCTGTCAGAAACAGAGGAAATGATACTGCATGGAGCACATTCAATCGCCAAATAGAGTTAGTACCCTTGCTTCCCTCCTCCTCCTCCTCCCCCCTTCTCCAATTGTGGCAGGGAAAAAAATGACTGGTTAACTGCAGCAACCCTCAGTCACTGGGATAGGCGAAGGAGGAGGATGATGGGGAAGTTACTCAATCTGCGGGGGATATTTAACAACCAAATTTGTTCTTTATTTAATTAGATTTAACTGTCTTTTAATTGGGGTTTATTATGTTGGACGGTACATTCAAACAACTGACTTCATGTGTGTAATCTTGAAGATGGCCCACTCACACAAGGATCAGGAATCACCTTTTTGCCCTTGCCTTTCTAACTGCCGGGTTTCCAACACTCCAACAGCTTGAAACAATCTGATAAGCTGGGCTAGAAGTAGGGGAAAGCAGATGGAAGGAGGGGGAAAGGGAAATCAAAACTGAAAAAAAGTGATGCATTGGTCTTGTCAATGCCAAAAGCCTCATCAATGGTTATTCAGCATTATAAGGCAAAAAATCGACACTTTGCTAGTTAGCTGACCTGATATAGGGTTGAAGGGAGTGGATGACGTAGCCTTCTCGTTTAAATTACAAGAAAAGCCGCATTGGTGTATTACAAGTGGAAACTCACCAGCAAAGAGGAGGCCCATAATGACAGCCAGTTGATATATGGCATGGAGGAGGATGCTTTTGAGCATACCTCGGCTGACAAGCGGGGAAGTTCGACCGTAGGGCTCTCGTTCCAACAATTCTGGCGTTGGTAATTCTGTCGCCAGAGCCAGGGATGCCAATGTATCCATGATCAAGTTGACCCACAACATTTGTACGGCCTTTAGTGGACTGTCCTTAACGGGTAGGAGAAGAAACTTTAGTTAACTCCCCCTCTAGTCGTCTTTCAGTCCACCCACAGCCTTCTGATAAGGGCTATCTCTACACTCCTGTGGCATAACATGGTTGACAAGTTGACAAGAGACAGCTTACAATAGAATACTTGATATCCTTCCGTGCTGGAAGAAATACAAACATTGACACCACCAGATTTGTGGATAATAGAACACCATTAAGAGTAGTTTAGAGTGTAGTAGCAATCATCAAGACAACTTACAGAGACAAAGGCCGCACCAATGAATGCAACAGCGATGGCAACCACGTTGACAGTGAGTTGGAATTGCAAGAACTTTGCAATAGAGTCATAGACATTACGACCCCACATGACAGCCTTCACAATGCTGGTGAAATTGTCATCAGTTAGGATAATATCGGAGGCCTCTTTGGCTACATCAGTACCGGCAATACCCATAGCAAAGCCGACATCAGCACGCTTGAGAGCCGGTGCGTCGTTTGTACCATCACCTGTGACAGCGACCACTTGACGTTGAGGTCCCTTGCGACTCTTGATGATACCACTCACCAAAACATATTTATCCTGGGCAAAGAGAGAAGTTCTTGCTTTCAGATTACCTTATATTAGTAAAATCCTCCTTATCTGTCTGTCTGTCTATCTGCCACAGTAGCTGTCGTCAAATCACTCTATATCTATACCTGTCAATTGATTTGTTAGTTGAGATAATACTACCACAAACTTGATTGGCCTTAAATGCAACGATGCCATCACCCAAATGTCAAGTTACTGGTAACGCGGCGAGAGTAATGAGCTTACCTGAGGACTTGACCGTGCCAAAACAGCAAGATTCATCCAAACCTTATCGAAGAGCTCCTGTTTCACTTGTCCAGTAACCTTATCACGTATGCGCCGATTGAACTCCTGACCCTCAAGAACAAGGAAATTTTCACCTGGACGAAGAATACCACACTTTGTGGCAATTGAACGCGCAGTATTCACGTTGTCACCTGTCACCATGCGTACTGTAATACCAGCATTCTGACACTGACGAATGGCTGGTGGTACTTCTGGACGCACCGGATCCTCGATGCCCACAATACCGATACATGTCAGGTTATTTATGATAGTATCCTCATCGTCCCAATTTGGCTCACCTTCAGCTAAAACAGAAAGAGGGATAGGAATTCATTCTTCTTTCAATTTACAATTGGACAGTCAAGGCGAAGAAAAGCGATCCGTCAAATGGTTCTATCAGGCTGCCGTCCCACAGAAATGGAGATAGCTACAAAATCCAGTAGATCTACCTTCCAACAGGGATTGAGTTCTTCCTCATGGTCAGATCTCCGTATAATTTGAAGTTTGAAAGCAACCGTACTTGAATACCAAATAACATGACAATTTCAGTTACGAAAATGACAAACTGCCAGTGGGCATCCAAGAGCTTGATAGGGAGAGGCAAGATAAAACAGCATCAAGACTGCGATGCAAGAAAGCACAAGGATGCAAAACAAGAACGAGGAGGAGGAACTCTCGTAGTCGGCTAAAGTGGAGAGAATAAGAGTTTCTTTATAATTCCGTAGCAAATGGACACTACAAAACAGATTAGCCCCCCAACTACAGATGGTTGTACGGTCCTATTTCACCCCTACTGCGTCGTCAACATTGGTGAGTTCATAGAAATGAGCCGTATAAACAACAACTTCCGCAGATTTGTTGGATGAGTAATGAAAAACAAAACTACTTCCTATTCCTTATCCACTCACGCCTTGACTAATGCCGTGTTAAGCACAATGACCTAGGAAATTGTCAAATCAAAGGGAAGGAAGCCGAACTTTATTCAACCAGCTGACATGCATCACACCTATCCCTTGCTTTAACAAGCTCCATACTCAGCTACATAGAAAGAAGTAATCTGGGTTAAGGTAGACAATTTTCACATCCAAATAATCCAAAATTACCTCCACTGCATACGCTGTGAAAAAGTCAATTGCCTGCGATTCAGCCACAAATATGCCTTTTTAGCTTGGTTGTATTTCAAGCCAAGAAATTGGCTAATGTGGTGAAAGAGAACGACTGATGGAGTTGGTGAAAAACCCTTCAACAGATTCGCCTCGTCGACAATGTGTGGTGCGTCACCCATTCCCACGCTTGGCGGTGTGAAATTTCGTGATTGATGGGGGAAAAGAGTAGAGAAAACTATTTCCTCCCAGGATTTTATGGATGTGTGGCTAAATCTCAACCATGCAATAATATCAGCAAAAGGACTTTCTCCTATTTTCTCAACAAATAGCTTGAGACAGCAATTGGTGAAGGTACAAACATACATGCACTGAAGCGTCTATAAGCAAGGCCAATAGTTCGAAGGCCGTCTCCAGCCATGGCTTCGATGACCTCTTGTGTTAGACGCTCCTGATCGGCTGGAGGGAAGGAGACAGGCTCACCAGAGGCATCTAAGATCCACTTGCACCTATCATAAAGACGCATCATACTCGATACCTTTAAGTAAGAAGCCTAACTGTCACATTGGCTCCATTTGATAACTTACTTGCGAACTACAATCTCAGAGGCGCCTTTTGTAAACATGAGGAAGTCACCATTCTCCTCTTTAATAACAGTACTCATGGACTTTCTGACCGAGTTAAAAGTGTACACCTTGTAGAGCTGCTCCTCGGGCCATTCAGATCGCATAGCTTCATAATTTCCACCTATGGCATTTACAAAGCCAAGTAGAGCACAGTCTGTCTTGTTGCCCACCTGCTGAGGCAAAGCTCCCTGATTTGGTGGAGGCTAAAATGGGAAAAGTAGACTCATCTCTCAATAAAGCCAGCAACACCCTAGCGACGGAGCTCAATAATATCCAATTATGGCTTTTCAGAAAAGGGGAAATGCTAACAAAGTATGAGGAGGGATAGAAATCAACCCAGACAGTCTGTTTTGACGATGAATTCAACTTCTAGAGGGGATCAGCAAATTGAAGGGAGGCACGCAACTGCGGGACCTACCGCGTGTATTAAATAGGACTTCCCACTATTATTTAGTGCGTTATGACTGTCCACACCGCCAGGAGAAATGGACTTATTAGTGGATGGTTCATTTCTTTTTTTCCCATTTTTTCGCCTCACTGATTTACCCAGACCACTGTACAATTCACCCAGTTTAGTTAATTGTGCCAAAGAGACCATTAAGCAGGCATTTCACCATGAGAGAAACAGGAGACACGATGCAAGGACCTGATGAAAAATACAGCTCTATTTCTCGCGCCTTGTGCAATAGCCGGAGCCAATAGAATACGCGCGAGCAAAGTGCTTACAAGCAGTTGCATCGAGCCAAGAAAGGTGAAGGAGGTAAGTGGAGTAGGTTTGCTTCATTTAATTAATGCGATCAGTAACAATGAATTTATTTAAAAGGCTAGAACTAACCTTACCTTCTTGAACAATCCAGTTATTAAAATTCAATGAGGAAACGAAGCAAATGATTCGAAAAACTCAACTCATCTTTTTTTCCTTTCTTGAGTAATCACGAACCAATTAACTGACGAGAATATCTACAGACTTACAAGGAGTTTGGAGGTATACCCACTATTAATAGGTATACTCTGTTTGAGTAATTGAAGGACAGGAGGTGGAAATTCTTCTCCATTGGGTATAGTCTTGTAGTGATGTTGACCCATATAGCACTGCACTGCTGTCATACGATTCGTGGTCAGTGTTCCCGTCTTGTCCGAACAGATGGCTGTTGCATTGCCCATCGTCTCACAGGCGTCCAGATGGCGAACCAGATTGTTGTCCTATAAATGGCCGAAGGCAGGAGGAAAGACAATTACACAACTGATTGAAATTGAGAACTATGGCTCACAACGAACCTCACCCCACCTCATCTCTGGTTTGAAGGGATTGAAGGTGAAAATTCACATCCGACTATTTCTTACTTTCTATTGAAAAAACATGTATGTGTATTATCTCCATAAACGGGAAAAAAGGGTTTACAACGAGCAGTGAAGACTTCTTCTAAGAGGGGGCAGAGAATCCCATACACCGAAGGCTTGATCTTTCGCATGATAGTTTGATGAAGAGAAGGAGTAGTCTCTTGTTGGGCGACAGGGAGGAAAAAATCAAAAAGTGAAAGATGTGATTTTTTAAGCCCTCCCTCCATCTCATCCCACCTGTTACCCTTATAGTGCAGTAAAAGGCCTCATCCAGGGTGAGAGCAATTGTAACAAAGCATGTTTAAGTCGCTCCACTCTATGATAAAGCAACATTTGGTAGGAAGGGTATCTTGAATCGGTGATAGTAGAGGACTGGAGGTAATTAATTTGCATGCAAAATGCAGTGCTCAGGAAAACACCTCCTTCATCATAGAGGTTGTAGAATAGGAGAATTACTAAATAAAAAAGGAAAGGAGAGGATTTAACTGCATTTTTTGTTCCAACAGCATTTTATCGAAAACGTTCCATACAGAAGACTTTTTTGGTGATGCAAAACGTGCCTACCAAATGCATAGATTTGCATACAGTTACTTCGAAAGAGAGAAAAGACAGTGAAAATACAAACACACTGAGCATATTGAAATAGGTTGAGTGCCCGAGAGGGAAGAAGAGAAAAAAAGGATTTGTAGGTACTTTTCGCACCAAAGGGGAGGCAGGTGAAAATGGGTTAAAGGAGTGGTCTACATCAGGCAAAACGGAAATACACAGAGGAGTGAAGCGCAGAGTGGCTTAGAGGGAAAGAGGAGAGGGAAAGTGAGAACCCAAAAGAATCTATTTAAATGTCAATAGGTACTAAGGTAAAAGTGAACTTACGTCCATCATCTTTCGAACGGAGTAGGCAAGAGAGAGTGTAACAGCCAAAGGCAAACCCTCGGGTACAGCAACGACCAAGACGGTGACACCGGTGATTATGAAGCCCACCAAACGTTTCAAATGCTTGCCCGTGTTCCATGGTTCCTTTTCGTACACGAATGTCACGATTGTAAATTTGAGCACCAAAATTATGACGGTAAGCACGGCAACAGCAGTACCTAGAGAAGAAGGCACCACCAATCGAAATCTTTGATCTCGGAGACAGCCAAACTTATTGCTTCAAACTACTTCCTTTTTCGATGAGTTGTTCTTTTTTTCATACTCTCCTGGTCGAGTTGAGGGGAGAGATGGATTGATTAGAGGAAAAGATTTATGACTACAGGGCGACGGAGCACACGATGTAAGTTGAATTTATTGCTCTGGAAAAGCACGTTCTCACCTTCCAGTTGTTGTGAACATTCACAGGGGATGTTGACCTCCAAATCTCCCAGCCAATAATTTTGTTGAAGCAAATTATATAGGCGTGTTAAACCAGCGGTAACCGGGACTCTTTCCTCAGCGTGCCTTAACTATACGCCTCTCGCTCTCTAATTACCTTCCCATTACTACCTTCCTAGGGGGTAATGCACATCCAAGGAAGGTAGCGCCGAAGGAGAATGCTGCCTACATGTTCATTGATGATTCATTCAGTTCTGTATGTACACATCCACAGGGAGGGACAGGCTGACATTAAATAGCTCGGGGGATTGCGATCAGACTTGGTTCGTTAGTAGGGAAGTATGTGCGCACGTCAAATGAAAGGGGAAGGGAGATGGGGAACTACAGATGGGTGCCTACCAAAGCCACTGATGATGTACAACCAAATGCAGGTAGTTATGACAGTGATGCGTCTACTACTTAACTCCATTTAAGCAAAATCCAGTTTCTTACCCACATAGCCAATTTGAATGGCAAGTTTAGTGAGCTTAGTTTGAAGAACTGATTTCTCTTTTCTTGGCTTTGACTTCTTTTTCTTCTTCTCCTCCGGTGCTTGAGCATCAGCTGTCTTCAGAGCTACAGTCTCAGGCGCCTTCTCCAAATCCTTCTTCTTGTCGGACTTCTTGGAGTCGCGTGTAGAATCACCTGAAAAGTTAGCGTGAAAAAAAATGGCAGAGTAAGATAAAAAGGAAGAAGGAGAAAGAGAGGTGACAAAAAAACTCCAAAACCAATCTGATTTCAGTGGTGTACCACAGTAAACACGCAACAAAATTCCACGCTTCTGGCAAAGATTTAAATGAGTTAGAAAAAAGGTAAAGATTAAACACAATGGATTAAAAAGAAAACAAATTAAATTTATAATTAGTAACACAAAATAAACACTACTTGACGTATTTTCAGGGGTCAGTGTCACTGTTTCACTTTGAGAATAAGATTCTGTTGTAGAGTTTAACAACAGCAACAACAATCATTTCTCAGGAGGAGAAAAATTGGTAGCAAAATATAATTATCGTCACACAAAAAGAAGGAGGAAGACATCAACAAAAAGAAGCAAAAGAAGTATTAGTTACAGAGATAGGTTTTCTGCTTCTTGTAGATAGAAAACGTACTGTCCTCATGAAGATTG
Organism: Taenia multiceps; assembly: GCA_001923025.3. Classification (NCBI taxonomy): domain Eukaryota; kingdom Metazoa; phylum Platyhelminthes; class Cestoda; order Cyclophyllidea; family Taeniidae; genus Taenia; species Taenia multiceps. The sequence goes on from CM010311.1 coordinate 16,452,716, forward strand.
AACCAGGCAGAGAAAGAGCAATCATTTTCCCTTTCAAACTATTTTCTGATGCAAATAATAACTTTATCGTTACCTAGGCAACGAGTGAGATACACCACCGAGTTGGGAGCAAGACGGAAGCTAGTTTTGGCGATAACTCAAGGCGATAATAATGACGCCATAGTGTGATCCTTATCTCTCTCTCCCTCCCTGCTTCTCTTTTAGCAATGCACATTCCCCATAAATTGCATCATGCAGTGTGTTAAAACAGTAGTTTGAACCTCATCCTTGCTCACAAAAAGTTGGCCGATTTATCTCGCAAAGAGGCCTCCATGTAACGCTTCACGCATTAACCTTTCATAGAGAAGGGACTTCGAAGCCTCTACCCCCACCACTCCATCCTCACTATCGCGATCCCCGCGTGAAAAACACAGAAAAGGGCACAATGTGGCGGTACCTTTTTTGTCTTTGCCCTTCTTCTTTTCACTCTCATCATCGGCAGCGCCAAGGAGGGCAAAAATGATGCCAGCTTGTGAATTCACACCGACCGCTGTTATGACTATTCGACCTGATCCTTCCACTACGTTGGTTCCTGGAGGGAACAAGAGAAAAGAAGAAAGGGATGAAGGAATTGATTAACTTGATTATTATGAACAAATGAAAGTAAGAACTGTTTTTTATAGAATGTAGGTGTGATCACTTTCAAGACAAAAACGATTAAGCAACGCGCAACACAGATGAAATGCTTTATGGTTAAAAAAAGTACAAACAAATACACAGTGATGAATCATAACACATGATCAGTAGATCTTGGTCGTAAAGAGACCTTTTTCACCGATCCTTCTGTGCCTGCCTGATGCATAAAGTTGGTTTTAAGTCAGTTTGGAAAAAGAAAGAGGAAGTTATGCAGGAGGTATTTATTCTCCCCTACCTCGTCTGTATCGGGTTCAACGTCTACAGATGAGCATCCAAAAATTCAAAACGTCAGTAAACAATCGCTCTCCAGGTTCAACTGAATATTTGTTTACTTTTACCGCAGAATTTAGGGGTGACTGGACAAAGTAGAGGTTTGTTTATCAATCACATACATCAGGGAAGGTGAGCACGTATTCTCTTTGGCCTAGTCATTTGTGCAGTTACGGCTGTTCATATACATGCAAGTAACTTTCCTTGTGAGACAGAGAGAAGTTTTGGGGCACGGCAGCGATACCCAAAAAGTTATGGCGTTCTACTAGTTACATTTATGGGAAGTAAAGCCAACCTGCACCCACAGTAATAGCCACTAGTCAAACAGGCAAAAGTAATTTCAGGAATTCCCTCGACAGGATCATAAATCTTTTCTTTACCTAAGGGATGTGCTTTATCCCTCTCCTGGACACCCGCTACTAGGGTCGGTAAGGAGAGGAAATAACAGCCTTTCGGACCACATACATCGCCTTGAGGGAGGTAATTTCAAAGTTGACTGATCTACTGAGGTGGGTATGACAGAATTGTTCCATCAAGCAAGTGAAATGGCTACGCGATACTGATACTCACATTAAGAAAGAGAAAGAGAGAAGGTAATTGCACGCCAGTACAAGTACAGTGACGTGCAGAGACCCGTTGAAACCCAATGCGCATGAATGAGAACATGCCTAAACCTGGTACCACGAAAAATGAGAACTTTTCCAAACGTACTATGCAGCAAGAACTTTGGAGGAAAAAAGATAAAAAAAGAAAGAAACATCTCAGGACAGTTTTGTGTAAATAGTACTAGGAGACGTTCACAATGCAGGGGCATAAAAATATCCCACTCCAATTACTCACCCTCTCCTAACCAATCATAATTGGGTGTGCACCGATTGTTAGATGAATGGAATAGTGAATAATTACAAAAGAAAACAATGTATTTTTCCCCTACCATACGCGCAACCCATGAAAGAAAAAAGATGGAAAAATACCCAAATCCGGGCCAATCTCGCAGTATGATTTACGATAAGGCTGTGCGTTAAATACCAAAGTGAACTAAAAATACCCAATCAATGTTAATAGAGGCCATAAAAAGGGACAAACTTACCCGAGAAGAGGCAGACATCCTTATTTTCACCCTTCCGAACTTGATCCGATTCACCTGTCAGTGCGCTTTCATCAATCTTTAAATCATTGCACTGAATGAGGACGCCATCAGCTGGCAGGAGGTCTCCTGAGGCGGGCACGAAAGAGAAAAAGAAACATAAAAAGTAAAAAAAAGGAACACAAATGAGAAAGGATTAGTTGAGCTAAACAACTTCACTTGTCAAGTGCCAAATGGCAAAAACAGTATGGTGGATAATTGAATCAGGCATTCTCACGTAGATGAGAGATGGTAGAGCTCCGACTACCGTCTCCTTGACGTAAATTAAGCACACCAAAGACCGTGTTTACTTGTTCCATGTGAAATAGCCACAAATGTGTAAAATTCGCCCCGTTTGGAGGAAGAAAGAAGTGCATAATGATGGCTGATGAATAATAAATTGTGGGGAAGGGAGGCAGCCAGAAAATTTACTTTCTCACCAAAAACGCTTAACAGGGAGGACTCAAGGAAGGCTAGGTGATTCATCAACGGTGAGAAGGCCTAAGTCGGATTGGAAAAGAGTAATTATTTTTCCCTTTCTTGTTGTGTCTTTGAATGGTAATACCTACGCCTACTACTACAACAACTACCTCTACCACAAGCACAATAAACCAAAGAGCTAATTCTGACAGGGCAGAAAGTTAGCACCACGTAAAGACACTTTTTTAACTTCTAAGGTAGAAATTTGTTTTCACAGTGGGGAATAGGCGTAGACAAGCAAAATCGTTTGTCAAAACTGGCCGAGAGACAAACACTATGAGGCGTTTTTAGGTGTCGGAGAGATACAAAGGCGAACCAGGCAGGCAGGTAGCCAGATAAGCGAGGGGAAAGGCGATGGAGGGAAAGATGGGTGCGAAGGGAGCAGTGGTGGTGGTGGTAGTGGTGAAGGGGCTGACACTTAAGAAATCGCTGATTCAGCCCTCCACTACCAGCCTCAAGGTCTACCAAATTTTTGATAGAATTCTTCTCCATTCATATAACTCACCGTATTTAATTTGACATACATCACCAACAAGTATGTCAGAGATGGGAAGTTGAACCAATTGGCCTTGTCGAATGACAGCAAATTTGTGATCCGATTCAATTTTGTTCTGCAGACCTCGAAATTGTCGCTCCTTGGACCAATCATTGAAAGCCACCACAAGAACGACAACTATCACGGCAACGAGAATAGCAACTCCTTCTATCCATCCAGCCTCGCCCTCTGTCTCATCCTGACTGGCGGCATCAACGTCTTTTCAGTAGTAATGAGAGCAGCAAAAAGAGATGAGAAAGAAAAAAAGCTTAGATAAACACCTTTTAATGCATTGGAGTACACCAAAATGGTTTACACAAGTCTCCCCTTTTCTCAGCAAGACCTATTGTTATACATAGGGTTTCAGAAAATAAAGGCAAATAATGATAGGAGTGAAGAAAGGAAGTGGATAACTGCACTGCATACCTAATGACCCATTTGTTAAGGTAGAGAAAAGGTTCTACAAGAGGCAAGTGACAGGAGTAACTGTCAAATGGCAAGGCAGGAGGAATGCATTAAACTAGTGAGAGGACTCCACAAGCGTCGGCTACATGGTAATCTCAAGGAAACCGTTGTTGGTATCAGCAGGTAGTCTTTTTGCTCTTCCTCATTTATGCATACTTATGAAACCTTCAAAGACATCATTTGCATAAGAATGCACACAGAAGGCATACATTTAGGCTCAAAAAGACGCGAAATCAGCTTTCTCTGGTAGCAGTGAAAAACACTCTCAAGTCTGCCACACTTCGGTGAGGCAAGTGCCGCTGCTACTTGAGGGTGAAGCATTAGGAGGGGGCTAACAGGCAAGAGGAATGAAAAAAGAATTGAAAATAAAACTTACAAATAGCGAGTACTCAAAGTGAGCAAACAATGGAAAGAATGATCAGTGTCTGTCAAGGCGTTGGAGGTTCTCCTTCCTAGAGGTGAGTCAAGCAGTAGCAACTGAAGTGCCCATCAAGTCTCACCGTGAAACATGATGCCTGTATGCGTGATAAATAGCTAGGTCTAACTTGTTAGTGCAATTTTATTGTGAGGTAATTAAAAATGGGAAGCCCATGGCGGCACACACAGAGCAAGGGGGAGGGAGAGGGAGGCTAGAGCGAGAGAGAGAGAGAGAGGCCGTGGCGAGGGAGCGAGAGCGGCCTAGAGAGGATGAGCGCGCAAGTCTACTATCAACGTCGCACGCCTGTTGGCCTGCTCGCCCTCCTGCCCGCCGCCCAACAACGCACATAAAGTGGCTGCCTGCTTGCCTGACTGCCTGGCTGGCGGGCAGGCAAGCAGGCGAACGAGCTTAAAGTAAGGGAATGGTGACAATTTTCATGATACCGAGGAGAATAGTGAATTTAGCGGTTTAGGTTGGCTCAAAAAAATGCTGGGCACATGGAAAGCAGGCGATAAAGTGAGAACAGAGTAGAGCAACAGTTGAAAGGACAAGACAAATAGAGCCGTTTTACTTATCCACGTAGCAATACAAACACTTCCCGTGCACATTTGCAGTATAGAGGGAGGGATGGCATAAGGCTTACTGACTATTGCCTCCACGACTGAATAGTCGTGTTTTGAAGTGTGTGTGCACTTCCCCTCTCTCTCGCGCTTGCCCAACTGTTCAACTAGGTGACACAGACAATGAAGTAGACAATTCTAGCAGGCACGAAGGACACGAAAGTGAGGGCAAGAAGGAGGTTAAAGTAGAATTTAAATTTAGTAACCAATATATGTATACATTGGGTGAAATCACAAACCAGAGTGACCGGAATCTGACCCTAATTCATTTATGGTAGTGAAAAAGGTCGTCACATTTTTTCCCCCACATACGGACATAAATAATTTTATCAATGTGTTTTTCCTCATAAATTAGGGAAGTAATGTCAAAAAAGTGAATAAAAATGGGGGCTTCTGCTTCTGTTTTCCCTTGAAAAGGTAAAACTGAACGGCCAGTAAAGCGTAGTGATTTAAGCCCGAAGGAGGAAAGCACTCTTGCAAGTAATTACCTAACATACAACAGCGCGTGATAGGAGGGCAAACAAAGGAAATACCACAGACTTTTTTATGCTAAAATATTCATGGATTTGAAGTCCAACTTCGTGTATTAACTTAGGCGAGAAGAAGTAAACAAATGAAGAAAGTGAATAAGCTTCGCTCACGGTCTAGAACATGAGGGTTGGTTCTCCATTCTCTCAGCTCTCCAACAGCATGAGGACAAATAGCGGAGCAAGTGTGGAATTAGATGCAAACGAAAGAGTGGCGAGAAAAAAAACACAACAATTACTTTTTAATAGAGCCGAAAGACCTAAAAATTAACGCGACAGCTCCGTATGAAATCCTAGAGATGCACCATTTTTGTTTCCCTTACTCAGTGGATCCCACTGACGCAGTTGCAGCATAACGAAACACACACACACAGCATTCAAAAGCCAGGGATAATCATCAAGTGAAAAAAAAACGACTTTTGACAATGACAGGATCACTTGTCAACATGCATTTTACCTTCTATTTCAGACTGCTTTTTTGGAGGCAATTATGTGCAGTGCCTTCTGCGCAGAAAACAACCAATTTATAAAGCAGAAGCGGAATAGAGTGCCTTAATTATTAATGCTCGGAAAGCGGAAGTTGGGGGGAGGGGAAGGGTGGAAGATCGGGGAAAAAGAGGAATTTCTATGGCCCCGAGCTGTGGATGCGTGTGTGCACACACACACACACACAAGCGCGAATTTCTACCGAACTTTCAACTACGTGTAAAGCGTCGTGTGCAGCGAGCTGTTGAATTCCAATCCTACTAAAGCCTTAGCAAAATGACAGTAGCCAAACAAACACACACTGGGCGCATCACATTGCTGTCCACTCGTGAATGGGTAGTGGGCTTTTATTTTGCCCCCGCTCCGCCCCCATCCGCCTTGGACACATGGGATTCCATTCAAACGGTGTAAGGGATGAGAACGGTGTAAATAAACTTTGTTTGATGTACACTACAACACACCAAACAGCGGTGGTGTGCACGTAGCGTATAAGCACCCTCTTGCTTCAACACACACACACGCACACGCACACCAAGTTCCATTAATAATTAATTAGCCGAGACCATCCAACCGCATTGTTAGCGGGAGAAGTACTAATTTCCGCCTTGGTTTCTTTTTGCATTCTGCATTTAATATTTCACCGTCCACGGATGAGCAAAAAAGAGAGCTTTTGTTTACTTTTTGAATGATGCATTTCAGTGAGATGTTATCATCCCTACATGCAGCACCGTCAGAGGCACGTAAGGATTGGCTATTTTAAAATAACCTGAAAGGAGGCTTAAAAATGGCATTCATCTCTTTTGACTGACTGTAGGCAGGATCTAAATAAACCGACAGACAGGCAGACAGACATGCTGGCATTCGTTGCCAATTCTTGGGCTCTCTAACACGTGCCTGTTTTATGGGTGATTAAACTCACCTCGGAGTTGCTGTTGCTTGACATTAACTTAACCTTCAAAACAGGCAAATCGACAAGGAGTGAAGTAGCATCAGTCAATGCATCAAGCACACTTTCGTATACACACACACACTTGGTGGAGGTCCCATATAAGAGGCCCTCCTGACGAGGGCATTCACAAGTCCCCGTATGCCTACACAAGGAATGTGTGCAAATTTCTGCACAGTATTGCGATTTCTTTCTCTTTTTTTTCGGTGAAAAAATGCCACTTTTTGGTCGCCATTTAAACCGATTAATCACTGTAGAGGCAAAAAAACGCTGCCATCTTGCGCAAAAGTGTCACGAAAGTCATTGAGGAAAAAGGATGCATTTTTAGGATGGTAATAAAAATGTTCCAAGAACTCAAGGCAAAATTTCGACGGAGATAAAGGGGAGGGAAAAAGCAGGGAGTGTCAACCCGAGGTCGAGGGAGGGAGATGAGAGTACGAGTCTCTACACTCGCCCCTCTACCTCTTTGAAGGAGGTGAAATAATTTACACGAAGCGTAATTAATTACCATTTAAATAGACAAAATAGACCATAAAAGTGATAAAAACGAGAAAGGGTAGGCTTAAATAGAAATAAAATTGACTTAGTCATAGTAAATAACTACTCTGGGAACCAGTTGAAGCCCGAGATGGGCAGGTTTACTTATGCCACATCTAATTATGCTTGGGTTTCCTCTTTGGCTAGCTACTAAGCCCAGCTAATAGCTACCTTGTGAAAAAGCACATTGGATGAATCATGGACAAATCATCCAATGGATGTGAAAGTTGATTTTGCTTTAATTGGCGACCTATAAAAGGCGAAAAACCCGGACCCATGTAGAGACCAGGGTTGGTAAGGCAAGAGAAATGCACGTACATTTAGTGTAGAGCGAGAGACCAAGGGAAACAAAGGCGGCGACAATGAGGATGATGAGAGTCACATCTTGCATGGCCTCCCACACCAATGTGCAGAAGTGTTTGGGCGGTTTCGGTGGAATCACATTGGTGCCAAAGACTTCTCGCCTCTCTTGGAAGTCGGAGCCAGATAAACCTAGGGGTAAATTTAAGTGTACGTTCAAAATGTTACTGTTCCAAAGACGACAACGCACATCCTAGAAGAGTTTTGACTTTATTCTGATCAACCACAGACGACTTACCATCATGCGTAGACGTCTTGAGTTTCCTGCACAGACCCTGTATTCCACCATAGCGTTCATTGAGGTATTTAACGCTGGCAGCACCCCTTACCTCCATGAGCCGTTGAAGATCAGCTATGGTGACCTCAAAGGTGGAGGGCCGTGCAACTCCCCCAGCTGCATTATCGTTGCTTTTTCTCTTTACCATAATTTAGTAGACAGACACGCACAGGGAACGTTTTTACTCAAGCTGACTTCTTTCTTCCAATTCTACAAGCAGAAAGCATCTCCATACTTCATGAACATACTTTACAAAAAGCTGGAAAATGGACTAACAAGTTAGCGTCGAAAAAGTATGTCAACGGACTACTAATAAAAAAAGACACTACTGAATTGTCAAATCTTGACACACTAAATTTAAAGCACAGAGGAGGAATCAGATTCCTTCCAACCCCAGGCAAGCAACTCACTGTGAAAAAGAAGAGAGGGAGCAGCCCACCAAATTCATACAAAACGCAACAAATCGACCCTATTCTGGAGAAGAGCGTGTGCAAAAGGAAGAAGCCAGCATACAGGCATGTGATCGGGCCTTATCCTTCTCTTAGTAAGGCTGGGGAGGTCAGAAAGCCCCAACGTACATGATGTTTAAAAGTGCAAGTCATTTGCCGGTGCAATGGTCACTTTTTTTCAATTTACCTCGGACCAACCACATGGCAAGGTGAGGTTAAATGCCACGTATAACGGTTCAAGACGGAATTTCTGACTCGACCATTTGCGGCATATCTTACATAATGTGAAGGAGAAGGAAGAAGAAGAGAAGATCAATTTTATCTCCAACAAGCCTCATTAGAACAGAAAAATGAACTACCAAAAAAAGCCATAAGTAAGACGCGTTCAACTTTCAGTTGATGGAGCAGAACAACTCAACTCTTAGAACCAGTAATAAAAGTTGTTTGAAGGTCTAGAATAACCAGACATAACAGTTGTGCTTAAATAGTAGCTAATTTTATGAGTGAAAATGTGGCAGAAATTTTACAGGAAATGGCACATAAGACTAAAAACCACAAAAAAATAAAATCTATTACAGCTAAGCAATGGGTTCCCTTCACTCTCCGAGAATTCAAGACACACATTGAGGTACAATAGATAAGTAAAGAGTTAAAAAGTGATGTTGAAACACCAAGAGCACAATCATAAGCCCTTGAAAAGTTAGTGACTAGAACACAATGGAAAACCGGAAGTGTAATTGTTTTGTTGTTCTTTTTGGTTCTTGTATATAAACACCAATGAGCCAAGTGTCTACATACGCCCTTAAGATTAAGCAATTTAATTCACAAAAATAAAGGCGAGTCTTAGCGAGCCCCTGGACATTGTGACTTTCGGAGCAGAAAAGAAGGTGGATTTGATGCATAGGTGACGTAGGCACATCTTTCAACACACTTTGGCGCAACTAAGAAATATTCTTTAATTGACTACGCCCCTTGCACCCTATATCGAATGGTCAATGAGGGAGCGTTTACAAAAGTACACAACATAATCCATGGCGGTATATAGCAACAAATGGCATGATAAAAAATGGTCACTGATGCCGTAAATAACATGAAATGTAGGAGTTGTCAAACCCATTAGGTTTAAAAAGTTTATGGAGTGTTCCACAGCCAGTACCAAGATTCGGCATCGCAAATGAGTGGTAGTGCCAAAATACGCTCATAGGATCAGAACTGCCAAATTGGAAAACAATGCATCTCTCACAGCCTGTGTTCGATAAAATTTTCAGGGATTAAGGGAGGGATACCGCGACGAAATTGACCTTAACGCATTCTGAAAATGTTAAAAAGTGTTCAAGAAAACAAAAAATTACCCCGAGTCAAAATAACAAAATTTTAACAAGGAAAATCCCGATACGAAAACAAAACACGCCGCGACTCATTCAATACCGACCATAGCATTGATACAGCATGAAATCTTTTGAATTCAGAGGAAATTATCACTTACATAATTCATAGTCGAAGCTTTGACGTATAAATAATGAAGACAAGAAAATAGGTCGAAGCATGGCTAATATTTTTTTTGCAGAAAAGGTGAAAAGGGCAACTTTGGAATTAAGTTACTGGTGTAATAATACCAGTGAGAAAGGGACTCTGACAATGATACAGCGAAGCTACGTGTAGACGTTCAACATAACCAGCAACTCGATTAATCAAATAACACAATTGCAAAACTTGAATAGAACAAAATTGACATATCTGATGCATTTCACCACTCTAGGGACTTCACAGAACACTGAAAAATCGAATTATTACGCAAGAGCAAGATGAATAATTCCAGTGCGGTGGAAAAGAAAATAAAACATGAAACCACATATGCAGGTGCTTGGAAACACTCACAAAATTTAAACTTTTAAAACACATAACACAATTACAATAATAATTTAAAAAGACACACACTTATTTTTGTGCTTATTTACAACTGAAACCATTACCTCCGAGGAACCCCAGACACGTAATCCACCAGAGTGCGAGAAATGACAGTTTCGAACAACGCGCTATTGTCGAGAGTAATATATTTGCTTGCATTAAACAAATACACTAAAGTTACACTGCAATTTAACATCCCCAAGCAAGACAATTCAAGAACACTTCTTCTCGATGATTGATTTTCCAAATTCTTCGTATTCATGCCGCGATATCCACATCTGTTGAAACGTGCCCTAGGAAAGGGAAATCACTCAAACCGACAACCCACCAGAGACCCCAAAATCGACCCTCCAACCCAGTTCGAAAACCTCCTTTCCATCAGTGAACTCGGGAAATTGACTTTCAAGCGCATACTCTAAAAAATATGAGCAGACACGCCTATTACCGACGGGGTCTTCAACCCGAGATCCCTCTGTAGTCGATCTGTGAAACCGACGATCAAGCTAGTCCCACCAACCACCACGATGTTATTGTAGAGGTTCTGAAAAAAATTACGTTAAAAAACACGTCTTACCGGCCTGATGTCGATATCACATAGGGAAATGCTACTGGAGACGATATGGCTCATGGACAACTCCGAACTACCTCCGCTTTGCTAAGAAACGAAAATGAATGGGAGACAACGTACCGGTAGCACGGATGGATCGAAGAGAGCCTCGGGAATCTGGAAACGTTCATGACCCAATTCAACATTATATCCGTTTGGAAATTCATAGGATATGGTTGGAATGGTTTCCATTTGTCTAAGACCACAAACATTAATGTAAGCTGTCCCCAGTTTTCACACAGGAATTATTCTAGAACAAAGTCACGTCAAAGGTACTAACTTCTCATACACCAGCAGAGATTGTAGAAGCCTACGTAATCAAGGAATTTAGCCCGAAATATAAAAAAATAACGTAATATTGCACAAAAAGTATTCAGCTCTAGTATCTTCGGGGAAAAAAATTTTCAGAAGTTTATTTTACTGAAAATGCAGCCTTGGTGCAAATAGAATACAACGAATGAACGCACATAACTATCAATCGTTCTAAATTTTAACGAAAATGGATGCACAAAATGTAAAAAAAACACACTATTAATAGACTGGATTGGATCGACAGGTGTAGTAGTAGCAAAGTACTTAAAAGCCCAGCAAAGAAATTGAAGCCCTTAAACACAACCAATGAGGCACATATTTCCATAAAACAGCTCTCGTTCCATATCGTATGCTACTAGTGTACAATAAATGCTGATAGAAAGCAGCTATGCAATGGTTATGCCCTTAGAGACTCATCCCATTCCCAAAAGATTGTTTTAATGCGGTAATTGTGCGTACCCTTGATCGTAGCGCTCATCTGAAATCTGCAGCACAGTTGCTGCGAAGTCTTCCATTAAGTTCTGTTAATTAGAAAGACTGAACATAACTTAATAAGATCCTTTTTTGCCAAGAGGAACACAGTGAATGAACCTCGCCCAATAAATAACACGCTAATCCTAGCTTCCAAAATCTAAAATTTGAGAACGTCTATTCCTCATTTAAAGCACAAAAAGGGCAAAAGAGATAAGGCAATTACCCTTTTAAGGCTAGGCAGTATCTAGGCAGAAATATTAATCTACTAATTAGTTAACTTTCACGGTTTGCACAAGCCCTACAATCAAGAACTGTTGTACCATGTTTGCATAAAAATGGCTAAATAATAAAAGGAGCAATCGAGGGAAGCACCATGCCACCTATGTACTAGATATTTCAACAATTGAGGACTGGACCTGTTCCATGAAGGATTTGAACGAGTCCGTAAGTGGCGGTAGTTTCTTTTCGGTCCAACGTGGCGCCTCCCGGTCTTTCACCGGATCCTGAAAAAATGCTAATGTGAAATGCCTGGATAAGCTCATTTGAACACTGGGATAACAGAACCTCACCAAATCTTCTCCAGAGCTGCAAAGCTTTGCATGGACAGCCTCGCATTTATGGCGTAAGCAAATAAATGAGAAATGCATAATAAGCAGGCCAATTTGTTTCTTCGAACATCTATCGAGCGCTCACAGACCACCCTAATAATGGTGAAATTTGCCTCATTTCCTAGGAAACTTGGCAGCTACGCATTGGTGAACTACGTGAATTTAACATTTCGGTAGGTAAGACATCCAAATCAAAGGCACGCCCCATTAAGAATGGAAATGGCCTACTTTCGCAGCGACTCTGTAGTAAGGGATGGGCTCAGTCTTCAACTCCTCTTTGATTAGTTTGGCGCATTGTCGAGCAATAAAATCTCCTGCTAGCGGAGTGCGAACAACGCCCTGCAGAAGAACACGTCCGTCGTAAACCGGTACTGCTGAGGCACACGAAGCTCCACAGTCCAACACTAGGCCGGTATGGCGACCGTTCGCAAAACATGCGAGGGCCGCACTTTTAGCTAGGTAAAACGCAGGAACCTAAGGTAGGAAAAGTGAAAATGGTGGTACCTCAAATTTTTCAAACAAAATTTCGGTCAGCTTTTCTCTTTTTAGTTTTGGATTCCAAGGCGGCTCGGATAGGAGGATGGGATGCTGGGACTTTTCAACCGGAATTAAGAAGTTAATAATGTGGGAGACGACATCTTCAAAAACATCCCAATCCTCGACTAGAATGCGTGGATATGTGAAACAAAGACTTACTTAACCCCTCCTTTATAAAAGACGTGATCTCCATTCTTTCGTAGGGCACGTAAATATTAGTTCCGATGATGCGCTTTGTTAATGACGACTCATCCCTTGGGGGAATGCATCCAATATAGCTTGGCATATCGAGCTAGTGGATTCGATTAACTAAAATAGTATTTGTCAACCTTGGGCGTATCCTCTCCAGCGAACCCACCACGTAAAGTATGCGAGCCAAGATCAAGAACAATAGCTCCAACTTCGTCTGAAAGTTGACAGATAGAGCTGTTAATAAACAAACAATATCAAACCACTCATGATCCAGGAGGGCTTAATTAAAGCGGGTGACCTAAGATCGACACAAACAAGCACCTATGAAATTTTAAACTATAAACAATAATTCTAAGTTTGCAAGGTACATATATAATAATATGTATAGAACATAGCAATATAAACTTTGTGTGAGGGTAAAATAAACTTAATGTGTGGTGTTTTCGATATGGAATATTTAGTAAATAAAATAATCTTATTCGGATCTGTGTAGCTTGTAACTTTTTCCTACCTGCGACTATTTTAAAGATATCTTATAAACTCCCAATTGGCATAACTTGCATGGATTCGAAGGGATTTTTTACTACACGAAAGCCGCCTCAATTGCTCTTGCACATCAAGCTCCATCCATGTCGTGCATACTCAGCAGCAAGAGCATTATGAACAGATTAAACTGCTTGAAATCTACCCTTATTGGCATATTCCTTTTCGCCAAAATACCGAATTCTTGGAAGCATGGCAGATCTTAACATCATTCTGCCCAATTTATTGTTTAAGTTTCAATGAGAGAAAGTTTTATGGACAATCGTTAGTACTTTTAAAAGGCTTTGTGGAACAGCGATGAAAAAGTGACTCTTGTTGTTAAACATATATGAAAAAAACATTACCTCCCTGTAGTGAAAGACATAATTGCAGAGGTAAAAATGACTAAAATACCTTCTCTTTGACGAACTTCACCCAAAAAGAACTTGCCAGAGCAATGCTCTCACAATAATCATCAACCTTTTGCACATCTACATGTGCTTGAGAATCTCACCGCTGTTTCTAAAAATGGTTGGAGCGTAGGCGACAAGTGAAACACCACTTCTCCATATAAGGCCTTTGGCACTGTTCTACAACTTCTCACAGTGTTTCAAGTCTCCACCAATACCTTGTGATTTAACCACACAAGCTATTTTTCTCTTTTCGAGAGGCGCCTTCAATTTACTAGGTGCTCTGACTGTTTCATTCCACCAAAAGAGTTAGCAACCAGTTAGAGTAAATGAAAATCAAATCTTAAGCTCAAGAATTCCATAGTAACAGAGGCACTCCTCAAAACAGTCCTCTTGATTCAGCCCTCATTTTTTTAGCTTTCTTACTTAGGAAAAGTGACTGGCATTTCGCATTGTTATGGGCGCGGGTGGGAGAAGGAAGGATGAGTTTTATGACATTCAGAAATGCCTATCACAATACCTACTTGTTAATACTTAATCCCCTTCTTTACCTCTTTCTAAAGCCATCCCTGAACAATTAAAGAGGATAACTTATTCCTTCAAGGTGCTCTTCTCCTCCTTCTCTTCCATTGTTAACTAGATAAACACTGAGCCGAGTGAATAACCGAGAAGGAAGTGCCAAAAGGGGGTGTCTTTATTAAGTTCAAATCTTTAACACGATATACGAGGAGGTAGGGAACAGAATCACGAATGGGATGCTTTATTTTCCCATGCTCTTTTCATCATTTTTGTTTTCTTTTTTAACTTGGTTTCGCATGCTTACTCAGAGGTGCTGGAGGAGTCACTGTCACTGGATGAACTCTCCGAAGAAGTTGACGATGATGATGACGACGACGACGATGACGAAGAGGATGAGGATGATGATGAGAATGAGGATGAGGATGAGGATGAGGATGAGGAGGATGAGGAGGAGGAGGAGTCATCTGAAGATGAGTCGGAGGAAGATGAACTTGAGCTGGAATCATCGTCACTATCACTGTCACTATCATCAACTTTTAAATCATCTGAAGACCATGTTGAAGAAGTGGATGAATCTCTTCGCTTTTGTGACTTCTCCTTGACCGATTGTTTTGCGGCACTGGATTGATGTGACGCTTTCACACTGCCGGTGGAAGGTGCTTTTTCATTTTTGGCAGTGAATTGAGGACGACTAGCATTACTTCCCTTATTAAAGAGGTTTCTTCCCTCATTAATGGGTGAAACCTCATTAGTGGCACCATCCTTACTTGATTTTGGCTTGGATTTACCATCACCATTAGGGGATTTGACTCCACTAATTACTTCTTGCTTCTTAGTGTTGGCAGGTGCAGTTACTTCGGCTTGTCCGATGGGATCGAATGGAAGTAGATCGAGTGCATTCTTTGGCGCAGTGCTTGATTCTGCTTTGGGCGCTCCACTAGGTAGATTGTACTCCCCTGTGTTGGTAGCTGGAGCTTCTCCAATAGATTTGGTATGAGTAAAATTTTCTTCAGAGACAGATTCTGTCACAGAATCAGGACCATTTTCCGCCAAACGTTGAACCGGGTTGGCATAACCCTCATCCATTGCAACAGGCTCAAAGTGACCAGAGTTAACAGGTTCCTCCCTGTAAAGAAAAATGTCCTCGGAAATGAAAAGCAACAACAAACTTACCGTTTTTTTCGATGTAGTTTATTACGAATTCGCATTCGTAAGGATTGATGAGTTTTGGTCTCTTCGACGCTATAATTTAAGTAAACAAGTTTAATGCATAAATTTACTTTTTTGGTGTCTGCTTCTTTTTGCTCAGACCTCGGAATTTTCGCATGTCTTAACTCGTAAAGTGCTATCAAATTGGGGCACCTAGTAAGAGCAGGAGGTGTAGGCGACATTATATGAGAAGGCGTTGGTGTGTCAACACCATTCCACCAATCATTCAATAATTTGTGAATGCATCGCTGACGTCGGGTGAGGCAGTCAGGATCAGAGGCATTGATTTGAGTCCTTCATTTACAAAAAATGAAGTCTTTCGGATCCAGAAGAGTAGAGTAGATGATACCTTTTGGCTCAGCAGATGCAGAGATTGACCCTCACCCTCTACCACGCCTACTTCCTCATAAGACCGAAACTTCCGCATTTTTTGGATGCATGTTCTGTGCATTCCTCATTCTAGACTTAAAAAAAGTAGAGCTGGAAGGGAAAATGAGCAAATACAAGGCTGTCTCATTATTTATGCATCTTGATTGGCTGAAGTGACTAGCAAAGCGCCTTGTAGAGGTCCGGAGAGGAGGGGGCAGGGGAAGGGGATTTTATGTCACCCAGAAATGAAGATCAGACCATTGGTTTGCTAATGTGTAAGCGCATTTTTCTTTATGTTTCATCCTCTTCCCAAAGGGAACAACTTGCTCCTTTAACGTGGACTAACTATTACCAAGACGTCAGGTTTACATTCCAGAGGAGGAGGAGAAGAGGGGGTGGAAGCATTAAAACGAAGTCACACTCACTTATGGTGCGACTGTTTCCCGCCTTTAGAGAAAACAAAAATGGGATACTTCAGCTGTCAACCTCCAGCAGTTCTCCTCCTTTAAAGCATAAATTGTCAAGAGCATTGTTGTCGAGTCCAAATTAGTAGATAGATAAGTGGCAAGTCGTGATTTCGATTCTTCAATGGAATTCTCCATTCCTTTTTGTTGTTTCACAGCACTGCCTTTCAGCTGGAAAAGTTGTCAGAGGCCAAATCATTATCATCATCTACCCTGATGCTATAACCGCTACAATGAGATTTGAAATTGTCTTAAGACGAGGGCTGGAAAGAGGCGAAACTAGAGGGCAATGACGTGGATGATTGGAGTGCAGATGGATGAGTTGATTGGAAGCAATTCATCCCTGTCATGATCTGCTTCCAGGGTTTTGGCACCATTTGTTGCACTGTGGCTCTAAGTGTTGTTAAGAGGAGTTGATTTAATCCTTACCAGCTAACTGAAGTAGCCTCTCATTCTTGGGTATGGTGCAATACTTGCTTTTGCCACGAAGTTTCAATGAACATTGGGACTTGCTCCTGACCCCTCAAAATTTCCTGTGTTGGTACCTGGAGCTCCTGCAGGGGGTCCTTCAGGATTAAACGTGCTTCAGAGACGGCTTTTAGCATCTTATTTGAGTTCTAGTCTAGTAGGTGAATTATTTCTCACCGTAATAGCATTCCCTTCAACCTCCAGAAGGTTCATCCCACTCCCCTTCTAATGCGGATAATCGACCGTTGGACCAAAAAGCGAATAATCTCCTGGAGAAAAAAATCTACTTACAGTTTTTTTTGGTGTACTTCATTATCAATTTGTTTTATTGCGTGCTTCTTCGTGCCTAGCAATAAAAGCCCCCTCAGCTATTAAAAGTAGATGTTTGCATTATTATATGATTAGACGTTAGTGTGCCAGAACCACTACATCAATCTTTCAATCACTCTTCAATGTGTCACTGACATTAGTTGAGGCAACCAGGACTGCAGACATTGATTTAACTCCTGCAGTCACCTCAAGTGGTTGATGTTTTCTTCTCTCCAACGGGTGAAGTGAAGGTATCCCGTAGCGCAGCAGCAGTCACTCATTTTTCCAAGTGGGTCGACTCTGATCCCTCTAAACATCTTCCCAAAAGTCAGACCACACCGCTTCCACAGTGCATTCTTCTCGACCTAAGGATGTAAAGGTAGAGGTGGAAAGGGAAAATGAGCAAATACAATACTGCCCTAAGGTTTATGGCACTTATTTGGAGAAGGGAACAAATTACTTCATTTCAGGGTTGGAGTGGAGGAGAGGGGATCGCATGACATTAAGAACTGTCAGTCGTAATATTTGTGCATTGACATGTAATCCCATCTGTCACCTCCTTCCAACGTCTTCCTACTCCAATTAAAGGAGAAAAATGCACTTCCTCAGTATGCGCTAACCGTAACTAAAAAGCCAGATTGAATAAAGCCGGAGAGGATAGGGTTGAGGCGAGGGATTATTAAAGCCAAGCCATCCTTTGCTCTTGAAGGGTAAAACACTCCTATTACTACCCCCACTCCTCCTCCTCATCTTACCCCGTTACCCAAAGGAAATTGGAAAGTAGGAGCATCTTTATTTAGCCCAAAATCATAATACAATGAATGAGGAGGTGTGATAGAATATCTCGGATGGAATGTCTTGTTTTATTTGGCTTTCACCTTTTTGTTTTTGGTTTTGAAACGGGTTTGTCATGCTCACTTTCAGAGGTGGTGGAGGAGTCACTGTCAGAATCAGAGTCACTGGATGAGCTATCTGAGCTATCTGAAGAATCAGACGAATCTGACGAAGAAGATGTTGATGACGAGGAGTCATCGGATGATGAGTCAGACGACGATGAGGTGGAGCTAGAGTCATCATCATCACTGTCGCTGTCATCGTCATCATCATCACTGTCGCTGTCATCGTCATCATCACTATCGCTTGAGGACGATGACGAAGAAGAACTTTGGTGCTTCGTTGACTTCTTTTTAGCAGATTGTTTTTCCGCAGCTGGTTGAGATGATGATTTCATGTCACCATTAAAAAGAGCCTTTCCATTTTTCATATTGGATTGAGCCCCATTTTTCTTACATCCTTTTTCAAATAACTGCAACCTTTCATTGAAAGGGAGAACCGTATCAATGACACCATCCTCACTTGATTCCGGCTTGGATTTACTCGCCATGCGCTACCAAACCAAGGCACCTAGTAAGAGCAGGAGGTGTAGGCACCATTATATGAGAAGGCGTTGGTGCGTCAGCACATTCCACCAATCATTCAATTATTCGTAGAATACGCCACTGGCGTTGGTCAAAGCTATAAAAAGTGTAAAACTTAGTCGGATCCCACATTTACAAGTGGTTGAGATCTTCTACATTCTACTGGGTAGAATAAATGTATCTTGTGATTCAGTAGAGCTCTCAAGTTGCTAAAGACGGAAAACGATGCTGGTTTCCCGATCAAACCCAAATTCCAACGTCAAAAAGGCGGAGACATAGGAGAAGAGGAAGAAAAATTTACAAATGTTCTACCGCCTTGTTATTGAAAGCAACTAGCAATGCGCTTTTTTGGGTCGGGTGGGTTGAGGGAAGGGGGAGGGGAGAAAGAGGATTTTTAACGACATTCAGAAATGTCGATCACAGTATTTGATAACTGATGTGCAAAGTCGGACGTCTTCCTAAAACAATTAAATGAGATTACTCATTCCATCAAGATGAGCCACCCACAACCATGAAGCCAAACAGGCTTTGGTGGTGGGTGTGATAGAGCATCAAAAAACACACCCGTATTCACGCAAGGTAAAGGAGGATTCCCTCTTCAAGGCAAAAAAAGGACGGTACAACTCAATCTCCCAAATACCTGCAGAATGAGTGAAAAAAGAAAGAATTTACCAAAAGAAACTGCCGTAATAATTGCTATTAAATCCAAATTTACAAACGAATGGATAAGGTGATAAGGAATCTCAGAGGCGGTGGAATCACTATCCAAGCTCCGATCATGCCTAACACCATCGCTATCTTCATCACTGTCACCATTATCGTCTTCCACCGCTTCGGAGAAGAAGAGGCAGCAGCACCTGAGGATGCTGATCTGTTCAATTTATCTGACTCCTCCTGGATAAATAGGTTGATGTGATGATTTCAAGCTACCAGCTGAAGGTGCCTATACGTCTTTAGCAGCGGTATAAGAACGACTGGCATTACTAGCCTTTTCAATAAAGTATTAGTCCTTCGTTGAAGAGAGCACCTCATCACTGTCACCTTCTCTGCTTGAGGAATTGGCTTCATCTGTTACTTTATGAGAGGTGGGGTCGATTCAGCGTGTTAAATAGAACTGACGGGAAAAGGCTTAAGCCGTCGAGATCTGGCAATTATTTCAGTGCCAGATTTTACCATGGAGTTGTTAGCCACATTCAATTAGTTTTCCTCACTATTTTTGCGTTGCATTTCATTAGGGTGGAGTTCACCCCAAAGGCTAGATTTGCAGCTAAGTTCCGGTGTACCCTTGGGGAGTTCTCTCCGAACTCCCCTGCCTTAATGGTTGGAACTCCTCCAAGCCGCCCAGTGGGACTAAATGAAGGCGGTTTGGTTGCATTCGTTAGCGCAGAGCTAACCTTAGGGAGTGCGTTTTCCTCTGGGCTGTGAATGACCGCCCAGCAACCTTGCTTAGTCTTATCGACGCTCTCGTGTTGAGAGTTGGGGCTCCTCTAACCGTAGCGGGTGGCGTTCTTTACTTTTCCATGTGACTTACTTCGATTTGTATGCTTCGATTAGCGTATTTAAAATTCTCCTAGGGGATTTTCTTGGCCTCTTCAAATACTCTGGCGGCAGTGGTGGGCGGAGATCCTCCAGATAGTGGAATGGGATCGACATAATTAGCTTTGGCCTTTGTTTTTGTCGACAGTGCTGAAGTTTTTGATTTACTCTTGGGTTAAGGCGTAGGACCACCTTTTACTGATTCCTTCCTGCAAAGATCATGACCCCAGAAAGGCAGCAAGATGTCCACTTACTTATTTTTCGTTTGGACTATTAGCCAGCCGCCTTCTAAGTGGTTGATAAGGCTTGACTCCGTCTTTTTCTTCGTAAAATAAAGGAGAGTTTAAGGAGCCAACTCACCTTTTTAACGAAGCCCTTTTTTTTTGCTTCGTTCTTGCTGTGGCGGCACACTTTATCACACCGCATTATCAAAGATGTGAGGCTATTTAAAGCACTATTACAGGAGAATGTGATGGCGTGGCGGGACCAATCCATCAAGCCTTCAAGCACTCTATTGACGTTTGTTGAAGCAGTTTAGACTTCAGCCACTAATTTGGGTGCTGCAGTTACTGCAATCGGTTAAAGTCTTTCAAATTCTGATGAACGATGTGAATAAGCTCCCGTGGCACTGTAAAAGCCACTCGTTTTTACAGGCGCAGTTGGACTCTGATCCTTCCATCCAATTTCCCTTCTCAACATTCTTCTCAACCCAATAATATACACCAGGCAGTAGAAAAGGGAAAATATGCAGCTTTCTTAAGGCCAGTGACTAACATTTCTCATTATCATGGCATTGGGTGGGGGAGGAGGGCATTCCAGAAGGGGAATTTTAAATGACACTTAGAAATGCTGATCTCAAAATGTGATCATTACTGCAAAGGGGTCAAGAAGACGGTCAGGAGGGGGAAGAGTGGGGTAGTAATTAAACATCGTCACATTCATTGGGGGTAAGATACCATCTGAATAAAAAAATATAAAGTCAGTGCACTTTAACTGCTATCCTCTGCACTTCCTATAATCCTCTGCTTCTCCATTGCTTAATCACATAAATTCAAAACAGAAAGAACAAACATAAGAGATTTTAATGTGTAAGTACCTTTATTCAGCCCAAATTAGGAAATGTAAGAGAGATCTTCCCCTTTTTCATCTGTTTGCGGGCCTTTTTGAAACGGGTGTTGCGTGCTCATCTTAAGAGGAGTTGGAGGTGTCACTGTCAGAACTTGAATCGCTGGATGAGCTCTTCGAGCTGCCCGAAGAACTTGACGAGTCTGACGAAGAAGAAGATGATGATGACGAGGAGTCGTCAGACGATGAGTCAGAAGAAGATGAAGTGGAACTGGAATCGTTACTATCGCTATCACTGTCATCGTCACTGTCGCGATCACTGTCATCATCATCATCATCATCGTCGTCGTCATCATCACTGTCACTGTCACTGCCACTGTCACCACCATCATCATCGCTATCACCGCTATCATCATCACTATCGCTTGAAGACGACGACGAGGAAGTAGAGGTACTAGAAGAAGATGAAGATGTACTGCTGCTTTTTCGCGACCTCCCTTTAACAGATTGCTTTTTCACACTGTTTTGATACAATGCTTTCGAGTGGCCATTTAAAGGCCTATCGTACTGCCTTGTGTTTGCGGTTGGAGCTCCTTTAGAGCTTTCACTGTGACAGGAGCTTAGCCCGGAGTCGGATTGTGACAACGTGTCAGTATTATTACCCTCTCTACTTCGCTTTGGACAAAAATTCACTCCTACCCTCTGTTGGGCCGAATGTGGTACTGGAGTGCCATAAACATCATTCGACCTAGGAGTTTCTTTTAAATTCTCTGGTAACATCGGTGCTAGTAAGAAATGCTCTCCATCCGTGTCCTTTGTTATTGGACCAAAGAAAACTGCATCTTCTCTATAAAGAGGATGGCCCCATAAGTAAACTACAATGAACTCACAGTTTATTACGTTTTGGTTTATTAGAAATTCGCTTTTTGAGTGATTGATGAGGCTTGTCTTCTCCAGCACTACGATGTAAGTAAACAAGTATAATGAATAAATCTACTCTTTTAATGCGTTCTTCTGCTTGCTTAGTCCTCGAAGCTTCTGCATATCTTCTTCACGATGCGTTCTTGTATCAGGCTACCCAGTGAGAGCAGGTGATGTGGACAGTATTATATGAGAAGGCGTTGGTATGACATGACCATTCCACCAATCATTCAATCACTCGTGATAGCTCTGCTGATGTTGGTTGAAACCATCGAAACTGCGGGCATTAATAGAGTCCATTACTTATTTTAGTGATTGAAGTCCACAACATCGCAGCAGGTAGAGGCAGAGACTAAAACTTTAAAATTTCCACAATATCGGATATTTCCTCTATCTATTTACTATCCAAGGCTATAAAGGCGGAGGTTAGGGAATGGGGAAGGGGAAGGGAAATGGTCAACATTCACGCCGTCCCATTAAATGTGCCTAGAATGCGCTCCGCTTGAGTCGTGTGGAGTGGAGTGGAGCAAGGTAGAAGTGCATTTTCATGACTTCCAGGAATGCCTCATTCCATTTGCCGCCTCCTTTCAGCATCTCTCTAGAGCAATTAGGTGTGGGCCAGCCACAACTAAGCAGCCTGTTAGACCTATCCAGAGGGAGAGGGTACGTCGTGAGGGGTGAAAGGATTACTGATAAAAAGCAACACTCTTCGATCGTAAAATACTTACGTTCTTTGAAGCAAAAAATATGTTACCCACCTAAAATAGCCCTTCACAACATCTCTTCTTCCTTTTAAGAAAAAGCAGTAAAGATAACGAAAAAAGATTAATTATCGAGAGTCTTTATTAAGCCCGAAGTTTTCGATAGATGAATGGGGAGGGTGTTATGCGAAAATATGGAATGCAAAATCCTTTCCTTTACTCATCCCTACTTCAAAGTCTTGTCGATTTACTGGGTTCACTGTCGGAACTGGAGTCATCATCATCATCGTCGTCGTCGTCGTCATCACTGTCGCTGTCGCTGTCATTATCGTCCTTCTTGTTAACAGATTTACAGTTGCCCGGAGACCTCTTTGGGGAGAAGGAGGAAGAAGAGGCGGCAGTAGCACTTGAGGATGCTGACTTGCTCCCTTTTTTTGACTTCTCGTCAACAGACGGCTGTACCACACTTGATTGATACCTTGGCTTCGCGCTCCCAGTTAAAGGTGTCTTCACAGCTCTGTTAGTGGATTGTAGACAACTAGCACTGTCTTTATTTTCAAATAACTTTTTCCGATCTCCAAAAGAGAGCTGCTCATTACTGCCATCATCTCTATCTGATTGTGGCTTGGATTTACTCTCTGATTCGGAGGATTTGACGCTAGTTGTCACTTTGTGATTCTCTGTGCTGGCAGGTACAGCTGAACTGATCTGAGGGGTTGTGTAGATTACATTAGCGCTTGTTTTCGCTGTGGGATGTAAATCAGCCTTTGGGAAGTCTTCCCTATGCTCTCTTGTGTTAGTAGTTGGAGGCGGTGCAAATTGCGTGGTTAAATTGGGAGCAGAGCTTAGTTCAGAGTGTGGTTTTGCCTCAGAGCTTAGGAAAGCTTCCGGGGAGTTTTCCTCCGCCACGTCACTCTCCCTTGTATTGACGGTCGAAGGTTCTCCAAAGTGCTCAATGGGACTGGACGAAGGAGACTCCGCCGCATACTTTGGTGTGGGGTTTTCTTTATGGCTTAACTCTGGCTCACAGGTTTGATTGACCTCTGGAAAGTTTCCTCTACCATCGTCAAAATTGTCTGTATCGGTAGCTAGAGCTCCTCCAGATTGCGTAACATTCGTTGTCATGGCATTTACTTCAGTGCCTGATACTTCGCAGGGGTTTGCATAATCATCTAGGATGTCTTCCTTAATCTCATTCCAATCATTTGCAGTGGTGGTTGGATCGCCGACAGAGTGTCCGGTGGGTTTCATCACATCAGCATCACTGTTCTTCCCAAATTCCGACCTTGAAGGCGGATCATTTCTCTCCACACTAGCATTAACTTCTGCAACTATTTCTACCGAAGATGGTGGTGGATTGGCATAGCAACCATCATCCTCAGGTAATTTTGCACAATTCTCTACTGGTATGGGACCAGCTTTTACTGATTTGTTTCTACAAAAAGTGCAATCTCATAAAAAGAAGACAAAATCAACTTACTTCTTTTTCCTGTGTAGTTTAAGAGAAATTATTTCTTTCAATGACCGAT
Organism: Taenia multiceps; assembly: GCA_001923025.3. NCBI lineage: Eukaryota > Metazoa > Platyhelminthes > Cestoda > Cyclophyllidea > Taeniidae > Taenia > Taenia multiceps. The sequence continues at coordinate 16,476,965 of CM010311.1, forward strand.
GAGATTTGACTTTTCCCCCATTACTATTTGAGTTAAAAAATTCAATGCAAAAAATTTACTCTCTTGATGCATCCTTCCCTTTATCGTCTCCTCGATGCTTCCGCATGCCTTCTCACGACGTCTTAACACAGCGGAATACTAAGAGCTGGCGATTCATATACCACTACATGGGAAGGCGCCACTGTGCCAGGACCATTCGACCAATCATCTAAATACTCATAAAAGACTCAACTGACGTCAGGCCCATAGACATTGATTCGAGTCCTTCATTTACCACAAGTACTTTAAGTCACCTACACCCCTTTTTGACGTGAAATGCACACCCTTGCAGGTCCTAGAACCTCAACTGTTGCTAAACTTAATCGTGTCGGTGCCCAACGTAACCAGTTCATAGCTGAGCATAATCAATTCGCACAATTTCTCAATCGGATGGGTATGACTATTACTGCGACCCATACGTCAAACTTGCCCATTTCTAGCACACCTTTGGTGTCTTCTTTTACAACCGCCAATGCAAATTCCATGTCCTGAGCCCTCTCCGAAATCAAAGCACACCACACACCAACTTGGGGCAAATTCTAAAAGCTTTAAGCATGTGCCGAATGCCATGCAACGAAGGGAGTAAACAACACACAACGGGAGACTTGATTGCCCGCGTATTTCAAGACAAATTATCCTCTCTATCTCCGATTTTGGGCCCCCCGAACACAGAAGCTGGGTAAGGGAAAACAGCACACACACTCAGGGCGTAGGACGATGCGCCCAACCCGATTGCATTTCCACCGAGGATCGGTAGCGCCGTTTCAAGCCACGAGGCCGACTTACCCGCCTACGTATTTAAACAAGCGGGCAAATTATTATTTGCTAACACCATACCGAAAAATGTTCGTAAGGCAGCTTATTCGGGTATTAAATAAAATTATTGGGCTTAAGCGAACAAGCCTTGCTAAAAAGTACATATTAGAACATGCAATGGAATGTTCTTAGTTGAAGTATCCTTTAATACATTGCTTTGGATGCAAATCGATGCCTTACAAATAATTGCTTAAGTTTAAATGAATAACTATAAGCCTATAATTGCCACCAGCATAAATACAAACACAATCAGAAAATAACTGACCCCTAAATATATGCAATGGAATAAAACAATTGCACAACCTTCTGCTTTTTCGCTGCTTTCGATATAAAGAATTTTTAGCTTACCTATTAATTTTGCCCTAACCTTTTGTTTTCATGAGTAGATTCTTGATGTTGTGTTTGCTCCTTGCGAGTTGTTTGAGTGAGCAAACTCGTTCCAGAATCGTGGTAGGGTCGTCATGTTGCGTGCTGCATTCTCCTCTCGTTTTGCGGGTTCTGTATGCAGGCTGGTTGCTCGAGGCGCCGCTAAAGATGTTAAGTTTGGTGCCGAAGCCCGTGCTGCAATGCTTGTTGGTGTCGATATTCTTGCTGATGCTGTTGCCGTTACGATGGGTCCAAAGGGTCGCAATGTGATTCTTGAGAGTCAGTGGCGGTCACCAAAAATTACCAAGGATGGTGTTACGGTGGCTAAGGGCATTGAACTTAAGGACAAATTTCAGAATATTGGTGCTAAGCTGGTCCAAGATGTTGCCAACAACGCCAACGAAGAAGCTGGTGATGGAACCACTACAGCTACCGTGCTGGCACGTACGATTGCGAAGGAGGGTTTTGAGAAGATAAGCAAGGGTGCAAATCCTATTGAATTTCGACGCGGTGTAATGATGGCGGTTGATGCAGCCGTAAAACATTTGAAGGAGATGTCAAGGCCCGTTACTACACCAGAGGAGGTCGCGCAGGTCGCTACAATTTCTGCAAATGGTGATACCTCCATTGGCGATCTCATATCGGATGCAATGAAGCGGGTGGGAAATGATGGTACGATCACTGTCAAGGTACCTTTTCCCTTCTCACTAACGTTTGTAGGATGGCAAAACCCTGTTTGACGAGATTGAATATATTGAAGGAATGAAGTTTGACCGCGGTTACATCTCCCCATATTTTATCAACACAGAGAAGGGTGCTCGTTGCGAGTTTCAAGACGCCTGTGTTCTGTTCTGTGAAAAGAAAATAAATAACATACAGGTCCTCATTCCCATCTTGGAGGCCGTTCATCAGCATAAGAAGCCTCTCGTTATTGTTGCTGAGGATGTTGAAGGCGAAGCGCTTACTGCTCTTGTTCTTAACCGTTTGAAACTTGGCCTCCAAGTTTGTGCCGTCAAGTCACCAGGATTTGGGGACAATCGCAAGAATACGCTGCGTGATATGGCTATTGCGTCTGGTGGTGTGGTAAGTTATTTGTCTCTATACACTCCCTACGTCTTAGGTCTTCGGTGATGAGGCTGATATGTACAAACTTGAGGATGCCCAACTTCAGGATCTGGGCCGGGTTGGCGAGGTTGTCATCACCAAGGACGACACGCTCTTTATGCGTGGTCAGGGTAACAAAGCCGATATTGAGAAGCGCATTTCCCAAATTCGCGACGAAATTAGTGCTAGCAGTAGCGATTACGAAAAGGAAAAGATGCAAGAGCGCCTTGCAAAACTGTCTAACGGCGTTGCCGTCATCAAAGTTGGTGGAAGTAGCGAGGTAGAGGTTTCTGAAAAGAAGGATCGTTACACAGATGCTTTGAACTCAACTCGTGCAGCTGTTGAGGAGGGTATCGTTCCTGGAGGTGGTGCTGCCCTGTTACGATGTATTGAAGTTCTCGACAAGATTGAGGTCAAAAACAAGGATCAACAAATCGGTTAGTTTCGCAATTTCCTCTGTGCGGTGTGCGTACTTTGCCTCTGACATCTGGTTCATCGTTATAGGCATTGACATTGTGAAGAAAGCCCTGGAAACTCCCGCTTACACTATCGCGTATAACGCTGGTGTCAACGCGTCTGTTGTCGTACAGAAGGTGTTGAGTATGGAGCCTAATGGAGGCTACGATGCTATGAACGATAAATACGTTGATATGATCGCAGCTGGTATTATTGACCCCACGAAGGTCGTCCGCATAGCTCTCGTGGATGCTGCAGGTGTTGCGTCACTTTTAACCACAGCGGAAACTGTTGTCTGCGATATTCCCAAAGAAGACAATCCAGGGCCAGGAATGGGAGGTATGGGTGGCATGGGAGGCATGGGCGGTATGATGTAGGTCTGACAAATCATTCTCAAATTGCGGTGTAAATTGGAGCTAATTTTAGCTGTATACATAGTTTTATACTCTAATAAAGGCATTTGGAACTCTTGTCGATCTTCGCATCTCTTAGTCTTGTTTTGGTTATCCTCTTGTCTGACTCAACAAGCTGCTTGGAGGGGTTGGCGTTTCTCTCTAACGGATTGGGTTTGGTGCTAGCGCTACCGTGTTTAGGTTTGGAGGCGAAGTGAGATTTGGGGTTGGTTGTGGTAAAAGGCTGGATGGATTGTTACTGATGTATTTCAAGTAGTATGTCGTGTTGACACCATGGTAGAAAAAATAAGTGATTTATTTTGCACAAGTGAAATCATTGCTGGCGTGGACGGCTGAACCTCCGGATTCTACTTGGCGTCGTCATACTTGTTCACCTCGCTGTCTTCGTCGCTGTTGTTGATGGCGTCCTCCTCCTCGGTGGAATAATCCCCGATGGGAGTTGCGTGGAGTCCGATTAACAACTGGTAGAGAATAACTCCCAGGACAGCTCCAACAATTGGCATCAGGGCTGGCACCCAGAAGTAGTAGTTGTCAATCGTGAATGCGCTCACACCCCAGTCTACGGTGTGCAAAGGATGAGGAATGATCAATTCTTGTCATTTTGTTGCCACCATGCAGAACAAAGTGGCCTACTTACTAAGAGGAGACTATGTATGGTGTTGTGTGTGCAATGCCCACGACGAAGTACTTACAAGAGGCAAGGAGAAGAATACGAGGGCCCAAATCACGAGCCGGATTCAGCGCAGAACTTGCATTGGCTGTGTAGGTGCCAACAGCCATGTAAACGACCATACCCGCTAACAGAGGTACAAATTTACCCGACTTCTTGACGAGCCGATCGTCTCCCACCGCCAATAAGCCAAACATCAGTAAAGCAGTCGTAAGTATCTGATCAACCACTGCAGCTCCAACAGAGGAACCCTTTCCGGCCACGAAGATACCACCAGTTGTGTTAACGTAGAAGTGTCCATCGTTCTGCTCATTGGTGTATTGAATCAAGTTTTCATTGTACACTGCGAGAAGCAATGCAGCTCCAAGGAAGGCACCTATCACTTCGAGCACAATGTAGAGAGGCAGAAGAGACCACCGCAGACTGCCTGTAACCGAATTAGCCACTGCGACCGCCGGATTCATGAAGGCGGGAGAAGCTTTGCCACCGGCGACAATGATTCCTATTGTAACCGCAGCACCCCAACCGACACTGATTTCAAGAAAGGATGATTCGAAGAAGAACTTTTGAGCGACCGCACCATCACCGTAGAAAATGAGGAACATGGTAGCAAGAGTCTCTGCCATGAGTTGGGTCACCACCGGATGATTTGTCAATCGAATCCGATCGGCGGCACGATGAATTAAGTGGCGGTAGGAGTTATACCAGGAGGGACCGGACCTGTATATACGCTCGTCTACTTGGCTCTCTGACACACTCATTTATTCTTCAATGCACAGGTGTGAAAATGAACATTAGTTTTACTCTACGTTGCTTTTATAGGCAGAGTTAGATGGGTGTGCCTGTGAGCACACCCATTGGTGAGTGAAGTGCTTTAGTGAGTAACCCACAATTGTTTCGACCCAAGAATTAGATGTCATGTGGCGAGCACTTCTGGGTGAGATAGTAATGTGGTAAATACTTTCATATTAATTTTCAAATTTGACGTAACGAAATCCAATTGCTTTCTGTTGTAATGAACTTGAAAAGGTCTTGGACGCACTTCTTTCGGGAGCTTTCTGTCCATAAATGAGGCTCACAATGAAATGTCATGATTCGCTTTGCCCCACTCTATCTGGCCGATCTAGGCAGGACGCTAGGCATTATACAAAGTTCATGTTCTTAGTGAGAGATAATAGAGAACTACTTTCCAAAAAGTGCGGTGGTTTTCATTTGCAGAGTATATCTTCTACAGTAATCTATCGTCTCATCTAGGTTATTGGGCCAATTTCTAAATGGTAAGCACGCACATTAATTACGTGCTTTTGGATTCTGAAAGGAGTTCACAGTGTAAAAGGCAATGATAGTGTAATTTTTCTAACACAGCACAAGCACTTCACCGCAGTGTGATAATAACAATGACAGACGCAATGGTTCCGAGCAATTCTAAAGCACGCTAAAGAAAAAAAAGTGGATTTTGACTGTATCGTACTTTGAACTAACTTAGAACCCACGTGCCAAATGTTTCACTGTTAACCGGTTAGAATCACCATCCATGGTGAGGTAACTACTTGTACATTTTTCTATCGGAGAACAGATCGTCCCAAAGTCAGCAGGGTGGTGCACTAACTTGCATTCACTCCGAAAGTAACATGCATTTTATAGCTTAAAGTCTACACACATAATTATTTTTTTTGTCACTGTGATATTTACTGACGTGTTTTGCCGCCACTTATCAGTTGATGGCATAAAAATTAACCAGCTAGCATCTATACATTTACGTTTTAAAAGTCTTGACAATCATGGATTATCTAAGCAAACAAATTCAAGGCCATATTTTATAAAGTTTAAAGAAAAAGTAAGCATCGCTGTAGAGCATAGAGTGATTAGAAACACCTTGCCAATACTAAAATGTTTATTTGAAATTGATTTGGGAGCGAAAACAATTCCGCAAATTTACAATATGTCAGGCAAACAAAGATCAAATGACATGAGTAGAAAAGGAAATGAGCTACTAATACAAGAGGAGTGCACTAAATCATGGTTTTCCGCTCATCTACAGGTCACCTCGATTGAACAGCTTTTTGATCTGGTAGACTAATAGTGACTGTGCTTGACGTTTTGCCAAGAGGAAAACAGCACTGGAGACAACCGCTTCGGTCTACATCGAGATGTGCCTTCGCCTTACCGTGTTTCCTATTATTTAAGTAGTTTCATCGGATAAAGTAAAATTTGCCTGCGTAGCAACATTTCCTTGATTGTCATCAAAACTGGAGGGTCGAAAAAGTAAAGTGGATGGCAAAGCGGTGCTGCTACTCGTGTGCTTTTGTGATGGTGGAGAATTTTGTTTTCCCAATGACTTGACATCACTTTCAGCAAAAGGTTTGGACCCTTTCAACGCAAGCAATTTTGTGATAAATTGAGCAGCTTCTCGTCTCCGACTTGAGTCAGAATCGGAACAGCGTAGCCTGTGGCTGTTGATATCTGGTAGGGTAACAAATTCCTCGTCTTCCTCGCATGCTTCGTCAAAACCAATGCCCTCTTGAAAATCATTTGAAATTTCTGACTTTCCAAGGCTTTTGCAACGCTGGATTTCAGGTGTCTTACTCATCAATGAAGATTGTATTGAAGGAATTTGCTGATCTAGCAAAGCGTCAGGACTGGGTTGCTCTGGTGGTTTCATAGGTGCTTCATGATCTATATCATAAGCTAAATTTTCCGACATATTTCCCTTAACCTCCTCCAACTGTTCATTTTCTTCTTGTCCAGAAACGTCGGTAGTGGCAGAGGTCAGTGTATACGCTGACATTGGAAGGGCATTTGGCGAATAGTAGTCGATAAAGTCGGTGGTGAATGCTGGATCAGTCGCAAGTGTCAGATCGGCGTTTGTCATGACTCGAAGAATCTCCATGCTAGTATTGCTTATACTTGCCGCAGTAACCTCACGAAATGCGTACATCAAGCGAGATTTGGAGTCAACTTCAATCGCATCAGGAAGAGCACCTCCACCATCATCTGAATTGTTGGAGGACCTCCGCCGATAGTAGTGAGTAATGAGAGCTTGTACTCCCTTGAATCGTTCAATGAGACAATATTTAATATTTTTTGTGAGCAGAGCCAGCCTTTGCGCTCTAAGAGAGAAGTCCCTACCATCAGCATTTATCCATTCAACCGCATACAAAATTAACTGCTGCTTTAGCCTCTCAACTTCTCCCAAACGTCGAGCTATGGAATAAGCCAGTTTCAGAGTTTCTTGGACATTTTCAAATTTTCCCAATTTGGATCGACGATTTGCGCGTTGATTTGTTGGGTGTAAGAGATTCTGTGGTAAAACCGAAACAATGTCACTCTGCTCGATGGTGACCACAGCTGCAGCAGCTGGTATCACCATTCTAGGTGTGAGACGTGTGAGACGCGCCTTCAATCTTGCCTGCAGCTTAACTATTAACTCCGCACTCCTGCTTGGGCGTTTCACCCAACTTTCATTGAATCGATGCAACTGATCCCACCAATGCGGAGCTATGGAGTCAAAGAAGTTCAGCAGAGCAATTACTCGCCTCCTATAGTTTTCCATTTCAGTCGAAAGTGCGGCGCCCTTTTGTAAAGTGACTCCAGTAAACGAATTGTAGGGTGCAGTAATAGCACTATCAACACGAGTCACTTCTGGCTCATTTTCTTTGCGTTGTTGATTTCTAAGAGTGTAAATTTTTTGCCTCCTATAGGCATGATCAAAATCCATGTCTGATCACTTTAAGAGACCTTTCGCCACCCTCCGGAAAACCATTTCAACCAATCAGAACACACACCATGGTTTAGTCTTCACGCCTTGACAGGAAAATCAATAAAGCACATGATAGAGAGTGGTTTGATGGGGCAGAATCCTCACGCCATGCTAATAAGATATCCACGTTCTGCCAACAAAGCGATGTATGATGCCAGTGGAGGAGGCAAAATTCATTGACTGGTTTGAGAGTTGGCTTGCGTGCATGAAGCACAATCTTGCTGGGTGGTATTTTATAGGATATCAGTTGGGTGAGCTGGTGATCACACCCATCTACACCCCGTCTACTTAATCAAAGTGCCTCATATCTGTCGACTCACCCCGCATAGACAAAAACTCTTTTAATGTGGACTGTGACTAACCCCTTTCAAGTCTGGTGAATTTAGTGATCAGCAAAGTTTATTTCTGCAAACATCGGTGCCTGGCTATTCCTCTACGAGATTGTGAAGCTCGAGAGAAGTAGCTAGTGATTTGCATGTTGCGTAGCTGTACAAAACCCCAACAACAAGAACATCAACAAAAAACTAAAGTTCAAACGACTGAGGAAGAAAGAAGGGATGGAATTGAAAGAGAATGGTAAGTAAGTGAAAGGAATGGGGAGAGGAGGGAGAGAAAAATAAGACGGCGGCGGGGGCGGGAGTTAAGGGTTCAGCTGTTGCAGCAGCTTTGTGAGATAGGTGCGAATGTGGTTAACAGGCGGCACCTAGGCGAAACAGACCTCTCCAACTTGAACACCAAAAGCCGAGACGCTAGGAGTGAATTTAATATCACGAAGCGGCAATCGGGATGGTTTGCTTTGGATCTGAACCACAGTTGATCCTTTGGAGATCTAAAATTAACATTTGAAATAGTCGATTTCTCGGAGATGCCAATAAAACTCTAGAAGTGCTTTAAGCCTTTTGGCAAGACAACCTTCAGCACTCGAAACTGACCTGCCCACACAGGTTCTCTTCCAACTCGAATCGTCGCTTAGGATGCATCATTGTCAATATCGTGTCATCATCAGCCAGGAGTTCAGGCATAATTGCGCTCTCAGAGAGACCTTGGCAGGAAAGTTGAAGAGTCTGGGTCGCACGAGAACTGAACACCTTCAAGAAGGCCAGCTGATCTGCATCAATGGCGTAGTCGAACTAGAGGAAAATGTGATACTATTCACAAAAAAAGTTTGCTCAGGGCACCTTAAGAATGCACATCATTCTCACCTCTCCAAATTGGTTGTAGGTTTGGAACCATACCGAACTGTTGGTAGAGGGTAAGCTCCACTTCCTAACAGGGAAGGATTGCTTGGCTCGAATGCAAGACTCACCGGTCTTGATCTTGCAGTAAACCTCAACTGCATCGTTTGTGCGTCCACCGTTTGGATCAAGCCAGTAAGACCCTAATATGAAAAGAAAACCTCAACACAAACAAAACAAAAAAGAGGCAACAGTTTGGTCGAAAAAAAAATAAGCTACCCACCATCAGGATAGTTGGGGAAGTGAGCGGCCAATTGGGCGCATGTTCTGGCAGGAACCTCCTGAGTTCCACGCGGAAATTTGATGGAGTTCATTCCGAACAGACGAGCAGCTCTAGGGTCATCACCGTAAAGAAGACCCTTGGTAGGCGCTCGACGAGCCTGAATGCTCATGATAGAACCTGGGGGTCCAGGTGGCCCAGGCGGACCAGGAGGACCCTGAACACCAGGCGGACCTGGGTCTCCGTCATTTCCAGGTGGACCCATCGGACCTACTTCGCCCACTTCACCGGTTTCACCACGCAGACCCTGAGGTCCTTGTGGACCACGTTCTCCAATGGGTCCAGGAGGGCCACGTTTGCCAATGGGGCCCTGATAGCCAGCAGGACCATCGTGACCAGGAGGTCCCTGAAGACCCGTTGGACCTTTTCCACCAGGAGCTCCCTTAGGACCGATGGGACCACGTCTTCCTGGTGAACCGTCCTTTCCACGACGTCCAGCGGGTCCTTGAGGACCGCGAGGACCAGTTTCACCATTGGGACCATCTGGGCCCGGAGCACCATCTTCACCTCGAGGACCTGGCTCACCCTTGGGACCGGGAGATCCGCGTGGTCCACGGAGGCCGGGAGACCCAGCAGGACCTTCGAGGCCTATGGGACCCGGAGGGCCAGGAGGACCCTGAGGACCACGAATTCCTGCCGCTCCTTGATTTCCACGTTTGCCAGCAGGACCAGGACGACCTTTTGGACCAGGATCACCAGCTTCGCCGATGGGACCCATTATGCCATAGGGACCAGCCGGACCCGGTTCACCTTGAGCACCTTCAATTCCTTCTTTGCCCTCTGGACCTTCAGCTCCAGGTTCACCAGGCGGACCAACAAAACCAGGATGACCGGGAGGTCCTTCAGGTCCCTCTTTACCTGGAGCTCCAGCATCACCATGAGGACCAGGGGGTCCAGCAGGTCCTCGTCGCCCCTGAGGTCCTTTTCTTCCTTCACGTCCATCGGCTCCATTAGCACCAGCAGGTCCAGTTGGACCACGTTCGCCTAATGGACCTGGAGGACCAGTGGGACCACGTTTACCAGGTTCACCAGCCATGCCGGGAGGTCCAACGGGACCGACGGGACCGGGTTTACCGGGTTGACCAGGAGGACCCATGGGACCGGGCTCTCCATTGGGACCACGTGGACCCATTGGACCTTGTTCACCAGGAGGTCCTTCGGGACCGTCTTCACCATTAGCACCTGGTTTGCCATCAGGGCCCGGATCACCTGGGGGTCCAGGAGGACCTTGTTCCCCAGGCTCACCAGGCATTCCTGGAGGTCCAGTCTCACCAGCCAGTCCCTTAGGACCCTGGTCACCAGGAGGACCTGGCGGACCAGTGGGGCCACGTGGGCCCTTGGGACCCTCTCCTCCAGGCACCGCAACCAATTCACGAGTTACTCCTTCTTTGCCAGGTGGACCACGTAAACCTTGGGGACCTTGAACACCCTTAACACGAAATGAGTGTATATCAGTAAATTAGCAAAAGGAAAATTTTCTTACCAATGATAAAGTGAGCGACAACGTACGTCCATTCCAGGAATGCCAGGTGGACCTTGAGGACCTTCATCACCCTCTTCACCGGCTTCACCAGGAGCTCCAGTTTTGCCGGTCGGGCCAGGCGGTCCAGCTGGACCCTAAACAAGGCAAAACCTTCCATAACCTCCTACTGAAAGTGTAAACGCGCATTATCGACGTAATATGCCGAGGCAAGGAGGTGAGGTCGAAATTCTGTTTGGTAATTAGACTACCCTTTTTGTTTGGCGCAAAAACTGTCACCATAGTGAGGTGAGCTCCCTCCAGTAGACTTTTCTATAGATGGACTTGGTGTTCAAAAATGGTGAACATTGGTGCTGATTTGATGAATGAAGGGTTTCAACGATCATCGCTACCCATGTAAGAGAGGTGGGAGCTATTCTCGGCAGCATAATTATTTCGTAAAAAATCTTCATGAAAGAAGATCTGGGTCATAGATTTTTAAGAATATTGAATATGCTCCGATATACTTACATGAGGACCGGGTAGTCCAGCAGCGCCGTCATCACCGGGTTCACCATCGATACCCTTGTCACCGGAAGGACCGCGTTCACCACGAATACCACGAGGACCAACAGGTCCCTGTTCACCCTGCTCACCGGGTGGACCCATTTTCCCGTCCTTCCCACGAGGTCCAGGTTTTCCGTCTTTGCCGGGAGGGCCATCAAATCCAGGTGGACCGGGGTCGCCTTCAGGACCTGCTGCACCCGCAGGGCCCTGGTCTCCAGAAGGACCAGAGAATCCGGGAGGGCCCATGCTTCCCATAGGGCCATCAGCACCATCCAAACCATTGGGACCGGCGTCACCAGGTTCGCCGACATCACCAGGTAGACCCTGGAAGCCTCGGGCGCCTTTCGGACCTGGTTCACCCATGGGTCCTGGCGTACCCTGAAAACAGTGCATGTGAAATTCGCGTGCCTTCAGCTCAAGTTCCAATTAGCTGAGATGAGCCAAACTTCACGTACAGTAGGTCCGGGGGGACCAGGTGGACCGAGAGCACCTGATGTGCCGGGCAAACCAGGTTTGCCCATGTTTCCAGGCCGACCTGGGGGACCTGGTGGACCCCTAGCTCCTTTCACGCCCGGAGCGCCGTCAATTCCGTTGGGACCCATGTCACCTCGGGGACCGGGTAGACCATCCATTCCGGGACGACCCATGGGACCTGGAGGACCAGACAGACCCGGCTCGCCCTGCGGACCGTTCTCACCTGGCGCTCCGTCAAGACCTGGACGTCCATCTAATCCGGGAGCGCCGGGAAGTCCCGGAGGACCAGACTCACCACGAGAGCCCTAGGACAATTTCAAACAAATTAAGGTATAGGCCAGAGTATAAAGTCTTAGCAATGACAGCATGGTAACACAATGTTTCACCTTGGGTCCAGTAGCGCCAGTAGGCCCTTGGTCACCACGAGGTCCGGGTTCACCTTGGTCACCATCACGACCGGTTTGTCCACGCTCGCCCTTCTGACCAGGAGCTCCGGTAGGACCAACGGGTCCTGGCACACCACGATCACCCATGGGTCCTTTGCGACCTTGTGCACCGGTCCTACCCGCAGCACCCCGTTCACCTCTGCGACCAGCGGGACCCATCGGACCCTGTGGACCCGCTACGCCTGCCTCTCCACGCGGTCCTGGTCGACCGTCAATTCCAGGCTCGCCCTACATCAAAGTCACTCAATCAAGCTATCGTGGTTTGAGCAGTACGATACCTCTTTTAATCACGCACACTACTGTGCAGACCTTTTCAAACTCGAATGCCATTGCCTGAGCTAACACCTTTTCTTCCCCTTAAAACCGATTCTTCTGACATAAAACGACTGCAAATTAGGATGTTTTTCATGCTGCAAATGGACGCGATGGCATGGCTTTAACATTTAATTGTACAGGAAAGAGATCTTGCTGTAAGCTGAAAGTTCTACGTACCACAGCTCCGGGTTCACCAGGAGGCCCATCGCTTCCCGGCGGACCAGTGGGTCCACGATTTCCACGGGAACCACGAGGACCAGTTTCACCGCGTTGACCTTTTTGGCCAATCAGACCAGAGAGACCAGGAGGACCTGGAGGACCAACGGGACCTTGAGGTCCTGGTAATCCTGGGCGTCCGTCTGCTCCAGATTCACCACGGGGACCGATAGAACCTTGGTAACCGGTTGGACCGATCTGACCAATGGGACCCATGGGACCTGCTGGGCCGGGGGGACCCACTGGACCAGGAGACCCCTACATTGAAGATAAAACATTTTATTCCTTGGGACACTGTTCGATTTTCTGGGCCTTAGCACATGGAAAAGCGAAACTTACAACCATACCGTCGAAACCAGAATCACCCTTGTCGCCAGGAGGACCTTGATAGCCCTGTCGACCAGGAGGCCCGGTAGCACCAGGCTCACCAGACATACCGGGAAGACCCTGAGGACCTGGAGGACCAGCGACACCGGGCATACCGTCACGACCGTTCCTACCGGGAGGACCACGGGGACCTTGGGGACCGGGCCCACCGGGAGCTCCATCGACGCCAGGCGGTCCCATTGGGCCGGGAGGACCAGGAGGTCCAACCGCACCCTCTGGACCTACTGGACCGGGATCGCCACGAGGACCTTGGGGTCCCATTGCTTCCGTCGGGCTTGTGACTTGACCTGGAGTAAAAAAGCAACGCAAAGGACTGATTTAATAAGTGTTGTGATAACCGGTAAACTCCGTAGTCATCGCCTAGCGGGTAAAAGCTAGTCTTGGACAAGTTGATGTCGTGTGGTTGTTCTTGATATCCCTTTCCAATGCACCACCTCAGTAGGTGGTGATTCTGAAATCAAGCCGTGAGACATTTGAGACAGCCGCAATCCAACTTCAAATCGTCAACTTCAAGTTTCGAATTATTTCATTTGCTTTTTCGCTTTCCGCATGGAGAAAGAAATGGGGAAATGAGAGCATAGCAGTTGCGACAAAACAAAGATTCATGCAATGATGCAAAGAGAAGTGCATAACTCACCAATAGCACCCAAGACGAAGCATGAGATCAAGAGGAAGCAAAGAATCCCATGCTTAAGAGGAACTTCCCAGTTCCCCATTCCATGGGAGGCGACCATAGTGAATATGCCACCACAAGCTCACAAACACACGCAAGTGGGAAGAGTTGCACTGCTGTCGGCTCTGCCTTCCCTCTCGGTGTGCTGCAACGGGGCTGCAGTTTATTCTCACCACAGAGGACTGGGCAGCTCCACCAGTACCGCCTTGGGCATCCCACCTACATACATGCACACATACACACACACGGGGTGCACGCTTACGTGCATGCACAAACACACACACACGCACACTTGCCATCCGGTCGATTCCTGGGGGTAATAGAAGCCTGTTGACTGCACGCGCACGCACACACGCACCTACGGCCAAGTCAACCTATTAATCTGGCAGGTGATTGGTTAGATCGTAGCATCCATTCAGCCATTCACGTGGATGTGAGTGCTAGTAAGTAGGGCAGTAGGGACGACCTGGTTTTGTGCGACCACCTGAAATAAAGAAAAAGTAAGTGTAAATCCCACCGATTAGTGGCAGTAGTGTGCATGCCTGCAAAACATGCAGTCATGATCAAAAAAGCGTCATTACTTTTACTCACTAAAAAGGCCAATTTTATGTATTAGACGGAAAGGCCGTTGATGGGCTGGTTGAACACACCTTTGGCCAATCAATTTTCTCCCCCTGATGCCTTGGGCCTTTTTTTAAGCTCAAGTATTACTAGATGGCCTAATTACTTGTTAAGAAGATACTTATTTCTGAAGGTGTTTTTTAAAAGGCTCTTCACTATATTACGCACCTGATGGAGGAAGTAGGTCACACCAGCAACTGGATGTTCTTGAGATTCGTGACAAATCGTCACGAGGGTAGCTCGAACCCACTTGGTTCCCAGACAGGTCTATCAAATTTTGCGCATAACAATCATGATAAAACTAATAAATGCTTAAATAACCCTGAGGATAGAGAAGACATTTGAAATATTCAACATGAATTCCAACTCTGTCTACGTGCTTTACCAATTGTGTGAGGCAGGGTTATATACCTTGTAACTTCACATGTCATTGCTCGGTCTCATCCAGTTTCCCACGAACCATCCTTGAAGGCATTTTAGGGCCCAGTTATCCTGCTATCAATGGCAAAAGTACTCTGGAGTTAACCTGGATACAGCTTTAGCGATAGTGACTAAAAGTATGGTCACTTTCTTCACGACTTGGCAGCTTCCAGTGCGAAGGACATCGAAAACAACGTCGACCGACTAACAATTTGGTTAGCTGTAAGCTACACACTATGTTGGGTAATGGGGGGAGACTTGCACAGCTTGGGTTGAAGTCAAGCCTGAAGACTTTATGTGATACTGCTATAAATTAATAAGTAGGAGGAATAACGCAAAGAATGAAGAAAATGCGACATTAATTACCTGAGCATGCGGGAGGTCAACCTCCCCGAAGCCCCAACGAGAACAAGCTCATTGTGGGAAGAAGGAGAGGAACAAAGGACACACCCAATCACGGCAGTACCAATATGCTCCCTTCCACTTCCCCCACCCCAACTGGATCCATCCAGAAGGCTTGCAGAATCATGCCCACAACTTCAGAAAAACACGTCTCTTGAGATTCTAGAATGACCAATAATTTAAGGACCGCTGATACCACGCATTTATTTCATTCGAAAGGTAACAATGGAGGATGGGGAAATGAGTGAAGTGGTAGAATACAAGGATGCACACCAAACACACAGTGAAATCCCAATGGACGCGTTCTACGCATAATAATTCAAATTTGTCTTCTTCTTCGACTGCACCTCGAGAATGGCATCCATGTAGTCCTCATGCACGACCTGGTTGGCATTTCTGCGCAGAGCAATCATACCCTACACAGAGCAACAAGACGAGAAATCTCAACCTCACTTGAACACGATTGTAAACAAAAGGAATACAGGCACAATGCAGTGAAGGTAAGTTGACAGTCTTAGGTTAGACTCACAGCCTCGACACAGACAGCCTTGCACTGTGCACCATTGAAGTCGTCCGTACATCGAGCTAGCTCTTCAAAGTTCACGTCTTCGCTGAAATTGTACAGACGTTAGATGCATTTAAATACAATCCTTTTCAACCTCAAAGCACTGCTTCTTCCATTGACTTGGGCTACCACAACTTTAACTCAGGGACGGAGTGAGTGATGAAAGGCAACCGGGCACATCGTCAAACGCATCGTGAACACTTATCAATGTGGTTTTACCGCGAAAAGAAGGAAAAACGAATCCTGGTAGCAAGTTTTCAACACTCTGAGACACCACCCGGTAACCAAAAAGAAAACCGAATTACAGAAACTGAACGAATCATAATAGCCATTGAGGCGATCAAAAGCTGATAAAGGCTTGCATCTCAAGCGTGAAAATACTATCCTTCCAATGAGTAGCTTTAACGTTTCTCACAAACAAATAAACACGCAACAATGAGGAAACATCAAGTTGGAGAAAAACTACAGCACCAAAGGCTTACTGGACATTCATTTTTCTCGAGTGGATTTGCATTATGCGGGAACGAGCTTCTTCGTTGGGAGTAGGGAACTCGATTTTACGGTCAAGTCGACCACTGCGAAGAAGTGCAGGATCTAGAATATCCACGCGATTCGTGGCAGCAATGACTTTGATCTCGTGATTTGGTTGAAAACCATCAAGCTGGTTTAACAGCTCCAACATCGTGCGTTGAACCTCACGATCACCAGCCTTTTCACTGTCAAAACGCTTTGTGCCTACAAGCAAAGAAATAGGAACATAAACGCCGACTTAATCAATGCAACGGATGTAACCGGAGAACCAAAGATGCAAAACCGGGCAATGAATGTTGTTTCCACAAGTAGACCCCTATACAATACCGACTACAGAAAACTAAGACTAGGACATCCCGCTTTCGAAAAGGCAGACAACTCACAAAGTAAGATACAAATTTCTCGAAAGAGGGAAAATACACAGCACCACATTCTAAATCCATGCAAAATACGTGCTACGCCGTTATAAACGTACACAAAACTAACCACTTAAATTTACCTATGGCATCTAATTCATCAATGAAAATTATGGCTGGAGCCTTTTCCTTAGCCAACTGAAAGGCGTCTCGAACCAATTTAGCGCCATCACCGATAAACATCTGAACAAGTTGAGGGGCAGCAAGTTTTAAAAATGTTGACTTGGTCTGAGCTGCACAAGCACGAGCCAGTAGAGTTTTTCCGGTTCCAGGTGGGCCGTAGAGGAGAACGCCCTTGGGAGGCTGGATGCCGATAGCATCAAATCTGTCTTTGTGGGTCATGGGAAGGACAACAGCCTCGATTAACTCCTGGATTTGTTTATCGAGCCCGCCAATGTCGCCGTATCTTTCGGTGGGCCTATCATCAACTTCCATAGCCTTGACACGAGAGTCGAATTCAGCTGGAAGTTTTTCGAGGATAAGATAAGAGTCCTTATTGACGCCCACAAGATCGCCAGGCTTGAGTTCCTCATGGGGGACAAGGCCAATAACAGGGAGGAAATACGTCTGACGCGTGCTTGTCTTAACGACAGCGCACTTGCCCTTCCTCTGGGAATCTAAATCCACATTAGCACCGTCCTCCTCTTCGTCTTCGGGCTCAACGTCCAAAAGCTAAAAGCCCTTAAGTGAAAGAGCAACAACTCACCTCAACAACCGTCGCAACGAGATAAGGAAGGGCTTTGTTCATCTTAATTTTGCTCTTACTATCCTTAACTTTTGACTGCTTCATTTTAATCTCATGATCGACTCGATGTAACTCGGACTTCATTATCTACGAGAATCGAGAGCAGTGGATAACTTACGCGAATTTCGCCGTCAAGCAAACGAGTATGGACGACTAGCTCATCTGTGGCCATTCGCATAACTTCATCAATTAAAGATTCCTTTATGAATAGTCACACATTAAAAGAAACGTGGCAGCCTACGTCAACATCGTCCCAAACGGGTCTCTCAATCGAAGTCATTCTGCCAATAAAGGAACGTGATGAATGTTTTCACGAAACCACGCCTGACTGTGGTATAGGTAAAGGCACTACAACAGCAGCATAAATTAGCAAGAATTATGGTTTACTTTGCATCAAATAGTGCTACTAGAAGGAAAATTGGACAGTTAAAGTCATAATGGTATTATCAAAGTCTAAACAGACCTACCTACTTGCTGCTCTAACTTGCTATTGGTTGAAAAATGCAGAAGCGGCTTATTTGCACAACTCTCTAAGCAAGGACTTTAAGTGTTGTTCCTTGTAAGGAGTACATTAAAAATCTAGGTATATAGCTACAATTTGTGCAATAGACCTGAATTCTAAGCAGCGAAATTTGTTTTGAAGGATAAACGCTAATTCAAAATAGTTGTGAAACTTGGGTGCTTTTTATGCAAATAATCCAATGATAATTTTAATAAAAGTATTTTTAATAAAGTCTTCTTAATAAGTGCAGCGTCTGTAGATGTCCATTGAAGTAAAAGAAGGCAAAATACTTGGCCAGAATATGTATTCCGGAAATAGAGGAGTTAGGGACTGCTGGCGCGGCTTGGAGGCTGACCAACTGAGTAGTGCCACATGGCCAGCCAAGTCACCGAAACCGGCAATTCGAACAAACAAAGTATTACACAGCTAATCTTTTCTTTCCAGCGTTGTCTCTAACGCTCCCCTTAGTTGGCCATCACAACGTTATCAGTGCTGCGTGATGCACCCACGATCCAACTGTGCCAGTCGTCGGGATTCGAGCGCATGCATTCTCGTAGTGCCATCAATTCCACGCAGCACTCGGTCCTCCTCTATCACAACACACATTGTGATTCCAGGTTTTTTAATGCCATGGAAGAAACGCGAGGGTGTCGTCGATCCATCATTAGGTGGGGCGATTGGACCTTATATGAACGGGATGCACGCGATCAAAGTGTGCAAAGTATAAAACGATGCTATCAATTGGCGTCTGTAGATACGCATTTTGACGAAGATAGGCGAGCTTTCCAATAACAGGGGAGAGAGTGTAATACTTTGTTTGTTCGAACTACCGGTACAGGTCACTTGGGTGGCCATCTTGTTCTAGCCGGTTGGTCGGCCTCCGGGCCGTGCCAACAGCCCCCAAGTCCTCTGTTCTCGGAATATACATATTCTGCCCTAGTACTGCGCCCTCCTTTACATTAAGGGGAGCCTCGGGACGCTACATTGGTGGCAGCGGAAAGCGGACCCGACTTTGATGAATTTTATCCTGCTCCATACCGCTTCTGGCAAACGTCGGCGTTGTGAAAGAAGTACATGTGCCACGGAGGGGAGAACCTTTGGTATCTCGTAACAGAAGGGCCGAGATCGACGTCCAACTTCGGCATCTCCCTCGCCCTCGTGTTCGACAGGAAAGCTATTAACAACTGAAGCGACACTAGCCGCGGACTCCAAGCCCAGAGGAGGGCCAAGAGGCGCGCATTTGCTGCACTGAGTGCTACGCGGAATTGATGGCACTACAGGAACACATGCGTTCGAATCTCGACGACTGCGACGGTTAGCTCGTGGGTGCTTCTCGCAGCGCAGCACTGATTACGTTGTGATGGCTGACACGGGAGGCGGACGAAGGGGAGCGTCGGGGACGACGCTCGAAAGAAGAGAGGAGCTGTGTAATACTTTGCTTGTTTGAACTGCCGGTTTCGGTTGCTTGGGTGGCTGTATTGTACTGAGCCGGTTGGTCGGCCTTTGGGCCGTGCCAACAGCCCCCAAGTCCTCTGTTCCCGGAATATATGTATTCTGCCCTAGTACTGCGCCTTCTTTTACCTTAAGGGGAGCCCCGGGACGCTACGGAGAGCTTACGGAGAATGCTTTACTACAACGTCGCTGAACCCTCTTGGCAGTTCCACTGGACTTAGATTTCATGGCTAGTGTCGCTTCAGTTTTTAATAGCTTTCTTGCAGAACATGAAGATGGGAAATGTTTTGCAAGCGGACGTCGATCTCAGCCCTTCTATTATGAGATGTAAGAGATTCTCCCATCCGTAGCACATGCACTTCTTTCATACCGATAAGGCTTGACACAAGCGGTATAAATCAGAATAGAAATCCCATAAAGTCGGGTCCGCTTTCCATTGCCACCAATGTAGCGTTCCGTGACTTCCTCTAGGGTAGAAGAAGGCATAGTACTGGGGCAAATACATATGTTCAAGAGACAGATGGATTGGGGGCTGTTGGCGCGGTCCGGAGGCCGGCCAGCCGGCTGGTACAATAGAGCTACCCAAGTGACCGAAATTGATGGCCCGAACAAACAAAGCATTACAGCTTCCCACTTTATTTAGTTCAGGGTTTGAGCTCATGCCTATCACGAGGTCTGTCACAGCCATTTGCAGACATGTACTTTATCTTAGCCTGAATCACACAATCTCCCAAAAACTGCTAATTAATGAAACAGAAAAGGAAAGCGAGACAAAAAAATTGAGTTTAATGATTGAAGAAAGGAGCAGGCGCACCAATGATAGCAAAATCATGCTTGCTATTATGCATGGGGTTGTGTAAGTGTGGCGGATGAAGGTGGGAATGAAGAACCTACCCTTCTTCCAACAGACCATCATTTACATACCCTTATCCCATTATGCCTACTCATCTACCCATATGTCTACTAAGTTTTTCTTTCTGTTTTCTATCTACCTACTCCTGCATCAATCATCGCTGAAACTTTTGCTCGTAAACAGATTGGTAGAAGTTGTGGTGGACGTAAAAACTACCAGGAGAAAAGCTAAATAAGCAGTGATTTGAGAAAAAAGCTTGAGACAAATAAAGAGGAATAAGTAAATGCAGTATATTGAGCAGAGACTGCTTTATTGAGTTAGACTGGACAAGTGCATTTACAATAAAGACCGGCTGCAATAACACCGCCATCGGCTGACTAGGTTAAAATACTAAATCTTTTGCGATGGAGCAAGTTAAGACGCTACTTCCGAAAGCTACACTGCAGTGAAATGACGCGACTTATGTGCGTACACTAGCTTAATTGCCACCGCAAATGCATCTTACAGGGCAGACGGTGCTGCCTTGCAGCACTTGATTTCATTAGTACTATTTGTAGTGTTCGTTGTCAGCAGTATGAACAGCGTGAAGGAGGCTAGGGCTACAGGCAAATGATGGTTGTGAACAGTCATATGCGCCAGCAGCAAAAATTATTGTCATAAACAAATTCCTTTTCCGTGTGAAGTTAGACCTTTTCGTTGCACTTGCTGGGCTCACCAATCGCACCACTTCCCGCTTTCATTTTTTTCCGTTTTACACCAACGGACATTCAAGTGGACAAAATAGGGGCATAGCACTACTTGTTGTGGCGTCACCAAAACGATATGCTGATGATGGGCCTCATTGTCGTCCCCTTGGTTGGGTGAAACAACAAGGTTACTGATTTAGGTGATTACATTACATTTTAGAAGGCTTTTTTCACCAAGTAGATGCATTTGTGTTCACACATTTGTTCACACAGACAGGTCGCCAGTTGCCCAATTCAGATGGTCAGCAGTGGCAAGAGTGACAAAGAGGTATGAGAAGAAAGACAATTAGAATCAAAGTGAGGAGTGACGCAGGAAGTGAAGAAGGGGGAGAGCAAGAACGCGAATGAAGAGAACAAGGTGGAGGAAAGGAGATTTATGTCAGCATTTTCCAAGGCAGATGCTACTCCCAAGCCAATCAGTAAGAGGTCATTAAGCATTTCGATTCAAATCATGCTGCCACTTTTAGGTCAAACCATTTGTGAGTTTGACAAACTGGCTTAAGCAGACTGTATTTGATGGAGAGGGGCGAGGTGTTCCATTACCAACGGAACGACATGCAACGAAAAAATCCTTCTTGCATCCCCCTTAAACATTTCAAACCCCGCTACAGACCGACCATCGCTGGCAGAAGTTGGCTCTGAACAGATCGCCTTAACTGCCCTTGGAGTGCTACCGCCCCTCCACTATGGTTCCCAGACTGGAGACCCGAGGAAGTGTCCCTGCTCTCCTCCAAATCCTTGCTAATTTTGCCAATGAGGACCACTAGGCACCCAACCTCAACTATGAACGCACCAAATAATTCCAGCCTTTTAGCACCTGCCTTTGCCGAATTCACTTCTCACTGACCCTCTTCTCTGCGCACTCGCCCGCTCACAGTAATAACCCAAACCCCCACTTACATAAGACACAGCAAGCCTAGTCCTAACAACAAACACTTTGCAACAAAACGCTTCAGGAATGTAAGAAAAAGGCGATCTCCTCTGAAGGTCCAAATGCATCAACATAAGCAACGTAGAGGCGATGAGATAGAAGTGTGGAAGAGTCATCAAGTCAACAAAGTTGGAAAGTTGAGGCCAGATATCGGGGTCAAGAAGCAATAGCAGTGAGAGAAGCAGTCATGTATATGCGCAGTGACGAGACGTTAAGCAGAAGGAAAAGAACAAATAAGAGTCGAGATCTGAAGAAGGTAAAAAAAACGCTGCGCCGGACAGAGGAAAGCAGCAGAATGTTAATGAGGTGGGAAAGTACCCACTGGGGACACAGGCGGATGGCGGAATGAAGGACATAAACGGCAGCATAAATTGCGTTGGTGGAACTGCAATTGCGTTTATTGCATGCCATGTCGAATGCCCACTGAAGCCAGCCTATATCCACTAGTATCCTGGGATGAGAAGGAAATGAATACACTTGACAAGGGGATCCACCACAACGCTGTGCCGACTGCGAAAGCCTACACACTCAAGTTCCTTGAAGGCCGACTGCTTGTCAAAGGACAACCAATCGTATTTGGCCGGTTGCAATTTTCCTATCAACCGCTCAATTGGATATCTGTTTGGAGAAAGGAACGAAAGAAGGCCAGATGCAATAAGTCGCAGTGCTCGCCAGTGCATAATGTCGATCTACCTACCTCGCTGTGTCCAATCAATTCTAAAATCAGTTGGTAGGCGATAGACAGAGAGGAAGTAGCAAAATAATCGGAAAAGAAAGTGGAAGGTTGAGGCCATGAGAAGCACTGTCCACAACACAACGGTAGACCACGAAGCCCCATTTCTTCCACCGCTCTGCACTGTACAAAAGATTACGATCAACGTCATGTCTTCAATGGTGGTTGAAACGATCATGGAGAACAAGAACGCGTTTGGAATTAGACATGTGGGCGGACAGGAAGAAAAGAATGAAAAAGGGGGAAGGATGAGGATGTCATATGCACTGCAGGTACGTATAATATTATTTGAGGTTTGGCACTGAGATAGGCTGTCCATGATCAAAATAGTGCAAAAACAATGCTTCCCATCCCATACTGGCGATGCAAGAGGAACCTCCAGATAATCAGTTAGTCTTCAAACCGGAGGCGTCTGCTTCCTTTGCGGCTATTCCTGAGGATACTTCATCTGATTGCCAATTTTCAGTCCTTCATGCCTTCTCACCCGCATCCGGACATCTAGATGGACGAAAAGGAGGAAGATTGCAAATGCGACGTGGCATAACTTGTACTACACCAACATCCAGTTAGAGTTAACGCACACTGCTGCATAAATCAATATGCTGATGCGGAGTCCCAACCCTGTCCATCCAAATGAATGGTATGACAAGGTGACGAATGTGGAGGACTGGCACATAGATTTGATGGATTCCCTTCCTAAGTGGATGTGGCTGCATTCAGAAGGGAATGCAAGTCCAATGGCACATTTTCAGTCAATTTTACAAAGACGAGCATGAGACTCCGTCGCCGCTGTCAAGTACGACGCCAAAGCATAAAAAACACCGAAGCGTGCCACACCGCGCAACCCCTCACAAGGCTTTAGTTTCAGTTGTACTCACGCTCCAATGATGAATTTAAACACTGCAATACGTTTATTTGAAAGTTAGATTAGCAAAATTTTATCCTTTTATAAGTAACCTTTTCATTCCAAGTTTTTTCAAAACCGCGTAATTATTGCAGCCGGATTTCAGGCAAATACTATCTCATGAAGACACAAGACACTGGAATGGTCTCATTAATTTATTCAGTAGAAAATTTTGCCTGCGCAAAGTATCCAAGTTAAATCATAGCGACTGTAGCGTCCCGGGGCTCCCCTTAAGGTAAAAGAAGGCGCAGTACTAGGGCAGAATACATATATTCCGGGAACAGAGGACTTGGGGGCTGTTGGCACGGCCCAAAGGCCGACCAACCGGCTCAGTACAATACAGCCACCCAAGCAACCGAAACCGGCAGTTCAAACAAGCAAAGTATTACACAGCTCCTCTCTTCTTTCGAGCGTCGTCCCCGACGCTCCCCTTCGTCCGCCTCCCGTGTCAGCCATCACAACGTAATCAGTGCTGCGCTGCGAGAAGCACCCACGAGCTAACCGTCGCAGTCGTCGAGATTCGAACGCATGTGTTCCTGTAGTGCCATCAATTCCGCGTAGCACTCAGTGCAGCAAATGCGCGCCTCTTGGCCCTCCTCTGGGCTTGGAGTCCGCGGCTAGTGTCGCTTCAGTTGTTAATAGCTTTCCTGTCGAACACGAGGGCGAGGGAGATGCCGAAGTTGGACGTCGATCTCGGCCCTTCTGTTACGAGATACCAAAGGTTCTCCCCTCCGTGGCACATGTACTTCTTTCACAACGCCGACGTTTGCCAGAAGCGGTATGGAGCAGGATAAAATTCATCAAAGTCGGGTCCGCTTTCCGCTGCCACCAATGTAGCGTCCCGAGGCTCCCCTTAATGTAAAGGAGGGCGCAGTACTAGGGCAGAATATGTATATTCCGAGAACAGAGGACTTGGGGGCTGTTGGCACGGCCCGGAGGCCGACCAACCGGCTAGAACAAGATGGCCACCCAAGTGACCTGTACCGGTAGTTCGAACAAACAAAGTATTACACTCTCTCCCCTGTTATTGGAAAGCTCGCCTATCTTCGTCAAAATGCGTATCTACAGACGCCATTTGATAGCATCGTTTTATACTTTGCCACACTAGCCGTGAACTCCAAGTCCAGTGGAACTGCTAAGAGAGACCTGCGACGTTGTGGTCAAGCATCCTCCGTAAGCTCTCTCTCCTGTTCTCTGATGTAGAATGTGCAGGATGCCATTGGATAGCATCGTTTTATGCTTTGCACACTTGGATCGCATGCACTTTGTTCCTATGAGGCCCGACCGCCACATTTGCTCAGGTTTCTACGATACCCTTGCGTTTCTTCTACGGTATCAATTAGGCCTGGCATTGCAATATGTGTTGTGTGTGTCTCGACTCATTTCGAAAACTCGGATTTGTACCCCATCTTTCATTTGACCACATTGTCGTGAGAGAGGAGGGCCAAGAAGCGCGCATTTGCTGCACTGAGTGCTACGCGGAATTGATGGCACTACAGGAACACATGCGTTCGAATCTCGACGACTGCGACGGTTAGCTCGTGGGTGCTTCTCGCAGCGCAGCACTGATTACGTTGTGATGGCTGACACGGGAGGCGGACGAAGGGGAGCGTCGGAGACGACGCTCGAAAGAAGAGAGGGGTTGTGTAATACTCTGTTTGTTCGAGCTGTCGGTTTCGGTTGCTTGGGTAACCATATTGTACTGAGCCGGTTGGCCGACCTTTGGGCCGTGCCAACAGCCCCCGAGCCCTCTGTTTCCAGAATATATGTATTCTGCCCTATTACTGCGCCTTTTTTTACCTAAAGGAGAGCCTCGGGACGCTACAATTTCTTTCCACCAGGCACAAAAGTAACAATGAATAATGCCTCATTTTGCAACCCTTGTAGCGTCCCACAACTCCCTTTAAGGTAAAAGAAGGCATAGTACTGGGGCAGAATATATATTCTGGAAACAGAGGGCTTAAGGGCTGTTGGCACGGCCCAAAGTTCGGCCAACCGGCTAGTACAATATGGTTACCCAAGCAACTGAAACCGGCAGTTCGAACAAACGAAGTATTACAACCCTTCCATAACAAAGGCAAAAACAGGTTTTTTTGGAATTAAATGGAAAGTGGGTGCAGCGGGATCCTCCCGTTCCTCCTCTTCCTTCTTTCCCACCTTGCTATTAGAAGGCCTAGGTTTTCTAGGCATTTCTTTATTTAAGGTAAAGGGCGGATATAGTAGTCCAATCTACGAGGATGGAGTCTTCGGCCCCGGCGATAAAGCAAGCTCTTCAGCAACCACGTTGAAATTGTCCTCTCGCCTCTCACCTACAAAGCACATTTAAATACCACAACTATTGCACTGCTTCCTCCTTTTTTAAGCACCGTCTCCGGTGCTACTCTCGCCCATTGCTCTTAGTTATGCCATCAGGCGGTTTTCTTTCCTCCACAATTCCGTAAACTTCGTCCTCATAGCCAACCGGTGGGGAGCCTTTGTAAGGTCGCATCTTATTTTGGTGGACCGTTATTGGCTGAGTACGGAATCCCGCAATTCAGACGAGGTAGTTCGTGGGAGAGAACTTTCACTACGCGGAAGGGATCTTTGCTCCAAGGGTGGTAAAATTTACGATGAATTCCAGGTGGGGGAATCGGCTTGTATATTTGGACGAGATCTCCTTCGTGGTAGGTGTTAAGCCGACTGTGCTTGTCGTAGTACTTCTTTTGTCTACTATAAGACGTTAGTAAGTGCCGCCGCGCCAAATTGAACGTCTTTCTTATCCCCTCTTAGACGCAGTACGTATTCCGGCACATTGTCGAGTGTTATTTCTTTGCTCAATAGAAGGATGTTGGATAGATTGGATGTGAGCATTTTGAACGGAGAAACACCCGTTGATGCTTGGACTGTGGCTCTATACGCTAGAAGGGCGCGTCCTAGGCTTAGGTCCCAGTCTTCCGGCTTCGCTCCTTTGGTAAAAGCTTTCATTAGTCCCACCAGAGTGCAAATCGTTCTTTCTACCTGTCTGTTGCCTTGTGGGTGCCCTGGTGTCGTGCGTGTCTTTGCGATTCCGAGAGTTGTATAGTTTCGTGAAAAGTCGGCTTTCGAAATTAGGACTTTGATCGCTGTGAACTGATTCGGGCACACCGTGTTGACAGATCCAACGGTTGAAGGAGGTTGAAGCGACTGTTTCGGCGTCTTGAGACTTCATGGCTTCGGCTTCAGGTACTTTCGTGAAGTAATCCACCATAACTAGGACATACCGGTTCCCCCTTTTGGTAAGTGGCAGGGGACCCATAATGTCAATGCCCACCCTTTCGCCCGGGAATCTTGTGGGCATGGGTTGCAGAAGTGCCATCATTGTTGAGTGAGGCTTCTTGAAACTGTTACAAGTGATGCAGGTTCGGCAGAAGTCCAGCACATCCGGGGTAAGAGAGGGCCACCAGTATCGTTTACTCGAGGCCTCCACCATCTTCTTCTCATCTAAATGCCCCAATTGCTCGTGCAACTCTTAGAGGACCGTTTGTATCAGCGAGCTCGGAACATCAAGATGTTTGGGAGACGTGGCATCTTCTTGATAACATAAAACTTCATCTTCCAGGGTGAGTTTGGACCACTGTCGCCATATCCGTTTGGCTGCTTTGCTGGACGAGTTCATCTCTTCTGCAGTGGATTTGTGCGAGGATGCTAGGAACCTCTCGTATACCAACGCCGTGTCGGGATTGGTACTTTGTGTGTTTCTCCACTGGTTTCTAGTAGGCTCGCTCAAAAATAGCGTGCCCACTATACCGCTTTCCCGCTCTGCTGAGAGAAGTCTGCAAGACAATGCATCCGCGTCCCTTTTCGGTACGCATTGTAAAATCGTATTGCTGCAGTTCTTCGTACCAGCGCGCCACGAAGCGGTCAATCTCTTTCATTGTTCTTAGCCAGGTCAGCGCTTGGTGGTCCGTTCTCACAAGGAACTGTTTTGCCATCAGGTAATGTTTAAAGTGCCGAACCACTGCAAAGACGGCGAACAGTTCGCGTTCCGCTGCACTTTTCTGTCTCATTTTTTTTTGTTGAGCCTGGTACTGGCACATGCGATGACGTGTTACCTGCATTCTTTATCCCGTCGCTGGCGTCTGTGTCTAGTACGAAGGGGGGTGCGCCGTTCTCGAAGTTGGGTAAGGCCAGAACCGGAGCGGAGCAGAGCCTGCGTTTTAGTTCCTTAAAGGCCTCATCATGTTCGTTCTCCCACTTGAAATTCTTTTTCGCCGGCTTTTCTGTTAATTTGTGCAGAAGACCGGCGATCTTGGCGAAGCCTTTGACGAAACGTCGGTAGTAGTTTGCCAAGCCGAGGAAACTGCGGAGCTCCGTCTGATTGGTCGGTGTCGGCCATGTTCTCACTTGGTTTGTACGGTCTTCGGTGACCGCCATCCCATTTGACGAGACTGTATGCCCCAGGAATGTAACCGAACGTTGAAGAAAGTGGCATTTCTTTGGGTTCAGGGTCAATTCAGCGTCTCGGAGGTGATCCAGCACTAGTTTCAGATTGGCATTATGCTCTTGCATGTCTCTGCCAAAGACAAGGATGTCATTGAGGTAGATTATGCAGTGCTTTAAAAAATGCCCCATTAGTGCCGTCTGCATCAGGCACTGGAAAGTAGCTGCGGCGTTACATAGTTCAAACGGCATTGTCTGAAATTCATAGAGTCCGTCCGACACTATGAAAGCTGTCTTCTCTCTATCCGTCTCCGCTACTTCCACTTGCCAGTGGCCGGATTTTAAGTTCAGGGTGGAAAACCAGTTTGCCCTGTGCAGAGAATCCAGTGAATCATTAATGAGGCAGTGGAAAAGCATCCTTCTTGGTCACGGCGTTCAGTTTTCCATAGTCAATGCACAGCCGTAGGCTCCCGTTACTTTTCTTTACTAGCGCGATAGGGGAGGCCCACAGTGACTTAAATGGCCGTATCACGTCGTCAGTGATAATCTCATTCACTAAGCTATGTTAATATTGACTTTCATAGTCATCGCGCACCTCCTAGCGCCTCGGAGAATAGCTGGCTCTCCGGTGGGGGTTCTCTCCAGTTTGATTTGCTAGCATCGCCGCTCAACGAGAATGGAGCTTTTGAATCGATGCATACTTTTCTTTTTAGCTTTAAGCAGTAATGATAATGGACAGTTCATGAGTCCGTGTACTTTATCCAAATGTTTTGAACTGCCCTTTGTTTTTTGTGGAGTTCCTGCGCGATTCTGTCGATAAAAGTGGTCTGTAAGGTTTTCAACGGTTGTATTGCGGACGTCAAAGCCATAAACGCCTATGGCTACCCAAACCCTTTCTGCTGCAGTGCTACTCTTACTGGGACTACAGCCACCACGATTGCGACTTTGGCTCCAACAGCTGCTGCAATGGCGGCGCCTGCGCCATTCACTAGACAAATTCCATTCGACCGTTTTTTGGACCAGCAACAACTACCACTACCATCATCCTAGCAGCTTTTATTGCGAATGTGGGTGAACTTGACACAAAATACTGTAGATCAAATACTGCCAATGAGGTCTACTTCCGCGAAAAGCATCAAAGATTGGAAGTCTGTAAAGGGAACTTAATGACGCTTGATCACAAGGAAGGTCACCACGCTGTTCATATTGCTACTGCTACTAACACTGATGCCATCGTTGGCTACTACTGTCCTTTTACGGGTTTCAAATTCACTTTAAGTGTCAACACCAACTGCGGTCGATCATGCTGTCGCCAAATGTACCGCGTTCTTACGGTCAGTATGGCTACAGCCACTGCGGCGCCAAAGTCCTTCCAACATCAACAGCAGTAAGTAAGATTTCAGGTCCTCCTTATCCATCCTTCCACCCATTCTAGTGCAGTTACCAACACCTTCGCCACTTCCTCCGACGTTGCCGCCGCTGGCCAATCCCCTCGGACTACTGATAAGAACAACAGCAGTAATCGTGTCCTTCCTTATCAGGTCGCTAACGCCATCCACAAGATTGGCACTGTGTGGCTAAATTGATACGAGATTATAGATTTTAAAGACAATGGCACTTTTGGAAGGGCCTTTTGAGCACTCGACCACAAGACGCACGAGAAGGTGGCCAGAAAGGTGATTAAAAGTTGGCGTCATCTTCTTATCCATGCTGAGATCGAGATAAAATTACTGTGCGATAGCGCGCACTTTTAGGAGAATGAACAGAAGGCTGCCGAGGTGGGTATCAACTACGTCGTGAAGCTGAGAGTCCACTTTGTGTACTAGGGTCATTGGTATCTAATGTTTGAGTGCCTCCCCTACAGCCCTTACTAGTTGCTTTTCCATTCCTCTCACTCTCAAGCTCGCCCACCAATTCTGCACTGCCCTGGTCTTCCTCTCCCGATGTGCGCGCAATGCATTGCGATCTCAAGCCTGAGAGCACCCTCCTTGTCACACCCAAACGCTTCGGGCTAAAGGTGGTCGACTTATATCGCGCTCCTTAAGTCATCCCCAACCTTGACTTTGCCCCTAGCGTTGATATGTTTCCCCAGACTGCGTTCTCGTCGAAATGCACATAGGTACACCCCTCTTCTCCGGCTCAGATGAGCTGGAACAGTTCCTACAGATGTTTGAGCTATTGGGCCTACCATCCTTGTGGGTGCTAGAAAGGAGCACAAAGTTGGAACGCTCCTTTAAACGCATCAACAACTGCTCTGCAGCTGTCATGACCTCCGCTGCTGTCTCTACCACGATGACGAATTTAGTCTCTTCTACCTCCATTTCTGCTTCCACCTCTGTCGTATCCGCGGCATGTTTCTGATGGACCGAATTCCTCATCGACACCACCTTCTCCCTTCCCCAAGGTTAGTGTCACAATTTGAGACGCCGTCTATCAGCCTAGATGGATCTACACTAAGGAAAACATGCTGATGAAGTGTCGCTTTCAAGGTTCAATCACTCGCGCTCTGCACAGGGTCCTTGGCTGAGTCATTGGTGGGCTGGCAGATAGTCAGTTGGAAGAAATGGTCATGCCTCCAGGAACAACAACAAGTTCATCCACCTCGTACTGAAAATGCTCGTCAACGATTCTCAACACCGTACTAAATCGGATGTTGCCCTGACTCACACCTCCTTCGGACGCGATGCGATCCACTTCCTCCTTTACACTCTGCTCTAAAGTAAATCAGGAATCGCGAGAAACGTATCATCGCGGATGCCATTGCATGCGCCTCGTTACATGTCCATCAGTTTGCCTCATTCCGTTCGCGAACAACCCAAAACAAAGGCATCCGAACGATTGAGGCCACGTCTCATACGTTGCGATCCGTTTCATTCAGAAGCATTTCGCTTTGATTTGAGTAGGTACTCTCGGCAATCTTGTCCATTGAAGATGCGTTGGGATCGGCCTGATTGTATTTTTTTAACTGTTTCCTTTCCAGTTGCATTTTTTACTTTCTTCCTCGCTAATAATTAGTTCGGCTCTTCATTTTGGACTCTCTTTACATCTCCACTTACTCTGCATCTTTGCGTTCGGCAGACTCATTCTTTCCGTTCACGTATGGGCAGCTCGGAACGCTTGTGAGACTCGAGTTAAATTGTCCCCACCTGTGTCGCAAGTCGACGCCAATTCGACGCCCCTTGTTACCCATTTTGCCTACATTTTTGCCTCATCAATCCAATGCATCCCGCTGCGATAAATGCAAGCTAAACACCTTGATGCTCTCCTTATTCCAACTCAGGTGTGCATTTCAATATAAAACAAGGGAATAAAATGTAGAGGAACCACAAGGGTAGAAATGAAGTGTTGGGAATGTGTTGGGCTGAAACCAACTGGCCATCCAACGAACGACCAGCAGAGAGCTTACTTCGTCTAGTGTGCAACTGTCGATCTGGTAGTCTAGACGGACAAGTTTGAAGGAGAAAACGAGATGAATGTGTCATATGCAGTTGAGTACTCACACACGTTCTTACCTGTGTCTGTGCAAGCCCATTTAACGCGACCCTCCAAAAGAGAGAAAGTAGTAAATGGGCCAAGACAAACACAAACACAAACTTCGGATAGACAGACAGACAGACAGACAGACAGACAGGCAGACAGACAGACAGACAGACAGACAGATAGATAGATAGATAGATAGATAGATAGATAGATAGATAGATAGATAGATAGATAGATAGATAGATAGATAGATAGACAGACAGAAGCCGAGACTCGCAGCGAAGAGAGCGGAGGTGGACATAAGAGGGGAGGGCACATTCTTACCTGTTATTGTAGGGCACCGGGCTGAGGCAATCTCTACAAGGCGACAAAAAGGCGCAGACGATGGGACGGGCAGGTGGGAGCAGGAAGTAGGAGCAAGGTGCTCACCTTCACTCTTGAGCGAGTAAGTGTATGAGTTGACGATGGAACTAAGGCGAGATGGGACAGGACAAACTAAGGCAACAGTAAAAAAGAGGTGGGAAGTGTTTGGTAATCCAAGTTAAGCTAAGTTATGCCAAAACAAGTGTTAGTCCTCTGCAAAGTCTGACTCAGTCACATCAGACTGGCCCGCACCAGTGTGGTCCAGGTTATAAATCTTTGTATTATTTAATCATGCATAATCGAGGATGAGACTGGTAGACAGATACTGGAGGTTTGCCAGGAAGGTGCTGGCAGAGAATGAGGAGGAGGCAGGAGCGATTAGATGCTGGGTTTGAAGGAGATGAAGATGAGAGAAGCGTGAGGGAGCCGGAGGAGCAAGACGTTCTCGCGGCACTAAAGTGGAAAAACAAAAGCAAGGCAAAGAAATGCAGGCGACCACTCAATCCTCCTTATCAAGTGAGCTGAATGCATGAAGCACACACGGTGCGTAGTAATGCAAGACGCAATGTCTAGGCGCATATGGAGTGTAGTGTGTGACGAAGGAGGCACTCGCCAAAGACACGTTGGAGTGGGGTGTGGAAAAGGAGGAGTAGGCAAGTGGGCTCCCATGCCCCCATCGCGCCTGGTTTCCACATGTACACTGTGATCCCTAACATCTGCGAGGAAGAAAAGGAAGGCCTCATTTTACATGGCATTGAGTTATTACGGGTCGATTAGGCAGGCCAAATTTGAGCGTTCGTGTTAACTTTAATGGTGACGTATGCGGACGCCTCCCATATGAGACATGCACAATTGTCCAGATAGCCGGATCAATCCCAATCCTTTTTAATACCTAAGCCTCTCGTAGTCTAGTCTACGTGGCAGATCTAGTCTGTGATGTTCCAGTGCAATCTAGTCTGAGCTAGTTAGGTGTAGTCTCGAGTACCGTAGTAGAGGGCTGTTGCACTCCAGTAGGCCTTCAGCTGCCACTGCTTAGTTAATGTTTGCAAGAGCATGTAGGAAGCATTGGAAGCAAGTGCAGCACAGTGAACGCCGTACCGGGTATAAATTCATTCAAAGGAATTTAGCGACATACCCGCAAAGATATCTATGCAGCTAACAAGTGGATGCTTCTTGCGCGTATTGGCAGTGGTACGCTTGGACGAATCCCCGCCTCTCACTACGAACGACACCAGTGGTGCTTGCAACACTTCAGTGGAAGTAGAGAAACATGCCTGTTCAGCTGAAAGAGACAAAGGGGTGATTGAGGTAGGGGCGAAGGGATTAGAAACCGTGGGAATGGAAGGAGAGAGGGTGGGGAAGGAGGAGAGGGGATTGGAAGTGGACTCGGTGGGGTCACTCTGCACAGTGCTGTGGTGCAGCCTTCTCCATCGCCTCCCTTTTTCCCACCTTTTCATGAGTTGCTACATTTTCCCTCTCTTCTAGTTAATTAACTGAGTTCAATCTAAAGGAATCAACTCGGTGGAGGCAGTATGAATTTCTTTTCAACAACACACTGCAAGAGGCCAAGTGTAGCTTTCCTTTTCTATGTGATTCGCACTGCATACCAGATGTGGTACTATCGAAATGGAGGGCGCAATTGAGTGGGGTGAGAGAGAGGGAAAGGAAGACGGCACAATTAGGGGAGGATTGATCGGTAGTACGACTCACCCCCAATTCCTATGAAACCTATCTGTTGTGGTCCTCTGACGTCTGGAGAAGGGCGGGACGGGAGGTCGGAACTGACAAGCAGTTGGAGACGAAGGCGGCGGCGGAAATGGAGGATGAGGAGAAGACACGAGGCAAGGAGGAACCGAAGTGGAAGGAGTCAGTGACGAAGAACTGAATGGCTGGAACAGAAACGCAGAGCAAGACGATTAGAAGCAGACGTGCTCGAGGATGGCTGGGTGATTGACGTGCTTGAATCGCTCATGTGTAAATCGATTAATTGCACGTGTCACGAAACAATTCATTATCCATCCAACTTGTCATATGTTAGAGCCAGTCATTATTGATGGCTAGACCTCTCATACGACTTGGCCACGTCCGCTAAGCGAATGTGCGTTGCGTTTTTAATGCTTTTAGTTTCCAATGTCAATAAATGTAGCTTAAGGAGAACAACATTGAGGCTCTGCCTGCTCTAGATATCACCTTTGTGAGGTTAAACACCTTTGGTTAATAAGCTGTGCCACTTCGTTTATGATGTGAGGAATTGGCAAACCGTAGATGTGGGAACCCTGCTGTTATGGAGGGATGAGTGTTCTAGGATGTGTTGCCTCGTTTCTTTAAGGTGTATAGACATCTGGTGTGGGTAAGCTTGCCATTGAAAGCGTAGAAATTGTCAGTCACACATTGCGGCGGTGTGACAGAACCCCAGCTTCCACTCTCCGAGGCTGTCCACAAGGGGCATTGCTATGGAAGGCAGCGCAACAGTCACAACTCTCACTGAAGCTGACAGCATGATGCCTGGGTGTGATTAGCAGCATTTTGTGCAAAATGAATCTGCACAGATCTCGACTGTGACTCTAACTTTCTTGCGTATCTCAGACTCCTATGTCATTGTGGGAACGCACATCATGGGTTGCGAACTCTGCTAGAGAAATGGGAGTGGTGTTTTTGTCTGACGTTCAAGAGTACTCTAGAATGTGCACGCAAGTAATCTATGGTGTTGAGATGCATATGACATACTTGTTGTATCTCGAGTGTCGCCTCTACGTCAATGGTGGCGAACTAATTCAGTCCTAACAAAACGCACGATCAACAAAACCATGCGGTTTCCATATGAAATGACGAGTGATTGTCTGTCAAATTCTTCATTTTTGGTGGTTAATTTTGACACAACTTTTGGGAGAATCACTAACCAAGTGTATTAAGTTTATTATGTTCCACCTGTACACTCACATATCACCTACTTACTTATTATTAAGTGGTTTACACCTTTACTCTTTTAATCTCCATCATTCGTGTGTTCGGCCCTGCTCCGAATAAACTCCCCTTTTCCTCACAGCTGTTTGGGCGACTGTCATTTCTTTTTGAGCAGCTACAATGATCACAAAATCATGTAAAATGGAACATTCCTTCCTTGGAGAATAAGTTTGTCACTAAACTACTGCTATGCCCTTATATGCTAGAAAAGCATGGCGTTGAGTGAGCCGAAAATCTCTGTGCCTTCCTTCAACTTCGAAAGAGTGTTCATAAGGAGCACATCTTTCGCTCCACCGAGGGTGCTGTTTACAATTGACATATGTGAATTGCCGATTTTCGTATTCGATGCTCTCAAATGAATCAAGAGTTTTGGAAAATCGGGTAACAATTCAAGCGGAGCAGTCAGTTCATTTGAATTCATTAAATTTTTATACATTATCAATAAGGGGTATTTTTGACCGCACCACTTTGGGCTCCTTTTCCGCGAATGTAGGCGCCTCGGTTGCAACTGTTGTGCCAATCAGTCTCTACAAACGTCTACCCGAAACGCGCATAAATGCATGCTAATTTCTAAGAAATTGGGGCGAATCGACGTACATTTTTATAATATTTTATCATTGATTCGATAATTAAGTGTGGTCATTGTCAGAGACGATTGTCAATTCCTTAATCTGCATTTGAAAACATTTTTAAACTCAGTGGCAGTGGTGGTGATGCTGTGGTGAAGGCGACGACTTCCCTGACACACTGTGTAGTTTGTGGCACAATAACTCAATCATCTAAGGTTGCCATCTTCCAATGAAGGCCAATCCCTTAAATCAGACCTTTATTTTAGCCAAAGTTCATAATTTGAACACTTAATTCAGGCTAGTGGCAAAACTTATGGTGAAAACGAACATCGAATTTTGCGAGGCAAAGTTGTCTCAAGACATTCCAAATTGCTCAATTTTGAGTACTTTCTGCGAATAGAATGGCCTTCCTTTAGTAAGCCATGCCCAACTATAATTACTAATTGCACAAATATGTGCGTTGGATTTCAAAATTACCGAAAAGAGCTTGCAAGCCACCTCAAACAAGACCTTCTGTAAGACTTTGTTCGTTCGGACTGCCGGTTTCGGTCACTTGGGCAGCCATATTGTTCTAGCCAGGCTGGCTGGCCTCCAGGCCATGCCAACAGCCCCAATCCCTCTCTTTACGCAATGTACATGCATGTATGCATGCATATATGCATACATACATATATTCTGCCCTAGTATTATGCCTTCTTTTGCCTTTAAGGAAGTCCCGAGAAGCTACATCTATACTATTCGATGCCACTTGTCGTTAGTTTACGATGTACACAACATTCAATGATCCCAAGCTGTGACTTGAATGAAGAAAGTGACAAAGTGATTGTCGTGATATAATTACTAATAAAAGTGCGGAAATGCAGGTGGTATTTCACCACATTTTTAGAGTAAGCACTGAATCCATGTATAGTGCACTGTCATGGGGCAATATCGATGAGAATGGAACAGTAGAGGCCTTGTTGTTATAAAAACAGGTTGGTAATTTTAATTTTAAGAGTTTGATTATTGGACATTGTGCAACTCGAGTTTCCATAGAGGTTGCAAAAGCAGTCAAGATCTTGCGACGAAACATATATCACAAACGAATAGAAGTGGGAGGTTATTAGCATGGCAGATATGCCATACTGCAGAGTGGAAGCACAGCCAGCATTGGGTTAAAGTAATTACATATTACGATACACAACGAAACGGGTTGCCAAAACTTTGCACATTACCTTGTCAGCATACACATATTAACGGTAAGGCCGTGGACACATGCAGACAGACATGACTGGCACAACAACTTTCAGAGCATTTTCTATGTCATCGCTGAAAATAGCGGCAGTAAAGTACTGTTTTTATCTGGGCGAGGTGGGGTAATTAACTCTCAAGTGCGCTCTTTATAAACAAACGACCTTCTTTAGACCTACCCACCTGCGCCCTAGAGGATGAAGGTCATCCAGGGGATGGTAATGCCTTCGCCACCTTTGCATGATTCCACAGGCTGAAACCTATTCTACTAATGCTATTTAAGTAGCAAAACCAATGGTCTGAAGGTACTTGCGCAGATTTGAACGATCAATTGCCAAGGCAAATCCTCGTTTCTCCATCAACTATGCAACATATTGCCACTGATTCAACAAAAATAACTGTTTCAGATGCGTGATTGTAAAATTAAGGCTAATTTACCTTAAAATTAATTAACTCGTGGTCTGGAAGCTTGATTGTAAGAACTGAAAAGCAGATGTGAGACCCGTTGGTAAATTGGCTGTTGGGTGGTGGTCTTGTGCAGAATTCCTTGGTTTTTTTATTTAACATTCACCTTCATTAGCCCTGTCTCTTCATGGCTCCAATAGCATTCGCTTACATATGTCGAAGATTCTCCTCACGTGTTCGTTGAACCCAAGTTAAAACGGTGGAGTGTGAATGTGCAAGATTGCACGCTAAAAAGTAAATGATTGACGTGATATGGTTTGAACTGAATTCTGGTGACTGCGAAAAGCATCTCTGCTAGCGCTTTTAGTGTGTTGGATCCCGAGGGAGAGACAACAGATGCTGCCTTTGATCACTATCAAGAGGCAGCACAAAGGATCTAGATTATTAGTTTGGCGGCTAATACATTTCACAGCCCAAAAGTCGGGCAGCCAAAAATTTAGAAATCGCAGATTAGAGCTTAGCACTCCCTAATGGAAAAAGTCGAGAAAATTTTTTAACTCGTGTTTGAAGGGTCACCCGCGGGAATGGGGTCAAATAAGAGACTAGATGCTGTTGATTAAGGATTTGACTCTAGTGAGTAGAACCTGCTCCTCTAGATGCGACAGGTCAGCAATCACGGGGTTCTAGTTCTAAAGGGCGGACAATAGCTAGAAAGTGGTCGCCGGGGAAACGATGCAGACACCAATTCCGGCTGAACGTGTACTTGTTCTGCAGTAGTTCAAACCATCTGGATGACTAATTGAAAGTTGTCCGTGGATTTTTTCACTTTCAAATGATGTAAACACAGGGATAAACGCTGTAATTGCAATAAACATGTAAATTTAGTCAATAAATGAACACAAGTAGGTCACCAAAACATAGCCATAGCTTAAAACGCTTTCCATATACCTACTGCGAAATGCAGGTTTTGGGTTCTCTGCCGCATTCGTCTGTCGGCTCTAAGCTAAGTTATTAATCAAAGCCGAGTGCTAATGATAGTTGGGCTTCAAACAGAAAAATTACTTACATATAGCCGGTAGTAATGTCAGCAAATTAATTTTTAAACAACCCATTGCTATGCTCAAAAATGATCTTGGATGAGGTTTGGACAAATAGGATTTAAAAAGAAGACTTATGGGAAGGCGGTGTAGATAAAACCAGCAACTTGCCAAATTTAGTTAAGTGGGCATCCATTAATTGTGCAACGCATTTACTGAATAACCCGCTAGCCATCGAACCACAGATTTGACTGAGATTCAAACTTGAAGCCCTCCGCTACTGAAAGGGGAACCGCGTTTCTAGGCCTTTAAATCAGATTGCTGCCGCAATAAAATTAACTATATTAAAATTAAATTTTGTTTTTAAATGTAGTTGTAACATTTAACGAAAGCCGTGCACAGCGTCCTGGTGGCCTAATGGATAAGGCGTCGGTTTCCGGAGCCGAAGATTGTGGGTTCGAGTCCCACCCAGGATGCAAATGGTTGGTGGCTCCGTCTAAGGTGGCGATTGGTCGCATTTAACGTAGACTACTCCTTAGTTTCATGCTGTAGCTGTGTATGCTATAAAATAACGGTGTTGGTTGTCCAGGTTGTACTCTTTGTCTAGAAAACACTACAGTTAGAAAACTGCGCATTTGCTTCTCAGCCTTGAGTGCGGTTCGACCCTGACCGTGATTATTCGACCGCTCTGCTGGACGAGATCACAATATTTGCTGTAGGCGTCCTGGTAATTGTCGGGACCCCCTCACATACCACAGCCGTGCCGGAGTCCATGCTCTGCACGCTTCTCTAATGATGTTTTTGCAGGATCGCTCACAAATAGCGTAATCACTGCAACATTGTTTGTTACTGCTGAGACTGGTCTGCAGTATAGCGTATTTGCACCTCCATGCATATGCCCTTTACTGTATTAAGCTGCAAAATCGCATTATCACATATCGTCGTACAAGAGCGCAACTGAAAGCTCATCCTCCTTCACTGTTCTTAGCCAGGCAAATGCTGATCAGCCGTACTCACTAAAATCTTCCTTATTATCAGGCAGACGGACACTGGGCTATGTCAGTAGCCCTGTTTCCCTCCCTCACTGCTTTGCCCGTGTGAGAGCTTTTTGTGCTTCCGATTCCGACTCTCGTCCTGCTTGAAGTTCTGACACAAATCGTCTTCTACACTCCTTTTCATAACTATTTGTTTGTCACGTCACACATATGTGACATGCGCTTATCAGCAGCTCATTATGGCTAAGAATGTGCCATACTGGGATTCACAAAAAGATTGTTCGCAATTAAAATAGCAAACTTGATGGATAATAGCATTACTTTTTGTTTTTGGGCAAAAAATAAAATTGGTTAGAACAAGTAATCTCCACTGACACAATTGTTAAACACAATGCCTAAGGAGTGTTGGCGGACTTTCCTGTCTAATAGGTAAGCCTTAACTACAACTTTAATGTACCGTGTTTTTGTGACTGCTATCTTGAGCATTGCCTTTGGCTCCTGCTAATAAAAATTTGCCAGAACTCAACTCTTACTTACTAAAATTAGCCTTGAGTTTGATCACCGCTTAAAATCCTAGTTAAGCCTGTGTTTCTTCCCTTTCTCTTTTGTACAGCCTCCCTTAGTGCACAGTGAGTTTTTAGTGCAATTTACCATCCGGTGTGCCAGGTAGTGGGATGTTGCATGGTGTGGTTAACCTCCGTTAAGATAGAATGGGCACGACGTAGAATAGGGTGGGATAACATTACCGAGTTATGACACAGTTCGCTGCAAAAGAATGGGC
Source organism: Taenia multiceps (assembly GCA_001923025.3). Taxonomy (NCBI): domain Eukaryota; kingdom Metazoa; phylum Platyhelminthes; class Cestoda; order Cyclophyllidea; family Taeniidae; genus Taenia; species Taenia multiceps. The sequence continues at coordinate 16,516,684 of CM010311.1, forward strand.
TAGGCTGGGGCACGGCTTGGTGTAGCAGCATGAGCACGCGTCGTTGACATTGTACTGCTGAGGACCTGCCGAAGCCGCGACAACAGGCGGAATGGAGTACGAGTTAAGATGGTTAAAAGAGGTTTATTCCAAAGGGGTAGATTAAAATTTCGTAGTAAAAGAACATATTTGTTTTACTCATTGTTTAACACCTTTAAAGTTGTAAATTAATAAAGTATAAGTTAATGTTATAAAAGCCATTTCCAAGGCAGCGTGGCCGGGTGGTCTAAGGCGCTGGTTTTAGGCACCAGTCTGAAAGGGCGCGGGTTCGAATCCCGCCGCTGTCACACACTCTTGTCCAATCACACCCAGGTTTTATGCAAAACAAAATTCCTGCTGGCTGAATGGCGTTTTGATAGAGATTGCCAGACTATTAAATAGTTTACGCAGTTCTCGGTAGATTGAGCATCTATCAGCCCGAAAGGGCTTCGTGGTGCATCTCATGGCTGATGGAGGCCGCGTCAGTGTTGACAAGATTGGCTTAGTAACAAGAAAATTTTCAATACTTACAACTTACCAACTTTAGGGTTTCATCTATGGTATTGCACGGCTAGGTTTGTTCATGCTGTCCTTTTAGGTGTTGCGGTGAGAAGGCTAAAATAGGCGCATCCATGAGAGTTACATATACATAAAGTGTGATGCATACCTTAGTCCACCGTCTGGAAAAGTGGGAAGATTTATGTGTTGCATATGAAAGCAATTGCTTCGGTTTTCAATTTATCAATTAATGGGACTTTGTCGACGCGTACAGAGGAACTACCACAGTCGACGATTGTGACAAAGCGACTCGTCTGTGCACACCGTGTGAAGCACATTCAAATCAATCAACAAACTTTAGTTTTATTTGGATACCTTTCGAAGCGCAACATCTAGTAATAAGCATTCGCTAACACTTATAAAAAGTTGCCATTGTACAATCTGTGAACCAATTTGAACCATGGTGACTAAATTGCAGGACGAAAGTGGGAGTTAGTGCATGGAACAAGACGTGACCAATGCCGAGGTTCCTTATGACACCTATCTTATGTGCATATTAGGCCATAGTTTTATAAAATTGTCAGAACAGACCATACAAGAGGGGTTTAGTACAAATGTATAGGCTAATTTGCTCCGCAAATTTCATTACCCGTGTAGTAAGTAACCACTCCGCGAAAAGAACGCTGTCTTTCCAAAAAACAACCTCACCGTAATGCGCAACTCCGTAGCCAACCAACAACTGCTCACCGCACCAAAATGCGGCCCCACAAAGGTGCACCGTCTGTCAGATAAGAAGCCTTTGTGTACGCACTAACGACAGAAAAAAAACTATCTGATGGTTTATTTAAAGGCATCCCATCAGAGGGCGCCGAAGACGGTGGTAAAATACACTGTTAAAATGTACTGTTCACCTCAAGGGCATTGTAATAATGATGTTATTTAAAAATGGCCTTGTAAGTGAGAGACAGGAGGGCAATTTGAGCCTGGTTCTAGACAAGCAAGACGGTTCTCCGATCCCAGAACTACTGATACGCTGCCAAACAGCAGTTCAATTACCATAACAACATCATAATGTTATTATAGCATTAGAACGTCCAACCTCTTATCAGGGGTGGTAAAAGAGAAGAGAAAAAAGAAAGAAACGCATGCAGGCATAAAAGCGAGGGAGGAGACGATAAAAGGGAAACGGACTGCATTATCTTACTTGTTACCACATAAAAGAAAGCAACAAATGGGACAAGGTAGCTGATGAGGATCAGAATTTTGGTAAAGATGCGTTTCAAGCAGGCGAGTATTGGGGAGGTCTTATGAAAATTTTTATGGCTAAAGAAGAAGGGAGGGGCAGTTGTATCAATAATATTCCATTCATCTTGGCCTCTGCTGTGCTACAATGTCAGAAGCGTCTCACTAGAAGTCGGGCTTCTACTTGGCACCTCAAAATCGGCCAATGGCAGAACCGATCACAACCTTGCACGGTGCATAACGTCCATAGACATTTTTTACACAGGGTGCAATTTGGTTGGCGCATGAGTCTATGATCATACAGTTTTTAGTGGGAATGTGAATTTCCATACTCATACTTTCACCAAATTAACTTTACTGGATTGTGAAAAGAAGACATTTGTTGCGGCACCGGTTGCAAGTAACAGTCACTGCACCGAATCGAAACCTGAAATATTTCAACACAAGAGTTTACTGAAGTCAACTAAGTAGCATAATTGAAATAATAATAATAAATATGTGCAGGGAAAAGCGACGAGAGAAGGGGCCAAACCAGTCACTTCAAGCACGCGTTCGCCCACTAAGCTTATTCCTTGATAACAGTTTACAGAACTACGTGTGATTACGAAATGCAGCTTTTTGAAGAAAAAACTGCTCATTAAATTATAAAAATATGGAACCAAGCAGTCTTAAACGTCTGTATTATCGTGACTAAATGGAAGGAAGAGAATGTGATAAGTGGCCTCCCGCATGTCATATTTCTATCTGAGTCGCGTGGATTTTTAAAACCTAGCAGATCAGTTGGCTTGTTAAAGGTGTGGTTGAATGCAGAAAGGCAGAAATTGAAGTAGATGTGGAACCAATCGACTTCGAGTCTCAAGGCTTTATAATACAGGCAATGCACCAGTATCCGCGTCATGTAGAGGAAGATAATCACTGGAACACACATCGTGCCGCAACTACTGCTTAAAAATACTTCCTTATCACCCTCCTATATAAGAATAAAAGCTTAATGCTGGCAAGAAAGCGTAGTGAGCTTTGTGCTTGATTTAGCAGCTTTAGTCCCTTTGGTTTTCAAAGCTTCCACAAGGTGGCATCCGAGAAGCGGTGCTGTGACATATTTTGTTCCCCTTAGTAGGGCATTGGCATTGATGATTTCTGAATTCTACTTAGTCGAATCGAGATGGGACATACCGTTTCCAACCGTTCATGTTCGCCTTCCATTGAGGGTACAAGGTGACGAGCACTCGCTTGTGACGGCACAACCTCGAAGGTCATCTAGCCAAAACTAATTGCCCTTCTTGTCATAAATCTCCGCAATCCTTCGCCTAGAGACCTCGGCACCCAAAAATACCACAGCATACGAAGAGTGGAGTAGAGGAAGCCGGTGTGAAGTAGCACAGGTTGCCTCAGAGCAGCGTAACCAAACCTAGCGTAGAGCAGCGTAGGAGTGATGGAAGCAAAACGAAGGAGTCTTCCTTTAAGACCTATTAGGACCTCATCTAGGATAATTAACCTCTTCCAGCAGGGAGAGTGGAAGATATCTAAGTGGATACCAAATGGTTCTGGCTTCGCCAGTGTTTATTGTAGGCTTGACGACGTTTTTTGCCCCACGAGAACATGTTCGCACACTTAATCAGCAACGTGCGAGATTCTTTCCTCTTGTTATTGATAATGTGGTTTAACTGCGGGCAAAGATAATCTAAGCTGTTCATGGGAACAGATGCGGCTTCAAAATGGACGTTACTGATGTCGCCTGAGTCATTCCTAGATCGTGGAACAACTGCTCTGGTTTCAAGTCCGCTTTGGCCTCACTTAGGAAACCAACACAAAGTTTTACATCCAAACTAGTTTCGGGCACATAATAAATTCTACTGCAATGATTTCTTTCCCCTTCTATCATTATCGCCTTTTCTTCTGATGAGAGCAATCTTGTAGAAGAAGAAACAATTCTAATCTTGTTGCGAAGGTTTGAGAACGCTTGCGGATTTACCGCTGATTTGGTTGCAATCAATTTAAGGAGGAAGCTATGCAAAGGTGCTCCTGGTTTGCCTGTGACTCGAGTAAATGTGCGGAAACAATTAAATTGGGGAATAGAAGGAAAAGGATGGCTCACCTGAGAGTTATTATACATCGAGCTTACTGAGTTTGTTGATCTTTATGACGTAGAGATTCTCAATTATGATAAGCAGTTGGACTCTGCCCCTGAATTGAGCGACTACACTGTTAGCGACCCTATTAGGTGGCAATCCATGGAAGGTACATTCAGCTAGATGTTGAAGATTGCTAGCATATACTGCATCATCCTTGCCAGGTTTATGACAGCAACGGAAAAAGTCCCTGTTGAAGGTCAGTTCTTGATGATCGATGAAGTTTTGAGCCATGGTCGCGCAGCATTGGTTGCTATCGGGGTTGTGGTAGATCCAAGCATCTGTTACAGCCCGGAACAACTACTGGGAAGGAACACAATGGGTTAGAAAGTATTTTTGCCACTGGAAGCATCGATTGAATTTGAACTGTGCATTCTTAAGCCAGTCATAGGAGCTCACACTGACTTTGAAAGGGTTAATCCACCAACACTGCTATCAGTGCAGCAATATCCTTATTCACATTCTCATCTTGCTACTAACCCTGGCACAGGAGGAATGATGGCTTCGGCATCTTCATTACCCTAAATAAAAGGGAGTCAATACAGTCATAATGGGGACAAAAAAGGCGACTCCTCCCAATGCCAAGGCAGCCTACCTTCTGCTCAAGCACAAGATTCGAGTTATGTTTCTGCTTCCCACCTCAAAGGCACATTTAAAGAATCTTAGCTGTTAAACTATACGAGGAGCCGAGCCTGCAGACCAGTCATTAATATAGGAGCGCCACGACTTTTGATGACACTATCTGTAATGCTTTGTTTGTTCGAACTGCCGGTTTCGGTTACTTGGGTGACCATATTGTACTGAGCCGGTTGACCGGCCTTCGGGAATTGCCAGCCCCTTTCAAGCCCTCTGTTTCCAGGACATTTATATTCTGCCCTAGTGCTATGCCTTCTTTTACCTTAAAGGAAGTCTCGGGACACTACAGAGGTTACTGGTAGCAGTACCTGAGTCAATAGGTGATGTGATTGGATTAGTAGGTGGAAAGTACGTGCCACAGCAGCTGTATTAACATTTGATAAGTATTATGAGTCTTACAAATCCTACTAAAATTGGGTTGACATTCCATCTCGAGGACCGGTAGCTAAGATTGTCGGCAGCTTGGTGCTTTCCCATAGGAATACTCAACGTTCCTGGTGGATTTGGTACATTGTTGGATTAGCAAGTGCAGATCTGAGCACCCTGATCTGGCATCGCGTAAGAAAGTGTGAAGGACTTGGTTAAAACCTTGCACTCCACTTCAGGTTATGTTTCAAAGGCAGCGGAAACCGCCTGTACCTAAAATAAAGAAAAGTGGCTCTACAACTTGAATTACAACACATGCAGTTATTTCTGTAGTAATTATAAGCAATTTGGTAGACAGAAGCACATCCCACTGGACACTGTTATGCACAACCATTCATATGCTACATTTTACAAATTTTGTGTATGGTTTGCACTAGCACTACGATGGTTGGATGCGCAATTGAGCAATGCAATGGACTGAAAGAGGTCTAACCAAATCCACAATATCTAACAGCGTCTGAGTAAGCAAATTTTGCTGTAGCTAAGCATTTGCCCACACAATAATCACATTTTCAATGCATTGTACAGGAGGCTTGATATGAGGAGGAGGCCTTGTAAATAAGGCGCCAATTGCACCAAATGTCCCGAGTGGTATATGTGTTTCCCTAACCAGTGCACATAATATCCAGTTTGTAACAAAATCTACCCACTCATTGAAATTGAACCCTCCAATCGTATTCCAGCACGTATTTCCAAAGAGCACACGGATGTTTTTAAATGAGAAAAAGAATGATCTATGCTTTAACAGCTCTCTCCATTTACCTTCAAATGACATTGACTTTAACTTTAAAAATGGAAAGGTCCTAATAAAGCTTGTGATGTGTATCAATTCCTCATAAGTGTTTACCAACAAGATACCACGGAATAAATGGTTGCTAGATTGCCCCTTACTGTTATAAAAATTGGTTTTGTTGTAGATTTTGGCAATCAACCTCCGAAGATTATGTAACCATCAATGTGAGACAGAATTCATGGCATCAGTAGCATTGAGGAAAATAAACACTCACCTGTTTGAGGAGTCGGTGGGCACCAACACAGAACTAATAGCGGAACTCGTGGTTCTTGCTTGAAACTGCCCAGTCTCAGTGATTAGAGAAGAGGAGGGGATGCGAGTCATGAAAGCCTTATAAAGAGCTTGGCGTGTCCGATTCCATTGAGCTGATGAGCCCTAATATCTTCACGAAACTTATCTGCAGATCTTTATTTGTTTTGTAAGTGTAAGTCAGCGATGGTCACTTCGATACCAAATTTTACCACTGAATGACTACAAGTATTCCACAGCATGGTTTGTATTGACTACTCCTATAAAATAACTAAAAACATTTGTCGTTACAGCGTATGTGGTGATGATTTCTCACTTGCATCAGTATGCATGATGGAGAAAATGTAAATGCATTATCCACACGCATACGTGCACATCATCAGTCAAGTGTCTTCTGCTGTCAAGTGCGACCCAATTACTCATCCAATGACAAAGTTCACGTGAATGATTGACATTACGTGCATTGATTAAAGGTGTTCTTAAATTCGTAATTTCGTTGCCAAAGAGCTGTAATCTATTCTTTGGCTTACGATTGGATAAGAACTGGTGGATGTCATGATCAGATTTATGATTTGAGAGGTAAAGAAGATGTAAGAATTATGGCTTCAACCATATTTTAGAATCAGCTAAAGCGAATGTTTGGCTTTTCGTGTTGGCTAACGCAAATTCATGTTGACGTACACCAGCTTCGATCCTTTACAAAGGTGCCGTAAAAAAAAGAAATTGCAGGCACAATGGGACGACTTCGATGGGAGATTTGTGCACCCAGGTAGCTAAGCGCTTGACAAGGGAGAAAGAAGTGCTGCGCTTGACTTGTGATGCATCGTATTACGGAATCATTCCAATTTTGGCTGAGGCAAAGTAGACTCTGTGACTTCCAACAACAGGCCAGAGACATTAAGATGCCTACCTCTGTCAACCTGAACCCGTTATTTAGATAGCTCATTACAATATTATCCTCTAATTGAACAGCACTTGGTATTGCTATTGCAATATCTAAACATGCCCTATCGATGATTTCGTTAGTGCGATTCGTTTTCCTAGAAGCCACGACATACGACATACGACACGATTAAGCTCTTGTGATTATGAGTTTAGCTAAAGGAGAACAGCATTCTACAAAGCCAATGTCCAGGCCAACGGCGGCTCCTAAGGCCAACAAAAGTGTTTTTTGAAGGGCAAGTAAAGCAACGAAGTGTTGTGAACCTAGCTTGTAGAATTAGAGTGTGAATGTGGGTTTACAAATCTGCTATTAGGAATCCGTGTCTATCTTGGAGAACAAACACCTTCCTTGGCTCAGAACTGCTTCACTTGGAACGAGAACTGATGCGGCTGGAACGTGCTTAAGTGAAAATTTAATGAAATATGGGAAGCGCCAAGAGTAGCAGATTCTCACAAACATCAGATGTCATAGCCACCGGTGCCATTATTTAGCGTTGAGTTGAAAAAGCATTCAGTGTGCCGATTTCCGAATAGCAGGTGATCTAGAGTAACCACGTCGCTTGCTGTCGTGGAGAAACTTTCTGCAAAAAGGGGCAGCCAAAGTAAAGGGAAACCTTTTTGTTTGAAATATTGCAAAGATTATTTTGTTTGCAAAAATCATCAGGGTCTCTTGCTTAGTTTTGATACGGTACTTACCTTGTGCTGGTGTCAATGCCGTAACTGAACTCGCGATTCATTGGACACGTCTGGAGTGTGGATGTTATTACGCGGGTGCGCCTACAAAGGTGTCTATCTCGAGAAAGAGACGAAGGAATGATTTGTCGCTGGAAGAGCCGAGAAGGTGGGATGAGAGAAGAGCGGAGAGGATAGGGAAGAGTCATCACTGAATGGCCGTACACTGTACCGTAGTACTGCCTTCATTATTTCTTCCCATCTTTATAAATTTTGCTCGCAAATTTGTTCACTTATTGGCCCATCTCACCTAAAAGATAAACGATACATAAAGAAATCGACTTAGTCGGAGGACGAAAAAATGCTATTTTGTGGAACACATGGAGAAGCTACCCCTCATTTCCTTCTGCATGCGAAATACGTAGGGATGCCGGTTGAGACAATTTTGACATGGTAAATGCATATGAAAAATAAAGTGGAGAAGGAGATCGAGCAGGGAAGAGGGGGTTAGCTGTAGCCTGGTTTGCTACTTACTCTAACAACTGTTGTCTTTAGAACTGTAAAATGAAAGATTAAAGGAAAAAGTGATGAGGGGAAGGTGAAGGCAAGGAGGAAACGAGGTAAAAAGAGAGTAAAGACTTGGAAGAGCGGAATGAGAGCAATTGACCGTGACAACAGAGCACTACAGACCACCCTGGTAACACCGCCGGTTGACCAAATGCAAACTAAGGAATGAGATGTCTGCTGTTATGTTAGAGGTGGGCGCAAACCTACGCCATCAGTGCAGCAGCAAAATTAAATGCTGAAATACGCGCTCGAAGCACGCACCATCATTCCACCCACTTTTGTCTACATCAAACTGCCCACAGAGACGAGCACAAGAACAGACTCGCTTATAGCTCGACAAACGCATTCATCCCAACTTAGTGCGAACCATGTCGTTTGTACGTAGGTGTATTAAAATATCATGACAATCCATCACTGTACACCAGTAAACCTGATTTAGTCGGGTTGAGGCGATTGGCAGCAAAATCCAATTACAGTGCCACAGACGCAGGCTATTCCTAGACATCTAGGCAGTCCACGGATCTGGTCTTCTATCACCCTTTGGGTATGTGGGTACGCAGATCTTCCAAGGCCCTCTGAAGACTCTTCGAATCCCATCACCGATCCTTCGAAAAGCGCCGCTAATCCTGCGTCGGATGTTACCTTATCCAGCCGGCACAAGCACATCCACCCGCCCATCAGATTTGTCAGATTGCCCGATCAATTCCTCCTCGTCCTCGTCCTCGTCTTCCTCTCTCACTCCAATCGCTTCCTCACCCCGCAGGACGTCGGACACCTCGAAGAGATCCTCTTCCAACTTCCGCACGGTCTCCACATCTGGCACCACAGCAGCAGAGACGCGATGTGAGGCGAATGCGAGGTGGAGGAGGAGGAGAAGGAGGCAGACCAGACCCGATTGTGCTCGCATGCTCTCGCTCGGTGGTGCTAACGACAACTGCTTATATACTCAGTCGAGTGTTTGTTTAGCTTTCCAAACTCACTGTTTATACCAGTGGGCGTATGATTTCGTTATACCTGGTGTAATACTTTGTTTGTTCGAAATGCCGGTTTCGGTCACTTGGGTGGCCATAATGTACTGAGCCGGTTGGCCGGCCTTTGAGCCGTGCCAACAGCCCCCAAGCCCTCTGTTTCCAGAACATATGTTCTGCCCAGTACTATGCTTTCTTTTACCTTAAAGGGAGTCTCGGGACGCTATATTGGTGGCAGCAGAAAGAGCAGAAAGCGGACCCCACTTTGATGGATTTTATCCTGCTCCATGCCGCTTCTGGCAAACTTTGGCAGATGGAAACATCCCTTACATCGACGTTTATCTTTGGCACCTCCCTCGCCCTTGTGTTCGACAGGGAAGCTATTAACAACTGAAGCAACGCTAGCCGTGAACTCCATGTCCAGTATAACTGCCAAGGAGGATCAGCGACGTTTTGGTCAGGCATCCTCTGTAAGCTCTCTCTCCTGTTCTCAGGCAACTTGCCTCCCTTCGCCAAAATATGTATCTACAGGTGTAGAATGTGCAGGACGCCTCAAAAGCATCGTTTTATGCTTTGCACATTTGGTACGCGTACATCGCGTTCCTATGAGGTCCGATTGCTCCATTCGCTCAGGGTTCTACGATACCCTCGCGTTTCTTCCACGGCATCAGAAAAGCCTGGAATCACAATATGTGTTGTGTGTGCCTTCATTCGTCCAAAAACTTGGATTAGTACCCCCATCTTTCACTGGGCTGCATTATCGTGGGAGAGGAGGACTAAGAAATGCGCATTTGCTGCACCGAGTGCTACGCAGAATTGATGGTTCTACAAGAAGATATGCGCTCGAATCTCGATGGCTTGCACAGTTAGCTCGTGGGTGTTTCTCGCGGCATTGATTACGTTGTGATGGCTAACACGGGATGCTGACCAAGGGGAGCGTCGAACACGACGCTCAAAGGAAGAGAGGGGCTGTGTAATATCTTGTTTGTTTGAACTGCCGGTTTCGGTCACTTGGGTGGCCATATTCTACTGAGCCGGTGGGCCGGCCTTTGGGCCGTACCAACAGCTCCCAAGCCCTCTGTTTCCAGAATATATATTCTGCCCAGTACTATGCCTTCTCTTATCTTAAAGGGAGTCTTGGGACGCTACACCTGGTGTAGCTCGATCTCCTCCCCTTTTTAGAAATTTAGAAAATGCCGGATAAACAGGATCTAAAAAATTTCAAATAGTCTTGAATTTTATGAATGAGAAAATGGCGTTTTACAATGGCAGTAGTAGAGGAATGCGACTAGAGGACGTACTCAATTCAAGTTTCCGTTTCACAAGACTCCTTAGAATACTCTAAAAATGAAATAATCACTACTTTTCCAAAATGAGTACTTGATTCACCATACCATTTGTGTAAATTATTAGAAAGGTTGAAGCAAAAAAGATTGATGTATTTTAATCATCGACTGACAATCACCCAATAAATGATGATTTTGTCGATGTTTGCTGTCCATTCTCCCATACTTTCTACTTGTCGTTTCATCGTTTGAAATCAGAACACATCATTACCTTCGTTGCAGTGGTTATTAAAGTGAGTCAAGCGTGTCGATCAGGTCCAATGAAAATGCTAGACTTGGGGCTAGAGCACACACCAACAGCCTGGGTCATTCTGTCCCCTTGCCTAAGCCATCCCTTAGACGATGAAACCGCTTACGACTCGCATACATTCATCACCGCCGTGAAAAGGAGCCTATCCCCTCCCCTTGCCATCTAACTCATCGCCTCTTATGAACAAATCACGGTAATCAACTTGCCACGCATCTATCTGCACAGCATAATATACTTCTAACGGACGCAATTTTCTGATACATAACCCTTTAGCACAGAGTTAAGAGACTTCCTTGACGTAGTAAATCTTTGCGATGAAGAAAGCCCTCTTCTATCCAACCTTCGTGTTCCATGATGGGCTAAAGGCAATCCTCATCTCATTTAGCCGCTAACTGAGCAGACCGAAACGATAATCAGCAATGTCGTGAACAAGTGCAGGTAAAAGACGCCAATCGGTAGACCTATGTGCCAGTAGTGGTGCCTTGAGCTTTATTATACCCTGTTGAAAACAAATTTGGACAGTTCTATCTTCACGGCCTGTCTACAAGTACATTTTGAGACGTGATGAAATAATCCAACAATTCATTTACATTTCTCTCCTTATTGAGCTCATCGAGAGGGAAGTTAAGGGCTTTGTTAACTATCCAGTTGATCGTGTCTATCATTGCGCCAGAATTTTGAAGCTGCGCATTTCAATGGTTGATTTCTAGAAGAATTCATTCGAAAAACGCGAGACTTGGATACACTGACATTAAAACTGTCGCAAATGCATAGTCGACGATCTGGCCAATCAATTCGAGAATGAACGCATTTGGAGTCAGTAATGGAGTTACCAACCTTTCCACCAATAACTTAGTTGTAAAATCCACTCAGGGAGTTCGTCTCGGCCGAGACGTTTGCTCGACTTGCCATGCAGCAGTGATCAATGAGCACTTTTCTGTTGATGAAGCCACGGCAGCGTTTTGGTAAAGTGGACAACCTTTCTCCCTCTTTTAATACTTGTTTATGCGTCCACTGCAGAGGTACCTGCTACTCAAAATAATGAAGAAATCTACCAAAGTATTCAGCTTTCGCCGAAGTAAACATACCTACAAATGCTTGAAGAGTTGAATGTCAACTTTTCTAGGAATTGATTTTTATAATGTTCTGTTAATGCGGTTATGAAAGCAAAATTTACCATCTGATTGGTTAAAAACCTTAAGCAACAATAAACAGAATCGGACAAAGAAATGAGTGAAGTGTAAGGCGATACGACAATGAATTTGATCACGGTCAAAGTCTATATCAGTCCTTCCCATAAACCAGATGTAGTTCGGATGGAATTTGTAGGCCAGCGCAGGCATTAATTGAGGCTGTAAATGAAAGCAATGCAACACCACACGTCTTTTCAAATGTAAAAATTACATCTTTAAGTGGAAAGTTGGAGCATCTTTATTACCCTCAGCCTTTGTCTTGGACCACAAAGTCTAAGGCCAGCATCGACAGCGGTTTTTTCATTGTGAGGAAGTGAACAATCAGATAGCCGATGAGACTTTCATTTTTGCTAAGTGCTTGGGGGTAGTGGAGCGGAAGTGAAGGGATGAGAGGGGTTTATTTAAAATCAGCTCGGTGGTTTTCTTGTTGATGCCTCTCCACTATATATGCCATCGGAGACGTCACTTGCCCAAATATTACTTCAATGCAACACGATGCGTGATGAATTGAGACAATAATACTCCACGTCTGTAAGGCTGCCGACTAAGTGGGCAAGTTGGGCACTTTACAGTATCAAGAGACTGAAGCTTTACCTCCTCGGGAACAAGCATCATTCATTACGAGAGCATATTAATTATCCTAAAGTTGTCCACAGATTTAAAATGCATTGCGAGCAATTGAACGTAGTTTTTGCTTTTACGATTTAAAAGTCATTTGTGCAGAGAACCTATAAAGTCACTGCAGTAGATGACATGTTTGAACCCACCTCTGGCTACCAGGAGGCAAGTCTTGCCAGGCAAATCTCATCTCCTTCACAATCAGAGTGTGGAAATATAAATTCAGAATGACGGTGTTTCTCCGAGTCGGTTAATTGGCCCACCTCACATCACTTCATACCTTTCAAATTGGCGCTTGAGACGGGTAGTCCCGTTCAGTCAAGAGCCCAAAACCTGTGTGCAACACATTGCCCTCGTTCTTGGCACAACATTGTGTTGGACAGAACTACCAAGTTTAAGGCAATCAGGCGGATTAAAAGCACCTTCAATAAGCATAAATTTAGGATGATTTGAAACGGCATCTCATAACTTTAGTCTCATGCCCAACTTTGTAAATTATTAGGAAAGCCTTTTTTGTTGAGAGAAAGCAGTAGAGTATTGGTTCGATAATGCTAAAAGAGTCTTTAAAAATACCCGGCACATGACACAATCTTTTTTTCAGTGTAGAAGAAACTTACTTCACTACTAGCTAATCATATGAAAGGCATAACGAAGCAGCAAATGATCAAACACGCGACCACTGCTCCTCTGCGATTTAATCACCTGTAAGGTTGAGGTCAGATCCAGGACGTTCCCACGCCTCTTCATTGAATTCACTGCAAGCTTCGTGGCAGGATCTGGCGCAGCTTGCCTTCCCTCCTCTAAAATGCATTCCTGCAGTTGTAGAGCATGCTCAATGCCATTCAAAAGCATTGTCCTGTGCCTCAAACACATGGAACAAGTGCATCGTGGTAGGCAGATTTAATTTTATGATGTACTTCTGTCTGCATATACATTATTACGTTTATGAATGTATGCAAAAGTGGTCAAATTAGACGAATTGCAACACGATTTCGGCACACCATTTGGCATATGTTTCAGAACGCTTGAGTCTGCACTGCCCGGTGTGTCCAAGGTTTTATGAAACTCTCGGGACACTCTTACGGCATCAAAAAGGTGAGGAAAATTGCAAAACTCTTCATCATCCTTCCCCCATCCCATCACACATGTCTAAAGTAACACATGCATTTGTTTTTAACCTTTGAAATAGCCTGGCATCATGATGTGTGCTGTGTGTGTCTCGTTCCATACCCAACCACCAATTATCTCTTCCAACACTTTTTGGCAGCACACATATGTGAGTTTGCGTCTGTTCCACTCCTCAGCCATAGACTTTGCGGCTCATGCACACTTCCCCTCAATTTGTTAGTTACTGTGTTCCACATTGCAGTCGTGCGAACGAATAATCTCGAATTGCGTCTTCACTGCACAGAATGCTACGAAGAATTTACGACACTGGATACATTCGAAGAACACATGCGTTCGCGTCATTACTGTAGGCATTGCTTTACCTATCAAGCATATTTCAAAATAATTGTGATGGCTTGATCTTTTCCGCTTTGTAGATGTATGGCTGGCACTATTTGCTTAGAATGCGAGTACCAGCTATTGTGTCAGCAAAATCTGTAAGTTTGTAGTGACCCTTATACTAATTCTATTTTTTTTACTTGAGACTGATGGCTTAGTAAGGCGAGGGAATTCTGTTAGTGTACTGCAGAAAAGGCACCGTTTCAGCTCTTACATGGGTGGATCTGAGTGCGCTAAACTAGTTGAACATTGTTTGATTGATATGGTAAAGCTAACATTGCGTTGTATTGCATTAACTCTCATCGGTAGTTTGAAATGATATCAGAGAGCGACACAGTAGCATCACATGGTCATCAGTTTTGTGTGATATTACATGTCCTTTAATTTTTAACTGAACTGCACATTTAAATGCAACTGCAATAATTACACAGTTAGTTGTTTGTTATTTAGGACTTCCCTGCAGGTTGCCTTAACATACACCCCACGGATGTACACTCAGCCATGAGCTTTGCCAGTCGACATGCGATTAATATAAGAAGAAAATTTGAGCTTTACTGCTGTTGTCTTTATCCTGGTCATTGTTGCACACAAGGGTGGATCTTCACTCAAACATTGGGCAATTTTAGTGATCATACATAAATACGTAATGCGTCAGAGAGACTGTAGTGCAGAGAATAAAGATGGTATACTAAAGACATTACCATGTTTGAGGTTGAACTGAGGTTGAATAATACCACATGACGCAGGTGAATGACCATTAGCCGTTTGAACTTGGCATGAAAACTCGTAGAATTTTGTTATGACAATTAAAACAGTCAGTTTTTCCCATTGTTTATAGTGGAGTTGTACTTGATGTCCACCGCTTCATATGCATATGGTTTTGTCATTCACCGATCCCTGAAACATTTGCCACACCACTACGCAATATTAATTATTCAGAATGCAGGAGAGAGAGAAGACACTTGAGAGGTGTCAGCATATCAGAGTTAGTGGAAAAGAATGCTGCATATGAGAAAAACTAGTGTAAACAGGAAATATATGTGTCAAGAAGTGTACCAATGGAAAAGTGGAAGTAAAAGAATGAATGTGAATCAGTCAAGATGACAGAGTGCAAGGTGACGCCATAACAAATAAAACAAACTTGACTTTTTGTGCTTTGCGCACTTAGACAAACAAATTACCATGGAAGATATATAATACCGACATTTTAGTGATCAACTACTGTGAAAGAAGCCCGGTTTTAGAACTCAATCATTGACAGCTTGTATGATAGCATTGGGTTCGAAATTTGTGATTGAGGCATGCTACTTCTTAAAGTTAAGTAATACTGGACGTTTGTGCTCAACCTAGCCTTGATATGATAAGAAAAGAAATAGAATAACGATATTTTTAACCGAATCCGCTACTATTCACCCGATAAGCGACAAACATTTACCATTTTTTAAAATAAGTAACACTCCGTACCGTTTTCTCTCCGCGCATTCATTACATGCAGCGTTTAAATTGACAGTGCTTTTGGGAGTTACACTCTAATAAGACGGTGTAACATTAAGACTGTCATCCAAGATTGTAAAATGCATGCTCATTACAAATTCTATTAACAGCAAACAGTTACAACAAACAGTTGTAAGGTATTTCGGATCACCACTTTAATTTATGCCAATCGCTTTTTATTGCAGAGCTGCAGTTGCATGCGTCTGAAACGTCAATGCCTAGCCAACAAGTTCACATCCCTTCCTTCTGCTATGAGTGAATTCACTTAAATGAGATTCAAAACCCCATAGTAGGGATTTGAATCTTAAGTTGCGTTGTGGACTTTATGCTCCATTGGCTTATTTCAAGACTGTCGTTTACAATCTACTTGTAGTGCCCGTTACCACCAGATAAGTAAATGTGTTTTTGCAATTTACTTAATACTAAAATGCTTTAGCAATAGCGGCGATTCTGATGGGACCAAAAATCCGTGTTAAGCATGTTATTTTAGTTTTAAGTGCTTTTACCCTTTAAAAAGAGATTGCTCTGAGTTGTTTCATGCTTTCCATCTTCCGCACCTCATAGGAAATCACGTAAAGTAAAGCCCGAAAGGTGAGCTATTTTATGGTCTGAAATCAATGTTATTTAATAAGTGATTGCGCAATCCATTACTGATGTATGCCTCCATCACCGAGGAATGAATTTGAGGCTCAGCTCATTGTTCTCACAAGATTCATAACACTGGTCCACTATTCTAGAGGAAGATAGAAGTGTGGTTATTCGAGAGGTATCATTGAGGATATGCGCAATGAGCCCCTTCGGTAATAGCTGACTGTCCTATCGCATCAATTTTTAAAGTGTTTTCTGAGTTGTCATCGTTGGATTGGTCCATACAATGCATTTCTGGGCTTGATTGTCGCTATTCTTCCTGCCTTTTATGCTTGATGATCCCCAATTCAATTCTCAAGAAGAAGCATAAATTGTGTAGTGCGGTTGGAGAGGGACTAGCTTCCACTCTTTCTTGGAACTGATTTTAAAACGGAGAATTGTTCGCATTGACCTCACCGTTTTCGCAAACAATGCATCGCAGGATAATATGATTCTTTTAAACTTCATTCATGGTCGCTATCTTGGGTGTAGCGATGTTGTTTGCTTATTTTCCTCGCCGTCGAATACCTTGGTCTACAATAGCCGGAAAGTGACATTTCAATGATCAAGTGATTACCTCACAACTGTGCCAACACGTAATTATCCTCGTTGCAGACGTACCGGTTCTAACTACAAATGACGCTGACCACCCAATTTGGCCACAAATGCTCACATTTACTCAAATCACCACCAAAATGTGAGTGCCTAATTCACAGCCGGCGTGTGGTCGAGACACAGAACTAAGCTTGGCAATGTAGTGAGACATAAGGCTCTTATTTTAACTACCATTCTAAAAATATCCGTGACAGTTTCGATTAAAGGCATGTGTGACCATGTAGTTGCTGTCCTCCTGCCCTCTCCCCTCCCATCATACTGATCCATTTTTGGGGGTCAAGTGCCCAACTTCCCGAAGGGGATGGACTTCATCACTGCAAACTTGACTGACTGGCAAGTTTTCAAAATAGCAACATTAGATTGTAAAATGGATTTGCATACGTGTTTGCGCTCTTTACTTATTATTCGGTGCTTACAAGCTTTGTTTTTCAAGACGAAAATTTAGGAACAAAACCTTCATTCCATAGCACATAACTGACTATTCAAGATGATGATTCGCGTTAGTGGAATCTAGACGCCATGTGTCTCCACTTCAAAATTGGCCTGCTTACACTCTGCTCGAGTGCGTCGTCAAAGTTAGTGTAAACCAAGTTGGTAGCTATGTATTCAAGTTTTCAGTCGTAAATAATTCAATATCTACCATTTTTTGCAACTAGATGCGGATTCTGCCTTCATAATCTCTCCAGTTGTCGTGATTTGACACAATCGCGATGATTGTGCACCTGTGACATTACGTGGAGCGGACTATGAGAAAAATCACTGAACTAATTTCTACTGTGTTTGCTCCTGACATTTTTACAACAGTTGAAATAAAATGTAGACCCTATCGATGTTGTGTTAAATTCCATCAAGCTGTGCACGTCAAACCTGTGTTTTGATATCATAATCAAATCACTAATGTTGCGAGGACATTCCATTGGAGAAAATGCCAAATTAAGACCATTGTTGGTGTTTGTATTTTAAGGGCAACATCACCACCAACGTCTGTTTTTATACTCATTATTTTACTCTCCCTTGACCTCCAAACAAAACTGCTACCTAAGAATTCTAGTGCTTCTTTTGCCTGCACCGTTTTCTCTCCTTCAACTCCATGATAGGCAGTGCTCTCTCATTCATTTATTAACTTAAACCCCACATCCGCGCATGTGAAGCCTATCGCCTGAGTAAACCACTTGTCTGCACTGAGAGAAATGCCGCATATTGAAGGACCAGATGTCCAATTGGATTCTTACTTAGTTGCAACACTATGGTCATCCTCCCAGTGCCACGGTAATAGAGGAACTCATGCTCAAGTAAATTATAGCTGACCAAAAAAATCCAAAAAACAAGTTTTGCAACAGGGTAACCCAATGTCTGACCAAATCGACCGGTCTGGGTAGCGTGTGACAAAATTTGGTAGTAGCCACATTTGCCATCTCCGTTCTGTTGGTCATCTTATGCTTCGATTTGGCCATTCAACATGGTACTTATTTGACATGCAGAAGCGCCAGTACTGCTGACCACAATGGCCTACTTGGCACTCGTACATTCAACGCCCAACTCCACCATCACCAAGGCATGCACACATGAGAAGCTGGTTGGATACCTCATCTATTTAAAGCTGGAGAATAAGTTGAGCTCGTTCCGAACCCAGCACCTCTCATCATCCGCTTCACTGGATAAAACTGATGCTCATGAATGTCAGCTACTCTGAGGAAAGTGCGAAGGGAACCAGCTACTAGATGGTTTCATTAGACTTTTGCCCATATACTCACGTTTGACGATGGATTTGCACGTCAGAATTGCTACGGTCCTCCACCACCAGTTTCCTCTGGCTTCAACCCGCAAAAGTATAGTTCACCATCTTTCAGGTCTCATCATGTGTGCTCATGCTCCGCCCCAATGACGCATTGGCCAGCGTGCTAGCCAACCAGCTAGCCAGCCAACCAGCCAACCAGCCAGATAGCCAGCCCCCAAAGAGGCCACCGGCAGTAGCAGCAGCAGCTACCGCAACCAACGACTACACCGTGGGACGGGTTGGTGATGTGCCTGCCAACGACAACGACGCAACAGCATCTCACCTCGCTGCACCTCACCACATTGCATGTGTTCGTACGACGCAGACTTCACAATCACTATGTCTCCCCAGGGCTTCGTACACACCCTTTGACTAGCACACATGTTAAGCTCCTTGGTCCGTGTTTCAGGAGGGATCGGGTGGCAGATCTACCACAGCACCACCAACTATTCCACCCTCGGTATCACATGCACCGACAGCAACACTGAACCACGCACCTCACACATCGCACCACTGTCGAGTCCACATTGCTTTGTGAGCAACACGGCAGCCACGTACGAAGCCGTCGATGAACAGCTGCGTGCACGCCGGCTGCACCTGTGACGTGCGTGCTGGGTACCATGCACATGACCGGCGAGCAGACATGATGGGGTGGATAAATCCGAGGACTTGCACAGTAACCTTCACTACCGCGGCCCACCGAGTTGCCCACGTCCTTTCCCTATCACAGCAAAAGAGAGCAGGAGAGAGACTCGTGGCGACAGGGAGCACACGCTAACACGCAGCAGCACCGAGGCACCACTACGACGTCTACCAATCCTGTCAGCGATTTTGCTCACGTAACCCAACCACTCGAACTCCCTCCTTGCCAATCTCACCACCATCATCATCACCGAAGACAACGACGACGATGATGGAGATGGGGATTAAGAAGAGTGTGGCAGAACAATAACCAGGAGGACACGACTTGAGCACAGCAGACTGGCAATCCCACTGGTCGTGGTGTTCGCCACAGAGAAAACGCACTGTCTTCAGTCTCGCCTTTCGTTTTCTTTTGGAAGGACTTCCTGGACATTCCAAATTTGTCACTGGTTTTGTACTCCATTTGATCTCATAACCATAAATGCCTCATCAAACATGGAAGAGTAGATGGCGTTGGGCTCATTTAATGGGAAGTGTTTGAGCTCTACTCTGCAATATTTGGATCTTCAGCTTGGCAACTCCTAGACGAAGTGTTGATTCGCCAGTCTCATTTAGGACCTTGGTCTTCTTGTCACCCTGCTTGGAATATTTTTGTTCTATGTTTATCCATTTCTTTCACAGTTGTAAAATGAGTTATTTTGGAATGCAGTACTTTTTCTTATCTTCATCTATTTCTACTACATCTGTGCAGTGATTGTAGATGAAGTGTGCATGTATATTTATACTCGATCTTTGTGGATTTGCACCATGAGAGTGGAAATGGATGGAGTGAGAGTAGAAATGTTGCATTTCATGCATTGGTTAGGCTCTCGTTATTGCAGTGATTATGGACGGAGGTGGGGGATTTTGCTTCTAATGCACGGATTTGTCGCATGTGTGTACAGTGATGACAAAGTAGTGGGAAAACTTTTGCATTGCATGCATTGATGTGGCTCGCGTGAGTGAGGTGAGGGTGGAGTAAGTGGAGAAATTTTGCTACTCATGCGTCGATCACGCTAGTGTGGATGCAGGGGCGACGGAGCAAGAGGAGAAGTTGTGTCCTCTATGCATCGAATCCTTATTGTGGCGGTGCAATGTGTATTACGTGATTGCACGTAGTTATTCATTCATATTTTTACATTTGTGAACTTGTCAAGTGTGCAAATATCAATAGCAAATCCCAAATTATTTTCGCCATCTTTCCGTTGCTTAACTCGTCTAGTCCACATTCCTGCATCGCACCAGCATGTCAAAGACAGTCGCAAACAATTTTCCCTGATAAAGAGGAGGCGCATTTTGTGTGTGAGCTGGTTTTTAAAATAAATTCTTTTATGCCAATTATTTTACGACGCCTTTGAGCACTTCCCCAATCAGTTTGGTCGTACACCGTGCTACTTGATATCTAGCTGCTCTAATGCGATTCATTTCAACCGATGGTTGCTGGAATTTCCATTATTCTGGTGAACACGCCACAAGAATACGACTGGCACCTTAAGCACCACTAATGAAATATTACTCCTTAGTAGGCAAAAGCTTGTCTTAACTGGTTTCTTTGCTAAAAGCACAAAGTACATGAGACCAAAATTCACCAAACATCCCACACAGATTGCGGTATATTGCACATTGTCCATCAGTGTATTCTGCTACAGATGCCACTATTTGACCATGCTGAAAGCCTAAGTATAGGAGAGAATGCTGTGGACTCTGAAGAGGGCAAATTGAAATGGCAAAGAAGAAGTGCATCGCAATGTACATCACGCGAGCAAAATTATTTTGAAACCATTGTTTATAAAACAAAGTAGTGACTTGAAGGCGGATTTCAACGTCCAACTTAGTTCCTTAGGCATGCAAGTCAACTGTAGGTTCCAGCAGATCGGCTTACGAGCGAGTGGTAAGCAAGCAGTGGGTGGTGGCGGTGGCGGTGGCGGTGGTGGTGGTGGTGGTGGTGGTGGTGGTGGTGGTGGTGGTGGTGGTGGTGGTGGTGGTGGTGGTGGTGGTGGTGGTGGTGGTGGTGGTGGTGGTGGTGATGCACGGAATTGCTGCAGAATGACTGATGATTTGACGCGTAGCCATGACCATCTCCCGTTGGCTCAGCGCCAGCAAGCACTTTGAGATTACACAATAGGACTTTCGCTACTGCAAGTTTGCTTCAGAATCCTTTCTAACGACACTCATAATGTTGGCAAATCAGCTGCAGATAGCTTAGGCCAGGAAGAAGCACCCGTTTGATGCATTTATTGGCACAAACAGAGAAAAGGCGTTTGTCGGCAAAGGTGTGAAGCTTGGCTGATTTCTTGGAGAAATGAAGAGTGAAAAGTTGTCTAGAATTTACTTAGGTATCACTGGTCAATATATGCTCCCGTAAATCACTGCTTTGTCTAGGCGTTCGCTCGCAATCATTCAGTGCAGCCGTCAAGTAAAATCGGAAAAATGAGTTGCATTATGAATGTATGCCTCCATGAAAATGAGTAGAGATTCTTCCAAAGAGCTCAGCTTTCCTTATTGTTCGCTTATCTACTTGAGCGAATCTCATGGCAACTGTGGTATTTGTTTGGGCGAGAAATGTGATGCCTCTTCAGATCATATTTTACACTGTCTTTTATTCGTGAGACACTTTTAAATGCCTTAAATCACATATAGTGGCACCTAACCAATGGCAACGCGGCGTGGGATGCTGCTGGGTAAATCAAGAATAAGTTAGTTCTTTTCCGGCCAATGCTTGCTTAACCACACCAATAGATGGCAGGTTAGATTTTAGCATCCAATCAGGCCCCTTCTTGAGAATTTGGAGTCAGATGCAGACCTTGGTGGGTGAGTGGGTTGCACCACGTCCTCTTAACCAATGGGAGGCCACAACCGAAACTTCATCTCCATTGGCCATCCCAGCGACAAATCAGGAAAGCCCCACAGAAACGAATTTCAGCATTCTCGACGACAGTATAGAAACTGCTGCATGAGAGCCTTCTCTGATGACGACTGAGTAATACGCTGTATGACTCCTTTTGATTTGGCCTCTTCACACCGTGTGTGCCGCTGGTATGTGCTCCGCCCGCTGTCTCCGGCCCCTCCACCTGTCCAAATGCAGGGACAGATTTATCAGCAGTGTGGGTTGTTTGGGCCTCTTCCGTTGGCGTAGCTACCCAATGTTGCAGTCGTGTGGAGATGTGAAGTACATACAGCGTGTGATAACCACCCGCATTGTGAAATGCTCCTAATTGGCTTTGGCATCTGGCTTTGCCATTTCTCATCACACTTGTCTGTCGTCTCGTCTTCCTGACATTTCTGCGCTCCACGCGGCACCCTGGATGCCTCCACCATGGGGGATTTAGGGTGCTTGGGTGCCTATTTCTGCGTCTACCTCATTGCAGGTGAGCTTGTGCTACACGATGCCAACAGCAGTGGGTTGGTGACTTACTACAACTGTCCACTGCACATTTGCACCCTTTCTTTATTCGACAGTGTGTACCAGGCACACATAGATTTTAGGTAGCGAACAATGGAGGGTGCCTCCCAGTAGACATAAAGACCACAAGTTCAAACGGAATGAATGGACCACATGTTTATTAGGGTAAGCTATTACAGGCGTCGATGGAGTCATGCACGTGCATGTGCCAACAACAACGACAATCCGAGCTCAGCTAAAATGCGAAACGAGGTGTCAATCTGTTATGTCATGCAAAGCAATGCTGAAAGCAGTTGCAGCTGTACCCTCCTTTTGCCATTTGTAGCAGTGTTAGCAACCACTAAGGTTTCAAGGCAAGGAGCAGGCTTGGGCGAGTTGCAGTCTAAGGTTGATATGTTAAGCTAACTGAAGGGAAATTAAGCGATGTCGGTCATTGCCAACGCTATTTGCTGTGCCACCAACGATGATGCAGAGAAGGGCAGGTTCTACATGTTAAAAGTGAGGCAAACTTAAGGCCGTTAACGTAGACATTGGCAAGTACAAGGGAAGTGACAATGTCCAAACTGAGTCGACCACGTCAATTCACCAAACAACGTTGCTGTTCAATTACACAAGAGCATTTAATTGGCACGAAGTCAAGTCCAACTGAAGGACCACAACTGCCGACCATTCTGCCACAAGTATTATGTGTGAGCAGAATCAAGCCGGTTTATGGTTTGTTTGAATGTTTAAAAGCGGAAAGGAATGCAGATAGGGCCCTCACGGACAGAGGGTTTGGACACTTTAAAGGCGAGGTGCGTAGCAGTTGTGAGTTCGAAATAAAAATGGAAGAAGTTCCAGTGAGTTATACAAATAGGTGCGCAGATGGCCCGATTCCATTCGGGCATTTGCCCTTCAAAATTACACCAGAGTTGGTTTTGGTAAATTGCCTACCTCAGGCAAATGGGGCGTGCTTGACTTTTCGCTAGAAGCTAACACACAAGTAGGAGCTTCGCCATATGAGCTTGCTTAGTTGGGAAGACGCGAGTGTTCAGATGACGCCAATGCAATTCAGTGCAATAGGTGCTTACCCAAAGAAGGTGTAGAGGCTGGTTATGGGACTGCGGCAGCTGGCGTAGTTGTTGCTCCTAAAGCAAGTGTTGAATCAATTGTATTCATTGCCATTAGGATTGATGAATTGAAGTTGTGAGGTAACCGTGGGATTGCTCAATTTGGTAGTTGTGAGGCGTGTTTGTGGTCAGTTATCAAGAGTCCACAAAGCATTGTCTTTTGCGAAGTGCTTTGCTAGTGATATGAAATAAGGGCAGTGCAAAGACAGAACTCGAAATGCTTGAGTGCTACTACAAGTTGGAGCAAACTGACACGACTGTAGGCATTGACTAACGCCCTTCTCCCCTTCCTTTCTCCGAAAACTACCCTGCGTACTACACTTACTGACAGGCTGACTTACTTTTTGCTCCTCCATACTCTGAAAGGCAGAACGCATCAATGAGGATGCTGAATCGTGAAACAAGTAATGGCAATGCCTGAGGGCAATCATAAGCAGCAAGTATTGCAGTAAACCCAAGTGATGCAGCTTGTGTAGAGTGGGATTACTCGAGAGAAGTTACATGCTGTGCAGAACTTACGATTGCATTCGTCCACTTCGGGTGATGTTCCATTTTGTGTGTAATCGACGGTCATGGTCAAATACGTTCCTCCAGCTGACCAATAGTAGATGTCACGTTCTGCACCACGCCGTGGTCTAAATCTTCCATAGAAGACTCGCAAATCTAGGGCCTTGTGTTTCAGCATGGGTGCTGGTGAAATTGAGAATCAGCATTCGTGTTAGCAAATGAGCATCGAGTGGTGGCAAATGAAAGTAAAGTTTCAACGATTGTTGGAAAGCTTGTGTGGTGACCTATTGGAGAAGGGGTTGGTTTCACTCTTCCCCCGCATCAGGAAGAGTGTCCATGATTCGCTTCTTGAGATATAGGTTTCCTGGACTTACCACAGGCGGGGTTGTTTCGATATCTAAGCTCATCTCCTTCCCATATGCAAGCAAGCGTTCCATTTTCGTATAGTCTGGCCTATTTTAGAATAGATGCGATAGTTAGTGGATCAGTGCCACAGTGAGTGTGCAAAGTGCGCAAGAAACCAAACAGTTTACCAAATCCTTGCTGTCTGTTCCTCGAACACCAAACGCTAGTATAAAATCCCTCTGTCCTTTGACAAACCGCGTAAAAGGGAACGAGGTCAGCAAGTCCACATGACCTTACGTTGAGAGAGAAAGAACTCACGTAGACTTTTCCCCATCACTCCAAGTAAATGCAATGATTGTGCTGCTCTAATTGTAGCACATAGACTGATACCTGGTTCGGGTGTCGGGAATATACAATAAGGCACAAAGTACGTGGTTGACATCCAAATCAGATGGGGAGCATAGTCAATGATTTGAATCCTTTCTTGTTGAGTCACGTCTTCCATGGTGAGGCTAGCCTTCTCTAGAATAAAAGCAACACCAGGACGATGAAAGGCATAGAGGAGCATTACTGTGGATTACAATTTGCCTCACGTTGAGGCGAATGTTAATTTCCACATCGACTAGTGTATGTCCAAGTCTGCGCAAACTAGCTGTTCGGCAGGACGCATGCCACAGTCATTTGAAGGCACAAACATCACTTCTCATTAAATTATCATGCAAATCCGTTTGTATTTACCCATCTAGACAACCAACCCACGCTTTGAATGTCATCGCTTAGTGAATTGCAATGCAACTGATTTCTTACATGCACGATGGGTAGTAAAAGGAATTGAAGTGATTAAAATAGTGATCGAATGTAGGGTAGTGAGAGGGAGTGAGCCTACCTTCGTTCCATTCACAAGGACTTCCCCAATATTTGCCATTGAACACGCACCTGTGATCTTTAATATCCATCTTGGCAAAATAAGTTTTGGTGAAAATAGCCACGACCTAAATTGAATGAAAGCAATACTGAAGCGCCGTGGCCAATCAGCCCGATGAAGAGGAGCTTCAGCGCCATGTTCATCTCGGCTTATGTGTGCAAGAAATACATTTCATTGTGCCCATTGAAGTACGGTAGAGAACTCACATAGCTCTTCTTGTACTCGTAGTCTAACGGGTATGAGACTCCGTACGGCTTCCCAACAACACGGGATCCCAAGAGCTTGGGACTTGTTTCGCCTTCAAAGAGAAAGTCATTACGAGACTCCTTCCATCTTGATACTACCACACTCTCAAAAAGAGCAGGTGCAGGGCGAGTAGGAAAAGGGAACAGAAATGAGGAAATGAAGCACAAGCATACCTGAGCAGTGCACCGCCCAAAGTAGTACCGCGATTACTTCTAGCATAGGTGGCGTCTATTCCCAGTGATGTCGCCGTGCCTTTATAGGTCTCGCACACTGACCTCGTAAGGCTGATTGGACCACCAGTTGCAACACAGGTGGCACAACCGCGAAGTCACCATATTTGGAGAGGAGGCAGATTTGTAGGCACGAATGCTATAAACGCCTTCTTCATACGTCCTATCTTGGCAATATGGACAGTTGTAGCTTAATTTCCCCAACGTGCTGAAACAGATGAACGTCACTGCACCCTATACATGTAAGCTATATTGTAAGGTCAAAACAGTCTAGCTATTGAATAACCGTTGATTGAAGATGTGCCGATAAGGCGGAGGCAGCAATAAATTGGATTGATAATTGAAGTGAGGTATTTTTAATCAAGCAATCAAGCAGGTAATAGAGCACTTTTCGATAAAGCTGTCTCTTTCATTGCTCCATTTAAACACACAGCTTTGGGAATCTCACTCGCTCAGGTGATGAGATCGCGCAGACTACGCACGCTATGCTAGTGAATAGACTGCTTCGCTTCGACACCATCCGTGCCCACTTACCTTACCGCTGAACAAGCGATGTGATTAGAGACTTCTATTTCATCCAATTGTACACATTTACTTCATTCGTATCTCATTTAATATCAATGCTCCACGGAGGATTGTGAGTGGATTTCATGGGCTAACGCTCTCTAGCTTCCCGTTTCTTTTCTGGAGTATGAGCGACTCGGGATCTCACGATTGCGCTCATTCACATCTGCAAGCATGTTTGGGCCTGGCTATTGGTACCGTCAACGGGTGGAGCAGCGTGACACCGTAGCGTGAAATAGTCTCCGTCTCCTGAGAATTGCAGGTGGTTGGGGTCGGAGTGTGGGTGGATGTAGGGTTTGTGTGTCTCCACACACCAACTTCAAAGAAACGTAGGGAGAGTGAAAAACGCCTCAATAGCAAAGTGGATTCACCAATACCCTAAATCAGTAGAGTTAGCAGGCTGCAACTCCTCCTGCCCCAACATCAATATAATTTCCACACCGCAAAAACTGGTGCAATCTCGGTTTCTGCAAAGAAGCGAGCTAGTAGGGCTCTTTGTTCGGGGCCATTTCACATTCATAGCATCTTAGTATGTCAGAGACCATCGTTTGTTGATTTTCCTAGTAAGGAGGAAGCATGCAGTAGTGTAGACTGATGTGTAATACGAATGACTTTGTGCTAAAACACTTCGGTGCCTGTGAGCACATCCTCACACAGTTCAACTGCCCACCGCGCTGCTTGACATCAAGCTGGTCTACTACGCTTCCTTTCGAACGCTTACCGCTGATTCTTCTATCATTCGTTTAACATGTCACAGAAATCTGTTCCAGACAACATAGATCCAGTGGAAATCACTTTCAACCTGAACAACTGACCTATATCGGCACCTTTTCTTGATGCGTCTGGCAAATAATACTTGCTCGTACACATAAGGGAAAACTTATTGTACCAACGAAAGTAGAATTACGATAATGCTTTGGCGCTCCATTCACTACATGGCATAGAAGAAACGGACAACTGGTCCCATTCTACCTTCTACTAAATTCGTCCTACCTTTGAATAAGCGCATGAGATGAAATTGCATGCTTGGGAAAACCTTTAAGCATACCGATCGCGCCTATACTCTTGGTTACATTTGACATACTCACTTGATGAAATGGGCTACAAACTCTATTATCTTCACAAAACTTACCAAGTTCATTTGTTACCCTCAGATTAATAGCTAATTTGAAGTGGTTTTGGCATGAGCACCATCCTCTCAATACACAGGCTGACATTCTCTTAACTTGGTCAATGAGAACAGTCTCTAGAAGCTGCGAAACTTGTGTACATAATATAGCCATGGGTAGTGTGGAATTTAACGCAGTCCGTACGGAATGGTTGGCATTTTTGATTTTGCATGATTTGTGCTTGGGCATTAAGACTGGATATACAGTTCATTCGTGGCGTTTAAGATGATATTTCTACTGACTTTAGCGACTAAGATTTGGGGATTTGACATTGACCCCCACCCATCTTTTACGCTTTCAAACGTTCCTATTAGGTCAGTGTGTGCGAACACACAAAACCATCCACGCTATCACCCCACTGAACTGAATTTCTTTGAAGTGTCACACAACTGCTGACATATGTGTCACATATGAACCGGGTGAAGATGTCATTCCGCGTCCCCCACTGATGCCGCCTTTAATCCTACACAATTACGCCTTCAGATGTAAAGAATAACGTCTGTCGATCACAACTCTTGCATGCTCTCGAAGGGAAACAGAAAGCAAGGCATATTTGCACCTCCAAACGTGCTCTAAGTCGTTTGCCGAGTGCTAGAAAGTGTGCTATATGACTAGACCTCGCATTTGTAAACGGGACGGAAGGAAAATGAGTCGTAATGTATCAAACCAAAGCAATTAAATAGCTCCATTTACTTGCATGGACTGTATGGCTGCATCACTGAACACTGTCTTGCATTGTATATTTTTGTGACACTTTTACCGAATGAATGTATGCTCGAGCTGTGTTGGGAATGAGTCGCAGTGGACCACCTTGACGTCCAGGAGCATGGTGGACGGCCAAACTGTGTCGGGAAGTGCTCAAATGTATCGAAGGGTCTTGAGCATAAAATCGTTCATTTTAAACACGAGTCTATGCTACAATATGCTTCCACCTTACCAATGAATTTCTCAAACCATGTTCTCTAACATACTCTGATCCTTTGAATTTAAAGTGATTGGGGTAAAGAGCGTTATTATTTCAGTACCCTGCAGAAACTGAGATTAGACTAGTTTTCGAAGTCTACAAATTGCATTATTTTGACGGATAAAGGAGTTATATTCTGCCAACTCTACTGGCTTAGGGTTTGGGTGAATTCGCTTTGAAGTTGAGGCGTTTTCCACTTTCTATGCGTATCTTTGAAGTAGGCGTGTGAAATCACACAAACCATACAATCACCCACACTCCCTCCTCAACAACCTAAATTTCTCAGAAGGCAAAGACTAATTTGCGTGTTTGTGGCATACATAAATTAGGCCAAAGTGTCACGTTGCCCCACCCGTTGACAGTGCCACCGGCCACACCTAGATATACTTGCAGATGTAACTAAGCGCAATCTTGACATTGCAACTTATGCGTACTCTGGAAGAAGAGTGTAAAGCAAGGGGAGTTCAGGCTCAGAAACCTTCTCTCAATCTCTTACGGAGTATTGATATAGATGAGGCATGAATGGAGAAAGTATTTACAATTGTAAAAACTAGAAATCTCGAATCACGTTATTTGTTCAGTGGTAAGGTGAATGCGCACAAAAACGGTCAAACTGAAGCAGCCAATCCACTGATATAATGTGCGTGGTCTACGTGGGCTCATCACCTAAGACCAGTTTTTGCAATGGAAGAGGCAATGTTAACAAAAAGTGCCCAATCACATACAAGGTCATTCGATTAGTACCACCAATCGGCAAATATCAATCCAACCTATTATGTACCTCCTCTTTACCAGCACACTTTGCAAACAATGGTTTCTCAATTACTAAGTTGTTATGGCATCACAATATAGCTCATATCGGTAAGATGAGATGGTGTACATCTACCTCAATACCTTGCAAAAACTAGGCTAAAACTATCCATTTTGCTTGGATGCGATGCACAAAAGGGCGTTTATGGCTTTCGCACTCACAAATCTGCCTCTTCCCTAAAACACGGTGACTTCATGGTTGTGATAAATGCGTTGCAGCAGGAGGTCCAGTCAGCCTTAAATTCCCGGTGGCAACACCAAGGAAATAGGCAGAAATTATGCTGAAAGTGATTGTGGCACTACTTTGTGCAATACACTGCTCAGGCAAGCTTCAAATTCATTTACCCACTTCTGGTCCCTTTCCTTGTTTGCCCCTCCTCTACTTTTGAGAGGACGATAACACCAAGATAAAGTCTCGCAATGACTTCCTCTCTAGAGGCGAAACGATTCTTAAGTTGTGGGGTTCCCGAGTTGTTGGAAAGCCGTTCGGATTCCCATACCCATTATACTACGAGTACAAGGCGGGTTGTGTAAGTGCGCTAAAGGACTTCAATATTAAGTGTGCACTTCTGATTTAAGCATAATGAAATGCATCGTTGACACATTCAAGTGGAGCTGAACATTGTGCTTAAGCTTCTCTTATTCAGGCTGATTGGCCGCAGCATTTCAGAATTGCTTTCATTAAATTTAGATTCCAGTTGTTTTCGCCTCAACATCTGCCGACCAGATGGATATTAAGTGTCACAGGTGCGTGCTCGTTGACAAATCGAGTCATCAGTTATAGCCGCCTTTCCGTAATGCCACATCCTGCTTTTATCCCAATACATGCGTATTTCGTCTTATTTTTACTTTATTTGTCTTTAGCTAAATTAATATCACCTATCCGTTCATTTGCTTGAAGGGAGCATAGAAGGACGAGCTACATATTGTTTAAATTGACATATTAAGTGTAACGAATCTCGTCTCTCAACTCACTTTCCCATCCGCCTCATAATTTTTATGCGGTTATCTCTGTTTTGCACTCCAACATGCACAAATCACTCCAAGAGTGTTTTAGCGGATATCTCCAATCGCATTTGTGCTGCCTCTGGTTGGACCGTCTGGCTCAGTAGCAGCAGATCAAAGCAAGAGCAGTTACTGAAGTTGGTGGATGGAGTAATGAAATCGCGTCTGATCAAGTAGTCATATCTGTGCTCTCCAACTAGGTCTGAATAGAATAGAGTCGTGGGTGGGATTTTCAATTCAGGTTTTTTGGAAGGAATGGATGACGCAAACAGCAGTAGCCAATGTCTAGGTCATGCTCACACATCCGTAGTGAAGTCATGATTAGGTGAGTTAGAGTGTAAAGTTTCCTCAAGTAACACGTCCAACTGCCAGAACTACAGACACACTCAAGTTACAGGTGCACGTGTGTGGCCTTATGTCACCGCCAATCAACCCATCCAAATTGCATCCTAAATCTTCTTGCCGAGTGCTTCAATGACTGCCATTTCCTTGCGTTTGTTGTCAGCAAGATATCCTCATAGCAAATTGGGATTGTTTTCCGGATAAGTTATGCAATTGTTCATAATTAGCTCTACCCATGCTTTGTGTATAAATATCTTGGAATTAGGAATGGTTCAAAATTCGAATACTGCTGTTGAAATGGCACAGACCTAAATAGATTACATGAAAGTTGTCTTTTCTTTACGCTCATCAACTGTTGATTTGATGCGAGCATACTGAATCGCAGTATTAAGATTGCCGTATTTCTATGAGGTTAATTCTGCCTCACACAAATATCATTTCAAACAGAGCAATTGGGTGCATGTCCCAATGATTAACTGAAATACTTGCAACCCAGCTATTTTTACACAAGTCTTAGGGAAGAGATAACAAAGTGCCAGAGGTTACTGTCCGAATCTAGAAGTTGTGTGTGACAGAAGAAGAAAAGTGGATGGATACTACCCAATGAATTTCGTCTTTAAAATCTTCAAAAGCGAATTCGGGTAAGGAGAGCAAGTGGAGGCTACCTTAGACAAATCACAAAACTAGCTGCTTCAATGGTGTTTAAGTGTGAATGTAGACGACTAGTGAGACACTACGTGATCGAAATACAGACACGCTTTATTGATGCCATAATTCGCAGAGAAAATCACTGGGATCCCTAATTTTGTGTATCCATTTATAATTTCCATAGTAACCCATCCAAAACTTTTACCCTTTTACCCACTTCCCATCTTACGATCGCGTCCAGTAGATAAACCTGTCGGAAAGGGAATTGAGGCATGAGAGCGCGTATAATCGCTGCATCCATAAAAATGCTGTCAGCATATCTTTAAGACGTGTTTTTCTAGTGTGGTATCGCTACAGACATCACTGACAAGAAGCAGTGTGGTTTTGGCAGTCTTTCTTCATATTTAAGCATTTCTATCCAGCTGGTAGATCGGATAGTCTTGGAACACAATATAGAGGTAATGCCTAACGTCATGGTACTAAGACTATAAAATGAAGAATGGATAAAGAACTCATTTCGTCGGGTATTTTGATCTAACGCAACTGCGGCAATCGTATTTAACCGTGTGGGCACTCGTACGCAGCTGGTACGTTAGAATATTGAGCAGAACCAGTCCATTTCACAGATTGAAGAACTCGTCTTTGAGCCATGAAGCTGCCTTTTAGAGAGCAACATGTTCCAGTTCCTAGGAGTTAGTGGAGGTTTTCTCACCAAAAAATGCGTTCTGAACAGCTGGCAACCTTTTAGACCGCAGTGCCAGTCAGCTCTGATCCCGCGACGCCTAGACTAGGTGTCACTCTATTAAGTCAAATAAGACTTCTGGCTTCAAGATTATTCGGCAGCGCTGTAGGTAGTTAGACTGCCCAACTGAACCTAGTCCAACCGTAGTTTGATGTACCCATGTCACTTAATTTCGTCGCTCCACCACCGACATTGAGACCTGAGGTTTTGATGATTGCAGCGTTTGATCGAGACTCCACTCACCACTTCTACCATAACATTTCACTTCTGTCTTTCCATTTTAATTGAATTCATTTGTCTATTTGTTGAGTGACTGCTTCACTCATTTTACATGCAACAGTATTACCCGTCTACCTTCCTCCATGAAATCATTCTCCCTGCTCATCGAACACGCAGTTCCTTATTTTCCTTAATGATTTTGCCATTGGTCCTGTGATTCTCTGAATTGCTAAATCGCTTTAGTGTGAACGAGTCTGAGCAGGAAATTTGTATGCTCGCATGCTTTGCGGATGTCATTTTTGTAATTGGTTAATTGTCCCTCTTGATCAATCACAGATTACCCGGTTGTCTTAAAGCAGGACCGACTTAATGAATGCCGTTTAATCTCATCAGCTTAATTTGGAGGTCAGACACACCGCCCACGCAGCTAGTCAATGTCGAACATCGACTTTGTGGTGGAACCCAGATTATTGCCATGATCTTTACAATTTGTTCCCGTTATGGTTTGGTCTGTTGAAAATGTGTAGTGATGTAATTATGGATATTCCGCGTCTAGAGGGGTGATAGAGGTGACAACAGTGACTTCACTATCAGTCACTGATTTCTTCTTTAAGGCAAGTAATCCTTAACAATGGGTAGAATGCTTAAGCTATGCGCCACATCCATTATTCGCTCACAGCCTCTCAAAAAAAACTATGGGTGCGGGGCGGGTTTTTTGAAACATCATCTTATAATTGGCTTGCATGGGTGCTTTTGTCGGTAGGAGACCTCAATTCACATTGCTAGCATTTGATCCGCTTCTCTTCGTCAAGGACTATGTCTGTTGCATGAACGCATGAGACTTTTAATTATTGTGAAGTCTGCTGCATGTCTGTCAGTGAAGGTCTATAACCTTCCGGTCCTTCTGAATTCGATCAATAAAGTGATCTTCTTTGTCATCGGGCCCTGTTGCATCCACAAAAGATACTCAGATGCTGCATTCCGATCAAAAGTGAGCAAACCACATTATTAAGGATAGTGGGCATTATTTCGCTGGCTAGATAGCAAGGTTAATCTCCTTAACTTAAGCTTTTTTATCATGATTTACAACGCAAAAACCGGCTAGAAAATTGTCGGCTTCTGACGAGTTCCGAATTCTAACGCAGCAGTCAGTAATGGAGCACAACTAGATATTGTGTTGAAAAAAAAAATTTAATCCACTCTCCACAATATGTGGCCGTGATACGGAAATGAATTCGGATTGCTTTCAGTTCGTGCCAGCATCTGACAAATCAGACTCTACTTGATGCCTTTTGCCTGACAGTACACGTGCGCCACATGGAATTCCTTCACGATGCTGCATGCGTGCTACCGTTGATGAAGTAAATGGGAATCGCCTTGTCATGTCATTTTAGTCATTTCATTTATTTATTTTGATACCGGTCGGTTAGTGACTTGTGGCCAAAGGAGGAGAATGGCTAAGGCTGGAGCCAAATCTGATGCTCAGAAGGAGGAGAAAGAGACTATTCTGTGGCTACGTGGACACCTTGAGCTCCACAGCCCCCATTATTACTAAGTCATAGGACTGGTGACACCACACGGCATTTGCCCACCGAAGTACTGTGGAAATCGGCGGCGTAGGTGTGAACATTGGTATTTTCATAGTTATCAACGCAAATAATTTTATTCATTCCAAAAATGTCTTCACATATTTGGTGATTTACATAAAAATGTTTATAGATGTGGCAATGTAGATGTAAATATCATCGGAGATAAGTAGAAGTAAGGCCTGATTAGGTATGTCAACTTTGCACCATAGATGGACAAGGTCTAGTATTATGGGTTGTCCGGGCAGTTGAGAAACCGAAAGGACCATGGGCAAAATAAATTTCCCTACGAAGACCTCGAAATTGCATCAATGCGTTAAAGTCGGTGTCCAGTTCCTAGGAGGAGATTGTGAGAAATGATTATAAATGAATGAATTATTTAATAATCTACGATTTTCTAATTTAATCAACTATTTTTAGCATATACAAACAAAGAATTTACGGAACACTTTTACTCGCAAAATCATTGGGATTTGTGAACAGATGCTTTTAATGTAGAGCATTTTGGGAAATGGAAAGTGCATTGTCGAAGGAGTATCTTAAGTCCTTCTTTGGCATCTGGAAAAAGATGTCTGATTTCTTCCTTTTTATGCGTTTTAAGCATTATCAAAAGACTCGAATTACATTTTCACTAATTACATTTCAGAATGTTTAAATAGGATTTGTCTGCTTAACACTTATTTTAATCATTTCATTTGTGATATGGATTACTTAGCACATCATTTGTGGTTAGAATCTTCTCCTCCACTGAGAGCAAGAGTCCAAAGGCAAATGCCCCGTCTAGTTTGAAAAACGGGCTTTTTCACCTTAATGGAGAGATGATGAGCACTGCCTTCGGATGTGACCGTGCCCTTCAAGAGGGATAAGCGTTAAAATTTTGAGTTCTGAATTGACATACACGTCAATGCCTGATCTCAAAGTCACTGTGACTTTTGTAATGGGAGGAGGTATTTTATTGTGCAAGGATGCAATAAGCATGTCCTGTATTTTCATTATTGCGTGAATGGATCCTGCATTCTGCAAAACCTGTCTCCTGTCGCAGGTAGGTGCCGTGATAGGGGGCTGGATCCAGGGCAAGAAGGCGTTTAACGTAACACATCGCGTTCCAGCCCCATCGATGAGGCGCAGACCTGTCTAATCGCCTTACAACGAGAGCAGGCGCAAGCGAATAAGTTGCACCAGAAGCAGATGCAGCTGGTTGAGAATGAGGCAGAAATCTAGGCGCAGACATCAATAACGAAGAAGTGCATGACGATGCGATCAAAGCAACCCAAAGCGTTACCTTCCTTAAAGTTCTCTTACGGAAAGAATACAAACACCAAAACCGTTACCGTCCTGGAGAGTGCGGTACAGGAACTGGATGTGAAGGTGCAAACACAATAGTTCTCATTACTAGAGTAATGGCGCACCCATCTAAAAAATTGGCACCATTGTAATCGCGCTTGGTTTCAATGAAGGTGTTTATTTTTTGTCACCAGAAGGGAGCACAGTGACTGAACTTGGGATTTAAACCTAACTGCCCCACTTTCATTTCCATTCTACTTCCAGCTCACGCTTCTCTTCCTTCCTGACAGTGTTTACCTTTAATCACTGCATTTACAAGAGGAGGTAAAACACTGTCAAATGTAGAGAAAGCAGTGATGTAAATGTAATGTAAATTTTCAAACTCATTACTTTGGTTTCCCTTTATTGTCCATTAAAACGTTGCTTTACTCCCTTTTTATTAGTTGAAGGCCATAAGCTTACCTTCGATTTACATCACATCTTAGAGTAAACGAGAATTATGTACGCACAAAATTTGTCACATTTTAATGAAACGCAGCCCAGAGACTTTGAATAGAAGTAACAGAAATGTTGCTATCTTCTCCATCTGTTGATTGATGTGCAAAGCAATCACGCATATTCCCGTAAAAAGCGTAAGAAATGTACTCGGAATCGAGGAAAGGAAAACAAATTACAGGAGGCCTTAGAGCACCAATTTCGCCGAATATAACCAAACTCCGACCTTTCCATTTCATTCCAAATATGGTTTATGCACGCCGCTTTCTTCGCCTATTAAGGTTCCATTTAATGCGACCTGCATGTAACTGTCCAGGGCATCTACGGCCATGCCTTGGTCGGAAGGCATCCAAAAGTTCGCAGGATGAAATACTGCCTTCAATGGAATGATACCACTGGCACTGCATTTAATATAATTGTAGTTCGGTTAAACATCACGTTGACTGACGGCTTTAATTTGTACGGCATGCAACCAGATAAAAGGTTTTTTTAGTTTCCGTTCCAATCAGAAATCGAGAAGCATTGCAAAATGCTGGTACTTTTAAGCATTCTCTTATTCCCTTTTTGTATACGCAAGGAAAAGGTAGATAAAGATGATATTTCTTTGCAATAATTACTAATACCGAGGGTTGTGGGTGTGATTTTGCAGCTGGATATGCACTTAAATAGGAATTTTAAGGAAAACTTTCACACGTTTGGTGATACTACTAATGAACTTGTAGTGGTAAAGGGAAAGGCCTGAAAGTGTTCATGGCGATGACGAAGTAATGTTGCTGCTAAATGCGTTTGATGATTTTACGCAGCTACAAGCACCTATTTCCAATTCACTTCAAGGCAGATTCAGTACTTCGTAAAGCAATGAATGCAGTTGGCTACCCTGCTCTACAAACTGGTGAGGGCATCGCCACAAAGCTAATATCAACAAATGAATTAGACCTTTGAACCTTATGCATACTGCCGCGCCTTAGAGTTGACATTTTTTTCCTGCTAAGTTCCAAGGCTGTAAGAAATGTGTGAATGAGTAAAAGAATTTTATTGAACGACAGTGTGCTCCATAATTGGAAGGGGCAATCAAGTAGGCTCAGGTTCTGTCTGCTTATAGATCACGGTTACCATACAATCATTTCTCAACCAACCACTCATCCACCTAAACTTATCAAGCCCTCCAATGATGCATCCATTCATCTATTTGGCCATCTCTTTACCAAGTTACCCAAACATACAGACACTCCTCCATCGCCACAACACACATTCATTCAAGCATTTTGCTTTCCCACCGACCAAAAACTCATTCTTGACCAATGCAACACTCCATCTCAGATGTCCTCATTTAACTCAAAGTTTAGTGCAAAGAACTTGTGCCCCTACAACATTGCCTTTTGCTTTCTTTAATGTGCTTTTACCAATATTTATGTCTCTAACCAAATCGCTCCCTCATTTCACCTTATTGTAACTAATGACTCATTGAATGTGCGCATTTAGGAAATTTTAGATTCATTTTAATGTTTAGGCTTGGGTCTCTTTAGATTCAGAGTGGTGTTGGTACTTACCAAATGCCATAATACTTGAAATGCTCAGCATTGGTGAGTTTGAATTGTATTTCCTGTTCCTGGCTCCCAATATTTCACCACTTCGAGTGATTCCTGCCGTCTGGTAAAATGGCGTAATTAAGCTTTGTAATGGATATTGATGTGCATGATTTTGAGTGTACATGCTAAAAAAAAGCAACAGTTCTTTTACATCAGTGGCTTTTAAATTTTAACGTCATTCTCTTCCTCAATAACAATTCAAAATTTGGTATTTTAGGCACAGAAGAGGCTGGTTGCTACAATGAACATCTATGAACCACCACCTCGAAGGGTGCGTGATTGACCTCTTTATGCCGTTTAAGTCTAAAATAACCCCGTTTTTACTAAACAAACGGGTTGAGTTTTAAGTGCCAAAGATATCTCTAGCCTGCAACACGATCTTGTGTGAACGCTTCCACCATAATCATCGCCTTGCAATCCGACTGGCGATGTGGGTACAGACTTACATTCAATGTGTTACAGTCATTGGGAGTAATTAAGGGGCTTTAAAGAAAGGGTGTTGTAGTTAGAGCATGTCTGAGGAGAGAATAGCGATGTTGAGAAGCGGCACCAACAAGAATGCGTTGATGGTGCACTTGGGTGTGAGGTGCTGAAAGGAGAGGCATTATCGCACTTAAAGGCGAAACAGATGGTGGGAAAGATGGAGGAGATGGAAGACTAAGTAAGGGGGACGAAGAAAGCTGCTAATTATGGGATAAGAGCAGTTGGGAGGAAAAGATCAGATCGCGGTGGTTCATTTGGCCGAACTGGAGCAATAAAGGAGTGAGTGAAGAAGAAGACGGAATATAACAAGGTGGAGTGGAGTCGATTCGAGAGATCTGAAACAGAATAATTTGCACCAAGGAGGAGGAATAAGTAATAATTATCTTTGAATGTAGAAGAGGAGCAGCGGCAGCTAGAGTAGGTCAACACGAAATTCAGGAGTTTGAAAGCGATGGTTAGGAAGTACAAGAGAATGTGATTAAAAAGGTGTGCATGCCAAGAGCGTAGGAATCGCAAAATTAAGGGAAGGAAAGTGCGTAGGAGAAGGGAAGGACAAATGTACTGACCAGAGGATCAGGAATTTGGAATTTTTGGATGGATCCATTCTATTTACAGACTTCGCAGAGGGTCTCACACAACGTTCATCGCACAGAAAAGTTAAGTGGTTCTGATAGTTACTATGTGGAAGCAAGTAAGGCGCCGTAACTTCTAAGAATTAGAGCCGCGTTTTGTATTTACTAATCTATTAGAATTTGCATAAGTACAGGTCAAAATTTAGCATCAAACAGTAGATTGCCTCCTCAAAGGCTGCGTTTTGCCACTAGGGAAGTGTTGTGCCTAAATACCACTAGGAATGCCTCCTACCTAGGTTGTACAATAAATTATAATGTTTCGACTTAGTGGCAACTCCCACTACTTAATACCAGCTTTTGTTTCCCGATGGTCAACTTCCACACCAATACAAATTAAATGGTGTAAATCGTTGCTTACCTGCAGAACTTGATGGGGCTTCACTGCTAACTCGACCTACTAACGGCGCTAAGTACATAATTGCATCACAGCTGAGATTAGCATGCCAACATCTTCCGTTTCTTTCCACACCGACTGACAGTGGAATGTTTGGGAAAAGGAAGCACGGTGGCCTAATTGCAAGAGGTCTCTTGTTTGTCTATGATATGGATTTAATGAGACGAATAAACTCAAGATTGCCTCAGTGCGTCTCCTAAGTAGTCTCGAAATCTTAATAAGCTGTACAGTTTCCTTTACACCTTTAGGGAAATCGTCAAACCCATTCGACGGCAGCTGCAAGATTATCAGCTTGGGACCTAAATACTGTTAGTCAGATGGCCCTCATCGCCAACTCGATGAATGTTGGAGGATTGGACGCTACTGTAAAAATAATAGACCAAGACAATAAATTTGTTCATGTGTGTTCAATTTAAGGCTTTAGGACAAATTACGATATCATAAACCACATTGCATTAATCAGAAAAGTATAGAGGTTGCCAGAGGTTCCCTGACAGATATGCATTGGCTTGTCCAGCTATTTGTTCCCCATTTTCGAATGCTACATTTGTTTCTCATTTCAGTCTCACCCGGCGGTACACCACTTCCCTGTATCCTGCCAGTGCCATTATACAGAAGTAACCCATGATTATCAACTTTAGAATCTCCCGAATATTTTTAAAATATGATTCGCAATAGACTAACCCAACTGCTCGTCTAACGCCATGCCTAATGAGCGACGCATCTGTCATTTCTATTGGTCAATTCTTGTTGCAATCTGGCCAATCAGTAAGACGCGCTGCTGCAGTTCAGCCAATGGTTGTGCTCCCAGCCTTGTCTCTACTCTACACAATCCAAACTGTATCCCACTTATTGATCAACAATTTGTAGCTGCTTGGTCTACACACATTCGTGTCAATGCCCCTTCCTCACCGTATGATTAGGCCTCTGATGCCACTAACCGACAAATTGAGTAAAATAGTGTGTGGAGGAAAATGGGTTTCAGCCCTAACGTCGCTAGCAACGTTGGTCAATCGTGAGCCGTCGTGCCGCAGATCGCAAGCTCTGAAAGTGAGAAAATAAGTAGGAGGGTGGCTACTGACAAGAATGTTCTGTGACATGGTAAGAGATTACACACATTCTTCTATAATTCCAATGCAAGATTCAGTTGCATCACTCAGATCGTACCATCATTTGAATTCCGAATTAATTCTTTACCTAAAATCTCAACCACCATTACGTTGCAAATCACATGAAGTCGTGATATTTTTCATGAGAATCTAGGTGAACTGGTGTTCCAATACGTAATGGAATCGCATAGTCGTGAAATAGGAGCACAAGTTTTGTTATTTTACCGAAATAACTAGTTAATCAGACCTGTTTATAGGGGATTCGATGGACGTGATTTATATGGACTTAAGCTAATGCCCCGATTTTAAAATCAGGATACAAAAATCTAAGCGATTAAGGAACAGTAATCCACACGCAGTCTGGAGTTCACTGCTCTACATATAAGAGGACTTGTTTAGCATTGTGTCGAGGATGTCGGAGTTCATGATTGCCACAATGAAGGAGGAGATAATCTCCCAGAACAATTAAATGGGTGGAGTCCTCATCGCTACCAGCGATCAATTTTTATGCTTGAATGTTTTCTTGCAAAAGCGCAGTGCCTTCATGTAATGGGATAGAGGTCAAGATTAACCCACCACACTGTCAAATACGTAATAGGTACTTTGCGACTGCATCGTTACAAGCATCAAATTGCAGGTTTTCTAACAGTAGGCTTACGACAGACAGACCAGTCTGCCGTCGGGAATGCATCTACATTGTGCAACGTATTGCTAAGAGATGTAAAGACAATGCCATTATTTGAAAGCTCATTGAAACAGGCTTGAGAATAAATCGTTTCTAAAAGGCAAATCAAGGCTCACAGTCGATAGCTAAAGAAAGGGAGAGAGCCATCATGCAGTGGTTGTAGCTGCACCTGCAATACAACTTTGCAGCCACGCTCCGATGAACAATACTGTGGCGACACATGCTTGACCTCATGTGTATTACAATGGTTAAAATGTGGTAAAAGTACAAAATAGTGAACTAGAAGCTTACTGGCCAAGTAAGGAAACACCGATGGAGCAGATATCTGGCCGATTTCAGAGTGTGTCCAGTGGCTGGTAGTAGTTTCTAAAACAATTTCTTCGTTGATGCGGTTCACGGCGCTTGCCTCTCCTGCTAGATTTGTGAAATGCAAAGGAGAGAGTAATCAATGAGACAGATTGAATGTTTGCAAACTAGTGCTGGTGATCATCCTCTGAATTGTTTATCAGTACGATTCGGATGCACTTTTGTATCATTGCTATCACAAAATGGAACCGAATTGCCAAAACCAAACGCTCTCATTACTAGAGGCAATTTGGAATGGATATTTAATGATACGTGATACGCCTGGATGTAAACAGGAAGAATGGACTAAAATAGCAGATTTTAGTTTAAAATTGACCAACTGCAAATTTCTTATTTACACAAACATTGTACTCTCGGGAGCGTCGAATGTCTGATCAATCCTCCCATAACAAGGTCCGTCTAGAGACAGCCGAGCACGGTTCCGAGTGTCATTAAATGAACTGTAAATTATTATATCGCAGTGCTGTGGATTTTGAGCTGACAGCATTATAATACAGGGAATCGGCAAAGAAGGTGACACCGAACGCGCTACATTTTCAAATAAGTCACAAGTTTCACATGTGATCGTTAATGCAATGGGGTAAATATTGTGAACCAAAAATGGTAATCCCAAAAAATATGCTTTAGCGAAATTGACACACTGTTAATATCAGCTTTAAATTCAGAAGAAAATCTTTGGAAGCTACATCAGAAATGTGATGGAGCATCCCATATTCGGGTTGCAATTTGTGCTCCACAAATCCCAAACAATGAGAGTGTGTTTTGTGTTCTCGAACTATGAGAAGGCATGACCAGACGTAGGCATAACGAGTACTTAAATAGGGAAGGGACACTCACAAGGTAACATGGGTCTCAAAACAATTCTTACATACAATGGCAAAATTTAAGATGACTTAACAGTCAAATCTAGGTATTATTACGCAAATCCAATACGCAGGCCGCCTTGAAGTCCCTCTCTGTGCACCTCGATGCCAACATTTGTGTTGTCTCCCACCTGATAGCTTCTGGTTTTGGATGGAAGAGTCGCCTTGTAGACCACGAACAAGATATCTGATAGGCTGTTATGAGTACAGATAATTCTAATAAATGTGTTAGGGGCTGTAGATGCCAACCCAGTGGAGATCTTGGTAAGATGCCTTTGGTCAGCATACTCGCAAATAAATTTGATGCATTTTTTGTTAGCTACGCATTGCAGTCAAATGCAAAGGAGGTTTGCTCCTTTACTATTCTTTATCTTGCTAAATTCCCATTTTGAACGGTAAAACTTTATAACCCTCACCCCCAGAGGAACGAGGAAGGTTAATTTTACACCTTACAGGCATAAACATTGTGAACTGCTCTTGGTCACTACTACTCCTGTCGGGATGTTCTCAATAAAATTTCCGCATTTTCAACTAATTAAAGGGAACTACGCCGAAACATTTCGCTTAGCAACGCCATTTTTTCCTGAAGTGAGGATGGCAAAAGGGAAAAGGACAGAGAAGATCTCACTTCTTTCAAGAGGAATTGTGTCTTATCAAATTTTGCCATTAAACTCTAGAAGCACTTGAACACTGTGTCAGAGTTTTTTCTCCACTACGAAACCATCAAAATCCTACCCACTGGTAAGCCACTGCTAGTTATAATGATATGTATATTGAGCAATCCATTGCATGTCAATTGTCAGTGCGGTTAGGGATTCGCTAGGTTTTAGAAAGGTTCTCAAAGGAATGTTCTGTTTGCCCAAGTGAAGATGAAGTTGTTGGGAGAAACAAGTGTGTAAGAGAGGAAGAAAGCGTGGGAATAGAAGAGTGGGAAGAAGAGAAAAATAGTATTAAATAAAAGAACGCACAAGCGAGGATTAAGGGAGCAATTCGACTAGTGGAGCTGGCTTAACCTCAGGATTTCCCTTTTTAAGCATGGCGGTTAGCCTTGGCTGAACTTTTTTGGAAGTTAATACAAATATCACGACAAATGATCTGCGCTTACGACACACTTCTTTTTCCCACTTGTGGGGACTCTACTTTATGTAAATGTGAATTTTCTTTAGCGCCCTCCTCTAAGCTACTGAGCTGCGTGCACTTGTTATTAAAAGCGGTCCCTTTGATTGATTACCTCAGAATTACGCACAAATGAATTGTTTCTCAAGGACGTTGTGACGAATACCTTAAGGGCGACACGCACATCAATTCGGCACTTATACTTGCAGCAAAGTGGTGGCGCCAGAGTTGCTCCCTCCGACCCTTTGGTCGTAATACTAATTCGATTTGACTTCATCATTATTCTTATGTTGCGCGGCAAATGGCTGTTCGACGGACTCGAGAAGACGTGCACTAGCATGGGTGCCTGTACACACCCGCTATGTAGTGCACTGACAAGCACTAATACTTAAGTGTTGATTCACTCACACAGTGGAGAAAAATGTTTATTTTTTCTGGCTATGGATCCGCCCACCATGGCGATCAACTATGCCTTTATTAATCAACCATCCTACCGACCTCTGTCTACCTGGTTCACCACCTCCCTACCTTTTCTCTCTCCACCAATTTAACAGCTGCATTATATTTGGCGTCCTTTTAAATATAGGTGGGCTTGTCGAAATCGCTGCGTCTTTGTCAGGACTATCTAACATCTCTTGGATG
Source organism: Taenia multiceps (assembly GCA_001923025.3). NCBI lineage: Eukaryota > Metazoa > Platyhelminthes > Cestoda > Cyclophyllidea > Taeniidae > Taenia > Taenia multiceps. The sequence goes on from CM010311.1 coordinate 16,560,403, forward strand.
TGCCGCAACTGTCACTTTACTTCCTCCGTGGCAACGTTTTTTGACGCGCATTTCTCTTTTACAGCATTATTGCTACTAACGTTGTATAAGTAGGAGATATTATTCAAAAAAGCAAGGTGTTATTCAAGTCGCTACATGAAGACGTAATTGTTGCTGTCATTCATTTTTATGTAGAATGTAACTCTTTCCCAAAGGTCTTGCGCAGTTTAGCAAAAGTTTGAATTTTAAGATCAAGGCCTTGGTTGTTATGAACCGATTCGGGCACTCCGTGCTGACAAACCTACCGAGTGAAACACTGAGACAACCATTTCGGCGTCTTGCGACCTCCTGGATTCTGCTTCGGCTGCTTTTGGGAAGTAATCAACCGAAACTCACCTCGCAGATCGCATTGAGTTCCTGATGCCTATACCCTCTCATTCTCCTAAAGCATGAGTTGCATTAGTGCGATCGCTGTGGGGTGAGGCTTCTTTAAACTGCCACGAGTAGTGCAGATTCGACATAAATTTAGCATTCTGAGATGAGTGAGGGCCACCAGTACCTTTCGCCCGATACATCCAGCATTCCATTTCACCCACATGATCCAGTTACTCGTGTAGCTCTCGGAGAACTGTTTGTACTAACAAGCCTGGAACCACTAAGCGCTTGGAAGACACGGCGGCTTCTTGGTGCCATAAGGCGTCACCCTCAAGAGAGGGTTTTCATTCTCGCCATATCCATCCAATCGCTTTGCTAAACGAGATCTTCTCTATTCTGAGTCCAAAAAAGAGTGGAGCGCTGGCACCGCCATGATCGGTACGGAGTAGAGCATTTGCTTCATTTCTTTAAACGTTCTATTGTACTTATTCCCCCACATGAAATCCTTTCCCGCCTGCTTTGGGATCGTTTATGCAGCGAGCCAACGGTATTGGTAAAACCTTAAGCGGAACGCCCGTGGTGACCTGCCGAATCGAGGAAACCACGGAGTTCCGTCTGAATGGTTGGTGTTAGCCAGGTGCTCACACATTTTGTACGGTCTTCGGTGACCACTATTCCATCTGACGAGACTGTATATCCCAGAAAGGTGGCCCAGCATTGAAGAAAACGGCATTTCTTTGGATTTGGAGTTGATCCAGAGTTATGCTCTTGGACACCTCTACCAAAGGCGGGGATCTCATCAAGGTAGATTATACAGTGTTTTGAGAAAAGGCCAATCAGTGCTGTCTGCATCAGCCGTTGGAAGGTGACGTCAGCGTTACAGAGTCCGAAAGTTGTTGTCTGAATTTCATAAAGCCCGTCTATCACTATAAAAGCTTATTTCCACTGTCTGCTTCAGCCAATTCTACGTGCTAGCACCCTAACTTTAAGCCTGGAGTAGTAAAACACTTCGACCTCGGTAGAAAGTCTAACGATTCGTTTAACTGGGGTAATGGAGGCACGTCCTTACTAGTCGCAGCCTTTTTGTAATCTCATCCCGGATTATCTCTTCAACCAAACGATTTATTCTTTTTTTGGCAGAGGAAGTGGTAGCAACCGGGTGGTTGGAAAATAAATCTGGCTTCACCGGTGTCTATCGTATGCTTCACGACGTCTGTTCATTTCAGTCTTGCGCCTTGCCATGAGAACATGTTCACGTACGTAATCAGCAATATGCCAAATCCACTCCTCTCGTTATCAGTGATATATGAGCTAAGTGCAAGCAAATCTCGTCTAAGTTGGTCATGGAAACAGCTACTGCTTCAAAAAGAGGGTTACAGATGTCGTCAACATATTTTTTCGATCACGAAACAACTGCCTCAGCCCCAGCGCTTTGCCGGGTGGAGAAGATGCCTTCTGCAAAATTTGGGACCGCTTCAGCTTTAGAAAAAAAAATCAACGCCGATTATCACGTCCCAAGCTGGTTCCGGGTATTTCCTTGTGTATACTTTCAATGACGTGCCTGATCTACCAATCTTCTTGTTTGTCTTTTGCCTGCTTAACTGCCCTGATATAGCGCCATCGTTAGTCAATTTTGAGACAAACCAGAACATCAACATCATATGGACATTTTTCGTGCCACATTCAAAAGCAGCTCTTTAAAACGCTTCAAATACTCATTGGGAAAGAAAATATGCAAGGATTATTCAAGCGTACTAAGGTACTATTGCACCCACACGAATGTCACAGGATCTGATTAATGTCGACTGATGTAGAAACGTTGGGGGAGAGGTGGGAGGAGAAGCACCGAAGAATAGTCGGTTGAAAGCTGACGACAGACACTAGGCGTCACTCTGTAAGTGTCCGTGATTGCGTGTAGCACCAATAGAGGCGATGTAAAGAGGGGAGGAGAGAAGAGAATCTACGAAATTGGGCAGAGGAGACCATATTCGTTGGCACAGGAAGGCAAAAGCGGTGGGGAGGTTCTCACCGATGAGACAGACAGGCGAGGAATAAGGCGAGTCATCAGTCTTCATTGTTTGGTCGTGGAGGTGCGTCATCAGTGCGCAGACAGCGGCGTGAGCGATGTTAGTGGCGCTGCAGTCAACTTTGCTGGTCATCCGCTCGTCTATTCGACTCTGCAGTCGCGCCAGTCCGCGAGTGGCGTCTGCATAATCGCCTTTCACCTTGTCTTGCCGTTGAATTTGCCACTCTTCCACCAGTCCAATCAAACAGTTAGTCATTTCGCAGAACCTATGGCGACGACATTTACAGAGCTGTAGATGGTGATTGATAATGTCCAAGCATGTCATTTCATTAAATTTCTCAAGAGGTTTCACTGACGGATTAACGCATATTGTCTCAGCATACCAAATGTGGTCACAACTACTCGAAAAACGCTAACTTTGATTGATTTGTGACCTGTTCGCCTTGCCCACCCAATAGCGATGGAAAACGCAGTTCCAATGCGAAGCAATGTGGAGTGCAGTAGCATCAACCAACCTCCCCAAAAGCAAAACCATACATTCAATAAAATTAACTGAAGTGATAAAAAGGTACTGTAAGTGATTGCCTGTAAAGGAAGCAAAAACCTGCGGTACTTACTTAATCACAAAGTTCGCATCCATTTGGGAGGTTTGTGTCAGCCCATTCCATTTGATGGTAAGACCTTCTAGGAAAGTGAGAAAGGCATGAATTTGTGTTGCTTCCTGAGACGTACTGGGTGCCTTCAAATCAACTGAAAGGAGGAGCTTTAGGCTCAAATTGAGGAGTAAGAGCAGCCCAGTCAGCTGAGTGGACGCAGTACAACTTTCAGCACACACGTCAGAGGGACTAAAAGAGTAAAACACCTTGATCATCAAGTTTTGCAGACACGCCAGATCTCCGATTGTTGTTCACAAAATACGGATCAAAAACATCAAAAAGGCTAACTTAATGCCTTAAAATTGTGAGTTGCTGTGATGACTACGTAACATAATGGACATAAGCACATCAAGCTGAATGTCTGATTCATTTGACCTTAAGGTCATTTTGACCTTGAAGTGAACCTACCTCAAATCGAGCACAGCAAACCAGTGCATTACATCAGCCAGCAGTATGGCAGGAGAATCCGAGGCACTAGACGGACAAGCACTCCTTCTTGAATTCGAGCAAGTTGAAGCTTCACTATTGTTCCTGTTAGCTTCATTGGTGGTAATTCTCAGCCATCTAGCATACGCGTAACCAAAAAGAGGGAGGAGCATTTTGCATGAAAGACAAGTGGGGACTAGCCAAGAGCCACTGCTGCCTAATCGAGAATTTGCCTGGATGTCACCTTTGAAGCTGTCCTCAAAAACCTCGCTGATACGCATCATTCGATTTTCAAAATCAGGCGGAATCGTGGGGAGATTGCATCTGGATGGATCTAAAAAACATGCAATTATACGCATTAGCAAAAGGTATCCCCATAGGTCCACATTCTTAATTGGAGCGGACTGGAAGTGAGTCTAAATTAATGATGTGATCAAATACATTTGAATCTTTAACTCAAGACAGACAAACTAACTTGTCTGCAGCAGAATCCACAAGCACTTGTCAATCAAACCGATGGCAGCCACAAAGGGAGGAGATGACTGCGACTTGGTGGCCTGCTTCGAAGATGATGGTAACAACGAGTGCGTGGAGGCGCTCGATAGATGACAGAGCAAAGTCTGAAGAAGAGGTCTACAGAGCGGCCTCGTCTGCACCTGTCTACTCCCTTCCATGGACACTACAGACGTGCTGGAATCGCCAATGCGTTCCTCAGCCATCCAGTAAACCAATGTTGCGTCGACAATGTCCGAAAGTGATTCACTCGCTGAACGCAGTCTTAAAATCTCTTCGCAATAGCTCATGGCCTCTTTGAATCCCTTCGAATCAACAGAATCTGCGGACAGCGAAAGTTAAAGTCAGTACCTTGCTAAATTAAGCGGTATCAAGTGAAGCATGAAGACTGGTGAACTTACCCCAACAGTACGCTCCACAGCATCTCTCCAAGTCGCTCAAGAGACTGCAAAGCCGCCAAACGAAACCCCTGACGGGTCCCTTGGACTCTATCACCTTTTCGAAGACGTCAGACACTTCAACATCAGCACTCTGTTTCGTGTCAAAAACACACTTCCAAAGATGGCAGGAAGTAACACTGTTTACAACTGCTCCAATGGCGCTGCTGGCCGCGGGCAGGACACTAGTCAAGAGCAGTGAGCGCGCACGCGATGCAGTGTTGGTAGATGGTTCAACGGGTTGATCTTCCTTTGTGGGCGCGGAGGTAGGTGCCTCGCATGCATCCAGAACTCCCACAGCAATGAGCAAGTCCACACAGAGGCTGACAAATGCTCGTCGTTGGGCAGCAATTTCAGGGTCGGAGGTGCAGACGGAGGCGGAGGATAAATCAAGAGTCGCAATGGAGGTACATGCCTCTGTAAGGTTTCCATCAACATGTGAGACGAAGGAAAGCAGCCTACAATGTTGGTGGATATGAACAAGTTGACGTTGAATAATTACAAATTGTACAATTGTGTAGGGTTTACCTGAAGAAATCCCCAAACACCAAGTCGGAGGTGTTTATAATGGCAGTGGGTCGGAGACGCGATTTAATCATTGCGAGATTGGCGGGTAGCAGTCGAGCATAGTTATACTGCTTCAGAAGGAAGATTCGGCAGCCTTCCATGAAACAGCGTAAGTTTTCCGAGCACTAAATAAACAATAACAACCATTCACAGACGCATCAGTTGGAAGTTTTTTTATCGTGAAAGAAGGCTATGTGTTTAGAGGAAGAACTCACCGATTCCAGTTCCCGTTTATCTTCAATTGTATCGTACCAACAGATAATGGATATAACCAGAATTACAAGATTGTCAGCATGCTCTGCCAACTGTACATCCGTCGGTGTATTATCCCAGCACACAAGAGACAACATATAGGACAGCGCCACTAGTACAGAGGTGCGAACTAGTTGTGGAGGCGTAGTTATGAACTGAAGAGCACAGACGACAAATAATTTCAGTAGTTTAGCAAAGTACGAAGGTAAGAAATGTGCACCCACCTGAGTAAGGCTTGTTAGTACTGACGTTGAGGGCTGCCAAAGTACCCATGGGAACCCTTCGGGTAGTCCATGGAATTCCGTGTGTGTAGCACAGGCCCGATTCAAGCGATCAAGTAAGTTGACCTCAAGGAGGTTGAAAGGCTTACAGAAGATGTGTGTCACGAAGGCGTCGAGAAACGCGTTAAACAACCGCGGGGGTTCAGTTGTCTCCTTGGCTACACAAATGAAGACAACGTATTTTTTCCCATAGGAGATATTAGTAATGCCATCAATACAGCCTAAGCTTACATTTATAAAGGTCGGCGATTATGTCGGCCAATTTCGTCACACCGTGTTGAAGCACTTCATCACTCACAGATGCGTTGACATCAATCACTCGTGACCAGAAGTTGTTCAGCACGCCCTTCATTAGAATGTTACGGGCTAAAAAAGCACTCGGTCTAGTGATTCAGTTACTATAAGAATAATCTCGGTCTTTCCAATATCAGGACTAAATAGGAGAGCATGCTAGGATACATGTCCAGTACAGGTTGCTTTCAAAATTTACCTATTTGCAGGGATAGCTGGTCCAACTCAACACATCTACTCAACTTCGCTCCCAACTGTTGATTCAGCGCACCCAGACATTTAACGATGTGTGATTTTGTGTTGACGGAGAGACCGCGGGTATCGTAGGCATGTGATGCACATGCATCCACCTTCTCCAAGAACAGTCTTATCTGAAGTGATCAATACTTAGTCGAGGAGAAAAAGGAAAGAGTGCGACTTAAGAGGTTGTTAAAACGCTCACATCTTCGGTTGAGAGTGGGCACCCAAAATTGGTGAAAAAGTTATAACTAATCGCCACTTCTGTCAAGTTCCACAATTCCTGCAGGGTAGATGGAATTTGAGCTAAAAGAAAAAACTGTACTAGAACAGGAAAGTTTATGGAAGTAAGGATATAATGGATTTAAAATTGTGCACTACTCTCGAATGCATTCTCCAACAGATAAATGACCGTGTGTGGGAAGTTGAACTGGAAATACGATGCCAGCTGTCCACGGATCAACTAGAGAGGAGAAAAGGGTGGTTAGAAAGCAGTTACCTTTATGACAACAAGAGAGTCGACAAACCTCAATGAGGTCATTTGATTCACCATCGTGGTCGGAATTTTCATTAATTGAGACTAAACAGCGAAATGCCTCAACAATGAGGTTGTCCAGCTGTGCAACTCCACCGAATTTCCCAGGACCTTCAGATGGAGGGGATTGGGGAGGCACATCAACCACTTCACCTCCCGGCAAAGGTGGAAACTGAAGGACCAAATAGTACTTTACGAAATCTCAGCTCTTTCTATGAGATAAGTTGGCTCTACGCATTTTCTGGATAAATTAAAGTTAACTAAAATGCTAGAAACATGATGTAATGATGGTGGGTAAAGTAGCATGTAAAGTAACAAACGAAATGAAAAAAGGCTTTTGATTGTTCCCAACCCTCCAAACGCAACAAAACTTCGATTCTTTGCTAATTTTGTCACTTCCCTTTCTTGAGAAGGAGAAGAGACTGCAGTTCAGATGTCAATGACGGGTGATTTAAAGAAATACTATTTTTGATGTAATATCACGGTAACTGTCCAAAAGACCGCATTCCACCAGGTGATCAACAAAGTCCGCTCAAGGAGTAATCTAAATTGCGTACCTTTTTTAGCAGGTCATGCGCGATTCGTGCGCCGCAGTGTTGTACAATCAGTGGTAGACGACGATATACAGCCAAGAAGTATTTGACTCGGCCTCCTGGTTTGGTTTGCAGCGAAGACTCAAGCAGATGGGGCCATATTTTGGAAAGCAGATGCAGAAGTCGGGGCGATCCCGTTAATGCGTCCAACACCACCTCATAGCGACAGTCGCCAGAAGAGAGCAGATTTTCGGCTGTACATGGAATGAAAAGTGGCAATTATCTCGTAATTCAATGAATAATAGGGAACGGAATCCGCCTTAAAGGATAGAACTCACCCATGATATCCACGCATTGGGAAAGCACCATCTTTGTTGGTAGAAAGGCAAACGTAGGTCCAGAAGTATTTTGACAGAGGAGATTAAAAATGCTGATGAGCTGTTCCGTGGAATCATGACTGTGTGCTCCTCCAATTTTTTCTCGTCCGGAAATCCGTCTAAAAGGCAAACAGGCACACAAGCCCGTGCATCTCGAAAGCCAAGATGTAGGATACCATTTAATGTCATGTGACAGATTGCCTACGAACAATGATAAAAAAAACGTAGCAAAATTATGCTTAATTAACTACGCGGGACCTTTAGCCTCCACAGCTTGTAGTTACACTCGACAGAATGATTTTTCGCCACCTTCAGGTCTTTCTTACACCAACAATAGTTCCTATGTCGGTGATAAAGAATAGAAATAACTCTCAAAACTAATGAATCACCAATGAAAAATGGTATTCCCAGCTCACTGAAGCATAGAGACCAGTCGAAAAGAAGATAGAATCCAACTGTTGGTTCCACGCATCACACTATCCCCACGCTCATCCACACGCGGCACCGAGGATGGAAGAAGATCAGCCGTGGTGACAAACTGACGAAAGGAGACTGTGGTGGCAGTGTTAAGCGCAGCACTCCACGCCTCTCCCACGAGATTGGCAATCCTCCGTCTAACCTCCGTGTTCTCTGCTTCCACATCCACATCTAATTGAGCTGTTTGATAACTCTGGACGATTCGTGCACCGCCTTTGCAGGATCGTGGATTGATCAAGGGGAGTTGAATTACTACAAAAACAGTGGATACAATGGGGTGAAAAGATCTATCAAACACTACCACACAACTAAGTGAACAAGGGCAAATGGTGTCTCGTTGCGATCTTTGCTACGTACAGGGTGAAAATCAAGAGAGTGCAGTAACAGACGGATACAATTGCCTGAACACTAAGCACCAGAACGAAAAAGGGAACAATGTTTGAGTAGCATTTTCGTCTAGTGATCCTCTTCCAAGCATTAAAGTAGCCAACATAGCAAGTTAATAGGGTTAGTGAGCAGACAGAAAAAAAAAGATTAGCTTACATGGGTAGCACTCAACAACTTCTGATTGACGACAAGTGACAGATTTGTACAGATATGGTAGAATGTCTTTGATAAGTTTTTTGTGGAGATTTTGGAGCTCCTTGTCTCTCTCTGTAACCATTGAAGCCACGCTCTTTAAACTTTCGACACAAATCTAAATGGGGAGAAAACCCACACATCATGATGAACATGGGGCCAGAAATCAAGCTTAAGGCAAGACTGCATTCCGCTCACCTGAACCAGAGTGTACCATCTATCCTGCCGTAGATCAATTGGTCCATACATGCTGGCCTCGTCAAATCTATGTTGTTGAATGTTTGGTGGATCCAACCTTCGCACCGAGGACTTCAACATGGGTCGGTCGACAACATCTTCTAACGGTATTTTAGAAGATTGTGATCACAAGATTGTAAAGGGTAAGGTGGGAAGTGGAAAAACAACAAATTATGAGGAATTCTCGAAAAGACGAATGAACATTTAATCATCTCTCAACTCAGTAATGTGGAGACTATGTGTTACTGGGTGTTATTGGTACCCACGGAATATCACCTGAACTTCCCTGCATCGTCTGGGACTGTTGTGGCTGTATTCGAGTTATTCTAAGTCTGTCGCACAGACTGGTCACTTTGAACACTCGAATCGACCCCAAGACAGCTTCACAATGGACAACTTGATCCTTCAGCTCAAAACATTTTTTTTTTAATTTTCCGGCCTAGTTCGCCTTATCTCCAAGGTTGGGTACACAACTAGTCACATGATTAGCAAGAACACGGCTGTTTATTTCCCTTCCGCCCATCTTTCCACTTCCATTGGGGATACGAAAATGCATGACTCGGTCGTTAAGGCTGGGAATCACAAAAGGCATTGCTGCATTTGGTAGACGGAGAAACAGTGTGATGCATACCAGTGAACCTAACAAGTCTCTCCCTCAAGAAAACAGGCGGGCTTATAATTCAAAGCAGGAGAAAATGAGCATCTAATAGGCTTTAACTTCCCACCTTGCTTTATCGACTTATGTGTCCCACGAAGAAAGTGCCACCGGTCGATTTTAGCATAGATCGTCGATGCAATTGAGTCCAAGCTTACACTCTGTAGCGCCGAGTCCACCTTTAAGCAAAGAATTGTGATAAATTATGCAAAAATCAGGATGCAAACATAGATTGAATTCCACTTACATCGAACGACTTAATTCTCTCCAACATTGTGCACACATTCAATGCACTGGGAGCTCGATACACCGCTGCTTGTTCCAGATCGGAGAGCAGACTGGCAATCATCCGAAGCAGCCTGAAGCAATGCGTACAATCAAGCACACAGGGTGAATGATGAACTTACGAGACAGCGTTGCTACTGCGAAGGCCGTAGGGATCAACAACATCATCTTGCGAGTCTCGTTTAAGCCAATAACGTAGTGCCTCCCGAAGGCGGCAGAGAAACACATCCAAAAATGACGATCGAATGCCAGTGTTGTAGTTGACTGAGAGGGCGTGCCTATCCCAACGGAGTGTTCGTAGAAGCAGGAATCCGGGTGGAAAACAGCTAGAAATGGGAAGCTTAAGAATCTATTACAATAGCTGAAGACCTTTTTAACCACACATGTAGCATGGCACAATGAGACTTTTCGGATATTTAGCCTTCAGTGGTCGTTTAGATGGGGAACACATATAGCTACGCCAACGATATTCCAGTTCAACAACAATTACTCACCGACTAGAGCCTCAGTATGTGTGACGGTGTGTGCGTAACAATGTGAATAAGAGGAATGCAACCCACAAGGAAACACGTCAATCAATTTTGAGGAGTGTATTCCAAGCTGAGTCTTCTTTGTGACTTACGTTAACAGGGAACGGAGATGGATGAAACGCTTGAAATCTGATTTTAAATCAATGGGTTACTGCTATGATGAATGACGCAAATCAGTAATCAGAAAATGCATTGAAGAAAACGCTTACAGGGCATAAGAATGTTGGGAATTTTCATCATACACAATTCCACCAATTCTTCAAACTTAAGCTATTCATTAATTTGTATTGCCAGCCATCCATTCCTCCTCAGCTATAGCTTAGCTACACACAAACTCGTAAGCTCTATGAGGTCAGCATACCGTACAAACTCCTCAGAGGGGTTGTTCAAGGAGTCGCTAGCAGTACGAGAGAAGGCAAAGCAGTGAGTAATAGCCAGCTGGAGAAGGAGAAAGAAGGTGGGGTGGTGAAGAGGGCAGACGACGAGAGCAGACACAGCTTGCACGAGTGGAAGATGCCGAGTTAATCGTCCCAATTTCTCAACCACTGAAGTGGAGGACAAGAGACCCGCTTCGACCTGTGAGTAGAACAGGAGAGTTAGGGCAGTACTGAGCCATAAATGAGAGAGTAACATTTGTAGCTTGCTAGAGACATTGCTTAAAGTAACACTTTTTTAGCAGAAGGTAAACAATCTCAGACATAGCACGCCAACTTACAAGGATAGATGTGACACATTTTTCACCATCACTTGCATCGTCAGAACATGAGTTTGAAGAATTCGCAGCCAAGATTATGCTCCTGTTCCATGTAATTGTATCCACCACATCGTCCCACAAGCTATACTCTCCATACATATCCCCAGAGTCACAATCAGCTCCAATCAAATAGGTAATTAACCAAAACAACCCCTTTTCATCTTCGGATGCCCTTCGCAGGAGGTCTTGAATCATCGCTAGTCGCACAGCTCCTTCAGATTCACAACTGTCAGGCGATACAGCACCAGAGCGGAAGAGGGGCAGATAGGATCGAAATCCTTCGGCAGGAATGAGGGTGGAGAGACCCTCAGCCCAGGAAGATGACGTAATGTGGTAGTTTTGAGACAAGAGGTTAGTAGTGCCCTCATTAGACGCATCCGCCATTGTTCTGGAGGAAACACCAGACTTCTCTTCGACTATCTTTTTCTATTGGAAGGTGGGAAAGAATCCGATTCGAGGAAATTACAGAATCGAAGGATTTCAAAAAAAACGGTTCAAATTATGAATAAGACATCACAAAAGCGGTTCTATGTCTTGCTAAAGGGGATGGTAAACTGTTTTACGCTGGATCAAAGGCTGTCGAAGCTACTATTTTGGTTCTACTTTACCTTCAAATTTTTATTAAAGGCACATCAGCCTGCCAAAACTTTCTCACCAGTGAAGATGGACGAAGAACGTCAATTATAAAATGTTGCCACCAACTAGGAGTTTTTGATTCTTTGGGGTCAGGAAACGACTTCTCAACCCAAAACGCAGTCTTCAAAAGATTATCCAAAAGCCAGATAGCCTGAGGCTGAAGGCAACGACCATCCGTTAGGACGAAAGAAAGAGCAGATAGGATCACCGCTTGCAAAAGCAAGTGCCTCTCATCCTCACCAGCACAGCCGATGCTTGCGTTCATCGTGGCACCCAGAAAAGCCTCCAAAATCGGTCCTCTAGGCACCACCCCTCTCTCTCTCCCATTTTTTGCCGCTTTTTGCCACCATAATCCAACGCCCCATTTGTTCCATAAGTACGACACAAAGGACTCATTCACACATTCAACTTCGTCGGATTTGAGCATACAGTAAACAAACTCTTTGAACGCCTCACAAGGCGTAGACGAGTGAAATTTCCTCTTATCCACCCCATGGTAAATGGAGAGCCGACTAAAAGCCTCAATAGCAAGGGCGAAGTGACCCGAAGTGGCCAAATCCAGTAAAGCCTGACAAGCATCACGATCTGTGTGTAACGGCGGTCTGGGTTGTTGGCGTAATTGAAATTCAATGCTGAGGAAAGTGGTCAAGGGATTCTCCGACTGATCAGTAGCGTTGAAAAGACGTGAGAGAGCCTCAGTGGAAGGCTCTAGTTGGAGACGACGAATGAGTCCCATAGTCCAGTGGTAGAATGAAGCCGATTCAGAGTCAAAAGGCACAGGAGGACGAGTGGTACTTGAGGAGGGAATTCTGGGTGGAGAGAGGGAAGAACTGCGTCGAGAATGAGTTAGAGACCTTCTAAATAAAAAGTTTTTAGCGTAGTGGTTTAGTGTCTCAGAAAGCCTTAGAACAGGCTGCCGATGCAATTCCAGAATGTGACGCTGAAATGCGGTAGCAACTGAGACCGCAGTCCACGCCTGTACTTGCGGCAAAATAAGGTATTCTCCCGTCTATAAATCAAGTTGATTAGGAATATGGAGAACTTACGGTGTTGTTCACAGCCTCCCATGGAAATGTATTGAGCAGTTTTCGAGAAATACGACTCCGAAGAGAGGTGAGGGGAAGCAGTTCACTCGTAGGGTGACCACCTATCCAAAAGAATAGCTTGTCGAGATCGTCTGCATTTGGTGTGAATAGGATTGGGGGGAGTGCATCAATAAGCTCTAAAAGAAGCTAAAGTAGGGAAAGTTCATCGTCAAAGCGATAGCTACCTCCGCAGAAGCAATAGATGATGAGAGATCCGGTCTCTGTGGGACATTGGTGAAAACAGTACTCTTGGTATCGAGTTGAACAGCAGAGATTATAATTAGGTTAAGTAGGTGCTGAAAAGCGATTGCAGGATGAGTCGAGATTATCGCCATTATTTGGGCGCAGCCACAAACAGTGGATACTGGGATTGCATTAAATGTTGGTTTTGATGTATCAAACTTCTCATTTTCCAATTGAAGCGTAGGCACAACGCACAACTAGAAAAGAAATGTTGAATCCAGTAAGATGATTGGAAATCGCAGAAACGTGATGGTAGTTATGTCCCTAACCCTGAACAAAATATCAAGTATCCGTCCCACAAGCAGCCTCTCCACGACAGGAATGTCACTTGGTAGCCACAAATGGGTCGGTTCCTGGTTATCAGAGGGAGATGGCGGGCGACACTCTTGAGAGGCAAGTTGTCCCAAAACCGTGATGAAGGGGACTGCAAGACATCCTTGGTCAATCAGCGCTGCTCGAAGTAACCCTACCACCTCGACTCCGTCCATTTTCCCTTCATCTGTGACAGTCTCATCCAGAGGTTGCGTGTCCTCGTTGTGGACGAGGAATCTGGTTTCACAAAAGTCGCCTTCCACATCACCCGCATCTGGAGAAATGGCGGAGATGAGGAGGAGGTAAAATCGCAGTTTGGCACGGGAGGAGAAGAGGCGCAAGGGACTCATCCGGACGAATCGACGCCAACATGTGAGCCGAGTTGCAACAGAAGCCGCATTTGAGAGGAGAAACCTTGTCACACGCAGACACAGCTCGTCATATTGAGCAAGAACAACCTTTATGTTGACTGGAGCGTGTCCAGGGAGGTTCGGGTAGAGATTAGGTAAAGGTAGAGAAGGATTGGAGGATGAAGCGATTGAACGCTCAATAAGAGACCGCAAACCCGAGAGAAGAGTGCCGATTACAATCGTAATCTGCTTGACCTTTTTTCTTTGAAATCGGGAAACGTCTTCGCGAAGGATTCGCAAGAAGTCGGCAGCTTGCTCGAGTGTATTAATCAGCCAATTAGCAAAGGCAAATAGGACTACGTAGTCATTTTGAGTGCTGATTTCGTCGCAATGGGAAAAGAGGAATTCGACCAAACCGGGCATGTCGACCTGGTCAACGAGTGAGCTAGCACCCTCCACACCGACAAGGTCCCGCTCCAGATTAAATCGAAGTGACAATGAGCTCAAATTAGCACGTCCCTCGGAACCTGGAGAGCTCGCCGAACACTCCACGTCGCTCTCTCCATCGGAGTCAACAACAGTCCATTTTTGCTCGCCATCCCCATTTGAGACATTCAATGTCCGCAAAACATCAGGGTTTTGAAGGTTGGATTCGTCGAAGTGATTGATTTGAAACCCTCTCCTGTAGAGATGAAAGCCAGGTTAAATTTTCAGATGACTGGAGCAGACATCGCACCGTACAATCAAAAGGAGACATTTACTTTAGTGAGGAAAGATCTTACTTTAGAGGGATAAAATGAGGAAAATAAGGCACATCTCACAGCCCCACGGTTCGTCAACTTTCAATAAAAACTCCACTAGAAAGTGTACCGCAGAAGTTGTAAAAAAGTTGCACCACAGTAAGGATACGCGGAAAACACTGTGGTGTGTGAAGCACTTTTTTTCAAAATCAACCCAAATTCTTGTAGAATAAAAAGTAGAAAGTGTACCTGCTGGTAATTCAAGTTTCAATTAGAAATTCACACATAAGCACGACAAAAGACGTTGCTCATACTTCCACTCAAGGTCGTTTTTGGTACAATGTTGTTAATTAAAAACATCCAAAAGGCGAAACAAAACGGGAAGATAACTGCAGAGCAGAGTAAAAATGACGTGAAGCAAAAAAGCGTATGGCTCTTGATGCTTTCTGAACAGCATAATATTCCGTCCTTCAGAAGTTTGGTGATTATAACACGTAAAAGATGACTAATTCAGCAAAAAAAGGAATGCCAAACCAGGAGTGCTTTATCAATGCAGTCCTCTATTCTTTGTAGAGCAGATAGCCGTACTGATTAAAAGCAACCACATCCAATCTAGAAAAAATTAAGTAAGCACTCACTTAGGCGTCCTAAGACATAAAGCGAAGAGAGTTCCACGAGCTTCCACCTCTGGTTCGATAAGGAAATCCAAAACGCGCCCTTCAGCCCGAAACCATGCCATATCAAGCGCCGGTGGCTGCAGCAGAGCACATAATGAAGATCCCACTGCGGACGGAGAATATGTGATGTCGAACGGCACCCGTAGTAGTTGCATCATTACGTACACGTGATCCTTGAGTCGGCATTGACGCACAAGTCGACCGGTCTAGGGAAAACAAGCACAAAAAAGAGAACAACGCAAATGTTAAAAAGCTGGAGCGGTGATGAATAAAAATAAGTACAAGAAGGCGTACAATACACATTATCCATCCAATTAGGTCATCAATAAGCTCAATTTGTGCAACAGCTCCGTTATCGGCGACTTCAGTGAAGGCAAGCTGACGCAAGCAGGTGAAGAGAATTGAGGTGACATCACGAAGCCATTTTATTTGTTTTTCCAATTCTGGGTCTAAATTACGCTCAGGTAGAACTAAAATATTCAACAGCAAGAGCTGTGATGGTGGATAAGACCAAATTGGATGTTATTGGATGGCAATGCTTCTAAAGGTAGATGAACATTTTTGTGAATGTACGATAGACTTACGAATTACGGGTTCGTTGGGAGAGAAGGTTTCGAATGCCGGGCATTGTCTCAAAACCTGGGCCAGATAAGACTCGATTTCTAGTCTGCACCATGTGAGAAGGAAACGACACAGCATAGAGAGATAAGACAAAAATATCACAAAACAGCATGGCTAGGAAGGAGTTCGATCAAATTTAACAATTAATCTTTAACAACCGATATGGGGCAGGAATGCTCTTGATGGAGGTGGGTAGGAAGGCTGGTAGTCAGATTAGGGGCCTACCTGGAGGTTGCAACTTTGAAGGATGTCATGGATAGGTGATCAAGTAGGTAGCTTCTCAGTTCCTTATGCAAGGATTCAAGATTGCTAAGCTGATTGCCATCGAGCTCAGCAGTTTCGTAATAGTATTTCAGAGAGACTTCACAGCCGTCGCGGCACAGTCCCTAAGAAGATATTATGTTCACGAGGAGTCTTACAGATAGAGGGGAATCATGGTCATTTAGAATTAAGGATTTCATGTTGCTTACACATGCTTAAGGGTTTCATAGTGCGGTCAGATTGGTAGTTGAGTAAAAGCATTGGATAGTTTAATCCATTTAGGAACTAACTAACTGACGATCATCCAGAAGCAACTTCACAAACATGACAAAGAATGTATCAGGATTTCAAAGTAAGGTGGTGGCAACTAGCACATTGAAAATGTGTTAAAACAAAGTTAAAGGCAGCACTTACCTTTAAGGTATCACTGTTTTTCTCCAATTTCCAAATATTCTTCTCAACATCCGAGAGTCTATTGAGCTTACGATTTAATGTATCTTTTGTGGATTTCCAGACTAGCTGATTTTGAGCATAGACTGAGATAAGACGGAGAAGTGGATGCCCATTGGATGAATCGGACCCCATAGGAAATGGTTCAAGTACTAAATCATCGCTTTCGGTGGAAGATCTTGGGAGAGAACCAGTACAACAAGCTTCCTAGTTGGAATTAAAATTGTACACGATGACGAAAGTAATGGTGCTCGTTGTGCGAATTCGTAACGCAACGCAACAGTTGTCTTTAAGAAGTAAAATTCACTTAAACTTACCTCTAAAAATTCATTCTCAACCATCGAAATCATATCAGCAGATGGATTGGAATAAAAGTTTTTAAGTTCATCAACGCTATAACACGGAGGAAGGGTATATTCATGTTGAACCTCTTTCAGGACAGACGAGATCATGAGTGGTGGGGCTGAGCTCGAAACCCCCTCACACGGCTTCGATTCTTCATATACAGTATTTACAAGCGCATCAGGGAGTGTTTCGTAAAGCAAATAGTTTGTGGCATCGTGGGTGTCTGTTCTGTCTTCAGAGGTAGAGACTTCGTTTGGCGATCCATCGGTCGAAGATCTCTGTGAATTCACGACAATGTTGCCCGAATGACAGTCCTCAACCTCTTCTGTGGGTTCTTCAGTCAAAGTAATAGATCCAACCCTCTTGCATTCCTGACCAGATACCAATGGCAATGGATCAGTAACGACAGGGAGTGAATCTATGTCTTTGTAGATCTAAAGTTTGCGTCATTGATTATGGCTTATCAACGAACCTCTGAAGCACACAACGACTTCCTGACGGCCTCTGCCATTGAGCGCGTGAAACCAAAGAAACCGCGGCTCTATCAGCTGATAATCGTGCTATAAAACTAACTTAACAAACGAAAATAGGCTAAAAAACATTATAACAAACTATTTTACACACAATTTTTGAGAAACTATCTACTCAACACTTCTAGGTCATTGACAAAAAATTTCAAATTCTAATTGAACCAAATTGTCTTTTAAGTATTTGTTTACGGAAATAATGGAAAGCTGCTCATATTCTTGCCAAGAACCTAAATTTTGAGCGTTTTTATAGTTATTTTAAATTGGCTATTCCAGAAACTTGCTGAGTCTATCGGACGAGAAATAAATGAACCTGACAACGCCGACACGAAGCACGTGCCATTCCCGAACGCAAATCCGACCCAGGATGCCTACGTGACTCCCCTGGGGTGCCAGCAATCGGGCCACGCCACACGAAGTGACAACCAACGATCCAACGAGGGTACAACAAAACACCATAATTTGATAAGCCAATTTCATTATCAAACCGCATTCTAAGAGAGATTAAAATAAGAATGAAGAAATTGACCAATCTCTCGAAGTCACTTCAAGTCCGCAATTTTACGGAGCTCTCAATTCGTTCCCCACACTCAAGGCTCCGATCTCTCCTTGCTAACGCCGGATAGCTTCTCCAGTCGACGCTGTCGAAGAATAGCAAGCTCTATTGGAAATGAAAACACCAGCAAAAGGCATTACAGGTCCGTCGCAAATTCAAAGAAGTGGACTATCGGCACTAATCTCCAATTAAAAGCAAAATGGTCTTAAGATCTCATTTATCTAGAGGTACTTTGATCTCACCAGGCGCCAACTTTTCTTCAAGCCCATCCAACTCCAAAACTGACATACTGCATGATTATGAAAAGGTACAGTACCAGAGCATTGACCTACCCACCTGGGAAACATTATGCAACATTTTGCAAAACACTGAAGTGCAAAATAATGCTGTAAATAAAATTTGGACAATACTTCTGAAATGCCAAATACAAACTAGTAATATGGAAGCGATGTAGACACGACACAAACCACAGCTTACCATCAGAAACTTCTGCCGCCTTTGGGTCTGGCTTTATCTCCTTTGAGCTGGCCACTTTTTCATCACTGTGGTTGCAAATTAAAAGCGAAAGAAATGTAGGTACCAGTAAGACCATTTCGCCAACTAAGCGAGCCCTCATAACAGCACATGGTAAAACAGCATATATACCAAATAATCAGCAGTGCTTTTGCATAAACCACTGTGAGCATCTAAATGGAGGTGTGACTGTACGCATGAATCAGGTGATATGGCTACTACCACCTCGTAAAATTTCTAAATTCGACCTCTACGTAGCAAGCATGAGAGGTGTTAAAATATTTAATGGTTTCGGGTCGGCACTCTACCTGTTCAGGGTACCTTTTTCGGTGCTTTGCCTGTCACCGTTAGACGCTGTATTATCCGCGACAGGGTGGTCTTCTTGCGCGTCGTTTGGAGGGGCAAATGCTGCCTGAGTGGTGGCCGCCAAGTAGGAGTTCATTTGGACAATAGAGGCGTCGAGAAGGAGCTGAATACGCTGCAGCGTCGCGATGCGCGCCTCCACGCTGGCCCGTAACTCGCGCTCTGTAGTAGCCGACTGCGCCAGATCTGCTGGCACCTCAGGCATGGGCGCGGTGACGCCAGGAAAGAATTGATCACCTTAAGAGAGTACGTATTTCTTTCAATGTGTAATGTTCCACTCAGCGCTGGAGTTGGAAAATCGTTGATATTCCGGCTAGGGGTAGAATATTATCATTTTGGGCCTCAGTGACTCCGTGAAACAAGTTAACTAGGAATCGAGACCTTCTATGAGAATGACCATAATCTATTAAGTCAGCAAATTCCTGCACTTCCAACCAATCACAATGAAACTTACGCCCAGTTTGACAAATATAAAGTGGAAGAGAAGCAGAATTATGTAAGATGGACCAATGCAAAGTTAACTACATGGACGTACCCCTCCAATATGCCTGCAGTGAAACAAAATGCGAAGCATTAAAGGCCACACAGAATAATAAAGTGCTGAGCGTATCTTTTACCTAAAACAGGACTACCTTCAGGACCCCGTACTAACCATAGGGCATTATGAAGTTCTAAAACTGCTACCCTATTGTTTAGAAGTTGAAGTCGTCGCACTGTCAATCTTTGCTTCTGTCAACTGAGGGGCAGAGCTGCTTAAGACAAATGGAGGTAGGAAATAGACTGAAAGTGAAAAACAACTTCTCACTAAGGATCGTCCGTCATCGAAGTAGTTTGAGAAGTCAGAAAGCTATTCTTCATAAAGTGACGGCACAATCCTCGTTTCATTTGGTTAGTTAGAGGTAAAGCGCAATTACAGTCTTAGCGAATTTGTCGCTAAGTCACATTTCGGCAATTCCATAGAAAGTAAAAAAATGGCTTAAATAAGGCTGAGGTAGAAAATCTTCCAGACTCCTCATTTGGCATAAGTAGCAAAATCGGAATCACTACAAATGCTTCGTTTTGATATAGATGAAAAATAGACCGCATGGACAATACCCTGATAAGGTTCCAAGAATAGGGAAATAATCGACATTTCGAAGGAGTCATCGAATTATTAATGTGACATACCGGGAATAATGATCGGGGGGGTGGAAAACGTTGGCGACACGCCATTGCCGCCTTGGTTCGTTTGAACAAACCCTGGGAACTGCACATTTGGCGGGAAATATGTGAATGGGCCCGTAGTCTAGAAAAACGGAATAACAGTAAGAATTAAAAGTCGACGATACTAGAAAGCGTGGTGCACCCTAATTCATCATTGTGATGGACTTACAACAGGAGGCACTGCTTGAACATTGGTCTCTACTGTATTTCTTCCAGACATGTGCTGAATATCGATGCGGATTTGTGCAGTGCTTGTACTCCTTTGGTTCTGTACTTGATCTTGCCGCTGCTGTTGTTGTGGCTGTTGGCCTTGACTTGGTCTGGCGCCACGCCTTTGAAGACGATTTGTCTGATCAGCATTACCTGGTCGACGAAGGATGTTGAGGCGACAAGTAGGACAGGTTTGTTGACGCTGGAACCAATTACGGAGGCAAGTGGCGTGAAAGATATGGCCGCATGGGAGACGCTTTATGGTCCCTGGAGCAACGGTGGCCGGAGGGTCTGACTGAGGCATCATTTCCTCCCGACATATGATGCAAACAGCGTCACTCGAAGCAGCTATTTCGGCGGCATTAACGTCATGAAACACGCTATTCATTAGTCGAATAGCTCGTCTTGACATCACTAGATTCTACACGGGGAAGGCAAGAACACGATAATTCTATCGACATACCGCATAGTGACAAACACTTTCGACGAATAAGGCTTACTCGAATTGTCTTCTTTAGGAAACGTAGGTTCAAATAAATTGGTCGAATTATAAATAGAGGAAAAGGATGATGTTTCCACAGAATTGGAGCGAACTCCAGGTAGAAGAAAACACGAAGCATTCCAACGAAAACATCAACATAGAGGAGATAGAGCGATTTCTGGTCCCATGGGGTATCCCGCATCGAGTCAAATACTTGGAGACCGTAACGCATCATTGTGGAAATGAGTTCGAAAAACAAAATGTAATACTGTAAAACCAAGAAAAACGTACAAATATATTTGGTTCACGTATGCAAAAGGTAATGAAGCAACTTGCAATACCTCCGCGCCAACAGCAAGAGATGCCACATTTTGTGTAGATACGCCCCAGTAGAAATGAGAAATGTGAAAAACGTCAATCAATACCAATAATACCATAAAACCTACAATGGATTAGATAGGAAAACTGAAATACTTATTGTTCGAACATGAAATGAAGGCCTGATTGCAGGAGTTCGCTCCATCTAGAAAGCATAACATTATGAAAACACAAGCCTACAAGATCCACACGCCCTTCCAGTAACCAGTGGAATCCCTTCATGAATATTATCACCGAAAATAAAAACAAAAATTTCGTGCTAATGTCTTCCTGGAAGAACGTAAAAAGCAGGCACATGTCGAAGGACGTATACATTATACGCGAAAACACGGTCTAAGAAACAATAATTCATCGCAAAGCAGGAGGATACATCTATTTCTGTTCGTCGGATGTCACCAAAAAAAATCCAGCTTGTTATTTTGGCAAGGACAAGCAGAAGAGCGAAGCATTGCAGGACAATCAGCTAAAAGTTTGTGACGATTAATGCCAGAGTACTGCAAAATATGGTTTGTGCTTTGTGAGGAAAACCACCGTTGGATAGAATTGCTTCTTCTGGTAATAAACATTAATAACAGTGAACGACGTCAGCGTAGATATCACAACAATGGCCGCAAAGAGGCTGCGCATGTTAAAGTAGCCCAAAACCGTCCCTAGTCACCTCAAGTTGTTGCACGAATTAACCAATGAACTCAAGCCCTGTTGCGCAAGAATATGATAGTAGCTAATTTAAACAAATATGAATCAACAACTCTCATGAGATAGGTCACATCTTTAATTAAATTTATATTTCTGTTTTCTGCAATTTTATCACACAAAAACGATTGCTGAATCTGCTCTATATTTAGGCTACTTCAGAGAAAAAATTCTTTGAAAATTTAGGAGTTCAACGCAATTATGCAGGCCTTTAGTAACAAGTAGCACGATTTGCATTCAAAGTCAGTGCTGCTTTGTTTTTTAACCAAACGTTGGTATTTAAACAGAATTTCTCTACCTTGGCTTCTATGATGTAGCGCCCCAAGCCTTCCTCGAAGGCAAAAGAAGGCGTGGCACTAAAGCAGAATATATATTCTAGAAACAAAGGGCTTAATGGCTGTTGGCACGGTCCGGAGGTCTACAACCGGCTAGCACAATATGGCCACCATAAACAAAGTATTACACAGCCTCTCTCTCCTTTCGAGCGTCGTCCCCAACGCTCCCTCAGTCAGCATCCCGTGTCAGCCATCACAGCATTATCAGTGCTAAGAGAGTCACCCACGAGCTAATTGTCCCAGTCATCCAGGTTCAAGCGCGTGCGACCCTGCAGTGCCATCAATTCCGCCTACCACTCGGTGCAGTATATGCGTACTTCTTAGCCCTCCTCTCCCACGGTAATGTAATGTGGCCCAATGCAAGATAGAGGCACGAACCCAAGTCTTCGAATGGGTCAAGACACACGCAACACATCTTGTGATTGCAGCCTTTTTTGATGCCGTGGAAGAAACGCGATGATATCGTAGAACCCTGAGCAAGTGGGGCGATTAGGCCTCATAGGAACAAAATGCCTGCGATCCAAGTGTGCAAAGCATTAAATGATGCTATCGAGTGGCGTTCTGCACATTCTACACCTGTAGGTACACATTTTGGCGAAGGGAGGCAGTTCCACTTAACATTGAGTTCACGGCTAGTGTCACTTCAGATGTCAATAGCTTACTTGCAGATCACGAGAGTGAGGGAGGTGCTGCAGATGAACGTTGATTTCAGTCCTTTTGTTATGAGATGTCAGAGGTTCTCCCATCCGTAGCACATGCACTTCTTTCACACTGTAAGGCTTGCTACAAGCGGTATGGGTCGGGATAGAAATCCATCAAAGTGGGGTCCGCTTTCCGCTGCCACTAATGTAGCTTTCCGAGACTTCCTTTAAGACAAAAAAAGGCATAGTAATCAGAGGGCCTAAGGGCTTGAGTGCTGTTGGTACGGATTGGAGATCTGCCAGCCGGCTAGTACAATATGGCTACCCAAGTGACCTAAACCGGCAGTTTGAACGAAAAAAGTATTGCATATGGTGCCAGTCATCGAATTCCCACGCAAATTATATTTTTATCTGCGACACCACTGTTTCTTTTTGGCAACTCCACTGCAGTAAGGATTCCGTCCTGTTAGAATGCATTCTCTTCTTTTCGCATAGTTATTCCATAGGGAATAATGTTTCTTATCTAATTCTCTTCTTCACTTTTAGGCCGCTTCATTGCCGCCGAGCTCTATCTATCTGATTTCCATATTGCTGCTCAGGGAGTGGAGGTAGCATGGCGTGTTCACTTGACGTCTCCATGTGGCTGACGTAGGCAGCTCCATAACAAAACTTTTCGGATGGTTTGAGGCTTTGATTATTCGTCCGCAAAGATTTTGGTGATTGTCCTGATAACCTTCAGTTTAAAGTCCTCTAAGCGAAAAGTCGAATTTGTGGAAGACAATACACTTCTAAAGTGAATGCCTTAGACTTGATTGAACTGGACCTCTTTGCATCTTGGTGGGAATTAATGAAAAAGTGACCATATGCATCTTCGCGCTATAACCCTATTCTGCTAGCAGAACACACCTTTTGCACTTGTTTTTAGCTATAATTAAGCATAAATTGCCTAATTTAATTGCATGGACTTCTAAATCTTTAAAGCATCCTCATGAAACCTAAATGCTAGTGTAGTGATCAGCTGCCTTGTCTAACTAAGCATTTAAGTATGAGGGTGTTTTGTCCCTATAGGTTGCATCCTCACTCTGTGTCATGGTCTTTGGACCATGCCAGTGGTCTGTCGTCACTGAACCAAGGCTACGAACCCTACGACCAGCGCCTTATTCGCTCTTGTTTCTTGAATTGCTTGGATATACCAAAATTTTTAAATAGAGTTCTACTTTTCTACATGGTTTGTGGCCATCTGTACTTTATTCGTCAATTGAGCACTGCAAGTGGTCGAGCTCTACCGCTCATAAAGAAACGGAAAGTGACCCATGTCTCAGCCGAGTCTCTCCCAACATAAATATCCCATTAATGGGAGATAAAGTGACCACAGAAGTCACAGCTATCTATCATAGCGACGGGTTAGGCTAGTTGTCTAGTGTCATCCCTTCCTTATACACTTACATGGTGTTTACCAAAGATCATGTTACACCTCAGCAACCGCATGGCATGAAGTGATATCAAATTTACCATTCTAGAGCATCAGTTTCTCGAGTTTACCCTGGCATATATCCAATAGTGATTCAGTGAACAAAAGGGATTATAAACCTTGTAAATAACAAAAGACTCATTTCTCATGTTAAATTGACAGTGCTGATGTCTACGCGATTTGAGATGTTAATGCTGTTGGTAGTCACTGAAACGAGCAGGTGATCGTTAGTGGCTTAATGAAGAGAAAGGGAGAATTATGCTCCACTGATCATTCTTGTTTTTGTCCCCTTAACCCTTCATCCGTCCATGCCCTTTCCCCTTCCCTATTCGCCCTGAGTGCTGTGCATCGCGTCTGTTTTCATCCACGGCTCCGAACAAGGCGAAATCGCCTCTTGGCCTTTCTAATCTCAAGTAACTGAACCAACTTTCTTGTTATTTCAGTTTGTCGTGAGTCTTTCCAACACTTTTAACATGTGCACCCAGAGAATCCTAACGTTTGTTTGGCATAACCTGCTGGAGGGTGCGGCTGATAGAAGATTGAACAATGCAGCTGTATCCTTCATTTTTCTAGCGGTCTCCCGGTGCGACATGTTTCCTCGAGATCGCTCTTCCTTAAGGCTGCCTAACCATATCTAAATCGGTATTAAAAAAGCGAAACAAAACCTGCCATCTTGGATGAATTTTGAAGCAGTTAATGGAGCTGAAACAGTAGGCATGCATTGATGGTTTCACTGCGCCGTCAGCATGACCATTATAATCTAGTCAGAATTTTTAATTTAATTTATTATTTTCTTGGTAAATGATACTACTGACAGGAGATACTACTATAAAATGACAAAAATGTATCATAGAGTATTCATTCGACGG
This sequence comes from Taenia multiceps, assembly GCA_001923025.3. Classification (NCBI taxonomy): domain Eukaryota; kingdom Metazoa; phylum Platyhelminthes; class Cestoda; order Cyclophyllidea; family Taeniidae; genus Taenia; species Taenia multiceps. The sequence goes on from CM010311.1 coordinate 16,585,365, forward strand.
GATTACCAACTAATGTCCAATTTATGAGGGAAGTTATACAATGACAAAATAGCTAAAAATTCTCGGAACCCTTATTTTGTCCTTCTCGCCCGAACAAACTACACTGTTTTGGGGTGCCGTGTCTCCAAAAGGCAGCAAAGGCAATAACCCCCTCCATTACGAAGCGCAAATACAAGGCACTGGATAGTTGTGTAATTCACTCACAAATTGCCGGCTTCTCATTGAGGAGTTAACTTGTCTACCTTTTTAGTTTTATCGAAAAGACAAACCTCAGACTTACCGGTGTGACCAGTCTCAAACACACAACCGTACTCTTAAATGCGTTCATGGTCTCGTGAAGATGGCGTGGCGGTGAAGGATGTGATGTATTCAATTTTCACAGGATAAGCAACAAAATAATCAAAAAATGGTTTTATTCCCAAACAAGTAAAAGAAGTTGTGGTAAGGAGGAACTTTCTGGCCCTTCTTTTGTGTCACCGTAATTCTTCCAGTTTTTTCATTTTCTAGTGCATGTATACACCTTATCCAATCTGGCAGTCTCTAACAGGTCACACCAAGTCATTGTTGCGATCGCCACTTCGTGTGATTTCTCTTCAGAGCCTCAAGATTATACGCCACTCTCCCAGATGGCTTGTTGGCCTCATTTTTTCACAGACACGCATGTTCTATCTACGAAATTGGCATCCGGTCATGTCCTGAGGTACGATGAAATGAGATCCAGGAACACGTTCAAATTGATCATAAAATAACTAGACTGTGTTACATTAGGGCAGTGCATCACCTTTGCCCATAAAAATCAATTTGATACCACTTTTTACAATTTATGGCCTGTGTTATTAAAAAGGAATGGGCACAGGTGAAGTAACTGGCAATCGACTTACAAGTAATGGATTGAATCGCCTCTCCATGCAGTGTGCTAGTGTTTGGGCTTAAAATCTGCAAAAATCTCTCCCCATCCACACGGATTCCTTGGTTTTATAGACCGGTACCTGATCTCCAGGTTCTGGATGGAGCCTCCAAACACATTCGGCAAATCTTACACCAAGTCCTGGCCTCATTCTCCTTTTACATCTCTGATGTACAAAATCAGCATGAAGAGAATGCAGTGACTATTCAGGACGCCTATCTCATGAAGTCCAACGCAAGCCCAACGTTCCAGTCCCCATTTGCTCCGTGAGTTTATCATTTTTATGACGCACCCTTAAAACCCCTCAACGGTTAACAAGTTTTGTCCATTGTACAGAAAGATGTACGACAATGGCAGGGTACGCACAAGGGAAGGAATTTGAGGCTGATCTTAAAGGATGAAATGGTGGTAATTCCAGCTTATTTCCTGCCACCCGTCAATAGGTGCAACAGACGGCATGCGATACTCATTACCCCGGTGCTCTTAATAATTTTTTATCTCACCTATCTATGTAGCCATAACCAGCAATACCTATCCCCACACAACAGTGGTACCCAATTCTGTTCTTAGTGGTGCACTGATCCCTCACCTCACAAATAGTAAGAAGTAAATGTTACAGGAAAATAGAATAAACTACTTAATACAGCCGCAGCTAAGCGGTATGCAGTTTTGCTTAAACAATTAATCTCCAAATTTTACACATTTATTTGCATTTACTCGATTACCTTCATGAAGTAACCGCGCTCTTTGACACCCGCCATCACGGGAGTACCAAGACGCGCATCATCTTTCACTAGTTTAGCCTAGTTTGATGCATTCTCCAATCAGCATTGAAATGACAATTTGGGAGGCGAAAGGCCACCGGGCGCAGTAAGTGCCATAAATACAATCGACTTAATGCTACATTGGACGTTCACTTTTAGCCTCTCGAGTTTGCTCATCCTTTTCCACTGAACAAAGTTTGTTTGGAATCTCAAATAACATGCCGACGTGTAACGGCTGCTTGGATTATCTCAATGTAATTGGCTTTATGTCCGTACGATGGCTTCACGTGTGTTGGAACAAAAGGTGTGCTGGCAATCCCCGTCAGATGGCCATAAAAGGATAATATTTGGGATGGAAATAACCCCTTTTAGTATTCCCCGTATTAGCCATACAAATCCTAATATTTCTCCACTTGAAAAGGTATAACCCAATCGCACTATTAATGCCAAAAACCTGTTAGGAATTCATTTTGGGAACCAACCTACCCTATTTTCGCAAATTTCCTTGTGACCATGCAATAAATTTAACCTAAAGATAGCAGGCACGATCTTGCCCCATGGGAAGGAACAATAAAGTAGGGAATGATACCCAATGGCGTTTGCACAAATCCACCGGGTGTACAGTCCCGCTCACTGCCTGCATTGGCTACGCATAAAAGGCGTACGACCAATGGAATTCATGCATGACCACTGTGCAAGCGTGCGTGGGACTGTAGGAGGTGTCACGCTCTGGTACCGAATCATTGGCACGCGCGTGCGTGCGTCTATGGCACCCGTAATGCGCGTAACTGGCCAATGAGATGAATGGAACGTCACCCTTACCAGTTTCGCTTGCTCAATTGCTGCTTCTATACTGGTGGGTCACGCACTCTCAAATTCCCTCACCGGGAGGACGGGCAAAGCGTGACAACTCGCACTTTTTTTCGGAGCTGCTCTTTATACGTGACCGTTGTTAGTAGAGGGCATTCAACTCGGGATGGGCTTAATGAACTTTGCTTGTTTAACCCATCTTCTTCATTTTGACTACCTTCACATATGTTAACCAAAAATGTTTGTTGATTTTAGTTTGATGGAGCGTGGTTCGAAAGAGATACCCGATCACTCCATGCCATCACTTACGTCAGCCCTATCAAATACCCAGTCTGCGACAAACAGCAGTGCAGTTTCGTGTCCACTTCCAATTCCGCCGCCTCTTACCTTCACCTCTACATCCTTATCGCCATTTTCCACTTTCTCTGAGGAACCGTTCTCCTTGGCCATGGCGCGGCTCGCTCTCAAGCGATTGATGGACTTGCAGACAGCGAATCCCCTCTCCTCTCCCCCATCCTTCCCTCCACCGCCTCCACCACCATTCCCTCTCTTCACGCCCCCACTTGGTGGTAGCAGTACTGGTAGTCCCTTTTGGTCCGCTCAGTCCCTTCTTATGAACCCTACAAAGATCCACGAACTTCCACACCCCTCTCTTTTGCTTTCCGGTGCTTTACCACCAGCTGTTTATCGAAGAGCCATGAACCAGATTCTGAGTTCATCCCCACCACCACCGCCTCTGCCTCAGCCACCGCTACAACGACCGCAAAATCTCTCAGCACGATCAAAGGGTGGATTGCAGAGCGTAGAAATTGTGGATCTTCAGACAACAACGTCTGTTAAACAGATCCCTTCTGGTTCTGAAAGAGGATCTTCCATTATTTTTGAGGGTAAGAAAATCTAACGTTGGCTCGTGGATCTTTAGGTTGTGCTCAATGCAAATATTTTTCCATCAAAATATGATAAATATGTTTTAACAATAAATTTTTTTGTTAGCAGTAGGAGTAGAAAGAAACTTAATAAAAAAGCTTATTCTAATTGAATAAAAGTTACAATTTGTGTTTCAAGACATCATTTCAGATACGAACATATCCATTCACTTGTTCTTTTGGTCACTTTGCATACATTATTTTATTATTTGTTGAATAAATTACTTATATTTGCTGGACTTTGTTTCGGAAATGCCATTTTTTCATCATGCTTTTTCCTCTGCAACCAAGCTATTAGTGTCGGTAAAAGCGGGTACATGCTCAGGCTTAGAAACATAACGATTCCCTTTTCCCCTCCCCTCCCCTTCTGCCTCCTTATCACCTTATTCTCGGTCAGGTGAATAAAAAAATTTGCACACACACACATATCCCGAAAGAATTTATGAGGTAAAGTCAAACAAATCGTGTAAGCAGGTCTTCTGGGCTAGAATAAAAGAAGCTGACCGGGTTTCGTGACTTTTCAAAGGCATTATATAACAAGATACCTACTTTCTAGGTCAGGGTCGTATTAATCAGTTGGGTGGGATGTTCATCAATGGACGTCCACTACCTTACAAGACGCGTCTGAGGATCGTCCAAATGTCAAGAAATGGCGTACGACCTTGTGACATATCGCGCCAATTGAAGGTGTCACATGGTTGTGTGAGCAAGATTCTTCAACGCTTCCACGAAACTGGTAAGGATGGGTGATGCACAGTAGAGTCTAAATGGCACTTCTTCATATCCCTAGGAAGCGTAAGTCCGGGCGCAACTGGCGGAGCTAGAAAGAATCGTAATCATGGTGGAAACTTAGGTCGAACTCAGTCAACCTCCTCGTCCTCTTCCCTCTACTCCCACGGCCACCATTTCCATCAGGATCGCCGACTTGTTTGCACCACTGTTGCAAATGAGGTGTCACTTTGCCCTCCTACGAAACCGCCAAATGGAAAATCCTTACCGCCTCACCCCTTGGACCCATCTACCGCCTGCAACGAACAGTGGCCCTTTACATCACCTCCACCGTTTCAACGTCCCGAATCTACTATTCCAAGAGGCCAGCACGATCTTCCACATCATACACAGACCCAATCAACTGCACTCCCACCATTCCTGCTGCAACCAAAGCTCAAGTTCTCTGCCTCTATATTGGCCGATGTTAAAAGTGAGGAGGTTGGCGGTGATGTGGAGGTGGAGGAGAGGAGACGTGAGAAGCGTGAGTGTCCACTGCCTACTTTACCCTCACTGTAATTCTTCAAAACTATAACCTTTTTATGTAAGCTTTTTCTTTTCCCCTTCTTCCTCCTTAATTCCTCTTCCATCCCTCCGAAATCAACAATGCAAAGGAGTGATCTTATGCCCTCCTTCTTTTTTGTGCTATAATTTATCTTGTGACCACGATCCATGGCAGAGATATCAAAGGACTCTTTTGGCTTTCCACCGAGTTTGTCACAGCCACTGGTGGCTAAAAAAGAAGATTCTAATCTAACTTTGTGGGTAGAATCCTGATCCATCGAAGAACGATTGCTTTCCAGAAAAAAATTCACCCTTATAAATGTCTCTTATCTTCTTCAAAAGTAAATTCCTTTAAACGACTAGTAGATCTACAAGGGGATATAAAACCCGCCTCTACTTCCTGTCCTATAGTGCTTTTTAAGGTGGATTTAAAACACTTCTACGATTAGTGCTTGCTAGCAATCAAACAGGTCTGAAAAGAGGCAAAAGAACCGCTAACTCACGGTTTCAAGACATGGGTGAATGCGACTGTAGCTATGGTGTGGATGTAGAGCAAATTCACACAGCTAAGAGACACGCACAATGCAATGCGACGGAGAATACATCCACTTCTTTCTCTCTCAGCGCTTTTTAAGTGGCATTACACTTGGTGGTGACTTGTGAAACGGTAGGCTCACACCAACAATGAGGGACTTTACATACCCTGAGTAATTTTCTGTCTTCCTGCCGACTGTGAGCATTGGCAGCCTCTCACTAATGCTTCGAAGTAAAATGGATTAACTTACTAAGCTACACTTTGGCTATGCAAAATATTTGCCCAAGAAATTGAGAGATATGTTTTTAATGAGACAAGATTAATAGCCCAAAGAACTGTCGACAAACCCATCCACAAGTGACCCGGCATGTGGTGTTTGACCCACAGTAAAGAGGCAATAACTCAGACGGTCCAAGTGCCCACCTTATATTGTATCTCCCTCCCCCTCCGTCCTCTCCCATCCCTCATCCTCGCCCCGATGATGTGCCAAAGAAATGCTAGCACTGCCTAGCACAAGCGGATTAGGGCAGAAGCACGCCAAATTTGTTTTATTGCGACACAAACACCGCCACCACCACCTCTTCTCTAGTTTGTGTGTGTGTGTGTGTGTGTGTCGTCTTTCCTTGGCCTTGTCGTCGTTGTTGTCGTGCAGATTTTGTGCATGATCGGTACATCTTTGCACACGCCTCAGCACAAGCACACGTAAGAGAGCTGAGGGGATGATGTACGATCGCGGGTGGCGTGCAAGTAGGTAGGCATGCAGCTGCACATCGTTTTGACAGGCACTCATAACCGCGAGAAGTTGAAAGGTCCGTGCTTGTGCCTATGCGTTTGTGTTTTGATGTAACATTTTACTCGTCCCAGCGTGTCAGAATTCGTGTACATGCATGCATGGCTTAAATCTCCACCGCCCTCACCATCACCACCCCCTCCTCCCCTCCTCCGTCTTCGCCTTCCTTCTTCGCTTCTTCCCTCTTAGTGTACGTGATTTCAGGTCTGCATTTGTGTGTGTGTGTGCGTACCTCAGTGGTCTGGCTGCAGTGCTAAGGAGATGGGCAATTTGGGATGTTTTTGATACGTGATGACGTTGTATGGAGTCTTCTTGCTTTGTTTGTTCTTGACTGTGACCTCATCCACCGGTCACTGTTTCCAGTGGTTAAGTAGACCTGCTCCTTTCCACCTCCCTCATTAGGAAATGCAGGTCGCACAATAAGCGGTCTAGCTACGTGAAGACAGCTGAAATTAGAAACCAGTAAATAGCAGAAGAGCTATAGACACTGCCAGAATGCAAGACTGAAAGGCAGGGAGCAAACAGCTCGATCAACTAACACTCGAACACTTCTGTTTTATTTAAAATCTTTTCCATGAAGTGGACTTTGAACTTGATGGATTGGACTCCAAATAGTGCTTAACTCTTTCCCAACACGCAGGCGGTAGAGATATCACCGCAAAGGAAGTGTGGAACGTAACACCGGAACGATGTGGGGGTGGAGAAGGATGACATGCTTTAGCTCCATTGTTTAAGTCCTCAATGAAGGAATCATGCGGTAAAAAGAGATCAATTAGAGCTCATATCGTATTTTCATTTTAGCTAGTAGATGAATCTTTTTTCTGTAAAAATGGTCGCATTTAATATTTGTCAATATTATTGTGTTAATTTGCATCTCCTGTAAGCAGAAAAAAAGAGCAGCTAATTTTGTCGTCTGCACACAAGTTGATGTGAGCACACTCACATGTGTGTGTGTGGAGTAACGAAATGGTTTATAAATTTTGATTGTGTGTTTGGTGTTCACGCGAGCATGAGAACAGTGAGTAGGGGATGGGGGTAGGGGCGCAGGACAGAAAGGTCGGGCGGGTGGAGGTGGCAGGAGGCCAGTGATGCAAGACCCGGCCGAGTGACTTGGACAGTTGAGTAGGGGTTGGATATAAAATGTAATGCAATGCGCTGTGATGAAGTGAGGTAAAAGGCAATGTAACAATTAGTGTAATCGCATTTGCCAGCTCAATCCACCGATACTCCATGTGAATTGGCTTCAAGGTGCGCGCCTATCATCTGCAAATCTGGGTCACACTCACAGACATTTGCATCAAATCATCTGAATGCGTGTGTGTGTGTGTGTGTGTGTGTGTGTGTGTGTGACGCGGCTATTTGGTGTGATGGTCGACCGGTCACGTCTAGTTTCGTGACACTCTTGGCTCACCAGACCGCCTAGGGACGCTGCAGCATAAACTCCGCGGCTCAGCTAGCAACTGCCGTTCGTCATTTAACTGCCTCACCCTAGTGCACTGGAGGCGACTACAGGAAGATTTATGTAAGATTATGTCAATGCCATGCTACTGTCATTTGTTCATATTTAGTTAAACAGGTGTCAACTTACCATTTTATGACTGGGAGTAAGTAGTCTTGAGACCCATAAAAAATGTAGCATGTAGTAACATAGCATAATGCTTAATAATTGTGCAGTGGACAAATATCTGACACAAAAGGAAAAGCCATCCGAATGAATTGGAGGAAGTTAATGCCCTTTTGACTAAGGCTATGCTGTTTCATTACCTTCTAACTGACAGAGGGTTCAGGTCATTACAACTAGATGGAACTTTGGCGATCAAGATTTATGTAAACCAAAGGAGCCTCATAAAAGTGAATTGATCATGAAAAGGAGTAGTAGGGGATGATCGACCACCTTTGTCACTTTTACATCCCTTCAACACAAGAGGGTAAAAAATCATACACTCTGCCAATGGCTACGTCACTAGCTTCATTGTTTCTGACGAATAGTGGATCTTCACAGAGAAATCATGACTCGAAATTCCTGCTTATGATTTACAGAAACCTGTCCAATTTTCAAAAGGAATGATTAATTACTTACACTCGTAGTTTTCTTCCGATTACTTAAATGTCGCTGTATTACCACTGCCTTTTTAGCCCTCCTCTAAACAGCTCATGATCCGCGTATCTTGTGCTATCACCGAGGCAACTTTGGCAATCAACTACAAAAAAACTAGGCACAAGCGCTTCCACCTTAAGTTGTTTTCCTAATTAAGTGGGTAAAATGATGACCACACGCACGCAAACCAACACATGAGCAACTGATGTGACAATAAGATCAGGTTAACTGCATCACCCACAGCACACCCCAGTCCAGACGAGTCCAACCCAACCCAGCCTAGCCCAAACCAACCCAGCACTACTCATCCGAGTAGTTTATGAGGCTTGTCAGATTTACTGCGCGCAAGTGATTAGACTGAATGTGTGTGTGTGTGTGTGTGTGTGTGTGTGTGGATGCAATTGCATCGTATTTCACACACATACACACGCTTAGACACCCTGAAGGAGTGGTTAGTTGAAACTGCGAGAGGTAGAGAGATGCACCGACGAAGAAATGCAACACCATCAGAGGCACACAAACACTCGCATGCACGCACTCACACATGACAATGTAGGCCTACTTGACAGTCTGTGGTAGGCAACCTAAATGAGGAAGGAGGAGAAGGAAAAGGAGTGATAACGCTGACTCCCCTCTTGCCACCCCTACCCAATTCCTGCTCTGCGATTGCCTCACATGCCGGACGCATTTGTGTGCATTGTCAATCTCAACGTCAGTGAAGCTGTAACACTCCTCATGGATCAGTGCAATCTTTGAGAGCATTGGACCGAATCCCTGTGTTTGGTTTGGAATCGTTCAATTAATTATCCACCTATCGCAAATTTGCCCACCGTTTCCCCTTACCTTAAACCAATAGTTATCCATACCTACCATTTGTCAGCTCCGCTTGATATTTTTGCAGTTAGGCATTAATAAAGAGCTAATCATGCATAGAACAATCTCTATCTAACTCCCTCTGCATAGAAGAAGGGAAAACCTACATGATCTAGATCATCTGCTCCTCATTCGAGTCTATACAGATCCACCAAATTGGCCTGCCACAGAGTCATTTATGACTGCACCAAGTGTAGCGGAAAATGATGCGTGGGTGCCGGTGTAAGTCATGGTAATTTTCTGGCCACAGGAGCAACAGCAATTAACCCAGACTGCGGAGAGCAGGAGTGGAGACTATTCAGTTCTCAAATCTCAACTTTGTGCGTGCCCTTTTTATAAGTTGTCTCGCTTTGTGTGAGCGCGCACAATCACACTGCCCTCTCCCTCTCTCTCTATTTCGCTAGTCTGTGACCAAATTTTATGCTTTGTTATTCAACAGCATCCTAAATTTCTTTGCCTAATTAGCCTCATGAATTTCGGCCAATTAAAATTCGACATTTTTGTGAACCGGAGTACCATGTTAATATAAATCCACAGATTTGCTGGAAGGTAGAAAAGGCACATCCATAGGTGGAATTGCACATGGTCATGTCCTAATCTACCTCATACTGTCACACAAGGCATCTTTAAGAATGCCACTCGCCTTGGCAGTACACCAAGGGCTTGATGTAGTGAAATAGAGGAGGGAGAGTGGAGACGAGGAGGTAATAAAATAGGCTTTTCTTTCCTGTCCTTTTTTAGTCGCCGATTGACAATAGGTCGAACAAGTTAGCGAGCAAGTGTCAATGCTTTTAACGGGCAAAATGATAGGTTTTTATTGCTTTCATCCCTCCCCTCTGGTCGCTCTCCTTCCTACCCTCTTTTGACTCGAGTGTTTTGATGGGTGAAAGGTGGATGGAGGGGTGGGGAGGGGAGTGCTAGACCCTCCCCGTCCCCGTCCCCGTCTCCGTCCCGTGCACCCAAATTTATAGGGATTAAAGTAGGGACAGGGGTGGGGAACTGAGAGGTAACAAATTCATTCGAGGGGGAAAGTGAACGGTGTACGAAGCCGAGGCAAAGACAAACAGGAATGTCTCCATAGCCTGTGTAACGATTAAGCACGAGTAGGTTTGTCGCCGATGCTCAGGATGAGAAAGGCGAGGATGAGGGTGGGGAAGGCAGTTAGTAAGATAATAGTGACACCTTATTGTTGCCTGTATAATGGAACAATTAGTGTGTGTATGCTTCAGTGAATGCAAAATCGGAGGCGAGTAAACAAACCTTAAAGGGCTGTGGGAGATAGAGAGGAATGTATGCCTCCCTCAATAGATATGCTGGCTTAATGAAGCCTGAAGGTATGATCAAAAAGTGCTCCTCTCAGTGAACTACATTCATGACAGGCGTAACATGAGACACCAAGTCTCTTGGTGTCTTACACATCGGTACTGAAAAGTCCTTGTTTTTAGGGATTTTTTTTAAGGCAGATTAGAATGCAGAATAGAATAAAAAAGACATTTACTGCCTCCTAATAGAAGGAGTGACTGACTGTCGCCTATGTGAAAAGTGGAGACACTTCTTTACTTTCTTGGTGGTGTAACAACTACTCACTCATTGCTTACGTGAATTACAGGAGAGATTTGGTCTTTGACAGGCTGTTCCTCAGTAGTTAATACTGACGCGACAGTAGTGACATGTAATTCGAATTTGCCTTCATATTGACGCGTCATTGTCTGCGTGATTAATCACGAGAATCATGGAATTTATTGAGAAACTATGATTGTGTGTGATGGAATGTTTAGCTACCGCATATCTCACCCTCTTTTAGGTCCAATAAACCAATCTGACTCGTGAGTTCTTGAGACAAGATGGAATCACTACCATTAGGTAAAAGTGGGGCAAAATTACTTCTACTTTTGACTATTTCAGTCAAGTTGCACCAGGCTTTGGAAAGTGAAGGAAGTGATTATATAAACTTGCACAGGAATAGAGAAAACAATGATGGTAGCATTGGATGCAATGCTTACCCCATTGCCACCAATTCCATCCGTTATTGGTCGTAAAGTTGAGGTGTTAGTGCTACAAAATTTTATGAATGACGTTGCCCTCCTCCTCTGCCTTTTCTTCCCCCTCCCCTTGCTCTCACATAAACTTTCAACACCTCCAATACGCCCATTTACCAACTTACCCGCATAATAAGCTGAACCGACGGCACTGCATAAACACAATGACTTCCTGTCCTTGATTGGAAAGGGGTCTACAGTAGGGGAGGAAGGCAATGCTCAGCATAGGGCGCCACTTTTATATTGCTTCATTGAGTTCAATCAATTTTAATGACTGTTTATGTTGGCCCAGTCCTAAAATGGACTTTTCTTCAAGATGGAACGCACATATTAGCAAATTTTTTGGCAATGCCTTAATACCTGTCTCAACTGTTGACTTAACACACCTTGTCGCAACGGTGGCTGTAGCCATAGTAATAACTCCCTCGCCCCCATACCTGCCCTAGACATTTTTCGTTTGTCGGCATTGTACCCCGCCGGGCGACCAGGCCTCAAAGACATGACGCCCACCCTCGACAACTACTTCAGCACGGTGAAAAGCAGAAAAGCATAAAAACTAAAGCGATACTAGACGTGAAATCGTCTTCAAAAGTTTGTTATAGAGTTGTCATTGTTACCTGCACATAAACGCTAGCTGAGTGAACGTATGATAGCCCCTCCATCTCTATGGCTGGGCATCAATGAAGCTTGTGACTAGCAATGGACATGCGTGACGATCAGCACATTCCACTGATACATATTCTAAGCTGAACAAAACCCTCAATTCAAGAAAATCGCCAAGAGAGATAAGTAATCTTGTAGCTGCAAGTAAATTTGGATCCATGGAGTGTGGGAGTTTGCCTTGCAGCACCGACTACGCCGTGGTGATACCAACATTGGGGGTTGATCAAGGGTAGCACCGAGAACGATGTTCGGGAGACGTGGGCAATGCAATATTTTGACTAGTTGCTTACGCGGACACTTAATGCTTAGCCGTTGTTTTTCCACAGGGCGGCATAGCCCTCAGTCTATGCCGGTATTGCTCCCTCTCCTTCTTTTTTACCACTTCTGTATGTCGTCGTTCCTATTCTTCCCTTGCATTATCTATCGAAAAGCTGCAATTTGTGGGTGAATAAATTTTCCAGCAAATGCATTTTTAATAAACTTTGTAATTGTGGGAAATAAACACATTTTACAGTGCTGTGATTAAGTGCTTGTCTAATCACTGCGGTCTCCTTAGACTCGGCTGTCTGTAGACACTGGAGAGGCTAGCCAGTAGCTTGCCAAACCCTTTTTATGCGAGCAATAAATTTTTTGCCCTACTGATGTGGCTAATTACGACTTCGGGAAGGCACAAGACGCTGCATCGATGGCAGCATAAAGGCAAACCAGATTCAAAAGTACAACTATTCTGGTATGCGAGGCTGCTTGCCTAAACTTAACACCACACGAGAAGGTAATCTGTAGCAGGTGAAATTAATCTTGAATGACCAGCAATAATCGTGTTTAAAGGCGGTCAATTTTTTGACAATCTCGTTCTCTGCTTGAATAAAGTGACACAAAATTGAGGGACTTGGGGATTACCGCCATCTACATGGCCTCGGTGTCCATAAAAAATTCTATTAAATCCGCAAACAACTACCTTATTCACGTCTCTGATAGTAAAATGAAACTCAGGTGGCTGGAAAGCACTGAAATATGAACAAAGCGGTATGTAGGAACGGATTCAGAATAGTAGCCATGTGAAGCTCCTTTAAATTGTGCTTTTATTTACAAGTCTACAGCTTGGCAAATGCTATTACTAATACGAAGAATGTGGATGGTTTTCATTCACTACGGTTTATAGTAAGAAAAAAGGCCCCAGATCAAATGAGTTCATTGAAATGGACATTCGACACTAGGGTCAAAAAACTTTAATGACCATTGCCACTGACTCTTAGACGCCCTTTGGAGCATTAGATAGGTTAAAAGCAGCATTCTTTTACAATTTGACTAGTTCATCCTTTACAGTAAGCTGAGTTCCCTCTCAAAGACAAAACAGCATTGTAATACCTTGTTTGTTCGAACTGCCGGTTTCGGTCACTTGGGTGGCCATATTGTACTGAGCCGGTTGGTCGGCCTTTGGGCCGTGCCAACAACCCTCAAGCCCTCTGTTTCCAGAACATATATTCTGCCCAGTACTATGCCTTCTTTTACATTAAAGGGAGTCTTGGGACGCTACATTGGTGGCAGCGGAAAGCGGACCCGACTTTGATGGGTTTTATCCTGCTCCATGCTGCTTCTGGCAAACTTTGGCGGTGTGAAAGAAGTGCATGTGCTACGGATGGGAGAATCCTCACATCCCATAACAGAAAGGCTGAGATCGACGTTCATCTTTGACACCTCTCGTGCCCTAGTGTTCTGCAGGGAAGCCATCAACAACTGAAGCGACACTAGCCGTGAATTCCAACTCCAGTGCAACTACCAAGAAGGATCAGTGACGTTGTGGTCAAGCATCCCCTACTTGGATCACGTGGATCCCGTTTTTATGAAGCCCGATTGCCCCATTCGCTCAGGGTTCTACGATACCCTCGCGTTTCTTCCACGGCATCAGAAAAGCCTGGAATCACAATATGCGTTGTGTGTGCCTTCATTCGTCCAAAAACTTGGATTCGTACCCCCATCTTTCACTGGGCCGCATTATCGTGGGAGAGGAGGACTAAGAAATGCGCATTTGCCGCATCGAGTGCTACGCAGAATTGATGGTACTACAAGAAGACATGCGCTCGAATCTCGATGGCTTCCACAGTTGGCTCGTAGGTGTTTCTCGCGGCATTGATTACGTTGTGATGGCTGACACGGGAGGCTGACCAAGGGGAGCGTCGAGGACGACGCTCGAAAGAAGAGAGCGGCTGTGTAATACTTTGTTTGTTCGAACTGCCGGTTTCGGTCACTTGGGTGGCCATATTGTACGGGTTAGTTGGCCGGCCTCCGGGCCGTGCCAACATCCTCCAAGCCCTCTGTTTCCAGAATATATATTCTGTCCCAGTATTATGCCTTCTTTTACCTTAAAGGGAGTCACGGGACGCTAAACCAACAGCCCCCAAACCCTCTGTTTCCAGAATCTATTCTGCTTTAGTGCAACGACTTCGTTTACCTTAAGGGAAGTCTCAGGGTGCTATATATTCAACTATGATTTCAATTTTGAACACTAAGGTGTGCATAAGCAAATGCAACATAAATGGGGATGGTAATTAATCGGAGTGCAAATAGACATTATTCAAGCAATTCTTAAACAGCAAGCTTTTACACAACGGCAGTCTGATAACTTACAATTAGTAACAGCAAATGAAGAACTTTGTAACTACATTGATTAAATCATGTTGTTGCCCGTGAAAAGCATTTTGAAACTCTTAGCTTCAAACGGGACCTCTTACACTTTTTAGGCAAAAACATTAAGTTGCACTTGGATTTCGTTAAAAAATAAGAAATTAGGTGGTTTATATGTGGTATCTATACCTACAGTGATGTTTTTAACTATAGGAAAACGTACCGCTTTATATGAGTTCGCTTTTCGATTAAATTGTCTTGGTAGTATCTGAGGTAGGGGGCGTCAACGAATGTCGTTGTTTCTGGTTGGATTTGTTCCATTTTTTTCGAGTGCGTTACTCTAGTTTTTACCTTGCAGGTTTTTAATGAATTGAGTAAAGCATGGTTGAAAATATTGCATGCAATAAACACAATGGCATAACATGGCCCATGTTAGTGGACTACTCAAAGACTGATTGTCGGCGTATTCTTCGGAGACACGAACTTGAGGCATATGCAAAGGTAGTCACTGCATTTCGGGCGCAGGGTCTTCTAACTGGAGAGAAAAGAAAACTTCTCGAAGATCTTCGGCGTTTGTTGAGCATAGCTTGTGATCGTCACAAGGCAGAAGTGCGACGCGCTGTAAACGATGAAGAATTGGCAACAATTTCGAAATAGTATGATGGTGTTTGACACTTATTCTTCTTAGTGTGTGCGGCAAAGACACTGACGAAAACTGGGTTATTGAGGGACGTCGCATCGCTCCGATTTTGCAACGTGGCGTTCCGGAAACGGCTTTCTTGCCTGAAGCGGATGCAGTTGCGAAAAAATGGGCTTCTTTGAACCACCAGCTGCCTCGGCCTGCTGAAACGGCTGTCTTTCGTACGGAATTGATGGACGACATAGAAATAACCGATGTCAATCGCCTGAGTGAAAAAGCACCAAGTCATATCGAAGACGTAGGTTTATTGGCCAATTTTGTGACATTTTTACGCAGTTTCCAATTTTCAATTTTGAGAGACAGTGGCAAGTTTGTAAATCTTACCATTTTTATTTACGCTGCTTTCTCAGCGGACGACATGCCGTATTGTGTAAAGCAATGTAGGCTTGGTTGTTTTTAGGACCTTAGGAAAGGTGAAGGAAATGAAACAAAAGCATCAACAACATTGTCGGGGAATGCTATTGTTCAAGATGGAGATGCGGCGTCTACCATGGTGCCAGAGGCTGCGGTGGAAATAACTTGTGAAGCTGAGGTACCGAAATCAGATCCACTTTCCTTTATGGTTGGAGAAAAGGCTGGTCTTATCGCTGAGCTACCGCTGAAGCGCGCTGTACACTATGAACAATCGAATTCCAAACGCTTGTCGTCAGTTTCGGCACCACCTCATGCTGATGAAACCCAGCACAATGTACTGCCAGTTCACTCCAAACCGATCATTCAGGCCTGCATTTCTGTAAGTATCTCAACATTGGTAGTTTTTCCTCAGCGAATTAATACTTTAATTGACTCACACTTTTTACAAATGTGAAGGGTATCAAAAGGCCTCTCTCTGGTGCGGAATCTTCTCAAGTGACAAATTTAGCGTCTGAGTTAACCACTAAGGCATCCAAGGTGGTAACGGCTTCAGATAGCACACCAAACGGTGTGGTCCCCTTTATTGCATCTCGAAACTTCGTTTTTCGTCAGAACAGCATTTCAACCCCGCCTTCAGGGTCGCTGCACAGTTCTCAAAGTACGTTCACTTGTGATCTCGTCCTTACCGCCTAAAAACCCCTTTTAAGAGGGATCATTTATTATACCTTTTTCCTTGTAATTTAGCCCGGAGCACTTTACTGCTTAAATAGTCGATAAGTTTGATTTGATTGCTAATTTAGGCTCATCATGTGTAGGGTATTGTTATTTACACTCGACCGGCTTGTTGAGCAAAACCTCTTTGTTGTTGATCATAAAATGGTACCATTTTGTCCTCTACAATGTACTAACTGGCATTAATTAAATGCCTGTTGGGTTACATGATGTATTTATTTTCCCACGCATTGGTGTGAACCGTGTAGCAGCAAGTGTTTGCCTTCAATGGTGTGAGGCTACCTAAAATTGCAGCTTTAACACCTCAGATGAGTTCCTTCATTTGCCCGTGGTCACATAATCGCGAGGTCTTGTTGGACCAATGTTTCTTACTGCTTGACAATTGCTACTGATTGCTCAATAGTACCTTGCTTTTCTTAGATGTTCAAATTAATAAGGTTCAAAGTATCAACCCGGCAATCTCTGTTTCTGGGCACAGCCGAATAACGCCCACAGCCGTTACTTCCACGACACCAGGATTAACCACTGTGGTGGTGACAGGCACAACTGGTCCAACTGCCTACGTATCCCAATCATTGAACGCTTCACGCATTGTCAAAAACTATCCACCTGTTATTGGCTATCAACCAAGTGTCCCGCCTACTACACAACTCTCCGCTTCCAGTATTCTTGCTGATACTAAGAAGCATCAGCAGCAGCAGCAGCAACAATCACAGCAACAGCAACACTCTGTTGTGGTTCAACAGCAGCAGTCTCAAATCGCAGGTTCGACTGCTGGAAATGTGATTGTTGTTCATCGAGGTTTGTTTTTTGTCTCTCAAGTTATCGTGTCAAAACATTCAAATTGGAGTTAGTTATATGCCCCAGATTAATCGCAGCCTCGTTTCTGTTTTGAGTGACGGTGTACGTAGTCCTGTATGGTGACGGCTCTTTCGCTCCTAATGAATTAGGAAATGCAACTTACAAACTCTTTATGGATGGGATCTTAAATTTGATTGGTTTACACTAATTTTGAATAATTGGGTTAAGCAGCGGCTTTTTTAACCTCAAATTTTAGGTCCCACAAATCGTCTTGTGTCTGCGAGTTCAGCAGTGTCGAGTTCGCCTCATATGGGTATTGCAACAAATTTATCCTCCAACTCACCCACTTCGTTACCGATTATGTCGACCCCAAGTCGTTCAGTTCGCATTCTCCCTGTAAACAATCCTCTTGTCACCTCAGCCACCCCTGTTGCTACGG
Source organism: Taenia multiceps (assembly GCA_001923025.3). Classification (NCBI taxonomy): domain Eukaryota; kingdom Metazoa; phylum Platyhelminthes; class Cestoda; order Cyclophyllidea; family Taeniidae; genus Taenia; species Taenia multiceps. The sequence goes on from CM010311.1 coordinate 16,602,693, forward strand.
CCAGCGGCAACACCACCCTTGCTCCTCTGCTCTCCGGAACCCAAATACAGAATTACAATCATCAACATCTCCACAAGTCTAACTATCGTCTCTCCGGTTCCACCACTATCGTAAGTATAGTACTACATCCATCCCCATTATCCCATTACCTCAATGCCTTAACGCATGACCATTTAGATTTGCAATGAACCCGACCTGCCAGCAGGTGGTGTAAACATCGTGAAGATGCCAATTGGTGGCGGGCTGCTGTCGCGATCCACACCCACCTCAAGCACCACCCTGCCGTCGAATCCACCACCGCCAAGCCAGGTCAACTCTCCTGCGCTGGTCAGCGTACTGGAGCCCAAACGACCCCGTCTGGCCTTCGTACCTGCTGCAGCTTCCCCCTCATCATCTAGGCAATGATGCCTTTTTTCCTCTTTCTCTCCCTTCCACCACTCCTTGCATTTCATCCGGTGTACATATGTATTCACATTAGGGAACCGTTTTATTCCTCTCTCTCTCTCTCCACCTCCATCACTATCCATCCTCTTTAGCCTGACATCTGGTCTCGGTCTTAGAATGCGCCTTCTTTCCTTCCTTCTTGCCTTTACTGGAGGGTGGCATGCATAGTATGCAAGGGGCCGAGAGATCCACTGAAGAATGCACATTTTACGTGCGGACTGCGTGTGTGCGCTGAACTTCTTTTTTTTCTCTCTCTCTCTCTCTGTCTATGTATGTATGTTCAGGACTTGTTATTATTATTATTATTATACACTATAAAAATAAATGCCACTATTTCAATTTGTCTTATGTTATTTTATGCGTCTGTTTGTGACCACTTTGGTGTAATTGGCTCAAAAGGGGATTCATTCCCTCTAACCAGGTGAAGTGCTAGGGTTATTTACGGTCATTAGCCATCTGCACCTCTTGCATCCATGACATATAGTGAGTTGACCCCTAAGAGCATCATTTTTTGAGGAACTGTAGTTCTTTTTCGAGTATCACTACAACGGAGGCCAAATGTATATTGGGGTGATGGGCCTTGTAGTTCTGACCAAATCTTAGATGTGAGGTCATGCCTAAAGTCTGAAAGCATTTTCATGTCAAGATCTTATCCCCACGCGATCCAATCGTTCTGCTTTTTTAGATGCAATGCTTAGAACGCATAGTTTCTCTGAGCGAATCCTGCAGACAAGTCCCGTGGAGAGACGAGGATGTAGAAGCCTTGGTTTCTCACCTTCGTGCTCTTCGCGCGGTTTTTGTTGACTCATCCTGCTTAGGCGAGACTGATGTCAACCAGAAAGACTGCGCACAAATCCTCATTGCTTTGAGTTCCATTCTCTCATTTCTCCTCAACTCAGAATCCAGAAATTTCCTCGACCAGACAGAGGGTCAATATCATCTTGTAGTGTCTGTATTAATTCAATGCTTGGTGAACTGCCTCTCGCATATGGCGCAGCACAAAATGCACGTCTCTGGTGAGGTCACAGCCACACTTATTACGTCTCTCGCCTACAGTGTGACCATCCGCGACTGGGTCTTCTCTCTCAACTTTGACAACTCATTACCACTGTGGCGGATTAGAATAGGTTGCTATGCCTTCATCTTAATCACCACTTTGATCACCTCCGCGCAACAGTCTGGCATTCCATCGGACTTCACAACGTTCCTCCTTCTTGCAGTGCGTGTCATGAAGGTGATTAGTGTGAATGGAGGTGAGAATGTTCAACTAATGCAGACCTGGTTCGATCACTGCATCTCCCTCATCGGTTCACTCTGTACTCTCCCTCCAAGTGAGGAGTACTGGAAACACAAAACTCGGAGACAGGAACGAGCTATAGAGTTGTGCGCTGCTTTGGGCACTATTCTCCTTCTCTATGCATACGAAGAACAGCTAGAAGGCTTGGAGACTCCATCAATGAAGAAGTTGGCAGAGTTATGTTTGACCGCCTGCTTGCCTGGGATAAAAGCCTCATATGAGTTATGGATGGACATGATGATAAGCATTCTTGGGCATTGTGTTTCAAAGTCACCATTCAAGCTGAATCATGAGGAAGAATACAATGCAAAATTTGAACCTCTTTCTGTGGTAAGTGCTTTTATAGCAAGACCCTCCTCCTGTCTATGAATGTGGGTGGGATCCATTTGTTTGCCAGCTTCCACCACGATCACGATGTTTGATAATGTAAACAAACTCATTTGACAGGTCACATCAGGTCATTCTAGTGAGGTGTGATAAAAAAAAACGAGTCGAACTCTCCGGTCATCTATTATTAACCTTGTTAACTAAGTCGTTGAAGCGAATCTTACTAGCGCCTCGATTTTTCGCCTTCACTGTTGACTGTAAATAAGTAAAGATTCTTTTATTTAGGCGCTGCCCGATGATGATAGTCAACAAATGCTTGCAATCTTGCGAGGTGGTGTATATTTGACACTCAATCTACTCCCACCAATTCAAAGCACTGACAGCACACTTCAACCTGCTGTGGCAACTGGGGACCGGTTGACCACTCTTATCTTCACTATTGGTGATGTGTTGGTGATTGTCGACTCCCTGTTGCAGGCTCATCTAGCCACACGTGCGACTACTGTAGTAGGTCGGAAAGCTCCCAGCTTAATGGATTCTATGGTAAATTGCGGTTTTTCTTTTCTTTTTTTCTGAGCTGAAGTAATGTCTAAAAGTAGCAGTAGTATTTGGGGGATTCAGCTTATCCTCCTGATAAGGTGGTACGCATATATGCCTCAGTGTCGGTACCTGATCTCTGTGATAGCTTGGCCAAGAGCATTGACTCGAGAGGTTCTTGGTTAGCTTCCAACTCCACTCTATCGCCTTGGCTATGTGAAACTGGTAGGTGACAATCATTACTCTGCTTAGCGCCTGATTTGGATGACTTAAGTCGGTAGAGCGACTACAAAAAGCCACGTTTGTTGTCACCTTTCCAAGAGAGAAGGTTATTAGCTCTGTGAGATGTTTGCAGTTGCATTTCTTATTCACCTCGCAAATATTGAATGGGCATACTTCCCTTTTTCTTCCAGGGTGCTTTCAGTTTTGCCCAGCCGCAAAGTATCTGTTTCGCAGCGGAGATAAAACAGGATCTCATTCGTTCCCTATTGTCTATGGTGCACACACAACCTCTGTTGGTTGCGAGTTTCGTAAAGCATCTAAGAGTGACGCATATTGAGTACATTTCCTCCACAAGTAGCAATGAAGTGACCGTAAATGCACCTGATATCTTTTGGGCTCTAATCAACGCCTCTCAACGCGATCCAGCCAGTCCCTTGGCTGTGGAGTGGACTATTGTTCTCCTTGGCCTCCTCCTCAAACCTGTGATCCAATCGGACGAGGTACTACAGGCTGCAGCCATTATGTCTCAACGCATTGCTGAACTCAAACCTTCGACCACTCTAAGAGAACAACTAAAATCCATTCCCAACATTCAGTTTCCTGATTAGCCTGTGATTTTGAAATAAAGCCCCAAAAGAATTTCTTTTTTTTGGTCTTTTTGCGTTATCATACTACCGTGATAACTAATCCCTTGTCCATTCTCAGGCTTTCTTCAGTTTCCATCGCTTTAACAGTGTGGAGTACCTCCTATTCCGAGGACTTCGAGGGCTTGCCAACGCAAGGATGGCAAATCCGACTTTGAAACTACTGGATGATCCTCGGATGAAGAGACTTCTAGATCAACCTGCAGAAGCCGCTGTCTTTGCACAAATATTGAAGTTGCATCCGGATTTTGACAACATGATTGTTAAACCTCTTCTCGAGGTGGCTGAACTAAGTGCCAAGTCCGTTATGGACCTGGTTCATTTGGCTTTGTCTCAGGATTTGCAGAACTTCTGCTTGGACTCCCACTTGCTAGATACACGACTCATGTTACTTCAACCGCATTTTGTTATCTCTCAGGTGATAAGTCCACTGACGAGGTTCGGCGTGAAGAATCCCCATCGTGTGATTCGTCGATGTCCGAGTTTATTTACTGCAGCAATTATGAAGGAGGGCGATCAGACTCGCCTGTTAATTGCTCTCTCCACACTGAATATGCTCCTTACTAAGAAAGATTTGAGCCTCCTTGTAAAAAACTACCCCTGTGGGTTTCGGTTCTGCATGGCTTCATCTTCTTCTGACTGATGCATTTACAAGTCTCTCTTGCTCACCTAGCCGTCTTGACTCGGAGTCGAGAGGACTTGCAAACAACACACGACTACTTGACACGCGTTATGGGCCTGGAAGATTCGAGAGGGATGGCGGGATCGAAAGTAACCCCACGAAGTGTTCATAATACACGTCATTCCACACGTCTGCGTCTTGTTGCCTGTCCGGCTTGGCGACTGCCCTTTCGACTCACCGTTGCACGGCACCTCCTTCTTCTCCTCGCCAATCAATGGCCACCCTCTCTTCCACATTCCATTCAGAGTGAGTTATCTATGCTGTAACTTGCAAGAAGCAGGAACCGTAAAAGCTTTACATTTGGACGCACAAAAAAAGTTTCATGTCACCGGCTTGCCAATTGGTTGGCGAGAAAGTGATGGGTAGAACTGTCTACTTCCATTTCTTAGCGAGTTCACCTAGATCTGTATGCACACAAATTTATGATTCAATTCAACTGTGCAGTTAAAGCCTGACCTGAGTTTTCGGATCAACAAAAATTTTTCAGTGTTGCATAGTGATGAATCATTCGGCCTCTTCTGTTTGGAACAGACGCCATGTTGTTGTTGCATTCTGCTTTTGATGTGCAACTCGGAGTGAGAAAAAAAAACATATAACAGTGCTACTTATCAGGTGACTTGAAGTCGATGTGCTCTTCACTCTGGGTCAGTGTAATGACTGGTTCCAACTTGTAAGAGCTTGTGAATATACACAATTGTTTGCATTACGTGGTGGTAGTTTATCGGCACGATACACCTCGCCTTGCTTACCTACTTTGAACTAGGTGACAAAGTGGGACGGAGGTGGACGCCATCTTGTTTGGTTTACAAATCGGGTTTAAGTATTGTTGTAGAATTTGAAGCAGTAGTTATGTTCTTGTGTTGGAAGTTGAAGCAACAAGAAGCTTGAAAAGATCACTTGTGAGAAGGAGTCATTGTTGTGTTGGCGTGCTTATCGCCGCTACTCACCACAGCGTTCTCGAAGGATCGTGTAACTGTTCACTAGGTGTCATTCGTTTGCCAAAGGCTAAACAATTGGAATGGCGAAGATTTGTCTATCCGATGCGACACGGCACGAATAAGGGGAGGAGGAAGTGACTTTCACTTATGCGTTTCCTTCCCTGTGCAGAAGGGATGTGGCCAGATGAAGTGTAGATGTTGCTGGAATACTTTGTCGCCTCTTCTTTTGTCAACAATTTCGACTTTAGGATCTCGAGACTACATCGTCGGACAACTGCTGACTTGTTCTCCCGAACAATTTTCATATTGGCTTGAGTATCACGATGAACCTGAGGTACAAGTGGAGGGAAGAATTTTTAGCACAAAAGATGTTCGGCAGTTTGAAAAGATTTGCAATACTTTGACCCTGGAGGAGGGCTTCACTGGGGGCGAGGAACACGACGGCTTTTCCGACAGTGAATCAGACACCTCAGATTCAGAGCACAGCTCTTGACTTGGGCTTTTTTTTTGTATGCAAATAGATGAGTCGCATTTGTTTTATGGCCCACATGTAAGACGTGCTAGAATCGTGACCTCCCCGGTATTAAATTTTCATTCATTCATTCATTCATTTTCAAACCGAGGCAAATATCATGAGCCAGTCCAGACGCCGTTAATCAAGAGGCCAGGCAGCGGTGGCAGTGAACGCAGGCATGGCAACACTGTGTAGCAATGCGCAAAGGTCCTTGTGAGAACAAAAGTTTACTATTTTGTGGATGTCTAGCAGTAAAGTCGATCGTGGTGACTCAGTCCACCAGCACAACCCTTTCCCTGACCATTCAAACGACACGGAAGACGTCAGGTTTCCTAAGCATTTGATTGGCATCCAATCTGTCGCAAAATTGCAAAAGGGAAAAGCACTTACGCGAAGAAAGACATTCTCGATCATATAGACTCCCGAAGTTAGCCCCTGTTTAAATGTTAATCATAACAGCTTCCTGCTCTTGACTATTACAGAAGAATTGAGTATTGCAGCCAAATGAAGGAGATCAGACAATTCTGACAAAAGTGGAGGTCCAAATCGATGGTGAAGTGAGGAGGCAGTGCCATAGAACAGATCAGTCGTGCGCACCAGCTTGGCCTGAGGGATGCAGTCAAAGCAGAAATTCTTGAACATCTTTAGTAATGCAGTGGAGATAGGGCCTTCAAGACCTCACCACGATCGCTTGTGTCATAAGCGGCGTGCTTTAAGTGCGTGAATAAAGGTAGGCCGCTACGGACAGCCCGCCTTGCACGGGCCTGATCTGAGTCACGGGAACCCACTGGACTAAAACCACCACTGCAAAAACCCGAAACAACTAAAAGTGGGAATCTCACGCCTTCTGTCTTAATTAATTAATTTTTTTGACGTTTAAATGACTCAGACGGCGCCATGATTAGTGGCCGCCGATATAAAACAAGAATAGGTGGCTGTCTTAAAATACAATAATGGGTACTGTGTCTAGCTATGCCTACGCCGTAACACATCACGAATTACTTCGTTAATACAGGCGGTAAGCGTAGATATTTGTTGAGAGAAGAAAAAAAAAAACACACGAATCCATCTTCCACCCTAAAAAGACGACGGATACCCAGTGAAGTGTAGCGAACCACCACCACTCACTAGTAAATGTGCAAAAAAAGTGAAACTTGGAATAAAGTATATTTTGGCATGTTTACGACTATACAAAATGACAAATCGCATCATACAACCTTACGAAAGGGAAGTCGATGGCTTCGAGAAGCGGAGGCATGGTAAGTTATAGTGCGAGTGATTGGATAAATAGGCCGATCACAATTTCGTTCGCGGTCTACACGTTCAAGGCATTTCATTTAATGAAAACAGTGAAACATTAGCAGGTACTGAGAAAAATGGCTGAAACGCATGGGAGAAGGGGGGAAAGGGATGAGGCTAAAACGAATTGAATACCACGTTACACACACAAAAACACATACACCCGCTGTGAGTGCGCAAAAACTTGCCTCAGTTGAAATGGCGTTGGCCCCGGACGTCGACGAAGAAACAACTACAAAGCAAATTGACCAAAGGCCCCATTAGCTGCCTTAATTTCTCATAAGGGCAATTTCATCGCAGATATAGAAAATAAAACTACAGTAATTCAAGTCAGTTACTTTTTGGTGATGACAAGACAATTATCTTGTAGGCTTCACCAAAGTACAGTTAACCTCAGAGGTCCGACCTTAGAAAACAAGGTAGACACGGTAATACACTAGCATAAGAGCATACCAAGAGGGAACAGATAATGTACAGAGTATTTAAGGTCAGCGCAAACTTCTGAGCCGAGTCACGATGCCCCCTTATAAAGCGTGGAGGGCTGGGTTTGTGATGGGGAAGTATTGGCAGTAGAGCCATTAATGCCAGGGGGAGGGGGGCAGCTGCGCTTGGGCGGCAAGGGAACTGCGACACCGTCATCACCCTCCTTGTTTCCTTTAACGCTTTCTTCTCCGTTACCAACGTTGTCTGCACCAATGGCCACCTTGGACTGTCCGTTGGAGGCAGACGACAAGTTGCTTTCTGAGGATCGGCGTTTACCGCCGGCCTGAACGCCATGGGAACTTGCCTAAAAACAAGTCACGGACTGTCTTTCAACAACACCCAGTAAGAACCTAGCATCGGCTACGGCATTCGAGTAAGTGGAGGACAAAAATGCGCTTCGATAAGTGGAAATACCCAATAAGGAACTTACTGAATCGACCTTCTCCTTGGGAGTGGAGTCAGAGGCCGAAGATGGCCGGGGGGAGGATGTGCTGACGGTGCCGGACACTTGGGGAGAGGGTGCAGTGTAGCCTGGTGAATCGGAGTTTCGGGGGGAATTAGATGACATTTGACTGAGAGTGGAACCATGGCGTGTTATGCCAGGATTAGCAACTGCGTGTGCAGCTGACTGTTTCCTAATACTTTCCATATCCTCGGCTGATAGGAGTTGTGAGAGATGAGACCTGTAAAGCATTAGCGCCCATCGATCATATACCTTCAAAAGCGGCGACCGTTAGAGTTTTGCAGAAAAAATATCCCTACAAATAAATCAACATCAGCTGGCAAATAAACTGACCTATACCCACCTTTTGGCATATTTCACAGTGACTGTTGTAGTCATAGCATCAGCAGTCATTCCACGATCGATTGCCACTTCAAAGGAATTTATGACGTCGCTCAAATCAATATTGAGCTTTGCGGGTGGAGCTGGTGCATCGGTAGACTGGGATGTGGCTGATGCTGCGGTCGAGCCCACAGCAGTGGACGAGTGATTGGTGAGCGAAGTGGAGGAGGTAGGATTCCGATCAAACTCCATGCCGATGAACCACTTTTTAACAAAGGGCGCATCGCCATCAAGGGGGCCTTTGCCGTAGGAGTGGCAGTTGACGTGTGCAAGCTTCACGTATCGATTGTTCTCCGCGCTGTTCACCAGTATGCGTAAACGGGACTCCACCAAGCCGCAGCGCTCCTTGAAATGTCGCTTCTCCTCACCGGTCACGATGACAACCACGTAGTGCCGATAGGTGAAAAAGAAGGCCGGTTCAAAGAGATCAGACCAAGGACGCTTCTGAAGAAGTATTTCCTTTACTACGCTGAGACCTAAGGGGTGATTAAAGGATTGACAAATGAAATCTCCTTCGTAGATGGCCTGTTGGCCAAAAGCACCAAGTAAGCAAGGAGAATGACAAGATAAAGAGCAACTCAATAAAGGTAGGGAAATTTAAATAATTACGCGTAACGGAATACCGATGCGTAGCTGTGACTCTGCAAGTCTGATTCGCAGAGATGTGTAAATATCCCTCTATCTCAAGGACATAATTTTAGCCATACGCGCGGCCAAGCAATAGGGTAAACTAAATTTATAAAAATTCATAATAGCAAATAGATTCAAGAAAACTCAACCCACCATGCTTGATTTCCCTATCGATGATGATGCGGTTACTCCTTTGAACATTGTATGTGGAATTCTGGGACGGGTAACTGGGCGTTAGGATCGGCATAAGGTGGTATTGGTCGGTGGGATTGTGCTATAAGGACAAAAAACCGCGGTTATCATATCGATGTTTCCCCCCCCCCCCAAATGAAAACAACGTACCCTTGGGTCCCAGACAGGCAAATTCAAGGAAGGAATGTACTCTGATTCACGGAGTCGAACTGGCTTAGGCCATGGCCACTGGCTGTAGATGATGAAAAAGAGGTGTACAATTGTAGAGGGGGGAGCAAAGGGATAGAGTTGACATATCCGACAAGTTAGTATCGCCCAGCTGACACCTCCCAGAAAACCAATAGCGTTCGAGTAGATGTTTTTCCGTTTGGCCCAAAGTCGAATAACCTAATGCATAAGCAATAAAAACTAGGCACCGACCAAACCTTCAATGCAGTTTTAAAAGCGTCTTTTGGGTACACAAGATTCAGCATATCCTCTGTGACACGAACTCCATTAACGCTGCGAACGTCCCTTTCATCCATGTTACGGAGTAACTGTTCCGAATTATCAGAGAGGCTGAAGTCACTTCGCACCGACATCAGATCCACTTGAGCGAAGAGCAAGTCGATCTCGACACCCATAAACCTCATCTTTAAAAGAGGCACGTACGCATCTTGTACAGCCTGTAAGTCTTCAACAGACTCCTCTTCAGCAAGTACCGCTTGAAAGTCGGTAAAAAACTCCTCCCGAGTAACGAATCGTGGAACCACCAACAAGGCATCAATATCAGCACCTATGAAGTTAACACCCAGACGGTATGATCCAAAAGTAAAGATTTTTCCCGTTGTAGAACTTGCATTATGCTCAGGAAGATTCTGTTCCAAGGCCTTCTTGTAGATCCAATGATTTGAGATCTCCTGCAGTTTTATTAAAGCTTCGCGCCTTTGGTGAATCTCTTCCTGTGTTTCAAATATGTTCATTTGCGCAAGTGTCTCCTCGAGAGCAACGGAATCCTTTAATTCCTGTTCTGAGGGAGGCCTATTGCTTAATGGGCCCGTTTCACCGAGGCATTGAGCCGGGATTTCATCAATATTTACAACTTTGCTCATTGGGTCGCAATGCTGGGAACACAGCACATAGACGATAAGAAAAAAACGACGGCGAGTCAGTTGGGAAATACGATCGACAGTACACAGGCAGGGAGACTTAGTCACACGAAGGATGCACGGAAATCCACAATGAATGAATCACACGATCACATAATAGGGAAATTGGATCCGTTATTGCAGCTTGTATCCACAATACAAACCGCAACCAAAAACTCACAAAGGGAAAACCGACTAAAATGGCACTTAAAAAAACCGGTAAGGCTTAACAAGCTATTTCAAACAACAGGCATAAAAATCGTATGCAAAACACTAAAACACAGCTAGAAAAAACAAGTTTATTGTGGCTAGTACCACAGCCTTGATACTATTAAGAAAAAGGGGTATCAAAGGCCAAAAATATGTAAGCTTCTTTATTAATTTAAAACTAGACAATCGATCCAAAATATTATAGATTTGGGTGAGTATAGGACAAAAATTTTGCAATGACAATAGTAACAGATCCAGTTTTAAGCACATTCTTTGTTTTCTTAAATTTTGTGCATTTGCATGTTGTGCACTGATTTTACACCTTGACATCTTCCTTTTTTGATAGTGAATAGTCAAGGGCTAATGTAATATTTCAGAGACGGTATTTCACACACACTCTCACTATGATAATAACTACGTAGGTAACTGCAATAGCTGTTGTTTTTGCTGCATTATGTTCATTCTTATTATGCTTCGTTTTAACTGTTATGTTGAGGTGACCTAAATCGCCGCATTGTCCTTCGCTTTCGTCGTTGGGGCATGTTGGAGAGATTTGTTAAATATTTTCAGGGTTTGCTTCATTTATATACTATTGATTTGGAATTAGATACAGCTAATGCGCATTCTTCTATGTCCCGTGCAGATTCGGATCAGTCAACGGCATGTTTGACCATATTTAACTGTGCTTTTTCATTGCTCTAGTTGACATGTGATTTATCTATATGATTATATTCTTGTTTGTTAGGGAATAGGGGTTGGCTCGCAGGAATCTATTCAATCGGCAGACTTATCTTCACGTAACTTTCTTGGATCCTCCGGAATTCTACAAAATAGAAATCACTGGATTCCTGATAGTCACTGTCAGGAATGTTTTGAGTGCGGCCAAAAGTTTACGACACTCAAAAGGCGGCATCATTGCAGGTTCTGTGGTCGGATATTCTGCTCTCGTTGTAGCGCTCATGTATGACCAGTTTGGACTCCCATTACAACTGCCTAGGTCCGTGACGGCTCCGGTATTGGATTTTCTGGACCTCAACGTGCCTGTGGGTTTTGTGCGGTGAACCATGAAGTGGTCACGAAAAAAGTTAATAAATCGGAGGAGAGCGTGCTCTCACCTACTGAACAACAGCAAATGGACCCAATCGTCTCTCTTGATGTCGACAAACCACTTGTTGACCCACCAGAACAGATATTTCCTTCCATCCGGTCAGAGGCAGATCCTTTGCAAGTTTTTACTTGTCCTGAAAATGGTTTCCAAACCTGGCACGCACACTGCGGCTACCATCGCCCGCAGATTACCAACCTCTTTCCTGTGGTCGACGACGACCTTTCCTCTCCTCACAAACCGGCTAGTTCGATCTCTGTTGATGGTCGCCAATCGTTGCCTGATATACAAACTTTTTTCGCGATTTGGTTTAGGATGACCTGCCCAACATCCTTAGACCAAACAGGTGGAGAACCCAAATCGTCATCTCTCTCTTTCTTCGCAAAGAACATGGCACTCTCGCGTCGATCTTTTGGTGGTGATATTCAAGGGCCTTGGATTTCTTCATCGCCTCATCAGAAGACGATTCCACTGGAAACTGTCATTGTTGGGTCTGATCGGTGCTCATCCGGACGCCAAATCGTTGATTGGCTTGTCTCGAGCTTGGGTGGTAGACTTGAATCACGGTGTGTTTATACACTTCTCATGTTTAGTCCTCTGCTGTTTCAGTCATTTCATGACGGCTTCCTTTAGTGAAAAGGCCCGTGCCCTTTGCGAGGCCTATATGAAAGCCTCTTTCCTTAAACCACTGGACAGCAAAGGTTCTTCGGGAACGTTTGTCGATGGTTCCCAGCTCTATCGAATATTGGAGGAGGTGAGGTTTGTTGTCTTTGCACTGACTCGTGAGTTTATTTGTTTCTGCACCACACGTGATACCACTGGTAATAAAGTTGACAATAAAACCTGTAATTGCTTGATACTGTGCAAACTTTGTTTAGAAATCAAGTAATTTAACGCCCGCTTTAATGGACTTTTACTGAATGACGCTTTGATTAGTGTATACCTTTATCTGCTTCCGCATTGATGGTTTAGTGGATATTTACATTACCTTAATTGACAAAAAAGTCGAATAAGTTAAAAGGAAGATGCTAAATGAAATTAGTTTTGGGGAATTCTACCGGCCCTTTTAAATTTAATATCAGGTGGAAGATAGTCCACGGTCGTCAAGGCGAGTGCAGTCGGTTGGTGTTGGTTTCGATGTTCTCAGGCATCACTTTAGACGCAGTACCTTGGTGGCTGAGTCGATTGCGCTCTCGAAAATCAAGGAAGTCTCCTCTTATGAGGAGTCTACAAATTTGCCCCCTGCTGTCATGGGTGTGCCTCCACCTGAGGGCTTAGGTCAGGTGGAAATTGATAGCAATGGACCGCAACTTCAAATAGAATCGACTGCTTCCCAGAGGGCTCATGTCGAGCCGAGGTATGTTTTATTGTGTGTAAGGGTGTAGCTGGTATGAATAAATTAAATGTCGCTTCTATCGCAGGGATGTCTATACACATTACCTGGAACGATTGATCAGACAGGAGACGCGGGATCACTATTTGTCGGCGGATTGGAATACGCTTATATTCGCGACTGTGAGTATGCTATGCGAAGACTTGAAGCTAAACCTTCGGACGGTCCTGCTTAAAAATGTACAGAACCGTCATAGTGGCTCACCCTCCACTTCTAGTCAACAGTGTTCTCTGATTGACAATATGGTGTTACAAGAATTCTGCCCCTCTAAGTACTCTCCCATGAATATCTTGAGGTACATCCATGTTAAAAAAGTAAGTTTTCAGCTTCTTCTTGCCCCTTCTATATCATTATATTATTCTGATTTGAAATTACCAACACATTTACGACATAATGACTAATTTTCCATTTTGTACATTTTTTTACTTACCAATTAGAACATGTAAGTAATCAAACTCCTGTTTAAACATATGTGAATTTGCTGATTTTCTGTCAGTTTTAAATTCTTTTCTTGCGTTAAGGTTGTCGATGTAGGCAAATCATGCCAAATTCTAAACGGTGTCGCCTTAACCGGTCATTTGATCCACAGTCATCTACCAACACAACTTTACCGTCCAAGAATCCTCATTTTGGCTTCATCTATTACATATGAAAGAAATATTTACAAACGAACATGGCTTGAGTCTTATGCCGCTCAAGTAAGCAGTGATTGTGGTCTTCTTTATATATCGTCCTTAGGAGGAGGAGTATTTGGGAAACTGCGTCACCAAAATCCTTTCCTTCCGACCAACCGTCCTCATCACGGGAGGTGGAATTGCAAATATCGCGCTAAATATGCTTGTCAAGTCAGGAATTGCGATATTTTGCAATGTGAAAAGGGTAATTAAATAAAGAAAACATTTACTCAATGGTAGCATCATCTTGTGCCGACTCGTATACACTTTTTTACAGCCAGTATTAGCCCGATTAGCCGCCGCAACGGGAGCCGAGATTATAGTCTCGACTGATGCCTTTTTGAGTGGTTCCTATGATACCTCTCCGAAGCGTCCTGCATCTCCCGTTGGCGTGTGTAAATGGTATAAATTATCGACCCTACCTCAATCTAACGGTGAGTTGGTTTCAATATTTTATGCCTATTATATTTATGGAATGTTGTTAGAGCAGTCTCCTCTTTCGTACAGGTACCAGGAAACCCGTTTGTATATTTAGCTTCACTGATCTACCCACATTGGATACAATACCGCTTGTGAGTTGGCTCCAAATTCCTGGACTAAACCTAATATCCAGCATTACTGAAGAAGAGGACAGGGAGGAGGAATCTGAGGGTAAAACCATTTGCATGCCCTCCTACACCGTCTTTTTACGAGGTCCGGACTTGGCCACCTTGAAATTAGTAAAACGGTGCTTCAAACTAGCCCTCTTAAGCTGCTTTAATGCGCGTTTGGAGACGGCTTATTTGAATGACGCACAAATCGTGCTCACTGATGATCCTTCCATGGCCTCGGTTTGTCTTCATTCTTCTGATTTAGAAATGATCTCCCTTTTTTGAACATGCCTTTAACAGCCGCATAGCTCTACCATTTGATTATGTTCCTCATAGTGCTTAAAAATTGTTTCCTTAATTTATATAGGTCGTTATCTGTAAATTTATTTAAACGAGATTTTCCTGGCCTCCTGAATCCATGGTGTTTTAACGCCTTTCAGGCTTTCAACAACTGTGGGTCAGACGATTCCCATTCTTCTTCCCTAGCGCGCCATCTCTGTGGCCGTCTCTTTAACCTCTCACCCTTAGCTACAACCAAGCTACCCTTCTTGGCAAGTGCCGAGGGACGTCGCACTCCTCTCTTCGACTTCTACTTCTACCTTGTTGATTGGCCGAATAAAAGGCGGCTGAATGACTCGTTAAAGCAGAAGGCGGTCGTGATGCGAGCTAAGATTTATGCCGGTAGGAAGCCACTCTCGACGTTTACTCTACCCCAGTGGGACTCAAAACCGTCTTCCTCCAGGCCAGACTGTCTTTGCTCTGAGGATGAGGAGGAGCCGAAGATTTTACGCAGGTGGACAGGAATGGGGAGGATCATCGCCGCAAATATGAGTCGATCTAAAAAAGCAATTAAGATCCCTCTCCCTTCGAGGCCGGTTTTTAAGGCGAGTAGACCTAGTTAGTCCACCCTATTGTTCAAAAAGGGTGCTAATTCCCTTATCTTGGCAACTCATCACGTAAGCAGCATAAAATTTCTGGTTTGCAGCTGAATCAAAGGCCATAAGGCATTTGATTTGGTTAGTCAAACACGCAGATGAAAATTGCGTGTCTACCAAGTGAAATTGGAAAGTTTGTGGTCGACAATGAACGGGTATAGTATTTTCGAGGCGTGGAGCGTTCTGATCAACTTTGGAAATCAATTATTACTTTAACCAAGTCGGACACTTTCTATTAGCTATCTTTGTACCTTCTGGGGTAACGTCTGCGACTCTATAAGGTGAGTTTGCTAGAAGGAAAAAAGGTGGAGAATATTTGTGTCTTGAAGTATGAAGCTAGGAGAGATGTTGCTTAAATTTGATACGAAGTAAATTGTAGAAGATGCAGGCGCATTTTTGGTATGAAATTTGCCTCTCACATGGAAAAACTATTCTCTTTCCAGCATCATTCTTAGTGCCCTCTTATCATTCGTGCTTAAATTACGACTGGCCGTTTACTGTCAAATGATTTGAGCAAGACTGGATGAACTTTAGGTGTTAATACTACTGATCCCCTCTTCTGCTTTGTTAAAAAACGCCCTCATCGTCGTTATTTTTGTTGACATTTAGCACCAGAACAAGCGCCTCCATCGGAGCATCCGCGACGCTCGGTCACACACTCTAATGCACGTTCTGCGCAGTGTCTTCTCTCCCACTTCTGTAATCTGTCCTGATCCCTGCCTCCCATCCTGGATCATGGGCATTGACGTCTATGGGTGCAATGATCTACCGCTAGGTGCCTTTCTTGAGCACTTCTGCTTCAGGTTGGTCTACTTTCGCTCCTGCACATTAACTTATGTAGCGCCTGTTTTTGTGTCCACTTGGCCTATACTCAGCTTCTTATATCAGTTCTCTAGATCATGCTCATAATTAGCCATTTTTGATGGTGGCGGGGTTTACCCATCCATTCACTTATGTATACGCGTTAGTATGTAAGCACGATGCCCTTTTTTATGCATGATGAATGTGATTTGAGTTTGTCCATTTTGCAAACCAAGTTTTTCTCGATTTTGAAACTGATGCAGCTGCTAACTTTGCGTGAATTTTGTCACCTGGCCCTTGAATGAGGTGCTGAATTCGGCGTGGTTCCAAAATATTGCTAATTTTGATGCTAAAGGATTGAAAAAGCTCTTCTACTCTTCATGGCAGCGATGCGCCAGGAGTAATTTTTGGCAATGTTTGACGTCAATAATGTAACTTGATTTGTACTTCTATTCACTTGGAAGAAGCAGTCGTAGGTGTTGCCATGCAAATGGGTTCAACCAATATGCATGAAAAGATTGTAAAGTGTGGCGTGCTTTCCTGATAGACTGCTGGCTAACCAGACTGACCGGCTTGTGCTGAGAAATGTGTTTTATGCTGCAGTATTCTGTGGGCGAAAAAAAATATGCCATAGGCTATCCCTAAAATCCGTTCATTAACATTACCCGTTGTGCTCCCTGTAGAAGGCAAAGCGACCAAGTATTTGGACCGAGTTAGACAAGTTGCCATGCTACACGCTTCCTTGCGTGTGTGTGTATGTGGCTATAGCGGGTTGAACTGCACATTTGGTAGCACACATGAAAAGGTGTGCACTTGGGGAATTGGGGCACGATGGAGGATACTTATTGCTTGAGCATTGTCCTTGTTCTCATCTTTGTGGATATCCCCTGAAGGCTCCTAGTGATGCCTCGCTGTACCATGTCGTCGAAGGAAGCTAGACTGAAAAACGTACAAACTTTCCAAGCCACCTGATGACACTGCAACTGTATAGTACTAAAAATGTGAAAGGTCTAGTTATTTACGCCAATAACAGTATGTTTCGCTGCTGTAGGAAGCAGAGTTGCTTAAATCCAGAGTGCAACACTCCGATGTTGGATCATGTGCAGCATTTCACCCAAACCACTGGTTCAGTGAAACTTACCCTGAAGACAATCGAACCAATTCAGTTGACACATTCTACCGGCGCTTCAACACCAATTGTGATGTGGTCTTATTGCTCGGCCTGCAAACAGACGTCACGGGCGCGCTTAATGTCCCTGCTAACCTGGCACCTCTCCTTCATGAAGTTCATAGATTTTCTCATCAACTCACCATCCTCTCTGACTCACAAGTCCTCAATCAACGCGTCTGTTTGCTGTTCTGCCAAGAATTTGAGCCATTGCTTCAGCTTTGGTAGAGTACAGGTTACCTTCTGGTAAGCTTGTAACATTTAATTTGATTCTTTAGTCGTCTGTCATGCCTAGTCGATATCTGCCCCTCTCTTCTAACATCCAATTGTCTTCATGCACCAACAGTGCAGAATGCTTGAGGCTCAAACTTTTTCATCGCTTCCCAGTTATCACCCGATAATGGTCTTTGAAGTCTGTGTGCCGCCAATCACGTTGTGGGCACCCTCCACGCCCTCTCCGGCGGCAAGCAGGAGCAGTCAACAACGAGACTCCAAGCTGGTAAAGAAATCAGATGCTGTGATAGAACCGCTTGAAATGCCCGACTTCCTTGAAGTTGAAGTTCATGCAACCCTGAAAAAGTGAGTTTTGGCATTACCTTTGTGCGTCATATTTTTGTGGTGAATTGGATATTTGCAACTCGGCTTGGTTTTGGCTTCTTTCCTTTAAGATATTACGAGCTTACAATGCTCGTAAAACAACATTTGATGAATCTCTGGAATGATGGACAGTGCGAGATTTTGACGCATTTGCTGGAAGCTTTTGAACAGACTTTGAATGTAAGCGCTTGGACAACTGACAGCTAGGTGTTTGCTATCACAAGCACCACCTGATTTGTCTGATTTTTACTGCTCAACTTATTAGTCAGAGTGCACTGAAACAGGGATCAAATCACGCGTAGAGGTGCTCTCCTTCCTCTTCGACAATCTCGCGAAACCACCTCCCTCCTCCTCGCATCTGAGAGAGGCACAAGTTGCACCCACTACTTCCACTCCATTCACCGATAGCAGTGTGATCAAGCAGTTGGACGCCGATCGTACCATCGCCTCTAGCACTGAATGTCAACCGGTATGGATGACAAGGCTTGCTGCATTCCCATACGGTTAGATTGCACTTTTTTCAGTGTTAATGTTGCCTGATAAATTGAAACAGCGTCACATTTTAGCTTATCTAAGACACATTTATGAAAGGATTAGAGGCATTGAATTTATTTTTTACCCTCCCATTATAGAAGAGAAAATGACGTTGACTTTTGCTCTAATGTACCTTATAAAGCGATGGCTTTTCAACTTCGCCAATGACTGGAACGCTCGGTGAGTTGATTTCTTGTGCATTACTTGCATCTCCATCTGCTCCATCACCTTGGTATGGTTTATTTATCTGCAGCATCTCCCAATACAATTTAAAGCTGAGGATGTTGGAGAAGGCACAGAGCAAGCAACGTAAACACCGTCTTCCCCAACCCTCGGCCGATATACCCATTGGTATGGGAGGTGCAAGATCACAAACTTCTGAGTCACTTCCAGAGGTGTCTCCTTCGTCCTCCAATTTGGATCTTGGGCTGGACGATACTGGTGAGTTGGCCATTGAGTCCGCTACACGAATAGCCAGCCACACATGCCACATACGTACAAGTGTGGATACAATCGCTTCGCATGAGGTGTCTTCTCACTCACCTGCAATCGTTTCGATGCAGAAACAACGGATAGCGTTGGCACTACGCATAAAGATGTTGGAGAAGGCTCCTCTATGACGAGCACCACTGCCTACACTCTGCCTGATTTCATACCGGAAAACAAAGCCTTGGCGACCAAAGTGGAGACAGTGAAAAGAATCTTCACAGCCATACTGCCGGGCAGCAGTGAGCACAAAGTCTGCCCCGAACCTTGGAATCCCAGCGAGCATCCCCAACTCCTCCCACCCAGTTGTCGTAGCCCTCTGCTTCTCGCATTGGCGCTGCAGCCACCGGCTCAGTGTGCAGAAAATGGACATTTTGAGGCCCCCGATACAACACCGAGACTGTGTGCTAATGAGAAGTTGGTTGAGGAATTATCCCACATGTCCATTCTCGAGACTGCACCGGATGTTTACGTTTGTGATCAGGAGATCACCTCCATCATCGCCTATGCGCTTGCGTGAGTTGGTGTAATCATCCCATCGCTCGAGCGATTGCAGCATTTATGCGTTTTTTTTCTAACTAAGCTTCAGACTAAAAACACGCAAGCCACAACTAATCAACGTTACAGCTACTACCATTGACAGTCACTAAATAATGCTCTGTTGTGCTTGCAGATCCTCTGAACTCCAGATCACAGATACGGAGGAAAAATGTGTGACCGGCGCTTCGAGGTCCACTCCGAGTGTGAAGAGAAGTAATCAATCGTTTTTTTGCTTCCATGTACGGTATTGAGCACTTCACGACAAAATATGGTTCTTTAGTTAACCAAATGGATGCTGTAGGATATGTAAATTCATCCATAGCTTCAGATTTGACACTGTCGACTAGCAGAGTGGTGGGAAGCATGGATAGAGCCACCAAGCTCTTGTCCTCGTTTGAGCCTCAACCCCGATGCTTCATCCCGTTAATGTTCCCATCTTTACTAGGAGGAAGTGGAAGTTCCCTGCATCTGATAGATTCAGTACCAGACATTCTAAATAGTGAGGCGGAACTCGGTACCGGTGTGCCAGACGATGCCAAATCCCCCAAGACCTCGAGTACTGTCCCCACCGATCCACACATCAAAATCCGTACGTCTATCGCCTCCTCATGCAATACCGCGATTTCGCCTTATTCATCGTCACTCTAACGCATTCGTATTGTTTCACAGAGTTTGCTGATGCGACCACCACTTTTTTGTGTCGAATTTACTACGCGGAGGAATTTCATAAACTTCGACAACTGGTTCTACCTCAAGGCGAGATGGCGTGAGTTGGGCACCGCGCAAACCACTTGCATCACTCCTCATGGGGATGACCTTTTCCTCACAAATTTGCCTTTTACTATTACAGTTTTATTCGATCACTTTCACGATGCCGAAATTGGGACGCACAGGGTGGAAAGTCTGGGTCGTGTTTCATGAAAACTTACGGTATGTTTTAATTCAACCTCGTTAATTAAATGTGTTTATGCCTGTACACCTCATCGCGTGAACGGTGTCGAGTGGAAACATTTCCCCATCATTTGTAGATGAGCGTTTTGTGGTAAAGGAAGTGTCAAGCATCGAAATGAAGACCTTTCATGATGTCAAGAAGCAATACTTTGACTACCTCATATCGGCCGCTTCTGTACAGGTGCGTTTGGTTCCTTTCACTCCTCCGTATCCCCTGTAATCACATAGTCAAAATTGAAAGTGCTTTGTTCCAGCGCCTCTCTCTCCTTGCTCGCATCTTTGGCATATTTCATATTGATTACAAAAACGCCGTCACTGGAGATGCGCGTCGATTGGATGTGTTAGTGATGGAGAACCTCTTCCACAACCGTCCGGGCATTACGCACATCTACGACTTGAAGGGCAGTCTACGTGGTCGGCTGATCGCCAACAGGGAGAGTCTTACGGTGGAGGCTACATCATCCACCACTACGGCAAACATCGCCTCCACCACTGCTGCTGCCAGTGTCGCCACCACTACCACTTTAAATGCAGTGCACAGGGGCACCTGGAGTGAGGAGGCTACAGTTGCGCGGGTGCCTGTGCTGTTGGATCAGAACTTTATCAATGAGTCACTGGAGAATCCCATCTACCTGCGGTTACATTCAAAGGTGCGCCTCATAAGCTCTCGCTATTGTATTTAAACTCATTGCATAACAGAGCTTTGGGAGCCCTCCTGAATGTCAGCCACATCGGAAGCCTTGGAAATAGTTTATCTAACCTGCAAGGTTGTGTAGTGATCCCTCCCCATATTTTAGTTAATTTTACTTCTTGCTATTACTTTGAAAAGAGGCTATCAAAAACGCGACTTTACTTCATCTAGAATGCTCTGATGCACTGTCTCAACATGGACACCCAATTTTTGGCCGATCTTTTCATAATGGACTACTCCCTGCTAGTGGGTATGGATCGGAGAGCTGGCCAACTGGTGGTGGGCATAATAGATTATCTGCGCAAATTTACACTGAACAAGCGGCTAGAGATGTTTGTCAAGCAGACATTGACTAGTGTGCAAGGTCCTATGCCCACCATCATCATGCCTGTAGACTACCGAGAGCGTCTGCTCGATCAGATGGAGCGCAATTTTCACCTTGTACCTGACCAATGGTACGACTCCCTTGCTGATCATCGAGAGGTCAGGCGTCCCTAAAGTCTCTCAACGTCATCATTTTTGTCCTCCATCTCTATTCCCCCTTATTTAGTGATCTCAGCCCCGATTTGACACATCATTTTTCGGTTTTGATATAATTATAAAATGTACTTGTGAGCATTGATTACCACCGACAACGCTGATTCACTACAGATTACATATAGAGTGCAGCTGTAGATAATTCTCTATTCTGTAAACGCCACAATCTGGTGGTTCAACGTGTAGCACTATCATCATTACTGTCACGACAGAGGATTCACCCATCACCGACACACGGACTCCTGATGATAAATTACGTAACATGGAAGAGATAAGGATCAATATACGTATCTAACTCGGAATAAAAATAGACTTATAGATACCTGATGAACAGTTGGTGGCGGGTCGATAAGCTCCAGCATGTGCCACTTTGTGGGGGCTTTATGCGTGTGTAGTGTGCAGTAACTGTGCAACCACCGTGTCTGCCGCCGGTTGGCTATTGAGACTGAAAAGATGCAAAAATAGTGATTGCTATGGTGGCACTACCTACGATTTATGGTGCAAGGGGTAACTAATTATATCTGTGGAAGGGGACCAAGAAATGGGATTAGTCTGCTTGTGGCCCAAAAGAATTTTAGAAATGCTTGGTTGGGAGTGATTATTTCTAAAAGAACTTTTACTCTCGGACATTCCACACCGTTATTTGTTCCATTTAAATGGCAAAGGAGAGTTGAGGAATTTGATCACATTTTGGCAAAAATGACCCATTTCCTCAGACGCAAGAATTTGTGATTTGTAGATCGTAAAGGTAGAAGGAGGCTACCTATCAGTCATCTAGCCACCACTTCCTATCCTCTCTAAACCGATAAAGTTTGAAAGGAGGGTTGTGGGGGAGTTATTTTGAAACTTGTGACGACAATACAAATGTAAACCACGGGTCAAGGCACACAAGACGAATATCCAACTTGAATTTGTGCTTATTTACGGCTCTCGATTTGGTCTTTTAACATTCCGGTTAAAATATTATTCAAACCTCCAGGAATTTGGTCATTACCCTTAGCTAATCTATTTGACGTGCACTCCATTCAAGTGTTTAATACAAAGCGACTAAAGTAATATAGACAAAAAAAACTACACCAACGGTGAGATTGTTACAAATTCAAATCAGAAATAGGGTTTGTCATTTCTCATTTCGCCAACATACTAAATCATTTTAATACAGGATGTACCATGCAATTACTAAAAAATTGTAACTTTAGCTACCCAAAATGGTTGGCAATAATTCGAAGCTGACTGTTGACCCTTACATTGTATCTGTTTGCCCCTTAAGGTAGACCTTGAAAATATCATAAAATCACCCTGATCCAACGCGAAAATAACATTCGCGTGGTAAATAAAAACAAATAGGTGTGAATTTTTTATCTAAGGCCAAAGAAGCCCGACCATTTTTAAAAACAGCGTTTTTTGGACACATCTTTGCAAGGCAATTACTCATATATGAATAAAAAAACAAACGCTACCAGACATAAAGAAATACCAGGGATAATAATCACCTAAATTGGAGGATAGTAAAGAATGTTCCTAGGCAACACATGTGTAAAATGATGCTGATTTTTGTACAATTTTTTGTCCCACATCCTTCAATTGAGGAGAATATGTGGTAGATTACATCTTTTCAATTGGAATGGTAAAGGCGTTTGATGGATTCCACTCATTGATGACGGTGGCAATGATTGAATGACGCCTAAAGAGAGCTTTCAAGCAAAAAAACAACACATTCGCTAAAATGGTTTCCTGGTGGGGAATTTATAGAGGCACTTTTGGATCAGACTTCATTATATTGCAGCATCCGTGCCAATTGTCAAGATCCATCTCTTACTAGTGATAAGAATCAACTAATTAATGCATCAATTCCCTTTTGTTTGGTGAATATTTGTTCTGCAATTGTATCATTTATTCTTTTGACTCTAAGGAAGTCTCAGTAAGGTAAATTAATATCAGCAGTGGAAAGCGGACCCAACTTTAAGGATTTCTACCCTGATTTATACTGCTTGTGACAAACTCTAGCGGTGCAAAAGAAGTGCACGTAATACGGATGGGTGAATCTCTAGCATCCCATGACAGGAGGGCTGAGAATGACGTCTGTCTTTGGCATCAAACAAATCCCCGTGTTTCGCAAGAAAACTACAAACTACGGCAGCGTAAACAACCACGCACCACCCGGACGAGTTTTGTTTCGTAGAGTTGCCTAACCTATCTGCTTAAGAAGACCGGTATTCCAACTTTCTCTCCATGCATACGCTGATGTTCGGCAGATAGTCTTCCTCTGAATTCAGTTGCTCCACTGGACGAAGCTCCAGAACCTGTGGAATGGCCAAGATGATGAGAGGCGTTGTGGTCGAGCACCGCCTTAGTTGAATCGGATTTTGGTGACTGGAAAGGTTAGCTGGTGGATGTTTTCTCCAGCACTGATTACGTATCGATTGGTGAAGTGGGAGTTTGACCAAGGGGAGCGTCGAACATGACGCTTAAGGGAGGAGAGGAGCTATTTAATGCTCTATATGCTTGACTGTTGGTTGCGGTTGTAATCGCTGGGGCTGGTGGTCATGCTGCTTTAGCTGAGTGGGCTGACCTCCGGAACGATGCCATTTATGCGATTACTAGTGGATTACTGTTAGACAGGTTTTTATTATAATAAAAGACTCCAGTTTTGCCTTTACGTAATGCATTTCCCGAACCCCCAACACGTTACCTTCTGCCTCGGCTGAGTTTGATGAAAGGCGCTGAGGTTGAATGTTGCTGCCCACTACCCACTTAGTTCTCATGTCTATGCCTGGTTCTGCGAAAAAAAGTTGTTTTTAAATGCATTCAACCCACAGACGTGTTACTGATGCGTCAAGTAGTGATGTTACGGCTGTGATACTGGGATGATTTTCTCTTTATTGAGCAGACCAACGGAAAATCTCTTAATTTACAGTTTAAAAAGATTCTTAATTGGCGGTGGATCAGAAACGGAGGCGATGGGTTGACAGGTCAATGGCTCAAAATCACGCGAATTTTTTCACTTTGCACTCCCACATCTTTTATTTCGACCGCTCCAAATACACACCTTCCAGTAAAGTAACTGTCACAACAAAGGAAAACATCGTGAATCTTTTATTCGTTTTCCCCTTTTTTGTTTATTCCTTCTCACCAATCGCCTAATGAATGCTTTTTCTTTAAGGCTGCCAATGGAAGGAAACAAAAGGGTGATAATTGGTAAAAACAAAAGACCTCTCCACCCTCCCAATGCGCTACGGCGGAGGTGGGAATGGTGAATTAGTCACTCGGTCTGGTCCACGGCATTACACATTCTACTGACCAACCAAATCACCAACTTTGCAATTAACAGGACATGTAAAAGAAGAGACTGTCCTTAACCTCCTCCTCAAGACTATGCCATCCCCCTTTATTCCCTTTCTCTTTCTTTTCAATATTTTGACCTAGGGAATATTTCGCCACCTAAGAAGTTACGTTCGAGTACGTCTACAAGTCTAATTTTAAATGAGTTAAGGGGAAAAAACTGTATCAACTTTGAAGAAGAGTCTTTGTTGTGAAGGAAAGCCATTGACAAGGGAAGTTAAACTAGATTTGAGGGCGTGGAACACGTGATGGATTGAAATCAAATGCGGTTGTGTAGCATTGTCTCCTCTAGACATGAGTGGGTCGGATCCCTGAGGTGTAAGTTAATGCATAAGAAGGCTGTGAAATGTAGGTAGCAATAAGAAACACAAAAAGCCTGGCAGTGGCAGTGATTGTGGGAGAAAGGTTTAAGGAACTACACACTAACGAAGCCCCATCAAGAAGGTGTGCGTAATTATTTAATTGACAAGTGTTTTAGACAAGTTGGACGTGAGTCGTCGATGCCTTCACACACGTACCAATAGGTGGCAGACAGTGAGCTCGAAAGGCCATCCGTGTTATGTTTGTCCGCTGACTAATTTACTGACTGAAGGGATAGGAGCTTGCAGACACATTGTTGATTTTTACCCATACCTCCACTTACTACCCACTTTGTCTCCACAAACCCATTCCTGCTTTCTTATGGTAAAGACCCATCCGGTCCCCTCGACAGGACACACGCAAAAGGTGTGGAAGACTAACTTTATCTAAAAAGGCTAAAATCTATTAGATAGGAGCTCTTTTTACTCTTACATAACACTGAAATATCACAGAACCATATTTGCATACCGGAAAAGTTTATTATGCAGAGATTTGCGATTGTGAGCAATACTGATGGGAGGACTCTGGATATCCCCTCATTATTAAAGCTCAAAAACGGAAAGACCTGACAGAGGGTAAATAACTCTTTATAACCATATAAATCTGAGCATTTTAAATAGCCACTTAGTATATTTTTGTAAAAAATAGGTAAAATTTAGGAAATAAAATTATTTGATATGCTATTTTACTGTTGAAGAGTTAGTGAGTAGTATGTGGACATTGCAGTTAGGGTAGTGGAAGGCGCCTTCTTATTGGCTGACCCGCTGCATTCTTATTGGATGCAATTAAAATAAAAGGCTTTTTTAAAATATTTTGTGATCGCACTGATTTCAACCCTCGTTAGGTTGTAGGTCTGTCTTGTTTTTGCCCTCTCCTTCCGTCTGTCCACTTTTTTCTTTTGCATAATGCTCGCTCGGTTTATTTGTGTCTGTTGTGTTGGAGGTTTCGCTTTCAACTCACTCCCCTTTTTTGTGTTTGTTTTGCTTTTTGACGCAGACGAAATAAGTATGCGAACACTGACTTGCTTAGGCCTTCCTCTACGACTGGTCATCTTCTTTACAGCCCTCGGTAAGTCCACTTATGCTTTGGCTACATTATACAAACCTAGCTCTCTATTAAAAAGCGTGAAGCAGACTTGAAAAATTGGCATTTTAGATAGTATTGCTGGTAGGTTGGAGAGTGATCTGATGAGAGGTCTCACAAGTCTTATGTTAATTGTAAACCACTAGCGATCATGTTCACTTCTGATGGCACTCATGAAACTGGGTAGCCCGCTAATCAAAGATTCCCCAAATTTTTATGGGATTGTCAGGGGAAATTGGGACTTTTAGGATGACATGAGAGCACCATCTGGTTAGATCTGTGAGGTCTTGGCTGTAGGTAACGATGGCCAAACTTTCAGTCATATGTTATAAACAGCACAGACTTAAGTTCCTTTTTATTGAGGCGGTCACAGATAGCATTTCTGTCTCTTTAGAAATTACTGACAAAATTTTAGGGATTTTTGTCAATCATGCCATAAACATGTTCTCATATTTTCGACCCCAAATGTCAGGCGTCATCAGCTGCGCGCCATGGGGATTGCGAGACCACGAGGTCGGCGGAAGAGACGACCTTGATCCCCTTTGGTTGGCACGGCTACTTGAGCGTCAGGAGCCCTACAACACGGAACTAGCGGTGCCGATTGAACCGAATGAATTTAGAGGAAGGTTGAAGAGAACTTACGCCAGGCCTGCCATTCGCATGGGATGACGTGTAATTACTTGCGCCTCCTCTCATGTTTCAGTTTGCCTGTATATTGTGTTGTTCATGTTGACACAAATTTGAAATTAACCTAAAACAGGCGGTCTCGTCATTTCTTTTGCATGGGTTTGTTTCACTTCAAAATTATAAAGCTAAACAATTGGCTTGTCAAAAAAAGAAACTAGCGAATGTCAAAGAGCTCCAAAGGGGATTAGAAATAAAAGAGGGTTTGTTTAAATTTACTGGCATCTGCTAAATTAAAGTCTAACTTATGATACCCCGTTTGTTTGCGCCTAAGATTGGATTAATCATTTAATGTACCACCATTTAAAAAGGATCTTTTACATGTATTAGAATTGGTCGTGCTAAAGTGGGTCGCAAAGCCAAAAATGCGAAGATACTTAGTGACATTTTAATAGTGTCCTAATTGCAAATGAAATTATAGAATTACAGGTAATGTGCGGTACTGATAAGGATTAAATTTAAAAACAAAACCGTTGTTTTGCATAAGTATAAGACTTGTAATGTTTCTAACTAAGAAAAGACTGAATTTCACTTCGTGATTCCGTTTTAAATGCAGGCCTAGCATTATGTTGGAAGGGAGAGAGATTCTCGTGATTTAAATGGCGCAATAAATGCAAGCTAGATGATTCAAAGGTCAATAAATATAAAAAACTTTAGCATCCCTAAGCTGACCATAAAACTTTTCTTGGTGGTCTCATCCGCCGGAAATTTCAATCAGCACATGTCAGTTAGCCTTAGCTGAAGATAATTTGTGTAGTTATTGCAAGCTCAAATGCTTGAGCAATTTCCGGTGCTGAGTTGCATGCAGGAATCTGCTGCCTGCTTTGCGAAGTGCGAAAGCAAAAGGTAAATGGATAAAAGTGAGATGGCTGGCTTAAATGACAACAACTAATTGGCGAGTGGGCTCACAAAAATGCATTTGCAATTTTTAAAATAATTAGTGGGTCTTTTTACAAGTGCCTGCAGTACAGAGCGCTAATTATAGGGTCAAAAGTAGTATAGGGATTTGAGATATTTGGTAGTTCTTATTTCCGTCTAAATGAGATAAGTCAAATAAGCTACTTTAAAAAGCGCTGGGAATAACAAGCTTTAAAAGGCTATTTTAATGTGAATATTGCGCAAATTTAAGACAAAATCCATAGTGGATAGAAATTTGGCCTCAAAGAGAAAATCCCAACAGCAACTGCTACATGTAAAATTTGGTTTCTATTCAACTCTGGGAAAAGTAATTAGTTCTGAGTAAAGTACGCTACCACTGTGGCACCCAAGATTTCCTTGAAGATAAAAAAGCGTAAAGCTTGGGAAAACAAAAGCGGATTGGGGCTACTGGCTTGACTTGGAGGTCAGCCAACCCAGCTAGGGCAATACGGTCACCCAAGTGACCGAAACTAAAACCGATAGACAAATAAGCAGAGTATTGCACGGTCTCTCTCTTCTGTTTAGCATCGTTCTCGATGCTCTTCTTAGTCAGCCTTCCACGTCAGTCATCACAATACTATCAATGCTGGAAGAAACACCCACCAGCTAGCCACGCCAGTCATCGATCTTCGACGCAACTAAGGAGATGTTTGATTACAAAGTCACTGATCCCTCTTGACAATTCGACTAGACTTGTGATTTCGTTCGGTGAATCTCTGCAAGTGTTGTTTCTGTTGTTAATAGCTTTCTTGCAAAACACGAGGATGGGGTAGGTGTTGAAGGCAGACTTCTTTCTCGGCCCCTTTTGCTATAATTAGTCAGGGATTCTCTCATCCATTGCACATGCCCTTCCTTCGCACAGTTACGGTTTGTCACAGGCAGTATAAATCAGGATAGAGATCCTTTAAAGTCGGATCCGCTTCAAGCTGCCACTAATGTAGTGTGTCGGAATAAGAAGGTGTAATACTAGGGTAGAACATTTGTTCAGCAAATAGAAGGAACAATACTGCCGCCATGACCCGGCGGTCGGCCCATTCGGCTGCAAGTGACCGAGAAAGCAACCGACAGTGAAACAAAAAAGTGTTACAATAGACATTGTGCAAATTTAAGACAAAGTCTATGATAAAGTGGGAAATCCTAGCAGCAACCGCTACATCTCATCTCTAGTTTCAGTTCGACTTTGGAAATAAGTGACTCATTTTAAGTAAAGTACTCCGCTCTGTTGGCAACTTTTTTAAGTAGAGCTTAAGAGGTGAAGCGAATTTTTATTAGCTTTAGTTAGACCCTTAAATTTCAGCAGATTTTCTCTGTTTTATTTAGCATAGTCAAGAGTACCTAATAGAAGCTCTTAAAGTTAAGTTTAAAGTTGTTAAAGCGAAACTGAGAAATGGATTAAAAAAGAAGAACTCGTAAATAGCAAAATGTGTGATTAGTTTTACCTCTCTCTCTTGGGAGGGCTCGACTTCATTCTGCATAAATTATTAAACATGCTTCTTTTCTCAATTAAAAGGGAGACTATGTGTGACCAAGGTAGCAACACCACCCCACTTTTGTGAATGCCATTAGGCGTATATTCATTTTCTGGAAAAAAATGGCATCCATTGTGTTAAACACAACTTAATTTTTACAATGAGATTGGTGGAATGTGGTCCCAAAGAGAGGCATTTTGGCAACGGAAACCAGCCTACGTTAAATGGTGTTACCAGACTCAGTGACTGTAGTGCTTTGTTTGTTCTGACTGTTGGTTTCAGTTATGGTCACTTGGGCAATCATATTGCCTTGGCCAGGTGAGCTAGCCTCCGGTCAAAGCTAGCAGCCCCAATCCCTCTGTTCGTTGAATACTTCTATTCTACCCTTATACTATGCCTTCTTTGGTTTTCAATGAATTTGCAGAACACTACATTAGGGGCAGCCGTGGAAAGCGGACCTAACTTTAAGGATTTCTACCCTGATTTATACTGCTTGTGACAAACTCTAGCGGTGCAAATAAAGTGCACGTAATACGGATGGGTGAATCTCTGGCATCCCATGACAGGAGGGCTGAGAATGACGTCTGTCTTTGGTATCTAACAAAACTCCGAGTTTCGCAAGAAAACTACTAACTACGACAGCGTTGTAGCGTCCCAAGGCTCCCCTTAAGGTAAAAGAAGGCGCAGTACTAGGGCAGAATATATATATTCCGGGAACAGAGGACTTGGGGGCTGTTGGCACGGCCCGGAGGCCGACCAACCGGCTAGAACAAGATGGCCACCCAAGTGACCTATACTGGTAGTTCGAACAAACAAAGTATTACAAGCGTAAACAACCACGCACCACCCGAACGAGTTTTGTTTCGGAGAGTTGCCTAACCTACCTGCTTAAGAAGACCGGTATTCCAACTTTCTCTCCATGCATACGCTGATGTTCGGCAGATAGTCTTCCTCTGAATTCAGTTGCTCTACTGGACGAAACTCCAGAACCTGTGGAATGGCCAAGATGATGAGTGGCGTTGTGGTCAAGCACCGCCTCAGTTGCATCGAATTTTGGTAACTGGAAAAATTAGCTGCTACAGTAGGTGAGGGAATTGTTATCATTGATGAGCCACTGACTTACGATGTGCTATCGCACTAGACTAGGGTATTACTCCTCATTTTTAAATGGAATATTTAAGTTGAAGGAATCTAAGAAGCAAAAGCTATCTTCACCATAATACGCCATTAATTAGGCTTGGCATTCATCCCTTCTACCTCGGGCAAGTTACTTCTAGATCAGACATTCAGGCATTTTTATTCACCCCCTTGCTGGAACTGAAGATTGAGTAAAGTCTGTTATTTACCCTTTGGTTAAGAAATGCGTAGAGTGGTCCTTGATTTGCTTGTTGCTTCTACCTCTACACCATGCCGAGCCGGGCCTTATTTGCATCAGAAAGGATCTCTGGGCAGAGAAGACGTCCAAGCTTTTCTAGAGGAGGCTTATTGTCTCTGCTAATAAAGTTTGTGTTGGGCCAGACAAACTCAAGCATATTAAATGCTTACGAGTTTATTTAGTGGATCTTCAATAATATTACCTTTGAGTGAAACATTTTGCATTCTTTTTCAAGCCTGCAAGCCTTTTTTGGTCACCTAGTAGCGTTATACCCTCGTGCCACAGCCAATGGATGCATAATTTTCCATTGCAGTCTCGTCCATTGGGTTCACAATGCCGCATTAAAGACTACAACACTCACAGGCAACAATTCAGTCTTGAGGACGCTACTTTTTACATCGGATGGTCATAATCGCAATCGGTACGCAAGAGCGACCCGGCATGGCGCCATAACTACACAGAAAAGAGGGAGGGAGAGAGTTTAACTAAAAGATGGGTAAAGAATGAAAAATTGGGGTGTAGAGGGATATTACTTTACCCTCGTCCGCTACACTCCTCTAATAATATCCCTTCAAGTGATGAATAGCAGACAAGGCTTTTTAGAAATCGGAACAAACCAAAGCACTACAGAAGAGCATAAATTACTTGGGTATGAGAGAGTTTGGAAGGCTATAAAAAATGGCTAAAAACCATGGTGTACAGTAGAGAAAAGTCTGGGACCCGACTGAAGTGCTCGAGTAGTTATGCATCTAGTTAGACAAAATACCAAGCCATGCCTAAAATTGTTAATTTCCTTCTTGGTTAAGTTCAAAAAGTGAGTTAAAGTCCCTGACGTCTGTAGAAATCCAATGTATACCTTGACGCTTCAATGCGTCCCTCTACTTCTCGTAGCGCATTAGTCAGGATAAATCATTTTCATTATTTGGGTAAAGTAATAGGTGGAATTGGAATTCGTTAAGGCCTGACTAACTTCAAGTCCGAAGATGGCTACACAAAGAAAGATGAGCTAATATCATGAAAGGTTTCTAGTAAGCAAGCATCAGTGTTAAGAAATGTTTACTTCTTCTCGCTTATTGTGTGGCACTTGATTTCCAGCCTTAAAGGATAATAACAAAGCGACATTAAAAGGGGTTATTGCAGTAAGCAGTGACCCAAATGACTAAGGGAAAATGTTCCAATTTCGCATAATATTAGTAAAAATAATTGGGGGACTTTTTATCTTGTGCAAATTTCTCATAGGTTTCTAAGTCCTGTCGAACCGCACATTGAGCATGGGATAAGTGGAGTCGCCCTGCTGCACATTACTGGGCTCGAATAATTCTGCAGATATGATGTGCCATGCATAATTTGTGCTGTCTCAATGGGCTACTCACCATCAACTTTTCATTTTCACCTTTAATTATTTGTATGCGGGCAGGATGACTTAAAATTCACGACTTGTGAACACCACTTTATGCAAATCAGGTCACACACTAGGCGGAAGCCGATAGGGTACAGAACAGTGTGCTCACTTGGCTCTCATCCCTTCTGCTTCTTCGACAGTGCATGCACACTCAGTCGTTTATTCACTTGAGTTTAAGAGCGGTCAGCAATGCGATGGATTCGGGCAGATGCGGAGCAATGCAATTTCCCCTTATCCACCATACAAGAATGAGCTGGATGAGGACTGCAGCCATTGTGCTCAACACCATGGTTGTTGTAAGGCATCTCCTTTTGCAGTATTTGCACTACAGTTAATCATTTCTGTCAAATGGATGCTACTGATACACATTAATTCTTGATATGCTTAGCTTTATACCTCTAATCAGTTATTATCTCCCCAGCTACTACTTTTAGCGCTTCAACGAATGACTTTTTTCATAACATCCAATTCGCATTAGGTAAATGCATTTAAAATCATGTTTACTAACCTAGAATGGTATTACAAGTGCTCTAAGCGAAATAACACCTTATAGCATTACTTGCTACATATGTTCTAAATAATACGATTCTATGCGGTAAAGCGATAAAGAAGTGTTAATTACCCTCTAACCTAACAGAGTGGCAACTCAAGCCATACAGACTCTCACTGCCTGTTCGAATGAACAGTCTGGGTAAGGTCAGTTGACATTTTATCGATTTAGCACTGAAAAAACTAATATTTTATGATATAAATAAAGCAAAATGGTAAGATAAACGTAGAACCGAGTGGGTTAAGATAATTGTAGCGTTTTCTATAAGATAAGTTTCCAAAGCACCAAAGTCTACTCCTTGAATATTTGGTTTGCGACATTATATTCGCCCTACTACAAATGCTAATTCGATGGACTAAAATCCTCACTTATCATACCGCTTAAAGTTAGTGCAAATAATTTTTGTCCCTCTTGTGGTGCCAACAAATTCAAGCATTCGTCAGACAAAGAAGTTGTCAATAGGGAAAGTAAGGAAACCCGATGATTAGAGGGCTTAGGGAACTGTGCTAGCATGTTTCGTCTAATAAACAAACAAAATAGACGCCATGTGCAAAAAGTCTTCCTACTTTTTTGAAGTCGATATGATTTTAAGCGATATTGTATGTTGTTTATTTGAAATGAACCTAATAAGTGCCACTGCGTATAGAGCTTAACAAAGCGCATCACTACATCATAGATCAGGAGAGACACTGTGCTAAAATCCGCATCGTTTATGGCCCAAACTCCAGGTGGTCGAAAAAATTTAGGCCAACCTTTCTGAGGAACCACAGAAGCATGAATCACATGCAGTTTATCGGCGTGCGAGAGCAGTAATATGTGATGATATCGTTGGTGGGTGCATTACACCACCAGGGAGAGGAGTTGTAATGTCCCAGCCCTAAAACTTCCTCACAGTAGCCGCATATATGGCAAATCTGTGCCCAGAAATGCAGCCATAAGCGCACACCTACGATTTTTATCCTTTCCTTTACCTCATATAAACAGAAAACTTGGTGCAATAGTTTTGTTACATCTGGAAATATTTCGTGGAAAGGCATGCAGAGGTGTACTAAAGCTTGTGTTTTAAGCGAAATCATGACGTAGTAAATAACTGAACGTGAATGAAAGGCATATTACTCATTACAAACACTTTGACACTGAATTAAGCACAGATCATTATGCAGGGCAGTAGCTCTCTGTAAATGGGTGCAAACTTCTCGAAATCAGCATATGCACGGATGACTGCAGTGGGTATTGTAAAAACTGTCTCCTCCATTCACTTCAGTGTGTATTCTGGTGGTGTATCGTGGTTGGAGTTGTGCTGTCCCTGACCCTTAACTACGTAATTGATGCGCCACAACAAAGTTATGCCAGCCTTCCCGTTCTCATTTTCATGACTGGCGCTCTCGGCTTAATATTCAGCCTGCCCGCGTTTAATTGGTTCAAAAAGCACGGAAAATGTGGACCTATAACTGTAAGAGAAAAAAAATTTGGTCAAACTTCTTGTTAGTATGTCACAGTTTTGTGGACAGTGACCATATCCATTCTAGCTGGTGCTATCCTCCTCATTTCGGCATCAAAAAATGTAAGCCTCTTTTACTACTTGTTTGAATTCAGTAGAATGCAATATACTGATTTGTTAAATCAAATTTTTAGCAAAAAGAACTGCTTGAGTGGATTGATAAAAGTTTACAAGAAGTGTTTCAAAATGGGTCCCAATCAATCAAATGCATGGAGGCAGTGTTCTTGATAGAGAATCAAGTGAGTTAACTATTTTTTGGAACAAAATTTGATGTGTTCTAAGTTATCTTGCTGTGGGTTCAACGGAACTTCGTACTACCCCTCCGATTCAATAACTATTGGCTGTTGCGACAACTTGAGAATCAGATGTACAGTTGATTTGGCCCACAAGAAAGTAAGTGGCATGTGCTAGTAAGATCATTGGTGATTTAATGCGTCAATAATGCTGACATGTACGTGCACAAGTTGCAAAAGTCTCCCCCCTTCTAATGATAATACTTTTATATCAATGAACCTTCCTTTTTCAGGCCTGTCGAATTGCCTTCATGGAGATGGTGAGAGATCGATTTGAAAACTTTGGTGTCAGCCTCATATTCGCCGCACTAATCACTCTTGCGGCAGTCGCGAATTCATGCACAATGCTAGCCAAAAAACGCTATGACGAGAAAGTGGACGCAAAATAGGCGAAAAAGTGACTCCTCTCCGGCTTTTAACTGTGTGATGGCTCTTAAATGGATTTGCCGTTTTTCACAAATTTGCATGCCACTTTGCTGACTGATGCTAATAGCAATATGACGAAGCTAAGGTTGCTATAGAAACTCGTTAAATTCGGTTGTAGCGTTTTCAAAAGTAGACATCTGTATCTTCTTAATTAGTAAATTCCATGCATTCAATAAATTATTTTGACCAAGCGAGCTAACAGACGCCACATTTGATATCATAATTAACTTTAATTGAATTTTTATTTTTTTCGCACACAAAACTGTCGTCGCGACAAAAAATTGTGGTGTTATTGACTCCTAACAGGTCATAATATGCATTGCCTTGGTTCTTCTACCTTTCAAGTTGGGTCTGTTTTAACATATCAAAGTAGGAAAACGCGGCGCGCTCTATGAGTCATGAAGGAATTCAAAAAAGCAAATCTACCAAAAGGAAAGGTTTATGAGCACTACAATTTGTTAAAATGACATTTAAGATGTGACACAATAGCATTATCAGGTGGCTCGCGGCATTGGAATCACTCGACCTCCTCCGAGGTGGGGAATAGCATGTGGCCTGAGAGACTGCTATAGAGGTAGCCGTGAAGGTGGTACGCCTCCTTGCTGCATTGCAGCCAGAGTTTGTCACCTCGCTTTAGCTGGAGGATGGCCTGATTAGTTGTGCTTGCCCAGGGTTTGCTCTCACACCAAGCAGACAGCACCTTCTGGCCGTTCAACATCAGCCACGCACTCGCCTGAAAGAAATGGTTCAAGGTGTATGGCGAATGCTGCTAAAGCTTGTCGTGTACATTTTAAACTGCTTTACTCCTCAAGGATACTTGAATTCCTGTCTTTTAGGGAATATTACAATTACATTTCTAAAATTTCCCTTCTTTAAACTAAAAAAGGAGACGCTATTTTTATGTTGATATTCTACAGGTAGCTCTCCTCGGGTATTAATAATTTTAAAGACTGTATAGAGAGAGAATAATAGTCCTATAATTCGCTAGATTTACTTAATTGTCATCGCACCTTCTCATAGCTGCGAGCTGACACCACCAGCAGAAAGCTATACACACCGCTAATTTTGGTAGTGAAGACACCGTTCGAGGCATTGTAGAAACCGCCCACATTGAGAATGACTGTGTCGAAGATGAGGGGACAATTGTCACCAGTCGGAACTTGGTCAATGCTTTCGGAGAGACCAATGTAGAAGGCGATCTGTGGTTGGCGCGACGTCTGTGGCACTATGGGTGGTGCTTTGGCAGGCGGACCCGGGGGTCCTGTGCGAGGGAGGAAACGTTGGGAAGAAGACAATATGCTGTCCTTGTTAGACTGCCTCAAGTGCCACCACTCTATTCCAGTCTTGTAAAATGTCTCATTGAACACCAAACAGGCCGCCACATTTGCGTTACTTCGCTCAATCATTTGGGCATTAAGGACGGGGTCAAGGTTAAAGAGTATTTGTAGGCGGGGAGTGCGCTTGAACGTTGTAAAACGCCAGGGTTCCCCGTCTACTCCATTACAATTCGTCAACATCACTGCGAGGTCAAGCGAACCGAATGTCAGAAGCACACAAGACTGGAGTCGAACTGTGCACCCCACACCACTCGGCACGACCTGCACCATCCTTCAGGTCACACCTATCGACTGAGAGACCTCCGCCCCACTACCTATGTCATTTGATTATTCGAGTTGGAAGATCATAGAGATCCAAGCTCATGAGAGCTGTGAAATTAATTTGACAAGATTCTAACTAAATTCCTGATATGGTCTATGGTTTCTACTTTCAAGTGGTCTCAATCCCTTTAAACTCCTGACTAGGTTTCCTGGTTCACCAAAGGCGGGGCAAGAAGTGCGTGTACAAGACCGAGGGTCACACAGTGGAGATAGCCAATGACCTGGCCTGAGTGGAGAGTCTGTTAAAAGGTACGATTTCAAAGGTATTTCAACTGTTGATAACCCAATTGACCATCATTTTGTAAAATCAAACAAGGGGAGGTAATTACAGTGAGTTGTCGCGAACCCTCACCGAGAGGATGCGACCTGACCAAGTGACCAGGATTTGTTTCAATACACGCCGTGCAAGCCCATTGGTGGGCTCCTCTAACTTGCGAAGCTCAAGGTCAGAAATGGGAGAACTGTTTTGCAGACGATTTCAACTCCTCTGTCTCCACTTAGATTAGGAATGTGATCTAACTTCTTAATTTCCACACATCACGCAAACCTCGAGTGAGTGCTTAGTATGTACAGCCTAAAATGGGGAGAGGAGGGACAGGAGAAATGGAAGGTGAGGGGAGGGCAAAAGGCAGCCTTCTGCCAGTGGCTGAGTTGTGCTGCCTTGTGAGAACAACCTCGAAAGTCAGATAAATGGTCCTCTTGCGTGTCATGCATGCATTACTCTGTGTGGATAACTCCAGTGAATTACTCTAGCGTTTACAACTTTTGAGCTGTATACTTGTTAAAATTCTCAAAATCAAACAGAAAGCAACATTTTCAGACAAAACAAAGCATACCATAAGAGTTACACATCAGTGTCATTTATGTGTGACGTCACAAATACGTGATGTGTGCCTCCAACAATTTCGGCGGGGCAGTATCAATTTATGTGAAAGCACTAACAATACCTACTCAACTTTACGAATACGATAATCAAATGTTGCTTTAATGCCTCTGCTGTTCTGCTGCTCAGATTTTCACCTTTTTTAGTGTCTACGAGAGTCCTTTCTCACTAATAACAAAACTATTGCCATATTCACCCTGAAGATGCTAGCTGTATAAGGCAACGTGGATTAATTCAAGCGTTCCTTCAACTTTGGACAAAGGCGTGCAACCTACCGGGAGGACCCATGGGACCTTGAAGACCCCGCGGACCCCTGTCACCTTTGGGTCCAGAAGGACCTTGAGCAGAACGGATAGGTACACGCACCTTCTCCACTCCCTGGGCAGTTTTGCCGGTGCATTCCAGCTGGAAGTAGCATGCAGGACTGGAGGACTTATCAACTTGGAAGACCACATCATTGGCTTCCACAATCGAGAGTATCAATAAAATAATATTGCAAGAAGCAGTTAATTTGATCATTGCTAAAATGATTTTGGGTTGATGCAACTTGGGATAATAGCGATCGAGAGATAATTTCAGCCAATGGGCATTTTGGAAGCGGACAGCCAATCACTGATGCGCCCTACAAGAAGAGCTTAAATGATTCCCAATGTTAGTCAGGAATAATTTTTAGTGAATTAACAAATGCCAAACCACAAGAAGTGCTCAGTCAAAGAGCTTTGGTCGTGAATGTTACTTAGGAAGATTGTATAAAAGTATGAATCAGTGACTTTTGTTTTTTTCAAATTTGAGTAGCTAATGAAGGCCGAAAATTCAGATAGGAAAGGCTGTTCCAATGAACTCTACTTTTTTATCACAAAGTAGATGCTTGGAATTAAAAGAAATAGGTAGGAGATTCCAAATAGGCGCTTGTCTGCATCTGAGTGTTGTCCGCGTCCATATTTTAATTCTTATTCACACCATCCATAGCGTTCAACGGGCAAAGGTTGCTCACTTCCCTATTGCAAATTCATGTTCCCTACCTGGACTGTAGCCGTGAATGTGTGATATGCCGTTAAGAAATTGACTATTTCTGCTAGTAGGAGTGCTCTTCAACCTCTCTTCCCACTGCGGTTTTTGAAATTGTTTGCCAGTCGCACAGATAGGAGACGGTGAGGTCTTTCAGTGAGATCCCAGTGTCATTATAGACATCCAAATTTAGTAACTTTGACATCGCTTAATTGAATGCATAATTATTGCGACGCTTTCACTATGCCCAGGTTTGCTTCTGCCTTGTCGATATTGGTTATATGGCCATGCTTATAGTCTCTCCACATACCCCTCTTTTGAGTAGATATGACTTGGCACAACTTCGATGGATTCCTGGCGATCTAAATGGTAAGGTGAACATGAGCCACAGATGAAGGGCACTGCTGTAGTCTGCGACCGTTGTAAGGACTCACGACTAATCTCGACTAATTGCTTGAAGGTAAATAACAACCGAGACAACACCGAATAACATCTTGAATGGACGATTGGCCTATGCAAATGCGGTCCTTTTAAGTCGCCTCCGACCGTGCTCAGTACAGAGGCAAACGCACTTCACAAGGAGGGCAAAGTGTTGAATAAATTTCACCCACTTGGATGCAAATGTCTTCTTACTTAAGCTATAATTCCACTTACTACTGAGCCTCACTGGTTAGTAGCTTGTGCACCATCGACTACAATGCAAGAACCAACGCTGTAAAGCAGTCAAAGGGAGCTTCAAAGGCAATGGCCTACAGGTATGGACGCTTTTGAAATGATCCACTATTTGTTTAGCTAGATATTGATATACTCGAAGACTTTGGTCATCAGAGATGTTATTTCAACTTGACGCTAGGTCTCTGGCGATGCCCGCTTGTGGCCTCTCCACTGTGCATGGAGGAGGCAAACTGCCAAGTGGTATAGACTGTAGATGTATGCTATTTAAGGTCATTTTAAAATATGCTTACAAGTGAATTGAGGAAAATGTGGAACACTTCCTTGCCGTTTTTTACCACTGCCACGAGGGAATGGGAAATTTCCTGCCATACTGCTATCCATGGAAGTCTGTGCACCCAGTGACGAACCCCACGGGCTATGAAGACGAGTACGTTTATCAAGTCACATAATACTTTGAAGGGTAAATAAGTAAGAGTTATGGTCACAATGCGTTGATAGATTATTAAATCCTGCCGTTCTGGAACATGTCACTAGCCGTGACACTTTGGTTATTTAACGCCTGGTTGTAGTGACGAGGGTTCGCCTATGTCTCCGCCATTGTAGCTTTGCTGTGTGAGCTTATCTTTGTACCACGACAGTAACCTGCCTTCCTCATCATTCAGGCAGCAGAAGGTCAACTCGATCCATCCAAACTTTTGTTGTGGATGTTAAAGCTTAGCGTGGCGGGAAAAAACTGTGTACCTCGAAGAGTAGAATGTGTGACCACTCCTAGCAGAGGATCCAAAAGTGATATTCACTCACGGCAACTGCCATAGTCCAGCAACGTAAGGAAAACTAGCTCCAAACCATCCAGAAAATTTCGTCACGTAGTTATCTATGGTACCCGTACAAGGCTGTCATTTACTTCAGCACGCAATACCTCTTTCACATTTAATAGCTGGATAGAATCCGATTCAAGATGGTATAGTGACGCTGGATTGGAAACAATGTAGCAAGGAGGGATTGAAGCAAAACCCTATTCGCATGAAACTGTGTTGTTACTTGACTTGACTTCTCTGTCTATGTTCCTGCAAATGACTATGACGCTCATGATGACCAGCACAACTCCTCATTCCCGAATCCTATTCCCATGCAGAGCGACAACTCAGATGCAGTAGAATCGCCTCAAGGCATCGATGCCTTTGTGAACAAGTATCTCTCCATTGCGATGAAATTCGATGATTGGGATGGCTGGTTCGTAAATGTATCCTTGCAGCATCAATTATGTTGTGATGACCGGACGAAAGGAGGCGAGTGATGGGATGCCTTGAGGTGAGGATTAGGTGTTTGCTTGACTTGTGTTTCTGGAGTAAAGAGGCTGCTCCAGTTCTTTGCCGTTTTACTTTCGCCAAGTGGACTGACGTCCGGGTGATGTCGGCAGCTCCAATCCCAACTGAAACTTTAGTAGCGCCGTAGTTCTCTCCTCAGTCGCAAGCAGTCGTCCGTGCCCATTCATCTCATACT
The DNA here is from genome assembly GCA_001923025.3 of Taenia multiceps. NCBI lineage: Eukaryota > Metazoa > Platyhelminthes > Cestoda > Cyclophyllidea > Taeniidae > Taenia > Taenia multiceps. The sequence continues at coordinate 16,643,215 of CM010311.1, forward strand.
TTCCTATTATACAAGACTATCAGTAATAAAGATGGATTTAAAAAAAAAACTATTGAAATATTGTCCGATGACTCTGAAGGAATATCTCTGTGCATAACGTCTGAGTAACAAATAATGCAATTATCTCGAAATGTCTTTTTTTTGCTTAGATTGAAGGTATGCAATCAAGAGGGTATAGTTTTGCGTCGTATTTGAAAAGGATGGTGCTACATGCATCCATTTTGCATTCATATTTTCATCTCAGCGGACGATGTCTTTGTCTTATCGACTTGTGTCTTTCACTATTTCTCTTTGTGCTTAACAATTATGATCATTACTTTGTATTTTCACAGTGTTACAAATAGCCATTAAACAGCTTGTGAGATCTTCGCACAGAAAGGGCTTATGGCTTCTTGTTATCACAAGCATCCACCACAGTTGCACCATCTCTTTTTCATGAAGTTGTGTAAAATGTATTTGCCAGGAAGAGGTAATAAGTCCAGAACTCTTGATGAGACTAGGTGAATGGATTTGACTGTTGCTGTGAGATGACGTCGGTTAGGCGACAGCTTACTGATGTCATACAGTGAGGTATGTTTCACTCACTTATTTATCCCATCAAAGTGATCCAGGTCTACAGGCTACATTTGTCTGTGAAGAGAAAGAAGTTAGAAATACATGTATTGCCACAACTCTCTCATTCAATGCGTCACTTTGCCTCAAATCGTGCATCACCACTTGGGCCCGGCTGGGCATCTGCAGCACTACTCTCGCCCCTACTCAAATACTGTTCAGTAGACGTTGGTTGTCATCCAAAAGTCGTAAGAACATAATCCACTTGGGGTTAATGAATAGAAGTTGCTACAACACTCGCCGGTAGGACTACTTCCTCATATTGTTACCACAAAGGAACTAACTCTCAAAAGTTGTAGAGATAGTGGCACTTTCGATGTCATGTTACCTGAGCTTGAAAGAGTAGGAAGAAAAATACAATGTAAGACATAGCGCACCAAAAATCCAATCAGGACGACTAAAGTGGGCAAAACACATAGGCAGATATGGAGTACTACCATGAGTAAGGTCTTGACAGCTACTATTATGGCCAGAAGGCCATGCCAACGCTGAAGGCAGGCAAAAAATTGGGACCCCCTAATGAGCAAGGGTTATGGTGTATGCTCTGGATTTTTCTTAATCGCTTGACGTTTTTAAGCCTTAAAATAATTAGGAGATTGTTTATCAGTAAATATATGGCTACTAAACGTGGCAAACCCACTGGAGTAAGTAGTTACTTTGAAGTCGGATCCTCCGGTGCCAGCAAAATACGGCCAACGTTGAGACCAAAACATGCCTTTTGTTTGGATCTCGCTCTGTATATTTCAGAGTAGCAGCATCAGAGTAGCTCTTATTTGAACCGTTTGCAAATGTGCTTTTAGAGTCATAGCCTTTTTACCGCTGCAATAGTTGCATATCCAAATCAGCGTGTGTCTAACCCGTTACTTAAGCCGATTTAACCACATTAATTTTTTGTGCTTTTATGCTTGATGTTAGTTTTTAGCCGCGTAGACGCCTGTCAGCTTCATTAATCGTCCCAAAAGGAAAGAGGTAGGCAACCAGACAGCCTACTCCACAGCTACACTATGCGGAGAGGGAAATGCCGAATTTGCATTTGGTCATTCGGTGAGGTGTAAAGACAAGGAGGCTGCCCAATTTGCCAAAGGAGAAAATTTGTAAGACTGATGGCAATTTGCAGAACGTATTGGCAACTCATCAAAGACTTTTTGATGTATTTGTCTCTCTACACACACACATTCATTGTGACAAATTCAGAGAATGGAAGAAGTATGTAAACTAGGCGATTCACATGGACCAGGGAATTGTTGCTGCCTCCTTTCCAATTTACAGCAAAAAATTTGTGAAATATTAATCCTTAATGGTTTAAAAAAAAGAGCGTGGAAAGAACTTTGAAAGTGGCAGTATCAGACAACCGTTTACTCGGTTGTCTGACTATGCAGGACAAGTTTGCCATCACCCAGGCGGAGATGTTGGAGTTGCAAAAGAGTTGAAGATATCTTTGGCATTCGCCTTGCACAACTGAGAAGAAGGTGTTGCCTCATCCTGAAGGAGGTAGCACTTTGTTTAAGTGTTTTGAATAGAAAGTAAAGGGGGCATTGGGAAAAATAAGACCCTCGTGCACATACAATTGGCCCTAGTCCACAGAGTGGACTGGAGAGCAGAAGGCATGATTTGTTAGCACGTCGCTCAGTTCAGTGGAAGTGATACTAAGGCATCACTTTTATTTCCTGCAATTGGAGGCTTGCTTTGAATGCTTCAATTTACTTCTGAGTAACAAAAAAGCCGAAAGCCAAGGTGAATGGGAAGAGGGAGGAGCAACGATACCTACCATTAAGCCCTCCACATTATGTGACATGACGATTTACTGACTTGACTAGGAAGAGCAATTAAGTAAGGGGACGGAACATAGGCATGAGAGATGCACAAGGTAGGAGTGAGAGATTTGTGGGTAGTTTTTATCCACCTTTCCATAAAAACAGTCTTTTCCCATTGTCAATGTCCAATAATGCTTTGCCATATTGGTCAGAGGATTTGAGTAAAATGCTTTATTTGTCCACAAGACTGTAATTAAAATGAGCTAGGAGATTGAAGTGATGCAAAATGTGTGCATTTTGAGTTAAACAACTAATACACTTCCTTAACGAAGCCCAATAAGGAGGTCACAATGAATTAAGTAAAAAGGAAATAACTTGACTAGTCAACACCGTGCATTCTGTATCAACCCTCCCTTGTGGTATGCCATATTTAGTTGTAAAATCTTACAGAAAAGGAATTTAAAAAATGGAAGTATCAGTGAAAGGGTTTACCGCTCCTCAAGCAACCCAATAGGGGAGCACTGCCAACTCCATTAGAGCCGCCTTGCAGTTCAAGCAGCTGCAATGCAATCAAGGTTGGCACAAATCTAAGAGAAAAAAAGAGATATTAGAGATAAAATTTATGGGCAATAATTGTTGCGCACAAGTGCCCGGATGGGAGAAAGCGCACCATTTTACCTCGAGATGCCGTCAGCTGGCCACTGTGCTAGGTTCAGCTTCTAGGGCTCCCGTCAGCAGCCGGCACGTCACCATCCCTTGGCTAGTAATAACTACTTGGCATTGCTTTCCTCCTAATCAAACTTCATATCAAAAAACATTGACGTTTAGGTGTACAGTTGTGAACATTTGCGCAAATCACTTGTCTGTCGAGCTTGTAGAACGGAGTTGGAGATCATTGTATCCAACCTAAAGGCGTAATGCCAACCGACGATTCAATGCACATAAAATTGGTCCTGAATTCAAATGTTCCATTTTTTACAAACTAGATCAGTGCCAAGCACGAGACGATGTGATATAATGCTTTGGGTCCTCTGATTCTCTGTACTCATCAGCATCTCAGTTCCATGATAATTCTACCCATTCCTTGTGACGACCACCTTTTCATTCTGTGAATGTGACAAATACGCCGGAAATTGTACACATCTCTAGCCGATTTTAGTCAGGTCGGTTAGTTTGCTCCATATTGACCGTAGGTAAGGTCAGTGGAACGACTATAGACACAGTCGATGGGCCTATTGGTATCGTGTACACTTGAGTGGGTGTGGGGTTGCCATCAACTCCCCTGTGCTCCTGACTTCGAAGACTTTATGCAGTGCTGCTGGTCAATTCCACACTCAAATGGTACTCTGCTCTCTACAGGGGAACAAGTAATCCGACAGATATGCAGAAGGCTGTGATGAAGGAGAATCCCGCTATCAGATGAATGAGAGGACCACTTTGTCCCCTTTTTTGATGCCTTTCTACAAAATTTTGCCTATCTGGGTCACAGGGATATGCCTCCGGCAGGACCTGAGATGTATGCAAACAACTCTGTTTCCATTTCCTCTATCTTTGTGACGATGCTGTTCACGGCGACTCAGATGTAACTGAAGCACTGGACATTGAGATCATAGGTGTGAGCAACCACTGTCAATAAATAGCTTGCCTGGTTGGGTTGCTGAGAACATTAGGAGGGCGTTTAGCTCGCAAAAGTTGTTGTTGGAGGACGTACATAAAAGAAGACACATTACGAGTCCCCACGTAAAAGATTTTAGTCAGTATCTAGAAGGCTGTGGTTTGAAAAGACTAGTCAGTATGTTTCAATCACCAAAGGACAGCGTAACTCTACGGTCACTCAAGTACTCCAAATTTTTGAGATCACATAGATTTTAGGACTGGTTGTACTACTTTTCCGTTCCCACGAGAGTGTTGGTCGCGTGTTGGATTTAGCGTTAGGTCATGCATTTGAGGACAGACGTGAAGTGGAAAAGATCCTAATAAACGTGCAAAATTACGACCACCATTGAGGTAACCGCATCATTTTAGTGTGGCAAACCTGACTGGCCTCCTCTTTGTTAGTTGGGGTCGCAAGCTTTCATTCACAAGGCTCCTGTCATGCAGTCATTTAAACTCTCTCTGTCAGCTGAATTAAGCACAGCGCCGTATCAAAATTTGGATGGAAAGAGGCGCATTGTTTCGCCGCTGCTATACTTTGCAGGCGTATCACGGGAGATCATTTAGCTACACAAGGCGCAACTACAGAAGAGCTTCTTTGTGCTTAACGTGAATGTGACCACTCATTCCACGCAGCATGTTCTGATCGAAGATGCCACACAGTCAGTTTGGTTAAGGTGAAAGTGTAGCGATTTTTTGCATAGACACCGTTCTGGCGACTATGAGAGTGACGTCAGACTTAAATGCACAGAAAATTAATTGGAAATAGAAATGAAACCAATTTTCGTAGCCAATGAGCGCTCTCCACCAAAGCGAACGTCACCATAAACGATCTCCAATCATCCCACAAGACTCACACAATATTGCTGCGAATTAGCATGCAATAGCACAACACCAACAACAACAGCAACAACAACAACAACCAACAAGTGAGAAGATTTAACTATGCTATTCGCGTGGTAGCCTTTTCCTTACTCTTCTACTTGATCACACCGCAACGACCTGTTGCATCTATTTACAACGAGAATAATCAACCAATCGCCAGCGTTCAATTTGCAGACGCTTAAGTACTCTCTGAAATGCCTGCCTTTCTTGAATGAGGGCCTTGAAAACCGCATCTCGCTCCAAGTTCAACTGCCGCCTCATCTCTATGTGGTAGGCATTAGCAGAGAGTTCTTCCTGATAAATATACGACGCATCTTCGCGATCATCCAGAAATAGATATGCCTCACCTTTCCTGTAAAGACCAATATCATGGCACAGATTGAGCTGAAGACCCTCAATTCACGATTCCAGTGACTGCTCAGGCCACTTCTACTGTAGAAATGCATGCATTTTGTTCACATGAAGCGGAAACTCGAAACTGGCTAATTATACGTATTGTTAGTAGTCGCTAGGCATTGCCTTGTGGCAATCCTCCAGCAAATCCAAGTACATATTAGCTGTCACTCGGTATTTTTCTGCCTGCAACTTAAGCTTTATGGCAACACCACAGCAAAACTCAAGAAACTCTGTAATCCAATACTCCAAGGGCTTCATGACCTCCATTTGTTTTAGAAAGGAGGCGCATGCATTCGCAGTTCATAACGTATAGGCTTTACAATGTAATACAAAGTAAAACCCTTAAGCATACCGCATTCTGTGCATTCGCAAGGCAAGAAGGTCATGGATTCGCAAAGCCCAATTTGAGCCTCATCGTCACCATGCATGTAACGCAGCTCATAGTCGAGGCCTTTTGAGAGACCGACCACCTCGAAGTTGCCAATCACAAAAGTAACCTCACGATTAGTGACAAATTTCTCACCGCAGTAACCCAAAGTGGAAATTACACTTGCTGTGTAATGTGTGTGATGCTGTGATGCTGTGTGATGCAATTAGGACTAACCGTCTTACCATGCTATAGAAACCTACTAACTTAAGTATAAATCGACCACCTTTCTTACTTCCGGCCCGTATTTTGGGTACACAATTAACTCGCAAACCTCGCCATGTTTCATCGTAAATATTGCTACATACTAATCTTTTTTATAGTCGAATAAGTGTAAAGAGTGAAAGTCAAAGGCTTACCGCCCCATGGTCAGTACTGGGAAACACCATTCTCCTCCAGGCGATTTTAATAAGCAATGTGGAAATAGTCATAAGATACGTGTGCAGTTTGGTGTTTAGCATGGGTCATTTTTAGATGTTGTTCCTTGGTAACCATTTCTAGGACGCCTTCATTATCAATAAGACTTGTAAAGCCGTCCGGCACAGAATTACCACAAGACATCTTGTTACGTAAAACAAGTTTAAATAAGCGACCTGCCATTCAAGGTCATAGGGACAACCTTCGAGTGGGCAAATCAAACAACACAAACAAAATGACAGAAGTTGATGATTAAAAAAGGTAGATGCAACCAACCAAAAAACTTTTTAAATTTAAAACAGCGCTTTTAGTTTAAAGGCAATGTGCTACTACTACTATGATTTTACACAAAATGCACGTAAATATGAATTCTTAATTTAAATTCTGAAACCAGATAACGCGTACGCTGTTTGTGTGCTGTATTAGTGTGGCTTAAGAATGCTCTGTGCGGTATTTTGAACGACCTGCACAACTTTGCACCGACAGCAGATATTCTGAAGCAAAAATAGCCGCGTTGCTTTGCCAAAACTAGCTTCGGTTAATACCGTTGAATGGTGGCAACCTCATCTGACATGAGCCCGAAGTAATGTTGTAAAAGTTTAGCGAAATGGATTATTTTTAAGCGTGGCACATCTCGCGTTTGGATTTAAGACATAGCTAACTCTACTAGTGGGAACTTCCATTGCCATTTCCTAATGTGCATGGCATGACTAACAGCAAGGCTATTCGCCAATTTCCAACTCACTCTCTCAACTCGTGGTAGATATTAAACGACCATTTTTAGAGCCAAAAATATTGACCAGCATCTAGGTCCCTACGCTTCCAACACTTCAGGCGCCGCTGAACCTATCAACACTGTGTCGTACCATGCCGCATCTAAAGAATTCCACAAACAGGCTATTTCACCCCACTTCTTAGTAAATAATAGTGCTGTGCATGATAAATATATTCATTCTACCTGGTACCATCCCTCCGATTCGGGCAATACAATATTTTAGCCTGCTCAAAACCTAACCCATAACTTCACTGCATATTTGGACCTCAATGGACTGACTCATATTTGTAAATGGAATGGTTTTTAGCAAAGAAAATGTATAACTCCATCAATGCGGCTTTGAGAGAATTTTTCTAAAGGAGTATAATTAGTCGGAGACATGGATACAATATTTTTGGTGAAGAATAATGTGTAGAAATCGTGTTGAAAAGATCGGTCTACAATAAGCTATGTCGCTTTGGATTCAAAGAAACGTCGCAATAACCTTCAAATTCAGTAATGGTTGGGTGCTGTGCCAACTTAGAAATCAAGTATAAGGTTGATGCGGCCCAAGAAAAGGTAATGCATTATTGACTGGTTGGATTATTTGTGATTTGCGGACTTGTGATAGAGCTACAAAAGAACCTGTGAGAAAAGAGGGGAAAAAGTCCTATAATTCGCTAGATTTACTTAATTGTCATCGCACCTTCTCATAGCTGCGAGCTGACACCACCAGCAGAAAGCTATACACACCGCTAATTTTGGTAGTGAAGACACCGTTCGAGGCATTGTAGAAACCGCCCACATTGAGAATGACTGTGTCGAAGATGAGGGGACAATTGTCACCAGTCGGAACTTGGTCAATGCTTTCGGAGAGACCAATGTAGAAGGCGATCTGTGGTTGGCGCGACGTCTGTGGCACTATGGGTGGTGCTTTGGCAGGCGGACCCGGGGGTCCTGTGCGAGGGAGGAAACGTTGGGAAGAAGACAATATGCTGTCCTTGTTAGACTGCCTCAAGTGCCACCACTCTATTCCAGTCTTGTAAAATGTCTCATTGAACACCAAACAGGCCGCCACATTTGCGTTACTTCGCTCAATCATTTGGGCATTAAGGACGGGGTCAAGGTTAAAGAGTATTTGTAGGCGGGGAGTGCGCTTGAACGTTGCAAAACGCCAGGGTTCCCCGTCTACTCCCTTACAATTCGTCAACATCACTGCGAGGTCAAGGCGAACCGAATGTCAGAAGCACACAAGACTGGAGTCGAGCTCTGCACCCCACAATACTCGGCATGACCTGCACCATCCTTCAGATCACACCCATCGACTGATTGACGTCCGCTCCACGGCCTTTGTCTTCTCGGGTTGGGAGTGCCCAGCTAAAGAGGCTTTTTCGTGAACCTTTAGGTAAACATAATCCATCTACTTTAGTTTTGTCGAAATAAAATAAACTATATTCCACTAACTACCAAAGGTCGACAATTCGTATGGCATATTCCCTAAGAAAAATCTCGATCAAGTGGAAGCTTGAGAGTAAAAGAATTACGTCTAGTTGAGAGTGGGATGGAACATCGCCAAACCAGCGGGCAAAAACCATCGACTTCCTCTTCACGGGACTGCAGCTCCTGGACTGCGGTCGATGACTGGGTGGAAACTTCTGCTGAAGGCGATGTCCTCGATCGCTCCTCGAGGCTCTATTAATGGTATTTTGTGCAATCCCTTGCCGACTGCATTGATTGGAGATGATGGCATTCGACAAGTTTGTGCAGTGAACTGGTATTTATTTAAATACGCCCATAAAAAGCCATTGCCACGCTGAATTATTCACACACTAAGTGAGTGGGTATGTGTACATCACATGAAAGAGGAAAAGGCATACAAAAATAGAGGAAAGAAGTTGCTACACTTTAATATTATTGCTGCAGCGTTCAAAATAAAGTAATCGTTGGGATGAATTTGATATTATGTACATCAAGAAATTCAGTGACCGAAGGGAAGGAAATAGGACTTAGTCAGGATTGTTGGTAGGTGAAGTAGCCGGAGTCTGTGTGACTGATGTCACCGACACCAGCTGCCTTAAAATTGACGCCTTCTTTGATGGAGTGGAGAAGTTGATGCGCCATCATGTTGTTGGCATGCGGGCTCTCTCCTTGCCCAGTTGTCAACATCGCATAACTTTGATCTGTGATGGCGGAGATGGGAAAAAATAGAAATGGGAGATTCGAGATCAGTTCATTTTAGGTGAAGTCTAGGCGTTCACTTAGCACCCAACACCAACAAGCACTAAACTGCTACGGTTTCCACTTCTACAGTATCCAACCACATTTACTACTGTCTCATCTGCCAACAACACTGAACCATCTAAGAGGTAAACCAATGTGATGGAGACGCTCAAATAATCCCACTCAAGTTAAATATGGAACTATTCCTCCTCTTTGCCATCACAAATATGAATATGAGGTGCGCTCATGCACAGCAATGTCAAGAATCAAGAAAACCGACCCATCAGAGACGGTTACAAACCAATTTTAACTGCATCAAACTAAGATAGATGTTAGCATTTGAGCCCATTTTAGTTTGTCATGAATTACTTCAGTGGTTCGAAAGTGTGATTGGAAACTGGGGAAAAAAAAATACCAAGAGTATCTGCTCCAAGAGTGTCAGACTCCGCGCCCTGGAAGGTGATCGCAGTTTGAGTGAAGGCACCATCATCACCAGCACCAATGCCATCAAGTTGAATGGTCTCATAGACAGGATTTTCATCTGCATCCAAATCGGTGGCTGGAAAGGCAACATTCTCAGCAAAGTATAGTTGGTTGCCTATCAGGTAGACCTCCTTCACATCCCCATTGCCACTCACAATAGCAACCTCCGTCGGTTCAACCGGACTTCCCGACATCTGATGCGCTGCAAGGAAGGATTTGTTGTGGCTCTGGCTTTTCGATGACGACAAGGCCTGTATCAGCCTCGGCATTGTGGCTAAAGCGTGGAGAATAAAACAAGGCCCCTCAACACCCGCTATAAAGCAGTCTTGATAGTAGTCATGCCTTATACTCAGTTTGACATGTATAAAATTACTTTATTAAGGAGACAATAGGCAAAGAATTTTACTGCTTGAGACACCATCCATTTGAAAGCACTATGACCACCCGTATTCGAACTCACAAGGATTGGGAGTGACGAGGCGGCCATTGATTCGAATTCGTTTGGGCTTGTCTACAAAAGAAGACAAAAGAAAATGAAGATAAGTCTTACGAGATCACCACCACCATCACCAAGGTGTAATTGATACCGGTGTAGGCAATGCGAACTTACCTGTATGGAAACGCCAGACATGGTCATTTAGGACCTGTTTAATGGCATACCTTCGACCACATTCATTGCATTTAAAAGGGAGGACAGCTAAAGTGACAAACAAGACCATGTAGTTATCCCAACCTGTGAGCTTCAAGAAGAAGAAACGAACCCTTATGGTGATTGACAAGATGGGATGCAAGCTGGGAGTGCAAGAAGAAGCGTCGCCCGCATTCATTGCAGGAGTACGTTTTAAGACCTATAACCAATAATCAAATTATTCAAACCTAATTGACTTGGATAGGAGGTGGGGAACGCGAAAGGCGTGGCAGACACTCACGATTATGTACACAATCGATGTGTTTGCGAAGGTCACACCGAGCGTAGAAGGAACGGTCGCAGAGATTGCAGGAATAGCGTTTCATCTCTGAGCAAAAAAAAAAAGGACGTGAGAAGTAGTATTTCTTTACCATACTCAGTTTAGTCATGCGTCACAGATATGTGACACGTATATGTATTCATTATCAGTTTATGAAACTCATTGGTAGCACCGGATCGCCTCACAACTCGAGCTTAAACAATGGATGACGCTTTGCACAGAAAGCAATAAGTTGCCCGTTAACAAAGTAAAAGAAGCATTCTACATGGAAGGAAGACTCACTATGATGAATGGCTTCAATGTGAGTCTTTAGCGATTTCTTGGTGTGAAGAACTTTCTTGCAAAGGGGACAGACATCCACCCTACTTGCTGTAAATATACAAACAAGCATCAGGGTTAAAAATGCCTGATTTGCACAGCAATCAAGCAAGGATCACCAGTAGGGCCAACTTACCTGCAAAGAAGTCTATGTTGATGGCTTTCTTTCGCCTTTTCAATTCATCGTCTGCAGCTGGATAAAGAAAATTCTTGATTGCAAGTCCCCTTCCCATTGGCTAAGCACTAGGCTGTAGCTAATAGTGGCATAAAAAGTGCCCCCACTTCTACTAACCTAACCCGAAATAACAAAGACGAAAGAAGTGGGAAGCGGTCATGCTTACAGCAGAAAAACATTGACCAAGTGAACCGACAGCGCAATTTCACCAGTGTCAGTGTGTGGACGACTTAGGGCCACTTGGACAGGCGTCTGAGTGCGTGACAGAGGGACAAACGAAACCACTCGAGCATCGAGATGACAGAGAACAAATGAGTCTGAAAACAACCCAGGACTCTCACGAGCTCCACCTCGCTCATTGGACAAAGCAGACCCCCTCCCCCTACTTATTTATTAAGTGATAAGACAGCCAAACCCCGAGGAGGTAGAACACAAGCCTCACTGCTACGGCTACACGATGGCGTGCATGATTAACGCATCCGCCCAAAAATTTGTGTTTTTGGTGTGTAAATGAAATATCCTATCTACCTTCATCAGTTTCACCTTCTTCTGGGTTTTCGTACCCTCCTGCCAGTTCATATTCATACTCCATTACATTGTTTCGTCCAGCTGAAACAAAACAGCAAACGCTAAATGATCGAACCATTGGAAAAGTAGTGCTCTAGCGATTAAAATCCAAACTCATAAAGCGGGTGCTGAAAGATTACCACATTGAAGTTGCTTTTTTGCTGTTATTTTTTGCTTCTTTGTAAAAACAATAGTAAAATCAACTGCACAAAATTTGTATTTTCTTTTTTAAAACGAAATTAAGGCTTCTACATACAGACAAGCGTGGAAGGTTCATTACATTCAGGGTTATTTAAACTACTGTCTTCCTCGGTTCCATTCGGTTCATCCGCAGCAGTCTCGGTTGCTTTGGTCTCGGGTTCCACTGCTGCCACCACCACTTCTGTTGCCTTCGCCTCGGCTTCAGCTCGTAGACGTAAAAATAGGGAGATTTATTAACAGAGTAAAGTGGGTGAAATAAATGTCGTTGTAAGCAGCAGCTATGGGTAAACTACTAATACGGCCGTAATCAAAATGTTTTTGGTGCATCAAGGAGAAAGGCCAACTATTCCGCTGATAGCTAGCGGTACTCCGTCTACTTGTCGACTTCTACAGGAACAGTTGAGTAATGCGACGACAGTGAACTCTTGATACCTACCAACTAATAAACTCAGTTCACTAATTTAGTGAACAATGTTTCAATAAGCATATCACATAGATTTTTAAGACGTATCTAAGCTCCAACTTTTTCGACTTCCAAGTGGTTCCAAAAGCAACACTTTTTGAAAAAAGGACAGTGCTGGCTAGAGGCACTCAATAAACGGGGTGAAGTGGCTAGAAAAGGTTGCATAAAAAGCTCAAATTAACGTAGTTATAATCTGCGACGAGCGCATCCCCAATTCCCGCCTAATCACTGAATCGTCTGTGTCTAACATCATTTTGTAATCATCAGCTTTGGCATAAGAGGAACTACTACTTCTTTTCCCTTTATTTCGTGACGTACATCTCTCCGCAGCTGCGATACTCTATAAACTCACCGATGAGGCGCTTCTGCCTATCGCATTCCTCTTGAAGAGTGGTCTTCTCTGCTCGAAAGTCATTACGCATTGCAAACACAGATCCAGAACCATCGCCTGAAGGCAAAAGAGGCAAATTTAATGGTAATTTCGAGATGAAACACAGTAAATCAATCGTTGTACAAACTGCCAACACACACCAACATGCTCGCGGCGAATGTGTTGACGAAGAAACTTCTTCCATGCAAACACCTTTCCACATTGCTCGCATTTGTACAATGTTTCGCCTAAAGGAAAAAATTATGTATTTTTATCGCAGCTCAGCCTGGGAGACATAGGGAAAGGGGCAAATGAAATTAACCCAGCAAGACTCACTTTGATGGACCTTTTCCATGTGATCTCGCCATTCCTGAAGCTCGTCGAAGCCAGTCTCACACTCGGGGCATGTGAACATTGACTGTTCTACAAGCATACAAAAGAGGGGAAAACCATGATTGACGAGATGAGTAAAAGTTAATTAAGATGAACAAAGCATATCACCTACTTAAATGGGTTGACTCTAAATGCTCAGATGCCTCCTGCGAATTGACAAATCGTTGCCCGCAGATATAGCACCGGGTTCTGGGAAAAGCTTGTGTAGAAGAGACAAGTGGATTGATGATAATCAAAACTAAGACAAGTGAAATACATGCAACCAAAGCGACAACCACAATCGTGAAAGAGAAGAAGGGCAGTGCTGCGTCAGTTAGCACCACGGATTACCTCGATGACGCTCATTCATGTGTGTATTCATCTCGGCGATTGGGAAAATGGAGAGGCATACCAGGCACCTGCATTCATTTTCACGCAATTCTGGTGAGAATAGAGGTGATGTAGGATGCATTTCAAGTCGGGAAAAAATTCAATTGTTTTGCAGAAGAATTACCTCGTGAATCCAAATCGACAACTGAGTTATTGGGGAAGGTGCCATCAACTCGACATTCTTCTCGTGAGGGAGGACAGTCGCCTGCACAGTTGATGACAGGTAAGAAAAAGGGACTTAAACGAATAGTGCAAGCAAATTTAGTCTAAGTCTTACACTGATGGAGGCTTCGTAAATGCCTGACGAGTTTGAGGTAATAGTAATAACCTTTGCCGCACTCGGGACACTTGTAGTTGTAAATGCCTAGAAAATTGACAGAAATTTGTCCAGCTTCAAGAAATACACCAAATGAAGCGTTATCAAAACGTAGCTAGTTACCATAGTGTGCTGTTTTTACGTGTATGCGTGCAGTGTCAGCCGTAGGAAAGAACTTCCCGCAAATGTAACACTGATCCTTTGGAAAGCCTACAGCAGATCACCAAGATGCCTTGTTAGTAATGAGGTTTCTAACCAGCACTTAGAACACCAAATGGGGCAAATTAGCGGACAGAATAGAGAATGCGCAATTGCGATAAATAGACGAACTAACTAGGGGAGGAGGAGAGCGCTTACGCCTGTGAGTTTGCCGTACGTGAGCTTCAAGGGTAGTTGGAAGGAAGGATTTGCCGCATGCAAAACATACCACTGAGTCACCTGAAAGTTTAAATTGTAGTAAATTACAATAGCAATACAAAACATAGCATAGATCAGTAATCTGTAATAAAGGCATTTACGAGGTGCAATGAAAGAAATAAAACGCACTAAGCATGAATGGTGTAGAACAAAATGGAATACTACTCCATGGAGAAAACGCCTTGAGTTGCTCAAATTTATGTAACCGAAAAAGCTCATCTATTGCATGGGAAATAGTGCTTCTAGTAGGACACACAAATAAGTCCTGCTTACCTGAACGTCGAATGCCTAAAAAAGGATTTTTGGAGAGTAAGACGTTTGGAAGGATGAAACAGAACCAGGCGTGGAATATTAACGCTTACCCCTTTCTCGCTGATCCCCAGATGAATCTACAATAGCAACTTAGCATCGTTACCATTATTGCACATCTAGGCTTCAAAACAACAATGGCAATTACGCAGACGTTACCTTCATCGTAAGTGACATTCATATCTAAAAATAAGAATAATTAAACACAAATGATCGAATACTTTACCAGTCAAAAATTTTCATTAAAGTTTTGCTAGCGAAATTTTTTCAGTATACATAAGTGGGAAGCAGCTGAATGTCAATTGATTCAATTGTTGATTAAATTTCTATGTTGCATACCCAATGGCACAGCAATAGTGCGTACATAAATGCGGACGCATGACTGCCTCACTATAGACTTGAAATATAACGACATCTAAACTATAAAGAGGATAAAAACACACCAATATGCATACCTGTGTCTTCGTCTTCTGTTGGTCGTGAAGTGTCAACTAGAAAAGGTAAAAGTGAATAACATTAGAAAACGATGCCGCTAACATTATAAATGAGCAGGAAGCACTAAAGGACTCACAGAAACTCTCATAGTCATCAAATCCACGAGGGATTTTACGCTGCCTCTTCTCGTACAACGGTCGAGGAGAGTTCAAGAGCAGTAGCTCTGATCTGTTTCGCCTTCTGTAGGGACGTCTCTTCCTAGGCTCGATAGAGGAAGAGGAGGAGGAGACTGGCTTGGCAATTTTTAGCCGCCTTCGTCGCCGCCCCCATCGGCGTCGATAGAGGGGCTTGATGGGTGAGGACTCATCGAGAGATTCAGGTTTTAGAACATCCTCCGCCTCCTCCTTCCCCATCTCGCTGACCTCCACAAGGGCATTTTGAGCCGCCCTTAGTCGGGCACTGTTCTCTTGCAATCGAGTTTCCTCGCGGTAGAAACCGTCAATCATATTGGCGTCCCTGGATAGATCTACCCAGAGTATTTTCGACGCGGTCGAATCTGTATAGAAAAAATAAGTTGGATCAGGCCCCAGTGCCAAAAACGGCAACGATTGCCCTCAGTAGGAACAATAAAATTGTATTCAGCAACGCCAAGACAGGATCATGAAATACACACCAAAGAGAATAACATTACTATGGCCGGAGTCCAAGGTCCTTACCGAATGAGGGTTTGTCTAAAAAAGACATCCCCATTTAAAAATATAGCAAACATGTTTCTAAACAGACTAAGTCAAAAAATGTACTGCTTTGTTATGATGAGGAAAGAGGACACCAAAATATCAGTTCGAAGGCACCGATAGTGAAACAAATGCAAATTATCCCAAGTGTAGGATGTATGGGAACTCGCAAAACAATTTAAAGACTGCTGAAGGACAATTCGAAATCATTAAAATCATAGCAGTCCCTGGGGTACAGAAGATGCTCTACACTCAACTGGAGAACGTTGCCAAGCAAACAGCTTAACAAACTACAATGATAGAGTGCAATAAAACAACGTTTATAGACCCCAACACAAACAATGTCGACAAAGAACACGTCCAAATTTTCAGAAATCAATAACTGCAAACACGGTTTTAAGATGGTGTCAGAATACAATAATTGAAAACATAAGCACATTTATAATAAGTGGCTCCATTACAGCTGTACACATACTTCTCCGATTTCCCTGGGACATTAAGACCAAAGGTAGGGATATTCGAAACAAGCGCACTATTCGAGTTCAGTATGGTAAATCAAATTATTTTTCAGTCCTTAAAAAAATCCACATTTTAATTAGGAAAAATGTTTTTGGCATTTATAACTTTTATCTGTTCAAAAATTTAACAAAATATTGCACAGCTCTGTAGTTTTACGCATTCTTAACTATTTCAAATACTTACATCAATAAACAAACATGATGCTGATTTTTAACCCATCAATTCTTCTATTTTCTCAATTGAACTTCTATGGTGCCTTTAAATTTTATTCTTCTAGTCACTTTGCTCCGAAACCGTTCTTTCGAATCTCAAGCTCTTCTGAGACCTCCTAAACATTGCGCTTTCTTCTACGGTAGTTTAAAAAAACTAGTCAAGCGAAACTAATAGATTTTCACCTATAACATTCTGATCATCGTTTTGAAGCAACTCCATTATCCTATTTAATTCCATTAGTAACTACTTTACACATTCTTATCTTATTTATTCATATTTTGACTTTCATACGCTTTTAAAAAAACAGGTTGATCGGATTGAAACATGATTAGTAATTGAAGTCACGAGAATCTGTGCAGGGTTAGATGGTGTCGGAGTACGGCCCTCCTCTCGTCTTTGGGCGATTCTGATCATGCCTTTCCCACGGGATCCTCATTGCTTGCTTGGCCTCTGCCTGCAGTTACTTTCCAATCAAACATACCTTATGACCACCTAGTCCACTCAAATAACCGATGCACTCCCTCCCCCACAAGTTTTCCATTCCTTTGTTGCTATTTTGGAGTCTTCAAGTTGTGTGAACTCGTCTAAATCAAAATAGGTCTATTGCACAATCGTCGGTAAATGCTCACTTCAAACGTATGCGATGTTGAGAATCTAGCAACCAAATAGAGGTTATTTTGGACTCCAACATCCAAAATGATTCAGAAGATGAATAACCCAATGGTTAATTTAAGTCCTAAACTGTGCATTTTTTACATTTTCTTTAACAAACCCCTAGGTGAGTGATTGACCGAATATTGCACTGCTGTAAGGCGATAAAAGGCTATAGTTATTAGCAAAGTTGGTAAAAATGCCCAAGTATGTGTAAAAAATTATTGCATCACTTTAACTCGGTGAATTTCTCCATCAGATCGAGAAATGGATTAGTTCTTATTAAGCGTATCCACAATTGTTGTACTATCTACCTTCAAATTTGTCATTCTTTATCGCGTCTTATGTTTCAGCTATGCCAAATTCAATCGTCACTCAGGTGCGCCATTTCATTACAAAATTTTCCCCTCCTGTTTATAAAATTTGGAAATGTTAAGGTCCTAACGACGTGTTTGCGTGTGCACGCGGTATCAACACTTTGGGAGGGGTTAGCATGCTAGCTTACTTGATTGACGCACACCTCCGGGTGTGAATGACCTCGTGTGAAAATGTTTCCTCCCTCTGTTTATCGTGGACTCTTGTACGGACGCGATTAAGGGGAAATCCGTTTGGCAAATATTTGCTCACGATAATGACCCTTTTGGTACAAAACTCATGCTTGACTAATTTTGTGAATATCCATATTCTAGACTGCTACTAACTCAATCTAATCCTGCAGGCCTCAATGTAACGAAGAAAGGTTATTTAAATCCAATGTTGACTCTCTCTCTCTCTCTCTCTCCCTTTTTGCTCTTTTAAACGTCTTTCTTCCTTGCTTGCTCGTACGTAGAGCTACATTTAAGAAGGAGAGGGGAGGGACCAAATGCCAAGTCGTCAAACCACAGGGTCACCGATGTTTCTCCTCACCGCATTAACACCTTCACCATTTTATTACAAGCAAAATGTCAAACCTAATGCCTTCCTTTTAAGGGTAATTCACCGCCCACATCTAAGTTACAAATGTCTTCTGAGGCCTTTTCATACTGCAGAATGGGGAGCTTTTTCCTCTCCCAATTGGCCTGATCAACCTCTCTTGCTACAACAGTTGTGGATCAGAAACGCAGGGAATTTGTTGTGTGCATGAAGCCTTTATTTCTGAATTATGATAAATGCTTAATTCCGCGCGAACTGGTCCAAATAAATAAAACATACTTCGATGGGGGGGTGGTGGGAAATAAGTTTTCCCGATACTACTAGCTTACTTATTAGTATTTAAAAGCTTTTCAGGTTATGTCAGTGGCAGGAAAGAAAAACCATCATTGCAACTCGGATAATGATGGATAAATGGGTGGCCACGATGGCGGAGGACTGCAACACGGTGCCAAATCTGGCCTAGGTAAAAAGGGTCATGGTACACTTGGGTGAATAGAGCCATTTAGTCAGCAGACAATTCACTTATGGCCCCTATCACATCAGTGAAGTGGGTGACAAATTAGACTAGCTAGCCCTACTAAGTGGTAGCGGTTACCATCACGTCTGCGAGACCAAGACACTACCCAATTCTGACCTTAATTTCAGATGAAGCAAAGTGTGCTAAATGGCACACATCTGTCAATCGGTTGACGAGCAGAAAGTTTTGAATATCTTAATCCGGCATAATTAACTCGCATGAAGTTCGTAGGCTTCATGAGACCCTCGAAATTGCAATTCTAGTTAAGGCAATTATTCATAAGTCAAGTAAAATATTTAATGCAAAAAGATTCCTTGACTTTCCTTAAGGCGAAGTTGCTTGATGAGGTCATTGATCAAGGTCAATGAACGGTTAAATGTCACAATCTCCTAGAGACCTTTCTCTCGCCAAAAAGTACAATGACCTTAAGAGGGAATCTTCCACTGTCAAGGTTTTGGCTCAGCAGTAATAGAAGCATTTTTTTTTCTTTAGGGAGTCATGAAAGTCACGTTAGACTTTTAATTTGCTGCTGTGAGCCTGATTGAAGCTTGTTATTTGCTCTTTCACCTAGTTTGCTTTGCTATGTTGACAAGCAACCAAGCCTGTCAATTATATCCATTACATCTTGACTGGAGAGCAGGCAAAACGACAATCCGTTTAGCACAATGGGATGGTAAACATGCACTAATTACGCCTCCAACCTGATTTGGTTAGGCGATGGAGTTGGTTGCAGAAGACGTTGCCAGGTTCACTACACCCTCGGCTATCCAATTGTGGAGGAAAAACAAATTTGAAATGAAATATAGACAACTAATTAGAGATCCCCACTTAGAGAGACGGAATTAATCAGGCGCAATTACCTTCGCTACGCAAATGGAAACCACCTGGAGAGGTTAATCACCAACGCATGTTGACGACCTTCCTCTCTCACAATCTAGCATAGCAACGACAACACATGCGTAAATTTATTTATAAGTTACTAATCTTGGTAACATTGCCTCAAGAAACAAAAATGTGATTCGCCAATCTACCTTCAAAGCTGTTGTTTTATTAATGCCAAGTCATTGTTTTGGTACCTGGTGTTCCAGTCAGTGCCGGTTGTACTTCTGCTTCTACGGTGGAGGCGGAGGTGGGGGAGGGGACATAATTCAAGGGTCAGTATTAAAAACCTTCTAGCTCTTCCATATCCTTGTGAAGAGTCTGTTCTTAAATGGTTCCGGACTTCAGTAAAGACTGGGAGCTACGACGATGTCGCTTTTATGGAGAAAAGAGAATATCCTGGATCAAGATTACTAAACAAAATATTCAAGAAGTTAGAACGTACAAGCTGCATGGATGAATGCACTAATAGCCTAATATGATCACAATACAATCGAAACTACACGTATCTGTCAGTTGACAGGCGATAAACGATACGTGGATATGCCAGGATAGGATGATAGATTGAAAGGGCAACACCATCTATGCAACGATCTGAACGGTACCGAGTCATAATACTGCCAGTATTCATCGCGCTATAGGAAATATACAAATATCTAATTTATAAAAAATAAACAACTGAGGCAAATACACTACGAGGCCAACATCCATTACCTATCGCTCCTCAGATCAAGGGTGTAATGCAGTGTCTTGAGCCCTCCAATTATCTTGTCCCAAAATGCAAGGCAATACAATCCTTAACTACAAATCCTTCCCGCTCGACGAAGACTGCTTTTACGTTCAAATCGCAGAAGAATTAACCCCTGCTTAAGACTATCTATCAACTAACATCAAATGGCAGACAAAGAAGGAATGAAGCTTCACCTTTTTTAAGAATTCGTTAACGACTGAAAAGGTGAAATATTCAACCTAAATATGCAATGCAGGAGGAGGATAACTTCAAAGTAAATTTTGTGCATACTATGCAGTCATCCTGTCATCGAGTGATTCTACAAAGAGGGTAGTAATCGTGCAACGGTAATTACTCTCCAGATCTGCTGTGAATTGAACGTTTATTCCAGTCCGTGATTGTAGCAACACCGGAAAAGGTGAACTTGTGACAACAGCACACACTCGCGTAGCAAATAGCGCTTCTACGGTAGAACAAACAAAAATTCTATTTGTCGATGTACACCTACTAACGTGTTTCAGAAATCCTCACTTTCTCCTCCTTTCAATTCTGCAAGAGAAGTGCCCCTAATGTACACTATTTCACTTTAAGTAGTTGTTAAAAAATAAGTGGAGCCCAAAGAAACTGACACAGAATCCACCACAAAAATCGGGGTGAAGATTTAATATGTGCAGCTACATTAAAATGGACTTAAAGATAACCTGGACATGTAAACAAAGGGAAAGGAGCAGCTTTTTGAATTTTTAACTTTGTGTGATGCGTAGAGATCCGCATACGCAAGCGTAACTTCCGAGTGTGGGGTTAATTGCAATGCGCCACATCCATATCTGGCGCAATGCAGGCGCAGTGCACAAAAAATCGATCAAACATTCCGCCTGATTGAAAATTTATGCAAACCAATAAGCTTCCAAAATAAGAAATGACCTTGAAAATAGAACAGCCAATCACTTACCACGTAATCGACCGAAGTAGTTTGGCTTGGTGTGCTGATTGGCTAGGCAAAAAATGACGTCCACTTTCCACAGTTCACTTCTTCCTGCCTCTCTCCTCCTCTCTCGCCCTCTGTCCATGCGTCCCCGTTTGAATAATCTGAAGTCAGGCTTTTTATAGCAGCTTTTTTTGTCGATATTGTGGCTTGAATGTAAATGCTTAGGAAGTAATTTATGCTTTGCCATTACTGGTAAAGTATATACAGGTGAACGAGGCGATATAAGCACTGATCTCTTCTTATTTTTCTCAAACCGTATTTATTTGAAATCGGTGACTTCCCTGGTCAATGACTTTGTATAGATTTCCAGATGTTTGTTGTTTTATTTTTTGCGATTTGAGGTAAGGTGTTTTAAACTAGGAGCAGATAAAAAATGGTTGTTTGCACTGCAGGTTTGGCAAAATGGAGAAGCACTCGAACTACGGGTGTGATAAATGCAAGTTGTAGCTCGAGTACTTGTGTCCACCCCACCCTTCGCGTGATGTGCTCCTGAAGGGTAGGTACCATAGCAAGTGAATGTTTACGCCTCTCTCTGATTAGGTGTAAATAGTCGGGCACATTAAACCTAACCGTCAGGGTGGTGATTAAACACGACATTCTCTTTTCCTCTTTCTCTCCCCTTTCAAGTGCGTTCTACCAAGATGGCAGTGAAGGTGAAGGTGAAACTCACTGCGCCCGGCCCCTCGGGACATGGGTAGACGAAGCGTGATTCATGTCTTCTGTGGTTTTATTAACGCGTAGTGCTTCTAAGACATGAACTTTTTGTAGTAATTATCGCAACGTATGAAAAAAAATTGCAGATCTTGACGATTGACAGAAAACCCGGTTAGCAGTAGGGACCTCAAGTCTTGAGCTTAATCACATTCGTATGCTGGCAATCGTGCTTTATGAAGACATTGGAGGTAATTAAATAGCGAAGAAAATGATGGAAGAATTGCACGGAGTTGGAGTGAACACATGAAAAAAGAATGTGAGATTGGTGATATTTTGCTTTTTTTTTCTTTTTTGGAGGAACACTTTCCCATCACTCTGGGGACACAATACACCTGAATCAAAAAGTGTCGGAAAAGTGTTAAAAACTCAGACAGCGCGGTAGCTGTTCCTTGGCCGTCAATGTGTTCCTGTGTTATGTGCCTTGACAACATATTTTTTTTGTTTTTGCCACTATGTGTCATGCATCTTTTTAAAACCATTCAAACAACTTATTAGAAGACACCACGAGAATGTTAACCATGGTTGTAGAGAGGCCCTTCAACTCACCTGACACCTGCACTACGTCTGTACAACTGATATTTCTTACCACAGGTCAATGCTTTTTCTTAATACTTACTGTGAATTGCACAAATTGCTTTCACCTCATAACTCGATTTCACCCTAAATGAGCCCAATTTTCCATCCATCCTGTGATTTACACAATTCATTGTAATTTCAACTTCGGTAATTAAGATTACCATCCTTGAAATAGGACTACCAAAAAGGACCTACTTAATTTTATGTGAATATTCGGTGAGGTATAACACATGAGGATATGATTGGTGAAATAAGCAAATTATGATGGGTAACCGAAATTGGCCAGAAAATAGAATGGTAGGCTCTTTAAACTCTTACTCATAAGCAAAGTGGAACGAGAACGTCATGTCAAACCGCCTCCTTGAAGGTAGTAACTCAGTCTGGGAAATTACGGAAAGAACATCATCACAAAAGGAGGGAGGAGGGGAGGTCTGTAGATGGAAAATAATCATCTCCTCATTTCACAATGCATCTTTACCTTAAAAGCAGAACGAGTAAGAACCGTGGTGTATTGCGGAAGAAAAGGAAGGACAGACGACAAAGTAGTTTAGAATAGTAATGCTTAAAATGCAAGAAGCATGTTTACTGTTAGCCACTTCTAACACATGTATCTTCAGGTTGAAAAAAAAAAAAAGAGAAGACGATACTCAAAAGAGGGAGGTGGAAAGGAAAACGGCCTCCTTTCACCCCCTGAAGCAACCCCATCAGCTGGAGCTGAGTCAGTTGACCACATGTGAGTAGTCAAGGTGATTCAACCACTTTGTACTGTTGGTGTTGGGGGCGAAATTACAGACGGGAGGAGAATGAGGTGGAGGAGGCCAACAACAGTCTTGCAATTGCTTTTTCCAGTAGATCACACACACAAACACCTATGTTCTGGTGGCCTGTGTGTTAGCGTGTGCGTGGGTGTGGATTGGGTGCAGAAAGGGCTAAGAGAGAGAGAGAGAGAGAGAGAGAGAGAGAGAGAGAGAGAGAGAGAGAGAGAGAGAGAGAGAGAGAGAATCTCCTGCTTCTGCAGGAATCCAAGCTTCCTTTTATCGGAAAATGACCTAATTTATACAAGAAATACGTATTGAAGGGAGGATTGAAGGCGTTGCAAACAGAGACACTCCTGCAGTAACCTCTACTTCCACCTTTAAAAGTGAAAAAAAAAAGTAGGTGGCTAGACTTCCGACCGAGTGAATATGCATGTAATGCATTCGATGAAAATCGCTAGCTCCCACTGTCCGAGTTCCCCAGAGGATTAGAGAACGTAGAAAGGAAGATCATCAAATATTAAAAAATTAAGGATATTAATCAAATCTTAAGGATAATCATTTAGCTCTTGGGCTTTGATGCTCTATCCTTAATGCCTACCTTTGATTAGCCTTTTATGGTCCGATCAGCTCACACCCTCACCATACCTTTTTCACTAGTAAGTATGTTTGACAGACACCCTCTGATAGCTGGCACACCCGACAAAGGAAATCATACTGTTTCATTCTAAAGGAAAATGCATCTGCAATACACGGCACTGTTATGCCTTTCTATTAGCACTATTTGACTGAATCGTGTATTTCAAGGAAAAAAGAAAGAGCAGCTCTAGTTTTTACTGCGGCGGGAGTCCCGATAGTCGAGCGTGGTGAGAAGGGCCGAGAATGCTCTGAAACCTTTTGTCTGAACTCACGTGACTGTGGATGTCACAAGTGAAGTGTGGAATGTTCCAACTTTGCAGAACACAGGGAGAGTGTGAGGGCACTTTTCGGTCAGGGTAGCAACAACCAGCATGCAATACGTCAACTTACCATTTACTTTGCCCTTTTTGTTTTCTTTTGTTTTTTTTTTTTTGTTCGAATTGCACAGCGGTGGTACTGCTAACCGACTCGCGTCTTTTCTATGTGCTTTTATAATCTAAGGGCTTCTCCTTAAAGCCTGGAAGGTTGAACAATTTCAAACACGCCAGGATTTTCTAAGCAATAAACAAAATTATTAAAACAGACTAAGTAAAATCAGCATACGAATTTACAGTAGTAAACCTTTTGTAGTTACTTAAGTCTGGGTACACATCACTATTAGTAATGCATGCTGGGGTGATGTAAATGCTAAGAGGTGTTGCCTGGGATACATATTCATTGGTGACGATAACATCTAGGAGTTGCAGCATTACTTTCCGCAACATGAGGCAAAGAAGGTATATGCTTTCGAAAAAAAATCATTTCATGTCACTTGATCACATGTCACGCAGATGAGGTACCCTGCGGGAATTGAAAGTGTGTGAAGCCTTAACAGGCCGATTGATTGTAGAGTCACTTAATGGAAACTTATTTAAACTTATAGGAAGACTAATTAAAGCATCTTCCTCTGCATGAACAGCTCTTAAGACCGACTCATAAGGAATACATCTAGCTCGAGACACAACAAGTATTCCCTGATAGCAGTGTGTAAATCAAACATACCCTTTTTCGTAAAGTAATCTCACATGGGATTTGGAGGGGGATGGGCAAAATTTGGAGGTCCACTCTCGAAGTTTTTGTCTCATCGGGACTTTGATCCACAGAATTGCTGATTTTGCTACAGACGAAGCAGCTTTAACTGAAAGAACAGTTTCAAGTTACTAATTCAAACACTTGGATACAAAATAAAACGATCGTGGAGATAATGCAGCTAAATTCCCGAACATCATTAATTACGACTAATTAGTCACATTTTGACGAGCACCTGGTTGGCATTGAGGGCGTTTGTCCTTCAAAATAATACAGTCAAGCTCTCCTCTCCACTTCGGCATACCAAGCGGTGATTGAATTGGGGTCACTCATGTCTTAACTTTGCACGTACACTGTAGCCGGAACAAAGTACGATGGGTGTCCTTTCGCTTCCTTCCTGTTTTTAATTTTCCAATGAAAATTTTATTTATTCACCTCTATTGGTTTGGAAAGAGGTAAAATGGCAAGGGTGGGTAAACAATGCTCTGCATTTCCCCCCCCCCCCCCCCCCCTCAAAACAGGCCAATGAATCAGCTTAACCGGTATACGACAAACTATCCTGGCTACTAATCGATAAATCGATTGCTGGTAAAGTCTCATTAGACCTTGAACAGAAGGGGTGATTCATTAGAATTTCTAATCAACTTTGGGGTAGTTTTCCAAACTAATTATTTTATGCCGTGAAGTGGTATTTGGAGTGGGTACAATGTTTCTACCCAATAGCACAAGCTGGTCGCGGAGTCTGTGATTTACTGCCAATCACAAAAGCGAAAACTTCCTTTCATGCACCAAATTTATGCATGCGATTATTATTCATTAGTGCATGGGAAGTTTGTTATCTTCATCTCCTTTTTAGAGGTGCCTATTAAATATGGACGATCTGTAACGTCAATCACGAAGACGACTGAAGCGTAGACGCATTTATTCCCTCCCCCCAAAGAAAAGGAAAACATTAATGATAGTCAGAAACCCGTATAATCGCTGTGTTCACCTTAGAGGTCAGGTCGAACCTAACTAGCGTGATTGACTTAGGTAAAATCTCCGAGTGTTGTGCCGTGGTGATTTGACGCAGAAATGGATGTAGAAGAACACAGGAGACAAGCGTCAGGTGGGATGCGATTTGGGTGCAAGACACGCAAACAAACGTGTATGCATGTTCTCTAGCCTGCTGGACTCCTCGTGTGCACACACACACACACATGCTTGCACACTTGCAGTGCTGGAGGAGCCCGCAGTGTGTAGGAGGTATGGCCGCGAGACAACACAAATGGATTGTGTTTGCGTTCGCAGTCAGCATCTAAGCCACATTTGTATGCGTACGTGCATGCATGCGTGGGTACGAAAGTCTCCGCCTGCGCCTGGGTGCATGCGGATGAGTGATGCATGTGAATGAAGCTGCTTTATTCTTTCTTTTTTTTTTGCCATCGGCGCAACGCCTGTTCGCTCTAGGCGCAGTACGGAGCGGAGCGCGCGCCGACCTCATCAATGCGACGCTATCGATTTTTTTTTGCGGTGGAGTACATAGGTCATCCTGTAAGCCCTACATTGGCGCGCAAAGTAAAGTGTAATATTACTGGTAATGTAAATGCAAAACACGCATCTGCTCAATTTAGCACAATCAAGGCTTGCTGTTAACTAATGTCTTCATTTCATTAGCCCTCTTGACCTGCCAAGCAATAAGAAATGCTGTGTCGGTTCTATTTCCTCCAGTGTTATCTTAAAGTATATATAGCCAGCATTGACAAAAATCGCATACTTTCTTGATTATGTATGCCTTATTAACCGAAGCCTGACCCCTATGGTGTTTCTACCTTAACCTTGGAGCCTTAACAAGGTGAGAGTTCACTTTACGTAAGATGATTTCATTATCAAAAGCGGGTCATAAAAAGCCTGGACAGAAAAAATAGAATGGTACATGACTGGAAAACAGATCCATAAATGGCCCACGGTAGAGGCTACTTGTGAATCAATTCAAACTTCGCGAAGGCAGCATTAACTAAGCGCGTCTTTTTCTAAAAAAAGGTCTTCCCTAGTCTTACAATATGAAACGCTAGAGAAGCTAAGAAAGTATAGCAACCGTGTCTGAATTGTGAATCCTGTCAACCCCAACTTGAACGAATAAGTCAAGGCGGGTGACGTCTCATACCCCCATCTCAGATCCCGAGACAGCTGATTCCTGTGAGTCTAGTTCACGAAGCTACAGGGACATCCACCATTAGCCGATCTTTCATAGTACTTGACAAAATCGTCCCCCAACTGGCTCTCACTAAGTTACCGATATATTCTGACGGAATTCAGTCAAAGAGACTCAGAACCACTGCGAACCATTACAGGAAAGCTGAATAGGCTACTGACCTCAAGATGGATGCGCACGGAAATGTGCACAAGTGGGGTAGCTGTCGTACGCGCACATCCTACATCACGTGACCCTTCTGCCGCCATCATTGATAGCGTTGTGTTCACAGACACGCACACGCAAGCAAGCATCCGCCTCGCAATACAGAATAGGACGGACAACGCAAAATATAGAACCATTTAGCTACTGTGATTTGGGAGAAAATAGCACAGCTATAGATGCACAATCACAAATTGACCAGGATTAATGTGACAAGAATGTTAAATAAGTAGGATAAATTCACTGAAATTACATATTCTACAAGAAGTATTTAATAAGCCGCATTTGTTTGAATTTAGGAAATCTGAATAGAAATAGGAAGTCACACGCAAAGAGAAGAAGTAATGATCGCCGTTGAATTGAAGGAAAAAAACTAAATACCTCAGGAATCGGTGAGACAGTAATAGTAGAAATACCGCATGTCAAAACTAGACTAGCGCATAAATGTACACACCCGGTAGCTCGTAGACCACATGCAGATTTAACATCACGAACAACGAGCGCGCAATCGCTAAAACCTTGCGTTTAAGACAAGAGAGCCACCTACTGTTCGTTGCATTCGAAGTAGCCCATCAACACAAAGTGCTGCTCTTACCAAGACGCATAGGCGTCAGCCAATTCCATTTGAGAGTTAGGTGAAGACTATGCGATTAGACTCGAGACATTTGAGTCAGTGCGTCGTGACAGCACGGAGAACAAAACCCAACCGCAAATACGGGTAAATGACAACGCACCAGACGCTGCCGGAATTCACCGTGGCAAATTGAAACACCGGGATCGAACAGTGAGCACAGTTGTAACGACCGGACTAGGCATTTTACACTAATAAGGCGATTAAAGGAGTAAGAAGCTGAATAACCACAAGCAAGTTTAAATCACTCCACTACAATAGTAAACAAAAGAATCCGAGCTAATTGGAAGTTAACCCGGAAAAATACGGGCGCTCAAAAAGCACAAATATTAAGCAATTTCGAACTTTTCATCTTTATTTACAGTACGACTGAAAACGTGACAAGGCTACAGTAGAATCCCAATGGCATGAGAAGCACTCAGGAACAGGGAAAGAAGACGGCCACCCTTGGTGTTGTGAGATAGGGGAAAAAGTACATGGGAGTTGGAATTACAACACATTGACAAGAAACTGCTGAACTACCTCGAAAGCTCCATCTGAAGTCTGTGCACCGAAAGTTAAGAAGTCTGGCATGCACTGAATCTGCCGTCATCTTGAAAGGCTGAGGCTCTGTTTCATCTCCTGCGGCGCGTCAAGAGGTCAGCATAGGATTGCGAAAGAACGTGCGAAAGAACGGATATCACAGATCATTCGACGACATTTCAAACACACGAGGATCCAAGAGTAGTAAAAGAAGCACAACGCTGCCAAATTGAAGTACACCTTTGCAGTATGGATGAATTATAAATGCAGGAAGAAAATGCATCGAAAAATCAGAAGTGATTTATGGGCGCTGCCTGGAAGGGGTGAAAAAGCACGATCTAAGCGCATAACTTAGCCATTCGTACAACCCTGGGAAAACGCCAAGCACTCCATAGGAAAAGTCAACAATTCTAGGAAAAATGATTCTGACACTGAACAAAATTTACACAGGAAATAAAAAAGGTGGATCAAAGATTTAGACAGGACGCAAATAATGTCTTAGAAAGACGCGCTGTTGATAACACCGTATTGGTGAATTGTACAGAAACCGACCTTTGCAAAAATCAGGCAGATCGTTTAAATGCATTGGACAGCACACAGGGAGTCATCTTCATTATGTACACGAGACCCAAAACAGCACACGAGTGAGTTTAGCAGTCCGATGTGGGGGTCAGATCAACTGCTTCTGTGCCCACTCAGGGAGCCCTCAGGTGAGTTCCTCCCAGAATGGTCGGCACTATGCGTCCCCTTGTGTTGAGAGCAGGTGTTGGGACTGTACATCCCACCAGATGGTGCAGATTCGAGGGGAGATCCATTCATAGGCAAAATGGAGTTTGTTGAACCGTTTGGACAAAAGTTGAGCCCGTAAACGAGGTTCACAAAACGAGGATTCAATTTCCCTGCGGAGTGCTCCTAACGTAAATGTAATTTTAAATAGAATAAATTACATCAAGGAACCGGAAAAACGTTTCACCAGTGAGCATAGAATCGCTCCCAGCCTGATGCTTGAAACCGACACGCTGTACATGCAGGGCATCAGCCAACTCCTGCAAACCACCTTTGGAGAACTTGTGTTCAGCCATTACTGATTTCAAGTCGACAATACGGGGAAAGAACATGTGCAGCATAGCTTGATATTGCGACACGTGCTCAGGCATTTGGAGCCAGTCAGTGCATATTTTCATCATATATGCAAAATCATAGGCACTAAACAGAAAAAACACGTAAAAATAAACAATAAAACCTACCTGTGGAAGCCAATCCACGTAATTTGATCATTCAGTGCCAGACCACTACCGATGAAAGCCTCTGCAAAATCTTGCTGCTCTATTCCATCGCGTTTCAATTTGTAAAAATCGATTCCACAGTCTTGAAGGAGTTGGATGGAATCAGCCGCATGCGTTTCGTTATCGACATTCCACTTCAAGTTAAACTGGACAGTGGCGACCGAATCTACACACTGCCCTCTTTCTCCAAAGAAACTGAAGCCGATTTGAATAGGACGCAACATATCGATATTCACTTTAATATTGTGATATGCTTGGTCAAAAGTGTTCACGTATTCACCGAAAACCTTTGCCACTACGCCGGGAAACTCGGTATCTACCGCCACATATCTCGCGCTTTTCGCCAACCTTCGTACCATTCGCATACCTTCGTGGAAGTTGCTGGCCCAAATGTCCACAACTCGCGAGGAGGGAACAAATCCGTTAAAAGAAATTTGGCAATTCGCGGAACCCTGAAGACTGTGGAGGCCCTGAGGGATACTGTTGGGGTGATATTGAAGGGAGTGGCCGAACTGCGTC
Source organism: Taenia multiceps (assembly GCA_001923025.3). Taxonomy (NCBI): domain Eukaryota; kingdom Metazoa; phylum Platyhelminthes; class Cestoda; order Cyclophyllidea; family Taeniidae; genus Taenia; species Taenia multiceps. The sequence continues at coordinate 16,673,365 of CM010311.1, forward strand.
GACGTAGGATTATGACGACCATGCTGGCCGACGTACATGTCAGTTGTGATGGCCATATTTCCACGGAAATTATTATACTTAGGGATAGGGGGATTAAGGGGAGAATCGGAATTTGTGTTTGGATTAATAACGTTCGGAAAACCGTTCTGTGTTACAGGAACAATATCTCGAAATGGTTGCATTGGAGATCATAAGTGGCACATCCCACGAAATTACCTACAAAATACAAAACAAAAAAATAACTCAACCCCGAAATAGCGCGATAATGCACACAAAAGTCGCCTACCCATAAAACACGAAGGAGCAAAGAGCCCGGCTATCAATACTATAATATCCGCGCTGAAAAATGAGCCCGCCACAATTGATTAAAACGATTATATTCTCTAACCTGGACTTTTTAAACTTTAAGAATAGTAAAATATTAATAAATTATGTTTATTTTTGATTTGGATTACTTTTAAAAACTGTAGGTGCAGGAAGGTGAAAATACTAATTTTGGCGATTCGTGCGACAACATGCATGATTACGTTCAAAATGCCTTGGACTAAACTAAATCGAATTTGACAGCTAAAAGAAATTAGCCATATACGTTTTACACACTTGGTAATATATTGCTTCAAATCCAATCCTCCTGCTCCTGCACTGAATACCAGACCAGTGGCAGAATTTAATCAAAATTTGATGTTTTTTTATAGAATTTGTGTTAGTGGTCGTCAGATGTAGAGCTCTATCCGCTGCTGACCGTAATGAATCTACACCCTAATTGTCGAGCAGGAACATTGAACGAAAAAGACACCAAGCCGCGCGTTATTAAGCAACGAGTGAATAAAAAGTACTCTCGAAATTGCCGCTCAATATCTCAGTGTGTGGATCAGCGGTGTTAAATTATATGGAAGAATAGAAATGCACAGTAGATCTAGGTGTACTTTGGTTTTGTTAGATTGGCCTGTAGTCCACATCACGCAGACGTGCCTCAGTACTTGATAATTTTCACTCTAGTGTAGTTCAGGAAACATATTAGCAAAATAACACCTCACTTCATCTGCATAAAGGCCGATACATTTAGGTGCGTTGCAGTGGTTTGATGTCTAGTTCAAATCTGCGCTTGGTTTTCCGGGTAAATTTTACACTTTATAAGCTTCATGACCTTTGGGCCATGCCAAAACACACTCAGCCCTACTCTTAATCGGTGGTTTGCTCTTTGCCAACGTGTTATGGCTTCTTCTTAGATCAGGAAAACCTCGGGAGTACCTCTTCGTTTCACAGAAATTTTTCTTTGATCATATTTTTCTTTTCAGGTTAAATAAATCAGGTGATTATACTTAAACCATACTCCGATTCTGCAGATTACGGTGACTCATCGCTGATCATGTGTCACAGACGTCAAGTAGCGACGCATCTAACACAGATGAATTGATATTCATCGTCTGATGTAGGTTAATCGGAAGTGATTCTTGCTCCTATTCAAAGATTAACTGAAAGTGGGAAAACGGGTAATTGTGTCTCACAATTTCCACAAATCTGCTTGACCTAAAGTCTCCCTCTCTAAGGAGATCATCCCTTGTGAATACGCTCTCATAAATGATATATGTTTTAAGTAAAAGTAGAATTTTCCTTGATAGGAGGGATTGGAAGATCGTTCTAAATCGTATGCGGGTGCGGCAAATAACTGCGGGAATGCCTTCATAGCCGTCACTTACCACTGTGATCTCACCACGAATTGAATCAAATGGTGGGCTACGATTAAAGTGCTCAATTAGGCGGGTTTTGCACGATTCTAGTGCTTTTCTGTTTTAATCAAAATTGAAAGCTACTTACTGCTCTTCTCTATGATAGCTAAGCCAATGCGGATTCACGACTATCAAGCGAAATAGGTAACACAGTCGAAACTGATGAGCGTCAAGTATGTGCAGGGTCTTAATTATGGTTCAGAAGTCTGTACAATTAATTAAAAATTGTAAGGCGATTCTCGGATCGATTTACGTCTTCAGTGTCTACAAGTTACGCAAAATCAATGCATGGGAACAAAATCCTCATCGCCTTCAGCAGCACTAATTGCGTAATTACTGCAAGATTAATGGAGTATCGCTCTCAAAATCATTGACGAAACAAGGAATCAATCAGCGAAAATCGTCAGAACACGGAGAGGCGGCCCGCGTGACTCCACATTCAACTCCTACCAGTTCCAACGCCTTGCAACAAGCGCTCCGCAAAAAGGATTCAGACCCACTAACCCTCGAGACGATCTTAGAAACACCAACGCGCGTACTTAAGCGCGCACCTGGCGAGAAAATCACACCGACCTCAGCTTCAGCGTGAACGACCCACACGCCAACACCACTCGACGGTGATCACATGCTTACCACCTAAACTTGGGAAACACCACCACACTACGCCCTGACAAGCAGACTCCACTAGACCCATCAGAGGTATCCTCAACTATACTACTAACAACGGAACATCGTGAGCCTCATCGCATCCCCTCTTGATCGGCACTAAAGGCACTCTAACAAAGCACTAACTATGCAAAATTCCTTGGAAGCACTCGGATACATTACCTTCCGAAGGATTGAATTCAACTATGACTCTGAATTTAATTGCAATTTTGTACAAAATGAAGCAATCATACGTGCATGTGTATAGAAAATGTGCCCATAGCTTATGCGGAGACCACACAAACGCACACACGGGTAGGGGGTAAAGGAGAGAGAGGAGGAAGACAGCCAACCTCACGGTGAAGTGTCATTCATTATGGAATAGTATAAGTGCCACAATACACGTGTCTCGAATATAAAGTGAAAAAGCGCGATTCACGGGAGAAACGAAGTTGTCATGACTCGACTCCTCGTATACGTAATGAAGAAATTCAAATAAAGTGTGGCACGAAAGGGTGGGTTTGCGGAAAACCGTATGTAACAGAGTGAAAGAATCCTATTGCAGCAAAAAAACTCCACGAAAAGATCACTTCCACAGTTTCTTGATTGAAACATTTTTATCGGAATCCTTCTGCATGACCTATAACAAGCAAAAAAAGTGCACAAAATCTTTGTTAATTCCAATAAATAGAATTCGAAATAGTTTACAAAAAACCATAAAAGAGGGAATCATAATACTAGATTTATGCATATCGGTCCCAAAATGTTAAAATTAACAAGGCTGAACTGGAAGAGGAAAAACACTTCCAAAATGCATAACAGATAGAAACAATACCTTTGCAACTGCCATTTCAAAGTCTTCCAGAGTTACGTGCACGCGGCGCTCTCGTAGGGCGTACATGCCAGCTTCCGTGCAAACTCCCTTCACTTCGGCACCACTGGCACCGGGCATCAATTCCGCTATTTTTCTAAGATCAATGCCACGTGTTAAATTCATTTTTCGAGAATGGATCCGCAATATATCTAAACGAGCCTCCTCATTAGGAGCTGGGAACTCAATTTTGCGATCAATACGACCGGGGCGCAAAAGAGCGGAGTCGAGAATATCTATCCGGTTAGTGGCCATCACAACCTGGATAAAATACGGTTAGTATATGACGCCACAACATACTTTAATGTTCTGTTTCGGTTCAAAACCATCAAGCTGGTTAAGCAACTCAAGCATAGTTCTCTGAACCTCACTGTCCCCACCAGAACCACTTTCCAGACGTGTTGAACCAATGGAATCAACTTCATCCATAAAAATAATTGATGGAGCATGCTCTCTGGCCATAACGAAAAGTTCTCGCACCATCCTAGCACCTTCGCCAATAAACTTCTGAACAAGTTCTGAACCACTGACACGGATGAAAGTACACTCGGTGTGGTGAGCGACTGCGCGAGCTAAAAGCGTTTTCCCAGTACCAGGAGGACCATACAGCAAAACACCCTTTGGCTGAGCAATTCCAAGTGCCTCAAACAACTCCGGATGTTTAACAGGAAGCTCTATAACTTCTTTTATTTCCTTTATTTGTTTATCCAGGCCACCAATCATCTCGTAGGTTGAGTCAGGCACCTTCTCCACCATCATAAGAGAAACTAGAGGATCGACTTTGCTAGGAAGAATTTTATGCAGCGTGTAACTGTCATTTCTAAGAGCAACACGGCAATTCGGAGTGACCGATGCGATATCAATATTCTTATCAATATCAACGACGAATTTCCCTTCAGGCTGAACTTTAACCAGAACTTTTTTCTTATCCATAGGTTTGATAACTTCACCAACGTATGAACCTTGTTCTTGAAGAAGCTGAAGTTCCTCACGTAGAAGTCGAACTATAAAAATGTAGCAAGCCAAAAGACGGTACCTTTGGCGTTCAACTCGTTCCGTTGAGCTCCCAATCTTCTAAGATTTTGCATTTTTTCGGTAACAACGAATTGAAGCTCATCAATTTTACTGCAGTAATAATCTCTAATGCCATCAGTGCCCTCAACTACTACTTCCTTTGCGTCCTTCTCGAGAGTTTTCCGCATCTTTCGAGAAGGATCTGATGTCATAAGTCTTGGTGAAGTAAAGGGCATATGCTCTACGTCCTGATATTAAGGGAAAACGAAACTTTAAGCATATAAGATATGTAGACTAATTGTCTAAAACAGTTACAAAAACTAGATTAAGAATTTGAACGTAAAATGAACCTCGGAGAAGTGATTTGAACCTGTATGGATTGAAAATCACCTACCATCGCAGCCATGACTACAGCAAAGGTCTTGAAAATGAGCGACGATGAGTGGTTAATTAAAACACGGAAAACAGTGGAAAAACAAAGATAGTCTGACTAAAAAGGAATTTAATTTTATTTGTATAGCAAAAAATTCTGCGCCTAAACCACAAATGTCGATTTGTACTACAAACCACTCAATTTATTCTGCTCCCACTATCAATTCTTATACCATCAACACTGACACGCCAGGCTTCCAAGCAAATGAAGGCTATTTGGAGGAGAATCGCTAACATACACACACCCGTCCCTACCTGAATGGGAAACCCCGTTTAGGCTAGTCCCAACCCCCTTCCCTCCAAAAGGAACCCACGTACTCCGCAGCGGAAACCCCCCACACGAAACGTACGAACCCGCCCGGCCCCCACCCCCCGGTCAAAAAGCAGAAGACTCCATCTTGGACAGACACAAAGTATGTACACCGCGAATGGGACGCCATAACCATTAAGAATTATGCGAATGAAGTCAGGCTTTGACCTTTTTATCTATTTGTGTGGGATTGGTGACGGATGAAGATTTGCGCTTTTGCGCCACAGATGCACCGACGCCAGCACCTCCCAGGCCACTCAGGTTAGTAGGCAGCCCCGTGGTGCCGCCTGCACCACCTCGGTGCTTTCCTTTGTCCTCCATATCGATTATTTCGCGCTCGATGAGAGTAATGAGCGTACTACATCGTCGTTGCAACTCCTAGAATAACTTTAGGCGTAAATAAAATCATACGAAAAACATGCCGACAATAAATTTGACGCACCATGGAGGTTCGAGATCGAATGAACCAATTGAACCGAAATTGGGGCGCCAGCCGAATTGCTAGCCGAAGGTCGTCATATACATTGTCACGATCGAAACCAAGCTTGTGAAGCATGCAAATGAGAAACCGGTCATCTTCCTCTGTGTAATTCTTGCCCTTATTAGCGCCATACTGAATTCGCAATTGATGGAATGGGGCGCGGTAACGCCCCATTTTAATATCCAAAGCACGCTTCACGGCTGCCCGCCGCTGTATCTTTGATTCGCCACGCTCGATCTACAAAAAACAGCCACGGAATGAGAAAAAGCTTTGTGCGACATTCACCAGTTGAAAATGAATGCTGCTACAAACCTGAGCCATATGCTTGTCCACATCTTGAAGCTCACTGCACCGGGCCCAAAATACTCGAGCATAGCGCTTGACTTCCTCTGGAGATTTGCCCTCTACATCTAGGGAAATCGACTCCAAATCGTCACGACCATGTTTTTCGTTGGCCTTGATAAACTGCTGAAAGTCGCGCTTTGACCAGTTTGTGAAACCCTATAGGAAAAACAAAAAGGTGGTGGACTGTTGACAATGCCCAAGTCTAGGACGTAGAGCCGCACGAACCTGAGTCAAAAGCTCCTCCTTCTCAGCCAACTCAGCCTCATCGAGTGGAGTAGCATCGTCTATCTTTGCCTGCTCCTCTTGACGTTCGCGTTTACCCTCTGGGCCCGCGTCCGGATTGATAGGCACCTTATAGCCTATACTTTTACTTGACACAAGATAAGATGCACAAAATCACTCGTAAGCAAAAATACACCATATATTTGAGGTGAAAATCGTCGAATGTGCTTACCGAAACGCGTAAATTTCCTTATCAAGGAGCTCAAAGAGACGCGGAGGGAAAAACTGGAAGTCCTGAATGTTCGGCTGTTTAGGTGGACGTGGCGCTTTGGGTGCTTTCGGTTCCGACACTCTAAGAGCCTCGCGAAAGTATGCATCTACCGCGTAGTTGGCCTTACGCTCCCTTTTTGGCGGCTCAATCCAACCCTGGAACACAAATGCAGATGCTATACAACTTTGAGTAAGAACTTCGCGGACGTAGTGAAACGAGATCAGTGGCCATGAGCCAAGTATTTTGTGATAAGGACGAGAACAAAGGGTAGAGCAGCCAACCTGTATTTTGGCCTTGCCCATGAATCCTACACGAGATATTAAAACTTAAGATGCATTGAATGGAAAGCGATAAGCCGAGTATAGCGAGAAGAATGTGGCAAACAGTATATTTGCTTCTTACTTCAGGTAGACTCTGAAAAAAACATCAAAAGAATAAGGTTGATGCTGAGCGAAAGGAAGTGAGAAGGGTCCACACGTGGGCACGAAACTTACGGCGAGTGCACCGGAATTTTGCTGTTTAGTTCGATAGTCCTCACCATCGAAAATGTAGACCGAGTCGGGCCCATCCTCCTCAGTGTCGAAGCGCAAATGACGTAGGTTGGATTCACCCATCTTGGCATACTTTTCATTCAACTCACTAGTCTTCTGTTCTCCACGTGCAAGAATCTCGTCTATATCCTCGTCCTTAATTGTGCTCTCCTTGCTGCGGAAAATATAGTTGGCGCCGAATTTGATCATGTCTATGACTTCCGTCTTTTGCAACTGATTGGACTTCTGATCAACAAGACGCCCTACAAATAGACGCCAAAACAAAAAAAACTATGCGTACGACTCAAACAGTTAGATGATAAGAATCAACAACGAACCCACAGTGACAATAAAGTTTCAGCTCATGGAGGCAACAATCATGTAGTGGAACAAACCACGAGTCCAAGACAGAAAATTTATCCTAACTATTTTGACCTGAATTAATTGCTAGTTCTTGATGTTGACATTTTGCGATACTCACAATTAAAACATCTTTACTCGAGCAGAGAAAAGCAATCAAACGTACCCTGCTGAATTACAAGATTGTCCAAATAGAGCTTCATGTCAGCGCGCATAACAATCCTCTCCTCCACAGTGTTTTCAGTGATGAGACGAAAGACCCGTACTGTCTTTGTCTGGCCAATACGATGTGCACGATCCATGGCCTGCAGATCCACTTGAGGATTCCAGTCCGAATCGTAAAGAATGACCACATCGGCTGTGGCCAAGTTGATCCCTAAACCACCAGCACGAGTGGAGAGCATGAAAATGAACTTTGTCGAGCCGGGACGATTGAATTCATCGATGGAAACCTACATTAAGGAGAGAGACTTGACGCCTGCATTAACAGAGGAGCATCGGTAAAAGGTCAAAAGTACTAAAACTCTTACCTGTCGGTCATCATGGGCTGTTTGACCATCCAGTCGGAAATACTCGTGGCCCCTCCACATGCAATAGTCCTCCAGAATATCCAGGGTTCTTGTCATCTGACTGAAAATCAAAACCCGGGAGCCCTGCTCGTAGAGCTTCTTCAGCAACTTATCCAAGAGGATCATCTTGCCGCAATTATCCACTAAGTGCTGATCGGTGGTATAAGGGGGACCCGGTTCAACGCCATCGAATAGGTATGGATGATTGCAACACTTCCGAAGCTGCATCAAGACATTCAATAGACGCACTTTATCCGCTTTCTGCCCGCTGGTGTTGACGAGATCAAGATCTTTCATGAGAATCTTTGTATAGAGCTCCCGCTGCATTTTGCTCAGACCGACGTAGATCTTGATCTCCTTCTTTGGAGGCAGTTTCTTTTCAACATCGGCCTTGACACGACGCAGAAGAAAAGGTCGAAGGATCTAAAGTCGAACCTATAATTGAGAGAAAAACCAACGTACCGAATGTAGGCGAGTAACCAGAGTCTCCTCCTGAAGGGACTGCGAGTTAAATAGTTCGTCAAAAGTGTCAGAGGAGACAAACATTTGCGGCATCAAAAAGTTGAGGAGCGCCCACAGTTCATGAAGGTTGTTTTGAAGTGGGGTGCCGGTAATCAAGAGGCGGCTCTGCGAATTAAACATGCGCACGACCTCCGAGAGCTTGGACTTCTCATTTTTTATACGATGAGCCTCGTCTATCACAAGGTGGACAAAATTATACCGCCTCAGGAGATTCTTCTCTTTTATGCACATCTCATAACTCGTGATTAAGATATCCCAATTGCCAGGCAAAATTTCCTCACGGATAACACGTGCCTAGACGATGAAGCTAATATTTATTAACTGACTTACTCTTTCATCGGAGCTCCCTATCAAACAAACGGGGTGAAGAGTAGGCACCCACTTTCGGACTTCATTCATCCAATTCGAAAGTGTTGACTTGGGAACAATGACGAGGAATGGTCCAGATTTGCCTCGATAATGCTTCACATAACCCAAGAGAGATATTGTCTGCAACGTCTTACCCAGGCCCATCTCATCAGCAAGTATACCATTAGTATTACTCAAACCAAGTCCAATCAACCAATTCAGGCCACGAATTTGATAGTCCCGCATTTCACCACCCTTTACATCTAATCCAATTTAGTGCAAGCAATAGAGGAACTTACACCATGGGGTGACATCAAAACGTGTTATAATGGCATTGCTACCTTTCTTAGTTTCAATAAGAAGTTCCTCGTCTTCCTCCTTTTCTGTACGGCGGTGACGATGACTAAACAATAAAGGCACTCAAAGGACTTACTCTGGAGCAGAAGGTAAAGGGGCATGAGAGCTTGAGGGACTACTCAAAGCAGCACCAGAATCGGCTCCAATTTCTTTAAGAGCAGTAAATGCGGCAGCTTTATCAAGCAACTCTTGCATACGGCGCTTCTTCAGCTCAATCTCAGCGGCATCGAGATTGATTTTATTTGAGCCATTAGCAAATTCTCCAGTCAAAAGCTATAATGATACGTAAAAATTAGACAGGGTAAAGGAGGCTACAGCAAACGGAATTTGAAAATCCAGCAACTAATACGGCAGCAAAACTTAAAAGGTGTGCAAAGGGAACTTTAAAGAGCGCGTGATAAGCTAGTGCGGAAGTTGGGCACTGCAAGCTCATATGGTACTAAAAGACACCTCCTCTTCGACGTCAGACATCTCAGCGAAAGGAGCGATGCCAACACCGATCAGGACAAAGGTTCGAAATTCAAAGTCTAGGGAGCCTTAAATCAACTTATTGAAACAATCTATTTTCAAGGTAAAAGTAAAAATTAGTATTTGTAATTTTTCAAAAAATGCAAAATGATGATTGCAGCTGTTAAAGTTTAAAAATAGGAGTATTTTGAAACATGTTTAAAGAGCATTTCCTTGATGGTAAGTGAAGAAAAATAAGACAGTGGTTCCTCAAGAGTTTCCTGATAACCAAGGCAAGCATATTGCTCATAAAAACATACATGTTCAATTGGAAAAAGGCATTGGGCCAACCTTTGCTTAGGGGTCAGCATAGCAGGCAAAGTCACCCTTTTCACCATGCCGAACACAATCGAAACCGGGAGTTGGGTAAACAGTAGTCTCTCTCCTCCATTGGGCACGGTACATGGCGCTTCCTTTGGTTAAACTCTTGCATCACCCTTTACAACGCGATCCTTTCCCTAGCGGTAGAGATTTGTTTGAAGTCCTTTATGGTCGTATTTACTTTTCGCTACTACCAAAGCTGCGCCCTGAATCTTCTCTGAAGTCAAAAGAAAACATAATACTCAAGCAGAATATATATTCGGCTAACAGGAGTGGCGTGACTACCGCCATTGTAGTACCTTGTGTTCTGACTACCGGTTCCGGTTTCCGTCACTTCGGCTCCCACATTGCCCTAGCCGGGTTGGCCGGACTCTGGGCAATGCCAGCAGCCCCGTTTCCTTTGTTTCCTTACTATATGTGTTCTGCCCTAGTATTATGCCTTCCTTTGCACTCAAGGAAATCTCAGGTGCGCTGCAGACATGGCCTAGCCGAGATCCCACGTGGCGACGGTAAAAGTGGCCCGTAAACGGAACCGAGTGCTGATAACGCTACAATCATGATACAATGGAATCTCACCAAGCATTTTAGCAAAACTGTTTGGAAAAAAGTGGGTAACGTAACGAAATGCTGGCAGCGAGCACAAGGTAATGATTGTGAGCTTACACTTCCAATCTGTGCCTAATTTTGACACTATCGTACCCTCTGGGCTGTTTCAACCCAGTGATAGTAGAGGGCTATTCCTGACGCATCTCTTCAGGGCCAACAACATGAACAACGAAGCTCGCTCACTAAAACCTTAGAGAGCCCTACCACCCTCTCTCACGCCAAATCTGACAAGCATAGAAGGAAAGCTTTTCCAATTGCCGTAATGTACTTTGTCCGATATACATTAGAGCACAAACCCAACGACACGTTTTAAAATAAAAAAAAAAGAACGAGCAAGTGTAGAGCCAGTGGGCAACGCATTCAAAAAGCATCTCTACACGCGAAGGCCTTCAAATGGAGCTCAGCTTGGTCATGCGCGCCGATGCTGATACTATTGATTGTTCAAGCAGAGAGTTCAGTTCTTTCCGAAAAACAGCCTACAAGGAGAAAGGAAAACTTGGCATGGTTGAATAAGACCCCCAACTATCACCTATTCGATCACGTGGCGCGTAATTGAGGAGCCAATTAGGGTTGTACACACCAGCGTTAATCCAATGTCTGGGAGGAAGGGGGTGGAGAGAAGAGGCAGTAACCGCGCCCCTTGCTACTCACCTATAGACCTGCTTGCTCTGCTTCTGGCGCAGCAGAGAAGATTGGATCTTTTCGCGGATATGCAGCATCGCTGCCCGGCTATAGGAGGGAGGTGCCACAGGAGCGCTGCGGCGGCTAGACAGCTATAGAGAGCGGCGAGGTGTTAGACGTGTGAGGAGGGGTGCGGACAAGAGTGAGGCTTACATGGGAGCGAGCCACAGTGTTGCGAATGCCGCGCTCGATTGATCCGGCTGGAGCGGTGGCAGTGGCGGAAGGCGTGCTGGTTCTCATCTCCACTACGGAGCTCCGCCCGGAACTCGCATTGAAGGCTCCAAGAGCAACGACCACGGAGAGTTCGCGCCGACAAGACTTCATAGCGTCATTCAGGGCCTTCTGCACTGCCAGTGTATAAGCCAGCTTTGTGCGCGCTTTGCTTTCCGCCTGTGTAAATAAAGATTTGCAGAAAAAAAGTTGGCGTTTGAATATAACGCATAATAAAAAGAACTCCCAAATGCATTATTCCTCACAAAGATGTGCCATTGTTCAACCCATCCACAGTATAATAATTTCAATTGCCAAGAAATTCTACAAAAATGCAGAAGGGCTAAATCAGCGCGCTTCAGTCGAGATCTCGAAAGAACGCATAATGATCCAGACGAGACAAAACCACACTCGATATCAAAATGCAACCCCGACTTCAGATCAAAGTCAGCTATCGCATCCGTGGACTATCGTGGCAAAATTTTTCCTTCAGCCTAGTACTTTTAATTAAGAAACTAGCCAGGCTATTTGAGCGTATCCATAATCAGGTAGAAAATCATCTCTTCTAGACTTATCAAATTTCCCAGATGAGATCGACGATGTCAAAGCAACCATGGGAGTCTTCACTATCGAATGGATTAAAACCTATAGCTAGCTTTTCCGCAGAAACGAAGTGGTCGCTTTTTAACACAGACGTGGAAATGATTTCGGCCTGCTAGGATGGCGTTAGTACATCAGGAACTGACTACTCGCAAGCTTTCAACAAAGTCGGTAGAGAAGCCCACTCACCACTGGAGCCCATTCACGCATGATGGCCTCTTCAGTCTGATCGATATCACCTCCACTGTCATCCTCCTCGCCTTCTTCCATGGGCTCCACATCTTGATGTGTGTTGTCGTCATCAATTATTTCACCTTCCTCCTGTTCCGATTCTTCCGCATCGCCCTTATCACACAAGACAGCTGTTCCATTTTCTACAGAGGATGACTGAACGAGTTGAACACCATCAAGATCCGATCGCTGATTGAACGTAGCAGCATCGCTGGGTTTGTCTGAGGGCCTTAAGGCAACACATTATCGTGAAAAGAGGTATTAATGGATCTACCATAGGGATTGCTTACGCTTGATACCAAATTCATTCACCTCGATCTGCTACGATTAGCTGCATCTAGCCAAAATAATTAGATAGGAGTACTTGGGATTAGGGTACCAATTTGTACTCCGACTATTTAAGATTACCAGTAAGCAACTATATCAACAAGCCAACAAAGACAAAAATTTTTTCGCTACATTAACACGGGCAAGATGGTTCAAGTAATGGCATTCAAAAAGCAATCCAAACTGTTTCGGAGCTGAGGTTTTTAACATATACCTACCCAGCTTCATCAACAGCACCTTCGACTATGGAGTTATCTGCCTCCCCTATGACACTTTCAATATCCATGTCAGTCGAAGACGGAGAGATGGAGTTAGAAGTAAAGGCAACATCCTTTGCCTCCGCTGTAGCCTCTCCTTCTGGATGGGACGGCGGCGTATTTTGCTCGATGAAGGAATCAAAAACATCAAACGCATCCATCATGCACTCCGTATCGGATCTAAAACAGGGGACCCATTAAGCAGTTGGTGATATCCTACAGCACTTAGTTTTCTTGCAGGGTCATGAAGGCTAACTACTTGGCATTAGTACAATTCCCAACATCTTGGGGTCGTCTAAACCTTTGTGGTCAGATTAGTCTTACTTCTCTGATTCACATGTATGCTCCAATAGCATGAGTGTAAATACCACTAAGTTTTAACAAAAGAAAAATGCCAGACGGCACAGGGGAGGCTAAAGAATCAAAACAGGAACAACAATGTCGACTTACTGTGATATCTCTTCCATTTCCTCATCAGAACGGGAGAGTTGGGCCAAGAAGGCATCCGCCTTATGTGGACTCACACTTGTTGCAACTGACGTGATGTAGAAGCTGCAAAAACACTCAAGCGAGCGTTCTACGAGTGCCTGCAACTCCTCAAGACTAAATGGCTCATCAATGCCGATTATTTTTGAAAGACCTAAAGAGCGGCGGCATGGTGTCAAAATCACACAACATGGAGGGATGCAGGTGAGTACATATAGAACTCACCCGTGGTTTCTTGTGATAGAGCCATAATCAACTCGGACATGCTTTTGGCGAGATTTTGAAGATGTTTGTAGATCTTTCCATGAATAATGCTGGAAGCTGCCGCCGAGCCCAGATTTTCAAACCGTTTGAACAACTGATTCGCTGGAGCAATATAGCGTGAATAAGAGCGAATGGAAGAAATAATGTAGCCGTGGAAGGAGAAGACTAACCGTCAGTACAAAGGGCAGGGGCATCCGCATCCCCATCTGCCCCAACAACTTGGTGACTATTTTGCTTAAGTCTTAGTGTTAGCTGGAGGCGAATGCGCATGAGATCCTGCTCCAAACAGGCAAGTTCAGGGTGTCGAAGTTCGGAGAGACGCTGGGTGAGGGCGTGGGCGGCTCGAGCAAGGGAGAAAAGATGAATGAGACGCCTGCGGAGACGAGCACACCTTGCTGCTGTTGTGTATGTCGTTGATCCACCTTCGCCAGCACTCCGACGTGCGGCCTTCATCATGTCACACGTCCAGGAGCGTAACCTGCCTAAATCGTACAAGAGAACTGTACGCTCAAAAGGAGGCCCTTCAGTTCATGATTTGTATCGAAATGGGGAATTTATGCGTGGACTATAAATAAACACTATATAAGAAAAAAAACAATAGAAAAGATAAGCATGAATATAGGGCCTAATAAGGACAGAAAATAAAGCCGTAATTCCCCTGTATTCTTACAGTCTTGGCAATTTACACAATTCAAGTCAACGCAATCTTTCATAGAAAAACAAGGCCGCAGAAAGTTAAGCGAAATATCGATTGCGCCAATACTAAGTTATTTTTCAGGTACGTGCGGCTTCCTGACCTCCTGCTGCTTGGAATCCACAGCAGTGACATGACCTCAACATTATACTATTCAGTGCAGTGCGATAATGAAAGCAGTGGTGGAGACCCCCAAAATGAACTTATTTAAAAAAATCCAACAGTTACCGCACAAGTGAAGTGACGGATAAAAGGAAAGAAAAATGCTACTGGCTGACTTGATTTGGCTACGCAAGGAATGCAATTAATCTAAGCCTCAATGCTAAAAACAAGGAAAACGACAAAAATTTAAAAACCAGATGATCCAATTTCTTTTCAGAAAGGCACAATCGCAGGAAATTGATGCATTTGCTTGGTTCGTAGAGCCCCGGATATCGGGAGAAAATGCATTCACACTTACCCAGTGGAATGCTCTGAAGAGCCTCATGGAGCCGGAATTGAAGGATGCTATTAATTGAGGCATTTTGAATATCTTGAATGCTTTTCGTGAAAAGCTCGTCTTGTTCAGCATTATTAAGGTCGGGAATTGTAACTAAAAACTAAGCAAAAACGTTAAATATCACCTTGAAGCAGCTGTTTAGACGTTTCATTGTTAAGTTGCTCAATAATATCGGAAACTGTAGCATTGGTTGGATGCGTAAGGCTTTCCCCAAGCCGAGAAATACAATTGAAAGATTCCCAGTTTTTGCGATCAGAATAAAATTCTGCAACATCACTGAACTTGTCCTTAACTTCAAGTAGTAAGGATGGAATCAGGTCTATCGAAAAAGCAAAAAAAATATTAAAGATAACTAACTAAAAAGGTCCCAACTGTAAGGCTTAAAATGGGTACTATGTCGCAACAAAGGTACTGGAAACAAAAACTACGAACTTAAACAAGAAATTAGCCAAGGCATTTCAAGTGAGAAGGATAAAAATGCATTGAAACCAAAAAAATATTTCGATTGATGTGAAATATTAACAACCATCAACTTAAAAGAATTGGGCCTAACACTGTCCAACTGTTAATTAAAGGCGCCAATGATTAAACACCCCAGACAAACCACGAGATTTTAAGAGCAAATGTAAAAAAACCCGTCACGAACTCGACTTAAAGTTCGAATTGAAAGCGAAGCTAGCAGCCTTGAAACCAATGCTTACCTCTGCATTTCGCTGCGTTAAACTCATTCATTATAGTTGACGCATAATCCTCTACGAGCCGTTGAAGTCCCGATAGCATGTCACCACCATCAAGCATTGCGAACATATGGAAGTTTAAAAGTAGGTTTAAACATGGAACCTATTTAAAGTACAATGTTTTGGGAAGCGAAAAAGACACATATGCACTTCAAACAAGAGCGGAGTCTAAAAATTAGTATTTTTTAATTGATAACTTTTTTTGAGAATTGCAACTAACTTCGTACATAAAACATAAATGCTCAATTATTAAATTAACGAATGAAACGGTTCCAAGGCAAGTTAACAAAGTGGCTTAAGTTTTTTTAAAATTAACTATGCTGTATCTAAAGTTTGCAAGTTTTTGAGCCATAATAACTAAGTACAGTCAGATCAATTTTGGAAGCAATGTAGCGCGTATAAGAATAGTAAATATGCTAAACTGGTTAGTGGCTTGGCAGCATTGCGAAGTTGTCACTTAGGTTTTGCGCATTTCCCTAATGTAGGTGAGCTGAACTATTCTATGTTGCTACGATGCCTTATTGCAATTCTTTCGCTTCGAGTCATCCTTGAATGTAAGCGAAGACAAAATGTTTAACCAAAATGCATACTATATGTAGCGTCCCGAGGCTCCCTTTAAGGTAAAAGAAGGCACGGTACTAGGGCAGAATATATATATTCCGGGAACAGAGGGCTTGGGGGCTGTTGGCACGGCCCGGAGTCCGACCAACCGACTAGAACTAGATGGCCATCCAAGTGACCTAAACCGGTAGTTCGAACAAACAAAGCATTACACTATTAGTAATAGATTTTATTGGGGCTGTTGGCATGGCTTAGATATTAGCCAACATAGCGAACGTAAAACTATCCATCCGAATAACCATGTAATACTTTTGTTTGTTTGAACTGCCGGTTTCGGTCACTTGGGTGGCCATATTGTACTGAGTCGGTTGGTCGGCCTCCGGGCCGTGCTGACAGCCCCAAGCCCTCTGCTTCCAGAATACATGTATTCTATCCCCAGTACTTTGCCCTCTTTTACCTTAAAGGGAGCCTCGGGTCGCTACATTGGTGGCAGCGGAAAGCGGACCCGACTTTGATGGATTTTATCCTGCTCCATGCCGCTTCTGGCAAATTTTGGCAGTGTGAAAGAAGTGCATGTGCTATGGATGGGATAACCTCTGGTATCTCGTAACAGAAGGACCTAGACCGACGTTCATCTTCGGCACATCCCTCGCCCTCGTCTTTGATAGGGAAGCTATCAACAACTGAAGTGACACTAGCCGTGAACTCCAAGTCCAGTGGAACTGCCAAGAGAGACCTGCGACGTTGTGGTCAAGCATCCTCCGTAAGCTCTCTCTCCTGTTCCCAGATGTAGAATGTGCAGGATGCCATTGGATAGCATTGCTTTATTCTTCGCACACATGGATCGCATGCATTTTGTTCCTATAAGGCCCGACCGCCACATTTGCTCAGGTTTCTACGATGTCCTTGCGTTTCTTCTACGGCATCAATTAAGCCTGGAATCGCAATATGTGTTGTGTGTGTCTCGACCCATTTCGAATACTTGGATTCGTACCTCCATCTTACATTGGACCACATTGTCGTGGGAGAGGACGGCCAAGGAGCGCGCATTTGCTGCACTGAGTGCTACGCAAAATTGATGGCGCTACAGGAACACATGCGTTCGAATCTCGACGACTTGGTCGGTTAGCTCGTGGGTGCTTCTCGCAGCACTGATTACGTTGTGATGCCTGAGACGGGAGGCTGACGGAGGGGAGCGTCGGGGACGACGCTCGAAAGAAGAGAGTGGCTGTGTAATACTTTTGTTTGTTTGAACTGCCGGTTTCGGTCACTTGGGTGGCCATATTGTACTGAGCCGGTTGGCCGGCCTCCGGGCCGTGCCGACAGCCCCCAAGCCCTCTGCTTCCAGAATACATGTATTCTATCCCCAGTACTTTGCCTTCTTTTACCTTAAAGGGAGCCTCGGGACGCTACAGACCATGTCTATGTCGGTGGCAAAAACAATCAAAAGCACTATATTGATTGCGACATTACTGTGTCGTAAAAAGGAGAAGGTGTAGGTCAATGATGCTGTTGTTTGCGCGTTCCAATCCTTTGTAAAAGCGATGAAAGACATAGTGCTTAGCTTAATTTGTATAACTGCCGCAAGGAAAGTCTTTAACCTTTAGGTGTAACGTCCCAAGACTACCTCAAAATCAAAAGAAGGCATGCTACTAAGGCAGAATTTGTGTGCATATTTTAGCAAGAAGAATGAGCGGGGATGCTGGTTTGGCCCACCAGCACATCCAGCTACGGTAATACGGCTGCAATACTTTGTTTGTTTGGAATACCGCTTATGGTCACTTGGATGGCCACGTTGTACTAGCCGGTCGGCTGGCCTCCGAGCTAAGTCAGCAGCCCTTAATCCCTCTGATCATACAAAATAGATGTATAAAGTATTAAATTTACCATGCTTCAAATGCCAAACTTTCAACAAGGATTTACAGCTAACTCTTTCCCTGTTCCAGTGCCAAAAATCTGTGTCAAAGAAATCACTTAAAGTGATTCATTTAAACAACAGATTAGCATATTTCGAGCCCTAATGGTAGAGTTCATAACTAAATTTTTGCGTCCATGTTCCTTCGAGGATGTACTATGAATCTTCAGATTGACGGATGATCAAATATGGGCATGTTGTAGCGTGCTGAGACTTTCTTGAAGGTAAAAGACGGTATAGTGCTAAGGCAGAATACTTATATTCTTAAACTAGAGGGAGTGGAGGCCGCTAGCATGGCCCGGAGGCAAGCTCACCGGCTAGTACAACATGGCTACCCAAGTGACCGAAACCGGCGGTCGAACAAGCAAAGTGATACACATGTACTATACCTTATGCCACCATTTTTCGTCACCGATTACAAAAATATTCCACGCAGTAAAATATTAATGCATTGGTTAAAAAAATAATTTATCCTTCGAGAAGTACTCTTCTTGATCTATAACAATTAGAAAATAGCGCAGCATTCAAACTAACGCGTCGCAGCAATGTCATTGATAAGCCTTTGTTCCTCAGAGGCTTCCATACCACAGCTATTAAAGCTCAGACATCTATTCACCTCATTTTATTAATGTTATGATCTCAAGCTAAATGCCATTACAATTGTAGCTTTTACACAAGAGTTTATGCACAAATAAATTTATGTGAGGAAATTGTGTTAGTTGCGTACGCACAGTAGTCAGGAAAGACTGAAGAAATACTTTTATCCAACCAGGTAAAGGTGGAGAAGGAAACGAAAAGAGATAAAACAGATGAAATAAAACGAATGCTAAGATTGCCACCAAGTCAGTCCTTCAGCTCTTGACAAAGCCGGCATTCTGCCATAGACGGCACGTACTGCTCCATTTGAATGGTCACCTCGTGAACCAGGAATCGACGACGCAAGAGTCGATTGGCGCGTTCCAACTGCTCCTGGGCAGATTTTATATCACCTGCAAAATGATGATGCCATACCGTTTGTTATGAGGTGTGTTTCAAGATTCGTCAACAAGAATGTAAATGGCACCTAATAAGCCCTTACTGCTGCTCCGTAACTTGTACATGCACTTATTTATATTTATAATTATGTTTGGTCAAGCAACTATCCAATGACACATTCCAAATGATTCCAATTAACTGATTTTAAAAACCAAATATTTGGGTTAAATGATAGAAAAGAACTATTGCTAAGCGTTGGGAGAAGGTATAATATGTGGCAGTAGAACAACACACCGCCTCGTAGCCAGTAAATCACGCAAAATAGAACCCTCAAGCCTTGAGGATTTTAGTAATACACATTTAAATAACATGGTATAAGAAGACTATAGAAAATGCTTCTCTTCCGACATTTAAAACTGTAATCGAGAAATCATCTTAAACCAAGCATTGGTTGTCTACATGGAAAATTTTAAAAATGAGCCGTTCGTATAGTTAAATGGGGATTCCTTCACTGAAAAATGATCCAGGCATACGAATCAAAAATAATTCAAAAATGTGCATTTAAAATAAAAAGCAATACCCTAATGAAATAAGTGATGCTGTAGCAAAGCAATATTCCTCATCGAAATGTAAATTTTCAAAATAAAATAAAAGCCTATATGCATAAAAGGGTGCTTTGAAGTGAGCTTTTCGCTAAAATCTCCTACAAAATTGTAAAGCTATGGTGCATGTAAATCTGGGAATTTTCAGACTTTTAAATAAATTTAAACAGAGACTTAGGTCAAGTAATGCTGATGCTGTCGTCGGGCAAGCATCTCATTGGCCATTTGATGTCCCATGCAATATATGGGCTTCAAAGGTGTTTAAAACCACGTTTCCCGGAGGTGTATATTCAAAAAGGAAATAAATTTTAGCGACCAAATTATCGTCATTAAATACGCGAACAGTACAACACGTGGGGCTGCTAATACAGCATGGCATACCGGTGGCAAGGTGGACAGAAACAGCAGTCTTGTTCATGGTAAGGCTCCACATGCGTAGGTTGTGCACCTCCACAATACCCGGAATGGCCTGCAGTGCCGAGCGCACCTCGGCAAAGTTGAGTCCCTTCGGCACGCCCTCCATCAAGATGTTCATCGCGTCCTTCAGTATATTAACAGTAGTCAGCAGAACCAGTACCGAGAAGATGAAGGTGCATATAGGGTCGGCTATCTTGTACTCCGGCTAAAAAAAGTAACAGGCATTCACTACTCTACAGCGTCGATTAGTAAGCTGATGTGCAGGTCTGCATCTCGTAATTGTATTCCTGCTCACTTCGCGGACAATCTAGTGAGTCTCAATACTCGCGTTCCGCTCCAGTTGCCCCGATGGACCACCTCCATATACTGAAAGTAAGCGAGATTGGAACTGATTCCATGCTAGCGTGCGCATACTTGAGTCGTGTCCATGTCTGATCGGGAAATTGACAGGACCCAATCTCGCACATTAGCATAGGATCTGTGCTATGCCATAGGCCAAGCGACGACAGTTACTACGTGGCTTTCACAAGTCCCCAAGGTTGTATTTTTACGCTCATCTGGATGGAAGTCAACTGTTAAAGAAGGCAGCATTCTCGCATCCACCATTTTCAACTTCAACAGCATTGATGGTGGGAAGTTGCACCATGGAGCATGAGCGTGGGCACCTGATCCAAGTCATCCAAGCGACGCCTAACCACACTGGCAAATTTTTAAGCGAGGCAACAGTTTTCCATATTTTTTTTTCTCGCAAGCTCAACATTCCAAATTCCAAACAGACGCCTCTCATGTCCCATAACCACCACAAAGCTTTCAATGCAGGACATGATTAAGAGGAGGTTCGAAGGAATACTTACACGGAAGTAAATGACAAAGGCAGCGACCATAACCCCAAGACTTTGTAAAAGGTCTCCAATCACATGAATGAATGCTGCACGGACATTGATGTTTTCGTCCCCATGCTCTGCAGCAGTGGTTTCCTCTTTCACCGATTGTTTGTGCGAGTGGTGGTCCTGCGGATGATCAGTCGTGTAGGGATTGTGTAGACCCTGCTGGAACTCTCCACCCTCACAAATGGCTGTAGAGGCATCACCGGTTGAATCTTTGGCAAGTTTTACATCATCTGAGCGTGAGAGTTTCATACTCGTAATCTTTTTCTTCATCTTTGAGAAGAAGCCGTGACTATGGGGATGAGAACCAGAGTCGTGACTGTGTCCATGACTTCCGCCTCCATGATCGTGGCCATGTTGGTGAAGGGTTGCGGCCATTCTGCCAAATTCAAGATTTCATTTATGAATTAAGCTAACCTACACAGGAAAATACAGGTTTCTACCGCAATGAGTGTGGAGTTCTCAAGTGGCTTACATCATATTTACAGCGACACCGATGGCAGAGGTGATGAGCATGACCATACCGTCGATTTCGTAATGTTGGTGTATCACTCGCATTATAGCGAGGTAGACAAGAATGCCTGTCACTAGCCAAATCATCAGAACCGAAACGAGAGCGCCGACAACTTCTACAAGGGGAGGAAATGCGAAAAAGAAATGGAAGGAAGTGCTGTCTTTGAAATGTGAAGACGAATTTGCACGCAAGAGGATTGCCTAGGGGTCTGGTGAAACTATCCCACTCAACGACACCTCAACAAGTTGGTACCAGGATTGCAAGTTAGTTTTATTAAAGCACGTACCAGCACGATACCAGCCAAAACTCATCACTCGCGTAGCCGGTCGCCCAGACAGAAATATGGCAAAAAGACTGATAAGGAAGCTGGCAAAGTCGGTTAGAAGATGAGCCGCATCTGTCATGATTGCCAAACTGCCAGCGAGAGCGCCACCTGAATCCAATCAGTTCGATTATCATGGACTCTGCCTTTTTGTGATGGCTGATTTTTGAATCGAAGATTTTTATTCAGTAAATTGTCTCTAAGTAGATAGACACAAAGCTTACCGGTAGCTTCACCAATCATGAAAATGAGGCATAATGCACTAGCGATTAAGAGTTTTCGCCTCGCAACCTTGTCGATTCCGTCTTCATTTGGTCCGGAATGGCAGTGAGTCTCTACAATAATGAAAAAAAAACGCTAATATGAGTCAATGTATTGCTACAATACATCTAGGTGTAGATTTATTCTACTGATTAGATATCAGTAGTGACTCACCACCGCCACCGTCTGCGTCACCGGAAGGAGCCCTGGAATTAAACAAAAGGAGAGGGGAAAAACACTAATTTTGTAGGGCAACTGTAGCCTAAAATATTGAAAAAGAGCCTGGGAAACATCACAATGAGCAATTCTCCATCAAGACGTGCTGAGGAAATCACTTTTATGAAAAAGATTCAATAAGCGTGATGGAATATCGGTGGTGAGTTTCAGCTACCACTGCTTCAAATTGTCACAATTTGGCAGCCAAGTTGCCTTATTCATAGTTTTCCATGTGTCTGTTATGTCTAATACCAAAGGAACGAATATAGATGGTGAGGAAAAAGGGGCGCATAGGATGAGGCTGAAGTAGTATCTTACTTCTCCCCTCAGCGCATTGTTTCATAGGGTATGCCTGCCACGTCGCTTTGGCTTGCCTCCCGACCTTTTAAGCTTTCACACTTCTTCCAAATGTTTAACACGCCCAGTTAAAATGACTTCATCATGCATGCCGTCACTGCCTTGAAATGCTGAATGAATTAACTATTGTAACACACAATAGCTGTGATTAGAGAGGTAGTGAGAACAACTTTCTGGTTAAATTAACAGTTTTAAAGCGAGCAATACTTTATAAGGCCAGAAATATCCCATTTTTTGCCCTGACAATACTAAATGCGTCGCATAGATAGCAGTTTTAAAAAGTTATTAACAGACCAGTATGTACTTATTAGTAGAAGTATGCTTGAGTTGTAGTAGGTTGAAATAACATTAAGTAAATTATTATTCATTTAACGTTTCAATGGGGCCTTAAATTGACTTTGTGTCGACTATTTGTTCAGGTGACAGCTTACAACGGAGGTGATATAAGAAATGAACAAGAATGCACACCAATTCATTTTCCATAATATCACATTTCCAGTTGCGGATATGCGTTCTGTTTATGAGTATAAAACAAGTTTTTAATGCAAACAAAGGAACTGCAAGCAATTCTCATATTGGGGCCGCAGCTGAGATATGCAAGGGCATGTACAGCGTCTTACTCTTTAAAAGTCTTCTTAATGCTATAGCTGCGTCCCTTGAGTTGCATCTCCATATCGTCGGCTTGCTCGTAGCCAGTGTGCAAGTCGCCCTCGTGCATGGTGGTACGTGACGGGATGTGCGATGCGACTTCTACTACTACATCCCTCCCGAGCCTTATACCCTCTCCGATCCTCCGCCTTCTCCTTCATTCACTAATTGGTCACAGTAAGTGTGTGTGTGTGTGTGTGTCAGTTCGTTGGTCACCCCACCAACCGCTCACTTCCGGTGTGGACGGAAGTTAATCGAAACAATGGTCGTCGCATTCTAAAGGCAATTATCCTAACTGTTCAATGGTCTCGATCCTGAGCTAAAGATTGCACAACTTTGATAATGAAGTGGATTTTTAACAACGTTGGGCCTATCAGCTTTGTACTAGAGTCACTTCCATTGGCTTTGTATCAAGACAAAGTGGGAGTAATCCTCTACCTCCCCTTCTCGATTAGCGCTGTCTAAGCGGACTTCTGATTGATGAGTTTACGATAGAACACATTTTTAGACTGTGTAGTTTGTGTATTCAAGACAACTTTTTACATTACTTGTACTCATGGACAGCTTGTGCCAGAGTAATCGTTAAGGCATGTTCGATCCGAATAACTCTAACTCCATCTAAATGTTTAGCATAAAACCTATTTCTGTAAAGATCAACCTCAGTTTAAAAAAATGACACGTTCAGATTGACAGTATTTTGTGTTTGTAAGGAAAAGATGTGCAGGCACATTTACAATAAAATTTTGTTTATTTGAATGCTGATTTCGGTCACTTATTTGGTCGTATTGCCTCAGCTGGGTGGGCTGGACTCCATGCCCCAGTATTATACTTTCTTTTGCCGTCAAGGAAGTCTCGCAACGCTACATTGGTGGCAGCAGCGGGGTAGCGGACTCGACGTTACAGGATTGATCGCCTGTTTTGTGCCGCTTGTGATCAACTGTAGCAATGCAAAAGAAGATAGGAGAGTCTCTAACATGCTATAACAGAAGGACTGAGAATGACGGCTGCTTTCTTCGGCATCTACCCCATCTCCGTGTTCTGCAAGCAAGCCATTAACAACGGAGGCAACACTAGTCGTGAAGCAGCAGGACAAGTTTCGTTTCGTTCCATCGTCTCCCCAAAGACATTCAGATGCTCGACAGAACACCTTGCTCTGAATTTAGTTGCCCAAGGCGGAAGAAACTTTAAGTCCAGTCGAATTGTCATGAGGACTCAGTGATGTTGTGGTCAAGTATCGCCTCGGTTGTGCCGAACGCTGATAACTGGCACGGTTGGATTGTGGTTGCTTCCTCCAGCATTGATTACATTGTAAGGGGTAAGGAAAGAGGTGTACCAAGGGGACCGTTGGTTTCGGTGACTTGGGTGGCAGTAGCCAAGTGAAGTTGGCCTCCAGGCCATGCCAGCATCCCTATCCCTCCGTTTGCTGAATATGTACATTCTGCCCTAGCATTATGCCTTCTTTCGTCTTCAAGTAAGTCTCGGCGCGCTACATTGGTAGCAGTGTAAAGCAGATCTGAAGTTAAAAGATTTCTTCCCGAATTATTCCGCTTGTGGCCAACACCACCGGTGCGAGAGAAGTGCACATGCCACGGATGGAAGAATTTATGATAGCCCATAACAGAAGTGCTGAGCATGACGTCTGCATTTGGCGTCTACCCCCTCTCTGTGTTCTGCGAGAAATCTATTAACAACAGAAGCGACACTAGCTGTGAATCACCCGGACAAGGTTCGCTTCAGAGATTTCTGAATTCAGTTTCCAAACCGAAGGAAATATTAATTTCTGTTGAGCTGCCTAGATGGGTCAGCGACATTGGAGTCAAGCATCTCCTCAATTAAGTCAAATGTTGTTGATTGGCACGTTTAGTTGTTGGGTGTTACTTCCAGCACTGATTGCATAGTGATGGGTACGCGCAAGGTTTTTTACGGGGAGCGTCGTCCCCGACTCTCAAATGGAGAGAGAGGCTATGCGATACTTTGTTTGACTGCCGTTTTCAGTTGCAGAAAAGGTGGCCATATTGCCTCCGAGCCATGCCAGTAGCCATGTTCCCTCTTTTACCTTCAAGATAGTCTCGGGACCCTATACAAACATTTGACGATACATAGGCGCGGGATCCTGCAAGTGAAGAGATGTTGGCAGTCTTGCAGATAGATAGCTCTTCTAGACCATATCACACCGATGCGACTGCATGGGCGAGCATTCAATTCTGCTACGCATCATGCCCATGAAATGATATCAAACGATGCGTTGTTCCCCACAAATAGCATAATTTATTATAAGAACTAGGCATTTATGTAATTCCTGTCCAAACAACGAAAAGACTTGTCCTGTTTTAATTATCAATACATAGAATGTAGTTATGAGTAAACACTCCCCATTCCCACTCTCCACTTATTGCTATCTAAAATAATTTTAGAATTCAGGGGAGGCTTATGACCGAGATGACGATGTTATTCGCAGTACTCAGTAAGCTCTCCTGAATGTGACACGAGTATTAGAGGTCATTCAATACCCCCCCCCCCCAATCATGGGCTTCCTTTGCAAGATGATGGAATTTGTGCTAGTTATATCCTTGTTTAAGGTATCATACAATTTTTGGAAGTTAGCATTGGATGTGTAGCATTAAATAACGATTTTTGGGTTTATTCGTTGCGTGTGAGTACGGTAATGGGCGCCCTATTCTGGGTCTCCACTATTTCCAAATTAAATACACCTAATAATACACCATTATTATATAAATACAAAATTAAGGGATTCTTTAATGCAAGTAGCAAGTGAATGTGCCTACTTACCCTAAGTCAACAGTCACTAGATCGGTGAGTGGAATCTGAGGGAGAATAGCATAGCCATCAACCGGGATGCTCAAACACTTTCTACAATATGTTGAAAGACCTTGAGGTAAGGCAAGGCTAAAAAAGGACACTTACAATGAGCGAATAAGTAATATGTGCAGAGAAATCAGCATGAAAATGTATCGAAGGATGATACGAAAATTAATTCTCGTGCTGAGATCGAGGTTAGCGTCTAACATTAACATGACATTCTACTTATTTAAATAAGTAGATGTATCAGGTGCTGTATTGTGTGATCAAATAAGAAGTCTGCATGGCCCAGATTCCACGTACGCAACTGCGCAAATCGGAATAAATTTTAATGTAATTCTCTAGCTGCTTGTCTAACTCTAGGTTATGGTAGTGGGCACCTTGGAGGATCCCCTGTTGCGCCATCATAGAAGTCGCCAGGCACTAAGTCTAATGCAACTTCCATCAACCTTTTAAACAAAATAAGCAAAAAAAACATGAGAAGTACCGGCTAAATCCCAAAGGGCCTGTGTAAAGGCAGACAAGGGAGCAGTTGAAGTCTAGAACTTCCGATCAGAGTACTTGCGTACTTTGAAAGCCAGCAAAATGGATAATTCCTTAAGTAAAATAACAATCATTCACTAGGAGAGTGGGCTTAAGTAACCGAAAACGGTGGAACGCTAAAGTAAAACCAAAATCCTTATAGACCAATGCTAGGCAAAACTGAGCCAATTAAAGTTATTGTGTTCCTCTTGCCAGTTTTGGACAGAGTTGAGGAGGCGAATACATAAGAAATGAGTATTTAGAGCTGGATCTAAATTATATGGCTTGCACTTTTACTTAAGCAAGGTAGAATTGGCAAGTTGTGACCTATGGTTGACGCCTTTTCTTCCCCTCGAGGTTTCGCCTAGTATTTCTGCCAAAAGCGAATGATTGACACACTGAGGCGGGTGAAATGAGAACAGTGCTATAGTTCAGTCCACAGCGCACAGATTTTCAAGAATAAAAATGATTGGTCAATTAATCAAAGGGAAGATCACAAGGTAATGAAAAAGTTGCAGCGTTTTTATGGCTTCAAAGACTGCGATAAATGGGCGTGTACTTGGAAATTTTAACGATGACCCTAGTTACACAGTGTGGGTGTCACAACTAATATGATTGCACCTAACTAATAGATCAATATACTAGTTGGTGGCAACGAGTTTGGCGAGGTTGTCTACACGTGTGCCAACAAGTCTATATCCTAGCGGTCCACATACTCTTTTTCCCGTAGCAATTTTGACAGTGAACTCAATGGTATTGGGTCCGAATTTCACGCGCTTCACCGTAAAAGATAGCTCTCAAATTCGCACCCCCAGAATTAGCTCTAACGTGACAATATTTGCCGGTGTACACAACTATCAGTGGCAGCGTTGCTACAGAATTTTTTGCTTGCATAATTTACAGTATACATGTTACACCAAACAAAAGTTTGCCAAAGTAGCCAACTACAACTTTGTTACGCAATGGAGAATACCTGACAAAGTAACGAGGCTTCCAGCGTATAACAATTGCAATTGGAATTTTACTTGCATACACACTAAGATTTCATTGAGTAATGCCGTACAGCCTGACACAATGATGCTCTTCCAGAGACACACCCCAAAACGCACTCGCAAAATACGTATACATGGGCTCCAGGGAGGAATAAAAGAGCAATGTTGGTAGGCAAAGTGAACGTAATTTACGTTAGCTAGTCAAACAACAGAGGGCAAAACTACGTGCGATACGAAAAGAACTAGCAGAATTCGCAAAGAACTACAAAGGCTACAAGTACACAAAAAAGTTGCGAATTACAATAATGGATAAATACAGCCCCCTATAATTTTTTACCAAGCTAACTACGTAAGTACTTTCAATTAAGCAAGAGTCACATTTTTTCGTAATGAAGTAGTATGCATCACGTGATCACGCATATGATGGGCCAAAAAGCTATGTATTGTGTACACTATTGTATCATTTCAAATAAAGAACTTAATTAAGTAAATAAAGGCACATAAAGTCTTTCTGCTATGACACAATCTTTTTAAAAGTACGCACTAGTTGACTAAACACAAAAAACCGAAATATTCTCATATTTATGTGTTAAAAATGTTTGACCCGTACACAAATATTAGTCTAATCATAAGTGAGCCAGATTTGCAAAAGCCAAACCCTAATTAAAACAACTATGTTGTTGATTCGCTAAAGATATAGCAAAGGTATGATAATTTGCAATTAAGTAAAGTATTTGAAGTAATGATTGCAAAATAATGCAAAGATAGCTTGCCTATGTAAATTATCTGTTTTGCTGTCAGCAAGTGTTTCAGCATCAATAAAAACTTCTAAAAATAGCACTTTAATTAACTGAGAAAATTTACTTTTGTATTCCGCCATCTTCGTATGCGAAGCGAGAATACAGTTAGGCGAAATAACAGCCGCAACAAGGACTTCAAAGTAACAATTAAATTGAATAATATAAACAAATCGCATGCGAATAGAAAACAAATACAATTTAATGTAATGGCATACAGTAAGATGGTTATGTATGCAACAGTTAAACATGATATGACTCTTTCGACCTACCTACCAGTTTAAAATTAAGCATTGTAAATACGGTAGTTTCTTTGTCGTAAATATTTAAAACACTTTAATCTATTTTGATAGGAAAATTACATATTTGTTAGTGTCACGTATGCGTTGAGAGCTTGTAAAATTGTGTGAAACCTACAATTATGTTTATCTACGAATCCACCACAAATATTGTTTTTAACAAGGTGAGTTGGCCGATGTTTTGCCACATACTTAAGATGCAACACTTTGATTGTCTGACTGCTGGTTTCGATTGCTGTCACTTTAGTGTTCACACAACCTTTACGTGACGTGTTAGTCTCTGTTCCATGCCAGCAGCCGCAACTCCTTTTTGTGCAATCATTGTTTGCAATAATTTGTCCGTTCGAACTATCGGTTTAGGTCACTTGGGTGGCCATCTTGTTCTAGCCGGTTGGTCGGCCTCCGGGCCGTGCCAACAACCCCCAAGCCCTCTGTTTCCAGAATACATGTATTCTGCCCTAGTACTGCGCCTACTTTTACCGTAAATGGAGTCTCGGGACGCTACATTGGTGGCAGCGGAAAGCGAACCCGACCTCGGTGGATTTTACCCTGCTCCTTGCCGCTTCTGGCGAACTTTGGTGGTGTAAAAGAAGTACATGTACTACGGATGGGAGAATCCCTCACATCCCATAACAGGAGGGTTGAGATCGACGTTCATCCTCGGCACCTCCCTCACCCTCGTGTTCGACAGGGAAGCTATTAACAACTGAAGCGACACTAGCCGTGAACTTTAAGTCGAGTGCAACTGCCAAGGAGGATCAGAGGCGTTGTGGTCAAGCATCCTTCGTAAGCTCTCTCTCATTTTCTCAGGCAACTCGCATTCCTTCGCCCAAATGCGCATCTACAAATGTAGAATGTGCGAGGCGCCATTCGATAGCATCGTTTTATGCTTTGCACACTTGGATCACGTGCATCCCGTTCCCATAAGGCCCAAGTGCTCCATTCGCTCAGGGTTATACAATACCCTCGCGTTTTTTCTACGGCATCAGAAAAGCCTGGAATCACAATATGTGTTGCGTGTGTTCCGACCCATTTGAAAACTTGTTTCTTCTGACTGACGATTTCGGTCACTTAGACGGCCATATTGCCCTGGTCGGGTGGGCTGACCCTCGCACCATGTCAGCAGCCCCATTCGTTTTGCTTGCTGAATATATATTCCGCCCTTATTATTATGTGTAATACTTTGTTTGTTCGGACTGCCGGTTTCTGTCACTTGGGTGACCATATTGTATGAGCCATGCTGGCTGGCCTATGGGCAGGTCACTGCAGTAATTATTTTGTTTGAATGTACTTTGTGCGCCAGAGGCTAGAGGACAATCTCAACCTAGTTGCGGACGCTCGTGGTTCCTCTGAAGGGTTTGAAGCTCCCCCGCCGTAAATACTTCACTCTCATGCTTCTCTGCTCGTGTCATAATAAATGCGTCTCGTAACACCCAGCCTTCTAATAGCATGGGTGAAAAGGGATGAGGAGGAAAGGGAAGCTTCCTCTACACTGGTGGCAGCGTTTTCAGATCTTCGCCACTTCAAAAAGGAATAAAATTCGATGAATGGATGAAAACTGTTAGGTTTAATATTCATTTATAGCCTCAGTGGCAGAGAGTCCCGCTGATAATCCGCGATCTTCCGCAAGACGCAGGGGTCACTGCTAACTCCGGCATCGACCATTGCTGCAAGACGCTGGCTCAACTGGTCATTGACCATCGAGAGCAATCGCTGGCAAGAGAGTTCTTTCACCGAGACCAAAAAGCAGACGAAGACGATGAGGAGTACGCTAGGAACCTGCAACGCCTAGCGGAACGAGCTTTTAGAGATTCCCCTCCATCTGGGTGACCGTTCAGTTCCGAGTGCGAGTTCGACCACCGACCATCGCAGCGAAGCTCCACGTCGTGAAGAACGACGATCGAAATCAGTTGGTCGAGGCTGCGACCAGGAAGCGTCAGGAACTCCTCCTGACACCGACGTCTCAGGCGTCCAACCGCCGGCCAAACCCAACACGTTCTCGTTGGACTTTGTCGCACCGGATCTCAAGAGCAGGTGAGCCCTACTATTCCATATCTTGCCTACCTTCAAATGGTTCCCGGCCATTCATGCGAGTCCCTGACAAGCTAGAAGGGTAGCCCTGCCGTTTTCTCCTTGACTTGGACGCAATCAAGCCCTTAGTGATACCCAAAGCTTTCCCCAATCTACGCAGCAAGTTTTGCACTGACCCTTCCTCAATAAAACTACTTTCACCAGATGGGAGGAAGATGATGGTAAAGGGGAAGCCATCGTTAAAAGTCTCAATTGGGAAAGACATTGAGATGGTACAACTTGTTATCTATCCAGAATTAGTTAAAAAGTGGTACTTGGCGCTGGATTCTTTCATAAGACCAAAGGAGTCCTGAATTTCGCAGAAGGTACTTTCATGACCTAACAGCGCAAAGAAAAAATTCAGTCGTTTCTTCCCCGACAAAGGAAGCATACAAAACTTGCAGTGTTGTTTTTGAGGGCGAGGGTATTGCCATTAACAACTTAGATGAACTTTGCCTACAGTTAACGCAAATCACCGACAGTGAAAGGAAGGAAATGCGCTAATTGCTGAGTAGGCATTCATATATATTTTGCTTGGCAAGGGACTAAACTCGGACGGACAAACATCATTAAACATACCATTCACACGGGTGAAGCTAAACACATGTGGCAACCACCGGGATGCATATTGCCACCTCTTTTGGAGGAAGCGAATGGTCTAGTGGACGAGGTGATCAAAGACGA
Source organism: Taenia multiceps (assembly GCA_001923025.3). Taxonomy (NCBI): domain Eukaryota; kingdom Metazoa; phylum Platyhelminthes; class Cestoda; order Cyclophyllidea; family Taeniidae; genus Taenia; species Taenia multiceps. The sequence goes on from CM010311.1 coordinate 16,704,651, forward strand.
GGTCATAAAGCCAACCAAGTCACCGTGGATCTCCCAGATCACGCTAGTAAAGAAAAGTGACGCCTGTGTATTGCCTACAGGAAGCTAAATGTTGTAGCTAATGGGGATGCTTTCCCATCACCTCATATTAATGACTCAATGGATTTCCAGTACTGATAAAAGTGGTTTTACACTCTGGACTTAAAATCCGGATGCTGGCAAGTGGAAGTAGCGGAGACGAGCAGAGAAAAGACAGCTTTTATAGTGCCAAACGGGCCGTATGAATTTCAGACAATGTCCTTCGGCCTCTGTAATGCCGCAGCCAACTTTTAGCGCCAAATTCAGATGGCACTACCTTGATGACATTCTTGTCTTTGGCAAATACATGCGTGAGCACAATCCCAGTCATGGCCTAGTGCTGGATCATCTTCGAGCTGCAGTATTGACCTGGAATCCAAAGAAATGCCAATTACTTCAACATTCGGTCACTTTTCTGGGGCATACAGTCTCGTCAGACCGGGTGGCGGTCACCGAAGATCATACAAAACAAGTGAGAACTTAGCTGACACCAACCACTGAGGCGGAGCTCCGCAGTTTTCTCAGTTTAGCAAACCACCATAGACGATTCGTTAGGACCTCCACCAAGATCGTCAGTTCTCTGCTCAGGCTAACCAAGAAGCAAACAAAAAGAATTTAGAGTGGGAGAACGAACATGACGTATGCTCTGCTTCGCTTTGCTCCGATTCTTACCCTGCCAAAGTTCGAGAGTAATGCACATCCCTTTGTACTGAACACGGACACCAGCGACGTAGCCGCGGGCCATGTGCTTTTCCAAGGGGACAAAGAAGGCAGAGAACACGTCATTGCATACGACAGTGTAAGACTCAACAAAAAAAATGAGATAGAAGAGCGAAACGGAATGTGAACCGTTCGCCATCTTTACAACGGTTCGACACTTTAAGTACCACCTAATGGCAAAACAGCTCATGGTGAGAACGGACCGATAAGACCTAATCTGGTTAAGAACAGTAGACAAGAGGTGATTCCCCATTCAAGATGCACACAGGTGGTAAAATGAGACTTCCTACCGATATCTTCATACCCAGCAAGGAAGCGGTAACTGTTACTGCCCCAGAGTACGTACTACGTCGAAAAGAAGGGATAAGAAAGGCGTTCCATATTGGCCAGTGACACTTGCAAACGTCTTATAGTGGACAAAAGAAATACTAAAACAAGCACAGTCGCCCCATCATCCACCACAAAGGAGATCTCGCCCAAGTATACGGGCTGAGTCGCCCAACTGGAACGCATCGCAATTTTTACCATCCTTGGAGCAGAGCTCTCTTCCGTGTGGTGCAAGTTCTCTCCCCCACTAAGTACCTCGTCCAAAATGCAGAACTACGTACCCAACCAAAACGGCCCATTATAGCAAGATTCAACCGTACAAATGTGTTCAACCAGTCGATTGCGAGGCTGAAGTCTACGTAATTGTGGAAGAAACAAAACCACCTGACAGCATGACAAAGAGTAGGGCCGAGGACGCACCTCAAAAAAATGAGGGGGCTGTGGAATAACTATGTTGTTTAAATGCGCTTTGTGGGCCAGAGGCGAGAGGACAATTTCAACCTCTTCGTGAACATTCGTGATTCCTCTAAAGAGTTTGAGGCTTTTGCTTCGTAAATACTTCGCTCTCATACTTCCCTGCTCGTTTCATAATAAATATGTCTCGTAACACCCAGCCTTCTAATAGCAGGGCTAAAAAGGGGGATGAGGAGGGAAGGGGAGAACCCTCTACGGTCACCGTATCCGGCAGAAACACTAGTAGGTATGACTTGGAAATTTATTTATATATCAACGTGACTAACGTTTTACTTAATGGAATTTCATGAACGAGATAAGATAAGGGCAAGCACAATTTCTTGTCGATTAAAAAAGCACTTGAACTAATTTTATTTATGTCCTTGTAGCGCCAACAGGCTAGTACAGTATCGCCACTAAAAATGACCGAAATCGGAAGTTCTAACAATCAATACATTACAGTCTTTTTATCAGAATATTTAAAAACAGCTATACGCAAGCGCAGTTTACTTGCATTTTGAACTAAAAACATCTGCGTATGGAATTTAATTTTTGCTGCCAATAAACATTGTTTACTTTAAAACTACCTAAGTTTTCATGCTCCTATCTATTATGAGAAAATCATAATTATTATCGCCTAAATTCACGTATCCGATGCGGGATAGACTACCTAATCGTCATTGGTTGAGTTTTATTGTTGATGGTATACACTTATTTGCACCCACTTCGTACGGATTACTGTGCACGAATGCGGGCGTTGTCTGATGATGAATTAAGGGATAGGTTAAAGGCTAACGGGTATGAACCGGGTCCGATTACGCCTGCCACCAGGCAGGTTTACGAGAGAAAACTGGAGAGGCTGCTTAGGAATAACAAGGCTGGTCCCAAAACACCTCGTTCTGACCAAGTCATGCAGTGTGAATCAGTTGGAACTGAGGGTATATTTGCCTTATTTGTTATCCCTTGGCCAAAAAATCAATGCCGCTTAGCGGCTTCTCTGCTCTTCTCCTTTTAGGTGGTTCTCCGTCAATGTTGTCTTCCCGTTCAATGAGTCGAGCTACATTCTCTAATTCAGCACAGGCCGATGTTCCTAAGAACGCGTTGGAATCAGAATATTGGCACCAATCCTCGACCATGGCATTGCGAGATTCCTTTATGAGTCCAAATCCTACCCCTCAGCAGAATCCCGGTCACACGCCGAATGCTGGCATTCGATCACCTTTAAGAACAGTCAACACCGATGTTCCACGTACATCCTCAAACTTGACAAACTTTGGTTTGGAAATGAGACCCAAAAGTTCCGTTTTAAGTCCTGCTACTGCACAATTTAGCTGCCAAGGTGGTAGATCGATTCCATCTGGTTCTCCGCTTTCGCTTGATCGAGGAAGAAGTGCATCGTATGTTTATTATTTAGACAAATGCATTCTGCTATTCTTGATTTTAACAGTGCGTTCTTTATTCCAGATCCGATGGGGGCCCTTCTCGGATGAGTGATCCAATGGTAGCATCTCACGAAAGGCCATTTTGGTCTGGTTGGGTTCCAAGATCTTCTAATTTGGGATCTGCAATGGTTTCAGACGACTCAAGTCCATCCGAAAATGATGTTGTTCACAGGGCGTATCAGTCTGTCAAAATATCTAATCGTCATCAACCATTGTCCGAGGAGTCTTTTGAGGGAGCCTTCTGTTCAAAAATATTTTTGTTTTCATTTGGAAACCAGGTGCCAAATTTGATATTGTTTTGTGGGGTCGTCCTGCTTGCAGTAATTGTTTCTAGTTACCTTCTGCTGAAGGACAAGCACAGTAATATGGGTATGATCGCTGGTAAGATTTTAGCAATTGTTTAACCCAAGTATTGCTTGATGTATTTGTTTATGGTATGATCGGTTTTTCTCACAATAGACCTTCAAAAAGTAATTTGTTCTCCTGAGGAGCGCTCCGAGCAGAGAACGAGCGCAGTTCTTTCCCGACCAACTTGCGTCAGTAGCCAGGATCTACCCTTGGTTTTGAGGATAGTCCATAGCCTTTTTGAAATTCTTAGCCGATTCGCCGGTAAGCGTCATCTCATCCCCGTCGTTTTTTGCCGTTCTTGAGCGAGTTATTTCATTAAAGTAAGCAGATACATGGCTTTGACACTTGATATCTCTGCGATCCCTAGATTTAATTGTTTGATAAGCGCGGCTTATTTATGACATCTCAAATCCACACAGTCAATAGTTGCTTTGAGCCTATAATACTTAAATAATCCCAACCTTTTATAGGCGAACACTTTTGTGGGGATTCGGTTGAAAGTTCAAGAATGGAGGTAGGAATAGCAAGCCATCTTGTTGAAAGCTACTTTGCAAATCACCCCATCGCCTCTGTGCCTGCACATCAGGTAGGCGCCCTATGGGGAAACGTTTTGATAATAATTACTGAAGTTGGACAAAAACACCTGCAAATCGCCGCTTATGATGCGGATGGCCAACCGGCTCTGTAGGTTTAACTCTTACATTCGGGTTAATCGTTTTCTCCTCAATTGTTGTGCGAAGCTTCAGTTTTTTATTGTAGAAACTGGAGAGATGTGGTGGAGTTGGAGAGTCTACGCCCCTACATTCCCGGCAGTTGTCGTCTACGTCTGTTCGCCTACTCTGTAATCCATTTCCTGAGCAACCTTCTTTGGCTACTCGTCATCCTCTCTGCTGTGGGCGGTTTCTGCTATGTGATCTACCGCATCAAGCAATCTCAGCAGAACCGCACAAAGAAACGTGCGATGCGTGTCCGAGATATCGTTCGTGAAGTGTCCTGTAAGTACAAAACTGCTCTTGTCCCTCACTATTTAAATGATGTGCCAACGGTAATGGTGAAGTACTCTTTGGACCTCAGTTTTGATGGCAGTTGCTCGCTTTCAACTTAGGCATCTTGCAACAGCAACTTCAGCACAGTCAATCAAATCCTACGGAACCGCCGTATGTGCCTGTCTCGATAATCAAGGAAAGGCTCCGTCCCGCCAACCCAGAGTGAGTGACCTTGTTACCCCTGAAATCTCCCAATTTTTGGACACTATGTTTTCGTTCATTCTTCCAATGGCTATTTTTTTACATTCACCATTCAATCCGAAGGGGTCGTGATTGTAAACTTCAACCTTACTCCCTTGCCTTGTAGTTTGGCTGAGTTGTGGACGGAGGTGGAACACTACGTGCACTTAGTGGAGGGGAGTATTTCAGTACAAGAGTGGCGTGGCGTAGGCGAAACCTGGCAATGGCAAGCTGGATCGGGTTGGCAAGGCTCTGGTAAGCATAACTCTCTGTCCTCTCCACGCTCTTCCACCACCATCACCAATACGGCCAACAGCTTGGAGGGTCAGCCCCGCGGCTACACTGCTAACTCCAGCTGTGCTGTTGAGAGTTGGTACTGGCGATGGGGCCAGAGTCTCAACTACCCTCCTCCTCCTCCATAATGCTTTGCTTCGCCCTCCCTCTCCCATCGATTCCACTCCGTCCCCTCCTACCCATCTGCCCTCCCTCTTAGGACGGCGTATTGCTTGTCATCCAGAACTTCTCGAAATAACTTTAATTCGAACAGAACTTCGATCTCCTATTCACAGTAATATTTGCTTTGCTGCATTCAATAAAGCATATGCTAGAGGTGTGCATGCGGTTTTTTACTATTATGAGTCGTGTCTTAATTTTTTTTACCAGAATTCTACTAAACCGAATATTGATGCATTTCGATGTCATTAATGATGTCATTGTCACCAATAGGTGTTCGTGGAAGTAATCCGTTTGTATGATTTTAAGCCCATGACTGAGTCGTCAATCTTTAACAATTTGACTCATTGAATTTAAAATAGGTAGTATGGCACACCTCCACAACCCCTTAGCTTTCTGGTGTCAAGAGCATAAATTCGGCAAACTGGTTTCCGAAATCGGGTTTAGTTGTGTTGCTGCTCGAAGAAAGGTTCAAGTTTGTAGACTACTCTCGTGGGTAACATACTACCGGTTCAGGTCTCAATTGGTATTCGTAGGCTTGAACTCTTGAGTGACCGTGGAGGTCATTCCTTTTCTTATTCGATTGGGCGACTCTAGCCCAAGTGCTGTCCCCTGTTGATGAGAAGAGGGGCCCCCACACATTGCGTCCCACTGCTGTTGTTTTAAGTAGTTATGAAGTACATTCTCTCTCTACCACATGGTCTTCTTCGTGCCTAATCTAGCTCTCCAGGGTAAATCGAAAAACCTGCCCTTCACCACACCTCCGACAGAATGCCTGAAGGTTCGAAACATGTTTACGAGGGAGTAAGTTTTGCTCCATGCGTTCATTTGATTAACTGCCACTAAGATGTCCCTATGTAGTCTGCTGTTGGTTGTTTTGGTAATTAAACATTTATCCTCACCCACCTCTCCTACAGCTCATTGGACGCCTCTGCAAAACGCCGTTTGATACGTGAACTACTCAATCGTATCGCGGGGTGTGGACCCATCTTGCACATAGGACTGGATAGTCAAAATAACCAGGTGATTTTGATCTCACATGAGTCAGTCTACTCGTATATGCTGGTAGTAGTGTCTTTGGTTTGCATGAGGAATTTCACTTCATCATGACATGAAAGTTGGAAAGAAAGGGGCACCCGAAAACAAAAATTTCCTCTTTTAGGGCTTGGTTTATATAAAGTGTGCCTCCCCGGCTGTTGCTGGTAGGGTCTTCGAAGCGATAAACGCTAACTACTTTGATAGTAAGTTTGCCCATTCATTACCGACTGTTGTCAATAATCCGGCACTTATTTAATGCATTTTACTCACTTTCATGAAGTGGTTGTTGCACTCAACTTACTTTTACAGGTCATCTTTTGACGGTCAAGTTTTTACGTGCATCCAAATATCACCTACGTTTTCCCGATGCACACAACGTTGTTACACCGCTCAATGCTACAGATTTTGACTAAACAGAAGGCGAGGAGAAAAAGAAAGACAAGATTAACTAACAATGTGTTGCATTTATGCTCCTGCTGCTTTACAATATTTGTAGACAAGTGGATAGTATTATTTGTTTTCCCTCAATTTATATCACTGTCAAAACCCTTTCTCTTCCCACCGTTTTATCACTGCCCATTATAATCGTTACCACTTTAAAATCTTGATTAAACATATTGTATGCATAAAAGTATGTGGTTCCTATACTTTTGTGTTGATACTCACTGAAATTGGAACACTATACGTCCCTTTTGTACTTTTTATCAACATTGCACAATCGTTATTGACAAAGGTAGCGTTCTTGTCACTTTTTTTAAACAATACATACTCTTTATTACAATCGTCTGTTTTTTATACCAAGAGGTCGTATTACTTAAATTCTTGTGGATACTTCTCTCGCAGTAGTCTCATGTTTTCTTCGGCTGTGTTGCGCCAAACTGCATCCACTGATTGTATTTCGAGCTGAAAAAGTTAAAAAAAACGTGGAGACTCGATGTTCCGACAGCATGGCAAGCAGAAACTTACATCGGGAATAGGGTATGTCGTCTTTGTTGCCTCCAGCCTGGGTCCCAGATCAGTGATAATTGTTTGCTTGGCAACATCGTCAATCCATATTCCCTCCATGACCTGATTTGTCGTGTGGAAGATGTACTTTCCTTTGCCATTTTTCATGTCATCAATCCAATCACCTTCATATCTGTTCTCATTTGCTAAGGCAGAAGTAACACTTAAGTATAGTGGATTACGTAGTCGCAGCATTCCATTACCCCAGCGTTTATCGTGCAACCATTCACCCTCGTACATGGCGCCGTCTTTGTAGTAGTAGCGTCCCCATCCGCTTCGCTTATTTTCGCGCCACTCCCCCTCGTAGAATTCATTACAGCTGTACCAGTTTTCACCATAGCCCTATATTGTACCATAAACAAGTAGAATCAATTACATGACGCTTGTTATCTTTCCACATTCCAGAGTATATTTTTGTGTGCCTACCATTACCTACTACGGCTAAAATTCCTGGTCCGCATCGCTTGCCATTTTCCCAATAACCCTCATAGACAAGCTGTGTAGCCTTCCATTTCTGAATGCCACGACCTAAAGTGTTTAGTAGAAGGTGGAAGTCTACCGTGTTTTTTGTTATCCTTCCACTCCCCAGTGTAGCTGTCACCATTAACGGAATAGATGGTCTTGCGCACACCGTTAAGACGAGTCTTTGCTAGTATTTCTTGTGAGTAAAAAGGAGTCAAAGGACATCTATTTTTAATCATAATCCACTATTTTTTTGACTGATTTGTGTAAGGATGAAATTAACATATTTACCATTAAAAGTGCGTGAGATGTACAAGGTCGTCGGTTTAAGAAGGAGCGGTGTTGGACACCAAGTTATAAAGATGGGTGGAGAAATTAAACAAAACTTTCGTGAAAACAAAAGGAACGCGAAATGATTTGGCGATATCCTCAGCCAGTTTTTATTAAACCATTTAACACGGTAGTGTAATTAATTACTTAAGTCTAAGCAGCGTCAGAAATAATCAACAATTACGCCAATGAAATCAATTAAACTTAGATGAGTAATTAGCAAATTGTTTTAATGTCACTTTAACTATAGACATCTTGAGATTTCCTTTAAGGTAAAAGAAGGCATAGTACTTGGATAGAATATGCATTCCGGAAACAGAAGGATTGGGGGCTGTTGGCATGGTCCGAAGGCCGGCCGACAGGCCGAAGTCAGCAGTTCAAACAAACAAAGTTTTACACAGCCTCTCTCTTCTTTCGAGCGTCGTTTTGTGTCAGCCGTCACAACGTAATCAGTGCTGCGAGAAGCACCCACGAGCTAACCGTCCCAATCCATCGAGATTCAAGCGCATGCGTCCATGTAGTGCCATCAATTCTGCGTAACACTCAGTGCAGTGAATGCCTCTTTTTGAGGCTTCCTCTCTCACAATAATGTGTCCCAGTGAAATGCCGGGGTACGAATTCACGCAACACACATTGTAATTCCGGACTTTTTCGGTACCGTGGTAGAAACGTGAGGGTATCGTAGAACACTAAGCAAAAGGAGCGATCGGGCATCATAGGAACAGGATGCACGCGATCCAAGTGCGAAAAGCATAACTCGGTGCTATCGAATGGCGTCCTGCACGTTCCACATCTGTTGATACACATTATGGCGAAGGGAGGCGAGTTGCCCCAGAAAAGCTCCACTGAACTTGGAGTTCACGGCTAGTGTTGCTTCAGCTGCTTGTAAGCTTCCTGCAGAACACGAGGTTGGGGAAGATGCCAAAAGGTGAATGTCGATCTCAGCCCCTCTTTTATGGGATTCTAGAGGTTCTCCCATCCGTAGCACATGTACTTCTTTTACACCGCCAAAGTTTCCCAGAAGCGGTATGGAGCAGGATAAAATCCATCAAAGTCGGGTTCGCTTTCCGCTACCACCAATGTAGTGCCCGAGACTTTCTTTAGGGTGAAAGAAGGCTTGGCACGGCCTGAGGCAGATCAATCGGCTAATACGGTATGGCCATCCAAGTGACGGAAATTGGCAGTTCGAACAAACAAAGCACTACATTAGCAATTTTGATCAATGCGTAAGGTGTCGTTGTAGCGTCCCGAGGCTCCCCTTAAGGTAAGAGAAGGCGCAGTACTAGGGCAGAATATATATATTCCGGGAGCAGAGGACTTGGGGGCTGTTGGCACGACCCGGAGGCCGACCAACCGGCTAGAACAAGATGACCACCCAAGTGACCTAAACCGGTAGTTCTAACAAACAAAGTATTACAATACAGCCCCTCTCTTCTTTCGAGCGTCGTCCCCGACGCTCTTCTTCGTCCGCCTCACATGTCAGCCATCACAACGTAATCAGTGCTGCGCTGCGAGAAGCACCCACGAGCTAACCGTCGCAGTCGTCGAGGTTCTAACGCATGTGTTCCTGTAGTGCCATCCATTCCGCGTAGCACTCAGTGCAGCAAATGCGCACCTCTTGGCCCTCCTCTGGGCTTGGAGTCCACGGCTAGTGTCGCTTCAGTTGTTAATAGTTTCCCTGTCGAACACGAGAGCGAGGGAGATGTCGAAGATGAACGTCGATCTCGACCCTTCTGTTGCGAGATACCAAAGGTTCTCCCCTCCATAGCACATGCACTTCTTTCACAACGCCGACGTTTGCAAGAAACGGCATGGAGCAGATAAAATCCATCAAAGTCGGGTCCGCTTTCCGCTGCCACCAATGTAGCGTCTCGAGGTTCCCTTTATGGTAAAGGAAGGCGCAGTACTAGGGCAGAATATATGTATTCCGGGAAGAGAGGACTTGGGGGCTGTTGGCACGACCCGGAGGCCGACCAACCGGCTAGAACAAGATGGCCACCCAAGTGACCTATACCGGTAGTTCGAACAAACAAAGTATTACAGTCGTTATAAAAGAAAATGTACATTACATACCCTAAATTTAGGGTAAAACCTGTTCACTCGCGCTTATGGATTGGCACCTTCCGTATAAATGTGATATCTTATTCTGAATTCGGTAATTGCAAACAGTGTAAAGAAAGCCAACAATTTCGGCAAAGATCATGTACACCGCCTTGAGAGAATCATGGAGACGCAAGAATATGTTACTCGAGAGGAGTGTGTAGGGTTGGCCAACGAATGGCCTCTGGTTAGCTTAACAAGGCCCTGAGGCCATTTGTTAGAGATGTTGAATGTTTGACTTACAATTAAGGTATTGCATTATGCACTAGTAAGTCAGGATTTGTTTATTTATTTTGTAGGCTCTTGCCAAACTATGCAATACACCGGGAGTTTTAAGTTTATTCTCTTAAAACCATCTTCTCTGTGTGGCATTAATTGCAGGCAATAGTTGAATTTGCATTAAATAGCCTCTTTACAAATTTTAAATCAACACTTGATCAATGATTTAGATCGTACTTGTCAAATATTTACTAAATCTATGAGATAATTGCAGAGACTCATAAAAATTGGTGGCGCATTCGTCAACTAATCCCCAGTCGCCAACTGTAATGGCTGTGGTGTTTAAATGTGCTTTGTAGGTGAGAGGCGGGATGACAATTTCAACCTGGTTGTCGACGAGCGTGCTTTATCACCGGAGCTGGGGGCTCCATCGTCGTAGATTGGCCTACTGTATCCGCCCTTTACCTTAAGTAAAGAAATGTCTCGAAATATTCCGCCTTCTAATAGCAAGGTGGAAAAGAAGGAAGAGGAGGAACGGGAAGATGCCGCTACACCAACACCCCCCCTTTCCTTCAGTGTTATCCCTGCTGGCTTGAAAAATGCACGATTTTACACTCGCTTGCTACAGAGACAATAAATTGTTAAATTACATTCTCCTTACCAAACTTTCTTTCCTTGCTTCGATTTTTAAATCAAATGGGTAAAACAGCTATTTTTTGATGGCGCTCTCCCCACTCGGTTCCTTTTTTGATATGATGTTCAGAAGCGACACTTGGCCTTCACGATTGCAAAAGAATGGCGCTAAAATTGTGACTGTTCGATACTACTAATTAATTAATTAATCTACTAGCCGATAATTGTTGCGCTAATTTTACGGTGGAAGTGGAGTCACAAATCTTTCACACATGACAAAGGAATGAATGCTCGAGTAATTCGATCCCCATCCCGGTGCAAATGGAAGAACGATCTACCTTTCTCCAGCAGTGAATTGAATAATTTAATCAAGCAATTACTGCTTAGATCACATGGTTTATAAAACAAACACAATAACGTTAACTTGTGGGGCAAGGTGAGTGAGAACGCCGAAAGAGTTTAACGCGTACATTGGGGAGAAATGGAGCGGACGAGGCGAGACAGAGAGAGAGAGAGAGAGAGAGAAAATGAAGAGGTCAGTACTCGAGGGGCAGGAGGGGAGGGGAGGGGAGGGGAGGGGAGGGAGGGAGGGGAGGGGAGGGGAAAGAAGGGGAATTTTTGTTGTCTTACGCATGCTTCCCGCAACCCGTGTCAACAACCGACCGAGAGCGTTTGAGGCAGGAGATATCACTTGTATCCGATGCGGTGCGTTTTCGGAGCGGCCAACTGCGACCACTAGGACTTGTGACGTTTCTCTGGGTCACGTCTTCCGTTTCGCAATCACACATGCCACGCTCTTTCGGTCGCGATGTCATGGTACTCTCTCGCAGGACAGCGAGGTGTCTCGCTTTGAAACTGGAGCTAACTGATGCGTTAGAGCTGAAATATCCCGCCTCGGATATAACCGGGAGTGTTGAGTCAAGTGAGTATGTGGAATCGGTGAAGAAACCCGAGGAGGCAGCAATGGGTGAAGAGATGGGACTCTCACGAGCTGATATTGATTTGGAAGCCACAACAGCTTCGTCTACATCATCGAAAAAGTCAATACTGTTGTCAAGTGAAGGCACCTCTAGACTGATTGTTCGTGGCAAAGGTAAAAATCCTCTCTGAGGGGGCAATTGGAGAGGGGAAATTGACGATTGTACTGTTACTGTCAGCGAAAGTTCTATGGGTTTAGCAGTATCCTGTCAGAAGAAAAATGTATGGTAAAACGAGGTGAATTTGATGCAACTCTATAGGTATTGCTTAATAAGCCTCCACTTACGTTGGAATTCGACTCGCATATGTGCTTGCGATGCGAAAGGGTTTTTACAGAATGTGTACATTCATTGCGAAGAAGGGGGCAGCTCCTTGAACGTTTTTCGACATTAGTCGTGGAAGTGGTATTCTTAGAGTTCCAGACATTGTCGTCCAAGCTCCAAGTGCCACTCTTCCTACCAACTCGTATTCTTGCGCCCTCGTCATCGCCATACTGAGCAAGCCACTTCTTCTTCGGATTAAATGAGGCTCCGCCGCTCTCTTCTCGTGGTGAGAACATTGCAGACCCATCGGAACTTGAATTTGTGGAGGGGGAGGAGGGACTGAAGGGTGTTTGAGTCAGATCCAGCAGCGTCTTGCCTGTCGCATCATCGGCAGAAGCTGTAGTCGATGCTGCTGCTGCCGCTGCTGCTGCCTGTTTGGCATGGAAGGTTGCAAGAGACTTCTCAAAGTGCTTCTCTACCGCTAAATCGGCAATATTTTGTGCCTCAAAGGAGGAACTTGTAACAGAGGACTCAATGCGCCCTCCACCGCCATCAAAAGTGCTCGTCAGTGTCCACACACGTTTCTTTTGATTGGTGCCCTCGAGCATCTCGCATTCACCCTAAATTTAGTGGAAACAAACCAAGTGAATACAATCAGACCCTGTTTTTTCCCCTACGCAGGACAAAAAAGGAATGTGCGACTAACTTTGGTATGTACATGCCAATTAGCAGAGGATGTAAGAAGTTGTGAAAAATTCCTCCCTTCATCTCCCTCCCCACCACGTCACAACCGACTTCTTGAGATACGGAAACGCAATCGCCGATTTTAAATCCAACGCTGTTCTGTCATTTCTACGGTTTAATAGTGATTAATCAACTAATCCACCCCGGCTGGTTTTGATGGGTAGTTAAAAATGGATGAGATGGTGCAAACAAGTTAGGATGGGAAGAAGTCAACTCGGGCAGCTTTGTTCAAGAGTTCGTGTACCTTCCAAAAGACGTCCTTTTGAAGAGAACACTATTTTCAAGTGGATACAAGAGATTAATCCAGGGGGTGGCCTTTCCCTCCAATTCCTCTCCCTCCCTTCATATAAATTTACATACACCCTCTATGTACAAATAACTATGCATTCTCCTCCTCTTCCCCTTCACCTTCATAACAAAAACATAGTGGTGACAGGACAATTACGAGGCATGAACACCAAAAAATTGATTCAATCTCTCAATAATTTGCTCGCCTTCTCTTGCCTTTAATCCTTTCTCCCTACTTTCCTTCCATTCTCTCATTCTCCAACCATAGCTCCCTCCCTTCCTCCCTCCCTCCCCTGGATTCCTTTCCTTCGTTCAGCCTCCGCCACCCAAAAGAGGATGCCTTCTTTGCACCCATGTGTGTGCGTGTGTGCAAATTCATGTATGGCGTGTGTAAGTAGGTACGTATGGATGTATGTGTATGCCTGTTTGTGCAACAACTATGCAAATGAATTTGTCGGAGTTAAGGAGAAGAGAACTGTGCCTCCCTCACCTCCCCTTCCCCCATCCCTTGAATGCTCCCCCAGGCGAATGAATGGAATGTATGCGTGTGTGTGTGTGTGTGTGTGTGTGTGTGTGCAAGAGAGACATTCCAATGATCGGAGGAGAGTTCAAACGTCTTGTGGGAAATTCTTTTCCCAAAAGGAAAATGCAAAGACCTACCGCCTGTTCTTATTCTATATCCTTAGAGGAGGGAAGGAGACGGGGAGGAAGAGGTTTTTTGCGTTAAAAGCCCTAAAATTTTTCTCGATTTTTATCTCATCATCAAAAAATTCACAACCCATTCACTATTGTGTAAAAAAGATTACGAAGCAAAAATGATGCACACCTTCTTGTGTGGTCAAAATCTTGCTCATACTTGTAATCTAAATGACATGTACAGGCTGCGAAAGATCATTTTAGACATTAGCTGAGTAAAGTAAGGGAGAAAGGGAGAGATATTAGCACAAGGGACCTACCACCGACTTGACATGAAGGTTGCGAAGAGCCTTTGAAAAATGATCCTCCGCATCACCGAATTGATGGATGACCACTCGTGAACGACGTCCACGTTCACTCAATTTTGAATTTCGTCTGGTCTGCTGAGGTGGAGCACTGAAACACATCAATGGTAGCCCTTTTAGTATGCATAATTTGTCAACGTTCACATACAAAATTGAGTATACCTTACAAGGTTCGCTAATTCGCAATGTCTACTCGTCTTTAATGGGCTTAGAAAGAAGTTAGACGAGATATGAATTGATTTGTGACATCGCCTTCCTATGGTGCGACAATCATGATGAAAATAAGCAGGAAAATAATTCGGACGGTTGAGGCGGATGAGTAGTTTGATCCTATTCGGAGGGTGCTTCCACGATGTGATAAACCTTCACTACAGGGAAGATAACTTGCCTGCCTGAGACGGTGTGCCACTGACGCAGCAATTGTCAACGTGACCAACACAGCGGGGAAGGAAAAATAAGAGACAGAGAGTTATGACTTTGGGTTATAACTCTCCTAATTAATACCACGATCGCTAATTAAATATCCACTAATAAACTCATGAAGTAGGCGACTCCAATGGCATCATCAATCCATACGAATGGTATGGGCACTGCCAAAAGGTCTTAAGTACGCCTGTGGAAGTGTGGTGTGAACCACCTCCCAGATTAATGCCCAGATATAACAGAGGAAGAAAATGTAGGTGTTTGATTTTGTTGAGCGAGAAGTGGTGGGAGGAGGCACCTCAATTCATGTGACTTCAAAAAGTACTCCACTCACCTCCGCCTAAGAGGAGTAGAGAACTCAACCCCAAGCCACACAAACATCTCGCACTTGGGATAATTTGCACAGAATAAGATGATAATTTTGCTCTAATTTTGCACTGCTTAATTTGGCCTATAAGTAGTGCATGTCAAGGGGATCATCAAATATAAACAAGATGATGCATTTCATTTGCGTGTCTGTGGGAATTTTGGACGCGTTACACGGTTTTTCAACACTCGGTAGGCCATTGGCCAACAAGCTGTTTGTATACACGTGGACACTGGTGATTAGTCCATTCTTTTTTCTTCATCCCCTAATACATTGCTGTTGTGCCCTACTTTGGTGTGCGGGTATGTTGTCACCTCTCCCTCTTCCTTCGCCTTCTCCTCGTGCACAGTGTTGCTACCACCAGCACTGCTGCTGATTCTGCATCAACACAGTGTCCGGACAAAAAGCGTCGGTGGCGGTGCCGGTGATGTTGATGACTATGCCAAGTGATCCACAATAAGCACGAGTGCCCACAGCTGGTACGTGGGTGTGCCTTTAGGGGATGATTCAACTGGGTTGTAGAGTGACACCAAGACCTCGTGAACGATGCGTTTACAGCATAACGTCATCCTTCTTTTTCCAAGTCTTACTGGTTAATCGCGACATTCGAAACTCTGGATAACACAAGCTATTTTACCCCTCTAAACTTTGAAATGAGTTACTTGGAATTGGGAAGCAATTAAGTGTGTCCAACAACGTAAAACACTCACATAGCATCCCAGTAGTACCTACGAGCAAGTTTTGAAGGCCCCTGAAATAACCTCCTCATTTGATGGCTACCTTTTGTGTCTAAAAATTAGGAAGGAGTGGTGGAAGGAAAAAACGTATTTTTTGACTTAAATGTCAGCTTTCAGCCGAGTTGTAAGCAAAGTGCTTTGTTACTTTACCAATACCACTGCCAACGTATCCTTTTTGCTTCATTTTTTGAAAAGTCTCTTACAATTATATTAAAAGTTCCCTGCAGCAATTTTTATTGCCTTTCACGTGGAAGTCATGTGCCACTTAATCATGTGTTAAATGAATTTGGAAGTGGGTTCGAACTTGGCAGAAACACACGCACACACACACACACAAACTAGGAAAACACCCAAAGGAGGGAGATGGTGTGCATCACCTCAAAAGCATCCTCTCTAACTGACTGACTCATGAAGGAGGTGGAGGTGGAAGAGGGGAGTGGAATGAATGCAGAAAGAATGAACGCAGAAAGAGGAGAAGAGAGAATAAAAATGAGGACAAGTCCTGGTGATATGCTGAAATATTTTGAGGGGGGGAAATGTGTGTGACATTTAAATGACCTTTAGCAATAATCCAAGCTGTGACTACACAAAATAGGCATTTGTGTAGGATCTCTCCATTTGACAGATACAAAAATATGCACAAGCAGTTAAGCCCTACTGTCTCTATTGCTGCTATTGGGCACGGACTGTTTTGCTGCATCCTCCTTTGCTGATAGATGGAATGATTTAGTAGGGCAAAATCGCTTAGGATGGGTAAGAAACTATGGGATAAAGTAATTTTTATGGTTGACAAGATCTATAAAGGTGATCCAAAACGGAGGTCATTTGGCTGGTGTTACATATCCTAGCAATTAACTCCTTCCCGAGGTTAGCCTTAAAAACCTTTTGCTGTAGTTTCTCTTGGAGGAGAACCGCCTAGTCCTTTATACGGCCTCCGTTGAACTGAAAATCAGTTAAATCCCCAAAATTAAGTTTAAATCAAAGCGATTTTTTTAGATTTTATAAGATACCAAAGACTGCATCACGTCACAAGCATATTCTAAGCACAAAAGCTATTTTCTACTCACCATGAATCTGTTTCAACCTCATCAGACTCAAGAGGTTTGGAGCTGCTTGAGAGTTGAGACACAGGATCGGATGAATCTGTTGCCATACTAACTGCATTGAAGAGAATTGTGCGGTCTGATACGGCTTTCTCGGGAGTTGGGTAGATATCAGCTCCTAGAGGTGTATTCATTGAAATCGATTCCTGAAGACACTTTGATGTGTTGATCGGCATCGCTGGTGTCTTCATTGAGATGGCAGCAGCAGCAGTTGCTGCAAGAAATGCATTAGACGGAAAAGCTGCCCAGGGATTGGGCAACAGTGAAGCAGTTTGCCCACCACCACCACCACCGCTGGAGCCGTCTCGAGGGAGTGAAGATGCTCTGACGTCAAAAGCCAGAGCCGAACTGGTGGTGGCTCCACAATTATGGGTTTGCAGGCTACTTAGAAGGCGAGCAGCAAGTTCCTGAGTTGCCGAATATGCGGTGGTACGTGAAAAATTCAGAGGCTCCTGCATGCTCGGGTGTCTTAAAAGGCGTTATAAATCGAAAACGAAGGTGGCGATGTTGATTTGCGAGATTCGGTACGAGGTGGCAATCTTGAAAAGCGAAAGAGATGCACGCTCGCCTGCATAAGGAAACCGGATGGCCAGCACGCGTGTTCTTGTAGGTACCTTGAAGAAAGAGTGCGGTGGGTGGACCAATCACAGCACGACTTCGTGTAGGCACGTGCGTTTTGGTGCGTGCGTAGCCTCCGAAGAAGGGAGGTGATTGATCTTTCAATCCAACAGCCATTAGTGGATTTCAGAAAGGCGCTTGGTGACAGTATAAAATACGTGGTATCTGATGCGCAAGCAGAAATAATTTTTCTCGCCTTTGAGCTAAGATACGTGCTACTAATTTAGCGATGTAATAAAAAATAGGCGAAAACTTGAACTAGGGGAAATAACTTAGTAAAAAACGTTTTGCTTAATCTTTTATTGTTGTTAGATTTACCTTTCTTTGCTGCTGACGTTGCCATGGCAACTGTAGTTAATAAATGAAGCGATTTGAACTTACCTATTTTTGAAACACGTGCTGCATACATGTAAATTATGTATGAACAAGAGGACGAGAAACTTTTCAGTAATTACTAATTGATGAATTTACTTGTTAGAGAGAGGGACTATCCTGACTGAAGATACTCAAAGATTTCGTAGTAAAAAGATAATTCGAAGGAATGATTTTAGTTGGAATAATAGGTAGAATACTAAGTGAAAACGGAAAGTGTGCCTAAAATCTTAAGGCTAGCAATTTACAGAGTAAATTTTCTATGCTTTATGAACTGCTTGAGAGCTGCATCTCAGATTACGCGATGAGTGTTACAGCGTAATTGGAAATATCCCTAAAATATTTTTGCCGGCCAAGTGTAGGACCCCACGATGCTCTTATGCACGTCAAACGGGCAATGTTCCTCCTCATGCGAATAGCTCTCGCAGGTAGACACATGGTGGCTAAGCAGCCTGCAACCAGGCAAGCAGGCAGGGAGGCAAAAATACCCACAGAGAATTCGTAAACTGCATAGCGCACACTTACACACACACACACACACACACATTAACTGTCGCGCCTGTTAACGCAGCAAAGACTGACAAGGAGGAAACGAACAGTCACAATAAAATGCCAGCTACCTTACAGCCTACCGATGCGTTTTCCCATTCCAACGTTACTCGTCCACGCTCTGATCAAATCCTATTTAAAGTGCCCAAGGTATAGGAGATGGACATTTGAAATTTTTGGTAGAGATGTGTATAATTGACTCTTTTTTTGTGTAGCACTGGTAATGACATTTGGCGTTCTGTCCAAATCAAAAAGCTCACTAATTAGCGTAAAAAATTGTAATTATACCGACGATACAAGTTAATGTGCAATTAAGTTAAATAATACACTTCGTTTAAAGATATCGTGTTCGAAATACGCCAACTATACGAGGAGGTATTAAAAACTTCGAAGTGCTCACAAATCGACTTGCTAGAAAGGAAATTTTGCAAATTTTGGAGCAATTGCAATTGTGGGAAATCTAGGGTTTTTTATTTGTGAAATGCGCTCATTGTGAATTCTACCCTTTTGAGACTTTTTGACCCTGACAGTAACCATATTCACTTCTCTGTCACTTTTACCCAACCACCCATTAATAGCCTAGGCAGCATCGAGATAAGTAGGGTTTGTAAAGGTGAAATTGAGGCCGCATTCACCCCCCGCCTTCCCTCCCCATCTCCCTATCCCCCTTCCTCTCTCCCTCCTTCAAGTGTGATATGCGGGATGAGACCTTGAGGTGAAGGTCTGTCCTGATCGTTTCAACAGAACTTCTATCCACACCGCTGTAATTGTTGTTCTGCTTTCAACAGATGAAAGAATCCACCTGCATTCCACCTCATGCAAATTCACACCCACACACCTACACCCCCCAGACAGGAGGAGCACTTTTGTCTAATGAGGGGTGAGAGTGTGAGTGACGCAGAAGTGTGAGATGGGTGGTGTCTGGTGGTGCGGTTTGGAGGTAACGAACAAAATCCAACTGCTTGCTAAAAGTACGATTAGGCGGTCCTTTAAGCCTAACACTGGCCTCAGTAACCTTAGGGTGTGATTGCATCGGTAAGGTCACACGTAACCCCTTATTCCTTCTACCCCATCCGAGGTACACTCGGTCCATTAAGTTGACAGGGGACTCCCGATACCTTGCCGAGATGGTGCAGACTGCAGACGAGACTTACGCGGAAACGGGTTGATGCGACTTTACCACTTCCCATATTCCTGAGTAGGAGGGCGAGGCAGGAAAAACCACAAGCGATCTGTTCAACTTCTCGAAGGATACGTGTGTGATTATCTCCAAATCCATCCACCACACGACGAGGGACAATTACTTGTCATATGCGTGTGAAGCCACATCTGTGGAGGTGTTAAGCATTTCATATTGCTAAGTTGGCAGGTGCATACAATGACTGAAGATGCCTAAATGGCTTTATTTTGCTAACCAAATATCATATCATCCGATTGTCATCCCATACACGTCCACACGTGATCCTGAGATGTTCATTCCCATAAAAGGTTATTTCATAGTTTTTAAGTAGCCAAAAAGGTTAGATAAGTAGGGCCAAGTAATTCGCCTATCCAACATACCCACACAGATAAAGCATGCACAAACTTGCGTTGGCAAGTGTGATCACGTCAAGTGTGTGACACATTAGAGGTGTGTAAATACCTTTCCTGAGCAAGTAGACAAAAGAATGCATCCACCAAGTGTAACTTCGAGCCTACTCATTGAAGACTTGATTCATAAATCCAGTCATACGTTGATCCTATTGACGACATCGCTCGCTCGCTCGCTCGCTCGCTCGCTCGCTCATTCATTCATTCATTCATTCATTCATTCATTCATTCATTCATTCATTCATTCATTCATTCATTCATTCATTCATTCATTCATTCATTCATTCATTCATTCATTCATTCATTCATTCATTCATTCATTCATTCATTCATTCATTCATTCATTCATTCATTCATTCATTCATTCATTCATTCATTCATTCATTCATTCATTCATTCATTCATTCATTCATTCATTCATTCATTCATTCATTCATTCATCCATTCATTCATTCATTCATCCATTCATTCATTCATTCATTCATTCATTCATTCATTCATTCATTCATTCATTCATTCATTCATTCATTCATTCATTCATTCATTCATTCATCCATTCATTCATTCATTCATTCATTCATCCATTCATTCATTCATTCATTCATTCATTCATTCATTCATTCATTCATTCATTCATTCATAAGGCTTGTTTGAATGAGCCATTCATTAAGTTATTCATACACGCCCAAATTACTGGTTTTTCCAATTCTATTCATTTATTCATTGAGTCAATAAATGGTTCATTCATTGATAAATTTATTCCCGAATTGTTCATTGTGACGTATAATGCGCCATAAAGGTGTGATTTAGCGTTCTGTTCTCCATGGAGACCCCTTAAGTGGCAGGAGGAGGTACTTCCCATACCTTGGAGGTGATATGAGGCTTTTGCAGGCAAATTAAGGCCGCCAACAACCGTCATCGGCAGACAGATTATTCCTTCCCATCAATTTTAAGTCCTCTACGTAGCATCTTCTCGACCAGTCGCTCCTTGCCTCGATTCTCCGCATTTATTTGCTTACTCCTTCAACCCTCTTGTCAAATCATTGCGTTAAGCTTGTTTTTCTCCTTTTTTCTGTACCGTAGAAATGCGATCCAGTGGTTAGTAAATACCCAGACTCACATTATGGAGGCATTAAATGATGCAATCTCTCTTAGTTGATAAAACTCTTCTTTGCGTGTCTGTGCTATTCTTTACCTCCCCAATCCCTCCACCAAATACCCTATCTAGCCATCGGTGCATTCACTAAGGTGTCTCTCTTGCCGTTGCCACGAGAAAGGAATTTGTCGCTTCCTATTCATTATTTATTTTTAAATGATAAATATCCTAATATTGGGTGCTGTCTACCAAAGGTCAGGTCTTTAGCATATCTCACCGCTCCCAACTCCCTCTCCTCCTCCCACCAGGGAGGGGATTGATGGGCAGTTGTGTTCGTTTTCTCCTCGCCTCCTTCGTTGAGTATAAAGCTAGAATGTGAAAGCCTATTTATGGTTCAGTTAAAACGATTACCTCTTACGGTAATGCTAACTTACAAAAGGCTTTGTTTCTGACAGGAGTGAGACAAATGTGACACATCATCGCCACTCCATATGATGTGTCGCTAATTTTAGCAGCATCAACACTCCATGGGTGATGTGAACAGAGGATTTCTCATTTACTTTCAGCAGACTTGATTTTGTAAACTCGACTGAGGAGGTGTCAAAGTAAGTGGAGAGCAACGCATGCATATAGACAATCACCGGTTAGACGTTTTGAGTCACCTTACGGTAAAAACTACTTTATCAATACACATCGGAGGAGCCTGAATAGGTTAGGCCCAACACCGATTCAGTTTAATAGCAAAAAAAGTGCTGTTAATTGACAATGTGTTCTGGAATGCGTTGCCTCAGTGTAGCACCGGTGTGATTCAATCGAAAATACGGAACTGAGAGAGGGGTATAAGTCATGTAAATGAAGAAGTAAAGTCGTGTGGGCTGGAGAGCATTGAAAAACATATTATAGCTAAGGTCAGGGAGAAAAGCAGGGATGGGGACACAGGGGACGTGTGCCTTGGTGACACGCAAAGTTCAGACAGTCTGTTGCAACTGCAAAACACCCACACACACACCCACACATACACACACACACACCCACACATACACACACACACACACACACACACACAGAAGGAGAAGAGAGCTTGGCTGCGGCAGATTGATGGCTGAGAGCGCCTGTTTGCGGTCTCTTGCGATCAGTCCAGAACGGATATGCACACACCGGTACAGAAGGCGAGCTGTTGGCCGACATCACATGAAAGGGAAGGCGGACTGCCAGGCGGTCGACGTGGACAAATTGGATGAATGGACGAACAAATGACTTTAGCTCCTCTCGATTCCAATCTATTTACATTTGGAGAGCAACGCATGCATATAGACAATCGCCGGTTAGACGTTTTGAGTCACCTTACGGTAAAAACTACTTTATCAATACACATCGGAGGAGCCTGAATAGGTTAGGCCCAACACCGATTCAGTTTAATAGCAAAAAAAGTGCTGTTAATTGACAATGTGTTCTGGAATGCGTTGCCTCAGTGTAGCACCGGTGTGATTCAATCGAAAATACGGAACTGAGAGAGGGGTATAAGTCATGTAAATGAAGAAGTAAAGTCGTGTGGGCTGGAGAGCATTGAAAAACATATTATAGCTAAGGTCAGGGAGAAAAGCAGGGATGGGGACACAGGGGACGTGTGCCTTGGTGACACGCAAAGTTCAGACAGTCTGTTGCAACTGCAAAACACCCACACACACACCCACACATACACACACACACACCCACACATACACACACACACACACACACACACACAGAAGGAGAAGAGAGCTTGGCTGCGGCAGATTGATGGCTGAGAGCGCCTGTTTGCGGTCTCTTGCGATCAGTCCAGAACGGATATGCACACACCGGTACAGAAGGCGAGCTGTTGGCCGACATCACATGAAAGGGAAGGCGGACTGCCAGGCGGTCGACGTGGACAAATTGGATGAATGGACGAACAAATGACTTTAGCTCCTCTCGATTCCAATCTATTTACTTACTGTGATGTGGTGATCATCCTAACCCCGATGATGTTCCTCTGCCAAATTTGCACAGATTTGGTTTAGACGCTTTATTTCAGTGGTTTTGTACATCTACTTCCAGATCAGGTCAAATCTTTCATCTTGAGCGCAACCGATTTATTGCTGTAACCGAGGGCTCAGAGAGGGAAATCAAGGATGTTCGTGCGGTGTGAGAATAAGCAGAGGTTATTTCGTCCAAAAAAATTATCTTAAAATAGTGTTTTATTGAACCGGGACGTAGTGAATGGTCTAGGTAGGGAGGTCAGGTGTCTCCTCCAACCGTCGGAAAGAAGCAAAATAAAATTGATGACACCTAGAAGATCCTTACGGCAAAATTCGCAGTTGACAATGGCAACAGTTTTGTTAGTATGTGGTGACCACGGAGACTTAATGCGTCAAGCCACATTTGATTTTGATATATGCACAAATCGGGAGATTTTAAAGGGATTATTCGAGAATAAAAACACTACTTCTGTATGTCCATCTGTTCATCTATATGTTCCCCTATACATCTCTCCATCAATTCATCTGTTAAACCACCTACCTCAATAGTCCTACATTATTGCGTTCAATTATTGGCATTTCAAGTGCTATACACACACATAAGCAGACTTACGTACATACAATGAAACACACTCAGTAACCGCTTTAAGCACATTCTTCCTGTGCTCCACATTCCACAAACCTTAGCTAATAACCTGTTCTACATCCCTCTCCACCGGCTGAGTTCCATGAGCTCTTTGTCAATTTCGTCCCCAAAAATTTGACACATCAATTTAAAATGATAATACACTGCATTTACACTGTTCTACAATTGATCCTCCTCCCACTCTTTATTTGTAAGCAACAAGAATAATTTCACATTTTTGCAACTCTATTGTTATCTTTAATACATACTTTAAAAAATATCATCATTAAAATCAGATGAGCAATACTGGGTGGAGAGGGAGAGGGAGGGTAAATCGCTCACACACCTATGCACAATTTCACCGACTGCCATCGGAAGATGGCATTTTGTGGTTAGCAGAAAGAGTTATTGCAATACTTTGTTCGGGCTGTCGGTTTCGGTCACTTGAGCTGGCCGTTTTGTACGAGCCGGGCTGGCTGACCTCCAGGCCATACCAGCAGCCCAAATCCCTCTGTTCTTTTGCCCTCAAAGGAGCCATGGGACGCTACAGTTATCTACATTACCTGCCTCAAAACGAATACATTCCGTAAAATTATCAAAATTATTAATTAAATGCGGCTCGACATCCCCTGGGTGTTGATAACGAGGCATGCAAACATGTACGCACACATATGATTACTGCAATTGGAAAGGTTATTTCTGTCAAGATGGGTGGGCTGGTGTTGAGATGAGATAATGGGTTGGATAACTACCTACCAGTGAAATGCCCAAGCACAGGCATTTGCCCTGATATTCCCGCCTGGTAAATGTTAATTGTCCATTCGGTATGCCTCCAGCAGACTGCCTATCACACAGTAGTGGTTTACCACATATGCATAATTTCCCTTAATGACTCGGCTGTAGGTTTCTTAATTTTTCACAATTTATTTGGATTCTAGTCTTGTGTTTTGTTTAAAAAGATTACTGATTTTTAAATTTCTTACTTTGTTGCAGAATTAGCAATATTTCGATCATAGAAAAATTATTTTCGAGGTAGCCTTTAAGTGTTTCTAGTAGATATCGATGAAAATAATTGCAAATTAAATGTTTAAATGCATGACTCACGTCAGCCGTTCCTCAAGTTAGAAGTTTGATTGGTCAAGATAATTGGGAGGTTGATCGATTGGATGCTTGCTGTTACGCAGGTGGAAGGGCAATGGACTAAGTATTTTTATCTTTCGATTAAATTCCACCAATGTCTGGGATCCGGAGTGAATTGCAGTCACAATTTCTATTTTTAATAAGCAAAATAAATTGGATGTAGGATTTTGCAGGATCGGTCTGCGACGTGGCTGGGGGGTAAACCAGGAGGAGTGAAGGAGGGAATGGCCTCCTTTTCTTGGTTAATTGGGCCGATTAAGATGCACTTCACTACAGACTGCAAGAGTAATTTGTTTTATCATTAGCTGGGTGATAATACGCACGGAGAAGTTTTCTGAAACTGGGTTTGACATTTACTTTACGCAAAATCGCTTTCGAAAATCGAGACGGAGTAACTTCGTGGGAGATATCGCTTGATATGGCATTAGGTGGGTGGGCGGGAAAACAGCTAGCATTTGCCCAACAAGGTGTGCTGGCAGGCTGGCGATAAGACAGACAGGTATGTGTGTGCGGGTATGCTTAGGGAAGGGTATGAAAGGCGTTTGCGGTTCTGATAACTCGACTATCACAGTCAGGTGGGAGTGTATTCCATGCCTGCCTGTCTGCCCCCGTGCCTCGCACAGTCGAAATGTTAACGCGTTTTCCAGCTAGTAAATCACCGCTACTGTGGTGGTGGAATGGGTGGGGGGGAAGTAAAACACTCGAGAAATTGGCAGTGGGCAGGTGGAATGGCACCCCGGTTTGTTATTCCTCAAAGAGAAAGGGCCTACACTGAAACCATCTAGATTACTATCTCTCTTCTCCCTTTCTTCCTCTCTTTCATTCCATCCGACCCAACCTCCAACCTGCTTTAAGAAACCTTGCCTTTCCTGTTCATTTTTCCCTGTGACGGCCGAATTTCACAGCACCTTACACTCCATTGGAAGGCAACTTTCAATGCAGTTGGAAATTCTTATTCAAATTCTACATTATTCCAACCTTCTGGGCCTGTCGCATGGACGCAATACGAAATTCTCGTGATCAGCAAGGAACCGGCAGTCAACATTAGACTTGTCACTGCTTCTTAAGGTGCGCTAAGGGCAACGTGGACTTGAGCCCTTTTGCCCTCCACCTCAAACACCCCCTTTAAAATATTCGCACCTAATTGTTCCACCTTTTCCTTTTGGTCTTGGCTATCCGAGGGGCATAATTTGAAGGTGGAGGGGGGGGAGCGGGGGGGAAGGCGAATGGGACAGAGTAGATGGCGCATTCCCTTTCGATAAATTACATCCAAGGAATGCCAAATTAGCATGTCAAGTGCATAGGCAACTCATTGTGCATTGACTGGGACTGGTTCAGGTGCGGAGAATTTTTTGGATCCCTTGTCTTTTGCCAGTTAAGCTGCACATAGATTGACAATGCCAGGTCTGTTGGCATGTAAATTTAATTAATTTTATGTGTAACCTCTGTTAAAAACACTTGACAATCCATCAATCTCTACAAAAAATTGCTAATGTGATGCTAGAGAGACGCAAAAAAACCAGAAGTGTGTAAAATGAGAAGGTGATTAGGAGGGGCGAAGGAGATTAAGGATTTGTTTTCTGTGATAAAATCTTTCAGAAAAATTTTTTTTTCTGTTGGGTAATTAGGCGTTTCAAGGAACGGGAAAGGAGGGGAAATTTGCAATGCTAAATGCACCTGATTAATGCATTCCTCCACAAGAGGTTGTGGATTAAGTCAGGGGAAACTTACTTGCTTTTGTGTCGACCTTCGAGAAATTGAAGAAGCGGGAGCAATGGGAAACAAATTGAAGTCACACACACAGACGCGGTGTATGCCCAGTCATCCAAAGCACATGCTCCTCATGCGATGACAGGCTGCATGAGCAGAAGGCTTCCACTGGTTTCTTGTGTTCTCAGAAGGCGCCTCTGGTTCAAGCTCATGACAATCGTTACAGTTTGTTTGGCCAACTGGGCTGTATTGAGGAGGGTGGTCAATTCCATTGTCTACTACCGGGGAACATCTACCCAAATAGAGGGCACCGCTTGCTTAACTCTTTATAGAGAGGCACTAATTGGCCAAGCAGCTTATATTAGCAAACTGTAGGACTAACAAATGTGAGTTTGTTTGCAGGATTGGGCTTGAGAAGTTTTGCACACCTATGCTACCTATTCACCAAGGGTATATAACAATTTAGGGCTGTCAAGGAAGGCGAATGGAATAATTCGGTAGTCGGGGCTTGTTTGTCCCAAAATTTCATTTGCGACAGATGTAGATGAAGAAACAACGAGATTGTAATCTCGTCTGCTTTTAAACTTCCACAATTAGGCGGGTATTTCGCCTTCAAACACCAAAAGCTGCCAGAAATGTTGCACAGTTTCGAATGGACTATCGCCATGCTATGCTTTCCATCTCACTATCGGGCTAACAGCTGAAACGCGTATTTATCTCCAAACAAATTTTTCCTGCTCCTCAGGTGTCTCTGATCACTGTAGACGTAGTTTATGACATTCCACAGGGAGACATTGAATCTGTAACACCTTCGAAGACAGAAGCCCATTGCGTCGAGTTACAAGCAACTTTCAAGTGTGTGCCCTTCGACACAAAGTAGACTCTGCATGCTCATGTAAATACCCCAAAATAGGTCACTTTATGCAGCAACTTTGAGTAAATTGACAGTTATATCTGCCTGTGTTACAGATTTATTACATAACGGACCGGAGTCTACGCAATTTTGGACCTACTTTCCTCGCAAACCTTATTTTCAGTTAAAACGCAATTGCGACTGAAGAAGAAAAGGCTCAAGAATTAAGTCCTTAGGGAAGAACTATTTGATAAAAATTTAATAAATTCGTAAATATGAGCATTTGAGAATGTAAAAAGGATTATTTTGACGATTCCATAGTTAGCTTGGCTGCCCTTTTAAGTACTTTGACCCTTCATTTCTTCGGGTTGGCGTGGTTTGGAGCCGCCACAGAGAATATCCAAAAGTGCGAAAGCTTTTCATTAAACGTCATTTAGTAAGAGTTCCATGGTAGAATATATCAAAGTAGGTTTGTGCATAGTGGTAAGAGCTGCAGCTCAAATAATCTTAAGAGAAGGATCTGAAGATAAAAGCACACAAAAAAACTTGTTAAAGTAGCTTGGACATCTCAAAACTGTCGCAAAGGTGAGACGATGTGATCGCATTAATCTGGTACAAAGAGAAATCAATGGAAATAGAATAAAAAGATAAGGTGAACAAGCTAAGTCCAATTCTTATGTTTTAAGGCAAAATAGATACTAAAGGTACATTATGAATCCAAAGGCTTGGTCTAAAAAAATAAATAGGCAAAGATTTATATCTGAAATTTATTCAATTACCAAACATGGCTGTAATACTTCATTTGTTCTGACTGCCACTTTCGGTGACTTAGGTGGCTGCATTGTTTAAGCCGGCCTGGCTGGTCTTGGAGCCGCGCCAGCAGCCCCAGTCCCTCTATTCACAGAATATGTGTATTCTGCTCTAATATTATGCCTTTCCTTGCCTTCAAGGAAGTCTCGATACGCTATATTAGTGCAGCAGAAAGCGAACCCGACTTAAATGAATTTTAATCCCGATCTATACCACTGGTGACAAAACTGTAGCGGTGCGAAGGAAATGCATGTGCCACGAATGAGAGAATCTCTCTTATTTCATAACACAAGGGCTAAGATTGACTTCTATCTTCGGCACCTCTCTCGCCCTCGTGTTCTGCAAGGATCCGTGAACCACTCAGGAACTTTTCGCTGCAGAGATTTCCCTAACATACTTGTTTAAGGGGACCGGTGTCCTGCCGATACTCGACAATACCTAGCATTTTAAATTTAGTTCCTACACTGCACGAAACTTCTGGTCCAGTCGAATTGCGAGAAGGGATCGGTGATGCAGTTGTCAAGCCTCTCCTCGACTGCGCTCAAGTTTCGATGACTGGCACGGGTGGCTCGCGGGTGTGGTTACAGTACTGATTACGGTGTGATGGTTGACGCAAAAGGTTTGCCACCAAGGGGAGCGTCGGGGACGACGCTCAAAAGAGGAGAGGGGCCATGTAATACTCTGTTTTTTCTGACTGCCGGTTTCATTGATTTGGGTGCCTATATTGATCTAGTTGGGCTGGCTGGCCTCCCAATCATGACAGCAGTCCCATTCTCTCTGTCTACAGAATGTGTATAGATTTTGCCCTAATATGGTGCCTTCTTTTGCCTTCAAGGAAGTCTCGGGACACTACAGTGCAATGCCAAAGTTACGAGTTTTGGGCCCCAAAACTGAAACATTTGTTGTCAATTTGAGTTTTCTATTGCGAATTAACTTTACAAGTAGCTTTATAAGTAAAAAAGCACAGACTTTGGATGCCCATAATATGTGATAGAGATTTGTTTGAGGAATCCTATTTGGACAGAAGCGCTCGGGAAACAGAATCGCATCATCGATTGAAGTGGTGTGTGGTTTCAAAAAATATATATTTTAATTCACTGTGCTCATTATATAACATTATTAATAGAGAATGTTTGTTTCAAGTAGGTGCCTGACCGAGTTGAGGAGGCAAACATACCTGGAGTATCCAGAAAGACAGAAATGACCAAACAAACATTTCGCTTGCAAAATTGATATTCTTGCTAGAACTCTTCACTTGTGAACGGAAAACTATTATCGCTTTTTTATACGGAAAGTAAGACGACCTTAAATACATGATCGCAACTTTCTTCTTATTGGTCTTAACACGTTAGTCGTTAAAATTGCTGTGAATATCGCGTTGAGAACTGATATCGAGTTTTATTCATTTTTAGGTTTGTAACTACTTCTGTACCAGTACAGATTTCGTACTCTCTGTGGCCAAACTGGCCTTAATATCTTGGTTCCGATTGTGCTTTGCAATGCTTTCATTTGCCATTATTTCTGCCTTGACTTAATAAATGCTTTTAAGGTGCGAAATATACACTATTTTGTCTTAGTTGATCTTGGTTTTTATTCATAGTGTCTTACAGGTCTAGCAATAAGGTTTTTTTTAGGATTGCTTACTTTTTGACCTAGTCTTTAGTGGCTTTCTATTTGGTCGTTGCATCATGTTTTGCTATTCCTTGTCCTTGTTTTTGCTGACAACTCTTTGCTCATCATATCCGTTGTTTGCTGTTTTTTCTTCTGGATTCTTCTTGATTTTTCATACATTGTTAGTCCCTGCGTAAAATATGCCTTTTTACTTTTAAGTAGGGACCTTGTGGCAGAATGGGTGAGGAGTTTTGCAGATCTGATCGGGGTTTTCTTCGGTCCAGTGCAGCAGCCCTCTCTGATTATGCGGAGGATGAAGATGGTCTTGCTGACACGGATGACAATGACGATGAGGAGGAAGATGATGGTGTCGACTACGATGATTCCGATGATGAGGATTGGAGCGAGCATATGGAATCCTCCAAGGTGTTTTTATTTGTCTAAAAGTCGTCTGTGGATAGTCGCAAAAGGATAGAGCGTTCTGTTTTAAAATAATGAAGGATTAAATATCGAGATAGCTAGCCTTGAAATTAGTTTGTATCTACCGCAAAAATAATAGTGCTATATTTAAGCTTTTATATTGAATTTCGTCAAAATGTGCACTCATGCACTAAAAAATCTCTTCGCAGCAGTACAGTGCTAATCCCGCTGGTTAGAATGCCTTTGTGCTCCTGAGAGTTATTTAGTGTTGGCTGAAAGAATAAGTTGGGGCTGTAAATTTGTGCCTTTGTCCTTTTGCAACGCTAATCATTTTGGAGAATGCCACTTTGCCAGGTCGTTGTCGTTAATAGCACATTAGTGTGCCTTTTTGTCCATGAACTAGCCTAACATAGTAAGTTCTCTGTCGTAAAACTTATTAAGCGTTTCCGTGAAGATACTCGGGGCCGTCATCAAACTCGGGGCCTTCCACGCAAGCCTTCCAGCTGCAACCTCAATTGGCGTCCTCGCAAAAGTGGGATTGGAGGTAGAAATTCGCGCAGATCTCACAAGCTTACATCGCACCAGCCTCTGAGCGGTTTCTCGGAGCATAGCGGAGTGGGTGTCGGTGGCGGAGGTAACGACAACAGCATTTCGGCTCTCCGCCGCCAGGCATTACTGCGTCGCAGCGATGCGGATGGAAGTAGGACGGCGCCAGAATCCAAATCTGGACCCCCGCGCCAGTGCCTCGGGCCCGGGTGTACCCGGCCCGCTGCCCATTCCGCCACCAAGTACTGCTCAAAACAGTGTGGTCTAATTCTGGCTCTCAAGTAAGTCGATTTCCACCCCACTTTCTTCTCGATGATGTGATCAGGGTGTCTTGAAGTTTTTTTCACATGGATTGAAAGCATTCTAACTTTTCTTGTCAAAATTCCTTTGCAACTCGACGTGGCTATCAACAATGCTGTGCTGCTTAGAGACAGAAGATTTTCCAATCCTTTTTGAAATTTATTAGCTTCCTGTGGGTGCTTGAGGTGTGCGTAACATTTCACGGAGAAGTTGTTTTCGAATGCACTTTTGCCCAACGACACGCATTGTATGAACTTCCAATGCCGTTAAAAATGATAGCTGTGGTGGTAGACTGAAAGCCATCATCATCGCCGTTGAAATCGTTGTTGAATGTCTGGGCGTAGGTAGGACCACCTCTGAAAAAATAGAAGTGTCTAAAGCTCTAAAGTCTCTCTACGATTGAGCGTTGAACTAGCATACGAAATGTGCTTTGATTGGAAAGCGTAGCGATCCCATGGAAGGCTATTAAGCCGTGTTTCTCTTGTGGAAGTGCAAGAAAACGTTTTCGCTACTACCATCCATTCGTACTCTTGTTTTATTGTGCCGTCGGTTATTGCCACTTGAGATTAGCCCTTTTGAAACGCCAATGACTGGAGTATTCTCCGTTTGTCATGTGAACACAATAGCTCCATAAGTCGCTTAAAAAGCTGTTATTGATCGTTCCTGAAGGTGAAACGACACCAGGTCAATAGGCGAAGCTGCTGATGTAAGCTACGGGGTGTACAGTTGTAACTGTTATTACCTTTTATGGCGAAGGAATTATTGGAGGTAATTTCTGGTGTAACGTTAGCACTCACTGTCTTACGGAATCCCTTTAGGGGCCCGAAACAACTGTCACCACGAGATTTTATCTTGTTGATCGAAAATCCTTACTTCTATGCTGCAACCCACACACTGAAAACTTTCGCATGTTTAAAGTGGGTGGTAACATAACTTCTTAGCTTTGGTGCTTTCCCATTTTCATTTCCAAAGAACTTTGGGATTTGTAATTATCAGTGTTGAGAGCCCTCAAAATATCTCCCTCCACAAGGCTTATTCTTTTTTCTACATCTGTGGATGCTTTTTTAAAGCATGTTTTGAAGTAGTAGTTTATGCATATGGTTAAAAGATATGAAAAGGTTCGCATTTATCAAATTCTGTTGTTACCTTTTCTTCTGCTTGTGTCTCTGATGTTGATTTTTAGTAGCCTTAGCGTTCCTTCTGTTATTGTAGAACTGGGGCGCGCTCTATGTACATGATCGTAGCCTACTGCTGTTGAATCGGAGCTGCCTAAACTGTCAATAACGGTGGTTATTTGCGCAATGCATGGCAATGCCTTCCAACAGTTTTTTTTCAACCACTCACAATTAAGCTTCCTTTCTTCGTTATCTTAAGAAAGTCAACTATATTCTGACCACCAATTTGCCTTACATCAACTGAGCCCCCATTTATGTTTCTGTGGGAAGTAATTTGTTTTCTCGATTGTCAAATGCCAGAGACTACCTGATTGCCTCTGTTCCATCGCAGAGGTGGGAGGTGAGCCCGCACCCTTCCTTTTACGGACTCTCCAAACCCAAAGTCGAGCCAAGATTTTTATTACCTGTACTTTCAATTCACACAAATTTGGAGGCTAACCCGTTTTATTTACCCTCCCTGATAGGCCCCAGTCCAAGTTTTTCCGCGGTCTTTTCTGTGAACTTCTTTCATTTTAACATTCAATCGTTTCTACGGCAACCATTCATTATGACAGATGAATTTACTTGGGCCTGCTCTTTAATGCCTAATAAACTTTGTACTGGGTGTGTGTTCCCACGTTCGTCATTAATTACCTCTGTGATCATCTTTTTTCACAAAATGTCACGCCACACCCGTAATTGGTTCAATGGTGGATGCAAGTTTGTACTTAATCTTATTACTTGATTTACTAAAGGCTGCTGTCATTTATATTTTCGTTCCATTCTTTTGACAAATTGCCGTTAGCATGATCGTACTCTCTTGGCGAAAAAATCCCACGCACTCACAGTTGTAGTTTTGGCAATGCAGCAGTGCACTACTGCCACAGGATCACAAAGAAGGTCAAGAAAAGGTGATAATCATGGACTGGTGCTTGAAGAAAAATTAGGGAGGCACCGGGGGATGAGGATCCAGCAGTATTTCTCCCCCTCCTTCCCATCCTAAGTTGTAGTTGTGATTTATTTGCAATGGGACTCTGTCCACCAGTCGTCCTGAAAACGGTGAATAAGGTTTCCGGTCCTTAGCTAAGTTGGCAGAACATCATTGGAATCCATCATACGCACACACATGGCAATTACAATCTCCCAGAGGCGGTAGTGTGTGTGTGTGTGTGTGTGTCCTTTGGAAGTAATGTGGAGTGGGTGGTGGTGAGGAGATGTTTTAAGTCAAGCGATTGGCGGAGCAAGGTTGTCTGTTATTATTTAAAAGCTTCTTTTTACCCTTAAAAAGATGTGACGAAAATGAGGTACAGGAGGGTAGGAGTCCTTGCCGTTTGCTTGTCGTCCATCGGCAATACTTGTTGCTGGCACTTCTACGCTTATTACCTCTGAAAACTTCATCTTCCCAATTCATTTGGATGTTGATGAATTGTTGCATCACAAACACGACCAAAGGTTGGTCTAGACGCATTCATTTCTAGCTGCTTCCTTCCTGACCAAGAGTAGAGGGGCTTCGTGAACGTGAAGCCATAATTGTGGAATTAGTTGTTTACGAAATGTCAGGTCACCATCCAATGCTGTTTGCATCTTTGTTCCTTCAAAGTAATTGTACCATCGGCATGTTATCTGTAGCCAGTCCCAATACTCCTATTGGCTGATTTCCACTGACTTGACATACCTCAATCTATTCTGTGGAGGCCATACCACCTGGATGAGTGTTTAATTATCGTATGAAAGACACACACATAAACACACGCTCACCCGTATGTACGTAAGCCCTTGCGTGTGGTGCGCTTTAATTGTGATGGTCATGTCCTAATGTAGCATTATGCATAAAAATTGGAATAAATGGCTCTGCGTCAAGCCAAATTTAGACATTTTTTCTGTCTGCACAACGCCTCAGCAAGCATAGAGACCTTCGCTCCTTTTTTTTTTCTCAGCGGATCTTATGACTTGCTTGAATTACGATTTGCCTTATTGCAAGCGAAAAGTGCGCTTAACTGCCACGTGTAGAATCACGTGAAATGCAACCTCGTATTCAATTAGCCTTGACAGAAAGACACCTTTTTCACCCTTTCATGTAATGTGCAGTTTACCATCAAAAGTTGTATTTTTGCCTCAAAATTTGTTGAAAGTGTGTAGGGCGTAGAAAAGCCTCACAACTGTTCACGAGGCTGCACTATCAACAGGGACGAGGGTTAGATACTATGAATTTAGTCCAGAAGGACTAACTGCCCTTTTTCACTATCCCCTTTTACCCGTTTAGACGTCTGGAACGGTTTCTGCCCGAAGCTCGGGCCGCTTGGTACTCCGATGCTTCTGGTGTTGTTCTTAACTCCTTCGCGGATCGTGCAGATCGAGCGCGATTGAAGGAGGTTCGTGCCGAACAGATGACCATTCATAATCGTCTAATTGAATTGGAGAACCGGCACCAACAACTTAGTCAACTCATTGCTCGGGCACAGGAATATAAGAATCGCCTTACATGCACTCAAATTGTAAGTTTATATGCATCTCTCAGTGCCTGCGACTTCGATCTGCACCGCTTACCATGAGAATGTTATTCTGTGTTTGTGCTTTTTTAACATGCTACATTTTCTTGTTCACATACTTGGCGATTCTTTGTTCTATTTACCACGGCTGTGACATTGATGCCGTGCAGGCGTGTATTTATGCACACCTTATCACAATTCCTGCATTTTCACTTATCCGGGCTTGGCGAGCTATGCCTGATTAGCTGGTCGGTTAGTGCTGACTCAGGCAGCTTTCGATACAGCCTCCTCAACTTTGGGATCCTCGGCTTTTTTTTTTCCACGCGGAACAGGAAGTGCACACAGTGTTTCACGATCCCCTCGAAGCCCTTCACTTACTTGTAATATTGTCACACAACATAGCAGTATCTACTGTAGCCATGACAATGACCATAAATTTAGGTACCATACCAAGCCTCTTAATGGACTCAGACCTTCAGAGGTAAGATAGAGGTTTTTTCTCGTCATAGTAATCTCACTTTAATCAAGTGACGATTGTCGATTTTGGTGTTTTTAATACGCGCCGGAGGACCCGCTTAAGTAGGCTCACCATCCGGCATTGCTATTGCTCTCTCGAGGTGAATTGATGTGACCGGCAACCAGGCTTTTCTTTGCTCTCTGTTTTTCTGCTGCCATTTGGCCTGCTCTCTTACCAACAAATGTCTAGACCTTTTTTTTCTTTCCCTGTATTTCATCCACTGACGAAATCTGTTATGAATGAGTAGCATGATGCCATTCGATAACAGAAGGATCACGAGACTCCTCGTGTATTTTTGATGTTACTGTGTTTGCTAGGCCTAACTGACGCATGTTTGACATACCGCCTGACAGAAACTAGTCCTAGGCAGATATTTATGCCAATTTGACCTTTTTTTTACTTTGTGTAAACAATTTCTCCCGGTTTCAGCTTTCATTGTACGCCTAAACAGGCATCTGAGTCATCAGTCGATCCTTTTTGATTTCGCTTCAGACCATGGATGTTTAGAGCATCACGTGACGTCGGTGTTGTAGGCGTCTTTTGATTTACCAAACTAATGCATCCTTCGTAGGCCGCTTCAACCTCTGCCGACTTGGCAGACATCGATCAAGCCGAACCGGTTGTCTGTGTCACTTGCTCCACGGAGGTCAACATGCGACATGCTCTTCGACACATGGAGAAGTGCTTCCAAAAGGTTCGTTTCATTTCTCCGCTTTCTTGAAGCTAAATTTGATTGGTCCCTGAGTCATCGCATTCGTTCATGGGCGCTGCTTTTCCCCCTCCCCTCCCTCCAATCGCTTCAATGTGTTTAGGACGGTCGTTGAATTCCCTTATTTTAATGGTCAAATCCCATTAGAGGCTTTTAGCTTGTTTACCACTTTAACTTGTCCATGCTGGAAAGCCTAATTGGTAACCAATGTGCTCATTAATTAGACCTTTCCCAGTCTCTCTGTTCTATTATTTACTCTGCTGCTGCTAGCGCGTTAATCGGTCTTAGCCTCGGTCATCATGCAATTCTTCACATTTGGACGTGATGAGGCAAATCGGTTGGGTAATTGCTCTAGGCGAGACCAGCCCTATGGACACATCGTCGCACAAACGAAGACCTTTATCCCTGTCCAATAGGCTTAACCGAGTTTCATGTTTGTGTGTGTGTGTGTGGGGGGGGGGGGGGGAGGAGTGGAGGGGATTATTCAAATGAAAGGCTTAAGAAGACCTGGTTAACCAAAACTTCATCTACTCAGAGCCTTAGAGTCGAGAAAAAACGAGGTATGCAATTACTTTCCCATGGGAAAGATCCCATGCCAATGTTTTTTGTCCCTTCAACCCCAACCAATGTCTTTGGGCCACGACGTAATGCAACCATCTGGCACAAGCTAGATAGGACTCATATGAAGCACTTAGATTGTGCTACCAGCAGATAGTCTAGCGACCTGCTTCAGTCTTGCTATTGAGGCGTCGCTCCTGTGTCCCGCGCAAACACGCTCACACCCTGAGACAAATAAACTACACTTCTAGCACTAGATGTTGTTTTTTTTTGTGCCTCAGTAACACAACAAGCCTAGGTAGAGCTTGCTTTGGGTTTGATCTTTCTTACTCTTTCTTTTCTCCCTAACGCTTTTCGCTTTGAATGTGTAAATGAAGCTAGCATTACTTTCCTTCGCCTTCCAAGTGTTGAGATCGGCTTCGCTGCTGTAATTGTCGTATCTGCCGTTCAACTCTCCCTTCTCTCCTCAATGTTTAAGTTGAAGAGGGGAGGAAAAGCAGGAGTGTTTTTTGTTTTCGTCTGTGGCTTTTTTACTACATCGAAAGCCAACTTTTTTAATACTCTGCTACCGCGGCGGGGAGTTTACACCCTGATTATTGTTTTCCACTTTGGATGGGTTCATTTACAGTCGGTGTTTACTAGCATCCTTTTTTCCCACGAAGGCATTCACTGATGGCGCCTGTTGTACTTTGATGAGGGCAAGCGGAGGCTTCTCATGTGCGTTGAATTGCCTGCAGTAACGTAATTTTCACGTTTCGGTGGGCTGATGTGGTCACGAGTCGCAGAACCCTCTCATTAAACTGAAAAGTCATACTTCCTTTGGGAAATAGTTTGCCAGTGTGGGCTATTGAAAACACAATTCCAGAGGTTTCCACTCTTTTCCACTCCTTTACTCTATGCTCGAAAAGATGGGTGTTTAGAACTCTGCCAGGTGGTTAGTGTTACCCTATCAAATGAATTGATTGGGCTCTTTGCTACGGTATTAACTTACTTTCACAAAAGATTGTTACCGCTGTGTGTGTGTGTATCAGATGGAAAGTGCGTCGTTGCTGTGCTCTAACCAACGCGAGCAGTCACGTGGAACACCGCTCTTCTGTGATGCCTACGATTCACACGCAAAGGCCTACTGCAAACGTCTGCGTGCTGTCTGTGAGCACGTTAAGGAGCCCAAGTATCCTCCCGATGCCATCTGTGGCTTTCCTTTGGTTGAGGACGTCTTCACTCCCACCGGCCGTTTCTGCTGCACTACTCGACAAAAATGCACCCACCATGTGGGTTGGGAGAGGAAAAAACGTGGTCACATTGATGTGGAGCGCTATCGGCAGGTGAGGCCTGACCCTCCATGACCTCATCTGTTCTCATTACTTTGCTGTTGTGCTACTGTGGGCGTCAGCATAGTGATCAACCGACCTTGACTGAGCCCATTAGCAATCAAACAATAATAGCTTACTTTATCTGCATTTGTGTCAATACGTGTCGGTTCGGATTGGCCTAACATGGTGCTCCACACTTCGGGTGACACCCACAAGAGCTGGCATTGACTTACGATCTGACACTCGTACAGTCAACTGATAGCTACTTGACTATTTCAGCTAATTCGTTTGGACGAACTTCTACAAGAGGAGGCTCGCCTGCAGCGATCTCTCTCTCAGCGAGCGGGAATCCTCGGCATGATACTGAATCGCACTATTGACGAGAAGCAACAACAGAGACAGGAACCGAAGCGCCCTACCAGATAGCACATCACCTCAACGACCTGGTAACCACACTCAACCGTGTATAAACCACCCCCCTTTAAAAGTAATAAATGTCTGATCAACACAGGTCTCCTAAATCTGACCATGCGGGGAGGTCTAAGGCTTACACTCCATCGAACGCGAAAGAGACAAAGTACCGACACAAAATTGATTTGAACTAAACAGGAAATGACATTAAACTATATGGCATCTATGTCCAAGTCATCATCACTCTCCGTTTCGAGTTCGTCGACTTTCTGCTGCTTTGAATTGGGTGAGACTTCAGCGGAATTGGGCAACTCTGCCAAAGCCTCATCTTCGTCGGAACCCTCCACTTCATCCTCGTCAGACTCTGTGTCGGCCTCCCTTAGCCAAGTTAGCATGGGCGCGCACACATCGGCGATCTTTCCAGCTAGGTTCTTCGAAACGTAGCGCTTTGCCAGCTAAGACCACAAGTTAGGCAGAAAAAGACAAACCTACATTTTTTTCGAACCATGAGAGAATAACATCCTCTTCCACGATGTCATCGTCGTAGAGTGCTTTGAGAATGTGACATGCCTTCGAAAGCAATTCGTCAGAGTGCTTTTCGATCAAGATTGCCATGGCCCCCAGCACGTAGCCCTGAGTCTTGTGCTGCTGATCGCCGACACGAGTAAACTGTAAGAAGACTGGCTTATAGCGTTTAATGTCAGTCACAATTGTTTTCGGGTCCGACAGGAGAACTTCGGCGACTATTAACACAGATCTACTCCCCAGATTTAAACGCTGCGCCTCGTTCCTCAGTTCCTGACCACGTTTAACAACATCACCTGCCTGTTTGCATTGAGTGAGGAGTTTAAAGAACATATTAGCCCTCTCCGTCTCGGTTTTTTCGATGTCGGCATCTATTGTTAGATTCCGTGCCATATCCGACAATTCAGCAAGGCGTCTTTTTTGGGCCTCTTCAGTTGTGTCTTCCCCCCAATCGACATCCTCATCTTCTGACAGACTCTGGCTATTTCGACCATCATCTCCGGCAGGTGATTGATCTTCATCTTCAGGCTGTTGATCTTTACTGTTTTTCACCTTCTTTACCTTCTTGCCTCTTTTCTCGGTCGGCGCCGACTCATCGCCCGGCGGATTTTTAATAATAAACTGTGTCAAACGATGTCTGGGGTCAAGCTGGCCCCGATTCCCACAGGCAGCACAAATGGTGTTAACAACACCGGGCTTAACTTTCACCTGGAGGGTAGTTTCCGGGTTTCCACAATTCGAGCACAGCACAAACTTGTTGATGAATGCAAAAAGCAACTCCTGGAGTCGAGCTGTATCATGGGCACCGTTGACTATGTATCTATCATTCTTATCATCAACATGAATCTGGGCACCCAACTCGCAGCCAAAATACTTGGTGACATCTACAACTCATTAACAAAAATACGGACTTACAAATTGGTTTCCGATTTAGGCGCTTAGCGATGTCTGTCACATTCACTATCACCGTTTTGATCCCATTACCCTTTCCTTCGACTTTAGCCGAGAGTTGGGGCATTTTGTACCGATAGAAAGCGTCGGATACATTCTGGTTGATATTGAGCTCCATTTTTCATGAGAAAAGCTATCATCGGCCTCAGAGTTGTTGCAGGCTTCAACCATGTAACGGTGAGCTGAAGTTAGGCTAAAGGATAATCAGATACAACGTCGACTCTACGACCAGCACGCCCACAAAGAGGATCGGCGCACGAAATGCCAGACGCGAGCAACCGTGGAATACAGTTCGAACAAACAAAATTCAATATTAACTAAATTAGTGTGCTTGGGAAGCAGCAGGAAGAAGCAAATTCTAAACTAAAAAGAATTTAGATTCTAATTTGTAGCTTTGTGTCTACGTAGTTACAGTTGCAGCGGATATTAAAAGAAGACACGCAAAAAAGAAAAATCGTTAGGTATGTTGCTTCAAAAGAGCAAACATTGTGCGTGTTCAAATTCATTAAAATGGGTCAGCTACTATCAAACCCTGGTGTTAAGGCACAGATTTTTGGTTTTTTTGTGCAAGAGCCTGTTGCTAGACGACATAATATCAAAATCCCCGATGTAGAGGTAATCCAATCCACAAAACTACACAGACTCCTACAACGTTCACTAACAAACAAGCTTTAGTTAAGTCAGGCTTTTCGCAAAAACTTCCAAAGAGGCGAACTACAAACACAAGTGCCACGATAATTTCTTTAGCAAGTCGAACAACACTCAGCAGTTTTCGCTGGATTTGCTTGGCAGAGAATTAAAGCGTTTAGCTTTTGTTTGGCATTTGCTATTGGTTGCAAACACAATGCTGCTTTTCTTTCTCCGGAAGAGCTGGACATCGAAACTTGCCATTAATCTGAACTTCCATTGTTAATAAAATCTTAAGGCTTTGTTTGTAATACTTTGTTTGCTCGAAATATCGGTTTAGGTCACTTGAGTGGCCATCTTGTTCTAGCCGGTTGGTCGGCCTCCGGGCCGTGCCAACAGCCCCCAAGTCCTCTGCTCCCGGAATATATATATTCTGCCCTAGTACTGCACTTTCTTTTACCTTAAAGGGAGCCTCAAGACGCTACATTGGTGGCAGCGGAAAGCGGACCCAACTTTGATTGATTTTATCCTGCTCCATGCCGTTTCTAGCAAATTTTGGCGGTGTGAAAGAAGTACAGTGCTATGGATGGGAGAACCTTTGGTATCTCGCAACAGAAGGGTCGAGATCGACGTTCATTTTCGACATCTCCCTCGCCCTCGTGTTCGACAGGAAAGCTTTTAACAACTGAAGCGACACTAGCCGTGGACTCCAAGCCCAGAGGGGGGCCAAGAGGCGCGCATTTGCTGCACTGAGTGCTACGCGGAATGGATGGCACTGCAGGAACACATGCGTTAGAACCTGGACGACTGGGACGGTTAGCTCGTGGGTGCTTCTCGCAGCGCAGCACTGATTACGTTGTGATGGCTGACACGGGAGGCGGACGAAGGGGAGCGTCGGGGACGACGCTCGAAAGAAGAGAGGGGCTGTGTAATGCTTTGTTTGTTAGAACTACCGGTATAGGTCACTTGGGTGGCCATCTTGTTCTAGCCGGTTTGTTGGCCTCCGGGTCGTGCCAACAGCCCCCAAGTCCTCTGCTCCCGGAATATATATATTCTGCCCTAGTACTGCGCCTTCTTTTACCTTAAGGGAAGCCTCGGGACGCTACAACGACACCTTACGCATTGATCAAAATTGCTAATGTAGTGCTTTGTTTGTTCGAACTGCCAATTTCGAAAGAAGAGAGGGGCTGTGTAATACTTTGTTTGTTCAAACTACCGGTATATGTCACTTGGGTGGCCATCTTGTTCTAGCCGGTTGGTTGGCCTCCGGCCCGTGCCAACAGCCCCCAAGCCCTCTGTTCCCGGAATATATATATTCTGCCCTAGTACTGTGCCTTCTTTTACCTTAAGGGGAGCCTCGGGACGCTACATTGTTGGCTATGCACTCTTTCGTATTTGGCGGATTCACACAGCATTATCGTAATACCTTATTTGATTGATTACCGATTACGATTGCGGTCATCTGGGTATCGAAAATTCCTTCAGCGTTAGGCTGCCTAAGTTATATTCTTCAAAGCATTAAGCCATTTTACCTTAAAAATCTCTAAACCCTGCAATGGTTGCCGTTAGATGCGTACCCGAATTGAAAGATTTCCTGACGTCAGTGAATCAGATCGTGACACACATCAAATATGTGGGAGAAGCGAATGCAATTTATGTTTAAGAATAGCCGTATTTTGCAACGGAATGGCATTCTTGACACCTACTCCAGGTTACTGTTTTAAAGAAATGTAATGATGAGTGATGGGGCACTATTTGTTGGACACATAGAAAGATTTCGTGTTTTTGGTTTTGCTAATTATACCTGCTTGAAGATGGCGACAATGCAAACAAGTGCAATTTCCTATTCATGCTAAAGTTGGCTAGAATCTCTGCTACCCTATGCAAATTTGCATTATACATAGTATTTTGACTACATCTACCGTTAAGGCGCATTATTCGGGAAGCATATACTATAATCAGCTCTACTGGCAAGCCCCGTAGGCCAAGCTACCCGGTTATGTCGATATGGCCACTATATCCCTGTAAACGATTTCGGAAGACAAACTGAAAAATTACTGCACTTGAAACCGTCTCTATAAATTTTCACGGAAACTGGAATAAAAAATGCTCATGTTACCCATTCGTGGGA
Organism: Taenia multiceps; assembly: GCA_001923025.3. Taxonomy (NCBI): domain Eukaryota; kingdom Metazoa; phylum Platyhelminthes; class Cestoda; order Cyclophyllidea; family Taeniidae; genus Taenia; species Taenia multiceps. The sequence continues at coordinate 16,746,990 of CM010311.1, forward strand.
CTCCAAGTCTCCCGAAGCCACAAATGAAGGCATTCCTCAGATGCATGCACATACACACATGTATATAGCAAAATTTACAAACTTGTTTAACTTCTGTAATTTTTATGCGTGCTTAAAGATTTGTATTGCAGAGAGCTGAACATTTCGGAAATTTTGATTTTGCAGGTGTTTACTTTAATAAGTGTGTTAATGCATGTTTGTAATCGCCCTTTTTGAAATGCACGAAAAAGTGCATGTGACACATGTGCTGTTTGACCTTGATGGTCTTCTTATTAACTCTGAACAGATATACACGAATCAGTTGTCCAAATTTCTTTCAAGACATGGTAGAGAGTACACTTATCGGGTAAAACGGCTCATGATGGGCCGCAAGCCATTGGAGGCTGCAGATATTATGCGCAAGGAATACAATCTGCCGATGACGCCTAGTGAGGTTCTTGAAGATTATAAAAAGGAGCTTCCTTTGGAGATTTGGCACACTGCCACGCTGATGCCTGGTGTACAAAGATTGATCGAGCATCTTAAACAGAATTCCATCCCGATGGCCGTTGCTTCTGGATCCACATCGCAACAGGTTCCACACAAAATGTGGAACCACAGGGACGTGTGGCAGCACATTAATCACGTTGTTGCAGCTGGTGACGATCCGGAGGTTTGTTTTTACTCCGCTGAGAACCTAAACTTCCTGCTTTTACGTTTATGTTGTAAATCCCTACTTCTTGAAGCCAAACTTTGTTCTACTGCTTAAATCTTTTGTCAGAATGTCATCTTTTTACCTTCTATGTGGTTTTTGTTGCTCTTTGTTGGCCCTTTCAGTCATGACTTTCTACCTATTTGATCTGGCCCAATTATGTTTAATGCGAAAATTTATGTTGTTGATGACTTCACCAAAATTATGCTATGGGTCCGATTTTATCTGCGTTTTTTTTAATTCGAATGATGTTCTATACCTTCTTGCGTTCCAATTTCACAGCACCTCTTGATTGATGTTCTTCCCGTAGTTCGGAAGGCTTACTGCAATTTTTCAGCTGTCGATCGCTGCTTCTAGGGTTCACCTTAACATTCGTGCTGATTTTCGCTATATTTTCACTAGCTTTTGGCTCAGAAAGATTCGTTTTACTCGAAAATGCAAATGTAAATTATCATTGAATCTACACCAATCTTGCGCAGTTAGCGTTTGTCAAGTTTTATGCATCGTTCATTTTTTCCAGTTCTTTTTCCTGTCTTATATTCTTATATATGTATATTGCTTTCCGTCTATGCGTACCACTTTTTTGCTTGCCTAAACGCTTAATAAAACCCTTATGAATTAACTTTTTAAATATAATTTTGCCATACGGTAACTCTACTGGAGATCTTGCGTAACTATGCGCTGTGATGGCACATAAAAATGGGGCTCCATCTGCTCAGATTGGACAAATAATGACTGTTACCGGTGAATGCATTTTTGCTCCTTGGCCTTCGACAACCGATGATTTTACGATGAATAGTTTAATTTGCAGTCCTCTAATCATATTACTTTGTGTCTTAGAGGTGATACGCAACCAATTGATCATTTGAGGGTAGTGAGTGGTACAAAAGTTCAAAAGCTACCTCCAATCACAATCCGGTCGATTAGTTAGCAAATGCTCTTGATTTTCACTGCCTATTGTTGATTGTCCTCTCCCGTCGTTGAGTGTGGAAGGTGACCTATCTGTCTAGTTGCTCCAGACATTTTTTTAGTTAACGTGGTCGTGTGACTGTTATTTCATCACCCTTGTTAAACAAGGTGCGACATGGTATGGTCTACGATCACCCGCTATAGTTGACTACTACTGCATTAGCTAGCATTGTAAATATCCCAGCAAATCGAGACTACTGCCCGAAATATAATCAGTAGATGCCATGGTGGCTGATTTTAAGCAAACAAGCCCGATCCATGGTAATCGTTAAGGCTTGGTCTATTTATGATCGTAAAAATCAAATGCGGTGAGGAATTAATGGTTGTCATTTGCAGACATGGGCTGGTTTGTCTTATGGGCCTATCGGTTTGGTTTATCTTCATTGTTTGAAGCTTCTTTCATTAGTCTTGTCACCTTGTTCTCAAAAGAACATCTTTATATGCCCCAAACTCTCACGCTTCCAGTCTAATGAATGTCAAAGCTTCATTCACAGGCCATCTGAATCTTAAGTTTGCTTTTTTATTTTGAAAAGGGCTAAGGTGTACGGGTTTCACGCTTTGATAAGTTATAACTCCTTTACTTCAGGTTTTGAGAGGCAAGCCCGCGCCGGATGTATTTCAGGTGGCATTAAAGCGATTCAACGACCCCTCGGCACGTGAGGAATCGACACTGGTCTTCGAGGACGCCTGGAATGGCGTGCAGGCTGGCTTGGCTGCGGGCATGTTCGTAGCGTGGGTGCCTGAGGCCTTCGAAGGTCCTGGTTTCCCTACTGACGCCAAACTTACCGAAGAGGAGAGAGCCCGTGTTATTCGGCTCAATAGCCTCGAGGAGTTTGATCCTTCTCTCTTTGGGCTGCCCCCTTATTAGATGCTGAGGGGTCAGTTATCATCATCCGTTCCTCATCAACAGCTGATTCGAATAAGAAATGAGCGCGGTTAGACACGCTTTGACAGCTTGTTTCGTGGATGTCAACTTCCACTACCTTTTCCTACGTTCGGCTGAAAATGTTCGTGGCTGGATGAAATCTAAGCAAACCATTGTACTTACTTAGCAGATGTGTTATAATCTGGAAACAACAACCAAATTCAGTTGGTGTCTTCTATTTTATTATCCACAGGGTGCTGGTAATCAACTCTACTATGCGTTATTTGCAAATAAGGCAAAAAACAATTCTATGTAAGAATGTTTAATGACCGGGTGTGTGACTTGGGACAATTAATTGCGCGCCTAGAGATGTGCTTAATTCGGAAATGGGCTTTGATTTTGCAAGACACACTTATTTCCACTTTAGTGCCAAGGCGTTCATCTGCTTGGACAGGTGGGATCTGCATAGCATTGTACCCACGATAACAGCTTTGCAGTGGTTGATCTCGCGCATAAGTGCGCGACTCTTCGCAGCCCCTTTATCTTCTTGTAAAAGGTAGCAAAAATTACTTGAAAAGACTGGAGCCTTTTTCTCAATCACGCCGTTCTGATTGCAACTCATCCAGACAGGAAGAACGTAGTGGAATTGCTCGGAGGAGCGTGATGCGTGGGCTGCTCCACAGTGAGTGGTTGTTTGCTCGAAGGCGATGTGTTTACACGCTTCAGCAGAAGCTTCCCTCCAAATTTGACTTCCGTTGCATCGGATGGTTTACGCGCTTTTGCGCACAAGGTCCGTTTAAATCGGTGCGTTGAGGAGATATTCTCAAGCAGATTGTCGGAGTCCTAGCTCAACCCATTTTAGGGTTACTGACGTGGTGTTGCGTTCCACACCTCCACATAAGACTTACCAGGCTTTAATAGTACAAAAGTAGTATAGTACAAGTAACTAGCACATAGAAGTATCAAACCGTGTCAATGGAGTGAAGTTCACGCGAGTAAGTAGGTGTGCTACAGCTCGCCAATTCATTGATGAAAGAGAACGATTTTCATCACAACAACAAAAAAAATGCGCTGGTGACGTACAGAAGAGACGATCAACATGATAGGAAAGTAATACTCTTGGCAAAATATGCAACCATTAAGACCCACGGCGCTAACACAATCAAAAAAGTTGGGTAAAACATGTACGCAATTAAAGGAAAAGATCATGTGGCACACCAATTCACCGCAATACCGACGGTGGTTTTTGGATTTCGTAGGAATGAAAAAATAACATTAAATAAGAGGATAACATGTTGAGACTGTAATACTTTGTTCGAACTACCGGTTTAGGTCACTTGGGTGGCCATCTTGTTCTAGCCGGTTGGTCGGCCTCCGGGCCGTGCCAACAGCCCCCAAGTCCTCTGTTCTCGGAATACATATATTCTGCCCTAGTACTGCGCCTTCTTTTACCTTAAAGGGAGCCTCAAGACGCTACATTGTTGGCAGCGGAAAGCGGACCCAACTTTGATTGATTTTATCCTGCTCCATGCCGTTTCTAGCAAATTTTGGCGGTGTGAAAGAAGTACAGTGCTATGGATGGGAGAACCTTTGGTATCTCGCAACAGAAGGGTCGAGATCGACGTTCATTTTCGACATCTCCCTCGCCCTCGTGTTCGACAGGAAAGCTATTAACAACTGAAGCGACACTAGCCGTGGACTCCAAGCCCAGAGGGGGGCCAAGAGGCGCGCATTTGCTGCACTGAGTGCTACGCGGAATGGATGGCACTGCAGGAACACATGCGTTCGAACCTGGACGACTGGGACGGTTAGCTCGTGGGTGCTTCTCGCAGCGCAGCACTGATTACGTTGTGATGGCTGACACGGGAGGCGGACGAAGGGGAGCGTCGGGGACGACGCTCGAAAGAAGAGAGGGGCTGTGTAATGCTTTGTTTGTTAGAACTACCGGTATAGGTCACTTGGGTGGCCATCTTGTTCTAGCCGGTTTGTTGGCCTCCGGGTCGTGCCAACAGCCTCCAAGTCCTCTGTTCCCGGAATATATATATTCTGCCCTAGTACTGCGCCTTCTTTTACCTTAAGGGAAGCCTCGGGACGCTACAACGACACCTTACGCATTGATCAAAATTGCTAATGTAGTGCTTTGTTTGTTCGAACTGCCAATTTCGAAAGAAGAGAGGGGCTGTGTAATACTTTGTTTGTTCAAACTACCGGTATATGTCACTTGGGTGGCCATCTTGTTCTAGCCGGTTGGTTGGCCTCCGGCCCGTGCCAACAGCCCCCAAGCCCTCTGTTCCCGGAATATATATATTCTGCCCTAGTACTGTGCCTTCTTTTACCTTAAGGGGAGCCTCGGGACGCTACAGAGACCTTCGTCATGACCTACAAATTTTAATTGCATCAAATATTTTATAATGGTTTCGTTATGCATTACCGAATTTCAGAAGCCTTAAAACACAAAAATACTTTATTTGCCTGCATATATATTTGAAAAAATGATTACATCTGGAAGCATACACTAAGTTTGTTTGAAATCACCATCGTCCTAACAGAAACGCCGCACAATTAGAGATGGCTTTAGAATCGGAAGTATCAAGAAGTAGTTGTTCTTAACATAATTTTGCGGTGTAGCATTTTTTGAGCATGTGTTCTGCCCAAAAGGCAGGTCAAAGTGTTGGCGTGTCCTTGTCTTGGATGAACGCTCAACGGTAATACTATCATCCTGTTTAAGAATGCAGGATATTATGGACACAGGAATCACACGTATGCTTTGTATTTAGCATTTACTTTTCTTTAGTGGTTGAGAACATAACGAAAAAAAGACGGAACTTGCCTATGGAAGCTATTTATATTCTTGAGCCATGCAAGGATGTAACATAAATTTATTATTTTTTTGAATGCATGTGTAGTCTGTTAGTCGCCTTCTCAGAGATTTTACGAATAACCCAAAAAACTACACAGCCGCCTATGTTTATTTTACAACAGGTAGGTTGTTTTTTGGAGTGCCGAATATTTCGAAACCAATTGTTAACATCTGGACTTCATGCTTGATTGCATTCTAGTCAAGATGTGCTTAAAAATCTAAGGTACATGTGCCATAAGTCCATTTTTCTCTGATTTAAAATTTTTTTGCGAGTTATTATTTTTATTAGACCATTTACTCCTCTCTAATATATCTGCTCTTAAAACGGTAGTTTTTTCATCAATACCGTCTTTCCGAAAAAAACAAATTTATCCACCCTTTTAGCATGTCCGGATGAAATACTAAAGCAAATCTCTGTCTCCGGCTGCGTGAGATACTTTAAGGCTCTCACTGTCCTCAATATTGGTTTCCTGCCCATTGAATCCCACATTTTTTCTGTTAATTGTTACGATACAGCTTGGCTTTATACGTGTCCTGTGGATCGCGTACCAGACATGAACAATCGACTTGAGAACCTAGCGGAGCAAATCGCCACACTATGTGTAACCTTGAATGAATACCCCAAGATCCGCTACAGAAAGTAATCCAATTGAAGATTCAGTGCAATCTAACAATTAGGCTGTGTATTCAAAATTTTTTACACCTCAGAATACTGGTAACACCTCTTACAGGGCAAAAGTGTGCTAAAATCACTAATTTCATATTTTATGGCTCGTAGAATAATTGAGTTACTAAATTATTTTATTCAAAGCTAATGGCTATCACAGGCTTGCATAATTGCTACGCCAGACAAGCTTCGTTCCCCTGTACTCCATGCTCTGCAACTATCAACACCTAAATTCATTGTTGTTCAAACAAATTTTTACACAATATTTAGCTTTACATTCCTTTAACATTAAGGCGTTCATGTAACCTAGAACTCGCACAATTTATTCAGCTGAAGTTATCAAAACACAAGGAAGATAATCCACAGCTAGGTCAGGTGAGTCATAGTCACTTTTTTGTTTTTGTTTAAGCCAGAAAATAGGATTTTTCTCTTTCTGATGTGGTATCTTGGTCAAGTGGTAATCAGTTTCACCCCTTTCAGTGGTGACATGATTGAGTTGAAATGTGGTGGTACTTGACAATAGACGAGGTGATTACTCTCTTCTAATCTTTCTGGTGCGCGTTAGGCAATTAAGACTAGACAATATTTGTACTGGATGCTCAATTCAAAATATTTACAGGGTCTGCATAAAGATCGCAGTATCCTTCTCCTACTGGACAGAGGATTTGATCCGCTTACTCCTCTTCTTCACGATCTTACGTTGCAATCACTCATTCGAGATCTTAAAGAAATCGAGGGAAACAGCTACAAGTGTGTGATAAACGCTTAACACTTTTGAGATGATTTGATTAAGTTAAAAACTCCTTATTTCATGTCAACCTTTAGGTACGGAAAAGGTCAAGAATATGAGCTTACAGACAAAGACAAGCTCTGGAGGGAGTTGCGCAATGATCATATTGCAGATGTTTCCAAGTAAAAGCTCACTCCTCCCTCGGATATACCATTTGTTTAGGTCTCTCCCAACACGTCTCCGAATGTTCGCTGAGAGTAAACGACACTTTTTAGCCTCCACAAAGAAGGCGGATGAGATTGCAAGTGGAGCCAGCAGTTTGCGCGGTTCACAGGAGTCAATTAATAGCATAAGTACCACCTCATCCGGCGTGGTGAACTATGGGGCTGACGTACCCCCAGACTCCAACTCAAACGCTTCAAAACTCAGCAGTGCAGCCCATCTACGCGCTCTGCAAGCCATGGTGCATGAGATGCCGCAGTACCAAAAGGAAGCAGCCAGCTACAATGCTCTTGTCTCTATCGTTGACTATTGCCTGTCGGCTTGTCGAGAGAATATTAATAATATTTGTACTGTAGAACAGGTAATTTTCTCCACCTATTTAAACAAATGGGCTGCAAAACTTCCAGTTGAATCAGAAAAAGATTGTACTTAGAAGCATTTAAAGGAAAAGAAAAAAAAACTTTACAATCTACTGACCCACTTTACAATTTCGGTGCACATGGAAAGTGTGATTTCCTTAGGACATTGTAAAAACCAACAATGTGGTACAGTTCTTGGGTCAATTTCCTACTCCATGCTGAAATGTTTATTGTACCTCACACAGGATCTGGTCATGGGACAAACAGCACATGGCGATACTTTGCCAGATCCAATGATGGCCTTGGTGAACGTTCTGAAGCCCGATTCAATGTCTGAGTTGGACAGATTTCGCTTGATCTTGATCTACATTGTAACACAAGGTGGGACGTCTACCACTTTTTTTGAAAAAAACACACAGGAAAAGCAGCTGAGATAGATTGTTTTCAAATACCCCTTAGTCTTGGTCTCCAGGTTGTATGGAATTTTCCAATGACACATTTTCAATCAGGTGTCACCTAAAGGAGATGTGCCGGATGGCAAAAAAGTTCCACAGCTTCTGTAATAGATCACCATAGGAAATTGTCATTTACCTAAATGACTCTGCGATCACATTGGTCGGCTGAAGATCAATTTAGGGGCCAACTTCTCATCCAATTCGTTGTCAAACACTTCACAATGTGGCACAGTAGCCTTTGATGTGAGAGAATCATTCACTGATAGTAGCGCCACTTTAGAGAGGCTCCTCTACTTTTGTTAGCTTTGACACCTGAGTAGCAGAGACTGGCAAGGGGAATAAGATGCCACCCACATTGCATTGGTAAATCACATAGAACAAAGTGCTAACTAATCCAAGAATTCCCTATGAACTGCTTTCAGGTGAAATATTAGAGGCCAACTTGGAAAAGCTCCTCGACTATGCTAGACTCTCGTTGACCTACAAATCTCTCGTTGCAGCAATGTCCTCCATCATGGGTGCACGGTTGATCTCCAGCATTGTATGTACCCCCATGCATTGCCTTCATCCCATCCCCTCTTTTAGTTTCTCCAAGATTCTACACTTTTCAATAACCCAGTCACTATAACCAGAACTTTGCTGAAGTTAATTCTCTATTTTAGAATGGATCGTTCGATTCACCTCTGTTTAGAGGTCTGCCGAGTCTTACATCTGCCCCCTCCTTTATTCAGTACTACTTGCCCATCAAGGGAAAACGATTGCGTGATGTGGATGAAAACTCCTACGCTCTTTCGCGTTGGGTGCCCTATCTCGATGATCTACTTGAAGTAAGTTAAAGGCCAGTCTACTAGTAAGGCGGGTGCACATACACCAACTGTATTGTGCGTACTGATAGAGAATGCAAATGAAGCCTAGAAAGAAAAAAAAAACCCTCACTTGTTATACCAACAACAAAACGCATCTGCCATGACCCAGCTACAACTCCTCACTTGTGATATGGTACAAAATTGAGAAATTCGTAAAGTTAAATGCAATTTAGATCAGAGGTAATGGTTGCTTTGTTGTTTGTTCACCATTGTTCAGAAATGCATCTCGGACAGCCTGGACTCACAGTGCTTCCCCTACCTACCGGGCGTGCAGGGCTCCCTGTCAAAAGTTGGCTCCTCTCTTAAAACTCCTGACCAATTAGCGGCTCCAACCAGCAGCGACTTACGCGGTCCTTCGGCACGTTTCCGTGCACCCTCGCCCCAACCTCCATCGGCAACGGGAACTGGCGGTATTGGGGGCTCAACAGCAGGCATACCCCCATCACCCGACCTCAGAAACCGACAATCACAGGGTTCTGATAGCGGGCGCAGCGCTACAGTAGCTGATGACTCTATCTTCGGCCAAACGTCCATGTCCGACCACTGTGGACCACGACTCATTGTTTTTGTGGTTGGAGGGATCACCTGGCCGGAGACACGTATTTGCTATTCCATCACTCAAAGGGTACATAAATGTACTCACCTCCACGGCGAAAAGTGCGGATTGAATTAACCTCGAAATCGTATTTAACACTTCTAAGCCACGCTGAACCGTGCGGAGCGCACCAGATTCCAACTTTTCAATTCTCGCCGAAATTTTTAATGCATCCTGGAAGTTTGTGTCCATAAAACAGATTCGACCTAGAGGCATTTCACGATGCGACTGAACTGCCCCAGGACAGACATCGAGTCTGCATGCTTCCACTGTCTTGACATTTTCCTGCCTCCAAAGCGCAGCGTTTACACAGATCCGATCACACACAGTAGTGAAATTCAGTTGCGAACCAGCGTTAAAAGGATGTTTTCATAAACAGCTTACAAAATTGTTAATATCAATGCTCACCATTAATTGCCCCAACGTTGCCATTTGCATGCGATTTCCGCATCGGCAGAAGGCTTCCCTCATGCAGTTAATAACATCTCTCCCATTCCTCTCTTAGTGTGTGGAGGCACGCCTAGCAGCCAGCGACAGATCGTCGGTACCTACAATGGGAACACCTACGAAGAATCGCGTACACTTGGGAAAACATTCGCGTAGGTCCAGCGGCTTCTCAATGTCTTCCGCCGCTTCCAGCAACCAGCACGTGCTGAGGAATGGCGGCGGAACCGGATGGAATTGGGAGGTCATTCTTGGAGGGACGGGCATTCTCACGCCCAAACAATTCATCGCAAATCTGCAGAACCTCGCGGACTACTCATGACCCGCATGCACACGCTTGACTTTTCACATGGCTATGACAAGAAAGTGAGACCAACTTTTGCGCGCTCCACTGCCGTGAACATCGACACCCCTCAATCCATATGAGTAGCCATAACCTAACCATATCTGAACAAATATAATGCCTTTTCTGTACTCAATGTAGATCAAAAACAGTAGAAAACAACAAATGCAAATTGAGGATTTGCTACTAAACTACCCCAATAAGGTATATCTGTACACAAACAAGTCAACTAGTCAGGATTTTCGCTGCCAGCTTGTGCATGCAGCAAACGTGGACGTTTGTTGAGAGTGAAATCCTTAAGGCGGTGTGCGATTTTGGATGGTGATGAGACGGTGCTCGGGTGAGAGTCTATTTGGCCGGCAAATTGTTGGCAGATAAATCGGTAACCTTGGAGTGATCTCTCAGCAGAATTAGTATACCGACGTTTCAGGAATGACCACAAGGGGTGCAAGACTTTGACTCCAAGGGAAGATTGAAGTACGAAATGGCGATTGATCTGGGTAGAGCTGGGTTCCCTCAACATTGGGACATAGTGGCAGTCCTCGGTCATGACCTATTAGAAACGGGGAATATATCATGGAAAAATCTGCAGAGGAGGATAAGTAAAAGGGAGCAATTGTAGTTGTAAAGGATGAACACATCCTAAGAAGTGATCTAAAAGCGCTCTCATGCGTGCAGAATTACTGATAGGAAAAAAAGAAGCAACGAAATTTCAGGATGCTATGATTAATTTGCTATAAATGCCTTACATATGAACCAGGGTGACTAGACTCAGGGATAACGCCAAACACTCCAATCAACTTCTACGATAATCATTAAATAGAACCGGTAAGGAACGGGTAAGTCCTACTGAAACCCACAGCATAGCGAGCAAGACCGCCAAAGTTGCACGTCTTTGTAAGGATCTCCTTCTTCTCCAGATCAATTATCGACTCCTCGATAATTAACTCCTTTCGATTTGCCAAAAGTTTCCTCAGCCAAAATGGAATATTGCCAAATCCACGCTTGACTAGAATTCGTTTTGTGTACAATGTGTGGTCATCAATAAGAAACCTTTCAAGAACGTCTTCATGAAGAACATGAGAACTAAGAATTAGGTAGAGCTACTTTCTTACGCGTAAGGATTGGGATAGCGTGCCCAAAAGAGAGAGGTAACGTAATCCCATGAGTAATCAAGCACCTGAGATAGAGACCCACGCATGTAGAAGACCGCCGTGGAAGTTGGATTTATCAGTAGTACTGGCACGCCATCTGACCAATTGCATCGAAATCATTGTCGGGCCCTTAATCAATGCTTAAAAACGGCAAATAACTACATAAAATGTTTTTAATGGCAGTCCTGAGAACTTTCGTAATGCAAGTTTATCACAGTAATTCTTGTATACCTGCCAAAGACCACTTTTAAGATCTTAGACACTTAACCGCTCTCGGACTATGTTTAACACTGCTGGGTTCTGTTTTTGAAGTCTGTTCCGGTTATGCCTCCTACTCATAAGGGAGGCTTGTCTGTGGCTGTTCAAAGGCTTCAACAAGATTATCTAAGGCTTGTTCGTGATCCTGTACCCTTCATTACTGCCCATCCTCTTCACACGAATATCTTTGAGTGGCATTACCTGGTATGCGGACCACCTGATTCTCCGTACCATGGTGGATTCTACCATGGGAAACTGATTTTCCCCAAAGAGTACCCTTTTCGACCACCTTCCATATACATGATTACACCTAATGGGCGATTTGCGTGTAATACAAGGTATATTACTAACTACTGCTTGTTCACTCTTAAGGCTTTGTCTTTCCATAAGTGATTTTCATCCCGACACCTGGAATCCAGCCTGGTCGGTTTCAACAATCCTTACAGGCCTTCTCAGTTTCATGCTGGAAGACACTCCGACTATGGGCAGTATAGCAACCTCAACTTACGAAAAACACATCATGGCTAGAGACAGTGCCGAATTTAATCTCAAAGATGAAGTCTTTGTAGACTTATTTCCTGATGTTGTAAAAGTAAGTAATTTGCAATTTCTTTATCAAATAGTTTTTTTCGCTTCCTGGTCATTGAGTTCAGTGTTGCAGTGGTTTATTGATCATATTGCATTGACTTAGAAACCGGGTACTTGGTATTTGCCACTTGAAATATTTTTGGGATCTCGAAGTGGGCATAGATGAATTTTGAAAACTTCTGGTTTAAATACGACTCTATTAGTCCACATTATCCTTCTGGTATCCCCTTTCTTTAATCTTCTGCTCCCCTTGAACGTGCCACTTTTTGTTGCTCCTCTACACTTTATGAAGCGGACTCGGTCAAAATTTTTACTGGTTTAATTCAGCACACTTGCTCTCTTATGATGGACCGGTTTACCTGCAAAAAAAATTCGATATTGACAGCTCAGTTTCCTACAAATGATTGCGTTACTGGTTTTCCATTTGTTTGTACTTGATTCGTAGCTCCAAATACCACCTGCCTAAAAGTCCATATAATTATCAATCTGGTGATCTTAACTTGATGACTGTTGCTGAGTGCCTGGGGGCACCTTTGTAAATACGCACATGTTTTTTTTTTTGGAGCAAGTTAATATCACCAAATGCAGTTAGGGATGTCCGCATAACAAGGAAAGTACGCACAATTTGAGTGTGATCGACTTCCTCTTTCTCCACACTGCGCTTTATTACGCCTTATGACTACGGACACAACATCCACTGTTTCATATACTAGCCTCCATTTTGTTGATTTGTTATTTTGCCAAAGCATTCACCAACCTACAGATGTTATGCGGTTAGTCTTGCTTTGTTAATAAAACATTTTTTTTTTAACTAAGGAAATCAAGGCCAAACGATTACTCGCTCAAGCCAGTGCAAATTCCTCCTTGTCTTCCACTCGAAGCGGCATTCCTGGGGTTACGGATGTAGAGAATTTCATCAACGCCCAGCGTGGGACTGGTGGTGGTAGAGGTGGCCAGCTGCCCTTTGTAGCTGTCTTCATCCTTTTTGGCATCTTCGCGATCTCCGTCAAAGTGGTAATGGAGTTCCTTGGAGATGCTGTTGGCTAACAACGCAATAGCTACCACCGCCCTTCCTCTCCCCTCCTTCCCCGTCCGACTCTTCCCCCTCCCAACTGGTTAATTCATTTTACCCACTTTTTTGGAAAAAGAAACTCAACCCGTTGCTTCTTCTCCTCCCTCTTCTTGTTTTCCTCACTAAAGCATCTATCTCCTAATCGGTTTTATTATTTCTGTTTGTGCTCATCCGCGACATCATCATTTGAGTACGCTTACCACAAATTTTTTTCTCGAGGTTATTAACATTATCTTGTGTTAAACTGATCATTGTCTTAAGTCAGTGGTCACACACTGACAAGTTACTCCGCCTAAAAATTACGATTCCTTCGCTAGGTAAAGTTGGATTGACAGCTCAAGACGCCCTCTGCGGAGTAGTAACTCGTGGCTGACCGACTTGTACTAATGAAGCATAAATAATGTGTGCAAGTGAGGTTTTGATGTATGTGGATTTTCTCAGTCAAAAGCCCATGAGTTGGTCTGCGATCGTTGAGGGTCAATGCGTTGGAATTCACCCTTAATTGAGTGAAAGTTATCTGAACCCGACAACCGAATGACCTCGCGTTTACCCATGACACTGTACCTGTCAAAGGACGTGGACATGGGCGCACGGATTTATTTCCCCAACTCCACGTCCATCGATCGCTCCATTTTTAATTTGGCGCAACGTGTGAGTGGAGCATGGTAACTTCTGTCCTGGTGTAAATGGATCAGCGTACCGCTCTGTCGTCGCCTCCCGTTTTTAGCCACACCAAATTTTCTGTCCCTCCCTACACGCCGTGGGATCATCCCTATACCAAATGGATTCTTAACACCTTTCGCAGTCGAGCGAATGTCCGCTTAACTAAGATGGGTCGAGATCATCCCGAGATCTTTCAACACATCTTCCAAATCCCCGACACACCCGAGAAGATCACCTGTGACAACGATGATTGTGAGGCTATGTACAAGAGGTCAACCCTACTCTACCTGCGTCCACTTTCATTGGCTGTTTACATGAGGAGGTTGGATATCATCAAGATGCTCATTGACACCCAACTTGTCGATAATGCCGAAGTGAGCTACGCCACGGATGCCAATGGTCGATCGGAGCACGATGACGAGGTTGAATTACGCGAGATTCGGCCAATGACTATCGCGGTTCGACGCAATATTCTGGAGGCTCTTCCAGTCTTATTCAGTGGCAATGTGCAAACACTGAAGGCCTCCGATCCATTCACTCTGCGGTATGCTAACAAGTGGTTGGAGAAGTGTAACAAATTCAAGGATATTTTTGATTACACCATTAGTGTAGTGCGTAAAAAACGTCTGCTTCCAACTACTCGCGTCTTCGAGATCCTAGTCCACCGGTGTCCTGGCTACTGTAGTGCCAATTCAGCCCAATCCATGTGTGCCAAGCACGGAGGCCTACGATGTTCCCTTTTCCAACGGCTTGCAAGGTACCTCCTTTCAGAGGCCGGCGGGAATCGTCTCGCCTTACCGTTACTACAGTCATTGGACCAACTAATCCGCCACAAGGGCTTCTATAAATCGTCCAAAAGCGTAGACAGCGCTTGGGTCTATCAATACTCCTTCACAGATATTGCAGAGAATTGGGACACTATGTTGGTAGCGCTGAAGGATCGCTTGATTACGTTAGCTCTCATGTTCAAGGTACACGAAGCATTTCAGGAGAAGGCCAAAGCACTTCCTCTTTCATACACTACTAGACTCATTTCCGAGATGATATGCAGTGTTGGTTGCGCCCTCGACTTAATGACGACTCCCATCACGGAGATGCAACAGTCAATCCAATTCCTCCTGCATTCCGGTTTGAGCACCTTCGAGCAGAGAGGTGTCACTGAGGCAGGCGACCTGGGGCAATCGAAACGAAAGCGATCTCGCAGCCCCAAGACTCCGCTAAATTTGAAACCTCCAACAAAAAAAGCTCTCCAAGTGTTACTATATAACTTGAAATCCTTCATTTCAAGTGACTACTTAAAATCCAGAGTGAATAAAGTAAGAACTATGCCCTGTAACGTCTACAGAAACCCAGCAGGACATAGTCATTGTTTAATGTGCATGAAGGAGGTGAAAGAAAAGTTGGCATTGATGGAGCCTCTTCCTGTTGAGGTGCAGGATAGCCTAAGTGAAACTAGCTTGTTAGTAAACCTCACTAATACTGATCTGGAAAACAGCACCATCGAGGCGTCTACATCGATGATAACGTCTACACTAGCTCTAACATGTGTAGTGAATCAGACCTCAGATTCCTTAAGAGAACAAACTTGGCATCAAGAAAGCATCGAGCTCGAAGAAACAAAACCGACACAAATGCCAGACGGCAAAGCTCAACACTTGACTGTCGCACCTGTAGTGGAGGAGGATCCAGCGATTGCACGCCTTGTCTTTTCAACCCTCACATTTGCTGAGACCTCTTCCCTAGTTAGCGATGCTCGTACAGTCGGCACCAACGCCGACTCAGACGAGGCCCTACAAACCACTCGCATTGAACAAAGAGGTATGGAGACCCACTTAATCCAACAATTTTGCAGTGCAGACGAGGAGAGTGTGGAATGTGAAAAACTTCTGCCCAAAAGGTGTCCACAGGGGTCGCGTAATCTCGTCGAGGTGGATAATTTGATGGGAAAAATCGCAAACAACGCTGTACTGATTAAGGACTTTGTGCTGCCAGACGTTGACAACGATTTGATTGCTGATATGCTGAGTGACTGTTTGAACAAAAGTGAGCTGGGATTTGCCTCCAGTGTTGCGATTTTAGAGGGTCCAGCATCCCAAGCATGGTGTGTACCAACACAGTACAGCTACATCCCACCGAAAAAGGGATCGTGAAAAGGCAGAGAAAATGGCCCTCCTCTTCTCGCCACTTTAAATAAGACAACTTTCGAAGAAATAATAATAATAGATACAATTCTTGCTTTTATCAAATCACATTTGTTCTAAAGCGGATAATATACACAATTAACAATAGCAATCGCACTCCAGTTACCAGGGAAAAGGAGCTTTCTCACGCAGTATTCGAGAACCGTAGCGATTCCACTCAACAGGAGTAAGCCAAAGGTCTGTAATCGCGTCCGTGCTAAGCATGAGCTTGGCGCCTTGCCAAGCTAAGTCAGGGACACCGCGAGTTCCAGTCAACACTTCCACACTCGTACCATCACCCACGAGGTTCTGCAGTTCACGAGTGAGCCACTTGGAGAGGAGGAAGCCTCCGAGACCGGCCGCCCCACCACCCACAAGGAGGATACAGCCGAATAAACGTTGGCGCAGTTGGTCCCCTTTAGCGTCGGTCACACCATCGACGCCCGGTGCTTCTGATTCGAAAGCCGAAGCCGAGGCGGCAGCCACAGCTGCCTGTCGGATGGACCACAAAATCGCCTCAGCTAGGTCCTTGAACGAGGAGGCCTTCTAATTCGCCGCAGACAAAGATGGGAAAGATGTTTGGCAAATTATGGGAATTAATGAAAGATGGTACGCAAACAAGCTTAAAAAGGTCTTATTCTTAAAAGCACAAGGTGGCTACGACTAGCTATTGCGACTATTCGAACTCAAGTGGCTGACACAAAATAAAAATCTAGCACGAAACCAAAAAAGTGCGCACCGACTTTCCATTTTCTAGATTAGAGGGCAATAGTGAGTACGCAGTAAGGCATTGGCACTAGGGTTAATTTAAAAAAATAATGTAGGTGGGATATTCCTTCCTTTTGTTCCATCTCTCGAACAATACCGATTAGAGTATCAAAGAAAAACAGTCACACAGGCAGTCGAATGCAACCTGACATCTGGATCAACTATCCAAACAAGGTAGCACACAACAAAATAGAAACCACAGAGGAAATCAGACCAATTAGGCCAATCAAATTAGCCCAGCTCACCGACACCTTCTGACTCCTCATTTCAAAAGCGCTCTCATCACCCCGAGTGGGAAAAAAGTCACCCTGCAGTTTTCGCCTCTTTTCTCGCATGGTCATGACGCCATAGACCTCATCAAAGGGATCGTCCGGTTCAGGTGCATCAATTCCCGCTGTCTGATACTCTGGCAGCAGAACATCGTCTCTATTGGGGAAATAGGGTGCTAAATGCGCACCAAGAAAGGTGGCAATGGGCAGGATTACATCATATTTGGTGGCAATTTTGATAGTAATCTCCTCCGAGGCTATCTCTCCCAACAATTGTGTCTGCATTCGTGCAATAATTGCACTGTCAGCATCGAACATTGCATTGAAAAGGCGTCTCATGTCTTCGAACGAACCGTGATCTGCATTCCTATGAGTAAAAGCGCAGAATATTTTGAGAAATAAATAAAAGTTTAACCTTCACCATAGCGAAAGATAGTAAAGATGTTAAGAAAGGCATCTTCCTCATCATGATTATAATGCATTATTTGCCTATCTCAATCGCTGTCCCACACAAAATACATACTGCATTAGCTCTGAGAGTTCGATTCTGCCTCTGGCAAAGCGATATAGTGCTGCACGAAGAGTTTGGAAGCAATCGCCAATACCGATTGGCAATTTAACACGCACATCAGGAAGGGAAATGCCCTCATCGACGCAGGAAATTGAGGTCTTCTGAAAGCCCAAGTCGATAACGCATGCGGTCGGAAGTCCCACACCGTAGGTAGCGCACACACTGACCTGTTGCACTACGACCCGAGCGAAGCGAAGACCCAACAAGAGCATATTCATTATCTGCCGCACCTCCCGACGAATAAAGATGTCCTCAATCAAGAGAATGACTGAGTAGAGATGAAACGTGTCCTTTGGGATGTCCAACTAGGACAGAAAAAGCAACACTCTCGTTTAACAAAACCACTACACACTGCGTGCTAGAAATGCACAATTCCCACTTAATGGCTTAAAAATCGCAACACTATGGAAAGGGGGAATTTGAAATGGAAGGGTCGGAACGTTATTTGATTCGAACATACAGCGAGAACCACGTACACAAAAGGATGGTGTAACAGATGCTCTCAATTAGCTTAAATTAGACAAAAGAAATGGTAAACACTTGACAACATACTGCAGTGTTAAAGCGGACCACCGTTTGGATGTAAGGACTAAACAATCAATTTACAATTTACCCACGAAGAAAAACTCCAAAACATACATATTCCTCCAATGCATAAGTCCACATGTCCTCCAGATTTTGCAAGTTAAGAGATGGTGTAAATTCCCCATTAAAGCAGCCAGACACAATCGGCCACTGCAGTTGATAACCGCCGCCAACACTCACTATAAGACCCTTAAGAAATGGAACAAAAGCGGGCCTCGGATCATCCAAGGAATTATTAAAGTT
The DNA here is from genome assembly GCA_001923025.3 of Taenia multiceps. Taxonomy (NCBI): domain Eukaryota; kingdom Metazoa; phylum Platyhelminthes; class Cestoda; order Cyclophyllidea; family Taeniidae; genus Taenia; species Taenia multiceps. The sequence continues at coordinate 16,765,407 of CM010311.1, forward strand.
GGTAGTATCTGAGTTCAGAATCTTGTAAAACTTGTTTTCAATTGCAAAAGAGGCGGAATGGGGGAAGGAACCGAAACTAAGACTTGACACATCAATATCTCCCGGAGTGAAGGTCCTTGAGCTTAGGGAGGGGATCCGACCAGGGCAGGCGTTCTTAGATTCACGAGCAATGCAATGAAGAAAAGTTTTTGGTTCTTCATCGGAAGCAAGGCCAATACGCAAAACTGTGGACCCGGGCTGGATAATAACTGTTCTAGAAGAAATCCTCTGCAGCTTCGTCATCCTGGGTCACTCCAAATCACAATAACCTTAGCCTGCATATGCAATTTGGTTATGTTAATCGATGCAGATGGTTGAACGATTTGAATACCTAGAGTACAAATACGAAGTTGTGTGCAAAATCGGTATCTTAAAAAATTCTTATTAATAAAAGCTGCGATTTAACAATAAAATGCAGAATTTAGGATAAATATTAATGCTGGGTTTAATGTAATGCTATCATTGTGTTATATAAATAAGCTAGGCTTTTCCAAACTAATACTTGCTTTAAGAATAAACATTTAATTCCACAAAAAAGATTTTTTTCGGCTGCCTATTGCGCAAAATGACTTCCCTCGGGACGACAATTCACGACTTAAAATGCTTTATCGGAATGGCGTTAGCAATAATTATCACAGCCTCATAACATAAATGCAGTGTAGCGTTCCGAAATTTCCTTTAAGGTAAAAGAAGGCATAGTACTAGAGCAGAACATACATTCTGGAAACAGAGGGATTGAGGGCTATTGGCATGACTGAGCTGTGGTGGTTGCCGTAGGTGGATGTCACTTTTGCATCTTCTGCCAGCAGTGGTCACATATTCTCTCCTTCGACGCGAATCAATTTCTCCAGCCCCGTACACCAATTTATCTGATGCTAATCCTATACCAAACGAAATCACAAGTCTTGAGAGAACCCAAAATTCGCCTATGTTAAATACGAAATTTCACTCATCTTCGATGATTACTTCGGCAAGCATATGAAGGTCGAGAGGACTAAGTGACTTCCTTTATACCAAGGAGAGTGTTTTCAGGTACCAACCATGCCACTATAAGCCTGTTTATACGATTATGGGAAGGGAATGGGTATAGCGATACCTACGATGAAAAATAGGGAGATATGCGGGCTAATTGTTTTTCCAAAATATGAGTGTGGAGGTGGAAGGATGGGACGAACTACACTTAAATTAGTGGATACATACGGTATATTGAGGCGTTTGATAATTTATTGTATCATCCAAGGCAAGGACGTGAGTCCCAATAGGGACCTTTCTTTCGCCTGTCCTCGATAAGTAATCAAGGTTTAGCAGATCCGCCCCGACCTGGGTATCATTAAGCAGTCGCTGGAGTCATGCGTGGAGGGTCTTCAGCTCAATTTGTGCCATGGGATTGGTCTTTACAGGAAAGGTGGGACGCATCTCCTTCTGGGTGAATGCGAAGAGGCGTCGTGTATTTATCAGGAAGCACTCTCTGCTAATGCCTACCACATAGAGATGAGGCGGCAGTTGAACTTGGAACGAGATGCGGTTTTCAAGGCCCTCATTCGAGAAAGGCAGGCATTTCAGAGAGCACTTTGCGTCTGCAAATTGAAAGCTGGCGATTGGTTGATTATTCTCGTTGTAAATAGATGCAACAGGTTGTTGCGGTGTGATCAAGTAGAAGAATGAGGAAAGGGTTACCACGCGAATAGCATAGCCAAATCTTCTCACTTGTTGGTTGTTGTTGTTGTTGTTGTTGTTGATGCTGTGCTATTGCTGGTTTGAGTTCGACGTAAATGCATGCTAATTCGCAGCAACATTGTTTGAGTCTTGTGGGATGATTGGAGATCGTTTGCTTCGGTGAGGAGCACTCACTGGTTACCTAAATTGGTTCCAATTCTGTCCCCAATCGAATCGCTGTGCCCTTTAGCCTGACTTTATTTTTCTGGTTGCTAGAATGGCATTAATGAGAAACATCGCTACACTCGGACGTTTATCTCTAAGCAAAACGTCTTGCAAGGAATGAAAGTGGTAACTCAAGCAATACTTGGGTAAATGTGGATTTCGGAAGTGCGACACGGGTAGCCGCTGTAGGATATTGCTTACCCAACATTTTGTCGTCCTTCGCGAAGGCTATCATTCGGTCACTTATCAGTTCTAACTAGTAGCAGTGAGTTCGCCAAAATTCAGCACTAACCGAACGAGCAATTCCAATGCTGGGTGAGGCCAGACCGACTTCTAGAGGAAGCGACACACGTCAGCCACTCGGATACAGTCACACAGGCTGCACATGAGATTCCGAATGCGCGCCTCCTCTCTCGGCTCGCCACTCTCGTCCACCACTACATTCGCCACGTAGACACGCGACTCCAATTTGAGCAAAAGCAGATCATCCGCCGAAGGAGACGAATTCTCTGCACGCATTATCACTCACTGGCAGTATGTTTAAAGATGTAGTCATCACATGGAATGAGGTGGAACTGGAATGTTGAATCGTGCGGAGAATCAAGGGACATAAAGCAGTATACCAAATCATTTCGCCCATGGCACTGATCTAGTTTGCAGGAAATAGAACATTTAAAGTCAATATCAGTTTTACGCATCCCAAATCATCACCTGGCATTTTGTTTCCAGTGAGGCTGCAAGGATCTCCAGCTTCGTTTTACAAGATCTGCAGGCAAGTACTTTGCGCACATTTATCACACCTGTGTACTTACACTTCAACATATCTTCAATATTAAATTTGATCATAAAAAAAGAAGTGACAAGTAGTAAGACCAGGTTAGCGACATTTATGAATGGAGAGATGGAGTACTGGCGGATGACGGGCCACCAAAAGTTAAACACAGCATAGCGGCCAGTTGATAGCGTCTGAAGTCAACATGGTGCGATTTTTACCATCCGGACACTTGTGTGGAGCAATTATTTTCCATGCTTTTACTTATGATTTCTTCTTTTTCTCCTAGATCTGCACCAATCTAGATTGCATTAGATCAGCTTGAACTGCGAGGCATCTCTCATGGAGTAGCCACTGCTTCCCTCGTGGATTGAATGAGAAGAGGTGTACGCCTCCACTAATGCTCCCATTTTCATTTATTTTCCATAAGATCTGACAACTAATTTGGTATATCACAAGAGAGGGGTGCGACCGATGGACGGTGTTGACTATTCAATTTACTTACTTTTTACTGGATTCATTGTGACCTCCTTGTTTCGAATCGCATAGCGAAAACCCACAAATCTCTCACTCCTACCTTGTGCATCCCTCCCGTATTCGTCCCTTTCTGAAACTTAATTGCTCTTCTTGGTCAAATCAGTAAATTGTCATGTCACGTAATATGAACGTTGTAGCTTTGTAGATCATATGAAGAGGAGCACGGCACTAATTTAATCGCCACTTTTAATGCGCCAGGATCGTCGCAGCTCCTCCTCCCATTCACCTTGGCGTTCCGCATCACTATTGTCCTCCAAATGTAACCCATAAATAAATTGAAAAATTCAAAAGCAAGTCTCTAACTGCAGAAAATAAAATAAAGATCTGAAGTTTAGTCCTACATAACTGGGTGACCTGCCAATCAAATTTGCCTTCGACTCTTCAATCCATTTTGATTGCTGGGGGGGAGGGGGAGGGGAGGGGAGGGGAGGGGAGGGGAGGCAATGGGATGAGCATGAGGGTCTGGTGTTCCCAAATGCCTGCTTTAGTTTTTATACAAAACGCTTAAATAAGTGCCACCTAATTCAGAAGGCGACAACACCACAACCTCAGTCATGTGAGGCAAATGCCAAAGATGCCTTCGACTCTTTAGCATCCCCAAAATCCCTGCCTAGATCATTGCAAATTTGCCCTGCATAGTCAGACGACCGATCAAAGAGTAGTGTGCTGCTCTACTATGTAGAATTAATGCTTTACGAATCTCTGTAGCAAATTTTGAAAGAGGTATCACCAATTCGCTCAGACCCCGTGATTCGCCTAGTCCACATACTTCTCCCATTCTCTGAATTTGCCATAATGAATGGGTGTACACATAAGTGCAAATGGATAAAAAGTCTTTGATGAGCTGCCACTTGGTTCTCTTTTTTGCCATCATCTTTACACCTCTTCTCAGGACGACTAAATGAAAATTCTGCATTATACCCTCTTCGAGTAAGTGGAGCCGAGGGAAAGGCTGCCGGATTGTCTACCACTTTCCCACCTAGACGGTTAGAGAATTTAACAGTTTCCTGCGCGGCTGGAATACTCAAAACAAGCATAAAAGTCGGGCCTCTTTTTTGCCACCTATACAAACACCAAAGCAACATGCAGTTGAAGCGGTTCAAGCAACGGTCTAGCAACACACTTCTAGGGACATGCAATTGTTGCAACGCAAAAAGGACATGCCCCCATAATGTATTCGCGAACGGTTCACACCAGAACCACAGTAATGTTACCAATGTTTTAAAATAAACACAGTGTCACCCAAACAGAAGGCATGTTTTGGTACCAACACTTATCGTACTGTACTGGCACTGGAGAATCCGACTCTCAAGTAGCTTGCGTACTTTATCGTGTTCGCCGCGTCTAGTCACCGTGCTTTTGCGGCTTTCTAATTTTAAAGTTATTGTAAGACCTAAAAAGCTTTAAGCAATGAAGAAGAATTTAATGTAAAAACACCATAATTCGCACCTTGAAGCATCATGCAGTCCTGCGTCTTGTACAATTTTAATTCAATCAAGTCATAGTGTCATGCCACTGAAAGGTGCAGCAATGCAAAGGAAAGGCATTTCCATATGAAGATGTCTTTTTTTTAAAATCGAGATGTGCAAATAAGAGCTTATTTTCAATGTCTAGCGCTCGATGACCCAAGACGATGAGTCATACTGCAAGCATTGAAGGCTCCGCCTTTGTGCTCTCCTTCAGCGCTGACATGGCCTTCGGGCCACAAAAGGAGCTGTCAAACCCTTACTCATATTGTCAGTACATGTTCTGCCTCTGTTTTTTCATTTCAATTGCCTTGGGGGAAGTCTTGGTGTGCTACATCACATCTTGTATTTTCCTTCGTAACCTTTAAAGCTAAAGTAATGAAGTACTTGTTGAATTTGGTTTGATTGTAGTAATAGGTGGGTAATTAGTCCTATTTGTCCTTGTTGCAGTAACCTCTATCCATTAACACGAAACGAATGATTTTTCTAAACACTTATGATGGTAAGCAACGACTACTGAGCAGTGCATCAGTAGAGGCGGTAGTAGTACCACAGACGCGTAGCCGGAACCAAGTGGTGATGCTCTATGACAGGCAAGGTGAGACATGAAATGATAAAGTTGCGGTGGTATCTGCCTTCCTATCTTCTCCTTCACAGACGAATGTAGCCTGTAGACCTGGGCTACCTTGATGGGATAAACAGTTGAGTGGAACATACCTCACGGTATGTCATCAGTAAGCTGTCGCCTAACCGACTACTTAAAATCGCAGAAGCAGTCAAATCCGTAAATGATCCGGTTTTGATAATGTTGACAAACGCGCATTACATATGTGTAGACATAGTCGTACTGCTGCGTGGTGTTGACGGTCGTGCTCGCGGTGGTGTTGGTAGTAGCAGTTGTGGATGGTTGGGAGGAGACGGAAGCGCATTTAAAATGAGGTGGAAGCAAGTGGCAAAGAAGGCTTTCAACTTTTGATTTCTGTGAGTAATAACTTAATGAAAGCGCGTAATTTCGAATTGCTATGGGTGAAGACTTACTGTGAATGTGTGCGTAGGAAATTGCGGACGCAATTATTCGGCCTAAATTTCCTTGCTGAGAGCCAAAGAGTGGTTAAAATACATTTTAAGGATGTAATAGGCAGTAGTATGGAAGAACTTCATATTCTTCTTGCTACGAGATAGCCTAATGCAAAACTTAAACTTGAGGATGGGAAGCAACGGATACCGCCTTTTGCTCCTCCTCATCATCGTCATCGTTTTTCGTATTCACTTGAACGAGGAGAGTGTTTTGGAATGCAGCTGTAGCTTGGTCTATATTGTTTACTTGTAAATACGATGGCACCATAGAATTGCAAATTGCTTTGCTTGCCATTACTCTGTTTCTCATGGTCTCGTCGTGAGAATATGCGATGAGATTTTGTAAAAACGGTATGCTCTCCTGTTTTCCTCAAAGAAGTAAAGAGTTGTGGAACTGTCCTGGAAGGTGGGAACATTAGTCTATCAAGGCATTTACTAAGTGATCGTCTAGACTTCATTTTAAACACTTGGCCTCGTGTCCCAATAAAAGTGACCCCAACTCCCCCAACTTCCATCTTTCCCGTCTCCTCCACCACATACCGCGTAAGAAGAAAGCCTGAGTACGAGCAACACGGCAGTACGTCAACCGCCTCTCCGCATCAAAGACGGCAATTGTAAGGCAACTGTTGTTGGTGATAATGGCCACTCAGATTGTCTAATTGACCTATTTATGGATGTAACAATCGTGTCCAAACGACTCTTATATAGTCAATTCTTCTGTGTGATGTACACAAACCTTCGCAGTAGATGTTAGAAATTTAGCGTCTCAGTGCTCTGCCCACCTTGGTCATGCTTAGGGGGTGGCTCTCGTGACTCAAATTCCCTAGGCAACCACCACTTGTGGAGATCACGAAATTGAAGACAAGTCGTAAACTCGGCTGTGAACATTCATCCATTCGTTTCTGAACTCCTTGATACTCCACTTTGTGGTAACATTGTGCACCACCTACGAGCACTCCAGGTGGGGAGAGGATCCGCCTCAGGATGGTTGCCCTAAATCCCACTGAAGGCTGGCACTTTAACTTGGTTATTCAAACTGACTTGGGTTGGCATCTCTACCTAACATCATGTGGGGCGGACCCCGAGACAACCACCTTGCAGTCAACACTGAAGCAGACGTTTAATGAGCTGATCGGATCACCAATTGCGTCGCAAGGCACGAAACCCAACTTCTGCAAGTGACGTTTCCATTAGTCTCAGTGCTTGGCACTGTTGGTAGCCGGACCACAACAGTCGTTAAGGTTGGTAAATGGGCACTACACTGGAAAGCAAATCAACACACAAATATAGAGTCGAAGAACCCAGTGGTTCTGGTGTGACAAATAATGTATGTACAGGGAGAAGATAGTTGGGGTTACGCCGGTTGGGAACGAGATGGGTTTGTGTGCGACTGTGAAGGGGATTTTCTGTGCATCAACATCATAGGCAACAGCAGCAGTTTCATTACGAGTGGCGATGGGATTGCTCCCGGAGGTAGTATAGACTCAAACTATTCACCCCACTCCAGTAACTGCGACTGATTTCATCTATAGTCATGCTTGGCTGCAAGTGAACATACTCGCCTGAGGCCTCGTTATAGTAAAAGAGGCTGAAATACGGATCATTTTCTGCAAAGGAAAAGAAACCCCAAGGCGACTAATCGTAATGGTAGCAATGCATGTTGAGAGCATTTAACGTGCGATGTCAGCTTTAGTTGTCTCCGATTGGAGGCCAAAATTCGAACAATCTGCTAACAGAACAATAAGAAGAACCATTATTGTGATTAAGAGTGAAAGAAAGGAAGAGAAAAGAGACAGATAAGATTACGCAAGGCAATTAGATGTGCTCACCCATGACATCTTTGTGCACTCGTTGCAGATTAAAACGGATGGACAAAAACCTTCCCAAGTGGTCAACTAAAACAACATGGAAATCAAAACTCAATGCCCGTTCAAGTTCATGAAAAACCTAGATAGTGCGGTCTACCTGTGGCATTAGATGGCACCTTGATGTACTTGACTGCGGGAGCCAACAGTGATTCTTCCGATTCCATTTCGGAAGCAGTGAAATGAGGGCTAGAGGCAGCGGTTCGGTGCTCCCCATCTTCTGATTTAACCTGGTTGACATGAGACTCCACGCATGTGCCGTCAATGGAGGCAACGGAGGAGGTAAGAGCAATACCTCTCCGGTGCTCAGGTGGCAAGGGACGGAGCATCAACTCAACTTCGGGGATCACCGTGGTGGCAGAGGTGGAAGTGGCATTGTTACTGGAAGTGCGCGCCCGCTGGCTGTGCAGCTGTTGGTGTGGGTGTCCAAATTCAACAGAACTGGCTCCACCCACTGATGTTGTCTCCATTGTTCCGCTTTCAGCGTCTGAATTGACCCGCGACGCTCGCTGATTCAGACTGCCCGTCTGTAGACATGGAAGGCTTAGTCACTTAAGATATAACATGATCCTCCTAAATCTTTTAAATGCACAAAAAAACATGGGAGCATGAACTAATCAGGGAGAGGATGAATAAATATTTAAATAAAATCAAGTATCCCCAGAACTCACAATTGAGGCAGCATCATCCTCACTGATAACGGAGTCGGCAGTTGCAAACCCACTGTTGCCAGCGGACCGCCGATTTCGATATCGCGTAGAATCGATATCATTAGAGCTGTGAAGTAGTGATTGACCACTTTCGTGCAAAGATGCTCTGCCATTATACTGTTGTTTATTCAACTTTGCGAGAACTCTATTCTGATGCGCCTCGTACTCCTAGTAGCCATGTATAGGTTTACAAAGGGAAGAAATCTTACCTCTCGATCTGGGTAGATTTTTGCAATAAGTGCGTCAAAATTAGGGTCTCGTCGAAGGGAGCGTTTCGAAACTAGCTTTTTTCGGCATGTTGGACACTCTTTATTGCCATTTCTCAAAGCCGTGACAATGCAATCCGAACAAAACCGATGGAGGCATTCCTTGGTAGTCATGGTAACTTTGAGGATATCAAGGCAAATGGGGCACATCAGCTCCGATTGAAGACTTCGAGGACTAACGGCTATTTTTGTACCATCAGTGATCGGTTCTTGCGGCTTGCGTTGCATTTCATACAAAGTGAGTTCCCAATTTTTCATAGGTGCGTTCTCCATGGCCATACCAAAATCTGTTGAGACGAAACCGATAATATTGGCGGGAGTAAATGACACAGTAGCAGGAGTCAAAGGTATGGGTAACAATATTGAGCAAGAAATGCGGTGAAAAAGATGAAGAGCAAAGAGTGTTATCGCTACACAGAAATCAACAAAATACCTAGAGCAAGATGTATGAGCATATGAAAGTGGCAGATCAGTAACACTAAGGGTTTCAAAGCTGTGTTAAACACAGTTACTCAGAAAAAAACCCAGAAGAGTAAATTTGAAACTTCAAATCCACTTGAAATACATAGCAACAATAAGCAACCGTGAATAAGCATCATTTTGTCAAAAAGGAACGAGTCGAACCTGTATTGCAGAAAATGCGAAATATGTGGAGGGAAAAGTTACTGATATGTGTTGACTTGTACCCCCATAAAGACCCTAGATGATTCGCATTGACAACAACCCAACAACACCCCTTAAGCAACCAACTCGCCCAACCCGCGGTCTCATAAGAGTGCGCTTTCCAGCTAGCAACTTAAACAAGCTTCTTGGTAAAAAGTGCATTTATAATGTAATCTTTAAATAGATTACAATAAACGTAGAATGCAAGCGTGAAAAATTAAAATGTTACCGCAACTCCTTAAAAAGGCGGGATCTAGCTGACGTAAAATAAAACACACTAAAAATTTTCATTACGTGGCAATAGCCACGTAAATCACTCTTGAAAATTTATGCAATGCATTTTTACAATTATAAGCAAATAGAGCGACTCTATTTGGGCGATTTTGAGGAACGTGGCACGTGCCATTACCCTGCTTTTAAAAGCTGCATTTATCGAGTTGTAATTGTGGCGTCCCGTTTTTGTCCTAGGTGCACAAAAGACTTCTCCGATGGTATGGTTACTTTCAAAAATGGAAGCAACAGAGGGCATGTGGCCCGGATCGGTGACTAGCTCATCCTAAGCAAAAACGTGACCTATCTCCTCATTAAACTGAAACCGAGAAATGAGCAAACATTAAAGCATTTTGCAGTAACAAAGTGCTCAGAGGACTTTGATTCTATTTTACACTAGTCGTTGACTTTTGCCTTTGTTTTCAAGATCGTTTTAGGTTGTCCATTCTGCGCTTCACATGTTAGATGCTTGCTTTTTTGATGTTCGGGCACTCACAACCAGCATTTATTACCATTTTTTGTTGACTTATGTTGCTTCACATAATCCTAATCAATTGTTTTTGTGACACCGTATGAATCTTCCTTTTATGAATTATTGATAAATCTGCTATGGTTGTGCATGCGATCTTTTTCAGTCCCGCATTTACTAATTTTAGATTCGCTAATTTTACTTTGCTAACTTCAAACAGTCGTATTAATTGCTGGGTCACGTGGAGAACTAAATGAGTCGTCTCGAGCATGTAAAATTTCTATAGGAGCTTTTACTTCCTACCAGCATACATTTGAACTTGCTCATCCTTATTTCCTAATTCTGAATATGTTTGGTGATTACTGAGTTGTCACGCGATCGCAACTCATGGGTATAGGTTAAACTTGGGACTTTTTTTCGGTTCCTTATGAGATGTACTCACTTCCTTGCTACAAAATTTATACAGACTTCCCTTTGCCTTGTAACGAAAAAGCATGCATTGTAGGATGGCTTTTGAAAAGGCCAAACATCTCCGCCCGGGTGTTATCAAGCTCGTAGTTTTGGGGCTCTCATCTGCCGTGTTTGGCATCTTTATTTTCTCCTGCGGGTTTCTCCTTACTCGCTCTGAATTGACCAACACTACTGAAACATCCCATCGCTCCCAACCTGAATTTCAGCGAGTGGTCCTACTTCTTGTGGATGGCCTTTATATCGGTCTACTTCCTCCCATTGACAACACCACACGGATGCCCCACTTACGGGATCTTATCTATCAACAAAATCATCCTAGAAACCACTTTCTCGCCCATTTCACAGCCGATCCCCCAACTACCACCATGCAACGGCTTAAAGCTCTTCTCACCGGTAGTATGCCTACGTTTATCGATGCGGGAAGTAATTTCGGCGGCAGTGAACTTCAAGAAGACAACATACTCAAACAGTGGGCATTAGCCGGCAGGAAGATATGCTTTGTCGGTGATCAGGTTTGGGTGGAATTGGTACCGAAATGGTAGGTATTCCAGCTTTTTTTTCTCAATTTCACGCATTCATTTTGCCCTAGCATTATGGTATCCTTGTGTGGACAAAACGGCCAAGTCCTGATTTTAACATCAGCAATAATTAAATTGCTTATTTATCACCCTTTCATGATTGAAGCTGCTCCAAAAAGCATGCGCTTTCGATTGTTGGTGCTAGATCTTTTGGACACATATGCTTGGGTGCGACCTAGTTAGATGGGTTCATCAATTTATCTTAAGGTGGTTTTAATAACTTTGTGAACGGTCTCCTTTTTGAGCACTGAATCTGACCAAAGTGAATTTGAGAATTACACTTCCCAGAGCGACAGTTGTCACTAGTTCTGCTATTGACCGAGTTAGCCTCATTTTCCTCCCTTGCAACCTAAGTTAGCTGAATGTCACCGTACCCGTTTAGTTTGCTCTCAATATGTTCTGTAGGTTTTTAGAAAGCTACCCCCTTCCCGCCTTTAACATAAAGGACTTGGACACAGTGGACACGGCTGTTAAGGAGTATATCTTCCAAGAAATCAGTCGTGACAAGTGTGATGTATTAATCGGCCACATGCTTGGCATTGACCACTGCGGACACACCTTTGGTCGCTCACATCCGGAAATGAGTCGCAAGCTTGCTGAATTGGATGAATTTTTGAGGTATATGTGGATCTTCTCCCGCAGCGCTAAGCATTAGCTAGACACGAAGTGCTGTATCGCTGGACTTGAACTTCAAGCTAACCATGATTTCACCCAATTTTTGTGGCTAACGTGGCCAGTTTAGCAAAATTCTGATATTTGGAATTTCAGTTTTAACCTGATGGATGTTCCTAGCTAGAGTTTTCTTGTGGGCGCCTATGGTGGAACTATTCTAAAGGTATCCGCAATCTATTATCTCTTGATTGGCGGCTGGATTGGCCTTTATTGGGTGCTGATCAGTGCATGATCCATGTACCATTACCTTCCATTGTCGTGAGTTTGTATGTGGAAGCATGGACTAGTATCTACCCCATCCAAGGAAATCCGAGAAATACAAGCTTCCGACGCAAACTTGTGAAAATAATCTCAGTACACTCGAGTGCAAAGCTTGCATCCATTTCCGCTATATTGGAGTACTGGTGCGTGCTAATGTCCACTACACTCATGTCTAGATGTATTTTCTTGATAGAAAAGCATAGGCTTTTATTCTCATCTTTCTTTTCTAACCTAATTCACTCCCCATTAATCAAACATTGACACAGTTGCATTATGTAGGTTTGAGCAAGATAGTGGTGTAATGAACGTGCTACGTTGGTGGTGTGGGTGATCATTCTTCTAGACATCTGCTGCCCCTGTTGCGAACGTCAGACCTACTGGTTGCCTTTGGTGACCACGGCATGACTGCTACGGGTGATCACGGCGGCGATAGCGTTGCCGAGGTTGACGCAGCTCTCTTCGCCTACACTCCACGTGGTTTTCTGCGTGCTTCCGCCCCTAGCGTCGCTATCACAGGCGAAATCGCCCCTCTTCCTACTGTTGAGCAAGTTGATCTCGTGCCCACTCTGGCAGCCCTCACGGGTATCCCGATTCCTTTCTCAAATCTGGGAATTGTTATCACGCAGCTACTAAACTTCGACCTCGATGGACCTGTGAATGAGAACATTAAGCAGGTTGGTAGAATTTCTTACCACCACGGTGATATAAATGCCATTATTAACTGGCTTAGAAACGAACTCCTGAAGTTACCCTCGTAAAGCGGCGGTAAGGAATTAGAATTGAAGTTTGTTGGGTTGTTGAGCAATGTATTGGTGTGGTTGGCCTCTGAAACCAAAACAAACACGTAGAATGCTACGCTGCTTAGTTTAGCGAGGAATTTGCTTGCTTATGTACCTTCTACACAACTGCGCCCCATTTTTATCTCTGCTTCTTGTAGATCTTCACATATGCAAAGGAGTATCACAACCGATTTGGTCTCGTGACTGTTCCCGCTGAGATGAATCGACTAATCGCCCAGAACTCCACTCAGCCTTGTTCCACTCTCTCCCTCGATGAATGTCTGGCGATGATGCGCGCCTTGCGTGCCACCTTTCGCACTCACTGGATCCGCATGGATGCTTGGCGTATCGCCCTTGGCTTCCTTCTCACTCTCAACGCCCTCTCGGCTTTTCTGGCCTTTGATAATGGCCTCGGTGATCCTGGACTACTCTGCGTCCTTGCCACCCTGGGCGCCATCGCCCTTGGCCTCTTGAAACTAACTATAGTCGCTCTTCTACCACTGGCACTGTCTTACTATTGGCTTGGTGCTTTGTGGTTCAGACGACATAGTCGCTCGATTAGTTTCGGAACTCTTATCTCTGGGGTGCTGATGGTGGTTGTTGTCCTCACTTCTTGTTCCAACAGTTTTGTTATCAAAGAGGCCAGTGTATTGAGTTATTTTCTGCAAACAGTGCTTTTGATCACCTGCTTTCACCTTGTAAGTGGAATGGGATCCTTTGTTGTTTTATTATTTTCTTGAAATTGAGTAATTAGATTGATCTGAAGTACTTTCAAAATGGACGGATGAATAATTTCCAAAATTTTTACTATTTAAAACACGTAAATGGCTTGCGTCACGTAAATGTATAGTCTTGTTCCATTTAATAAAGCGATTTTGAAGGTGAACACCGCATTGAAGACTCCTCTCTAATGTCTGCTTGTCTTCAGTTGGGTTCTACTAGACGCTGGTCGGCGGTCAGTTCAAGCATCCTCTGCGTTGGGCTCCTCTGGGCAGGTCGATACCTGGAGGTGTGCCGGGAGGAGTCTCCACCCACCTCCGTGTGTGTAAATCTGGGCGCCGTTGGTGACGATATTGGCAATCTCACCATCGCTCGGCTACTTACTCGCCTCTCAACACTGTCAGGTGAACGATTGCTATACCTTGCGGGTCCCCGCCTCCTAATGGCTAGCGCTGGTCTCGGCGCCGCTCTCCTCGTTCACCGCTGCTGCCTAAATTCATGGGGCAATCTCAATGTTGGCGGACTAGCTGGTATCGTTCTTTCTTTTGCTGTGCCCCCCGCTACCTTCGGGCTGCCCTTCCTCTGGCTCCTCGATGCTCTTATCGCCTCGGTGCATAGTGGTGACTACACTGCTGCACGTTTTTTCACTTGGGAAACGACGCTTCTGTACGTTTTATCAAACCAAATAATTCATTTGCTACTTGCTATCAGATCCTCCAATTTGCATATTTTAAACTCGCTCAAGCTGTTCCACATAGATGTACACAGAATTACCGTGGATTGATAAGAACAATGTAACATTGTTTGCCACACTGAGTCTGGGTAAGAAAACGGGCGCCTCACATACATGTGACACTGGTGCTACTTGAAACATGAATAAAAACACCTGCTTGGATGGCTTGTGATTTATTAGGTACATTACTCTTTCATATGTCATGAAAGAAGAGTTAGGGTATCGAATTGCGCCACCCTTAGCACTACCTTGAGGACCATTGTCGCTCGCGTGCTGTTTATGCTTGGTGGAGCTCTTTCCCTCGTTCTCATCTATCGTCCACTTCTTGTGACGGCGGCGGTGTCGACAGCGGAGCCGTCTAGTACGCGTTGGAGGCGAGGGGCCTATCCCCCTGGTCTGGGCACCGTCTATACTTCGTGGCTTCTCACTGCACTGGTGATGGCGCCGCTTCTCATCCTGCTCGTTCTCCTTGGGGACGTTTACGTGTGGCCCTGTCTGGGTATCCTTGTCTGTCTTCTCCTTCCTCCCATCCATCTTCTGCATTGCCCTCGAATCCTTCCATCTTCCCAGAAGACAGCGGTTCTTTCTAATCGCGATCATCAGGGTAAGCTGGAATGCGCTTTATTTTGTTTTGCAGTTATTTGATTTGTTCTTGGACATGAAGGCCTGTTATAAGTTGGAATTCTTTTCTTTCCTTCCTTTATTTATGCAAAGGAAGAGGGAACCATAACTTCCACTGTTGTCCTTAAAGTAACCTTAACAACTCTAGCCCAAGTGCTATCACAACTCCATGCGGCGTCAAGTTGGACCACGGCCGTCTACGCCTGCCTACTAGGCGAATTTGGCTTCTACTGCCTAGGTCACCAGCCTACCTTTCCATCAATTGCCTGGGAGGCGGCATTTGCAGTGGTGGAGGGGGACCGCGTGACCTCCGTCACCTCCACTTTTCTGTCTGCTGCTCTTGTGCTGGCTCACACCTTTGCTGCCCAAATCCTCATCACCGCAGCGCTGCCTCTCCTCCTCTTTGTTCCTCTCCATCGTTTGTCGGGGGGTCCTGTAGGGCAATCCAAACTCTTACTCCTGCTCATTCAGTCTGAGACGTGCTCTCACGCTCTGGGAGTAGCCTTTGATCGACTCTTTCGACGACACCTCATTGCTCAATTCAGTTTGGTATGATACTTTCAGTCATCGTGCCTTGTGGATGTGACATTAATTCCACTGCTTACTTTAAGCCTTTGGGTAGATAATTAAGGCCATTGGTTGGCTGGTGGGTGTGAGCAAGGAGAGGCATGACAGCCCCGCTGGCTGACTGGTGAAGGGAGAATAGTAGTGATCGGGTGTGTGAGTTATTCTATCATCTTTGTCACGTATAATCGTAACGATTGATTGATTGTTATTTGAACTTGACGGGTGAAATTTGAGTTTACGATATTACATAGTTCAAAAACTTCAACAGAAGCCAACCACCTTCTTGCCGACTTAGTTGCTGTGCCCTACCTGGGGAACAAAGTAGCCTTGACAACGAAATGTTTTCATTAACTAATGTGAATCCATTGATGAATCATGGAGACGTGGATGCGCCAGGTTGAGCAAGACTTTCCGGTCGCAACGGTGACATTGGTATCGGAGACAAATGTGAAAAGTCCTGGTCTAATGAAGAAGGGGATGAATGATCTCTACATCACCTGAGAAGGGAAAGTAATGTGAATCACAAATGGCTTGATAGACAGCCGTGAAAGTGTACCCTGCAATCTTGCTTGGTTACCGCCCCTCTCCTCTCCACTTACACAGTTCACGGGCCATCTGCTGTGCGCCTTCCTTCTGCGTCGTCATCTGATGGTGTGGAAGATCTTCGCTCCACGTCTCGTTTTCTCCTTTTGTGGCCTTGGCGTTGTTCTCATCACAACTCTTGTGGTGCGTTGCCTCGTTGTGTGCCGTCTTCACGCCGCTGTCATCGAAATGCGTCGTCGAATGCTCACAAATCCTGATGCCTAGAGGTTTATTATTTCCTTTGTGTTTCTTGCCACCTTTTCAGTTTGGTTCTATCTTTTTTTTTAATTCAATCCTTCTTACTTTTTTGCATCTGACATCTTATCGGATTTTGCGTGTCTGGTAATAAACGAGGAGTGAAACAGTTGTTCGCTTCCTTTATTCTTTCCGTGGTACTCATGAATTTTGCAATGAAGGCTGCCTCGACTTATGTCTCGGGTGCCTTTTCAAAAGGTCTGTTCAATTTTGCACCTCCCCAAATAATTGGCTACTGCTTAGCGGGGCGGATGCTGCAGTTCCCCTTACACACACTTAAACTGGATGGACGAAAGTGGGAGTGATGATTGTCAGCAGTTATTGCTGTTTAACTTTCGACGACTTCGTCTCTATTTCACTGCATCCATACACACAAAGTGAGAAGAGGCTTCTGGGGATAAGGTTGTGCATCGTGTGAGCATTTTGAAGGCAACGCTGGAGCGCAAAAGCTGTTTACCATCAAAAGTCAATCAGCGAGCAGACAATCCCCTTCTAGTGATGCAATCAACGGAAATGAAGTGGACGCATCATTCAGCCCCGTCTTATGAACTGACAGTTGCCAATACCTGTGGAGTGAGAAGCCTGGAGTGCTTCGGAGAGCCACCGACCGCACACCCAATGGATATGGCGTGCTTACCCTCGTCGTAGTGGGTAATTCAGCGAACTCCAGTCAGCGTGAGAGACCGGCGAACAGGAAGTAGACTGGTCGGCATTCGGGCATGCAGCATTCTCTTTATCAGTCTGAAAAATCCAAGGGAAATGGCAGATTCCTTCCTCGTCTCTAACTGACACCGAGATAGAGGGAGGCCGGAGACAGATCTGAATAAAACTTCTATTATCATCAGTCTCTTTTCAGCAGGACAGCAAAGTAGTTTCGGAAATGATCGTTCGTATGTGTTGGCGGCGTTTGTTCACAGCCTTGATGGTCCTTTCTTTGAGGAGATCCTGAACTTGAGTGACTGTCTTGTGCCCTCCTCTCAGGGAACTCGAAAGTCCTATTTGGAGGAACTCATGATTAATTCCTTTTCGGTGGTCACATGGGAATGCAGTGTCAAATAACTGTCTGAAGTAGCCTCTGCTGTCCACCCGATTTCGACTGCAACAATTAGAGCGTGGAAAGATCAACGGTCCAGCACATGATTGCAGACATTTGGGAGACAGAGTTGACTCACATGCTAATCTTTTCAAGTTTTACGTTTTCTTTCTGAAATCCGAGCATAGTGAATGGCGAATCTAGAATACAAGTTTGGATGAATGCGTTAATTGCAGCACGGTGACGACAATTACGGTAGTCCATTTCCCCCCTTATCATCTTCCTCCCCTTGTCCCCACCCGTCCCCCTTACAATTTCTTTTCTTTGTTCGAATCGACGACTCGAGGATAATTGCTGACATAATTGGGCAATTGTATTGGTCGGTAAAATCACAATTCCTGGCACCATAAGACGTGCAAGACCATTCTCGTCTTTCTGGTCATAGGTACGTTGTCTCTCTTTCTCCTACTGTTTGTCATCTTGTTCACGCCTCTTTCTGTGTACCACGAAATTGCCTGTTAGGCAGCATTGTCAGAGGTGTATTGGACTAGGTCATGGGACGGAAGAAAGGGAGACGCCTTCACTAGTCAGCATCATCCGGTCATTAGGTGCTCCGGAAATGTGATTTCATGTTGGGTGCCTTCAAACCGGATGCAGATGCCCATACCTCAGTTTAGTATAGCGCCTTGTTAATTAAATACCCATCGCTAAATGGACTTATTTCTTCCCTGTCCCTATGACAGTTGACCCTCTTGACAATTTAACTCTAGGTCCAAACGATATGAGGATATTTTGTCATCTCATCTTTAGTAGTCAAGTTGGCACGATCACTCATTCTGCTCCACTCCCTCACCCCCCTGAAGATCACCCATGACATCTAGAGGGATACGTGTGTGTGTGTATGTGTGTGCTATGAGTAAAGGAAACTAAATTAATTTATTTGTTTTGAGTTAATTGGTCTCGCTCGCTCTCTCCTTACTACCGCTAGCGCAAAAAAGCAACTTTTTTTTGTGGAACCCAACACACGTGCATTCTCACGTGTACACAAATGATAAGGAACTATCAAGTCTCCTATTTTGCGTGGAGACGCCTTTTTCAACACTTTTCTTCATCTCCTTTTCATCTCTCTCACCTTCTTCGTTGCGGTTTGGTCATGATCTCATCCAGATTTGCGTGCGCGGTGATTAGGCGATCGGTGATGCACCGCGGTAGGGAGTTTTTGCATCGGACCACTTCTCTATACCCCGGTCCAAAAATTCTTAACTTATGAACCATCAAGGTGCGTTGTTCTATCGGTGCATCGTAGAGCTTTATTTTACAGTTTTGTTGAGTCTGCAGACCCTTTAACCGGCGCTCACTGGTCTTCTTCACGTTGACGTATTCATCCGGTCCAATTCCCTTCATTCGTAAGTAGGCGGTGAATATCATATCCCCTGTATCTGTCTCATAGAAACCTAATTTGGGACTTGGTTTTGGTGTCACCCATCTATTGACAGATTCTTCTGACTCACGAGAAGGTGTGTTTATTCGGTGTGAGGTTGAAGGGCCATTCCTCGTTTCTATCCCATCTCCATGCGTCCCAGGCATATGATCTGGCAGGTCACCAGAAGACTGCTTGTTCGATATGTTGGCATTAAATGATCCATTAAACTCACAAGATAGGATTGCCAGATCGCCGGGTTTATGGGTCTGCTCCTGCTGTGTGACCTTGTTTTCTGTACCCATCTTCTTTAACTTCACCAAGTCTACAAAGGGGACAGGAGTGCAACAGGAAGGTGGACTGGATGACGAAGAGATCTGTGAAATGCAAGAATGACCATCTGAGGATTGTGAGTCAGCATCTCGTTTCTTTGTCTTTTTGAAGGCAGATTTTGAAGCTTTGCTCCGGTTCTTCAGTTTCTTTAAAATCGTCTCTGCGCTTCCATCGCCTACGGAGAATGATGAGGAGGTGTCTGTTTCATTACTAATAATGGATGAAAGGTCTGCCCCTTTCGCACTGGACAGATGTTCAGCCATTTTGCGTCTTCTAGATTTAATTTTTAATTCTCTTTGAGAGCAGTGATTTGAAATTTTGTGTTTGTGGTAATCCTCGATCTCATTTTCATCGCCGCAACTTTTGTATTTCATCTTTGTAATACTAAGGCTATGCTCTCGACTGTACACATCACCACCTAATTTTCGATTACTTGATTCTAATTTGTCTTGACATTTGAATGTGTCACAGTTATAAATAGAGGAGGGCATAGTCTGACATGTGCTGTTGGTGAATCGGGGATACCTTGCACCGGTTTGGCCATAGACACTGCCACGATGTTTAGATGAATTGTTGTGCAGATGACTCTCTTTGCCTCCCATCAAGGTGCTTGGTGTAGTGTGAAGGCGACGGCACAATGGGACGGGATGAAAGGAATGGCCTCCCGAATGCAGTGCTGTGAAGGGCTTGCGTTAGCAATACATCCCCTGACCCAATGCTGCTCATTGATTGGCCTGTGCCAATCACATGACCTTGTGGAGGAGCATGACATTTGAAAGTGAAGGATGTATCACGCGGTGAATCAGATGTAGGCACTCACAGATTTCAACGTGAATGCATTATAAGTTCTTCTTTTGACACAGAAAACATAGCTAATGACAGAAGCCACACAGGTGAAGTTTATGACTTCAAAAATAGCTGGTGTCAATGAGTCATTTCGGATGTTAAAACTACCGTTTGACAACATTGGTTTGAGATTGACTGTAGAGCGATAGGAATCGCTAATGGAGTAGTCAACGTGAACTCAGCCCTCCTCCCAACGCTCAGTAGTTCTTTCCCTTTTCATTATGCATTCTTATTTCTACTATTACATTGATAGGCTTTTTTGGTCAAAAGCAGCACCTTTGAATGTTGGAACTGCAGGGGGAGAGAAGTTACAACTGGAAGAATAGAAAGAAGACGAATTGCAGTGGTAACAACAACAGCAGCACCACCACCACCATGCCTTCTTCGTGTAGCGCTCTCTCAGGGCATCATCGTAGTCAAGCACAGCCGCATCAACACCATAAGCACCGACATCAGCAACAGTGTCAACAGAAAGGTTCGCTTCAGTTGTGGCGATTCCTGGTGACAATGCTGGACGATCCAGCTAGCCAACACCTCATATGTTGGGCTGGACGCAAACTCGAGTTCAAGCTGAATGAACCCGAGGAGGTTGCGAGACTATGGGGCATTCAGAAGAATCGACCCACGATGAATTATGACAAGTTGAGTCGCTCGCTGCGCTACTACTACGAGAAAGGCATAATTAGCAAGGTGTCGGGTGAACGCTACGTCTACCGTTTTGCCTATGAACCTGAGGTGCTGGCCAAACTCAATTTGGATGAGACACTGTCAGCTGTACTTCCCGTTAGACATGAGAGGAGTGAGCATTCTGCTAATTCGTCTCTTCAAGATGTAGTTTTTCCTCCTCCCCCTCCTCCTCCCCTTCCTCCTCATCCTCAGCCGCTCCCGCCACCTCCCAATCCTCCTGTCCCACCACCACTGCCGCCACCACCATCGCAATATCTTCAAGTTCCAATGCAGGAGGTGATTTACCAACCGCATTGGGAGGACCACGTTGTCTATTCCAACAACTGCGAATATGATTGGACCGATGACTGTGCTGCGACCGATTCACTAAGTTATCAGACCTCCATCACCACTCAGCAATACGACTATGCCTACACATGTGAGCATACCAGTCAGGTTTATCACACTGACACAGACGCTGATAATTATGTTCTTTTTGAATGTCCTGAATACTTTCCATAAAGTAAATAGATTATTATCAAAATGTCAGAGTTGAAGAATTCCAAAATGAAGGAGAGACCGTTGAAAACATTGCCACCTTCGAGTATGAATGATGTGCAGGGTAACCAATTAAAATGCATTCAATCTCTTTCCCACTTGATTTTATAATTGTTCCCGAGGCGGAGATAATTGCAAGCTGTTGTCTCTGCTATATAAATGCATGAGTGTAGCGTAACCATTGACAAATGGTAGGGGATGCACGAGGGGAGCATCCACTACCTCTGTCACTCCTTCTAATTGTTCAACATTAAGGCATTGTGTGTCTTGTAGCCAAGATGGATGATATGGTTTCTGAGGCTACAAGATTTTGACTTTGTGTGCATGAGGTAGGTGAAAGTGATTTGAAAATGGCCGATATGGACTGATGGAGGGTGTTGGCGAGTTTAAAATTGAACAAATACAGGGCTGCTCGATGACAAGTGCAGTCGCATGTTGGCAGTCTTTCCTATGCCAGGGTAGTATGACTAGGGCTGCTGGTTTACAGGTCATCTAGGAGGCACAGGATGAGCATTAGGCTAAACTCCACGACACACACAGCGATGGCTTGAAGACAAAAAATGTTATAAAATATGGTAAATCAAAGTAAAAATGTAGCACTGCCCCTGCTTGCCTCCTCTTCCCTTCGGCTCTCCTTGATATGAAGAGGCTGATTTTTCAGTGGCATACTTATTATCTTAGATTAATAGAGAGCAATAGAGGCTTAAGGGGAACTGAGAAGGTGATTGTAGGTGTTTCTTTCTTCATATCACGCCTAAAAAGAGAAGTTGGGGTTGTTTTTGAGTACCTTTATTATGGTAGCTGAATTGTTGAGAGGTAGCATATCAATAATAGTTGGGAGGAAGATCTCTCCACATCCAGAGGACTGACTTGCGTGTCAAGGACCAGGTTCACAATGCAGTGGTTTCTAATGTAGCGTCCCGAGGCTCCCCTTAAGGTAAAAGAAGGCGCAGTACTAGGGCAGAATATATATATTCCGGGAACAGAGGACTTGGAGGCTGTTGGCACGGCCCGGAGGCCGACCAACCGGCTAGAACAAAATGGCCACCCAAGTGACCTAAACCGGTAGTTCGAACAAACAAAGTATTACACTAACCACTTCTAGCTGTACACGAGTTTTGGATTGTATCTCAGCTTCTGGTCTGAGGAGTGCACTTAAAGCAAAATAATTGCAAAAAACGTAATGCTTTGTTAATCGAATTAAATCTACGCTCCGATACATCGAGCAAATAAGGCTCAGCTTGACTGTGCGTAAGCAATGTAGCGTTTGCCATGTTTCCAGAGCATCTGCCTTGAAAATACAATCATACGTAGCACAAAAAAGAGTTATTCGCTACTGGAGCCACAATAATACAAAACGCAAAAAAACTGTTGTAATATCTTGTTTATCCTGACTGCCAGTTTCAGATCCGGTCACTTGAGTGGCCATATTGCCCTGGCCGGGGGGGATGGCCTCTGGCCCATGAGAGAAGCTCCGTTTTCGTTGTAATCTGAATGCATGTATTCTGCCTTCTTTTGTCTTCAACGAAATCCAGAGGCGCTGCATTTGTAAGGAGGTCTTGACGAACTTGTTAGTGCACTAAAGAAATCAAAGTAAAAGGCCTAGTGAGGATAAATGCTGCAACTGCTTAATGTAGTATTGAAATGTCGATGCAAAAATTTGTTGACCTTACTAGCCTAACATATAAGGAAAACAGCAAGCAAAAAAATGTCTACTACCATTGGTCCATGCGCTTAGCACCGAAACTTTGTTTGTCTACGCATTTATAATATGCGAGCTTGCAAGTGGTCCTCTAGTGTTTTCGCAGCGCGTTATACTTTGCTCTAGTAAATGTCAGGTGATCTGGATATTGTTCCTTGTTTGGAAAAATACGTCATTGCATTCTGTAGCGGCTCGTTGAGCAGAGTCAAGGAATCCTTGGTTCGTTTGAAATAGGAGCTATTTTAGTAGTCCTTATTTCCCAACGCAATATCTGTTAAATACGGTGATTCACCGACGACGCTGAGGAATGTTATGGTTATACTGTGTCAGCTTGAGCGAAGGTATCAGAATCTCATCTTTTCATCGTCAAAGAAAGTCTTCAATCGACAAGAGGTCTGGTCTCATAAATTTATGAAGCGGCTTAGAGTCTCTATGAATCGTTTTCATGCGTGCATTCGATGTGCGAAGCCATAATCCATTCTCATAAAGGACTGCGAAACGATGTTTTGTCCACGCAAATAGGGGCACTACTTGAGCACATACACCATTTTTGCCGATTGCGCTGCAAGCTACTTTCATTGTATCCTTTGCATTTATTTGCAACAAATAGAGTTGGACGGCACTTTGTCTCATGGTACAGACTCCTATCTTGCATTTGGTTTTTTGTCGTAATGAAAAGATTGAAATTGAAGGGGTTAGGGTTTCTACTGGGTATTTAAATGAGAAGCATTGCTATGCAGGTTGTTTTCTTTGACCAGAATCTAGTTTTGCTCTGATAACGGGGTGTGAAACAATGCTATGTTCCGCAGCGAAGAATGTTGGCTCTGCACTTGAAGATATGTATGCCTTGAGAGGTCCAATTAACTGCTTGGAATCCATCATCTCTCCGTTGACTAATATCGCTAGGCATGTGTTTCTTTCCCTCATTTCTTTGCTTACC
This sequence comes from Taenia multiceps, assembly GCA_001923025.3. NCBI lineage: Eukaryota > Metazoa > Platyhelminthes > Cestoda > Cyclophyllidea > Taeniidae > Taenia > Taenia multiceps. Next base: position 16,789,159 of record CM010311.1, read on the forward strand.
ATCAAGCTCCACATTGAAATGTCGTTGGTGTTTACATGCATGGTTGTGGAGAAGTGTAAAAATTGCTTATTCCTATGTCTTTTAGAACGGAGGTGGAGATCCTGGCAGCTGCACTAAAAGCACAATGTCAGTTAGGCGACTTGGAGTTTTTAAATTCGATTCTAACCTTGAGTTCCATTTCCTGCAAATTGGATCAGTACTACGCACAAAAGGATTTGGTATGCTTTTGTTTCTCTTGGTTCTTTTCATGCATCAGGATTCCAGTTTCATGGTAATTCTACTCCATTCCTTGTGGAGACCGGTTTTTTTGTATTGTAAATGCGACTGAAATACCGAAAATTGGTACATTACCATAGTCGAATCAGTCACCTCGGTTTGTATGCTCTATACTGACTGGAGGTTAGGACAGTTAAACGACCGTGGGCATAGTCGATGCGTCAATTGGCACTTTGTGCGTTAAGGTGGGTGTGGGATCGCCGCCAACTCCCCTGTGCTCCTGGCTCCGAAAACTTCACTCATTACTGCTGGCCAAGTTCACACTCTACTGGTACTCTGTTCTCCACGGTGGAGCAACTAATCCGACCGATATTCAGGAGGCTGTAGTAAAGGAGAACCCCGCTATCGTTTTTCAGTGCGTCGTCACCGTTTTATAGCATGTGACTGCGCCTCGACCGAACTCTTTTACATCTATTTTCTCTTTCGATTATAGAATCGAGGATTTTGTCAGTACGAATGAGGGGACCACTGTGTCCTTCTTCTTTGATGCCTACCTACAAGATTTTGCATACTTGGGTCACAGTTACGTTCCTCCGGGGGCGGCTGAGATGTATGTGAAGAGTTCTGTTGCCATTCCCTGTATCTTCACCATGCCTCTTGTAAGTTAATTCGACGATATTGATCACGGTACTTCACTGCGACTAAAGCACTGGATATTGTGATCATTGGTGTGAGCAATTATTGTCAGTGAATTGTTTGCTTGGTTGGGTTGCCGAGACCGTTGGGAGAGTGTATGGATCGCCAAAGTTGTTGTTAGGGGATGTACACAAACGACGGCACTTTGCAAACCCCAAATCTTTAAGGTGGGTTTGACATGGTATGCTGCAGCTATGCACCCATTGGAGGGTTTGATCAGTATCTGGGAGACTGTGGCATAAAACAACTACTCAGTTATTTTAGTCTATTAAGCCTGACTGACCTATTGTTTGGTAGTTGAGGGTTCAGGCCATGCATTCGTAGGCTGAATTGAGTACAACCACTTATCAGCATTGAGATAGAAGGAGGCGTATTGTTTTGCCACTGCTAAACTTTTCAGGCGGAGTCAAACACACTGCCAGTGAGTGACTACGCGGTGATAATGCGTGCGGTGAATTCGCTGCTTTCGGTGGATTCGTCAAGCAAGCCACGGGAGATCATTTCGTTGCACGAGGCGCAACTGCAGAAGAGCTTCTTTGTGCTCAAAGTGGAGTCGCGTGTCTACATGGCGATAGCGGTGGTGGACGAGACCGGCGAGCAGAGCGAAAAGGCACATTTTCGGGACCTCATGTGCAGACTGTGTGACTGTATCCAAATGGTTGACCTTTGTCGCTCACTCCAGAATCCGGCCTGACCTCAATCAACATCCTCTACCCCCTTTTTTGCTGCCAATGTGTTGACATAGATGTTTTGCCGATGGGACAACCTTTTTGTGCCAATGTGGTGCGGTGCTAATTACGCAAATGAAGGGATCGTGGCAGCAGAATTGATCCATTGGTTATCCCCAAGGGTTGACTTACTCACTGCTGGTAGTTAAAATGGATGAGGAGGTGGAAAAAGGTGGGCGAATGGATGCTCTTGACAGTGTTAGGTGGGCAACATTCCACACCGGCTTCCTATGTCACAGTACTGATATCCATACCCACCAAAGTGTTTCTGTGAGTGACACCTTCACTCCACGCAATAAGTTATGATGGGAAATATCTCGCATTCGATTCCATAGTTGTCTGAGTGCAGCAATGCTCTGCAGCTGCACCACTCTAGCAGCCAGGCGTCACGTCAGACCAGCATTCACGGCAATTCAATCGGAGACAGAATTGAATTCAACATAGGCAGCAAATGAATGCTCCCCGCCGAAACGCACGTCACCATGAACGACCCCCACAATCACCCACAAAAGCCACACCATGCTGTTTTGACTTAACATGCATTCAAATCGAATTCAAACCAACAAGAGCGCAACAACAACAATCAGTGAGATTTGGCTACGCTGTTGGCATGGTAACTTTGTCCTTATTCTCCGCCTCATTCCCACCGCAAGGAGTTGTCGCATCCATCTAGAACGGGAATCAGCAACTAATCATCTTACACTTTGCAGACGCTTGAATGCATTCTGAAACATCTTCTTTTCCTGTTGAAGTGCCTTCGAAATCACTTCTTGGCACGATTTTAATTTTCGAGCTGCTTCACTATTTGCCCCGTTGACGGCCAGCACTTCTTTAAAACAAATTGATGCTTCTTCATGATCACCTAGAAGGAGATACGCCTCGCCTTTCCTGAAGAGGCACTTCTCATTGCGCGAATTAAGTTCGAGACCCTGCTTACATGCCTCAAGGCATTCCTGAGGTGATTTCAACTTTAGAAATGCATACGCTCTGTTCTGATGTAGAACGCACTTCAAGTTATTCAATTCCGCGTACTGACCATAGCCGCTGGTTGCGACTCCCAGACAGTCACTTAGCAGATCCGAGTACATGTCAGCTGCTATTCGATATTTCCCAGCCTAAAATTTAACTTATAAGAAAATGAGACATCAAACCTTGAGAAGCTCATTAGCCTTTTGCTTTAGGGACTGCATGTGTGCCATCTTTTCAGGAAAGGTTGAAAAGACGGTTACACTCTTCCTCTGTTCACAAGATTTGACCTTTACAAGATAATACAAAGTAGAATCCTTGGGTATACCACGTTTCGTACTTTCGCAAGATGAGAAGGTCATTGGTCCGCAAATCTTAACTCGAGCCTCCTCACCTTCGCTCATGTAACATAGGGCACGGTCAAGGCCCTCAGGAAGACCGACTTCCTCAAAGTCACCAATTATATAACTGACGTCGCGATCATCAAGCACCTTTCCAACGCAATAACCCAAGGCGTGAATTTCACACGAGGAACCAGGTCTCGGCGAGACCGCTTCATTTCCACGCGCCAGTTGAGTCAGGTAAACAGACCCGTCGAACTTGGGACTTACATCCTTGCCTAGAGTAGTAACATCACAAATAAGCACCTCAACATACCATAGAAGTCTAACAATTCTATTTCAAACCGACGAGTCTTTCCGTCTTGGTAGCCATATTCTGGAGACACAATTATCTCGCATACCTCCCCAAGTTTCATCGTAGGCATAGCGATATCCCACCCCTTGATTACATGACCTAGACGAAATAACATTCAACCCGACAATTACCCTCTTCTGAGTTGTACTTGAGAGGTTCCTTGCGGTCCCGGCTAGAGTCGAACTTATCCCCATGCTCGTCTCCGCCATGGTAGAAGCCAACGTAGTGTACAACAACAGTTTCGCCTTTGACGGGCGAGATATCCGTATGACCTTTCTTGATTACCTTTTTCAAAACACCTCCATCATCAACAAGACTCGTAAATTCGTCTGGAGAGGGAACAACTTCAGACATCCCTATACACGAACCGTGGTCGAATGAGGTATGCTCGATGATCCATGTTTGGAGGCAAAACCTTGAATTCGACGAATCACCAAACGCAAACGAAAAGATGGAATTTTACTTTTAAACGTATGTGTTATAAAGAGATGGAAAACGAAAAATCTCACGTTCAGGCAAATCCAAATGTTAAAATCGTTTTTATTGATGTCTACACTGAAATATTTAAACTAATGCATTTGGTTTGAAAGAAATGTCTTGAATTTTCACTCCTTTATGGGTTTACTATGCATTAAACTTATAATACATTCATTTGAAATGCTGTTCAAGATTGTGCGCCAATAACTCAGAGCTGCTTAAATACTTATGTTCTTTAAATATACTCAGTAGGTAAGAGGCGAAGGGTCAAATTAAACATGGTCGAGGAGAAAGTTTTCACTGCTTTGTTTTTGATACTGTTTAGTCTGTGATGCTTTGCTTACTCTTATTGACTACTTCGGACTTGAGTGGCCAAATTATTCTGGCCGGTTTGGCTGGCCTCCGGACTGCGCAAATAGACTTAACCGCTCTGTCTAGAGAATATATGTTCTAATCCAATATTATGCCTCATTCTTCTTTTAAGTAGTCCTCGTTACGCAATTTGACATGCCTGTGCTTAGTATAGAGGCGCCTAGTAACAGCCACACATGTCATAGCAAAAGAGCGGTAGTAACATAATGCTCTATAAGTTTCCTTTGTAGGCGAGAAAGAAGGAGTTTTCAATCTTGGTCGTGGACACAAGTATTCCTCTTCTCGAATCCGAGGATCCCCTGTTTTAAACAATCACTTAACATGCATTTCTCCTTAGCTCATAATAAAGGTCTCTGGAAACATGCTGTAATATTTTGTTTGTTCGAACTACCGGTTTAGGTCACTTGGGTGGCCATCTTGTTCTAGCCGGTTGGTCGGCCTTCGGGCCGTGCCAACAGCCCCCATGTCCTCTATTCCCGGAATACATATATTCTGCCCTAGTACTGCGCCTTCTTTTACCTTAAGGGAAGCCTCGGGACGCTACATTGGTGGCAGCGGAAAGCGGACCCGACTTTGATACATTTCATACTGCTCCATGCCGCTTCTGGCAAAGTCGGCGTTGTGAAAGAAGTACACTGTGCTACGGAGGGGAGAACCACTGGTATCTCGTAACAGAAGGGTCGAGATCGACGTTCATCTTCGACATCTCCCTCGCCCTCGTGTTCGACAGGAAAGCTATTAACAAATGAAGCGACACTAGCCGTGGACTCCAAGCCCAGAGGAGGGCCAAGAGGTGCACATTTGCTGCACTGAGTGCTACGCGGAATGGATGGCACTACAGGAACACATGCGTTAGAACCTCGACGACTGCGACGGTTAGCTCGTGGGTGCTTCTCGCAGCGCAGCACTGATTACATTGTGATGGCTGACATGTGAGGCGGACGAAGAAGAGCGTCGGGGACGACGCTCGAAAGAAGAGAGGGGCTGTATTGTAATACTTTGTTTGTTAGAACTACCGGTATAGGTCACTTGGGTGGTCATCTTGTTCTAGCCGGTAGGTCGGTCTTCGGGCCGTGCCAACAGCCTCCAAGTCCTCTGTTCCCGGAATATATATGTTCTGCCCTAGTACTGCGCCTTCTTTTACCTTAAGGGGAGCCTGGAGACGCTACGCAAGCAGCCCTATAATAGCAAAGATGGAAGTAGGGGAGTTGACAGGAAGCAGGGGAGTGAAGAAAGTTTTCTACAGATGAAATATTTTTTGGTTGCAATGAACCAGCAACATATCTAGGCACAATTTATAAAAACAGGGCTTCTAAATGTTTAGTTCTTTTGAAGTTAGTTGCTGAACAAAAGGTTAGGGGGACAAATTCTACCAAGTTCTGGTCACAAATCGCCTCACTTTAAATTTAGTTCTTGTAGCACTTTTCTCTAAAGCTTAAGTTTTCTCCAGTTTTGTAAATAAAAGACATATATTTGTTGGCATCATTTTTAGGAAATCTTAGCAGCATCCTCTTGAATAATGAATATTTTAATGATCTGAATTTTTGGCGTCTGTTGAATATCTCTTGTGCAAGGTTCAAGGGCATTTGGTCTACTACGAATGCATTTGGGTTCTTGCCTTTTGCGATTTAGGATAATGTCGCTATCTGAACTGAGCAAGTTGTCTTATGAGGTAAGAATCGCATGCTTATCACTTTGTAGGAACTTTTGGAGAGAAGTATTAAGCTAGAGGGTGAAGTAGCTGCGTTGCGCGAACAGATCACCAGCATTCAGTCACCTGAACCAAAACTGAAAAGAAGGCCACTGGATTTCACGAAGTATATTTAGTTGATTTTATTTTAAGATTCACTAAGCGCCGGGTGGCTCTTAAGGTTTTATACTTGGGGTGGGATTATTGTGGATTAGTGCGTCAGGAACTAAATAAGTGTACTGTGGCTGAAAAACTTATCGAGGCCTTTTCAAAATGTCGAATGATAGAACAGTCTACTGACGTCGGTTTCGCTGTATGTGGACGCACAGATAAAGGTGTTAGTGGCCTCTCCCAGGTGTGTGCATAGTGTAATGTGTATTGCTTGAAGGTGGTTGTGTTAACGCTGCGATCCAATGTTCATGACGGGGTTGGTGTTATTGTCCCTGAAGATACTAGCAATTTGTGTAAGTTAAGTGTTTTTACTTGGTTCTTATCGGTAGATGGCAACCTACGTTCTATACTTTATTTCTTGTGACCTACGTAGATCCAGAAAAACCTGAAATTGATTACGTTTTGATCGGTAACAAGAACCTTCCTCCGGATATCAGGATCCTCGCCTGGTGTCCGGTGCCCCTTGAATTTAGTCCAAGACGGGATTGCATCAGTCGCTCTTACAAATACTTCTTTCCTGCGGCTGGTCTGAATATCGAAGGCATGAGGGAAGCAGCGTCAAAGCTGATAGGCCTGCATGATTTCCGAAATTTTTGCTCTTCTCAGATCACCAGTGGAGTCTTGAATCACGAACGCATTATATTTCACATTGACCTCTCTGACGAAGATGATAATAAAATGCAAGTCGTAGTTAATCAGGTGCATTAATTCAATTTTATTACACAATGCATGCTAACAAGCCGTGTTTTGCTTGCATGTTTTTATGTACCTTCCTACAATTATGCGTTTTTTGTACAGGAACCCGCGGCGATTTTGTTGCCTTAATATTCGAGGAAGCGCATTTCTTTACCATCAAATTCGTTGCATTGCTTCCCTCCTCATCGCCATTGGACGAGGTCTTGAATCCCCAAATGTGTGTTAGGTTTTCTAACTTGCCTACTCTTACTAGGTCATCGACGCTCTTCTTGATGTGCAAAATATGCCGGGCAAACCCCCATATCAGATGGCAGAAGGTGGGTATTCGCACTAACCGATTTGTGATTTGGGTATTTTAAGCTGAGCCTCTCCTTTTTTTCGAACCGGAGTTCCAGAAAATGGACTGGGAGACAAGCCCAGGTAAGTTATTTTGGCATTACCTCGGTTGTTTCTAATTAGTTGCTCAGGAGGATATCCTCAAAAGCATGCAGAAATTGTGGACAAAACACGCCATAAGGTGATTTGGGTATCAATTTATTGAACTCTTTTAACCTAAATGGTGGGAGTTTTTCATTTTGCGAAACATAATAGAAATAAAATTTGTGGAATTTTCCTAATTTTTTCCTATCTTAGAGCACAAGTCGCTGAAGTCATGCTGAAAACGGTGGAGGGTGAGTCCTCATCGTCTATTTGCGCATATCTTTAGTTGGAAAGGTAACACAAATGCAGCAATTCTTTTCAAAGAAATGTTCCCCGATTGCATCCCGAATAACTATTTCGCTTCTATCTCTCGGGAGGCACTACTCTCCGTCGGCTCCAAACGCAAGCCAATCCTTGAGCGCCCTGTTGACGATGCGCTCGAGAAAAAAATACAGAAACTGGAAGCTAATCGGCCACATAACCAGATCAATCGTGCCACCGATGTTTAGTATCTGCTAGCATGTAATCATTTGTCGTTAACTGACTGCCTTTGCGTGCTAGATGTCTCCCTCTTTCGATTCGGTTATGGGGTGTGTGCTCTCGTGGTCGTTTGGGCGCTTGTGTGTGAATGTGTTGCGAATTTTGACACTTGCCGATTGACAATATTTGCCTGGGCGGTGGGTCGAATAGAAAAGCAGCGCGGTGGATGTATCACGATGGCTGAGACGGTATACAGCAAGAGGCGGGGACGCTCTTGGGTGTCTCAAAGTCGCTCGGGTTAAAAATACAAAAGGCAGGAGGCCTGGTACTAGTGGGCCAGTTGCCGCGTCTTATGTCAGGTAGAGACCTAATCTCAAGCTCTTCTTTTATTTGTCACGTGTTTGGTTTAATTAGCTTTCGCAAACTGTAATAGCCTATAAGTTTTGCAAACAAAATTTGAACACTTTGAGAATTGAAAACTTTCTTATACAAGAAATGCGTTAGGTATGTCTGTTTAAGTTTATCGAGACATAAAAATGTGCGTGTTCTGCCTATTTTGATTCTATGGGCAAGTCCAATCAATTCTAGGTATCTGTCTGTTTTGGCGTGTGTGCTTTTCTACTTTTTTGCATGCTCTGGTGATGGACCCTTCTGAAAACATCAATCAAAACCTTAAAATATACTACAAAAAGTTATTTCCGTGCGATTTGCTTTGTAAATGGCTTTCTTGCTGTTCAAAGCAGCCGTTGGAAACGGTACTATTTAATGTGATGTCATCATCCAACTATTATAGCTTGCTAGGAGGGAATTCAGTTTTTCTCTTGCTGGTGATATCTATCTCCGCTACCAAAGTTTTAGCGATCCAGCCTCTCTTCGGAGAGAACTTGTACAAATCTGTCCTCAGAAGATTGACATCGGCGCTGTGTATGGTGCTCCACCAAAGTTGCAAAGGTCTATGTCTTCGTTTTCATTCGTTGTGAGGACTTCTATTGTCGAGTTGTTTTCGGTGGTCCCCTTGCATTTTTATATTTTTGTCTTGGGAAACGCTTTATGCTCTTCTAGCAATATATATGGGACCTCTTGGCTTCTTTTTGCTTCTTATCCTCCATTTCACATCATTTTGAGATTTTCCGTTTTGCCTTCCGCTCTTAGTATTCGTTCATATCTTGGAGCATACTGTTTATCATTTTTTTGTGACCATGAGTCGTGATATTTATAGCCTGAATGGAAGGAGCTGGTTTTTGACATTGATTTAACTGACTACGACGAGACTCGTTTTTGTTGTGGGGCTGGAAATCCTCATGCAAAGACTGCAATATGCCACCACTGCTGGGAATTGGCCAAGTGTGCTGTTATCTGTTTGGATCGAGCATTGCGAGAAGATTTTGGTTTCGAACACATTCTGTGGGTATTCTCCGGTCGGAGGGGTGTCCACTGTTGGGTGTGTGACTCCATTGCCAGGCACTTGGATTCTGCTGGTCGAACGGCAGTCGCTGAGTACTTAACCATCATTCATGGTAGTGATACACGGAAGGTAACTGAAATAACGTTTTGTATCCGGAAGCTTAATTTTAATTTAGCCAAAAGCAAAACCAACATCACATTTTGAGCCGTTGCTTCATCCATCTGTTGAGGCTGCAGCAGAGTTGTTAAATTCGCACTTTCTGAAGTACTGTGTTTCGCAAGATCTTCTAAGCTCTCACTATCCCGATCGTGTGCGGTGGGTGCTTCAACATCTGCCCGCTGACCTGACTGAACAACGAAACAAACTTCTCGAGCAGTGGACCTCCAACAAGACGAATAGTTCTGATTCAACAGCAAGGCGCTGGAACACTTTAAAGTGCTTTCTTCAAGAGGAGGGGCGCAATAATGTCATCAAAGACATTGTTCTGAGTACTGTTTATCCTAGGCTCGATATTAATGTCACAAATGGTAGGTTTCTTATTCTCTCTGGTGTCTTATTAGGTGGCGTATTGTAGGTTGTGTAGATTTTCATTCGCCTTGCACTTTTGCGAAAATCGTCTCGCCTATTTCGTCCATAGCCATTTAGTGTTTTACCGATTGTTTCAGGTCCTGGCCACCTTCTGAAGAGTCCCTTTTGCGTTCATCCGAAGACGGGTTTTGTCTGTGTCCCATTTGATCCCCAACTAATCGATGAGTTCGATCCTTTGACCGTGCCGCGGTTGAACGAGTTGGTGGTGCAGCTTTCGCAAGCAAATGCTTCTGAGGAGATGACATCGCAACATCTACTGGCGTACAAGCAGACCACGCTTCGTCCTTACATTGAATTCTTTGAAAACTTTGTTAATCGTCTCTCTGTCTCCATGGAAGAGGTTACAGAAATGGAAATTGCCGTCGATAACTTCGGGGCTCATGGTGGGATATCCACTTTGATGGGTATTTCGTCGAAGTGACGAACAATAGATACATAATTTAATGGAAATTGGTTGTCTTCTATGTGGTGTTTTTCAGAATTCAGACTTTTTGGGGTGAAAGCCTGGAGCATGATACCCCCGCACTCACATTCGGCAGTTAATTCTACAATGAATAGCTAAGTGCCACATAGCATAACATAGGCAATGCAGATTTTGCTCACAAATTTCCCTTCGGACTATTTTTAAAGTGTAATTACAAATAGTTAGCTACTATTACTGGGAGATGAGTTGGCTGAAGTCCTAGCCTGATCCCACTAATACCTATGCAGAGTACAATCACCACCGACATCCAAGACGCCAAAGTGTTTCCAATAGCTCTAATTTTATTTCAACACAAGAATAGCGAGCTCCAGAGAAACTGTCCACCTATTATCTATCGCCACTAAACGCATCCTACAATGGATAACTGTAAATGCGCAAGCATCAACTCACTACTCCCAGCTGTTTTACAGCGCAATTCAACAAATCTTTCGAACGAACGGCCTCTTTGGCAAGGATTTCCATACATAGATTCAACTTCTGCCCCGCCTCCACGTTGTCAGGATTCACCTCAAGCACTTTCTCGAAACACTTTTTAGCTTCAATGTAATTATTTTTCAAAATATAGGCCAGCCCTTTTCGGAATAAGCACTTTTCGTTATTTGGATCCGCCCTGAGAGCATAATCACAGACCTTTATGCACGCATCGGGTTGGTTCATTTTAAGATTACAAAGGGCACGGTTGCTATAACTTGTACTTGCAATACATCGGTAATCCTTGTCATCACAGTTTGCGAATGCCAAAGCATCAATGCTTCCATACATGTGTCCCGCTAGTTCATGTTTTCCAGCCTATGGAATACAAAACAAATAAAAAATTACAGCTCACCTTAAAGTACCTATTTGCTCTATCTTTCATGGCTAGAAGAGCAGCCATATTTTCTCTAGAACTAGCAAATTCATCTGGGCGCTCTCGTAACTCGCAAGTCTTGACAGTTATACGATACCATAAAACAGCATTTTCTGGAATGCCGCGTCTTTCGCACTCCCCAGGTGTGAAAGACAATGGTTTAGCCACTTGCAACAGGTATTCACCGCCCACAGTGAAAGAGAATAGCGCTCTACAGACGCCATTAGGAAAACCACATCCGTCGAATTCACCCATCACAAAAGTAATGTCTCGGGAATCGAATAAGTCGTCATTACAATATCCTTCCAAATGAATAGTTACATTTGCGCCGGGGAGTAAGGAAATATCGCTCCCTTCCTTGATGCAGGAAATTGGAAGAGACACATCAGGACCGTAGTACAGACAGTAGCCTATGTAATTATATATGACGAATTTCCTTGGAAAAGTATACCAGAAAAGGAAATCAACTCTATTTCATATCTGCGAATATGAGGATCGTAGTAGGCGTAATCTGGAAACACAATAATTTCACAAATCTCACCACATTTCATAGTTTTTATGGCAACAGCAAAAGCCTTAATTGGATAAGCTGCAACACATGAGTGAAATGTACGCTTACTAACCATGACAGAGCGAAACCCGAATGGGTTTGTTTCTAGCACGACTAGAGTCAAATAGCTCCCCATGATTCTCGCCATAATGATACCATCCAACATAATGTATAGTAGCAATATCCGAGGAACTTGGTAAGAAAGGTGAATGCCCCTGCCTTGTTATTCTCTTCAAGATGCCACGGTCATTAACAATGCTCACAAAACCTTCATAAGAAAAATTATAATCTTCCATTTCCTGCGGCTAGTGCAAATTGCCACGAAAAATAACGAAAAATTTGAAATCGTCAAGGCTCAGCAGCCTAGCTGCTTAGAAGAGTGCGTATTAATAAATGAAACCGGTGGCTGAAACGAAACGCCTGAGCAAAAGAGATTTTACATTTTTGCAAATGGCTTTTCAAAAGTCAGACATGATGAGAAAAAGAATGAAAACATAGCATACACTGTACATCCTTTAAGTCATTCTAACTTGTGAATACTGATTTGGCGTAACGCCGCTAAATTTCAACATTATGGAAGGGTGCGAGTTTTAATAGTGAAAAAGGTTTCATCCCGAATTGCCATTAGCATAGCCTTGCAAAGATTTCCAAATTGTGTCTTTAGGATATTTTCCCTCTAAAATAATGAACCAAACAAACTTAAAAATAAAAAAATCTTTCTATGGGAAGCTTTTCTTTTACATTTATTTTCGCGTTTGTGTTTTATAGGGAGCATTGCAAACGGATGTACCAATTGATAGGTACGCGCTGATTTTCCGCCTTTTCTGATCGCGTGTCGTAAGTTGATACTAGTCTAGAGCACGGAGTAAGGCTATCTTGTTGCATTTCAAGAATGATCGTCACAACTTTTCCTGTTTTCTCTTCCTTGAGGAAGAATGGGGGTATTCAATCTCCCCTGTAGAAAGCTCTACAACCGTGTGCTCTATGTTACTGGACTCTACCTTTGTGACCCATGGGAGCAAAGAATGTGCTGTATCCTTTCAAAATTTGCTTGTGTGATGCAATAACTTCTGCGATTTGTTTATTAAATTCGGTAGTTGTCATTTATGTCTTGAATACTTTGTTACACTACTTTGAAAAAGTACCTCATTTTTCCTTAATGATATCGTAGTTTCACTAATGGTTGTTTTTTTCCTGGTTTTGCTACTATCCGCAGTTGTGTTTCTTCCCTCTGATGCGATGGCTTTATACTCCTACATTCAAAGGCGCTTCTCCGTTCAGAGCCCTGCTGTCGGCCTTTGATTCCGTGCCGTATTATACATTCCCAATTGTATCCCGCTTTGTGATAAAACTCGTTCAGTGACAGTTTAGTGAGTTTTTTGACTGACTATTTCCTAACTTGTGTGCTGTAATAATTTTTAAATCGGCTTTATCGAACCTGATATGGGGTGGTAGGACGGAAATCCCTTTCTTCGGGTGGGCGAGGTAGCCAATTAAATCTAGACCCTCTGCCAGGCCTGCGCCTACGTGCTCTGGATCGTCACTTGATGTAACTCTTGGACGTCGGTGGTTAGATTGCCTCTCCGTGGGGTCGATTTCGGTTGGAGTCGAATCTGTTGCGTGTGCCAATGTCCATTTGGACGAATGTCGGATGTAGGAGGAGGGCTTGATCCTTGATGGCGCGGGTGCCTCGATGCGTTTCCTGTGGACTGGCGCGCTGCGGGAGCAATTCAAGTTCATGACTTTATTTGGAGAGGCGATCATAGCCTGTCTGAAGGTGGAAGGAGGCGTAATGCGTGGGGAGCATGTGATTTTCAGGTTGCGGAGCGGGCGACGGCCTCGTCGATATGGTCTGGAGGGCGGCGCGTCCAACGGGGGCGATGACTTAAACCAGAAGAGCAGTCTCATGGTGGTTGTACGGGGTGTGGTACTTCATTATATTTGGAAGTTGGAATCAGAGTTAAAACTGTTGCCTCTAGGACATGTCCGTAACTAGTCATTGAAGCACTTTTCTAAAAGAGGACCTTGAATAGGCATAGTAGGGTTCGGGACTTTCGCGGGAGTAGATTTTGCGACTCTTAACACAGGCAACATCGTTACGCATATTCCTTTCAAATGAATGATGGATAGTGTACAATTTATTCACGTTTTTACGTCGTTGAGGAGGTACCATTGTTTTCGCAAGGAAGTAAATGCTGGCAATCTAAGCGTTCTTATGATAAAGTTTTTAAAAAAGAAATGCTAATAAACAATGCATGAGATGGGGTTGTAAAAGTATTTGTCTTCAGACGAGTAAAAAAAATAACGAAAATTTGTCTGATGACGTAGATAATTTCTGATTAATGATGAATAATTAAGTTGTTTAAGAAGTCACTTTGTTCAGTGGCAGATTTGGAAACTGACTTTAAGTATGGTTTGCTGTCGCATTGGATAGCTTACTGTTTTCATCTTCTATGGCTTTTAATAACAAATCGGAAGTGACTTCTGATTGCTGCAAATTGTGCGATCAGCCATTTAATTCGTGGCTAGAGGAGCGAGTATCCTTGCATCGGGAATCGTGTTCTCAAAGAATAGTTAGAGGAGTTTTACCTTTATTTCTTAAAGGCTCGAAAGTTGTCTAGGTGTCCGTCTTGCTCGAAACACTTGTCAACTACTGTAAATGGTCATTCTCTACACATTTTTTAGACTGCGCTTGAACATATCAGTGAATGCGCTAAGGTCTTGGGTATTTCACTGTATGATATTCTGTTGAATAAGAGTGGCCCATCTGTTGATAGTGGCATAAGGTAGTGTGATTAAAACGTACGTGTCATCATGATTGATCTGTCTATCTCTGGGTTTAGGTTAAGTGCTTTTCATCGTCTGAAGGAAAAGTCGTCGTCACATGTGCAAAGAATAGGCAAAAATAAGAAGAAATGCGGCAAAATATGCATATCTTCCGTTGATCACCTTTTAATTTCGGTTGAGTCTAGGCGGATGATATTCTTGGACCGTCTTTCTCGCATTCTTAACGTAATATTTGCTCTCTGTTTGTTAAACATCTTTTTGCTTGATCTCATGTGCTGCGTTTTTCAACGAAGGCCTCAACCGAATGGAACCCACTTTGCTATAAAAATCCAAACAGTGTTCTCACATCTGGTCTTTGGAAATTGGCTGCACTATCTTCCAACGCCGAATCTGTATCTGATCTAAACAGATTCTACGTATCCTCGCTTTCCGATTTCATCAGTCCTACTCAAAAGAAGGAGAACCTTGATCGTTTACATTTATTGCAAATCCTCGGCAGAGGTCCATCTCAGCAAACACCTGGCTTTGTTGAGACTTCTCGATCGATGGTATGTATCTCGACTTGCCGTCTAGCGCTGTGATTCCTGCTCGGTTTGGGGTCGTAGTTATTCTTCTTAGTTATTAATAAGGTTTGGCAAGTAGGTGTCATGCCACTAGTAACTTTTAGACATTTGAGGCCACTCTGACGTGTTTTCTTTCCTCTAAGATGAAAAAGGGAGTGGATGGCGATGGTAAAACCTTCTTTCTGGAGATGCTTTCTCGGATGGTGGATAGTCCTATCTGCTCGGATTTGTCTATTTATTTGGATTCTGGTGCACATGTTTTCGCACACCGTTTTATTCTGGCCGCTTGGAATCCTGAATTGTTTCTTCTAGAGGTTGTCGAAAAATTATCTGTCGACTCATTTCTCAGTTAATTTCTTGCATGAAGTGGTTTGCTATTTTAGGAAAATACTACTTCAATCACTGCTCCCGGTATGAGTAAAGAGGCACTGCTAAGGCTTCTGCGCGCTCTTTACACTTTTGATCTCTCCTTTCTTTCCTCTCTACCACCTGAAGTCGAGTTTACTCTCGACTGGTAAGTCATTACTTTGTATTATCTTGCCTAAAGTGCTCACCTCTTATACCAAACCTTTCGCCTTCCCTGTAGTTGGCAAATGTTGGACGCTGTCCGCAACAGGATTCAATCCGGCGCCGCCTGTGGTTTTGTTAATACTCCTGTTGTGGACACCAGAAAAGTTTCGAATTCCTCAAATACTTCAGAACCAGTCGTTTCTCCTTCCGGTAAAAATAAGATCAGTTCTCAGGAAGTTGGCGGTTCTGATAGTTTAGTCGACTTATTCGCATCCACGGCAGATAGTTCGGCCTTCCTTGGGACTCCTTGGAATCTTCTCGAGCATAACACTGTAAGTAAATACATCCAGTGCATACAATTTGAGTGACATCTACATAAAAATGTTTCTTTAGAATGCAACATCTCACTCGACGCCTCATCTCCACCCTTCGTCGGGCGTTGATATCCCGAAACCTATTGATAAGGTCAGTAACCACAGAATTGGTGTTTCATTTTACATATCCCCTGTTCTTGGGAAGATCCTCCTTTCCTGAGGCTGAAGGATTGCCTGACACTAATGATGCCATCAAATTTCTTTATCTTTCGCTTTGTAACTGGTTTGAGATCAGTGTTCCAGCTTTTTTTGATCAAACGTAGAAATCAACGTTTTTTTTTTTCAAACTTCTGAGGCACACACTACCTAAACTCTTGAACACCATCCGTGCCTTTCATGTGGGTGCATCGCTCTACAGATGCTGTCATTCACTCTAGCTTTCTGATTGTGAAATAGTAGTTATGATTGGGATTTATAATTTACAAAAAACCTATCCCGGAGACGGTCTGGACTCCCACTTTTATTCCAGTATGAAAACATGGAGTAGGTGAACGTACCGTTCCTTATTTTCACACTTTGCACACGTCTAATATCTCTCTGGATAACTTTTGCCATGGTTTTTATATGCATCGGATTATTACTTAAGCACGTGCAAAATAGAAAGGGGTGCTCAAAGACAACCACATCGAAGGAGACATGGGATAGACAGTTGAAGCTTTTCTGCATCTAAAGATGGCAGATTGTTTATGGTGGTAGCGATTATTTCAGTGCATGGTTTGCATCTTATGCTTCTCATTAGCTTTTAGACTCTTCCCAAACATCTGGAAATGCAAGAAAAAATGCCATGGACCCAGAAAAGGGAGTTACTAAAGATGAGGTTTGTTAAAATTTTGTCGTTTGATAAGTATTTTGGCTATCACACTGATCTGCGAGTTAAATGTGGTATTGTTCCTCCCAAAACTTTAACGTGGAGCACTTCTTCACCCAATTCTACAGAATTTATTAGGCCATCTACTCGTCCGTTTCTTCCATTTGTGTATACGGTAGATATTTCATTTCGATTGCCACTTTCCCATCAATGCAGCTCTGCCACTCGCCTCGTCAGCCGGTGGAACTTGAGGTTGATCCTCCTGCTTTCTCCGAGAATTATGATGCCTCCCGTACATCTACATCACCACCTTCCTTGCCACTTTTTGAACAGGTGAGTCGAATTTTAGCTGCTTCCGTCCCTTGACTTATCTTTCTTGCGCCAAGTGTACGTTTTCTCTGAAGTTTTTTGCCCTTCGAGCTGCATTTGACTTACCGAACGCCTTAAATAAAATTAATAGAAAGCTTTCAGTGTTGTTAAAAGTCGGGGCAAACGAGCATCTATGGTCTTCTGAGTGGTTGAATTGGTGCATCGTTCCATCGTAGAGGGTCACCGAACGGCCAGATGATGTTGATCACATGCCGATGGGAATCACGTCTCCCCCTTCGCGAAATGCCACTTCTGATAACCGCTTCTTTTTCGATGGCTCCGTGCCAACACCCGTCCCACTGGCTAAGCGACTTCGGGCTTCTGCAGATTCAGTGGAGGGGGCAGACACTGTCTTCACACTTTCATCACATCCTATAGAGATCTCAAGTGTCAAAGACGATACAGAAAGCGGTAATAGCGATGATGATGATGACTGCCAGCTGGTGGCCAGCTTCTCTCAACCTCTTCCCACCACTCCTGTCAATCGGCGTCGAGTCTCCTCCATCATTGCCACCGATGTTCCCATCACCCCGAAACCTGCTTTTGATCAAATGAGGACGCCTGAATTGAGGGTAATGAGGTTGTCTTTATTCCTTGGTTTATTCTCTGCTACTTCGTAACCAAGCTGATTGCATTTGTTCCCCAGAAAGTTCTCTCTAACTACGGAGTCCGTCGTCTGCCGAAAAAGAAGGCCATCCAATTACTCAATCACATCTATGATGAACTGCACCCGTGTACGTGTTGTCAGTTGTCATCACCGTGTTCATTTACAAATCGGTCACGTTAAGAAACTTCACGCGTTTTTTTCTGTCGCACTGCAAACCCATCAGATGTCGAAGCACCCTCTCTCCTTGATGATGATGAATCAAAGGACCTTAAACTTGCGGAAGCCTTACCTTGTGATTGTACAGCCGGAGTCAACTCGGATGAGATTGTGATTAACTCAAGGCCTGCCTCTGATCCTTTGGTAAATTCTTCCGAAATCACTTTTGAAAAATTTACCCTTTTTAATGCACATTTGCAGTACCGGGCTGACCAGCTAAATTTTTATCCAAAACGCGCTTTCCTTCAGATCAAGAGCGTTCGCTATTTTACTGTTCTAAACTCATGCCATGGATTTGTGAAACTGTCACTTGACCCCGACAACGAATCTACCGACTGATAGCGACCAATCAAAGAATAGAAGACTATACTGGGTGAAGTGTGTTTTAGAAGCTCAGTTTTACCCTTCTTTTAAGAGCTTCATTTCCTCAGCTAAGGCCGTCGTTGAATAGACTATCGTTGCTTCCACGTCATAACGATGTGTTTCTAGGTGGCCTTTTGGAATGCTGTGCGTCCGTTACATTGAGGCGTATGCTTTTGCATCCTTTGATCAACCCAGAAACGAAAATGGGGAGGACATGCATGCATATTTTGAATGCTTACACCCAACCTTGTTGATTGGAGGTGAGAACGGTGGAGGTGGAGAGCATTGGTCGGCTCGAATTCTTTTTTTTTTTTTTTCATTGTCGCCTTCAGGGGTGATTAAAAATATTGGAGTCTACGCAAGATTTGCTCTCCTTTCTAGACTCCCACTATTGACCAAGGCGCTTCAGAAGCCAACTTCGATCCAGATCAGGAGGTCAGTCACTGAGCAGTTTTCAAACAGCACGCAGCGTTGTCCCCATGGCTTACTCCACCTTAAGTACTTCTGCTCACTTCCAGGCTGCGAACGATGCACTTCGAACTCGGGTGTGGGAGTGTCTGCGCAGCAATGATCAATTATACTTCAACATCGTGGCCTATGTTGTGAGCTCCCTTTTGGCTATCTAATGCTCTACGTCTGTTTCAGCCCCTGGAGTTGGACTGCGTCAAAGCCATGCTCCGTGACGCCGGCATAAACGTTGGTCTCCGACGCCTGTCAGAAATGCTCGACAGTTGGGTGCGTACTATCACGGTTGCAGTTGTTGCCATTAAAAGTCTAATTGTTGCATCACCACAACACTTCCACCAATTAGGGCGTCACTTTCACAACGCGAAGTCGACACGCTCCCAGGCCAGGAACCAGTACCTCCGACCCACGAGCGGCGAACTACCTGTGGTGAGGATACGCTGCTTAGTGTAAAATTTGTCCTTTTTTGTACAGAAGAAGGCCTTTCTTATGCTGTAAATGGTGATGCGAGCTTTTGTTCTCTTTTTTAACGACCGGTTCGGTCCTAGAAGCAAGTTTAGAGTGGATGAAATTTGCCATCTCCTTGTTTGATTTAACTGACGAAAAGGTGTCCGGTAGGTAGATTGGAGGACAGAACAGGTGGAGAAGGGGAAAGATTGGCGCATGGAATGTGCATGGTCGCGCATCACAGCAAATTTGGTTGTCTGTTCAACCTAGGAGATCCATTATGTCGGCCTGAGAAAGAAGGGGGGTATTATTGGTCGGGGCATTTTGTATCACTTGGTTGACAGTCGAGGGAACCCTGGGTTGTCCATACATTGTGGAGGTGGGGGGTAATTGATTATTGCCCTGGTGGAAGGACGCACCTCCGCGGGATGATGTGTTGGCGGAGTTTGAGTAGAGGCAATTGGGCTGTTGTGGGGAGTTGAGACTGCCACTAAGACCGCCAAAGGAAGCGGAGGTGGTGGAAGAATTTTGTCCCATCAATGGAAACGCGGGTGGTTTGACAGCCCGATTCCAATCGAGAGAGAGATTTGAGTTGATCAGCAAATCTAAAGGCATTTAAACCAATCAAAGTACTCAACCTCTGTGCACCTGCCTGTTTGGGTGCTGCTACAGATGGCGAGGACAACTAGATGTCAAGTTCTCGACCTTCTGCCTTTCCTCATGTGACATTGACAAGGAACTCTTGCCCAGAAGAGAGTGATTCGGTCTCCTGATGGGGATCTACTACAGGTGGATCATTTAATCGCTCCAAGTGGGAAGAGACATACAAGAAAGTGAATTTTATTCAACCCTCACGCTTAATGTTGTCTTGGGAAGTATGTGTCTCACTAACGTTCATTGTTGGGACAAGCATCACAAAAACCACCGAAGTGTTCGCATGGAAGACTATCTACTCATTTGCATGGGAAAACTCCAGCAATAAGTGATGAAAATTTGACCTAAACCTACGGAAGTTGTCAAGCCATGCAATAGCCCATTTGGCGGAGAACAAGTCACTTACCCGAGAGGTCGGTGGGAGTAGGCTTAGGGCGGGGCGGTGGAGCTGCTTCAGGTGTGAGGAGGCTGGGCTGCTGTTTCAGGCGCTCTAACTGTTCAGAGTCAGCAGTCGCGCGCTTCTTTGCCTCCAGACTTCGGTACTGCTGCTGGGGCTGGAGTGCAGGCGTGAATGCCGCATTTGGTTTCCCAGTTGACGGATTCTTTGCACCACCGTCAGCAGTTGGAATGACGTGTTTAGGTGAAATACTCACACCGGCCAAAGAGGCCATGATGGAATCGACCTAGGGACCACAAATGGATATCAGTAGCATGGTGCAAAAAATGATAACACCATTCCCCACGGAACCCACACAAGAGGCAAATCTCACCATTTCAGAGGCCGTCCCTTCCAAATTCAGTGGTGGTGAGACGAACACTCTGCCGAAGAGTAAAAAAAAAGTTTGGTCTCCCGATAGTTAACGTGCCACAGGAAGGTGGAAAGGCTCAACAAACTTACGCGGCATCCTCATCAAGGCTGTGTAATTCAATCAGCTTGGCACGCTGCTCTGTCTCGATGGCAGTGAACATCTCCCTCACTAGGTCGGCAAACGCTGCGTACTGCAGTGGCGTGAGATTGCAATCCATCGACAACTGTAGCAAATGTGGGATGCATTTGGAGGCAAGAAATTCGCGTGAAATGCCCAATTTCTTGTGACTAAAGGCTATCCGATAGATTGCTAACAAAGAGAGGAAGCAGATAAACGCATTCAGTTGGTTCAGTTTGAGATCAAATGAATTTTGATGGACACTATTCATCAAGTTAGTAGATTAGTGATCCAATAAATAGGACCAAAAGAGCCACTTAAATCTCCGATGCAGTCTGGAAATTCAGTGCTTCTCAAAATGCTGTGGTAAACACCTTCTTGTCGCAGTCTTGGGAAACCCAAAGCAATTGCAGGTAGGTATTACAAAGTACCAGTAAAGGGAACTTACCCAATACTGCGACGAGGATTTTTGGCTCCCGAGAGCGTATTTCTGTTAAAAATACGAGAATGTCGTCCATAACACTCCATCTGTCCAAATGTTCAAGTAATTTGGCTATGCACACTAGTGTCTCCAAACGCATCTAAAAGGGGAGGAATAAAAGTGAGAAGGAAAGTAAGCAGACTGAGGCAATGAGGCATTAGACCGAAGAAATTGAGTTACATTGATAAGATCCACTCGTAAGTAGACTTTCTTGAGACGGGGAACGATGCTGCTTTTCAATACACTGAAGTCCATTAGATGAGCCACTTCTGGGAGGCTTCGTAAACACAGCTCCTACATAGACAAGTGTGAATTAATCGCAACAATGCAACAACAGCTCTTGTCACGAATTTGCTTGAAAGATAAAACTGGATATCCACTGCACCACAGTGCGTCGATTTATCCCTCTGTAGCACAATCAGATACTTCTCCAACCCAAGACGCGATCAAGGAGACTCAGAAATACGGAGTAGACATGACTACGATACACCTAATTTTTTAAAAGTGGGACAAAAAGCCAGCCATATGGAGGGCCTTGTCGTTCCACATTTTGATAATGTTAACGACTAGGTGTCATTTATGGCGAGTGCACATGGAGCTATTGTTTTAAACCTGATGGCTAAAACAAAAAAAAACGTTGCTATAGTCAGCTGTAACGACTCAGCAAATTTATTCAACCATTCAGGCGAATTGCGCAGCACCGACAGGAGTCATCCCACCAACATACTACTCTTTACCGTAGTGAGTAGCAATCCAAGTTACTTCAAGTGCCAAAAAAGTGGGACACACAAATTCGGTCGTGAATTCAGGGAATTCAAATATTCAGCGACCAAACAAGCAGAGCACAATTCCACCAGCATGACAATGCAACTTGCAAGAATTGGAGGAGCGTTTGAGTCGAGGGCAGAATTGAGTACAGGCAAGGCGTAGGTTTTGAAGTCACTTGGTGAGAGTTTAGCCACTAGGACGCCCAAATTTTGCAGCAACACTTGAACAACCTGTAGGAGCATGCCGGAAGAGCTTGAAAAGATTAACTTATCACACACGTACAGTACTGAACAAAAGCAAAATATTTAAAGTTCAGTGCAATAGAGAGGACCAATAAAGTCCATGAAAAGTGGTCGTTGGAAGACGAACCTGAATGGGTTCATGTATACCAAGGACGTGCTTAAATCTCGGCATAATATAGGTGGCGACGTCTTCACAACTGACTATGTCGATTATTTGAAGGATGGAGGGAAGTACAAAGGGGATCATACTCTTGTTTGGAAATTCCTGTGACAGTTGGGGGAAGACCCTATGCAAGTTGATTCGCTAAAAGGAGGCTAATTAGAGGGGGAATGAAGTCCTACTGGTGGCAAATTTTTAATCGAGTTGGGTAGATTTCTGTAGAACTTCGATCGAGCCAGATTATCCATTTGGTAGAGGTCATCGAGGCTCTTCAAACATACCACGTTAGCGTCATTCAGGAAAGGCAACTACAATGAAAGAAGAAAAATAAGTAAGCATTTTCAAATCATCGCCATTCGGTAGATAAGCGGGTGTGAAATGACTACTAACCTTCAAAATTTCATGTGCATCTGGTCGATTAGCAATGTCCAGTTGAAGGAGCATCTTCACGTAATCTCGAATACCAGGTGAAATGTTGGCAAGGGTATGCGGAGAAAGGGGCTTCAACTGTCAATGAAGGTACAGAGGAGGGAATACGGTAATGGCATGCTCGTAATAGGTGTAATTCATTGGGCATGAAAACCCAAGTCATTAACTGATTAAAGGATGGAAATCATGGAGAAGCGATGACAAAACCCAAAATTGGTGCAGGGATGTGTATTTCATTGTAGTCAAAGCTTAAATCGCTAGCATAACAAAGAAGGGGTTAAAAAGTGACATGAAAACACAAATATACATACCTTTTTAACAGCCTCTCGATAGACTCCATAACACTCATGGCAATCGAGAAGCGACGCTCCATTGTTGTAGATAGCGTGAATTAACACGCCGATGGAGAACATGTCGCTAGCCGCGTATCCTCTGCCCTGAATAGTTTAAAAAAAGAAGTCTTTGAGCCCTAGCACCGAATCTATATTTTCTGCGCTAACTCTAAGAAAACGCTGCATAATGA
The DNA here is from genome assembly GCA_001923025.3 of Taenia multiceps. Classification (NCBI taxonomy): domain Eukaryota; kingdom Metazoa; phylum Platyhelminthes; class Cestoda; order Cyclophyllidea; family Taeniidae; genus Taenia; species Taenia multiceps. The sequence continues at coordinate 16,812,333 of CM010311.1, forward strand.
TGTAAGAACACATGCTTTAACTCATCAACCGGAGAATATGTGCACAAAACACCAGCAAAATTCCTTTACAATATGTTTCAAAAACATTGTGCAAGCACAATGACAGAGTACAGCTCAAAGGCTGAAATGATGCAAACAAATATTCTGTGAAATGACATGAGCAGACGTAATTCGGCAACACTGTTGGCTTATACAGTAAAAAAGAAAGATATCATCAGCCTACTTAACAACAGGATCAACAATAAAACAAATCATTGATTATTGCCCACCAAGGGTGTTACAATAAATAGAACACCAGACCATCTTAAAATCACTTCGTGATTATTTCAATGATGGAAGAACCAAATACCAAAGAGTTGAGTTCTTAAAACGAAATACTAGTATTGTGCACAAAGCTGATAACTAATAGTACTAAGGACAAACCTCAATGGCAACTTCGGGAGCGCAGAAGTCGAGATGGGGTTGACAAAGTGAGGGAATGGAGGATTGCCAGGGGGCGAATTCGACACATTCACCTTCGTTCCCTTCGCAGGCAAACTCGAAACCACAGAGCTTCCAGGAGCCAAAGCGGTTCACCACAACTGATTCTGGTGATACGTTTAAGTGGAATCGGTGTCCCTCTCGGTGGATAAAAGCTAGCGCCTCACAGATCTACACAAAGAATCATGTAATAAGGAAACCCGCTGATAGCCATTTTGAAATGATATCTAGTAACTGAAAAAATTCTACCTGAATAATGCCGTACTTCAACTCAGTTTCAGTAAACTTAAAATTGTTAAGTTTTTCACTGGCTGCTCTACTGAGATTGGTGACTTTTCCAAGAGCATTAGCGAGGGAAGTAAAAACGGGCTCGGTTGCAAACCCAAGGCTAACACGGGACTCCTCGAGAGGATGAACAACGGAAAGGATTCGAGGATGACGAAAACGAGTGAGGGCCGCGACACCCAGTTTCAATTTTTCAATAATTATTTCCTTTTCGCTCTTCGCAAACCGGTCCAGTGCCTTCTTTTCGAATATCCATACTGTTGCCGCCTATTAAAAGGTAATTTGCTTGTATTAAACGAAACCTCTTTTGAGGATCTTTTAGTAGCCGAGTAAAGCTTCCACAAAAGACCCGGCCCTGATGAGCCAACTTGTTCTTCAAGATCAAACTCCCTTGAGACCTGATTTCCTGGGAGAGCACTTGAAACAGTGTTGCGGAGTCTACTTATAACACTGTCCATTCCTGTTACAAGTAAAAAACCACTTAGATATAAATGGTAGGCAGACTACAAGACAAACTGATAAAAAAAAACGGCCTAATCGCAAATTATGGAGTTGGTGGCATCGAATTTGGAAGGATTCAAATCATTTGAGCTGATACATATAAGACCAGAATACGAACACATACAGACCGCTGTTAAATCAGATGAGCATCCTCGAAAAAAGCATATGTTGCTTGATGGCATAAACTTTTTCAAATGGCATGTTTTTTATACGAGCACATTGCATATTTTAGAACTCTTGAAAAAACACGGTTAAAATGTATTGCGAGACCCAAAACGGACCTTTGCCTAGTATAAAAGGCTGTAGAAAGACATATAAATAACTATATCGTTGGAAACACAGTACTAATGTCAAAACTTTCCCCAAAACTGCTTTCAAATATAAGACACACATTATCATACATCGCAAAGATTCAAGGACAAATTGGCATAGCTTTCGCATGTAAAATTTGCAAAGTAATCCACAAAATCCTTCCTAAATATTAGTAAAAGTAAATTTTTACATTAAACGGATTTATGTGAGGTAAATTGGACGCACCCACTGACCGAAACTCCAAATCTTATCATAATATCATTGTGCGGTGCACCTGATATCATTAACCTGCGAATAGGCTGGAAAATTTTAAAGTCTTTCGAAACGTCTTTTTAAAAGTCACGTGCACTTGGCGTAGAAGTTGAAGATCTTATGCAGTTAAGCTATCCTTTGCCTACATTCCACAAGATCAAAATGCATGCAGGCTGGGATGCTATAGGTGAAAGCCTTTTCATTTTGAACTCACAGTGGGGTACCTGTCTATCAGTCGACCTGTCACTTTTGATACTAAATTTCTTATTTGCACATTTAATCCAAGACATATGGCCTTAAGCATTCTTGCACGAAATGACGCATTTGCAACCAGAAAATTTGCGGTAGCCACCGACAACCGGTTTTCAGTGTGGTATGCAGATAGTCTACAATACCACCTCTACTTCTGGCGCATCCAGAGGCAACATTATTCACAAACTCAATAAGCTTTCACAGCCAACGAAAGGCGACAACAGGCACGGTGCAAATGAGACCCAGTTCCTGTGATACGTACGCGGACACAAAAACGAGGTAACTGCACAAATAGCAGCGATGAACACCTCGCACAGCACTTAACCGCTCCACCCTTTGCGTTCCCTTTGCATAAGGGAAAGATGCCCAATAGACCAGCGGAGTGAAAAAAAAACAAAAGTAAAACTGCAATATAAGCAGAGAATATGCGGACGTTGAGAGCAGACATTGACGAGACATCGAGGCCAGAATAATAAACCATTTACTTTTGTCAATTTAAGGACTTGGAACAAATGGGTGGGAAGTGGGGAGAAATGTGCCTGATTGGAGGCTGTTGCAAGTCCCTAGGCCACATATTCATAGGCGGAGAGGTTGCTCGGATCTCGCCTGATGAAATCACGCTCGATCAGGGAATTAATGCATAACTAAAGAAAACAAAACCCAATAGATGAGGAGAGCACTCAATTGCTAAGCGCGTTATAAGTGCAAAAAGAGATCTAAATAACTGGTGGGTAAAAACGTACTTTAATTTGTTGTATAGCGGGACAAAAGCGGGAAGACATTTGCTCGATAACTTCCTTCACTAGCTGTTGATGTTCCATCCTCTTCCTCATCTTCATTATCCGGACAACACAGGCCTAAAAAGGAATCAAAATAGTGTTTGACAGAAAATAATTTGTTAATTAAGCAAAAGCCCAACAAATAAGGCTTCACGCTTTTAAAACTGCCTGTAGACAATTTTCTCGTAAAAATGCAAGGCACCGCGAGAAGAGACATCATACACACAAGGAGAAATAAAGCTTGTATTTACCTGAATGCCGAGTTTGCGATCACATTCAACGTTGTGGAGAGTTGTTTCTGCCTCTTGTTTTGTTTCACTCTTCAGTGGTAGATTGAGATTTACACGAACTCGTTTACTAAAGGATGAATAGTTTGGTGTGAATGCGGACTGGAGACCATCTGTTAGCATCACGAAATAGGATACAAAGAACTGATGTTCTCATTACGTGACTACGATAGTCTAAATATTTTTTACTCTGATGTTAGAGTAACACCAATGCTTGGATAACCAGATCGACACTCAAACATGTCGGCAGGGCTTCCGAATTAGTTCTGTCCCCTAACACGAAATCGAAATCATCCCGCCATGGCGTGACATTGGGGTCAGAAATAAACCCAAAGGGGGTAGGGAGCGACCTTGCACATTTGTGACTAGGATTCTACGAGATGAGCTGACAGTAAAAGTCCAGACATTTTACAGACCCAACAATGACACCAACATTTGCGTGATCAGACTGCAGCTCCAACCGATAAGCCGACATTTTGAATTCCCTCCAGCCTCGGACACGGAATGGAGAGCGCCTCGCATTTCTGCAACTTCCAGTACAGTACTGAGCCCAGGTAAGGAATTTAAAGTATCACAAGCACGTGACGATGACGGCCAATTTGTCACCCTGACATTACAAGACACGGAGGAGTCTGCTTTAACAAGGGTTCCACGTGATCCACTAGAAGATACCTACTACTATTATTACTGCTGCTAGTGATAGACGTCCCTAAAGTAATTTGCAATCTCCAAAAACAATACCAACGAAAGCCTACTTGTTGTAATCCATAAAGAGGGTGAGCTGAGAATCCGGGCTAAGGGGAGGAGTGGAGGTGACGGTACCAGCGCCAGTATCGTCATCCATCTGCTGCCTCTGTTGCTCGTCCTCTTCATCACCTGTGCTGATCTTTAAAATACGCGCCTTGAGGAAGATTTGGAGGATTTGATTCAGCACATTGGAGTCTATATTTGTCAGTGATTGTATCTGGCTCACGGTGTGGGATAGGGAAGAATTGAAGAGCATAAGAATTGCCATCTGATAAGTGGATACCTGAAAAAAGCGTGAGTTAAAGGTGTTTCTCAAATGGTCGAGGAGATAATGACATGAGGTTAAAAACAAGGCAGAACACGAAAAGGTGACAAGTGGATCCATTTTGGGATGGACGATGCAAAATAAGGGCCAAGGGTAGGTTCACCCACCTGGAAAGTGTATCGCATTTTGGTGTGGTGGGCCACGACCTCACCACGACAGAGGTGATAACACCAGGTCAGCTTACGTCCATCGTGGCGAGTCTGGTAGAACTCAGTAAAAACCTTGAAGCAGCTTTCCAGCTGAAGGGATGGCAAAAACGATGGTGAGGTCCGAGTCGCAAGCAGAGATATAAGTGGAGCATGGGGAAGTCACTTACCTCTGCAGGAACGTTTATTGCGCCCAGTGGTTGGAATGGCCAAGCGTTTGAGCTAAGCACCATGATGTTGAAGTCAACTGTAAATGATCAAAATAATGGCTACACTACTAGGAGCGTTTGTAATTACAAACACTTTTTTACCAAGGATGAAAACCAGACTTTCAATCGAAGCACGTTATTTGGGAAATGAAACCTAGTATACTCGAGGAAGAGGAAGCAGAGCCATCTAGCACCTACCACCACACAGAAGAGGTGTCTGTTCACCGATCCACTCCATGAAACGAGCATTGAGTTCCCGGCTCGAACTCACATCCTGGAACATTCGCTGCAGCTTCGAGGTGTATTCAACGCCGCAGGCATTTTTCAGAAGGGAGATCATTTGAGCCTCCGCGTCTTCTGAAATTGACTGGTTGTTCACAAGACGACGAGCCAGCATGGTGGAGTAGAATTTCTGAAATACATCCTTATCCTCCACATACTTGAAGACATCCATCTAGGGAGTAAGAAAGAAAGTGATGATGAAATGCACAACGAAGTGGGAATGAAAAGGGAGAAGAAGAACTTGAGATACGCTTTGGAAGTAATAACTCTGGTCGAATTCTACATATATGTATGATGGACTTGAGAAACTAACATATACATGTAACGCTACTTTCCTTATCAACCTACAAAGACTGCACCAATTTGTGTAGCAAATAAATTATTCGAATTTACAACACAATAAATGCAGGGTGACCTTGGCCTAAGTACAGCTACACTTTTTCCTCAATCCTAGTAGAAAGCAAGCATTATTTCGAAAAGCACTACAGACATAGGTTTGACGAACGTTCCTGTGAGAAAATTAAGGATTTATGTTCCAACTACTGAGAAGGCATGAGAATTGTTAACTGAGCATATTGACTACAGAGAGACTTTTAAATTTGTGGTCAAGGATGGATGGAGCGACATCGAAATTCGACCTCCATTCAACTAAAAAAATCATATGAACGCTAACCACATAATTAAGCGTCTTCTCCAGATCATCAGGTTGAGTTTCCTTCGTACTAAAAAAATATGGAAACAAAATAGATAGCAGCAGGATGAAATTGCATCTTTTTGCTAGGGAATTACCACAAATCCTATAGACAATCTTTAGCATTCTAGTAAATTGGTCCCCCACGGCGCTGGCTGCTAATAATAGTACACACTGCCCAATTCAAGCCGTCGAAAAGGAAGCGGAGCGGTTAAAGGACCTTAACGCAAGACGCGCACTAAAATCAGCTGACTGCAGCGACCAATCGAAGACGGCCAGCAGGCACCATCCCCTCTGGGCACCGATCAGGTGAGAGGAAAGTGGGCAATGCATTCGAGATGGAAGGGACTTACCTCCTTTTAAGTAGAAAATCGCTGTATTTTGCCAGAAGCTCAGGCGTTTTACGAGAACTTCCAGCAAGTTCAGTAATAGCATTTCGGTTTATATAACGTTCACAGCCCTTGTCGATAGCTCGTGCAAAGGAGGAGTTGCCAGAAAAGGCCAATTCCAAAAGCTCTTGGTTCTTATGCTGAACTCTTATTATGGTATCAATGAAAACTTTGGGGTTCTTAAAGAGAAATTAAAGCGCGGCAGTCAAAACGAGCCCTGAAAATTTACAAGTGCATCAAATGCTGGGAAAACTTACTGATTTGGCAATTTGGCAGACTTCTTTTAATGCTGCGGTGCCAACTTCGTCGACAAACATTTCCATTGTCTGAACTAAGCGGGCTTCCCCTTCTTCAAAGCGAATCAAGGCTTTGTACATCCTCGCCAAATCTTTCATCAAAAAATGGGATGTTATCAAAGATAAGCAGCAGAATTGTTACTAAGTAACAGGTCTAAGGAAATGTACCATCGATTCTATTATTTTTTAGAAGGCCTTGAAACTCGGCTGCAAGTGTCTCGATGTGGTTACCGATAAGGCTTTCCTCAACCGTTTTTATTAATTCATTTAATGTGCTCGAATGAAGATAAGTTCGAGCCCTTGTTCGTTCCTCCTCCAATCGTGCTTCGACCTTAAGGAACCAGAAGTCATCGAAAACATTGTGATGGGTAGACTTGTGTGTGGAACTGTTTACTTACCCATATCAAATAATCTGTAACCGAATGGGATTTCAAAAACTGATTACTTTCAACCTCGTAGAAATGTATTGTTTCATGAAGAAATGGTTGTTCAAAGTGGTCTCGATAGATTGGGAGACCTTGTCTCCAATCTAAAGGTGTGTGTGGATCACCAGATAGGTAAGGCGTACCTGTAGACACGCCGTTTTGCGTCTAAAGTGAAGGCAATGCGCGATAAACGTAAAGAAAAAACCTTCTCATGAGCAACAATGGCCAAAGCAATTGTGCTAACGCTGCATTGAGCAATACGCACTGAACAAAGAGTAACAAGACGGGCTAAATCAAGCATTCAACGCTAGTATTGCCATGCATCGATAAATAACTGAAAAAGCTAAGGCATGTAATGGGCTAGTGATTACCTGGATTTCAGGAAGATACGAAGATGTTGAATAATGTGGGTTTTGCTCAGAGGTAATACAAAGGTCAACAAGGCTACTAATGATAGTACATAGTCTGGTAGCTGCTATGGTATTACCCCGACGCTCGGCCTCGATATCACTAAGAACAGCAGACATGAGGGCTCTACTGCAAGGCTTGAACAGTTCATCCTTCCAAAGCATTAGAGCCAGCTAAAAGAAAAAGCCCGACGGTTCCAGAAAGTACTCAATTTAACAGAAACAAGCTTGTGGCGTAAAACCGAAAATCCAGTAGGTAGAGTACTCAAGGACGTACAGAATACACAATCACAACATCCTTTTGGCCCTCATCAACTTTGGTCTTCACCCAGTTGCGATTGAGATAATTACATCGGTGATCTATATACTTTGCAGCAAGAGAGTAGTTCGTCCATCGTTTTTCAAAGAAATTAAGCAGGTCTGAACCACTCAGTCGCTCAGCTTTCTAAATTGTTAATATTAAGTAATAAGAAGCCAGTACCAGCTTGAGAGACTGCACATGTTGTTTGAAAAAGCATCTAAGTTTTTTGTACAACTCATAGCCAATGACTTTGCTATTTTCACCAAGACCACACGTTGTATCGACGCTGATACAGTACCCGTACACGTAATTACATATCGACGCGTGCTCTGTCTTGGATAAGCCGTCCATATTGAGCATTTTGTCAAAGAGAGGCTTTAGTACTTTCCAAAGATCTGCCAATCTGTCATATTTGGACGTCATCTTTGGCGCAGCCCTTCGAAGAGCACCACCCAATAGAACGGGCAACAGGCAGTCTACAAAAGAACTTTAGTTAAGGCGCCCTCCTTATAGAGCCGTCTACAACATTAAAACAGAAAATTGCAAGAATTTAAAGCAATTTTAAGACAAAAAACAGAATTCAAGCATTAGCGTAAGGGACAACTGCGCTTGCTTTATCAATCCATTCATTCGACCAGCTTATAGGCGAGCAATTGTGTTTAATACCATAATTTTTTAAAGCTTTGTGAGATGTTCGTCAAATTCGTAGCATCTTATCACCTACGCCTTTAATTTAATGTTTTAAAGCAATCTCTATTTTACTTGTTGTCTTACCAATTGCTTTATTTCCCAATTTTGATTTCGCCCTCTGATTGCAAAGTCGACCTTTGATAGTGTACTTTTTTATGTCTGCCTTGAAATAGGTTCTCAAGGTTATTGTTGTGCTATCGGTCGCGGTGGTTCGGTATTCGCTGTGTGCGATTTACATAACTGTTAGATGAGGATTTTGGAATTGTACTCTGGCATTGGTGGCATGCGCGCCGCCCTTGAGCGTAAGCTGTTCTACCGCTTATTTTCTTAGTCTCCGGCCTGCCCTTCAAAATAATTAAGGCTTTCGATATAAACGATTTGGCTAATTTCGTGTACAATAGTGCATATAACTGTTTAGACGCCTCAAATCGAGCAATTGAAGTAAGCAAATTTTGAGCAAAATTTAAAGAGTTTATCGGAAGCAGAGTGCTTTCTGTATGACGCTGATCTGTGGACTATGAGTCCACCTTGTCAACCTTTCACAAGAATGGGTAACCAGAAGAGGGGTCAAGATGTCAGGTGCTCCTCCTTCCTAGTTGTTATCCAATTGATACGGCGGTACGGGTAGATTGCGTTCACCCGTTTTTTTAGAACTAAGCCACCTGCAATACTGCTTGAAAATGTGAAAGGCTTCGAAGGGTCGGATGCGTGGCGCTATATTTTAGAGACTCTATTTGAATGTGATTATGACGTCCGAGTAAGTACTCGACATATCACATGACGAAAGACAGCAATTCCTGCTAACACCACTTCAATTTGGCATTCCGAATGGGCGATTGCGCTACTACCTTGTTGCCCGTCTTCGAACTCGTAGTGAACAACAAATGTTCAGTTTTGGAGACAGTATAGATATGAATGGATGTCTCAGGGAACCTGCTTCAGCTATTATGCGTACACCCCCATGCGGGGTGCCACCTATTCCTAACTGTGTATGTCCCGTTTGCACAAACAAAATCAGGCAAGTTTTCACTGCCCCATCGAAATAAGCCCGTGCCACGACAACTTGTCGATACTAACTTAACTTTCATATTAAAGCACCACGGGTGTTCCTTGCTATATGTGTTTTTTACATCTTTTAGTGATATGGTGTCAACTGAAAACCATTTCTTGGAATATCTACCTTTTTGCCGCCCAATCGCGGATTTCCTACTTCCTGATCGCGAGATTCCAGTACGATTTCCAAAACCTACCCAACCGTTTCTCTAGGAGAGCTTGCTTTTGGGTCAAAATGAGTTGGAGAAGTACTACACCGTCCTAGACGTCGTCACTCCAGGGAGCCGTAAGAGTGCCTGTTTCACTAAGGGCTACGCCCATCGATTTGAAGGAACGGGCTCATTTTTGGAGATGTCTCAGGTAACGCTAATTACATGCTGTATCGGATAGTTCAACTAACAATTAACAGTGCAATATAACACCAGACTCGCCGTGTCTTCTTAAGTCATCCCGCAGCAACTCAACGCCTTTTCCAAAAATAAGGGCATTTCACTCGAAGGAGATAGCCAGGTTACTCTGTTTTCCGGAGCATTTCGGTAGGTGTGTTCTTTCGCCACCCCTACTGCCTTGATTTGTAGTTAAGTAAATGTTCTACTTTGCAGATTTCCCGGAGGAGGTGAGTGAAAAGCAAAGGCGGCGGCTTCTTGGCAATAGTATAAATGTGCTCGTAGTGGCCCATATTATGAAATGGACGTTCCCGACAGTGTAATATTTTCGTGCTTGCCTACGACTCTTGCTGCTCTGAATACAAATTTTGTACGTGAGTCTTGAGGATTTTTTTATCAAAAATAAAAAGTACAATCGCTGATTTATTGTGCAGATAGGAATAGGTGCTTGTATTTTTCGGTCCACTCTTTAGCCGTTATTTTTTGAGGAAGGATATCGGAGAGAAAAGAGTACCGGTCAAATCGAGTTTGCAATTCAGACAACTGATGATAGCTTATCTCATTGCAACCCCGTGAGTTCGATAAGGTGACTAACTCCTTGATGAACAGTTCCTATAAGGCAATAGGCATTCAAGTCTTAACAAACCGTCGCTTTGATCATCGATATAACAGACTCGGTACTAACGCACTCCACATCCGGCGAGCTCTTCATCATTGTCCGCATTCTTGATGGAGAAATGCACAGGGGCAAGTCGCTCATTTCGTCTCTACATCCTACGTCCTGCATAGCAGCGAATTCAAAGGATTCACGCTGCAGATGAGTGGTTAAAACAACGTCAAAGAGTGTGATGGTGGCAGCTAAATCGACTGTTAGGGAAGTTTGCGGGCTCCATAATAGGTGTCTAGAGATATGCCCAAAATGTGAATGTGCAAGGCGTACATGGCGGCGTTATGAATATCTTAATTGGTTAGCGCATTTCGTTCGAGGTAGAGGATTTGGTAAAAACTTTTAGTCTTTTAAATTTTTGCATATTGTCAATTTAGAGATCCTATAATATGCTAAAATAATTGCTTTTTATCCTCTTTAACCAAGAAGACCTTTTAAATAAGTTTCAATGCCCGAATTTCGGCAAACATGCTAACATTTAGTCAGAATGGTAACTCTTTACTTGAATGATAAGCTGATTCTGCGTATTTTTTCTAGTTTTTCGTGTTATGCTAGATTGAACGACATTTGGCTGAAATGTGAAGGTTGGGATGCTTCGACGCGCTCTAATTGTCGGGGGTGTCCTCCAGGCTTCTGTGCGAAAGTTCTTAGTTGGCTTTGAGCGCGAGTGTGCATCAATGTCGAATGTGGAGGCGGGAAAAAAGTGTGCGGCTTATAAAGCAGTTGATGAATGGCTTAGGGTTGGCATATTTCGTAAGATGTGTAGTGCTTCTAGGATGGACAGATTGTTGGTATCGGCAGTGGCACGACGGTTGTGTTCGCAGTGGAAAGAATAGGTAAATCAATTTGAATTTAATGCATTTCTTCAGTGGAGCTGGTTACCAAAAATCGGTACAAAATTCAGTGCGTACCAACATCCTACCAAGTAATGTTTTTCCGATTCCTCTTTTACTCTCTCCAAAGGCTCTTCAACTAATAAAGGAGGCTAAATTGCCCCTTACCTCTCTGACAGACTATCCTCTGGTATTTTTAATAGCTAATGACTGGTTCCTTCTAGCTGGATATCGCTTTTGACGGAGTTGATGAGATTACTCCTGATTTTTTATCCATCAAAGGGGGTGGTGGTTGCCTCATCCAAGAGAAGATAGTTGACGCAAACGCCAAGCACTTCATTGCGGTAGCTGACGAAGGGTTAGTCAATAGCACTAATCACTCCGGTTGCTTTGGCGTACCATGCCTCTTTCACTGAATTAGTTGTGGTGGAGACATTGCATTAACTACAATTCTAGATCCATCTCTATTGTGTTTTCTCAATTTTAGTAAATTGTCAAAATACCTTGGTGAGCATTGGAGCCGCGGACTTCCAATTGAAGTTATTCCTATGGCTGTGACTCCAGTCAAATTGGAAATTGAAAAGAGATTTGGCGGCGAAGTCAGTGTAAGAATGGGAGTCTCAAAGATGGTAAGTTGCGCATGGCCATGAATAAGCATTCCACTCTGTTCTTTTCTATGCCAAATTTATTTTCACGGTGCGGACTAATTTGCCTTGCCTTTCTAGGGTCCAGTTATTAGCGATAATGGGAACTTTATTGTGGATTGGAAATTTAAACCCACTCCGTCAATTGATTGGCAGCAGATAAATGTGGAGCTTCACATGATTCCCGGTGAGTATTTTATAGTTTTGAGCGTGCTTTACAGGTTCCGGGGCATAGTAGCATGACTTGATCCCATTGGTTTTGGTTATGCATCCACAAGAGGCTTATATTCGACTGTTGTCTTTGAATCAATTGAGTAGTAAAGTAAAACGTTTCTCTTCTAGCGGCACTGTAACACTCCTTCATTGTTCCAATGTATGGTGTAAAGCGTGCTTTGCGTATGTATGCCGTCAGAGATTTCAGTTGGTACTGCTCAGTCAACACCATCCCATAATTTACTGTTCTTTTGTTCAAATCCGACTTGAATGAGTGGTGTTGACAAACCTTCTTTTCCATATAGGAGTTGTTGGCACTGGTCTCTTCTTGGGTACAGCTCACCAAGCTTATTTGGGCAAGGCGGATGGAAGTGTCCTCGTGATGAAAAATCCCAGTGCCTAACTTTCTCAACTTCTTTGCATCTTTTTAGTCAATTTAGGTATTTCAAATACATTACTAAAATTCCTTTAAGTGTCTCGCCTCTATCCATCACCTATGCATTCGAATGAACAGAGGGGCACGTCCTATTAGAGAGCTGCCCACTCTTGTGTTTTGAAAGGAGTTGCCATTCTGAGATAATTAGACCCATGAGACCCATGAGTGTATGTTGCATCAATGAGACAATTTGAAAAGGCAGAAGCGTACTTGAGGTTTACGGACAGAAATTCCGATCTACCCACCCGATTTGAATGTGGTCTTGTCTAGTTCAATGCCAAGAGGAATTTTCTTTTGGCAATTCCTTACTTTTCTGAATGACAAGAACTGTACACGGAGGGAAGCGATCGCCAAGTCAGGAGAGAGGGTAGTTCATCAATGTTTGGTGGAAAGAAGAGACGCCGTTGGGGAGGAGTGAGACGCACAAGTCGATTGAACCACAGCATCGCGTGCACGCATGCAACAAGGTACTTCTCTGTCCTCGTCAGGTGGCTCAAATTCGGCAAGCTGTCCGCGTCGTCCTCAGCCAAGTCCAAACTTCCAGAAGATGCGTCTGATTGAAATGCAAGGCATAAAGGTTCACGCCAACACATCACAGAACAGTACAACAACAAAAGTTACGGTGTGAGCAAAATGGTTGGCTGGTTGGTCGTGGTCTTTTTTACTGGCACAAAAAACTCCTATGACTGAAAGAGAACGCGAAGTCGAGAGTTCCAAGGAAGACGTTCTACCTTTCGCATTAACGCCGGTGGCAAGCTAACTTGACCTAGAAAATGCATCCATACATGGACCACGGCAACTACTGAGCCAGTCAGAGCAAAGGTAAACAGGCATAGATCCTATTGTAAACATACGTAAGATTGAAATGGAGGAAGCTGTATTGTTGGATTTGTGAATGTAAGAGGTCATCTCAGAAAAAGAGATTGTCGTTGATTTTGACTTTTACTAAATAAAACGCCCAATAGTGGTAACAAAGCACCCAGTTCCCTCTCACCTTAAATTGGATCACAGTAAAACGTAAGTTAATGACGGAGAAAGGTGGATGAAGATTCAACTTTCAGCTCGCAAAATGCCGAAACGAGAAGTTATCTCATTCCATTCAAAAAACAACAAATGCATAAAATAATCAAAAGTGACACATGATTGCCCCTTCTCGAATCCATACCATTAACGAACGTATTATCGAGACCGGAAAGGGCGATCGATTTCAGAGCGACAATGCGTCCCACCAGGAGATCGCGATACCTCGATCCACCAGTCAAGGTGACACTCTCGGCCAGAGTTGCCATAGCGCTGAGGAGGATGGCAGCCAGACGATGGCTGATGCTAGGGAAGGCGCAGCCCAGTTGGCAAAAAGCCGGCCCACAGGCTATCAAGAGAGATGCCATCTCCTCCAAGCTGGCCAGATCTTGTAAACAGATAAAAAAATACCAGACACATGTAAGGTTACAATGGTGTTTACCTGCGTTACCTATGTGTGGCATTACGTGAAGCCGAGTTTGGAGTTCTGCCATCTGTTTTAAATAGACTTGTGGAAGTGGTTTGTACCGGATTTAAAACAGAAAAAATAGATTTGGAGTGCTCTACGTCTGAGTGGCATTTGAATCAGTCGGTTTCGTAGCGCTGATGTTGCTGTTACACTAGGCCATTAAAGCATCAGAACTGTGGCGATTGGGCTTCTTCTGTAACTCTAAGTCTGTGAAGTGAGCAGCGCCTTTATGTCAGATGAAGCAGTTAATCATTGTCACATCAGAAACGCTTGATAGGCTCTCACAGTACAATTAGCGGTGGAGACGCCTCAATCCAGTGAAATATGAAATATCCACTTAAACAAAATTTTGCAGAAACAAGTTTTAAGGTGGGGTTGATGGAGACTCACGTGTAAATATGAGATGCATAACCTCAACAACATACGTTGCAAGATTAAGCGGTGCATTAAAGGCGCAGTGCAAAGCGAGATGGGCGACAAAGTCCAGGCAGAAGACCTGACACGACGAAACGCAGATGAAGTAAATCAACATTCCAAGGAGTGCATTTTATTGTGGGTAAAAAAGACTACTATATTCACCACATCTTCCAGGCTCCCACTTTTCAAGATGATCTCCAGCACACTGTCGGTGCAGATTTGAATAGACGGTATAGCTCGGGTCGCAAGCGGATTCAATGACCTCGGATAGGTCTGTAAAAATGCATTAGCTCTGTTACCTTCAAATTTGCATACTTTTAACGAGTAATGACGCATTACAAAATTTATTGGTTCGGTTAACAAACAGTGCACCCTGCCATCCTTTCTGAAAGGGCCCCAAGTACGTTGCTAAACCCTATTTTCATAAGTCATTTTCTCTACAGAAGGAAACAACCTAGTTCTAGCCACCTCCGTTTCCCTCTCCCACTCCTTAACTCTCACGCAGTTGAACAGTTTGAACTATGGTGAAGGAAGAGTGGAAATCATCAGTTGAGGGCATGATACTTGCAATAACAAGGTGGATGAGGGGGATCATCTACATGGCAAAAGGGTTAAGCTTTTTTTATAAAATGCTCACCTGCCAAAAAACAACTTTCGCTAAATCCGGATCTCCGATAAAGAGGAAGTGGATGAAGGTGCAAATGATATTTTGAGCTTCACGCAAATTTGAGACCTCGGAATTCAAACGCTGAAAGGTGAAAGGAAGGCGGAGATGCAGTGTATCAAACTCTGACGTACTATCCTATTATGAGCACTCGAATTATGACTACAGTCTTCCAGAATAAATCAGCCAAGTATTCCTACAGTAGAGATAACGTCCCTGAGCTCACCTTTTCCTTAGCATTGGGTAGGCAAAACTCAAGCAAGAGCTGCACAACTGTGGCATCCTGGCAGGTGACAAGAGTCGCTCTTAAGCGGTCACACATATCATCAGATGCCAGCGATTCTAGAGCGTTGGATTGAGACGACGACGCAGCACTGCCCTCTCCAACACCACCACCACCACCACTACCACCACCAGAGACGGGTTCCAAGGTAGATCTGGCATTCCCTCCAGTTCGCCTTCCCCGCGCCAATCCCTGCATTTCCGTCTCCCCTGTGATGGGGACGAGAGAGAGGGGGGTTGCGCTAGCAGTACTAGAAACTTCTTGCTCCTCAGATGCAATGGTATTTGTTGGTGTGATGAAATGACGACTGACCACACGGTGCCACCAGAATACGCGCGAGGCCCTCAGATTACAGTCGATTATGCGAATTACCAGAGTAAGGACTGGTGGACATCTAGATGTGACAGACACAATGGAGTAGTATCCCATCATCAAGAAAGAACGTTGAAGCCGTCAGAAAACGGAGACTTGGATATAGGAGTTCCATGGCTTGAGCTATCACAAATATATCGCAGATGTGAAATCTACGAGAGCTATTGTATTCAATTTAATAGCAAAACGGGAGGATTTTAAATAACTGAAAGTCAGACCTGTAGACTCTCGGATCCACGCCCATGACAATGTTCTCCACTGGATCTTTCAGAAGATCACGATGAGTCAGCCTCGAGAGTGTCTCATTTTTGGAAGATAAGGCTTTAACCGTCAACACTTCAAGCCTAGATGTCGAGAAAAATTTGGGATAAATACAATGTTGAGAAAGTTCGGACCATATGACATCGCTGAGACTAGGTTTTTATTTTCTTTTTTTTTCCTAATTTTCATCACCAGCACAATCAGCTCGACAACGGATGGTTGAAGAGGGCACGGCCAGTGGACGCAAGATATCTTAAAATACAGACAACGGATGTATGTGAAAGCCTTTCGACGGCCTTTCTTACACCAGCTAAATAACATTTCCTCTAAGCATTGTATCTGCTTCCGCACAATGTTAAAAAGGTCTTTCCTCACACCCTACCCCATCCTCCATTTATAATTTTTTACCGTGATTCACAGCTATACTGCACTCCTTTGTTTCGCAACAATCGAGAACCAAGTAGAATGGATTTGTAACCCAAAACGATGTACCTGCGAGGCATGAGACAATGGAGACTGCGCCAGAGGAAACAAACAGCAGAGGCAAAGCGCCGATTGCCCGACAACGCAGCAGTCTCCAGCAGAGCGCGAGGTAGACGACAACCAATAGCCTCTGTATAGGGCAGAAGATGGCGTAGACGTGAGAAACTTCTCAGCCCATTCACAGTTTTGACGAGCGTATTCACTGCAAGAACACACTCAGCTCTGGCGGACTTGAGACTGTCCGGGGAGGTACTTGGTGTGAGGATTCGGTCCAGAACTGGAAAAAGGCAAAGATCCACCAGATACGAGCGTCTGAGGTGTAGATCTTAACTTTGTGCATGTGAAGCACACAAAGTAAAGTTAGCGAAGTGAGCACCAACAGCTTTCTAGAGAGGGATGATTTTCCAAACGTCATTTATTCAGACCAAGCTACGGAGGCGAAACGGAACGATACGATTGTGGTTTAGTGCTTTAACTATCGTCAAATTGGAACATTACTGCAGATCAATTTGATGAGATTAGCCGGCATGAGTTCTATTCACGCTCTAATTTTCTAAAATAGCCTCACAGAAAACAACTAGGCATCAGGAAATCATGAAGAATGTTCAAAATTTAAACCCACCTCAAGTCAAATTAAAGCACTCTTTCACTAGTTGCCTTATGCAGAGCCAGGAAGAGAACTTTTATTTAATTACATCGAAACGCACCTTCAGTAGAATGGGCTCATAAGTACACCGATCCTCCAGCTTTGATTTTTCACGAGTTTCCAATGTGCGATGTTGTTAAGAAATAAGCGTAGCAGTAAAGTCAACAAGCACCCTCTTAAACGCCACAGCGAGAGCCTTTTTGCCGCCTAGCATGAAGGCACTGGTAATTTGACACATTCATCAAACATTTAAACTTAAATTTCCTAGGGTTCTTCCTCCGGGGTACTGAGTGTCTATGCTCAAATGTATCAATTTGTCCGCAAAGATCTCGCATAATAATTTGTGCTTCCAACAAACTGTCTGCAAAATGTGCATAGGAGTGTATCTTGTCAAAGCAATTGGAAATGCAGTTCCCACGACTACTCTCCCTTCAGAGTGATGCGCCTGATGCTAAACCGCAAAGCCAGCCAGTAGAACAGGCATAATTAATTTGATAACACCCTTAAATGCCGAAAACCGCTACTCCTCTCTCTGCAAAATACCGAAGTAAGATTGAATGTGAATAGGAAGAGAGCGTGGTCAAAGTTGTTGCAGCCACATAAAGGTACACTGCACATAAATAGAACATTACTTCGGCTGCCAAGCTTAGCTGCCTAGAATAAACACTACCCGCCTGAATAAACCGACTCTAACTAGACGATACACAGCTGTTTCATAAGACTGCAACAATTCAATCTAACCCAAATTTCGATTAACTTGCAAACGTGAGCATTAGAACTCAGAGAATTAGACAAATACACATCGTCGGATGCTATAATCCCGAATGCATATTAAAAACAAGCATTCGCACAGAATAAACTTCCCTCATTAAGTACGTGAGCGTTTCATAAAAGAGATTGCCACGACACGTAGACTGAAACATTTTGACAACTCACTTGAAAGAAGGCCATTCGGTAGTGGTGACTCAGTAGACACAGCCGAACGCTTTGGAGCGCAAAAACTGTTGAAAGGCTGGAAACTCGAGTCAGACTTCCAGAAAGGATCGAAGAGTAACTCATCCTGAATGGTCAACTCTCCCACCGTTAGATGAGGTCTGTACTTCATCACCAATCTATGCAAGGAAATCAAAATCAAGCCTTTACTGCAGACCAATCTGACAGGTGCTAGAAAAAAGGATGCGGATGACTCGACAATCACCGCACCCAACTATTGTCAAAAGAATGGTAGCTATATCAAAAGCAGTAGTGTGAGATGTTTAGCAAAAATTTTCATCAGACAGGTACGCCGACAATTTACCAAAGCAGTTGGGATTCAAAAAGAGAAGTAAAATTTTACAGTGGCAATTAATTAAGGTAAAATAGGCTTTAGTTTGAATGACGAGAGATTCATTTAAGCTAGCATATGAGGAGTGCCTCCAAAGGAATGGTGATTAATAAGCTAATGTTAAAGCGAAGATGTAAACTCACAGCAGAAGCCGAGGGTAAAGCTGGCGATAAGAGCTGATGTTGGAGCGTGCATATTGTAGCAAATAGGTAATAGGAATGGCGTCCCAAAGCTTGTCCGAAAAGAGTGATGGCGATGGCATTGCTTGAGTGCCACCTATACAGCAGAAAAATGCTTCCGATTACATACACAAATTCCCGCAGTTTCGTTCATATCACGCAATTCCACCTTCATGCTGGGGGAATTGGGCTCTGCGTCACCATTTTTTCATTCCCTCCAACCATTTATGCTGTCTACTCCCAAATGCACTGCCTCAATATCTTTTCTGCAAACAATGCACAAAATTGTGGCAATGCTACGCAATAATTATAATTCGCTTCAAGGTTGACAAAGAAGCACCGAATGGTCTATCGTAGCACGAAATTAGCATCTGCAGATACGTGTCGCTTTCAAATATCTCTAAACCAGTAGCCGATGACAAATGATACTAATTTAGGCAGCGGGACGATGGTTTGACAATTTCGTCACCATTCTCCAAAAAAGAACTGGCCAAATTCATGTCGATCTGACAGCAAGAATAGACTTGCCGGTTTAGCCACTGCACAAACAACAATAAGTGGTAAGACCTTATACCAAAATACTCACGCTGGTTTCCCCGATTATCGGTACCGTGAGAAGCCAGCTCCTGATGGTGGATATAGAACATGTAATAGAGGAAAAGGAGTTGAGGTGTCAGATCCATTTGAAGGGCATCTTCATCGGAATCAGCGACAAGTTCGGTGACAAAATCGGTGGCGCCAGGTGCGCACATGCGAGCATCGGGGCCTAACGCGGGATCAGAGAATTGGGAGAACAGCTCGGCCTCCGTGAAGGGTACGCAGCCGCCACAGGCACCGATCATCTGACTGCTGTTCAGGCCGGCCGTCTGTGCCAACGCGTTTTTGGTGTAAGTCTCCAGGAATTCAAGCATTTGTGGGTGCAGCGGACGAACACTCTCACAAATCTGACGGTATATCCAACCCTGCAAGTCAAGCACAAGAAAGACACTCATGCTAACTAAAGCCCTTAAATTCCCTCAAACGCCCCCAATTTAAACTATCCCCAGGGCGTAAATGTGACTACACAGTCAGGCCGAAACTCCATCAAGATTGTGGTTATCGTCTCCACCACGGACATGCCTAGAAATCGCACAGTCAAAGTTCTCAACATTTGACCAATCATCAAAGAACTACTCCACTGCCCTGAGCAATGAATTCAACCCAAATGCATGAAGTCCTGAGATCTACTGATGTCGTTTGGGTCGACACATAATGACATGATAAATGAAAGAAATTGAGCGAATCAAAGACCAATAAATCAAGTGAAGTAAGCTAAAAAGACTCACTTTGATCTGAACTCGATTTTTATTGAAAGCATGATCTCTCATGAGTTCAAAAACGCAGTGAAGGGGGAGATTACCGGTCGTGTTAGCGTTCAAACGGACGGTGACAGGAACATGAGCAGCTTGTGTGGCAATAGACTAAAACAACAAGCAACAAAACAATAAATCACCCCACAATCAGGAAGTGTACCTGGCATGTGAAGACTTTGTGAATGAAGAGCTTTCGAGAAGCGGAGATGTTACGCACGAAGCAGGGGGCATCGATGCCAAGCGTGTTGACGATGATTTTGCGAATGGCAACTGAATGGTTATGGTTAAAGAGTAGTCCAAATAGAAGGAGAACTTCTGAGTAAGTAGAGGATTGACGCAAAGATGTGTGGAAAATATCCTGACGAGATATCAGACGTCGCAACCAAACAACAAGCTGCTCCTCTGTTTCCGCGATGTTGGCCTCATTTGGACCACCAGAACTAGTAGCAAACAAGAAGATCGTTCAAGAAGGACGATGGAGAAACTTGACCATCACACTACGACCTACTCGAATAAGCAGGATCGAAGCCCAATTACGAAAGCCAAACAAAAGCATATAAAGTTAATAGCCTTTTCACTTCTTCCTGTAGCATGAGTAATCAAATGCAGAACGAAGGAACGCAGCTTCATTGAAAGTCTGCGAAAGAGAGAAGAGGAAAATAAACGAAATTTGTTTTCATAGCTCCACGGTCAAAAGCATGACCTACACGAAGCCAGTATAGCCACACAAAGCTGCGATCGTTCGCAAAAGTTCTATCGCAGGAACCAATTGCTCCTTGGGCAGGACAGCCTTCGATTCATCCAAAATCCCGGAAGCAGCCGATAGAATCCTTTCGTTTATATCAGCAGTGAATGTGGGATTCGTTTCCTGAAAATAAATCAAGCATATTAACAAAGGGAAGAAAAGCGCGAGGCAGAAACTAGCAAAGACTCACCCAAGTGGACTTTAGATATTCACCAAGCCAGGACTGGGTTTTGCAACCATGATCAAGTAAAACACTTCTAAAGAAATTTAGTAAAGAAAAGCTCCCATCATCGTCGGAGCGCTTTATTGCCAACTGCATAACCAAACCCGGTAGCTGCCGAAGTTGGATCTGTGAAGGCGTTTGTCGACAATGAACCACAAAAAGTAGGCAAAACGAAACGACCAAGAATTGTACTCACGCATTTGCTCAAAAGGCCATTTGTATCGGGAACAAAAGTGAGCAGGTGATGCAACATTGCTAGGCAACGAGCACTTTGCTTCTGGTCCAAACCGTCTTTAGTAGCCGAAATGCAACCCAAAAGACGTTCGTAGACATCACACCACTTCTGCGGAAAGTTTAGAACAAGGCGTTCAATTAAAAGACGGGAATTGAGAGCACAATGAGTGGAGAGGCCCACTATCGCATCGGGCAAAATGTCGGTGTCAGACAACTCTAAAGTGCAAACAGTAGTTGCGACATAAGGAAATCTAACCAACCGATCAGAACTACAGATATAATTGCTGTCACAATGTTTAACAAAGCAGGCGACTCCAAAAGGGAACAGCACCGATAATACTCACACTGCTCAGTCGCATCCTAGAGTACAATTCTCGGCTTCTACAAACTAACCTCGTTAAGGACATGTTGAAGCTGATGAATAACCAGTTTCACCTTCGACTCTACTGAGCCCTGAGCCTCAAAATCATTATAAGAATGCGCTCTACATCGGATCGGCAGTTGAGTTGTGCGTCTATAAAAAATTAGAATCACATCGACAAACTTCTTCATATTATCAACTAGAGAGGCCTTCCAAACTTTCTTAATGTCAAGAACTGCCAAGCTGTCCAACAACTGAAGCAGTTCTACGACGGACAATAAAGCGGACGCATCCTTAATCTTCTCAACTATGAAGCGATCCACGTTTTCGATGGTAAAATATATGTGTGGAAAAATGGCAATCAAAGACGCTTCATCTAAGTAATCGTATGTCTGCGTCCTAGATGCAACGAATAGCCCGTCTAAAGACAACGCCGTCATCCTCAATGAATGCCAGAGCACAAACCAGCCTACATGCGCCCCAATTGACCAATAAGCTACCAACACAATCACCCAATTAAGAACTTGACACTCACACGAGGCAAAAAGAGCTTATTAAAATTAAACTTAAAAAGAACAAGGCATCTAACGAGGTGATTTATACAATGCCAGCAACCTTCACCGCAAAAGGCTAAAAGCAATCCAAAACTCAAGCAAAAAAAGGCCAAAATTCACAAATCAAGCAGGAGAATAACATTTTGCACCCACAAATTTGTACACCGATATATTGGCAACATTATTAACACAGCGCAATCTATCTGCTCCTCTTCAGAGCAGCAGTGTAGGAAAAGGGGCTAACAAATAAAGCGCTCCATTACGGAGGCGTAGCAGCATGTGACTTTATGCATATTGCGAAAAGCGCATGCTACCAATAACAGTTAAATGTGAGTCATTAACACCAATGTAATGCCTATCGGCTTCAGAAGAGACTTGTAGGATAGAGACAGCCAAGCAATTTCAACCTGGTCGAGGAAGCATGTGGTTCCTCTCAGGAGTCAGGAGTCCCTCTGTAATGCTCTGCTTGCTCGAACTGCCCGTTTCAACCACATGGGTGGCCACATTCCACTAGTCGGTTGGATGGACTCCGCGCCATGTCAGCTGTCCCAAATCCCCCGTCTTCAGAATACGTGTAGTCTGCCTCGCACGATGTCTTCTTTTACCCCAAAAAAAGTCTTGGGACGCCACACCCTCCGCTATACTCAACCCTGACGAGCTATCCGCCTCGACCATAAAAGGCATCTCGGAACACCTAGTCCTCTATTAGCAGGGGAGGAAAAGGAAGGGGGAGGGAAGCGAAGATCACTGTAGTACTTCGTTTGTTCGAACTACCGGTTTAGGTCACTTGGGTGGCCATCTTGGTCTAGCCGGTTGGTTGGCCTCGGGCCGTGCAAACAGCCCCAAGCACTCTGTTCCCGAAATATATATTCTGCCCTAGTGCTGCGCCTTCTTTAAGCTTAAAGGGAGCTTCGGGACACTACAATCACACTGCTGTAATAGCAAAAGACGGCGAGGTGAGGAACTGCTCAAGAGAACCAAAAGCGTCCAGCTTTCTCTAGCGACAATACAATACCAATCACACCAAAATAAGTAGCATACTTTAGGGGAAAGCATTAATGTGAAGGATCGATTAGGTTTAATGATCCGAAAACCTCGTTTGCACTTTCAGCTCTTGCTCATTCACGGCAAATAATGAAATGCAAACCAGTATATTTGTGTGGCATGTAACGACACAAACTCAAAGCACCACAGAAGTGAGCATGCATTTTCCGTTCGCTGAATCCAAGCCCATAAAGTGACATCCAACAAAATGGCTTGAAATTTCTCCGACAGATTAGGAGCTGTAGGAAAGCTTTGTGTGACAATTGATGGCCTATTTAATAAGTATTATACCCAAAGCTGTTTTTCTAAATGCAAATGCAAAATAGTATGCAAACACAAGCGATGCAAAAATTACCCCGCATCTTAAAATTAATTTTGTTCGTATCATGTGCTTCCATCGACCTTAGCACAAATTACGGATTCTCGGTGCCAACTCGTTCTCGCTCGCTATGAATTGTCTGCGCAGGGTTGCTGTTGTCTCGCAACGCTCAGCCAAACTCTTTTCCACCTCAGCCCAAGTATTAAGCATAAAGTAGCAACGGACGCTCTTTTGTAGAATCCCCAGAAGATCGCGATTTTGGGTGCATGTGGTGGCATTGGCCAACCGCTGGCACTCCTCATGAAACAATCCCTCTTCGTCTCGGACATAGCCCTCTACGATGTCGCGAATACGGCAGGAGTTGCTGCTGACTTGAGTCACATTGAGACTCGTGCCAAGGTGACTGGTCATACTGGACCGGACAACCTGAAGATGGCGCTGGAGGGTGCAAAGTTGGTGCTCATTCCTGCTGGTGTGCCCCGAAAGCCTGGTGTGTTTCGGCCGTCACGTCTTCTGTCGTTTCATGCGAGGGTGCTTGTGTTTTGATGCTTTCACTGTTCACTGGATGCGATGGATGGTGGTTTATTAGTCGTATGAATGCGTGTGTGTGTGTGTGTATGTGTGTGTGTGTGTGTGTGTGTGTGTTTGGAGGTGTGGCGGTATGTATGTGGAGAGGAACGTGGCAGCAGTATCTGAATCTGTGCTTACGTCCGTATTCGGGAGCTTAGGTATGACTCGTGATGACCTCTTTTCAACGAATGCATCGGTTGTGGCGGATCTTACCAGAGCCTGTGGCAAGTACTGTTCTGACGCGATGATTTGCGTCATAACGAATCCGGTGAATAGTACAGTGCCAATAGCGGCGGAGATACTGAAGAAAGAGGGTGTGTACAACCCGAGGAGGCTGTTCGGTGTGACAACTTTGGACATCACGCGGTCGAATGCCTTCATCGCCGAGGCGAAGGTGAGTGCATGGGTCGTTTTCGTTGTTGGAGGGCCTAATATGTCCTGGCTTACGGGAAGGAGGTGCGAGTGTTGGGTGATGGCGCTGAGCGGGTGGAGTGCTTGATGTGAGGTGGTTGTTTTATCACTTGTTCCGATCTGATGTTGGCATGCATGCATGCATGCTTAGGTGGAAAATTGATGAGTCCTGTGTAGTGTTGCAGGGCGAGTCGCAGTGTTGTGAGGAGGTAGGTGGTGTTGTGGTTTAAGATGTTTGGGCGCCTTGCTTTTGTGTATTGATTGCAATTATGTCACAGTGTGTGCATTTGTAGGGGCTGGATGTCGCAAAGGTCTCCTGTCCCGTCATCGGTGGTCACTCCGGCAACACCATAGTGCCAGTCTTTTCTCAATGCACTCCGTCTGTGAGCTTCCCCCAAGTAGGTCTGAACTCCATTCCATGTAATTGGTAATCAAATTGATTGCATGCGAAGAATTGCACCACACTCCATCTCATGCCAGAGACTGGCTCGCTTTTGTCGATTTGACATTGAGCGTTCAGTGTGGGACATTGCCCGTGTGATTCTTCGAATTGCGCCTCAGAGTTGCTTTTGTGTCTGAAGTTATGTGCTACCTATTTCTGTCCCTCACGTTCTCCATGCCTGTGGCACTGGGAGACCTCTGATAATGCTTTCACCATCAAATAGCACGAGGAATATTGGTGCGTGCGGCGTTGAAGGCGTTTCCCTAGCTTGGAAGTCGTATTTTTCTGAAGCGTCACTGATTTTCACTTTGCTCATTCGTGCGTGCATTTCAGTCGTTGGTGAAACGAGGGTATGACGGAGGCGTTTGACTTGGGTGCCGGATTACTTGACGACCATTGGTCTCGTTGTTGCGTGTTTACTTGTGCTGTTCAGTTTTTTATTTTTGTGTTTTTACTAGAAAACGCGTGAACAATTGGTGGCTCGGATACAAAACGCAGGCACTGAGGTGGTCAATGCGAAGGCTGGCGAGGTAGGTGTTTTGTGTGCATCTGGGTCGGTCTTCGTAGACTGTCAGTAGTTGCAGCTTTTGCCACGTGTGTACGAAGAGGAGAGAAGGAAAAAGGAAGGGAGGAAGGAAGGGAGGAGGGAGAGAGGGATGTGGAAGCAGTGTCGTAGGTGTGATGAGCGTTGCTTATTGGTTGGATGGGCGTCTTATGAATGCAGTGGATGGCTAGTCTAGTAGTGAAATGTGGAACGACTGGCTCCATTTGTAGGTTTTGGATGTGGTGAGAAGTTGCCTCCTTCTGTGAAGTCTGAAAGGTGCACTAAAGGTTTGAGGTTGCAAATGTAGTTGTCTTCACCTAGCCATCGCGATGCGCCTCTCAGTGCAGCCGAAATCTGTCCTGGTAATTAGTGTGAAGCGGAGACGCTGCTATCACAAGGAATGGAGTTCTGTGTGGTTGAATGATACTGGCTCGTAGTGTGATTTGCGAATCGCAGTTCCGGAAGTAGGGGGAAGGGGGGAGGAGTGGGGAATAGGCGTGATGAGTGTGATTATCATGCTAAAATCACCAGTTGGTTCGGTGACGGGTTGGCGTTCATTGAGGCATTGAGATGGATTGGCTAGCAGTGATGGGGAACCTCGAGTGAGAGCCTTTTTATTCCAACTGGTGACCTCCTCGTTAGCAGCCCAAATAAGCATTAGGTGTTTCATTTTGCCTTGACCGGGAATGGGTGTGTGCGGAGTGTGAGTGGACCGGTGTGGTGCGTTTACGTGAAATTTGTCGATGCAAATCTGCTGCAGGGCTCGGCAACCCTGTCGATGGCTTACGCGGGGGCACGTTTCGCCAACTCCCTGTTGCATGCAATGAAAGGTCACGCGGACATTGTGGAGTGCGCGTTCGTGGAGTGTGACGTGGCTGAGACGGAGTTCTTTGCCTCACCTGTGCTCCTAGGGGTGAGTAGGTGGACCTGGTCTACGTTTGTTTGCTCCATGACATGATTGGCATAGGTGGTGAGTTGGTTGCGGTTGTTTTGGCTGGCATTGGTGGAGTGTGTGGACTTTCCTTCGTTGGTTGAGGGAAAGTGATGATGATGGTGAGGAGGAGGAGGAGGAGGAGGCGGCGGCGGCGGAGGAGAGGTGCAGGTGTGCTTACTAACCGGGTGGTGTTTGACTTGCAGCCTAACGGTGTGGAGAAGGTGTTTGGTGCAGGCAAGCTGAACGAGTACGAGGTTGAGTTGCTGAAGAAGGCAATGCCAGAACTAAAGAAGAGCATTCAGAAAGGCAAGGACTTTGCTGCCACTTGTTAGACCGTACTCTGTGTTCCGTTTTCATCATCCCTTTCTCATGTTGGTGTATTATGCATTGCTTTTCTTTTTTTCTTCTTGTTGCAAGCTGATAACTTTGATGTATTTGAGCATTGGTTTTTTGCATTAACGGGGTTTTGCTTTTACATAAATTGTAACTTTTGTTTTACTTATTTGGGTACGTTTACACCATGAGGGCCTGTT
Source organism: Taenia multiceps (assembly GCA_001923025.3). Taxonomy (NCBI): domain Eukaryota; kingdom Metazoa; phylum Platyhelminthes; class Cestoda; order Cyclophyllidea; family Taeniidae; genus Taenia; species Taenia multiceps. Next base: position 16,839,005 of record CM010311.1, read on the forward strand.
GTGATATCACCTCTGGTTGTTTTTCTTTGGGGTTAGGTTTTGCTAAAATGGAGGGAAAGGAGTGGTAGATAAGCCGGAAATTTGTTATGCATAGTTTTAATTGTGTAGGTCTGTCGCTACCTGCACACTTCCGCATACCTGGACTGATATAAATGTCATCGTCTCCATGCCTTTGTATCATTTTAAACTGACGACCTTACTGTTCTGATTAACAAAGAAGACTTAACTGAAGTACAGATAGGGAAGCGTTTTAGAGTGCCAAAAAAATTTTAAATATTCTCAGGTGTTAAAGCAGGAAGGCTTTTTCCCGGAGCTGTTAACATCTCGTTGATTTCATTGGACACACGCTTTGCCCCCTGTGTAAATGCCTCGACTGCCTCAGTTTGCTGACATGGACACAGAATCATTCTGTATAGCCGCCGAACTGTCTACAATTTAGCGCTACGGGTCGATCCATTGGTAAGGTCAAGTTGTCTTTCAGTTACATGCCTCTGCTTTCTTAAATCCCCTCTGAGGTCACCAATCCAAAGTAAACTAACATGGGAAATTTTAAGGGAGCAGCCTACGCCCATCAAGGTTTTCCCAAAAGGAGGTAGAAACTTACTGGCCTCACCACTTTGACAAGCTGTCGATACTGCAGGTAGACAACAAAATATAAACTCAGACACCGCATTTTCTGCCTCAGGCAACTTTCCACTTCGCGTATGCTTATGTGCTAACCATCACATGAGGGAGCAGGGGAAGACGGACCCAGTAAAGAAGTGGGATGAGTCCCAACAACCAACCGTCCCTAAAGGAGGCATATCACGGTCCTGTCTTGCAGGGTTCAATCCATGCATCGGCATTAGCAGCCTTGTTCAAGAGAAAACATCTTTCCCTCGGACTCTTTCATGGATCAAGTGTGTCCAATGCAAGTCCTCTCATGTTCAACCACTACTGTGGAGAAAACATATGTTCTGTCAAAAGGGTGGAAAGTAGATCGCTTTAAACTCAACAACTCAATTTACGCCGAAATGGAGTGATGCAAATATTGTATCAAGTATTGGAGACTCTGGTAGTAGACGTGTTGATGGATATATATGTATATGTATGCGTCTCCTCCCCCTTAATTTACCATGTGCATCTTGTACTTAGCCCTTGGTGAGTGTAATATGCCATCCTGACACTCAAAGTCCGTAAACCTTGAAATTGCTTGATTGTCAGAGCCATTTTCCTATCCTCAGGCAGTTTTGCAGTTTTGCTTCTGGTTCACTTTTGCTCTCCTTCCTCATCAGGCAAAAAAATAGCTGACTTGGGGCTCTGTACCAGAAAGTTGTGAATTAATGCAAATTGGGCGAGGAGGGGATTAGCAGCAAATTGCATGCTATCATCACCGCAGATCCAAAAAAAAAGCTGCAATTCCTTTCAATGGGTGTTTGTTTATGCTGAGTAAAAAGTGGAATACACTTGACTAACTGTCAGATCAGTAAAATGAGATTATGACGAGTGGAAATAAAGGAAACTAACATTAGCTGAGGGCTAAGCTACCTGGGATAGCAGTTAAGAACCCTGCATTTGGCTTGGCGATTTGATTGGTTGGTTAACTTCGATACAGACAGAAGCATGGTAGTCAGACTCCACAAATTATGTTCACCGTCAGCAATACGATCTCACACACAGGGCAATCCCATACTCTCATAGGCATGCCAAAATGAAGGAACGAAAGGTCATTGACCCGCATTAGTTAACCCAACGCGTAGTATGAAGAAAAACCCATCCACAGCATCGTGTTGTGGCTTGCTTCACCAGCATACGGCTGCCATTAGAAAACGAGAATTGCGTGACTGGATTAAGGGTAAAGGCTTAGCAATACCCTCCCACCTCCCTCTTTAAAATAAAAGACCCCAGACCCTCGTTTTACACGAACACCAATACTAGCCGCAAAACATGATTCTCCAGTCTAGCAGTCGACAACAGGATTAAATCACGCGATGCTTGTCAGTCTTCTGCTTATCTCCTCTTCCAACCTTCGAGAACGAGAATCCTCACGTAAAGCATCACACTCCCGCAAAGCTGCATCTTTAAGCAAACACACCAACTATGGCAGCATAGCTAGTCCAATCTATACAATAAGCGCAAAAACACGAAATTAACAGAAAAAAGCACATTATATTTGGAAAAAAAGGTGCCCAATAAAATAATAGAGGCATTGCGATTTGATTGAGGACTGTAAGTATAACGAGGAACATCGAATTAGGACATATACGTAGGCACAATTACTTCACAACAGAATGCATGGACAAAAGAGAAAAGAGATGATACAAAAACAAATGCTAAAAAGGAACAATGTCACAATGCAAACGGCCAAAAGTCGATAAAAAAAACCAGAAACATCCCACAAAACATTGTGAGATGCGAACAAGTTAGGGTGAAAAGACTAATGCGGCCAACCTAACAAGTGGCAGCAAAGTCCTTGCCTTTCTGAATGCTCTTCTTTAGTTCTGGCATTGCCTTCTTCAGCAACTCAACCTCGTACTCGTTCAGCTTGCCTGCACCAAACACCTTCTCCACACCGTTAGGCTGCAAGTCAAACACCACCCGGTTAGTAAGCACACCTGCACCTCTCCTCCGCCGCCGCCGCCTCCTCCTCCTCCTCCTCCTCACCATCATCATCACTTTCCCTCAACCAACGAAGGAAAGTCCACACACTCCACCAATGCCAGCCAAAACAACCGCAACCAACTCACCACCTATGCCAATCATGTCATGGAGCAAACAAACGTAGACCAGGTCCACCTACTCACCCCTAGGAGCACAGGTGAGGCAAAGAACTCCGTCTCAGCCACGTCACACTCCACGAACGCGCACTCCACAATGTCCGCGTGACCTTTCATTGCATGCAACAGGGAGTTGGCGAAACGTGCCCCCGCGTAAGCCATCGACAGGGTTGCCGAGCCCTGCAGCAGATTTGCATCGACAAATTTCACGTAAACGCACCACACCGGTCCACTCACACTCCGCACACACCCATTCCCGGTCAAGGCAAAATGAAACACCTAATGCTTATTTGGGCTGCTAACGAGGAGGTCACCAGTTGGAATAAAAAGGCTCTCACTCGAGGTTCCCCATCACTGCTAGCCAATCCATCTCAATGCCTCAATGAACGCCAACCCGTCACCGAACCAACTGGTGATTTTAGCATGATAATCACACTCATCACGCCTATTCCCCACTCCTCCCCCTTCCCCCTACTTCCGGAACTGCGATTCGCAAATCACACTACGAGCCAGTATCATTCAACCACACAGAACTCCATTCCTTGTGATAGCAGCGTCTCCGCTTCACACTAATTACCAGGACAGATTTCGGCTGCACTGAGAGGCGCATCGCGATGGCTAGGTGAAGACAACTACATTTGCAACCTCAAACCTTTAGTGCACCTTTCAGACTTCACAGAAGGAGGCAACTTCTCACCACATCCAAAACCTACAAATGGAGCCAGTCGTTCCACATTTCACTACTAGACTAGCCATCCACTGCATTCATAAGACGCCCATCCAACCAATAAGCAACGCTCATCACACCTACGACACTGCTTCCACATCCCTCTCTCCCTCCTCCCTTCCTTCCTCCCTTCCTTTTTCCTTCTCTCCTCTTCGTACACACGTGGCAAAAGCTGCAACTACTGACAGTCTACGAAGACCGACCCAGATGCACACAAAACACCTACCTCGCCAGCCTTCGCATTGACCACCTCAGTGCCTGCGTTTTGTATCCGAGCCACCAATTGTTCACGCGTTTTCTAGTAAAAACACAAAAATAAAAAACTGAACAGCACAAGTAAACACGCAACAACGAGACCAATGGTCGTCAAGTAATCCGGCACCCAAGTCAAACGCCTCCGTCATACCCTCGTTTCACCAACGACTGAAATGCACGCACGAATGAGCAAAGTGAAAATCAGTGACGCTTCAGAAAAATACGACTTCCAAGCTAGGGAAACGCCTTCAACGCCGCACGCACCAATATTCCTCGTGCTATTTGATGGTGAAAGCATTATCAGAGGTCTCCCAGTGCCACAGGCATGGAGAACGTGAGGGACAGAAATAGGTAGCACATAACTTCAGACACAAAAGCAACTCTGAGGCGCAATTCGAAGAATCACACGGGCAATGTCCCACACTGAACGCTCAATGTCAAATCGACAAAAGCGAGCCAGTCTCTGGCATGAGATGGAGTGTGGTGCAATTCTTCGCATGCAATCAATTTGATTACCAATTACATGGAATGGAGTTCAGACCTACTTGGGGGAAGCTCACAGACGGAGTGCATTGAGAAAAGACTGGCACTATGGTGTTGCCGGAGTGACCACCGATGACGGGACAGGAGACCTTTGCGACATCCAGCCCCTACAAATGCACACACTGTGACATAATTGCAATCAATACACAAAAGCAAGGCGCCCAAACATCTTAAACCACAACACCACCTACCTCCTCACAACACTGCGACTCGCCCTGCAACACTACACAGGACTCATCAATTTTCCACCTAAGCATGCATGCATGCATGCCAACATCAGATCGGAACAAGTGATAAAACAACCACCTCACATCAAGCACTCCACCCGCTCAGCGCCATCACCCAACACTCGCACCTCCTTCCCGTAAGCCAGGACATATTAGGCCCTCCAACAACGAAAACGACCCATGCACTCACCTTCGCCTCGGCGATGAAGGCATTCGACCGCGTGATGTCCAAAGTTGTCACACCGAACAGCCTCCTCGGGTTGTACACACCCTCTTTCTTCAGTATCTCCGCCGCTATTGGCACTGTACTATTCACCGGATTCGTTATGACGCAAATCATCGCGTCAGAACAGTACTTGCCACAGGCTCTGGTAAGATCCGCCACAACCGATGCATTCGTTGAAAAGAGGTCATCACGAGTCATACCTAAGCTCCCGAATACGGACGTAAGCACAGATTCAGATACTGCTGCCACGTTCCTCTCCACATACATACCGCCACACCTCCAAACACACACACACACACACACACACACATACACACACACACACACGCATTCATACGACTAATAAACCACCATCCATCGCATCCAGTGAACAGTGAAAGCATCAAAACACAAGCACCCTCGCATGAAACGACAGAAGACGTGACGGCCGAAACACACCAGGCTTTCGGGGCACACCAGCAGGAATGAGCACCAACTTTGCACCCTCCAGCGCCATCTTCAGGTTGTCCGGTCCAGTATGACCAGTCACCTTGGCACGAGTCTCAATGTGACTCAAGTCAGCAGCAACTCCTGCCGTATTCGCGACATCGTAGAGGGCTATGTCCGAGACGAAGAGGGATTGTTTCATGAGGAGTGCCAGCGGTTGGCCAATGCCACCACATGCACCCAAAATCGCGATCTTCTGGGGATTCTACAAAAGAGCGTCCGTTGCTACTTTATGCTTAATACTTGGGCTGAGGTGGAAAAGAGTTTGGCTGAGCGTTGCGAGACAACAGCAACCCTGCGCAGACAATTCATAGCGAGCGAGAACGAGTTGGCACCGAGAATCCGTAATTTGTGCTAAGGTCGATGGAAGCACATGATACGAACAAAATTAATTTTAAGATGCGGGGTAATTTTTGCATCGCTTGTGTTTGCATACTATTTTGCATTTGCATTTAGAAAAACAGCTTTGGGTATAATACTTATTAAATAGGCCATCAATTGTCACACAAAGCTTTCCTACAGCTCCTAATCTGTCGGAGAAATTTCAAGCCATTTTGTTGGATGTCACTTTATGGGCTTGGATTCAGCGAACGGAAAATGCATGCTCACTTCTGTGGTGCTTTGAGTTTGTGTCGTTACATGCCACACAAATATACTGGTTTGCATTTCATTATTTGCCGTGAATGAGCAAGAGCTGAAAGTGCAAACGAGGTTTTCGGATCATTAAACCTAATCGATCCTTCACATTAATGCTTTCCCCTAAAGTATGCTACTTATTTTGGTGTGATTGGTATTGTATTGTCGCTAGAGAAAGCTGGACGCTTTTGGTTCTCTTGAGCAGTTCCTCACCTCGCCGTCTTTTGCTATTACAGCAGTGTGATTGTAGTGTCCCGAAGCTCCCTTTAAGCTTAAAGAAGGCGCAGCACTAGGGCAGAATATATATATTTCGGGAACAGAGTGCTTGGGGCTGTTTGCACGGCCCGAGGCCAACCAACCGGCTAGACCAAGATGGCCACCCAAGTGACCTAAACCGGTAGTTCGAACAAACGAAGTACTACAGTGATCTTCGCTTCCCTCCCCCTTCCTTTTCCTCCCCTGCTAATAGAGGACTAGGTGTTCCGAGATGCCTTTTATGGTCGAGGCGGATAGCTCGTCAGGGTTGAGTATAGCGGAGGGTGTGGCGTCCCAAGACTTTTTTTGGGGTAAAAGAAGACATCGTGCGAGGCAGACTACACGTATTCTGAAGACGGGGGATTTGGGACAGCTGACATGGCGCGGAGTCCATCCAACCGACTAGTGGAATGTGGCCACCCATGTGGTTGAAACGGGCAGTTCGAGCAAGCAGAGCATTACAGAGGGACTCCTGACTCCTGAGAGGAACCACATGCTTCCTCGACCAGGTTGAAATTTCTTGGCTGTCTCTAGACCAGCTATTAACTCCTTGTTCATTGGAACTGCCAAGATTATTCGGCGACGTTGTGATCAATCATCTTCCGTAAGCTCGCTTTTCTGTTATTCGGCAATTTGTCTATCTTAGCCGAATGTGTATCTAGAGATGTTGAATGTGCATGGTGCCATTTAATAGCATTGTTTCATGTTTTCTCACTTGAATTGAGTGCATCTTGTCTCTATGATGCTTGATCGCCCCATTTGCTTTGGGTTTTACGATAAATTCTCGTTTCTCTTACGGAATTAAAAAGCCTGAAAGCACAATATTCGTTGCCTGTGCCTATACTTATTCGAAAACTGTTATTTGTTTCTCTCTCTTTCATTAGGTTACATCACCGTTGAAGAGGATGACTAAGAAATGCATATCTGCTGCACCGAGTTCCACGCGGTGATAAAGTTGTGATGACTGAAATGGAAGGCTGACTGAAGGGAGCGCCGGAGACGGTGCTCGAAATAAAAGTGACCACGCGGTCCGTTATCTACTCAAACTGCCGATTTTAGTCACTTGGTTGGCCATATTGTACTAGCCATTTGGCTGGCCTTTTCGATGCTACGTTCTGTTTTTGGATCAAAACTTTTTTACAAAGTGTTGTTCGCAAAGTGTTTTATGAGAATATAATTTTGAGACTTTGCTTTAATTTTGTGGCTGTATTGTACAGCTAGTTGGCTGGAACCTGGGCCATGCCAGCAACTCTCAAGCCTACCGCTCCCAGATACATATATTCTGCCCTAGTAGCATGCCTTTTTTACCTTATAGGAAGTCTCGGGACGCAACACTTATGGACTGCATTCTGCTTTGTAGCTAATTTTAAGAGATCACTCTCCGTCGCGATTTAGTGAATAACATCATATCCGATAGTTCGAATAACTGATAGTTGTTGAGGTAGTTTTCAGTCTTTCATTAAAAGTTTCTTAGTTAGATGCCTTTTTTCCTGCATATGAGTTTTTTGCCACTGCTAATAACGTAGTGCTCTGTCTTTAAATGTGCATTGTAGGCCAGATTCGGGAGGAAAGTTTCAACCTCGTTGAGGTAGCTCATAGTCCCTTTCTAAAAACTAAAGCTCCTTCTTCTGTAATACTTTGTTTGTTCGAACTACCGGTTTAGGTCACTTGGGTGGCCATCTTGTTCTAGCCGGTTGGTCGGCCTCCGAGCCGTGCCAACAGCCCCATGCCCTCTGTTTCCAGAATGTATATATTCTGTCCTAGTACTGCGCCTTCTTTAAGCTTAAAGGGAGCCTCGGGACGCTACACTCCCGTCATAAATACTTCACTTACATGTTTGGCGTTAAACAGTAGGCGTGGATGTAGGGGTGAAAAAAGATAGGGATGATCCCTCTGCACTAAGAGCTCTTCAATAGAACCGCCTGGAGAAGGCGTGTTATGTTTTGACCAACTCTAGATGCTACTGGTACATCCACTGTTGGCGCATTGTTTAATTTCATTATATTTTTATTTGGGTCGCAGTTGTGTGGGAAATGCAGAGCCTTTCTTAACAATTTTAACTTATTTAAAAACTTGCTTTAGTCACCTACAGTTGCGATTGTTAATTCCTACAAATATTTTGACTTGTAAATGGCAGAAAAATGCTCTTTTATTTAAATAATCACCTATAATTATTTTCTCTTATAAACACGGATCATTACCCTTTTTATTAAAGCACCTACGCTTTCCAAAACTGCATGCAAAGATTTAATTCTTTTTTAACTATCCACATCTCGAAACCTTTCCCGTATTTTGTTTATAACATTTAATATCTTTACCTTTTATTTTTATTGGGCGATGAGAGATTCCTAAGTAGGCGCTAATTTTAACGCCGTGAGAAAATCATTTTGGCGGCGTTACGTTTTGCGGGGCTAGTGGGCGATGTCGGTGGTATCTATGAATGGATGCAAATCGGATGATTACTCTTCTGATAAGGCGAACATCATCTGTCTAAGCGACTCATACAAAGTAAGTTGATATGCAGTGTGACTACCATGGAGGTTTCTCATTATGTTCAGTATCCTCCGGGGACGACGGAGGTATATTCTTACTTCGAAAGTCGCGGCGGGAAATTTTCTGAAACTGTATTTTTTGGGCTGCAGTATATTTTGAAGAAATATCTCGTTGGTCCTGTAATCACTGAGAGGAAAATACGTGAAGCGAAGGAAATGATGCGTGAACACTTTGGGAGCGATTTAATGAACGAAGAAGGATGGCGTTACATATTAGAGGTATTTTACTCCATGGGTTCACTTTTTCTTCTTTATAGAAACATAATGGGCATCTGCCTATTCGTATTAAGGCTGTTCCTGAGGGCACGGTCATTCCTGTAAGGAATGTTTTGTTCACCGTAGAAAATACGGATCCCAGCTGTTATTGGCTCACTAATTACCTTGAGGTAACTTTAGCTTCTCACCAATTTGATCTTTAAGACAGTACTCGTTCAAGTTTGGTATCCGCTCACAGTTGCGACGAATTCCTTAGAGTTCAAAAAAATCATTTTTAGGTACCTGGAGGAGACGTCTGATGATTTGTCTCCTCTTCCAATGTTAATGCACGATTTCGGTTTTCGTGGTGTGTCTTCCATTGAGGTGCGGTATTGCTGTGGACCTTCTCTCACGATAATTAAATGTGCTTCTCTGAAAGAAATTCTTTGACAATTTTATTTTAGTCAGCATCAATCGGTGGAACAGCACATTTGGTTTGTTTTCGTAGTACGGATACAATGGCAGCCCTTTTATTTGCTAAGCGCTACTACAACTGTAAAATGGCTGGATTCAGTATTCCTGCGACAGAGCACAGGTTTTTTTGTTCAACTCTCTTATTTTTCTCGTCATACTGGAAATGCTATCCCAACAGTTGATTTTATCTATACAATTTAGTGTGTCTTCTCAATAACTACGACAATGTGTAGCCGTTCGCATCTCTTAAAGTGACATGCATTTTGCGTGTGCATGAGATGTATCTTAAGTTAATTGGCGTAAAGCAGTTTGTATATTTATCACATCTAGCTTTTGCACCTATGTGGTTGTTTGTCCCAACCTGAGAAAATTAGGCTCTGAAACCAGGTGTAAGCAACGCTATAGTGCATTCATGCTTCAGGATTAAACCTTCTCCGATTCGTCAGTAGTGAAAGCTGACTAATTTGCTACGATGCAGGGTTTAATCGACTCAATTAAAAATTGCTTGTTTTATTCTCGTCCTTACCTACAGTACAATAACGGTGTGGCGCGAGGCGGGTGAGGAGGACGCCTACAGGAATCTGCTGGAAAAGTTTCCGACAGGATCCGTTGCTTGCGTCTCGGACAGTTACAACATTTGGAATGCATGTGAAAAGATCTGGGGCGAGGATCTTCATGACTTAGTGGGTCACTTCTGTGCATTTGCTTTGAATAGCTGAGCGCGTCTTTATCACCACGACTACATTGTCTACCTCTAATATTGATTCTTTGTGAATCTGGATGAGCCCCTTTCAAACATGTGCTTACATCATTTTACAAATTAGTTCGTACAGTCGAACCGCGGAATACCTTCTAATCACTTTAATTGAGACTCACATTTTTCCTTCATTAAACGTCTACGCATTCCAATCAGACTTAGTCGGAGTCGTTTTCGGAAGTGTTAGAGCGGAATAGTGGGGGAAAAACGCGTAGTTTGCCCTGCCAACACTTTTTGTATGGTTCTACACGCTAGGTAGTGAATAGAGAGGGCACTTTGGTCATCCGGCCGGACTCGGGTAACCCCGAAAAAGTGGTGGTGCAAGTGCTCGAAATACTGGGACAAAAGTTCGGCTACAGTCTCAACAGCCTCGGCTTTAAGGTGCTCCCACCATATCTACGTCTCATTCAGGGTGACGGTATCAATCTCGAAAGCCTTGGTACGTTGTCCTCCTCACGCTCTTTCCAAATTACTCGTGTTCCTTGGACACCTCTTTCTGCTTGTATCCTTCTGCTGAATTGTACCTAAGATGCGTTTATTTCTGTCAATTCCCTGCAAGCATGCAAGGCCTTATTCACTAATCATTAGTATTAATCATTATTAATATTGCCTATCAAATACATGAATCATGACGTTGCTGCAAGACTCAACTTTGAGGACAAAATGTATATCTCTCCACGTAGTTTCCACATTATCGCTTTGTTCTCTTAAAAACCGGAATTTTTAAAGCACTGCACAGATTAACTTGCAGTTTTGGAGGCAGAACCAAGCCTACTTACAATACGTTACATGTTTTATTGGCGTTGGGACAGGTAGGCTGGAGGTGTCGACTCCTATGTCTCTGCTGCTGGTGTGTGCATTTGTTTGGGTGTCTTGTGTAGGCAAGATCCTGGAGAACGTGAAGGCGGCGGGTTGGAGCACCATCAACGTCTCCTTCGGCAGTGGTGGTGCTCTGTTACAGCGCCTCAACCGAGACACTCAGAAATGCGCCTTCAAGTGCAGCCACGCTGTCATCAACGGAAAACAGGCGAGTGCAAGTAGACGTGACATGGGGGTGTTGGGACTGTCGCCATCTCCAATCTCCACGTCCACATATGCAGCCACGCCCCGGTGGAAATGCAGTCGCCAACACAAACACCTACACCCATCTGTTAGTGTTGGGGGTACAATCACGAGAATTGGTTCTTACAGCAGAAAAGGTCACGTTTTCTTATCATGACACATGCTACGCCACTTTCGCTGACCCCTGTGTCAGGCGGGGCCCACGGTGATCAGAGGCAACCTTAACCCTCCTCCCGGAAATAATGCCTCTCATTAGCCCTCTCACGATGGATTACTTTGCCCTATTGGCAGGGGCCAAGATCCACTGCGAGCGGATGCACTTTTATCCCAAATTCACGCCCTCCTCAATTCATGCCAAACACGTGCCGTTCGGTTTGGGTGATATTGCTTTGACCCGATAGGGTCAATGCATGTCACTGTACTCTCAGCTCCACTTCTACCACCCATGTGGTTTGGTGATGAGTGGGCAAATTGGGATGGGTGGTTGATCCACGACGCAGCCATTGGGCAGTGTGTCTAGCCATTCTCATTTTTGTTGTTGTTGTTGTTGTGTGTGTGTGTGTAGGTAGATGTTTGCAAGCATCCAATCACCGATCCGCAGAAGCATTCCAAGAAGGGTCGCCTATGCCTCCAACGCTCGGCGTCTCAGAATGGATTTGTCACGATGGAGGAAGGCCAGGGTGATTTGGAGAAAGTGGGTTGCATTTTGAAAGTCTTTTCTCTCTCTCTCTCTCTCTCTCGTGTGAAGGCATTTGTTAGTAGTGTCTGTTGAATGTCTTATTTGCTAGTCGGTACACAAACAAGTTGGTGGTCGTATTTGTGAAGGACTGTTGAGCAGAATAGTTCTTTAGCTAGATGCGGTGAATGCCTGTGCATTTTGTGTGAAAGAGGGTGGATTGGGTTTCCACCTTGTAGGATCTCCTTGTGACGGTGTACGAGAACGGACGCCTTCTGGTGGACTACACCCTTGAGGAGATTCGTGAGAGAGCGGAGCTACCGGCGGTGAAGGAGGCGTTTTTAATGTCCCACAATCATGTGGACACAATGGCGAATGCTAGCAATAGTCTTTAGGTTCCTTGCAGTCCTCCTCTCTACCCCAACCTACGGGCACTACTTAAAAAAGTCGCTCAGGTTCCACTCTTTTGTCCGCATGTGTGTATGTATGTGTGCATCTAATCTGCTGGGATGTCTACCTCCACTTTTTTGTTAATTATATTTACTACGAAAAAAAAAACAGCCAGAAATCCTCCAATTCCTCTTTTTTGTGTACAGGCAATCTCCACTTCACTTTATTAACCATTTAATTGCCCAGTATTTTTGGAAGTACCCTATTTTTCATTGTGTAATTGCACTTGCTATGCACAATAAAAGTAGATATCACAAGACTGACTCAAGCTCTTGTTGTTGTTGTTGTCATTTCTGTCACTGGCGATGGTTAGTTTCTGTTTATCACTGACCCTTTTGAGTGATAGGCGGGACTTGTAATGTTCTTATCTCGAGATCTGGGTAGCGGCCACACCGGTGCTTGGTCTTTGTTTCTAGGTATTTATGTTCAATTCTTATCGGTGGCACGACCACTTGACAGTAGGACGACACAGGTGCTTCCGTGGTTGCATGGTTCGATCAGATGTCACCAGGAGGAGAAGGTCATGCAACACTTGAAATACATACCAAGACGAGTGCATTTTGCTCCGAGAAGCTTTTCATACACAGGAGTAATGGCAAAGCTCGTAAGTTCTGTTACCACTTAAGGGCCATATCATCTACTATCGAAATGTTTTAGAGGTTAACTGTGGACATAGTTCTGGAGGCTCGACAGCATCCCATGAATCGTGCATCACCCTCATTCTCCTGCACATCCGCTGTTTTGTTTATGCTAGTATCTACTAACGCTCACTGTCTCCTTCAGCCATTTAACCTATTTATTCCGGTTATCGTTTTGAGACTGCATTACGAAACAGTTCAAGAGAGAAGTAAATATTTACTTCACCGTTGTGGGACCTCTTGGCTTCCACTGTTCTATGCTACATTCACCACTGTAACTGGATAATCCATTCCCGTCACTCCTCAATGGGGACAATGGGTTGAAACGGACTATACGCATGCTATCCATTGATTCCATAAGCACTGATAGTTATAATGCTTTAAATATTTTTTAGCTTCCGGTTTTGGTAATGGGCTGCTCTGAATTTTACCGCTGTACCTTCACTAAGCGGCCTGGCCACTGGGATATGCCTGTAGCCTTCGAATCCTTTTTTGGTTAACAATATCTCCTCTTCCCAAATATTATTTTGTCTTACATCTTCAGGACTAAATTGTGAAATTTTTCATTGCTATAATGGCAACCGCAGAAGCCCGGGTGTTGAATAGCCTTCGGCTGAAATACGTGATCCAACAGCTTGTTGGGCGTTAACTTAAACCATTCTAGCACTCCGGACAATTTATTTAACTTCCATTGTTAAAAGGGAGAGGGGTGCAAAAGCTCAGAACCAAGGAAATATATTTGATAACGTTAACCACGTTCTCTCTCCCCTTCCTGTTTAGATGACGATAATCGCGACGGTTTGTGTGCATGTGTACGCTTGACGCCAAAGGTGTGGCTATGCGATGGCGTAACAAAAATTTCATTCCTCACGGCACTAAATCTTAACGAGGTTAACCAATGCATATTTAATTTTTACATATCGTCCCGATACTTCTTTGAAGGCAAAAGAAGGCATAATACTTGGGCAGAACATATACTGTAATAGTTTGTTTGTTCGAACTACCGGTTTAGGTCACTTGGGTGGCCATCTTGTTCTAGCCGGTTGGTCGGCCTCCGGGCCGTGCCAACAGCCTCCAAGTCCTCTGTACCCGGAATATATATATTCTGCCTTAGTACTGCGCCTTCTTTTACCTTAAGGGGAGCCTCGGGACGCTACATATACAGCAAAGAGGAGGATCGGGGCTACCGGCGTAGCTCTGAGGCCAGCCCACTCGGCTAGGAAGATATAGTCACCCAAGTCACCGAAATCGGAGCCGACAGTCAAACGAACAAAGTGTCACATAGCTCCTCTCTCCTCTCCAACGTTCCCGACGCTCCACTTGGTTAATAATCCACGTCACCCATCGCAACGTAATCAGTGCTAGAAGAAGCACCCGCAACTAAGCCGATGCTTGATCACAACGTCACTGATTCCTCTTGGTGATTTGACTATATCTACAATTTCGTCCGGTTTGAAAACTGAATTCAAAGTGAGGCGTTCTGTTGACTACCAGCGTGTCCACAATAAGGCGTTAAAGACAAAAGAGGATATAATATTAGAGCAGAATATATATTGTCAACAATTAAAGGGATTGGAGCTGCTGCCATGACTATGAGAATGTTGCCACACAAGTGACTGTAGCGTTTCGAGGCTCCCCTTAAGGTAAAAGAAGGCGCAGTACTAGGGCAGAATATATATATATTCCGGGAACAGAGGACTTGGGGGCTGTTGGTACGGCCCGGAGGCCGACCGACCAGCTAGAACAAGATGGCCACCCAAGTGACCTATACCGGTAGTTCGAACAAACAAAGTATTACAGTGACCGTAACTGAAAGTCAGAATTAAACAAATAAAGCATTGCAGTCCGGTGCATTCGTTTTTCTTGGTAAATACCTGTTTCTTGAACTCTCTCCACCTCATTAAACAGTTCTAAGCAAATCTTTTTATGATTCTCTATTGTTTTTTGCAGCTAGAATTTCTTACCAGGTTCTTTTTATTTTTCATTTTTAAATTAACCACCTTACTTCGTGTGCTAGCATGTGTCTGTTTTACGTACCTTTAATGCACAGTCAATATTTAAACCTTTACGGTTCAGACTATTTATTTTTGTTGTGAAATACGCCTTGATAATAGTGAGGCTCTCACTACCTTGTTAAATTGCGTCATTTTTGCAATGAAATGATGTAGGGCATACGCCAAGCCAATCACGTGATTCGCCGGGAGTGGGGGTGCGCGCCGCAACTTACGGGGTGAGTTGCTCTCTGCGGTACGCGAGAGTTGAAACATTATTGGCCATATTGTTGCAATACCACAAAAGCAAACTGGCACTTGCAGTGGATGAGTAGCAGACTTAACTAGAAAAGCTTCTGCGATTTAAAGTGCCTGCGGTTGTTTGCGCGCACTCTGAAGCCATCAGCCGCGATTGGTCTGAATGCTTGGTACTGCTATGGATTAAGTGGTGATTTAAACCGAGAGATTTAGTCTCCGTTTGCCATTCTACTATGCACAGTTTAGGTTTAACAATTTTAAGGGTGTGGTATGTAATGGCAGACTTGTGTGTATCATGGGAACTGATCTAGCAACTTGATTTTATTAATGGACATGTAAAGGTTCGGCTTTTCGGATTAGGTGCTGCCTTTGGCTGAAATAATGCGTGAGAAATTACCTTTAGCAAGGCACATCGTGATTGAAGATGGAACACCAACACCAGCTAACAAAGGAATGTCGTGATGCCGATTCCTGCTGGCGCGATGGGTCACGCTGTAGACACAGTCACTGTAGCATTCTTGCCAAAAGTTTAATGTTTATCATGGTTGATGGCCACTTAGTGAAATTCGATGCAAAAACGCAATTAGGTCTAGTGAGACAGAATGCACAAGACCTCATATCTCATATCAAGCCGTAGAACTTATCTACCTGGGAGGAGGCAGTTTTTTTAAACTGAAGACGGATGATGTGTAAGATGCCATCTCCTCGATCTCTGAATCATACTTCTCGAATCAATGAGTAACAACAATTTCTTGGCTCAGGTATATGACAATCACATGGGCACAGAAGAAATTGACTAGATGGGCAGTAAAACTACTAGAGCGAAGAAGGATGTGTCTGCAGCTTGGGTCGTGGCGAACCGAAAAACTGCATGGATTTCATGAAACTACGGGGATATTCGGCTAATGAATCGCTCATTTGTTTGCACATCCAGAGGATATATTACTGGCTATCATAATATGTAGGTATGACTGTAATACTTTGTTTGTTCGAACTGCCGGTGTCGGTCACTTGGGTGGCTATATTGTACTAGCCGGTTGGCCGGCCTCCGGCCGTGCCAACAGCCCCCAAGCCCTCTGTTTCCAGACTTGGAACGCTACGCTGGTGGCAGCGGTAAGCGGACCCGACTTTGATGGATTTCATACCGCTTCTGGCAAACTTTGTCTGTTTGAAAGAAGTACATTTGCTACGGATGGGAGAAACTGGCATCCCGTGACAGAAAGGCTGAGATCGACGTCCATCTTCGGCATCTCCCTCGCCCTCGTGTTCTGAAAGGAAGCCATTAACAACTGAAGCGGCACTAGCCATGAACTCCAAGTTCAGTGGAGCTACCAAGAGGGATCAGTAACATTATTGTCGAGCATTCTCTGGAAGCTCTCTCACCTGTTATTGCGCAATTCACCTACCTTCGTCAAAATGTGTATCTTCAGATGTAGAATGTGCAGGACGTCATTCGATAGCATCGTTTCATGCCTTGCACACTTGAATCGCATGCATTTTGTTTCTATGCAGCTTGATCGCCCCATTGGCTCAGGGTTCTACGATACCCTCGCATTTCTTCCACGGCATCAGAAAAGCCTGGAATCACAACTTGTGTTGTGTGTGTCTCCATTCGTCCAAATACTTGGATTCGTACCTCCATCTTTCACTGGGCCGCATTGTCGTGGGAGAAGAGGACTAAGATATGCTCATTTGCTGCACCGAGTGCTATGCGGAATTGATGGCACTACATGTGCTCGAATCTCGATGACTGGGACGGTTACCTCGTGGGTGCTTCTCGCAGCATTGATAACGTTGTGATAGCTGACACGGGAGGATGACTGAGGGGAACGACGCTTGAAAGAAGAGAGGGGCTCTGTAATACTTTGTTTGTTCGAACTGCCGGTTCCGGTCACTTAGGTGGCCATATTGTACGAGCCGGTTGGCCAGCCTTCGGGCCGTGCCAACAGCCCCCAAGCCCTCTGGTTCCAGCATATATATTCTGCCCTAGTACTATGCCTTTTTTACCTTAAGAGAAGTCTGGGGACGCTACAATAACAGTAGTACCGTGAACACTTGACAGTTTTATTGTTTACTTGCCAGGCTTAATTATTTCCCTTTATCTCGCTTCACTGTCAAAAAATGACAAGTCCAATTAGCAGAAAAGTCAGCGGCTTCAAAGTGACTCATCCAAAGAATTAGGAAACACAACAATGGTATGCTTCTAGCACTTTACATCTGGATGGATTTCGCTAAGGATAGTGGATCAACGGACAAGTGAGAATGCCCAAAGAGGAAACAATAGGTGACATCGAAAGCACAGGCAACCTGACAAATTGTTACCGCATTACAGATTGGTAGTCTAGGCTTACGGACTAATGAGTCGCCAAATTCATAATACTGGTAAGGGTTCAAGAGTCACAGGGTCTAGCAGTGACCCGATAAGGTCAATCCAATATCACTCACATAAAACGGAACTGTTTAAAAATTAATTAGGGCAATTATGACCTCAATTTGGAATTCTGAAAGCCCGTCTAATCGGAGCAGCTCTTGACTCCTACAAATGGAGCAATTTAAGGACTGACGATAGTCTATTGTAGCAGGACTAATAAGGCGTCCGTATCTAAAGAAGTTAGGGATAAATCTAAACGTAGAAACGGATTAAAAGAGACACGTATTGTGTCATGGCAAGGATGCATGACATTCTTCTTCTACCTATGTGCTCTTCCACTTCAATTCAGACTGACTCGGACATGGACATTGCTAAAAATCCCATCATTATAACTCGCAGTCTTATCCAGGGTGTAGTCCACCAGAAGGCGTCCGTTCTCGTACACCGTCACAAGGAGATCCTACAAGGTGGAAACCCAATCCACCCTCTTTCACACAAAATGCACAGGCATTCACCGCATCTAGCTAAAGAACTATTCTGCTCAACAGTTCTTCACAAATACGACCACCCACTTGTTTGTGTACCGACTAGCAAATAGGGCATTCAACAGACACTACTAACAAATGCCTTCACACGAGAGAGAGAGAGAGAGAGAGAGAGAGAGAGAGAAAAGACTTTCAAAATGCAACCCACTTTCTCCAAATCACCCTGGCCTTCCTCCATCGTGACAAATCCATTCTGAGACGCCGAGCGTTGGAGGCATAGGCGACCCTTCTTGGAATGCTTCTGCGGATCGGTGATTGGATGCTTGCAAACATCTACCTACACACACACACACAACAACAACAACAACAAAAATGAGAATGGCTAGACACACTGCCCAATGGCTGCGTCGTGGATCAACCACCCATCCCAATTTGCCCACTCATCACCAAACCACTTCGATGTGGACAGTGTCACAGCACCACATGGGTGGTAGAAGTGGAGCTGAGAGTGCAGTGACATGCATTGACCCTATCGGGTCAAAGCAATATCACCCAAACCGAACGGCACGTGTTTGGCATGAATTGAGGAGGGCGTGAATTTGGGATAAAAGTGCATCCGCTCGCAGTGGATCTTGGCCCCTGCCAATAGGGCAAAGTAATCCATCGTGAGAGGGCTAATGAGAGGCATTATTTCCGGGAGGAGGGTTAAGGTTGCCTCTGATCACCGTGGGCCCCGCCTGACACAGGGGTCAGCGAAAGTGGCGTAGCATGTGTCATGATAAGAAAACGTGACCTTTCTGCTGTAAGAACCAATTCTCGTGATTGTACCCCCAACACTAACAGATGGGTGTAGGTGTTTGTGTTGGCGACTGCATTTCCACCGGGGCGTGGCTGCATATGTGGACGTGGAGATTGGAGATGGCGACAGTCCCAACACCCCCATGTCACGTCTACTTGCACTCGCCTGTTTTCCGTTGATGACAGCGTGGCTGCACTTGAAGGCGCATTTCTGAGTGTCTCGGTTGAGGCGCTGTAACAGAGCACCACCACTGCCGAAGGAGACGTTGATGGTGCTCCAACCCGCCGCCTTCACGTTCTCCAGGATCTTGCCTACACAAGACACCCAAACAAATGCACACACCAGCATGCAGAGACATAGGAGTCGACACCTCCAGCCTACCTGTCCCAACGCCAATAAAACATGTAACGTATTGTAAGTAGGCTTGGTTCTGCCTCCAAAACTGCAAGTTAATCTGTGCAGTGCTTTAAAAATTCCGGTTTTTAAGAGAACAAAGCGATAATGTGGAAACTACGTGGAGAGATATACATTTTGTCCTCAAAGTTGAGTCTTGCAGCAACGTCATGATTCATGTATTTGATAGGCAATATTAATAATGATTAATACTAATGATTAGTGAATAAGGCCTTGCATGCTTGCAGGGAATTGACAGAAATAAACGCATCTTAGGTACAATTCAGCAGAAGGATACAAGCAGAAAGAGGTGTCCAAAGGAACACGAGTAATTTGGAAAGAGCGTGAGGAGGACAACGTACCAAGGCTTTCGAGATTGATACCGTCACCCTGAATGAGACGTAGATATGGTGGGAGCACCTTAAAGCCGAGGCTGTTGAGACTGTAGCCGAACTTTTGTCCCAGTATTTCGAGCACTTGCACCACCACTTTTTCGGGGTTACCCGAGTCCGGCCGGATGACCAAAGTGCCCTCTCTATTCACTACCTAGCGTGTAGAACCATACAAAAAGTGTTGGCAGGGCAAACTACGCGTTTTTCCCCCACTATTCCGCTCTAACACTTCCGAAAACGACTCCGACTAAGTCTGATTGGAATGCGTAGACGTTTAATGAAGGAAAAATGTGAGTCTCAATTAAAGTGATTAGAAGGTATTCCGCGGTTCGACTGTACGAACTAATTTGTAAAATGATGTAAGCACATGTTTGAAAGGGGCTCATCCAGATTCACAAAGAATCAATATTAGAGGTAGACAATGTAGTCGTGGTGATAAAGACGCGCTCAGCTATTCAAAGCAAATGCACAGAAGTGACCCACTAAGTCATGAAGATCCTCGCCCCAGATCTTTTCACACGCATTCCAAATGTTGTAACTGTCCGAGACGCAAGCAACGGATCCTGTCGGAAACTTTTCCAGCAGATTCCTGTAGGCGTCCTCCTCACCCGCCTCCAGCAATACTACTTGCTTTTTGTCTCTATTCCTCTTGGGGGGGTTGTAAAAAATTTCGTCTTTTTTTGTGAATATATCGCGCATCGCAGGAAGTCGGCACTTAGAGAGAAACAGATGGTCCGTGTAATAAAATGAGCACAAAATGAAGAGCTGGTAGACATTTTGTAAATCTAAGTAGAAGCACGTATGTGGGATTAGGTGGATGTAGTAAAGGAACAAGACAAATCCTAGATAAAAAAGAAGTGATTTAATTGGATAATGTAGTAATATGTGTGTAATACTTTGTTTGTTTGGCTGCCGGCTTTCATTCGTTCTATTAGGGCTGCCCTCCAGGCTCTGGCAATGGCCCTGATCACTCTACATTTTTGGTAGAATATGTACATTCCGACCCTCTCTTGCCGTCAAGGTAGCCTCGGGAAGCTACATTACTGGCAGCAAATAGCGGATTCAACCGTACAGGATTGCTATCCTGATTTGCACTACTTGTGGCAAGCTGTAGCGGTGCAAAAGTACAATGTGGTGCGGATGCGAAAATCTCCTACATCCCGTAACAGAAGGGCTGTGAACGAGAACGACCTCTGTCTTCGGCATCCACCCCATTTTTGTGTCCTGCAAAAATGCCATTAACAACGGAAGCAGCACTGACTGTGAACCACTTAGACAAGTTTCGTCTTGGAGATTTCCCTACTTCACCTGCCCAAGGAGACCAGCATTGCAACGTCTTCTCATGGACACGCTGATGGTAGATAAGGTGCCTCAGTCTGAAATTAGTTTTCAAATCTGACGAAATTCCAGATGCAATCGAGTTGTCAAGAGATGTCAGTGACGTTGTGGTCAAGCATGACCTCAGTTTTGTCGAGATTCGATGATTGGCACGGATAGCTGGTGGGTATTTCTTCCTGCACTGATTATAATGTGATGGGTGACGCGGTATGCCGACCAAGGAGAGAGTCAGGGACAACGCTCAAAAGAAGGGAGCCACTATGTTATACTTTGTTTGTTTGACTGCTGGTTTCGCTTTCGGTGACTTAGGTGACTAAATCGCCCTAGCTGGGTCGGCTGGCCCCGGTCCATACCTGTATCTACGTTCCCACCCTATGGTAAATATATATATTCTGACCTCTTATTATGCTTTCTTTTGCCTTCAAGGAGGTCTCATGGCGTTATATATGAGATGGTAATTTGGATCTTTAATTCAGCATTAACTTGTCAAAGGCAAACTTGAGACATTTAATTACATTCAAAAATAACTTGGAACTTGGAAAATAATTTTACTCTGCAACGTGATCTTTGGTTTAAACCGCCGTATGCTAGCAATATATGTTATTCACAGTGCTTTGGTTATTTACGATTTTAATTATGACCCGGCTCTAGCAGAAGTGCCTAGCGTGGATAGGCTGTGGCCATGAGGGCATAACATTTTATTTACCTTCAAAACTAAATTGGTGTTTGATTATGTCAATGCAAAAAAGTGCTTTCGAGCATACTGACAACTAATCACAATGTAATACTTTGTTTATTCAAAGTGCCGGTTTCAGTCACTTGGGTGGCCATATTGTACTAGCCGGTTGGCCGGTCACCGATCCCTCTGTTTCCAGAATATACATATTCTGCCCTAGTACCGTGCCTTCTTCCACCTTAAAGGAAGTCTCGGGAAGCTACACACGGTTCCTAGGTAGATTTAGCCCAAAATTTTTTAACCGATGCCTGCACCTTAGTAAAACAATTATCAAAACAGCAAATACTCCTACTTTATAATATTCAGTAAAGCGTTTGTAGATAGAAAAATAATTCCACCAATTTACCTTTTTTAAATCACCGAAAATCTTATTTTTACACTCATTTTGAACAGAGGGCTGAAATCTTGAGCTGCCTCTAGTCTATCAATACAGACGTACACTGATTGTGGCATCGTGAGTTGTCCGCAACCCTGTAGTTGACTTTAGGCTATGGTCGCCTCACGAACAAGGCTTTAAGCCACCTCGAAACTCTCGTTGCGTGTGTATGGGTCTCGAGGGTTTTATCCGCTGAAACCTTATGCCTGCTTAGAAGGATCATTTTCAATTATTTTGTACTTTGCAACGCCTTCAGCATTCGCCCCTACGGAAAGCTCAAAGGCTGCTTTACTAAAAGAGGAGAAACTAGTTAGCATTCCCCCATGAATGAAACACTTCATTGGCCAGCCCCTGTCCATTTAGCGTGAATGCGTTATTCCTTGAGCCTATTTGAATAGATACTTAGGCAGTTTTGCACTTTAGCGACTACCAACACTTCTGGTTTCTTATTTGGAACTATTTTCCAAATGCATCTACACACAATGCCAACATTACTTCTACTTTGGCCTCTTAAATTGCGCAAAATCCCTTCACCTCTCATTTTGCCGTAATTTTGATCAATTGCACTTGATTTTAAAAATCCTAGCCCCCCAAACACCTTAATTTCATTTACCTTTTTCCATATTCACTAGAATATGCACTGTTTCACTCGGCACAATTCAACGAGGCGAACCGGCGAAGATGACTCCAACGTCCAAACTACCCGTCCCCTTCGACCTTCACGCAACTGATTAGCGAATAAAAATGCCTACAACGGTGGTGTGCGCGTGGGTGCACGTGAAAATATTCGTGCGCTGCTTTGTGATTGGATAGGCATTAGCCAATAGAGAAATCGCAAACTGACAAGTAATCGATGCCTAACATGCTTTGCGAGGCTGTCGTATTCGCCTCTCACTGTGGAATGCAAATATGTCCGACACTGTTCCGCTTTTACCGGGAGGTTTTGATACCACTTCCTCACCAATTCTATCAGACAATAACATTCGAGCGCGTACTACTGGACCTCTGAATTCACAAGGTGCTTCTGACGACACGGTTTTGCAAAGACATCGTCGTGAGGAGTCAACTGGCCAGGAGCCTAATCGTTGTTGTAAGAAGGCAGCACCCAATCAGAGAAAAGCCAAGTATCCCATTGCCCTTGTAGCCTCTACATGGGGTCTACTTACCAATATCGAGAGGGCCATCATCATCCCAACTATGTGGCTATTCTTTATTAAGTACTGGGGCCCTGACACCGCAGCCGAGTTTTACGGAAGCACTCTTGGAGTATTTAGTTTCTCAATTTTGATTGCTACTCCTCTGTTTGGTTATGCCGGTCACTATGGAATTAGCGTTAAGTTCCTGCTTCTTGTGGCGAATCTGTTGGAGGTGCTTGGAAATCTTGCCTACCTTTGTGCCCATGGACCTTGGGCAGTTTTCGCTGGACGCTTGTTAGCTGGAATTGGCGCTAGTTGTGAGCCTCCAATGTATGCAGATCTCACACGTTCGACTGAAATCAATGAACGAACCCCCTTCATTATTGTTCTCTTACTCTCACGTCAAGTTGGACTTATCTTTGGGCCCGCATTTACTCTCATCTTGGAACGATTAAATTTAAAAATCTTCGATATGGAGGTTAATGTGTACAATGGCCCGGGTCTGGTTATGGCTTGTCTGTGGATTCTTCATTCCATTCTCATTGTGATTTTCTACCCCAGCCTTGATAAATCAGGTGCCTATGCAGATGATGCTTCAAAGACCACTCAAACCACAACAGCTAAGCCAAATGAGAGTGCATCAACCAACAAGGCTGAAGTTCGTTTCGCCGGATTCAGGCAGTATAGCTTTCTCACGCTCTACTCCGTTACATTTGTTTCCTACTACTCTGTAATGGCATTGGAATCGGTTCTCTCCCCCGTGGCTAATCGTGCTTTTGGTTGGGGTCCTGTGGAGGTGAGCTACATCTATATCGCTGCGAGTATTCTCGTCATACTTGTTTCCGGCATTATGCATTTCCTGTCCAAATGCATCGAGGATCGCAAACTCATTTGCATTGGGCTTTGTTTTCTCGTCACCTCCTATCTCTATCTAACAGTGGTTATCTTCACCCTTGATTCTCTCGGTGAATGGGGCAAATTTCTCGTTGTAACTGGTGTTGGGATCCATGTGATTGGAATGCCCTTTCCATTGGCCATCTCCGAGTCCCTTTACACCAAGTTTGTTCCCGCGCCACGGCTGGATCATGCTCAAACCATCCTCCGCACTGTCATTAATGTGGCCTTCCTAGTTGGACCTTTTGTAGGCGGTAGCCTGCAAGCTCACCCGACCGTGGTTTTCTTATCTATGCTTCTTCTCAACCTCATTCCTTTGACAATGCTTCTGTCCAGATTCTCCGAATTTCGGGTAACTTCAGAAACGCCATCGGAAAGACCTTCCGCCTCCGGCCGATCCTCTGATTCTCATCTCAGCGCATGACTACTTCATGTGTACATAGTTACTTCAGCCACTGTCTTCTTCTTCCCCCTTACTCTCTGTATCTCGTCTGTAAATTCATAACTTACTTAACATTAACTGAATGTCCATTGTCAAGTTTTTGTACTCATTTTATCTCGGAGCGTTGCAGAATTAAGGAGTAATACTATTACTCGTTTTTATTTCCATGCTTCTTTCAATCCTCGACTGGAGTAGTGCGTACGCATACGATGTTGACGCGCAAGTCGTTGGCATGGATTCACTCCGTGACTCAGTGTGTGCGCGTCTTGGTGAATGTAGTCTTGGTTATTCTATGTGTATTTTGTAATCACAAGTAGGACAGCAGGCAGAGGACCCTGAGACCATCAAGTCCACTGCATTGTACATTTCTCACGTGAGAATTTGTCCACCCAATATGGTTCAACGCGCGCAGACGCACGGCGCCGCATTCGAGTGGAATTTATCCACGGAATGTCGGGTGGTAGTTTAGCTTTATTTTTTTAAGGGCTAACAAGAGTAATTCATCCTTGCACTGAATCGTTGCCAGCCTCCGCGTCACCTTCTCTATAATTCTCTTCACTGAATTGCTTTGATTCACATCCGAACGTATGACCTGTAGACAAACAGTCAAACTACGCATTTGCGTTCAAGTTGTGTAGCAAATTAGACTAACATCATTTTTATGACGATTTGAGTCACCCAACTCTGTTCTTATTGTCTGCCGAGGCAGGTGTTTGTCCGTCCCTTGAGACATAACTAACTGATACAGCCTCGCCTGACCTTAAAGTCACAATCACTACGGCACTGGATAAGGGGGGAGGGTGGATTTCGGTAATATTTTCAAAAATAAGCAACAATTCGGTCGTTTCTTTGTAAAAAAAACTGCAAGTTTTTATTAAATATGGGATCTTAGGACGCTACCAATTAATCAGTAGGATATGAGGCTCTGCAGGCACTCCCACAAATAGGATATGCTTCGGTGTAGTTCCTAATTCTTCACTTTGTCGCTCAAGGGCTATTTGGTCAGATCTTTTGATTAAGCAGAAGTAGTTCGGGATCATTTCTCGCAATCACCGCATTGCACAACACTGCCATTGTAGCTGTTATCCGTAAACATTCCAGCTTGTTTTTTAGGCTTGCCAATAACGGGAGTTCACTTGTCTTCCAATCTGTGGTGTACTGAGGCTTCGTAAACATCATTTAAGGCACACCAGTGTGCGAGAAACTTCGGTGGTGGGTTTAGAAGGAGTGGCAGACTATGGGCGTAGTTATGGTAGTGATTCAAGTCATGAAGGTAGCGAGCTTGCAGCTTTTCTCGGCGTGCCAATTAATTCGATCGCAATGTGTTTTCCTGAACTGTGAAATCTAAAGGACTGACTACTTCATTAATCCAAGCTCAGTTGAGATGTCTTGCGTGTCGTATCCTCAACAAAGCAAAATATAACAGGAAACAATTGACTTGGCAAATACTAACAATGGCAAGGTGATGTTTAACAGCAATCCTACAATAGGTGCCAGTCAGTTTATGCGTGACAATGTGCCCTAAGACAGCATGGAAAAGAAGATTGACAAGAGCGAAATCATAGGACTTCTTTCGAGAACTCAATTTCGCCGTTATCGAGCAAATCGCGGTACCGAAGATTGAATTGACTGTGAACACAAAAATTGGCTCTAACGAAAAGAACTCAAATTTCCTTCTGTCTCATTCAATAAAACCGCATTTTTATCACTACTGCTCTCTGAGTCACCCTTGAAGTAAGGGCTGAGGCGTCACAGACATGGGCTGTTTGCTGAGAGGAGTTTGACGGATCTGGGAAACTAACTATGCCTTTAGACCGGGTGCTGCTCTATTAAAAAGTCAAAAGTACAAAAATAAGGCACCCTAGGTAAGTGTACGGAAATATTTTGGAATTTTGTGTTGAGGTATAGTAGCTAGATCCGGTCCGTTAAACAGCCAATCAACAATCAGAATTTATTGCTAAGGTAGGCTAAAGGACAAAGCTGCAGTGATTAACCTAATGTTTCACTAACTTCCCTTTGGGGAAAAAAATAAATACGCGATTAGTTAGACATCGCGGCACTACTATGACGATCGGAATTCACTTAGCTAGATAGTGTCGTTCTAAAATAATATCTGGTTGCGTTTTTTGAAAATTGTCAACTAGATTGGGAGAGAATGGAATTGGTGTGTTAGTCGTTCACCTTGTTTGTTTCAATGTTTGTTTATATCATGAGCATAAACAACCGTGTGCTGCGCGCAAAGTGGGTGAATAGGTTTGTTCCATCAGCAGAAGGCCTGATTACACGTAAACATTTGTCATGTATTTATTTCGTGACGCCTCTCTGAAGTGAAGGCATTTGCGCTCTTGTAAATTCGTGTGTTATTTTGCCTAAAGAAATATTAAAGGACTGCAGAATAAAATCTCCCCGGAACAGTCAACGTTACTACTGTTAATTCCCAATCCTCGGTCCACGAGGCAACCGCCCCCTTTTCAATTGTCCATGGCTAAAATTGACTTGCCTCTGGAGGCAAGCAACCAAATTTAGTCGAACCTCGACTCCTACTTTTTCTATTCAGTGGGAGGAAGAGATGACAATCACTTGGTGGAAGGAATTCATTGGCGGTGCAGGGAATGGAAGGCGTGGGCAGAGGTGGAGGCAAGGAAGGCCAAGGCGGAAAAACCATCACCCCGCCTCCACTTGGAAACTAACTTAACTACACTTGAATGAGTGAAGAAGGGTATTTTAGGATTTACAAAGCATCGTTTTGCACAAAGATCACGAGAGGTGTAACATTTTACTCTGTCACGTGTATTCAATGGCAGAGGAATTGGAAGCTCTTCACTTTTAACTACTTCATATGAGGGTATCAATGTCAAAGCACAATTGTGGTCGCATATTGTCAGTGGAATAAAATAAAATAAAAAGCCATGATTCCCCAAAGAAACGCATTAATGGGAGTCGTCGTGCTGGTGGTTAGCCAATGGATGGGCCGTCAAATGTCACAAAGTTGATTGACTCAGGTTTTCTTCGCTCCCTATGATCAAAGGGCTTAGGCTGCCGTAAGCTTTCCATTCTCGAGACAGCGATTAAAAGGTGTTGACATTCGGCAAGCAAGCTACTCTCTATTCCAATGATGTTAATGTGTGTAGTAGAACCGGTTGTGATCCTTGACCTGTGCGGCTCCTGAAAGGCGCATTGCCTTAAGGGTTTTGAAGGATTGGCTTCCACAAATTGTAACATTGCAAGAAGCACTCAGATTGACAGCACAAGAGTTCCTTCGAGGAGGTCTTGCTTGTCATGAGTGGGGAAATGGGAATGATGGAAGAATTCTGCCCCTTTTTAAATATCTCTTCTGGTAGGGGTTTTCACAAATCCAAGCAGTATTCAGTTGAAATGAAAGGGATAATAACCCTCCCGCTTTGAATTAGCCTTGAATATTCAACAAAGTCCACCAATAGGAAATGACTTGGTGCTCAAGTTTTAGGTTAGGATACCAGCAAACATAAATGGGATGCCAAAAAAATCTATGATGGAAACATAAACGCGCAGAGCTAGGAACCGAGTCGGGCACAGTAGTGTCATAACGAGTACCCCAAATATCAAGAGACTGACAAAAATCCAGACACAGAGTTATTGAAAACCATTAGCAATTACTGCCTCCACTGCATAAATCGCCTATTTCCAAGTGTATGGAAGATGAAGGCTCTTTAGGAGGGTAATAATGGAGGCGCCTTATAAAACCATTGCTGGCAGTTTTGGTTGCACGCATAGTACAGGAAGCTAAAAGATGGGAGAGTTGTGAGTTGCAGTGAGGTCTTCTGAATGCAATCAGGCGATAATGATACCTTCCCACTGGCATCTGATTAAATCAGTTGAAAAAGAGCACGCGTTTTTTGGCTTACCTCACGTGCCAAAATGATTCACTTTTATTTTGCATTAATCTCGTAAATCCTCAGATGAAAGGCGGTACCTTAAAAGACAAAGAGGCTCTTAGAGAGAAAAAAATGGCGCACGAAGAGATTAATATTCCTTAAGACAGTGATTCAATGATTAGGTACAAACTTTGGACACTGGTAAAATGCATAGTCGCCCGATACAGTGCCATTCATTGTGCTGTCAGGGGATTACTCCTATTTAAACTTGATAAATGTGACATGTTAATTTCCCACCCATCGAGTAGGTTCTGCATGCGGTAGAAAAATGGCTTATAAGTAGCAGTTTACGTTGTACGTAAAGGTCAAGCGAAAGGACTTTCAATCAGTGATTAAAAAAGTGTGAAAAACTACCGGCTACAACTAAGTGATACGTGAGAAAATTCATCCATGGCAATAGAGGCAGGAAAGGAGTTAGAACCCTCTCAACCATGCCTACAGCCTCTGTGTCGTTATTAGCATGACTTTTACAATTCAAAGTGCTTCGCAAAACTTTTCCAATTCCAATCCTAAGAATTTTGAAGTAAGCAACATTTTTACTTATATAATTTAAGTACAACGTTAATTGTTTAGACAAATAACTACCTCTAAATTTTATACATACAAGTTTGAGGGGCTTCAAAACACAGGGTTAGGTATTTGTGACAGACAGATGAGTTGAGAAACCACTATCCCTTTTTCCGCTTTATACCTTTTAAGAAATCCTACATACCTCACAGAAGTTATTTTAACTACTGCAAAATTGTAAGTAGATATGTTGAGGCTGCTCAAAAACAAAGGCAAGTAGCATGCAGAACTTGGCTGATCTTGATTACAGTAATTTTTTGTTTAAACTGTAGTGCAGCACATTCTATGATGCAAGTGAACCTAGTTTTGTAGGTCAGATCAGCTTTGTGTAGAGTTATCAATCGGCGTGATTCCCTGCTTTTGAAGGTGTCGAACGGAAGTATCATAAAATAAGGTAAATACTCCACTACTTTTGCCTCATTGATGAGTTTTCGCTCAGCATTTATTTTTGGCAGTTTGAGCACTCTATGGTAGGCCCATTTTTAGTGGCAGCAGAAGTCACCGAAATAGAAATAAAAGGGAGAATTTAGGTAAAATTTGCCCTTTCCACATTTTAAGAGCTGAAGGTAATCCATTTTGAGATCATATCAAAGACTTATATGGTCTAAAAAAGGTTCTCAAACGGATGTTTACTATTTTGCATTAAGGGTGTCTTAGAGGTAAAATAAAGGTTAGAACTCCTATAGAGAACAGCTCTATGAGGCCAGCAGCTATAGGTAGTCGTCAATGGCAACAAGAGGATTAAGGCGACGCCCTTTGGATGATTGGCCGGTTACAGAAGCCAGCGCAATGAACAAAACATGTTTTATAAGTCTTCTCTTTTGGCAGAGCCTCTAATATCCTGGTGCGGAGCAGTCAGGTGTCAAGGGGAGGAAGATCACTTTTCTCTCCAATTGAACATCCTTAAGAAATACCTCTTATTACCATCTCTAAAGGTAAGTCACGTTTGATTTAAAGCACCTCCTACTGCCAATTTAAACTAGGCTCCTAGCCATTCTCATGAGTTACAATTTTATCAAAAATGTTTAATTTAAAATAACTGCATTGTCTCCCCTCTTCTACTTCACAATTCATGTAGATTTCGCATTTGAAAGAATGGAACCCACCGCTGTGACAAATAATGACCTACAATTGGAGCCACAAGTGAAGTTACCTCAGCAGACTTCCTCACCGATGCACTGTGGTACAGATAATCTCCATCCAAATCAACCACAAAGCAAAGGCCACGAATCTAGAGATCAACGAACTAGCAAGTGAAGTAGCATGAGTAACCTTATCGCACCTCCAATGCATTAGAGCGTAGATAATGCCGATACAATTTAGTTTTCTTTGCATGATAGAGGTGAGTTTAGAACTGACAACAAGAGTAGCTATTGTTAATATGGTTGTCAATACTACCGATATTGGGTAAAGTGTCGACTTTCAAATTTAAAATGAGGCGAGCTGGTAGATAAAAGAAACACTGCGTTTGATTGCTTAACAAATGGTGGGCAAGCCTTAAAATGGAATAATAAAGACCATCGAAATTTTACTTCTTTAATCATCACTGTGACAACTGATCATGATATGGTTTTATTTAAAGGTGCACTCATCTACTCTTCAGTCGTTACGAGAAGCTGTCCAAGATAGGCGAGGGTGCCTATGGCATGGTCTTTAAGTGTCTAGACACCCAGACAGGTGATATGGTGGCCGTGAAACGTTTCACTGCTTCGGATGATGATCCCTTGGTGAAGAAAATTGCTCTTCGAGAGATTAAGATGCTCAAGGTATGCAGAATTGGCCCATTCTATTACATGTTTGGTACTACTTTCCTCTGATTTCGAAACTTCTTTCGATTGGATGCTAGTGCCAAGGCTGCAAAAGCTAATTTTTTGTCGAATTTGTTGTTCTGTGGCGTGGGGCGAAAATGCGGTGCGCAAGAGTCATAAAGGGAATCACTTAGAACCACGTGTAATTATGGTGATGGGCAGATAAGGATCAGAAGAGAAGTTTCCTCTGTCACAGATGGAATCGAATACTGATCGCCATTAATGCTGAAATCGACTGATTGACATCTGCATCACTGCGGTAGGGGAAGTCATAAGGAGAAGTGAAAAGCTTTAAAGCCTGTCAGTTGGCCACTATTCTTCATCAGCTGACCAACCTGTGATAGAAAGTGGCTTTGGTACTGTGGCATCGCCCTTCCTCCTCCACCCCCGCACCACCACCATCAGCAGCAGCAGCAGCAGTAACGACAGCTTTCTTCTAAGGCTATCCTATCAATCAGTTTACACCTGCATAAATACGTGCACAATATAATTGTCTAAAGACAAACAATTAAGGTTGAAATCTAGGTGTCTGAGCGATATGGTTCGGCAATTTGGCTCAATAGGCAATTCGTCCTGTCAAAGTAGAGTTCGAGGCAGGTTCATGTCTACCTGAGATCATTCCATTTAGCAATGCTGAATTAGATTTTGCCTTCTAAAACCCGTATCAAATCTGTAATACATTATTTTCATTTACAGAGGCTAAAGCATCCCAACTTAGTGAATTTGATCGAAGTGTTTCGGCGGAAAAGGAAATTGCACCTGGTCTTCCAGTATATTGACCACAGCCTCCTTCACGAGCTTGACAGCCAGGGCTCAGAGTAAGAATTTGTTCTATTTGAAACTCTGAAAGATACACATTCAAACAAATTTTAAATTTACCCCAAATGGTCATTTATATAGGTTGCCTAATAATCCTACTGAACTTTCATTTTAAGTAGTATTTTTTCTAATAGAGCTTTTGCTATTTTTAGTGGCATTGACAGAGACAAAATTGTGCGGATCACTTGGCAAATTCTTCTGGGTGTCAATTTTTGTCATCAGTCCAATGTAAGCTTCCAATATACCCTGCTTTTATCTCAAACTATTTCTAGTGCATTCACAGAGATATCAAACCAGAGAATATTCTCATCAATGCACAAGGGGAAGTAAAATTATGCGACTTCGGATTCGCTAGATTTATAGGTATGTGAAGTGATCCTTTTTAAGGTATTTTATCAGATCTTTCATAAAAGAAAATTGAAAAATTTTGCATTTTCCGTTATAACTACACCTAAATCTCATTTCAAATGATAGTGATTTGATGCTTGCTGGGACATTTATGATTCCTTTTGAGTAAATTGAATACGTAACAGAGGTTAAGTTAAAATTCCCGGTTATTGACCGGATCTTATCCACCAGCTGATGCGGGAGATGCCTACACTGACTACGTGGCAACACGGTGGTATCGTTCCCCAGAGCTTCTAGTGGGGGACAAGCACTATGGACCTCCAGTGGATATATGGGCTGTGGGCTGCGTCTTTGCAGAAATGCTCACTCGTTTGCCGCTGTGGCCGGGCCGATCAGATCTCGATCAAATCTACCTTATCACAAAAAATCTCGGTAAGATTTTTGCTACTGAATCACCAAATCAGTAGTCTCACCAAATCCTTTTGCCGCGTCAGCAGTCATCACCATCGCATCCGTATTCACATAAGCCGAATGCGGTCCTTTCTTCCTAGTTATATTCTTGTTACAATTTCTCCCGATTTTACTGTCTTCTGATGTGTGGGAGCTCTTACGGCTCAACCTCACGCAAGCATTTTCCGAAATTGGGACAGATTTGGTGCAATTTATTAACCAAGAGGTTGCCAGGGCGCACAAATTTGTTTACAGTAAGTGAGATTGGGGTCATAGCGTTAACCTAACCCCAAAGGGAAATGAGTGTTGGTTGGGTACCTTAAGTGTTACCATGAAAATTTTCCCATCTACCCAACACTTCCCTCGGGCTTAACATCGGTTTGCTCGATTATTGGGTGGATGGAGTAACGTCCAAATTTATGAATGGGTGTTCTTGAGGCTCGGTAAGTGAAAATACAACTACACCAACCCATATTATTTTGGAGGGCGAAGAGAAGGATTAAGGGGTCTATAGACCTGGGTACAGAGTCATGTGGACCCAAGTAGAGGCCCGAATTACGGGTAGTGAAGAGCTCGCATCGCCTCCTGCGCCGCCTCAACTTACCGCAAGACAAGGCCGAAGATGATATGAATCAAAATGGCTCCACGGAGGGACTACCACCCATCAATTTTAAGGTCTTGCTTAGAAAGGTAAAGGTAAGCTTGATCGTACCCCATCAACACTTGGTACTGCAAAAAAAGGCTCTGGACGGACGTAATTAATCACACTGCTAATCACGTACACAGCGAATAATTTACTGTTTTAATTTTGCTAAATTCTTTCCAGGCAATTTATTACCACAACAACAAAAGACATTTTTGACCAACAGTTATTTCACCGGTGTTGTTCTACCTCGACCGCAAAGCATTGTAAGTCTTGTTGCTCTGTAAATACGGTGTTTTTTTTTCATTACCACCCAGAAGCAATATCCTGCGGTTGTTTTATACCCAGTGCTAGGCTTCCAGTGGAATTTGGTGATGTTATGTGGTCATTTTTGTTTTTTATCTCCGCTTTTAGGAACCTCTGGAAGTTAAATTCGAAGGAATGAGGCCAAAAATTACACCAACTGAGTTGGAAGTCTTAAAGGTGAGTTCATTTGGCATCCAAACGTCAGAAATGTGGATAGCAGTAACTGTTGAACTCTTAGCCCCACGCTCAGATGTGCGTGTTGGGACTAAGGATTACAATGTGCTTCTGTTTGCGTCCACTTACGGCATTTTGAGGAGCCTTAGCCCTAGGTACAGGGTGGACACAAGGTACTACATTGGTGACAGCGGTGAGGGTGTTCTCGAGGGCGTCAAAGGTAAAGGTCCCATTGTCACCACCGGCAGTGAGTAAGCTGTGGACACAGAGTGCGTACACGTTCACTGCCTCACTGCGGACGACACAGAGTGGTCTAGTCTTTCACCTACTCATAGCATTTTGGTTGGCTTTGGGTTTGGTAGGGCATTAGTTCACCTAAGAACTATTTGAGCATAAAATTTCTCCATCAGAGAACTGAATGCGAGTGCAAGACCCACGACTTCTTAGAGTGCTGGATGACTAGGTACAATGAAAGGACCTTCTGAGAAAGAATAGGAATCGGTATATTTTCTTGGGCTGTGGTCACTCGGATTTTAAATTTGGTTATTAGTGCTCCAAAAGAGTGTACTACCTTGGAAACAATTAAATAAAATAAAAGAGGAGGCTGACGATTGGGAAAACGATAATAAGAAACATTTGTGAGAAGAGACGTCATCATACTCCTTTTTTGAAATATGCTACTTATAACCTCTTCAGCATCCAGACGCACTCATTTACTACATCACACAGAAGTAATGCCATTAAAAAATAGTTCATGATTCCCATTCCCTTATTTCTCTTTTTTGTTTGCCAGTCCTGCCTCGTGATGGATCCAAACGGTCGAAGCACTTGTAGTGCTCTTCTCCAACTCCTATACTTTGAAAAGATTCGAAATCCTGATGCCTCCGCCAAAGTGCCCTCCTTGCAAATCGATGCATCTGATGAAGTGACAGCTCAACGACCCCTGTCAAATGAAGTCACAACAGCATCCGTCATCTATCTCGATGGGTTGTCATTGCAGAATGCAAGTGGAAAGGGTAGAAGGACTGAGAAACCTACTGGACAGGTGGCAGCTTCCCAGTCCACCTTAGCGGAGTCGCATGGTCAGAATGCATCCACTCATCACACCTTCGTGAGAGCTGATCAACGCAAACTTGCTGGCAGTATGTGTTCCTTGGCGAACAAGGGAACTGCTATGAAGCTTCAACCGGTGGTAAGTCGAGTCTCTTGGTCCTATCATTTGTGTCAATCGGAGTCGCTAGTCCCTAGTCAGTTTTGGTTGCTTGAGCAAATAATGTGCCCAGATTTTGTTGCACTCAATGAAAATCGTAGCCTACCTTGTTATGTCTCCTCCAACAATCAACATTTGTCTGTCCTTCACAAGTAAGACCACATCCTGTGATCGGCGTGTGTTAATTTTATGGCCTGGTAGGTGAGGGGCAATGCTTAACTCGTGTTCAGTTGCATTCATCCACAGGCTATGCGTTAATGGAACACATGGAATAGGAGGTTTGGCACTGTCGTGCAGCCATACAAATATCTCACACGATCGCCTGACCCCAATGATTAAAATTTCCCGGACCGTCCAGCGAATGAACACATCTATTTGTACTACTAAGGGAAGCAGCTTTGCCTCCTCAACGACATAGATTAGAGAGGGTGGATAAATCACCTTGAATTATTCAAAACCGGCGCCACAATTTATATCGTAAATATCTTCAAAGGTTGCATCATAAAGTTCAAAAAAATGTCGTCTCAGTCACGATAGAAGTTTGATGCGTTCAAAAAAAAAACATTTGTGCATTTTTTGTGCTTCCTGAACATTTCTTTTTGCTATTGGAATCTTGAGAGTTCACGAAAAAGCTGAGGTGTAAGCAATGAAGTGTAATCTTTTTCCCTCTCATTTTTAAAAGGCGTTTCCATGGCTGAGTGGAAGTTGTACCCAACTAAACCGACGTTCAGGTGGTGATCCAAATCGCACTCCATCACCCAATACTGCTACAGCGGGTCTTCGATCAGATTTACAAGCTACACAACCATTGACACGTTTTCAGGGCTTGACGGCAACGAATGTGACGATGCCTATTCGAGGTGGTCACCTCACTCCCGCTTGGCCAATAACTCATCGCACTCCCAGTGCCGGTCCAAAGCACTGACGTTGGGCATACTTCCCCTTTTCATCATTTCGTCCCTTCCTCCTGTTTGTTTCATTGCTATCACCTTGAAATCCATGTCTATGTAGCGTCACCGTCCAAATTTCAAGGATATTTTTATGCTCCACAAAATGTAGACGTGATAATATGTGAAATTACCTCCTCGTGGTTATCTGTAGCATTCGAGATGGAGCTCTCCAGATGACGTTGTTACATAGAAACACATGAAACCTAGGTGGAGTATCAAAAGAAAGTACAAGAATGCAATGCTCTGTCATCAGAAGGACAACAATTGAGTGAACAAGCGCTTCTTCCTCTCGACGTTTTTCGCCATTCCTCCCTTAATTGGTTCCTCCTAGCAAATGAGCAACAGTTGAATACAACCTTTGAGCAGCGATTAACTCTTGAAGTTGCTAACTCCAAGGTTCTCCTGAATATGATGCAATTTCGGGCGGGTCATTATCCAAAACCAAAGTATTCAGTTATAGCACTTCTGGACTGTAAAAAAGTGCTCTGTTCTGCTGCCTCATCCACGCGCCTTAACCAACCTTTGACCAGATGAGAGATTGGCGTAGACACTAAAAGTGGACGTAAGAAGGGGACGGATCCTCCTCTTCTGCAATGCTGAGGTTTAGTACTCAGCAAGAGAATTCAGGACAGGTGGCCTTTGTATTTTATCTTCCAGCAAGCCAAAGGACTATCATCGTGGCCCCCTAGGGCAAGAACTATGCCTTAGAGTGGTGGTGTAGCCTAGGAAATGCTGAAGTTTCTGCTTGATTAGTATTTGCAACGTTAAAGAACGTGCCAAATTTCGGGTCGCATAGTAACACACAGACGCTGCTCATAAACATTCATTTTTGTAAACTATAATTGTAAGGTCCAAATTATTCCTGAGAACGTTATGATGCGAGGCAGACTAAGGAGGAGGAAAGAGGACCACTGATAGATCCATCTCTTATTCCAACGATTGTCGCCAAGAGTACGATGTTGAAAACTCAAGTGAATACAATAAATTTATAAACTAATCAGAAGTACTGAAAATACTGTAAATAATGCGACTTTTAGGATGAAAAAATAAGTATTTCTAAGGTAAAAAGATTAATAGACATCAGTGGCCAATCAGGTTTGAAGAAATGACGGTTCGATTTCTATTGTCCAATGTAAGGTCAAATTATATCGATTTCTGTGCTGCATTTTACAGAGGTAACACATAATCCAAATCTCTAAGCGGTTATGTGAAATAAATCACTGATGCCTACCAAAACGGAGGTGGAAATGTGTTTGCTGACAAGGCGTCATGACCTCTGACCTCTTCGACGGCTTGAAGAAGCGTCTGGCCTTCAGCCATGCCATATCTCCATAGCAAAGTAGGCATCCTTGCATTGAGTAAGCGACCTACAGATTGATAAAAGGTAGCCAAATAAGTTGTCATTTCAAGCAAAGAAAAAGCTTACTCTGGAACAGATTGTCTCTAGAAGCAAAAAATTCCAACCTCTGGCCATATGCACCGCCTTTACGTTAGCAGTCTGTCTGGTCTATGCCATCAGTGCTCAAGTGATGCTTTAAAGCTTGGCAACTATAACTGTCATTTTTGAAGCCTGAGTTGAATTGAGGCAGTACATGCCCACCTGATTACTTGCCCACCTTCCTCTCATCCGTCCATCAGTAGCTCTGACTGTGGAGAAAAAAGTCTTAGACATGTCCTAAGTATAGCTTTCGAGAAGGTAATTTGCAATCGCGGCCGTGTTCACAATGGACACTTGTGTCTGGGGCCAGCCGCACCCTCACGACACCAATACTCGCATCCCCAGTTGCATCCAAATCCTCGTTCACATGGGATGATTCTTGAAAAAAAGACGAAGAATAGGTGCCATAAAAGTAATTTCAAGGATGACACTCAAAATGGACTGGTGATAAGAAGGTCAATTCGCCTCACTTACGTACTTGGATTTCCACCGACAGTTGTCAAGACTACACCGCACGTGCCTCAGGGAAGCAATCCACTACTTGATGATCCTGTCAATCAGGACACGTGCTTCGTTTTGTTCAATTGGACTGAAAGAATATCCGCATTTTGAGAAGAAAGAGAAGTCATAAATGGTGGTAAGTTTAAAAAAGCATTTTTTTAAAAGAGGTTGTGCAATTATGAATTACTTGTGCTTTGCCTCCATGAAGCGACCAATTGGGACACGGCAACAAATCCTGTTTGACTAAATTTGCAGCATCATTGACTTGACAGGCCAAAAAAGAAACCAGACCTTCCTTTATCGAGTGTCCCCAAAAATTCAAGAGGCTTACAGCATTGACTTTTTTAGATTTTTAAAGATAGCAACAAGGGTGATGCGAAAATTCAGGATACCAAAGGCAAAAGATGTATCACACTCTGACTCAGGGAAATTAGACACTGATGTGACAACTTTGAAGGCTACAACGATAAA
The DNA here is from genome assembly GCA_001923025.3 of Taenia multiceps. NCBI lineage: Eukaryota > Metazoa > Platyhelminthes > Cestoda > Cyclophyllidea > Taeniidae > Taenia > Taenia multiceps. The sequence continues at coordinate 16,877,130 of CM010311.1, forward strand.
GGTTACACTTTCAGTCAGTCAAGTACGTGGTGGAAGCTACTAGACACCTTGACACTCACTAACTCGCAGCTCCCTTAAAGTGAATTAACAAATGACAGGTACTAAGCGTGGAAAGACTATCAATTTCATCCTCCTCATCTTTGTCGTCTTCTTCATTTGAATGACCGACTTGTGACGAGAAGTCACTTTTTTACTATGTCAATGGTTATCTTCAAAAAGCCTACCTACTAAACACTTGTTAGAGATGCATCATCACTGCCTCATGCCATTCACGGATGCGCAGATGAGATCTCCTCCAGAGTGAGGACCACTGATTCACCGCAGGACTTCGAACCTCAAACGGTGACAGCTGATCCCTGACATGACATTCACATGATGATGGGAAGATGAGAGGGAGCGTAGGGAGGAAAGTAGGTGAATAAGTCAATAGGTAAGCCGGTGGATAGATAGGCACTGCTTCACCCCCGTCCTAACTCCTCATTCCTATTCCACCTCCAACATAAGGGCGTCCGGCTCCAAGTGACAGTTGTGTGTCTCTTTCTTGACTCAATTATAGACAATCCCAGTTACGAGTGCGAACTCAACTACACAGTTGGAAATGAAACTGATGGAACAAATGACAGAAGTGTGGATGGTCAGAGATTGGATTGTTTGATATCGGAAACAAACCGTTCTACAGACGTGTCTCACGTTTGGAAACTAATTCACTAGAGATACGGACGCTGATTACTGCTTTCTGAAGTCCTACAATCTTCTTTTGGTACGAACTTATCAGACTATCTTCAATCATTACATAACTCACCCATTGAAGAAGTGTCTGCTCTAAGTGTCAAGCAACACGATCGAAGACTAGACGGGGCACAGACGTTGAAATGCGCCGCAATCGCAACGAAACCGAGAAAAGACCTGCCCCGCTGTCAATGTAGTGATGTTGTATAAAAGACCTTCGCCCAAAATTCCAAAAAAAAAACTTCTCCCGAAATGGCAGAACAAAAACAGACCCCTGCATAGCAGAGTAAACCACCCCAATGTTGCAGATGAGACCCTCGAACTGAAAAAACAGACCTGTCGGCAGAGCCCAAACAATGAACACACAGAAAAAGTGTCCATGTGTGTATTTACAAGATCCACGACTGCCCTCCGCACTAGCAACAACACCAACAACCAGATCAAATAGCAGCAGCTAATAAAGTGTACAAGCAGAAGCCAAAAGGAAGGGTTAAAAAGACAAACTAATGAATTGCGTCAGCTTCTCACTACTTAATAAATAAAGCATATAGCAAAAAGAGAGAGTTTCTCCTATTAAAAATCACAGAATGCAAAAGTGGATGGATGATTGGTCGGATGGTCAATGCAACGTGCGTTCTCATTCCTCCAACTCGCTTGCTGCCAGTCTCATCTCGTCTGCCTGCAATGCGACGCTCAAACGAATGTCCTTTACATCGATTTTTTCCATGAAATCCGTCTCCTGCTGGAGGATAGTCTCCAGAGCCGAGGAGAGACTACTGGCAGGCGGCAAGTGGGGCAAATTCTCCTGTGGTGTTAGGGTGATAGCGTCGTGAAGGCGCTCAAGGACTTCGTGCGTCGTCGCCACGATCGATACGGCCATGGAAGCTGAGAGAGGTTGAAGTGAACCCTCGGGAAGGCAATCATTGGGACAGTGGGACTCTACTCGTGCCCCTAACACTAACACTCCCAGTGTCTGCTCGAGAAATTTCACCAACGCATCGCTCAATGGACTTGCGAGAGCAGAGTAGAAGTCGTTTGACTTTGCATCGAGAATTGCAAGCTTGGCAAGCCGTAGAGCCTGTTCTCGAGAACGCATCTCGATGTCGTCCGGTGATGACTCTTGAGAGGTACTGTGTGAGGGGAGTGGACAGACAAAAGAAGGAAGACGGTAGTCCACGGAATCGATAGGGCTCCTTGCTTTGGCATCAGGTGACTTCCTCCTCTTCGCCGTGCAACAAAGACACGAGAGCAAACGGGAGATGGCGCTGACTTTTGGAACCGGCTTAGACGCGACACAAGGGGCTGCCGTCGCCGCTGGATTTGTGGGTTCAGCAGAAGGTATGGAGGCACCTTTTAGATCTATCCAAAAGTAAGCACCTTTTGACGTTTCCAGAAGGCTGAAAAATAAACAAAAACAAATGAATATTCCTACTAAAGTGAACTCCGAGACATTATGGCTACAATACGTGGCAACAGAATCCAAAATCACCAAAGTAGGAAGCATTAGCAGCAGCTGTTATCTTGCAAAATGCCACAATAAAAGGTAAACTTCGTCACGCAGGGGAGGTCTGTTGAAATTGCCCTTGATTTGGCAGTGCGAGGCTTTATCAAAAACCAGATCATTTACAGCTAGGAAAAACACACATACACACGAAGGGCAATTAAAAACGTGTTTGTGGAATCAACATGGAATAAACGGAGGAATGGAGGACCACATAAGCAAGCAAACACCCACGAGGCAGGCGTGACTCACATGGCAGTGGCGACTGGTCAACAATGCTAACGAAGAATTAAGCCCCTGTGAGAAATAAATACATCTAATTACGATTTTATGTGGGGAGTCTACGGGAAAAAAGGTGACCCACAGATCTGAGGAGTACCCATTACAGTACGGAAAAACCACCGAAAAAGATTCCTGGTGATGTTATTACAACCCCCCTATCCTTCAAACTTCTGTCTCGCTTATTTCTACATGACTGCAACAAGGGTAGTAGTTTTAGTTCATAATAAAAGTTCCTCGTCGTAGGCACTCGAAAGTCTCAAGTACAGATGACATTGCTCCGTCTTAGCTATGGACTTCATAAAGAAGCATTTCACCGATGGCTCCACTTTCACTTGCCTGCTTAAATAAGGAATGAGATAAATTAGTAACAAACAAATCGAAACATGAAATTTTTTTGTAAATGAGGGGGCTGCTGCACGCTTCTACATCAGTTTTCCGGTCAGGCGGTATGCGTAGCTTAACGGCGCATGTTTTGGCCATGTTTCGTGCAAAAATCGAGGATGGGCTATTTTCAAAACAAAACAAGAAAGCTTAGTTAATTACCCTAGTAGCATTGCATCAAATACATAGTTCCTAACGTCCAACAGCACGGCTTGTGACAATAAAACAGTTTGAGCTTCAAGAAAGGTCTGATGGAGATATGCGAAATCACGATCTTATAGGTCCAAATGGAGACATGAGAGAGGGCTTCAATGTTGCAATAAAACATGGGGCAGAAATCTAATGAATTGGTATCCAACACTAATAAAGGGAAGGAGACAAACGTATGTTCCTATAATTCAAAAAAACAACGAAAAAACTCGGATCAATACGTCGAATTCCTTTGCTTTTGGAGTGATTGAAACCAAAAATAGCTCGGCAAGAATCCCTCTAGGCGTCAGGCCTACTATTGCGACAAAGAGGTTCAAGGTATGCACCCAAGTGGTGGGAATAGCTTTACTTGGCTAATCATGACATTAGCATTATTCATAAGCAACGCGAAAGGGAAGTTTAGTCATGCATTAATCGTGGAAAAAGCAGCAACAAAAATACCAAGCCGTTCCTGCTGATTACGCTAGCCTTAGAATGTACTTTGTCCGATCAACACTCGAGTGAACAATCAAGGTGAGAATAAAACCCTGATTCCAGAGGCAGAAGCGAGGCTGCCTGGTAATTTTATGGCCTGCAGCGGTGAGCAGACAGGCACTGACTCACAGACGTTCTCAGTGGGATGATTAGTGGTTGCCTTAAGCCCCCCACCACCTTTCAGGCATTGAGGCACATTTACACATTGGATATCAGCCTCACAACTGTGAGGCACCGGTTTCACTGGTTTATGGTCAGTGCTTGCACCCAAATCGTGTCAGACTGGAATCATAAAACATTGGTCTAATGCTGTTTCAAGACTCAAACGGAACATAAAAGATGGAGGTAACCCAGGTGTTAATATATGTGCCACTGGTGGATATGCCAAGCCCCTTTTATTTCACAAAGAAAATGTTCAACATCAAAATGGGGCTCTACGTCTAATTGCACCGGCTGATCGTTACGTGAAAATGTCACAAAACGACATTTAGTGTGGACGGCTGAATCAGGTCAAAGGACAAGAAAATGACTTTACAAACACCACGGACATAAGTGGAGATATATAGGGTGAGGGAGGGTATGCCCCTGCAAAGGAAGTTGGCCATGCCTAGGATCCTGTTGCTACTTTCTTACGTTGTAAGCTAAAAAAAAGCCCAATATAGAAAGTTGAGCATAAAAAAGGCCTAAGTGAAAGGAGGAACAGAACGAGTGAGGTGATGTAAGGAGATGATTTTGGCATGGTGTCATTAGTACACAAAGCAGATTACAAATGCGAGTAGCTAGCGGAGGTGATGAGTGCATCCCACAGAAAGAAGAAATTCTGCTTTGGCAAACAACCTAGGTGCTAGTGTAATGTCCAGGGTTAACCACAAGCGGTGGTCTAGGCAGAAAAAAAGGGAGCTATTCAGTGTGATTCGTACGAGGAAATAGCCATGGCTTCGATAGACCACGCGCGGATTAAGAATAAACCATTAACGCGGTAACCATAGCTGCTATGCTGCATCAAACGATGAACAAAAAACAGTTGAGACTCGAGGCATCATAAATTACTACGAGCTCGCAAAAAAACCAAAATGCACTCACCCACACACAGACAACGCAAAAAGCAAGACCAGAGGCCAAAACGGGAGTAGACGTAAAAAAATCGCTAATGGAATGCAGCGATAAAGGCGCCTGTTTAGCATGAACCCGAGACACGCCAAAGGGTAGAGTAAATTACTAACGCCAAACTGGACTTGGAATAAATTAGGACAAGATTTTGGCCGTATAAAAGCTTGCCGCTATGTTATCGCTGTTAAAGTCTGATGGAATTAAGAATGTGCCACTCAGCTGTCTAAGCAAAAACGCAGTAAAATCAACTTAAATTTTATTGTAAAGTACATGAGAATCGTTCATAACTAAGCATTAAATGAATAGTGATCGTTTAAACGACGAATCAGTTACCTATCTATCCATGAGGGTGTAACAGAACGACCACATGCTGATGCGCTGGTCGTACCCGAACAATAGAAACCATTCCCCACAATGATGACACGAGGATCTGTGCATGTCATAAAAGATGCTAGATCCCAGTCCTTCCGTGCATTCGATGCATGGATTAGACATCTAACACGGTTTACCTTCAATAGAACGGATTTTCTAGACCTCTTCCATGCTAGTGGGACCTACCATGATCTAAAGGAAGATTCGAGACGCCACACTATGATAAGGCTACTTCCGAACACTATTGGGGATGACTGGGCGGTTGCATTTGTATTAGCGTTGGCAAAACCTCCTCAAAAAATTAAAAAAACTTTGATTTCGGTGAATGCCTATCTCAATACAAACGCCACAGGAAGAAGACACGCACTGCAAATGGAAGAGGCCCCAAAGATCGCTAAAGGAACTACAAAATAAAACTTAAGTTTTTTTGAAGACTCAGTGATGGAGGCAGCCACGACTTCAACCAGTTAAACAGCACACAACTGTGCCGTTAAACGGATAAGGACCAAGGACTTGTCAAACATCAACATCGTGAGAAATAGTGAACAAACCGTATGGTTCCGCTTCTAAACCATTTGCTCTCAAGGAAGCCTGTGAACGACTATTGATGCGACTCCAGCCGAAACTACTGAAACTCAAGTATCACTAATACCCATTATCGTCTCTTGATGGCCACCATAAACCGATGATTGCATTATTTGTAGACAACCGCTGGCTGCCAACAACGCTACCGATCTCTCAAGCTTTTGCGCGTCGACCGAGCACCATTTCAAGAAAGTCGGAGTTTAGCAACTAACTAAAAGATAGGAGAAGTCATGTTAAAACAGAATTTGAGCAATGGGGAGGACAAAAAGGCATATTAAGTAGGATCCAATTGTGATGAAATCCATTCAAGCTTACCCTTTTACAGCGCCACCAGTCTCCGCCTCGCAGCAACTGGGGCTTTCTGATGATAAAGGGCGCTTTTTACTCCGTGGTTGTGATGAGAGAGGCGATCGAGATGTATGCGTTTGCAAGAGAGAGGGTGGAGGTGGGTGGAACTGCTGGTAGGAGGCATGACTCAGTCGTATCGCGGCCACTTGCACCCACAGGTTGAGCTGACCTCGGCGACGGAAACTGGGAGAGGAGGAATCGGCGGCGGCACCTGCAATGATGATGAAAATCGCCAGGTCTCGGTAGCCAATGGGAAACTGTACTTTTTGATTAGGATGATACACTAACTCCAAATCTGATTACTACAAATGATGTAGCAAACAGAGAGAAGTAGAGTGAACAAAAAAGCATGGGCGAAACGGCGGCAAATTGGGGGACAGAGTTAAGGTCAGGCTCCAGTCAACTTCAACATGTGTTATGCATATACACCGTCGAACATAGGAAGGTGTAGTAAACTGCGGAGAAACCCGAAAAACATTCACCAAAGCAGAAATGGAAACCTCTGCGGGGTTATTTGCAACAGTACGACACTGACACGACTCAAAACTCCGTTAACAATACTCAACTAAATGTGAGCAATTCAGAAGAACTGTAACAGTGTTATGTCCTTGCAGTTTTACGACCAAAAAAAGCGAGTTTGGAAGGCTCATTCCTTTTTATAGACACTATCACCCCTAGTACTGCAACATAACACGACATAGGACGAAAGCGATGGATTGTGCGGGAAGATATTTGAAGTCTTAATCAAATATACGAGAAATCGTGTTTCTATCATAACAAACTCTACGGCCTAGCATTATCTACACCCAAGTTGGTAGATAAACACACAACATCGCGTAACTGGGGCGTAGGACAAATGTTTTTAAATCAGCCTATAGAAGAAAACCACATCCGGGTACGCAGTCCACCATCTAAAAAACCCTGGCTATAGGTATGGGTGGCGGAGCATAGAGACAACACAGATAGCTCGAACTGAGTTAAGAAAGGGGAAGCCCCATGCATGGATGAACATTAAATCAACGGATGGGTGTGCATGTTTCTACCCTACGAACGCGCATTCATGCCATGCAAAAAAAAGGAAAACACTAGGAAACCCAAACAAATTGCTGTGCTGCACAAAAATTGCGGACGTTACCTAACGTCAGATGTTTGACACGTTTGTCACCTCAGAGACAAGAGAAAAATGAACTAACACAGACCAGGCGGTGGTGGAGCTGTTCGACGGACTCAATTGTTGATCAAGCAATAAAAAGGAACCTTACGTCTTGCTCCATTGTTTTAAAGTCATCCAACCGGGTTGCCATAGTGTTTCAGATAGGACACGTCCATTAGGGTTACTTTTTGCAGATTCTAGTCGACGCTTATCCTTTGCGTGTGTGGAAGCTCGGAGATCAACAAGTTATGGAACAGCTACGCAAAATACCCATGAGAAGACTGGAAATTTGAAGGAAATTGGAAGATAGTTACTCATGCTTGAAACATGCATCCAGTTTCAAAAGTAAATGGGTAGATGGCAAGGGGGATTATTACTACTAAACGCCGGTGAAGTTACACCAACCAATAAATGCAGAGAAAGGCATCACCTTATGTAACAAACTTTGTTTTAAATTGAGCTAAGCGGCAACAGACTTGATTATAAAGTGACTCTGCCTCAATCATGATTCATACCTATCTAAAAGGAAGTCCAAAGATCAGTACACGAAATTGGCGAATGATAAAATCACAAGAAAAACAGTCCGAGATAGAGACAGGACGGCCTCCCTTTTAGAGATAGGCTTTCACGGGCAAACGGGAGGGTGGACGGGGAAATGGAGGGGGACGGGGGGTAGGGGTAGAAAACACACCTTCCTGAGTCACAGCGAGATGAAAAGCGCACGCTGCTTTAAAGCACATACACACACACACGCAATGAACGGGAAGAGCGATTCACACAGACGTAAAAAATCTCCAAGAGTTATTAGATTCCTGGGAAGTAAAAACAGACCTGAAGGAGACTCGGACCGCGGAGACAACGACACCCCCGTTGCAAAAAAACCTGTTTTAATCTACTAATTACTCCAAGTATTGAGTCAAAAAATTTCCAGCAAATTCTCCCCAAATTTGAAGCTTTGCCCGCAAAAGACACCTTCCCAAATGCGTCCTGAGGTAACTTAGGGGCGTTGCGTTAGTCATCCTAGAGAATTTGGCGAACAATCCAAAGAATTTCTATCGGCACCCAGGGTAACTTAGAGAAATAAAAGTGTATTCCACCTTTGCGACTGGGAAAACCATCAACAGTTGCGTTATTGCGAACAACTTATCATAATTGTCCTGAGAGCAGTCTTGCACTACCGAAACAAACAATGAAGGGGCTTACATTAATGTCTGCGTATTATTTTGTCCGAAGCATTCTTTGCTTCGATCACCCAGAACATGCGAAAGATTAAAATTCACCAAAACAATCAACAGCAGAGTGTTTCATATGCAAACAGCGGTGTGGAATTACTCAGGAGGTAACACCTGTTGCAGCGAAATTCCATACGCGAGCGTAGGGGAGGTTAGGAAATCCTATTCGACCAAAACACCACTTCCAAATGTGCATGTGAACTACTGCGAGGACTTTAATTATCTGTACTTAGATCGAGGAATGAAGTGGTGAATACCAGTCAAAAAACAGCTAAAAAACTGCATCGATAAGCACCATTAAAATAAAGAAGTCCGAATGAAAAGTAATAACGTTCCCAAGGGGGTAGAAAATAATGATATGAGTGTGAAAAATGAGCATGTAAGTATAGAGATAGCTAGCTGCCTTAATGTGGGTGTAATAAATGCAACAAACATCAAAACGGTAAGGAAACGATGCAATGATGAAACTTAAAATGTGGTCTCAGCAGTTGAGGAGGCAATGAGATTCATCTCTCTTTCTTCAGTGGCCTCAACAGTAGCAATAAAGGTTATAGGTACTAAAATTATTAGGTGTAGCAAAAGAAACGTGGAGAAAAACAGCTATGAGAAGCCACTACCATGGGTAACAGCAGAGACCACGGTTATGGAAAACACTAGAAGGGAATCAAGTTTAATTCCGAGGAAACAGGCGTACAGCAAACATCAGATTTGGCATCAGAATAAAGCACGCGCAGAAGTAGAGGAAAAATAAAGTGACAAAACAGGAAGTCTAGGTGAGATAAAATGCACTTCCACCCTCGAATTCAGGAAGAGGTCGCTAAAGAGAGCAGAACAAAGGGTACAACTTAAAGGCACAGAGCATAATAAAACGAATTTAAGGAAGCGCTCACTAATGTCGGAACCATATCCAGTGTCGCTGAGTTTTGTGGAGGCCAGGGGAGCAGGTTTGATTTTTCGACCACGATCTAGTTGACTTGCGAGGGCATGTTGACCAGTATTCCGCAATGCATTTGTCAGTAGCACGAGCTTCGCATTTTGACTGTAGTGCTGCGGCGTGTCACATTCCGAATCCAGCAAGTCCAGAAGTTTCTCAATTTTCTGTTCATTTTTGCAGTCACCTTGTGTGAGCTCACGAGCCGACGACGATGAAACGACCCCATGAGCTACCATATAGTCGACGAGAGGGCCTTCAATGACAAGGCCCTGAAGGATAGACATAATCTCATCTCTTGACAGAGGACTTTGCTTCATATGACGTCGAACGGTGTTTGATGGGGACGTGGGAAGGGATTTGGAAACAGAGGATCTGTCATTAGCACATATGCTCAAAGAATTCAAAACTTCGGTCATTTTGCCGGATAGCCGAGTCCCGGATTCAGGGCACAGGACCAACTACGAAAACCTCAAACTGTCTGTGATCATGTCGAACTGTTAGAAAGGACGCCCTCCCACCAAACTAAAACTCTGCTGATATTTCATCGATCAAAACAAATAAAAACGATGAATGATTACAGTGTTTTACACTGCTTACTAATAAATGCGGCGGAGTAAGGAGTAAAATGCAAATGTGTTTGAATTATTATTTGTCTTATGGACTTAACCTAAACGCGATAACAGGTAAATGCAGCAAAATGTTTGATCAAATAAAATCTTAGGCACGAAAAGTTAAGTAGGGCTATTGACTTTATAATGGCTAGACAAACATTAAAGTTTAAACGTTTTGTTGGTGCCTTGTCGATAGTCGTCATTACATATTGACACATAGATACGTCTTCCGCTAAAATATAGATAAACTTATGCTCAAAACCTTTAGCATATTTAGTTTATTTTTCTTTTTAACAGTAAACAGAACCCGTGTAGCGTCCCGAGACCCCATTTACGGTAAAAGAAGGTGCAGTACTAGGGCAGAATATATATATTCCGGCCCGGAGGCCGACCAACCGGCTAGAACAAGATGGCCACCCAAGTGACCTATACCGGTAGTTCGAACAAACAAAGCATTACAACACAACCCCTCTCTTCTTTCGAGCGTCGTCCCCAATGCTCCCCTTCGTCCGCCTCCCGTGTCAGCCATCACAAAGTAATCAGTGCTGCGAGAAGCACCCACGGGCTAACCGTCCCAGTCGTCGAGGTTCGAACGCATGTGTTCCTGTAGTGCCATCCATTCCGCGTAGCACTCAGTGCAGCAAATGCGCGCCTCTTGGCCCTCCTCTGGGCTTGGAGTCCACGGCTAGTGTCGCTTCAGTTGTTAATAGCTTTCCTGTCGAACACGAGGGCGAGGGAGATGTCGAAGATGAACGTCGATCTCAACCCTTCTGTTACGAGATACCAAAGGTTCTCCCCTCCGTAGCGCATGTACTTCTTTCACAACGCTGACGTTTGCCAGAAGCGGCATGGAGCAGGATAAAATGCATCAAAGTCGGGTCCGCTTTCCGCTGCCACCAATGTAGCGTCCCGAGGCTCCCCTTAAGGTAAAAGAAGGCGCAGTACTAGGGCAGAATATATATATTCCGGGAAGAGAGGACTTGGGGGCTGTTGGCACGGCCTGGAGGCCGACCAACCGTTTGGAACGAGATGGCCACCCAAGTGACCTAAACCGGTAGTTCGAACAAACAAAATATTACAACCCTGTTTTGTGAATTAGTCCAGGGCTAATTCAATGTCTTATCTAGCTTAATCCCAGTTTCAACATTATTAAATTAGTGCATTATCGCTCAGATGGGCTAATCGTTCGCTTCTGAATGCTGGGTAGAAAATTGGTAGAACATTGAAGTTATGAACGCATCCATTAATGCATTCGTCGACAGTGCAGTCAAAATCGCATTCCTTTCTACAACTTGAGTGATGCTGTCACGCTGCAGTCCTTTGTTGCCTCTAATAATTACCTTAGTTAGCACATTTTGGCATAGGGGGATAACGCATATAATGTAGAACATCTGGGAAGCACTTCCTCCTTGTCATAGTAAAAATAGCAATATCGTTTCGTGGAAGCAGGATATGGCAGTCTCAATCTTTAAGTTTTTATTAAACCAGAAAATCCACTGAATGAGGATGCAGGACATTAATATACATCTCTCAATGCAGCCGGTTGAAGGCCTGCATTCCCTTGCCGTTTTCTTTTGTTGCCTTAATGGCCACTGTAATTTGGAAGAGGTGTAGGCGAAAATTAAGACGATGAAAAGCATAGTATGTGGAAGTCGGCGATGACTTTGGCTAGATTCCAGCGAGTGTCAAATAAAGTAGGGTAAATTTCTTCGCTGGAGCAATGAAAGAGACTTGATCATAATTCACATTGTTGAGTTTCAGAATTTGTGAGCAGTTTTAAGGCGAATCTAGGATGCATCAACCCCTACTGACAGGCTTCTACTGTTCCATGCTCATGCATTGCTCTGGAAGGAAGTGAAACAGTACGAAACCCCTTCAATTCAACTAGATCGACTTAAAACGTACCATTGCTACACGTGAAAGGAGGTAGCAACGTTGTATTCATTCAGGAGTGCCACTAGCCGAGTGCCGAATGCTGTGTAATTCTCACGTTATTTGCTACACCCAGGGTACCCTTGTCTATCCAATATGGTACACGTTCTCATCGATGCTAAGAGCACTTTTTTTTGCTTTTTATCTCTATAATTCAAACTGTCTACTTTCAAAATACAAGGCTGCACAATTAGGTCAGAATCCAACTGCCTCATCATTAATGCTCACGACACAACTGTTAAAGGCCAGCATAAGGTTACTTAGTCTAGCAGGAAAGATGTTAAAACACATTACGGTGTCATTGTGACAAGTCCTACTTCCACTTCATCCAACACTTCGGGCGTTAGTGTAAATAAAGTATTTAAGTCAGCGAGTCAGCCAGCACAGTGTACCCTTTTTCCGAGTATGTGATGAGTAGAGGCGTAAGTATTGTAACTTTTTCAAAAAAAAAAGAACAATACATGTGCTTTTGCAAGCACTTACCCGTTTCACACAGAGTGCTGGCACAGTGGTGCCGGTCATGACCCTGATAAACGTCAGAGGCGTTGTGAGTCACGCCAGTATGCCGCGATTGCATGATGTCATGCTTGATTCCACCCATACTATTGGATAACGGAGAGAAGTCGACCCTATAGTGTTCGACCACCCTCTGTCTATCTCCCTCTCTGTCTCAATGAATGGGTAGTAAACCTGATTCTCGTCTTTTTAACCCCATCTTCAGCCGATTGTGCTGATCACTTGGCCCTTGCGAGACTCCGCCAATGCAGGTGTCATGTTTCCACGCTCCACGCGTAGAAAAGTGGCATTAAAACACTGTTTTTTTTTAGTTCTTTTTTTCCGATAAAAAAACTGGACCCAAGCAAGTATACACAAAAGAGGAGCAATATTTGGAATGTGGTTGTAAGGTGAGAAGGGAGGAAAGAAAAGAGCAATAAACCAAATTTCGTGATCTAGCGGACACACCTGTATTGTAGTGATCAGCCAATAAAGCAGTGAACACTTCCATAGAATGGAGATGCAAAGTACAAAAATACACAAGAGGACAAAGCGGAGGAGGGAAAGACAAGGGAGTATGTGAGGTGGAAGAAGCCGTCTGTCTTCAGCATTTACATGGGAGAGTGAGGAGGAGAAGAAGAACAAAAGGGAAGCGTGGAGGCACAAACATTCGTAAAATTCCTGCCTTATTTGACTTTGGCGGCTCCGTTGGCATGGCTACCAGTGGTACAATCATTGTCTGTGTCTGACATCTCACTGTCACTTCGAGCATCAGAGGTTAACTAAGATGAACAACAAACCCATCTCAATGATACTGAAAGATCTTAATGCCGACTTAAGAGAGAAGCCTGTTTAAAATCGGCTATACCCCTACCTGCCCAGTAGTGAACGGCTTCGCGGCTGTCCGAATGATTTGAACCGTCCAAAAGATGTGAAGAAGTTGAAGAGTAATGAGAAAGACCGCAAAGGCATTGAGGGCTGGATAGTAGCCGATCAACCTTGGAGCATCGTAAAACACTGATGCGATGATCCTGTAACAGGGAGGACGAGAAAATCACTTATGGGTCACAACACAAGGTACCTGGTTGAAATACGGATGATAAGAGGGAGGTTATAAGAAAAGCAGTAGATAGAACAGATCACATACACACGTGGCAAAAGTCTACGCTGAAATCACGCCACATAGTCACGTGTAAGGCCTTCGCTCCTATCGCCACCTATTTTCCTAATCAAGCGAGTAAAGAGTGGGAGGTACTCTACCTCCTCTCCTGGCTTCAGGACTCACCATTAATGGGGTTACATTGTTTTTGCCATGGATGTCTAAATTTGGAGCATCATTAACTTACTACGCACTTGCATTACAAATACATAAACATGTATCGAAGGCTTTGCACATTTCAACATTCTCGTGGGAGAGAGATGAAAAGGTGGTGATCGGATTTTTTTGCCAAACATGGCTATTTTATATTGGGACCAAAAATAACACAGCGTAAACACACACATACACAGTGTTGTGTGGTTTGCAACAGTAGTGATTAGTTGTTACATTGATACGCGCTTCAAACAAGACTATGTGAATAAAAAGATGGTTGAATTACCTCTCAGATCACTTAGAGAGGGAGAGAGAGAGGTAAGGTTAAATATTATTTAAGCGACAAGACATTCAAGCCACACATTCGCACATTCGATTCAATACGCATTTTCTATTTCAGTGAATGCGGATTGCCATTAACAACCAACAATAAACTGGCCAGGGTGAGGTGCAGCGAGAGGGAATACGCAATAGCCAGGACTTGTCACAACAACCTGAACAATGAATGGTATTCTATAAATTTTGTGGTGTGACTGCTAGAACATTCGAAAACTATGATAAAGTGAAGTTGTTGAGTGATACCACCTTTAAGGTCAAAAAGGGATTAATGATAACATTCGGTATGCTACCTTGAACCACCAAAAGTGACGTAAGGCTTAATTAAGAGTTACGAGGGTGTAATCAATTAGCCAATGCCATTCGCTTGGTTCACAAAGTCACATCACTCTCAAACACTCACAACCTCTCATTCGTAACTTCTTGGGTGACGCTGTGCACACAAGAAAATGCATAGTCTGCAATACTCTATCTAATTTGATGTAAGGTAAGCAAGTTAATAAAGATAAGGGAAAAATGCACATGCGTGACCAGGACCTGAGACTAGGGAGCGAGGAGTTAACTCCGACAGCCTGTTGATAGGCTAAAATGCATATGCTGTGATCAACCGAAATTGGGCAAGCCTAAGGCGTTCCATTCCTTACTCTTCGCCTAGTAAATCGGAATTTCGCATGCTATAGAGGGAAGGAGCAAATTTTGAGTGTTCTAGCAACCAAACAGGGTCTGTGATAGACAAAAAAAGTCACACAGATACGGGAATGCGCCTTTAAACACACACATGCTCACACGAGGTCAAAACATTGTTCCACCCTAATGCAACAAGCCGCACCACCAAGAGGCGTCAATTGCAAAGCTCGACTAGTGGCTTGGACGCGCTACGTCGCCCAACGCAACCAAAGGTAGAGCGTAAGAATGCAGTTAGGGGGTAAAAAAATCCCTTCGACTACCCTGGACGTGTAAATAAAATGGACCTTCGCTAGACCCGACTTGGGAACAATACAAATGCGCAATGAGCGAGAGGGGGCGGAGGGAGGTGGAGGCTAAATCTGCAGGAAGATTTAAGATAAGGCGCATTCATTTATACCACTCAACCGTGAATCACGATTATAATTTCAAACATTCGGTCGGATAAAAAAAGGCAACATTTTTTTTAAAGGACGCACACAGTGTTGACTGAAGATGGTAAACAAAGGCTGTGGCAATTGTCCAACTTATTAAAACGTAGAACTCACCGAAATGGATAATAGTACAGACGTGTTGCAATCCAGACACATATGAATGTTGTGAGGCACGCCATGCAGGACCAAGATTTTCCAATGTATTTAAACATCTTTGCAGCCTTTAAATTGTAAATAAAACAGCAAAATAATAATGCCATGAAATCGGCGATTCTTGGCACAGTTGCCAAACAGCTGATTGCCCAAATAGCATTCCATGTAAGAGGCAATCACCTCACACGTACACAGATTTAATATTTACAGGAATGAAGACCTACCTCAAGCCAAAAATCGGCAGAGTCATGTAGGAGCATGATAACCGATCCAATACGGAAGTAATTTGTTAGGTAGGAGAACGAGATCAATGCAACAGTGACGAAATGATGGATCAGCATCACAATGAAATCCTAAACGGTTTAGGGAAGGGGAAACAACGCCTCTATATTTTCTACAATCAAAGTACAACTGTCTGCATCCCCTTCCATACTTGCAACATGCCAACATACCAACTTAGTACCAACCGTGTTTTGATCTACCAAAAATTCCGAAGTCATGCTATCAGGGTTAGTAGACCAGGAATTATCCATGTGTGATTAAAATGTTAAAAGTACGCACACAGAGATGCCTATGAATACAAATCTCAAAGTCGTCACTTTTCATGATTTAATTAACAAAACGACTGGTTTCGGTCCTACACACGTTTTAATGGGTTCGGAAGGCAATGAAGCTCAGAGATTCTAAAAATGTTATAGGAACATCATAAAAGAACAATCACGTGTAAAAAAGGGCTGAGATGAAAACAATGTTTATAAGTAAGCAGCATGAAAAAAGAACAGCAAGATAATAACTTGAAAAAATATACCTTTCGTTTAACCTCCAGGAAGACCCAAATAAGTCCAGAGACATAATAAGCTAATTCGACCATGTAATACCAAAATATACAGCGACTCATTTCATGGTAAGGATAGGCACGAAAGAATTCAGAGGTGTCGTATAAAAATGGTTCCTAAACGTAGATTAGTAACACAATCGTCAAATCTTGCCTGGTGTAAACAGTAGATTCCGTAAGAAAATAAACAAAAATAGAACGAAAACCTCCAACTATTTAAGAAAATGAAATGTTGAAAAGGCTTACCCAGATTCCGCAAACTTCACAATAACTGGAAATTTCACAGAGTTGCGTTTCAATCGAAACCAATAAGAAACTTTGGCATCACTGAGGTCAAGTTTTTTCGACAACGCCTTAAACCTTAACATGAGCAGAAATCGAAGGCTTACCCGGATATCATTGAATGTCGGCCGTTTGTTAAGTTGATAATACTCTTCAAGGAGTGGAATATTGGGCACTTTCGGGTTCTTTGTTGATCTTAAACCATTGTACAAACCGATTGGAGTAAATACATAGCTAAGCTTAGGGTAATGACAGTACGAAATGCGATTACTTGCATAGGATCACGCGCAGGATGCATAATACGACAGCTACAAAAATGCCATGCATAAAATCGCTGGTTTGTGGGGTTTTGATATTTCTCCAACTTTCTTTAGGCGGTAACCAAAACTCCTCTGACCAAAATTTGGTGCTATTGATGAAGATATCAATCGACATACTCGAGGCACAGACTTTCTGCAAAAAGTCAGATGCAAGATGACTGGATTATAGTTGTTCACACGATTCTCCACCAGCATAAGAAAACATTTTTTGCACATACATTCACTTAAGGCAGAAAGAGTTCGATCCTTAACAAGGTAAAAACGAATAGATTTTGAATCAAAATTGGAGGCATTTCTCAAATCCATTAGTATTTTTACAGCTTAGGTAACGCATAGAGAGTAGAAACATCGACTACATGAATTCTAAAGCACAAATTATCGGGAGAAGTGCACCTTCAAACAGTAAAACTAAGAAAATCAGCAGAACACATGCATTCCAATAGAAAATAGTTGAAAGAAAAGAAGTTTACAAATGTTGACAAACTTCATGAATCTAAGTAGATAGGAAGCCAATAAATATGAGACGTTAACGAGAATACAAGACAGCCACCAAGCGCACGCGTCCAAAAAAGTCAAATTACCACCGTAACCTTCAAAAGAGATAAAATAATGAAGTAAACCATTTTTAATTCATACTCTTAAAATGAAATTGTCATATAAGTTAGTTTTTGCAAATGCTAAATTAAAATAGTGGCCCGCCCGTCCCCAAGGTGTGCGACGCCTTGCCACTTAATATCTACCTGACAAATTATTCGAAGCAGTTCATTCTAACTAAAGAGTAGATAAAACGGCACTCAAGGTCAAGAGTAGTTTGGCTTTCATCTACGCAAAAACATGTGCATTTTATGACAAAAAAGAAGGAGAGCTAAACAAAAAATCATGGTATATCCGAGTATCTATTTTTCCTAGTTGTCAGCCAACGAGCAACCCTACCTAAAGTTTTTAAATGCGGCGATATTATAAAGGATGATACTTTATTAACGGGAAGAAGGACTAAGAGAATAATCGCATGGTTTGAAAGCCCTAATAAACTGTTGCGGAGTTAAGTCAACCATCAAGGCAATAGAAACGCAAAGTTAGCGTACAACTAACTGAGAAATTTGTGATATTTTGTCTGAGGGCCGAAGTTATTTGATAGATTAATTTTATACTGATTAATATACTTTATGCGATTGATCCTGGGTCGTTCTATGTGCAATGTAGCGGGATTATCCCGTTCTTCCTCCTCCTCCCTTTTCACCTTGCTGGAAGAAGGTCGAGCTTTTCAAGGCATAGTTTTATTAACGGGGGAACAGGTAGGTGGGAACGTCCAATCTATGGGGTTTGAATCTCCGGCTCCTGAGGAGAACACGCGAGCTCGTTTTTGACCACGTGAATCCTGTGTTCCCGTCTCTCACCTACAAAGCCTATATAAACACCAACATTATTACAGGCAAGTATTAAAAGTAGTAGGATGCATAAATGCTAGCAATTACTGTGATGCTTTGTTTCTTCGAACCGCCTATTTCGGTCACTTGGGCGACCATGTAGTACTAGCCAGTTGGCTGGTCTTCAGACCATGCCAGCAGCCTCCAATCCCTCTGCTTCTAGCATATATTTATTCTGTCCTAATACTAGGCCTTCTTTTACCTTGAAGGAATTCTTGGGACGCTGCAACTGGGACTTAATGGATTCGCTTAAAATTTGCATGTTTGAAACACAATAACTTCTTGCATAATTGCCAAAAAAGATAGTATCTCTATTGTATCGACAAGCATTTTCATGCAAATCACTAAAGGTAAACTACACTTCGATTCGGTTGAGTCATTGTTATTTTACTGACCGCGGTTTCTTTCTTTCTTTCTTTATTCCATCATGCAATGAATCCTAGTAGCAGTATTTATTTGTCAAATATGGATGTCCAGAGCGACAGGCACGAAATTATTGCCAGAGAAATTCCGACACCATATAAAGTCTCGTCATAATTATTTCGCTGTTTGGGGGTTTTAGGTGATAAAGTCAACGGTGTCAATTCCTAATGATATCCTAGTACCATGTTTGTAGGGTTTCGAGACTTCCTCGAAGGCAAATGAAGGCATACTACTAGGGCATAAAACATATGTTCAGAAAACAGAGAGAATGGAGCTGCTGGCATTGCTCGGAGGTCAGCTCACCCGGCTAGGGCGATATGTCCACCTAAGTGTCCGAAACCGAAACCAATAGTCAGAATAAACAAGATATTACATAGCCCTTCTCTTTTTTCGAGCGTCGTCCCGGACGCATCCCTTGGTAAGCCTCCCACGTCAGCCATCAAAACCTAATAGATGCTGGAGAGACACCCGCGAACTAACCGTGCCAGTTATCGAAATTTTAGCGCAACTGAGGAGATGCCCGACCACTGCGTCGCCGATCGCTCATGGCAGTTCAATTGGACTTGGAATCTCGTCCTATTTGAAGAATAAATTCCGAGTAAGAGGTGCTGTCGAGCACTGACTTGCCAATAGGGAGCCGTTAGGATATGGGTCTCCTTAACCAGGTGTAGCAGAGGAATCTCCCCAACGAAAATTTTCTGAGTGTTTCACGTCTAGTGTCACTTCAGTTGCTATTGGCTTTCTTGCAGAACACGAGGGCGGAGTAGATGCCGAAGGCAGACATTATTCTTAGCCTTCCTGTTATGGTATCTCGGAAATTCTTCCATCCGTAACACATGCACTTCTTTCGAACTGCTACAAATTGTCACCAGCGGTATGAATCGGGATAAAAATTCATTAAAGTCAGATTTGCTTTCTGTTGCCACCAATGTAGCATGTCAAAACTTCATTGAAGGCAAAAAAGGCACAATACTAAGGCCGCATACGTGTAACCAGGAAACAAAGGGAATAGGACTACTGATATGGCCTGGGGACAGCTTATGTGAGCATCTTTTCATTAGCTTCCCCTAGCACGAGAATTTATAGTGTTCAGGAACATCGTTATTGCCTTGATCAAAACGTATGGTCTCTGTCAGCGTCAAGGGAATGAATCGGTCCCACGTACATTCAAAAACCGACAAGGACGGTAGCAATACTTTGTCTGCCTGACTGTCGGTTTCTGTTGCCCTCTCGGGTGGCCAAGTTACCTGTCAGGTGGACTGGCCTCCAAGGCCATGCCAGACGCCCCGTCCCCTCTACTTGCTGAATACATATACCCTGCCCTAGTGTTGCGCCTTCTTTTACCTTCAAGGAAGTTTACACACCTTTTTTTTTCCAAAAACTGGGGAGTTAGTTTAATGCTTCGCAGGATTGCATCCAAACTCAGTAGTGAATCAGCTTATAAATATGGAGCCAGTTTTGGAAAACGAGGATCGCTGTTACCGGAAACTCATACTTATGAGGAAAAAATTAATTCAAACCCAAAGACACCATCATAGGCCACACAGACGGAACCGAAGGAGATTCCAAATTGATGAAGGAATGTTGTGTACTATCCTGAGACTTCCTTGAAGGTAAAAGACACATTACTAGGGTAGAATACATATTCTGAAAACAGAGGGTTTGGGGGCAGTTGGCGTGACCCAGAGGTCAGCCAGCCTCCCGTGTAGGCTATCATTGCTACGAGAAGCACCCACGAGCTAACCATCCCAGTCATCGAGATTCGAGCACATGTAGTGCCATCGATTCCGCATAGCACCCGGTGCAGCAAATGCGCATATCTTAGTCCTCCTCTCCCACGATAATGTGTCCCAATGAGAGATGAGGGGTACGAATCCAGGTTTTTGAATGGATCGAGACACACACAGCACATATTGTGATTCCAGCTTTTTTAATATCGGAGGAGAAACGAGAGGGCATCGTAGAACCTTGAGCAAATGGGGCGATCATGCTGCATAGAAATAAAATGCACGCGATCCAAGTGTGCAAGGCATGAAACGATGCTATCGAATGACGTTCTGCACATTCTACATCTTTTGACACACATTTCTACAAAGGCAGACCAGTTGCTCAAGAACAGGAGAAAGAGGTTACGGAGTATTTTTGACCACAACGTCGCTTATACCTCTTGGTAGCTCCACTGGACTTGGAGTTCACGGCTGGTGTCGCTTCAGTTGTTAATAACTTCCTTTTCATAACACGAGGAGAAGGAAGGTGCCGAAGATGGACGTCGATCTCAGCAATTCTGTTATGGGATGGAAGAGATTCTTCCAATTGTAGCACATGCACTTCTTTCACACCGCAAAACTTTGCCACAAGTGGTATGGATTGGGACAGAAATTCATCAAAGTCAGGTCCACTTTCCGCTACCACTAATATAGCGTCCCGAGGCTTTCTTGAAGCCAAAAGAATACATTATACTAGGGCAGAATACATATTTCCCGAAATCAGAGCAATCGACGACCGCCGAAGCAGCCTGGAGGCCAGCCAACTGGCTAATACAATATGGCCGCCCAAGCGATCGAGACCGGCAGCTCGAACAAACAAAGCTTTACAATTTGAATCAAAATAGTAGCTAATTAAAGCGAGAAGAACCATCATTCATGACATAATTGTTTTCTCATTTTTTTATTTCTTAATCGTTGTTGTTTAAATTGGTTGAGAAGCCGTATCGCATTTCTGCTATTTAATTCTTACATGAGATTTAAAATATCTCTTTCTATAAATAAACATGGTTGGATTTGCTACGAAAACAAATTTGAACGCAAATTATTATAACAAACGTGTTCAAGATACTTTTGCTGTGACTTTTTGCTTGACATTCAGCTATGAACCATAGCTTCTACTGAAGCGAGTTCATCTGGATTGTTAAAAGTTGTGTTGTAATTTTTGGACCCGGCTTGACAGTCCAAGTAATCTAGGTACAGCAGTCATGCAGTACAAGTTACTTATTACTGCGAACTCAAATAAATGGCATTTAAATACCTCTTTCTAAACCATGTGTTACAGTGGGATGGGTAACGATTAATTTCGACCTCCATTTCAAATTTTAGTTAGATAACTTAAAGATCATTTTACCTCATGGCGCAGGTTCCCCGTAAGACTCTAGTGACTACTATAGGGAGAAGCACTGCCACGAGAGTGGCAGCGGCGTCCCCTTTTTAAACACCGGGCCGCATGTTAGATGCTGTATCGGATATTTCGTCGACTTCATAACTCTTAAAGAAAAATGCCAACGAGACCTCTGAACACAGATATCGATGCATGACTACTTACAAAAGCCATAAAAGGACAATTTTTTGGTGTTCCTGTTTCTAATGCGACACAAATCAGCTGCGAAATCCTATTAAATAGATCTTCTTTTTGTCGCTTGGATGTAAACAGCCAAGTTTAAACCCCTTAACGTCCCTGTAGCGTCCAGAGGCTCCCTTTACGGTAAAAGAAGGCGCAGTACTAGGGCAGAATACATGTATTCTGGAAACAGGGGCCTTGGGGGCTGTTGGCACGGCCCGGAGGCCGACCAACCGGCTGGAACAAGATGGCCACCCAAGTGACCTACACCGGTAGTTCGAACAAACAAAGCATTACAGTCCCTCTTCCCCTGTTTCTGCCTCAACAGCTCCATCACCCAAATCCTCATTTCACTTCCAAAGCTGATTACCATTATTTGGAGAAATAGTATTGAAGTGATATATAGAGGGTGTGAACGAGCCTCCAAAGTGGATGTCTTTGCAACATGTGATATGGGGAGAGGGATCTTGCCTCTGAGGGAACGCATTGAGCATTGCCGCCCTGTTGCCTTCCACACTTGCATGCTCTTTGGTCCCACACATAAGTGCTGCTTGGTATTCACCTTCAGAAAGAGATGCACAGTAAATGTGTCACTCGATCAGGATGTGAATAGAGTGAAGGATGCATTGACAGTCTTGAAAGCTAATTACATTTGGTTATAAATAATGCCTGACAGCTTTCACCACAAATAGACGTAAGCGTTGCCTGTCGGACAACAGTAAGCAGTGATGAAGAACTAGTGACTATCTGCCCATGAAATCCTTATAGCATATCAAAATAGTAAACTTTACTACCATCCAATTACTGGTAGCATATCCACCAACTTTTTAATGCACTCGAAAATCAGGAAATCCTTATAAAAAAATAAGTTATTTTACCACGAAAACTAAACCCAAGTCAATGAATGCCATGCATACTTCCCTCGCTAAAACCCTAACACTGGACATTTTTATGACCACCATGATGTGTAGGACCGATGGAGAGGAAGTAAATACGCCTACATCTCTCACTCTCCCTCTCTCTCTCTCTCTTCCTCCCTCCAAGGCCTTCCCTGACCTCCAAACTACGATAAGGGATCAGGTTTGAGATCTGTGCCATTGACACGACAACATCACCCCTCCCTTTGACACGTCCATGGGGGGTATGGGGTGTGTGTGTGTGTGTGTATGTACAACCCCTCCTCGGGTGAACACAACACGACATTGAAAAATAAAGTTGACAGTTTTACAACAACATTACATTCTATGCATTCATTTATCACAAAACAACCTAGTCTACCTTCTTCTGTATAGAAAGTTACAGAAACTATACAAAAGCATGTCTTTGCCTCAAACGATTGGTAATTTGAATTAAATTACACAATTACAATACATATGTGTATCGCTTTTTGATTCGATTCTGATTTAATTCTTAACAGATTTGATGGCGGAGATGTGAGTCCTGTTGCGTGCCTTTCAAGGCGGTCTGACCGCCCCAATCCGCGGCTGTATGTAATAATGAGGTGGACCTTGACTTTTCTACACCCCTATCCAGCATGCATTGAAAACGATGCATAAATACTTATTCAACAAGGCAAAATGTATGAGCAACGAATCCGCCTACAATTAAGGGGCGAACGGGACCACCATAGTGGGAGCGCATTAGGGGAGGGCAGAGCAGATTCCCCTCTATTCTCCTCCACCACCTCCTCCTCCCCCTCGGAGTAGGCCATTTAACAGGTATTTTGAGGAAACCCCCACTCGCATCTGCTAAAATGTATTAATACGAAACAAATGCGCTTCGATTTAGAGGCATCTTATTTCACTCCTTCGTTTTACAGGATTAAAAGGAAAAGGATGCTCTGCGTAGCAAAAGGGCATAACCGAAAATGATACAAAGATTGACTTTACCACACAGTTAGCAGAAGGCTAAACACATATCGTCTCCTGGATGTGCTTTTCTGCTCATCGGTGGATTACCTAATAAGTAAATGTCATGAAAACAGACGACCAAAGGCAACAAATTATTCAATGCTATCTAGAAATGAAGAAACGAAGCAGATACTACTAAAATTGATGTTGTGAGACGAGAGACTACTTGATCAAGATTAAACAGGAAGAAGAAAAAAAGAAAAGCAACAGGTATTACTTAAAATGTGAATGATGAACTAATACAATACTCTATCCTACTTAAATGCATAGAACATGACAGATACTACTAATATGCATACCTATTCACCTACTAAGTAGTATTTAAAGCCCAAAAGCTAGCAAAATCTCCGAGGTTTTTATAATAATATTAGTCTAATTTTAAGAAAAGAGGAAGTACAAAGCAAAGACCCACCTTTGTTCAAGACAAGACACAAGGTGTCAAGAAGTTGACTGCGCCTTTACCTTCAGAAAGTAGGAAATTAAGGAGCCTTCCTGAACTGGATAAATCTCGGGTCTGTATCGACTTAGCTTGCTAAAAATAGTTTTCCTCTCTACTTCTAAAAGAGGCAAAAAGAGAGTGTAAAAAGTAAAACAAGCGGTAAATATTGTGGAGCTAATGCTTATCTGTACACAAAGGTTACCTGTTCCCTTGGGGAGTTCTTTATCGTCTGGCTTTAGCCGCCAAAATAAAGCGGGTTGGTTGGTTAACCGCGTGACTCCGGCTTTATTTTGCAAGAATTCCAGAAAAAAAGAAAAGAGGCCTTTTAAAATGCCAAAAAAACTCCCTTTTGGAAGGCGGTACCTAAAATGGGCAAATTGATGTCGATGGGTAGCTAGCAATGCCTCAACAATAGGACAACTAATTTTTCCTAAGTAAAATAAAAAATAAAACGGATTATTACTAAGAGAATTGCAAAAAACTTCGGTAAAAGATTTGCTTGAAAGAGACTACAAGTTTGCCGGACTTTTTCGCGTTCTCTCTTCCGGAATGTCATTCGCAAGATGAAAGAACAGGTGCACTTGTGGTCTTACAAGAAGTAAGAAATAAAAAAAAGACAAAATGTCTTGATTCTTGAGGCATTCGACTGATACGCTTTCTTAAAGGGGTTTCCTTAAAACAAAAGAGCACGCCTCCTTAGTGGCAAATTAAAATGATCGATTTTGACAAAGATTGACATCTTTGGCCGAGCGATTTTGGACCATAACTTTTCTACTTTTCTGTGCCTTCAATTGGGCTCCAATGCCACAGAATATGGTGGAGCACACGGTAGCAGAAAACATCACTCTCCGAAGAAGCACTGACTTGATAGCTCACAAAATATTAAGTCGTGGAGGGTGGTAGGTAAGAAACATCGATTGTCGAAAGCAACTGGAAGTGGAAAGTCGTAGAAGCAACCTGATGACCACTATCAAATGACAGAATCAGTTTGGAAGTCTGTCAATGCGTTCATTACTGATCTTCCACACACTCACTTACATCGAGTGACGAGGTGAGGGAGACTTAATCGTCGCATGAAGGATGAAGGGTGGACAAAACACTCACAGGAAAAGACACCATTAAGCTATTATCGTCGTCCATCTAACCTAGCACAATTTCCGCGTCACAAATTAGATGTACCTCTGTCACAAGGTAGTGGAAGAGGCATGGAAAGACACAAACTGCCTGAAGGGTGGAAGTGTGCAGGGTGAACAAGTGCAGCCTAATCACAGTCAAGTTGACGGAGTAGTAAAAAAAACCCCAAATAAAGTTCCAAGCAATGCTTATTCCTGTAGCATGAACAAAATCGTAATAATTAAATTAAGAGAGAGAAAATTCTTTATTTCTAATTGGCTTTGGCATGGGTGAGAGCGACAGACATTGTGATTGATCACGTCCCAACCAGTGGTCATTTTGAATTAGCTCTATGCGTTGAAGACACTCAATCTACCCTCCCTCCATCCAAACCTTCCTTTCTCCTCCCTCTACCGCCCAACATGCTCCTTTAGAAAAACCCCGAGAATGTGCGAGAGTAAAAGAAGGGAGTGAGTGAGTGAGTGAAGGAGAGGGATAAAAGGAGAGGAAGTGAGAAAGGGTAAAGGGCGAGAGTGGAAGAGGGAGGCATTCATAATTTTGCCTTGTTTTAGTGTATGTACGCAAGCCTTACTTCCGACTTTGAAATGCTGGCAAATCGACAGCTCCGTAGAGCACTTGAATACGTCGGATGTAAGACCGTTTCTTGGGTTTCAGGATTCACAAAATGTATGTAAGACAAACTCTTTCATTTCTTTCTCGAATTAATTTCAGAAAAGAATAAAATAAGGAAAGTAGCTATCACGGTGATAAGTAAGTAAGTAAGTAATCAGCACAAAGCTCATGCAGTTTGGTTGATTAAGTGGATTGCTTGACTTCAATGTGACGTGTGGGGTCCTTAGTCGGTGGTAAAGTAGTTCAATGATAACATAAAGTAACGATGTTTAGCAAATGAAAAGTTACCTTAAAAATCTCAAAAAATGTTCTTCTCCCCCTATAGTGCCTGAGGAGAAAGAGGGTGAGTCTCCCGAGGAAGAAGTAGGCACTCCACACCTTCAGACCGCAAGGCCTGCTTGCTCACTCTAAATCTGTCCCATCCATCCCACTTAAGTCCCCAATTTTAGGCTCTGTCAAAAAAAGAAAAAAAAAGCGAACAGCATTTCAGTACAAAAATACTTAAAAGTGACTTTGTTTTGTACCAAATATGTCAACTGACGGCAGTTCTTGTCAATGTAGGTTGGCACGGCTTACCAGTGAGTCAAAAAAGTCATGAATAAGTTAAACTTTGTTAGTATCCAGTCCCTAACTGGAACGCAAAAACCAGTAAAAATTTTCAGTTGTACCGCCATAAATATTTAATTTGACATTTTGAAAATATTAACAGCATCGGATTGAGGGATGGACAGAGGGAAGGAGACTAGGAAAGAGAGGACTGCGTTGATTGCACCATGAAAAAATTAATACAAGTCCAATTTCACACAGTCCCTTGTAGAAATAACGGCCTGGAAATGTGGAGGTTGGGACGACAAGACTCCAAATTGGACGACATCTCGCAAGATACCAGTAATGCGAGGTACAGAGGTCCTGCGTAACAGACTAAGAATCCAAGTCGGGTATTGAGAGGTCTTTAAGGCAGTGGACTTTGGATTGCACACTCTCCAGTTTTGATGTCAGACGTAAGTGTTGTTTGGAGTTTATCGTCAAAAAGAGACTCACAGTAAGCGATTCCAAGTGGAAAAGTGGAGAGATTGCCCACTTACAATCACATGTCAGTCAGCCGGTGAGAATGGAAGAGAAGTGAGGAACACATCGACTATCTGTGTGGCAAGCATGGATCATACAGTTGCTTGGCAAATTCTACCACAACTTTCTCTTCTTAGTGGATGTTAATGTGAATGACTTTCCCCTGCTGTGTCAGCCCCTAAGCACTAGAGTCAGTAATCATCCAATTCCTAAGTGCGACACATACGAAGCTCGTGATTGTGTGTTTAACAACCGCACACTATACATTCCCATAGATCCAGGTTAAACTCGTCTCGGTAAGAGAGGTTTCGACCAACCATTTCTCAAGTGTCCACAACGCAAAGTAGATCACCCTAACTGCACGAAAGCTTTTTTCGCTACCTACTTTCTGAGTTTACTTGCATAATTTTGTGCAACTCTAAGGCGCTACAAAACCCACTTTTTTTAGAAAAACCTTTAGTAACAGCGCTAGTAATAAATTTCTAAAGTACTTATCTTGATATGAATCGCGCAGAGCAGACGGGGTTTTGTATGGGCATTGTCCATCGCTGCAAAACACATTGTAATACTTTGTTTGAACTACCGGTATAGGTCACTTGGGTGGCCATCTTGTTCTAGCGGGCTGGTCGGCCTCCGTGCCGTGCCAGTAGCCCCCAAGTCCTCTGTTTCCGGAATACATGTATTCTGCCCTAGTACTGCGCCTTCTTTTACCTTAAGGGGAGCCTCGGGACGCTACACACATGACTTACAATTATGATTTTTGATTTTTGGGTAAACAGTTTACAAAATTTTATGAAGGCAATGAAAGGGATGAACATTTTTCCCACAGCTAGGTAAAAAGGAATCGTTAAGTAACACATAAGGGTAAGCAAACTGTTGAGTTAAGTAATTCATATGGGTAAAGGTAATTTAAGTTCCATTATTATGTTACTGTGACAGGGTCCCTAAAAGGGCGAACAATTTGTTTTAATAAATTATGACAATTAAAAAGGTGATTACTATGGAGATAACATAATAAAATTTAAATGCACGTAATTAAAATTGGCGAGGAGGAAAAAGGAACGCCCAGAAATAGCTAAATTTTTGTAGGCGCGTGGAACTATACGGAATTCGTCCAAAAGTTACGTCATTTTAGTTAACAGCTTATGGTTTGTTTTTTGAAGAGTTGCGACACCTCTTTAATTTACTGCAAGGGGACTTCGCGCTATTAGCATAGGTTCTAAATACACAAGAAGGTTTTGTGTGGTCTTGTTTTTTTGATTAGATGAGTTGCACAGATGATCCGCAAGTTCAATTTTCATAAGAGGGCTCATTATTTGGGGGGCGCATCAAACTGTATTATATAATGCATTTAGTGTAAAATGTTGCACATTACTTGTCTCTTTTTGAGGGATGAAGATGGTGTGACGAATGTGTGTACAAGAATATCTGAGTGCCAGCACTAATTTGTTTCCGAACGAAGGTGTCTTTTTTGTTTACTCAGCACTAAATTGACTGTGTTTTAATAGCGACAAGACGTTGATTTATTTCCATTTCCTTTTGTTTTTTGCACAAACCCTCTTTAATTAAGTAGCTCTTCAAATAATTTCCTTAATTAGCATGGAGAACCCCGAGAGAAGTAATTAAAGGGTGAGTACCTAAAGTTGTTTTACTCCGCTTCGTTGGCATTAGCAAGGCATTTTCTAGTGAGAATTACACCGAAGTAGTAATTACGGTCACTCTTTACTCGCAGTTTACGAATATTATTTAATATTTTTTTCTGGCCGACTTTCAAGAACGTCGTCATAATGGAACGCTAGAGCGCTTGGTGGATGAGAAGAAATTAAACC
Source organism: Taenia multiceps (assembly GCA_001923025.3). Classification (NCBI taxonomy): domain Eukaryota; kingdom Metazoa; phylum Platyhelminthes; class Cestoda; order Cyclophyllidea; family Taeniidae; genus Taenia; species Taenia multiceps. The sequence continues at coordinate 16,906,007 of CM010311.1, forward strand.
ACAGAAGGTGTCTGCCTCTGTTGGATTTGAGCAGAGCTGTATAAAATCAGATCCATTCCTAAATAATTAACATAATACATGGTGTTTTGTGTTATATTTGGGTTTTTTCCACAACATATTACTACAATTATCCAAGCTCAGGAACGGCACTGGAATAGATAACGTAGACGGTGGATGATGTCCAGTTATTAATTATTATCCCATCCGCGCAAGGCATGACTATTGATACACAGTGTCATTAAGCGAGTTCTTATCGCACAACTTGTGGTGAATCAGGCTGATAGGGATGCGTGAGCAGACTAGCGAGATGGGTATTTTTGGTAAAGCTCTAAATTTTATTACCATCAGAAAGCGAATGCGCGCAGGGCTGAGTGAGTGACTGAGTGAGAGAGGGCGGGAAAGAGCCTAGTCCAGCCCAGCCCAACTCAACTCAACTTAGCCCAGCCTAGCCTGGCCAGCTGAAGAGCTAATAGTAAAGGGTGTGTGTTTGTAATGGCTGCTGCTTAACAAACAAAAGGCGGGACTGCGCTGCGCACACATACCAAAAAAGACTGCCAAAGTGTGACAATGTTGACCAGAACCAAATGCATAATGTGCCTGTTTTATTGTGGCAAGAAGAATGAACTGAGCACTTTCTGATGCAGAACAGGCATGAGCAGCAAAAGGAAGGAGCACGAAAGAGAGAGGAGGGGATCGCTTACTGTATGCACTAAACCGCCAAATAAGAAGACCTCTCTCCATGTAGGGCTTCCAAAGGTTTTTTATGAGCCATCAAATTACATGTTAGCATAAAAAGCGATTAGAATGTTGGGCACATATGTGGCGAATCACAGAAAAGGGTTGATTTAAACACAGGTGGGCTGAAGATGGGTATACATGCAAATAATAATGTAAAACAAAATTTGCCTTGCAAAGTTTTAAAACGGGCATAAATTAAGACGCAAATTAAACTAATCGTCCAAAGTTACCTGTCGATCCATGGTAGGTGGGTTAAATGGGGAGTGGAAGGAGGAGGACAATCACGAAGACCTTATCACTAGATTCACGCAATTCCACCCAAGTCTGTGAATATTTTGAGTAAAATCCTTCACCTTTTCCCAATCTTCAAGAAGTTTTGTGATAGCGTTTAAAATACAAGCGGGCAAAGGTATTATCGCACCGCAATTCTCCTATCTCCATGTGTGTGCGTGTGTGTGTGGGTGTAAAGGGATGGATTTTGGTAAGCTTTACGTCTATGCAAATTTGACCGGAAATGAAGTCAAAAGGTGAACCAAGAAAGGCGACCGTGTTTGGATACGACTGTTTTTTTGTAGGATAAGGCAGATCTAATCGGGCTGTCGCCACTTCTGGACGTTTACCTGCACTGACATATCTCCTCTATGTGCTGTATCCCATCCATCCAACTATTTATTCGTAGCCAGGATTAGCCGCCACAAAACAAACCTAACAAAAAAATCCGGAACAAAAGAATGCAATGTCTGCTTTGGGCTAAGTAATTACCACTCTTAATTTCCCCATTTCAAAAGGATTCCTCGCGGGTCTTATAACGCGGTATGAGAATATTAATTTCTTGATTAAACAAATTTGTACAGGAAAAAAAAGATTTCCCCGTCTAACTTTCCACCTCAACCCACTAAGGTATGGTAGAGTGACAAAGCGGCTTGGCTTACTATAGTTTTTCACACCACATCACGAGAGAGATTTGAGGCAAATTAAGGGAGAGCACCAACTCTTCCTACCTTTTTCGCTATGAAAAGGCTATGCCACCTTTACAGAACTTTAATATGTAATAAATTAAACGCATTCCTCTTTTATTCACTCGCATTCCCTGCCTTTCACTCCTTTTCTCTGCTATAATTAAATAAATGAAATAGATTAATTCATGGTGAGGTAAAAAAAGAAGTTGATACCATCAAAGAGGTTACGTGGTATTGAAATGGGAAAGCAAAGCCCGTGAAGAAGGTCATGCAGTAACCAGACCACTGAACACCGAATTGACAGGTTTCGAGGGCATTAAAAACATCCTGTCAAGAGGTCAGATAGAAACTCCTCTTAGCGAACCACTTGGCAGTGAGGCCAACCAGTGCTGCCAAGGTGACAAGATGGCGACTAGAAAGGCTGTAGTGTAACTACTTAATGCCTACATCAAATGGATATCTAAACATGAGGAGACCAAATATTTTAAAACACTTCTGCATTCTCAAGGCCACATTCAACTCATCACCCTAGTAGTTACTTATGAGATATGCCTCTCCTTTGGAAGGAGAACAATTAAATCGTATGCTAGGTGGAGAGAAAGGAACAAAATAGCTGAAAGTTACTCGGAACTAAAACAAATCGCAGTGTACATAAATCCGTTCAATATCACGATACACAGACTGAGGGATTTGGGTCTCCGGCCTGCAAATGGGGTTATTGGCATCGAGGTTTTTCGGCTTTCTAGTTCTGCCTTTCATAGTTTAACTGGTAAAATTTGAGGGAAGGGAGAACATGTTTACCGCTCTGTCATCATGACCACCAGCAGTAAGCACGCGTGTATATGATGCCTATAAAGATGTTGACCTCGTACTGGCGAACGAGGGGCGGAAGAGAGAGAGAGAGGGGGAGAGAGAGAGAAGAACCTTTCAAATCCATCTGCCATGTGTCAACGCCGGGACAGCATTGCACACCCGTTAGTTAGACGAATGCGCAGGTGCACACGTGTGTGTTAATGTGGTGCGGACGTGTGCGCTCTGCATGTACGTACGCACGCACGCACGCTCGAATGCTAATGCATCCTACCTGGCCATCATCCCAGGTGAGCGTGCACGTGTTAGTCTACTCTCTTGCATTCCCAGTCTTTTCCCTACCTCCAATCCCCTCTCTCACGACTCCCCTAGCCTCCCCTCCCCTCCTCTCCTCTCCCGTTGCCTCCCCCAACCCATCCAACTCTCCTCTCTCCTCCCAACCCATTAGGTATGTCAGGTGTGTTGTGTGTGTGTTTGCGTGTGTGCGTGTGTGTGCGTGAGTAAGTGTACACGCGTGCCCAGTGGCCGCTGGGCTAGTGATTGCACAAATCCTAACTGTCTATGCCTCTTTCTGTCTCCCTTTCCCGCGCACACAAACACACACACACACACACAAACATACATTCACGGATTACCATTACCCACCTCAACCACTTTACCCTAGACCGCTGCGATTACACTTCGCTATTGCTGCCACAAATAAGTGCAGCTCCGCATTTGTCGCCGTTGAGTAAACCCAATTGGCATGGATATTTAAAGCTGGAACCTATCAGAGTGGATATTCTCCGTTGCATTGAGGTTCGTGTCATCTCTTCACTTTTTAAAGTATCTGCTTAAATTTAAACACTTTCGTGTAAACTTGGTTTTCATTGGCTACCCGTACAAGAAAATCGATGCCAGTGTGCAATTAACCAATCAAAACAAAGTATTTTTGAGCATCAAAAAGAGTGTAGTTTCAAATCCCCAGTTACCTATATCTTTAATTTTAAATAGGTGGAATAATTATCCAAATGAAGTATTTATTTCTACTCTTACAACTAAACAGACAATCTCTTAAAGTAGTTTGCATCCCCTTTTTCATAAAAAACAAAAAAATTGTAAATATTTGTTTTTTTGTGCATAACTAGCTGATGTTAACACTGCAAGGGGCGATTTCGATGATAAGGGAAATTGATGCAAGACATTACTGAGCCGGTCAACTTAGCTTGATTAGTGAGTTTTACCACTTCCTTTGGTCCTAAGAAGGCAGCAGAACGTGAGTTAAAATGTAAAATTTACACCAATCAAACAGTTGATATTTTTTTCCGAAATTGCACCAGCGAACGCAAAGCTGTCCTCAAGACTGACTGCTAAGGAAAGCACCTTAAATGGAGCGTTTCGGGAAGAGGGAAATCTCCCCAATACTAATAAAATCGATACCGCAATACACATCAAGGATGCTTTTCATTTCATTGTCAATGTTAGTGACGAGGCAAATGAATAGATGGGGTCTACTACTCAAGAGAAATGAAGGGAAAAGGTAAAAATTTCGGAGGGAAAATGCTGAATCCTTAAATAAATCAATTGCATTACAACGTAGGAGGAAAATGAAGTGGAACGGAGCATACAATTTGCTTGGGTTTGTAAGATGAAATGAAATATTACTAGGGCGAATTCAAAATACAAAAATTTTAAAGTAAACGGATGTCTATAAGCTATTTTTAGCACGGTTGTGATAAGATGGAAAAAGCTGTCCCTTTTGGACACACATGGACATACCGTACTCTACTTGATTGAAGGGGATGCCACCACCGAAATCTGTCAAGTCGCAGGAGAGAAACTCAACACCCCATTCATGTTGTCCTCATTCAATGTTTTAAGTGGGTACTGCCTATCATCATGCAGGCAGATTTGTGACCTCCACTTCCTAAATTAATGCATTCTCAGGTCTTTCCTCATCCCGGGGAGGATACACCGGGGAGACACTTCATTAGTACTCAGAGGCAAGCATGTGGAGTAGAAAAAGAAAAAAAAGCGCGTAAATGAAACAAAAAGGCGCATCCATGGAAGATACTGGGTGCAAATCAATTTTGTCGTTAGGTTAACTGGTCAAGGGGCATTAACGAAATTTCGTAGTTAATTATAGATGAGGAGAACAAAGCAGTTGCATTGCTCCAAGAGTTGCAAGCCTTACAAAGTAATTTTTTGCTGTTTTTGGGTGAAAAATAGCAGACAAAAAAGTTTGATCCCATATATTGACACGAGAGAAAACTAACATGATGGATTATTTAAGCAAAGTAGGTTAAGTAGATAAGGGCCTAATTATGCAAGGTAACCATATTTTAACCTTTTATGGAGAGAATTTTAACTTTTCATTATTATTTAAAATTGTCACAGAAACCGTTGAGTTTATTGGTATTCAAATTTGACCGAGAAAAACAAAGAATATCAAGGACTTAATCAAGCAGATTTTTAAAACAATTCCTCATACAAAGGAACAAAATTATTCTACTAAAACTTTGACATTTTCAGGAAGAAGAATTCGTAATCTATCCTATGGTCTTTTTTGGGTAATATTAGGAAAATTCCAATTTTTTAAAACTCTAGTTTTGTGCTTTTTATTTGGAAATGTTCTAATCAAGTCTTATTTTTTTATTCATTTACGTCGTACCAAATATTACCCGAATGATGCACTTATCATATCGAGATTTTGATTCAGACCTATTATTTAATTGCTCAAACGTGGCTTGGGAAATCTTAAACAAACTAAGAATATTTTTAAAATTTCCAAGGTAAAATTAGTAAATGTATGTCGTGTCGGGGCGATAGTCCCCATTCACTAATGTGTATTGATTGACATTTTGGTGTTAAGAGGTCAAAGTTGCTACCAAGAACCGGGGTTCTACACTTGTTAACGTAGCAAACACAGTTCGTTGCGTGACTAGACAGAGCCGTGCACACACACACACGCACAAGTAATCTAAGAGCTAGGGGAGGAAAAAGCACAAAAGTAATCTGTTTTGCCCCCTCCACATTACTCAAGTTGGCCCGCTTTCGTGGCCTCTCCGACCAATAGATAAAAACTCCAACAGTTTCATTTTCGGAAGAGAGCACTCATCCGTCTAAGACTTCCTTCAAGTCGAATACTGTTTTTCCTCACTTGATTGCCGTGGCACCTCGAAAACAACATATTACCGGTTTATGAATCCAATAAGTTCATGCCTCCTAGTCAAAACCCTTCTACCACTTTTATAGGCTTATCCAACTGACTTTTAGTAGATAACAAGAAATATTTATTTGTCTATTCTTTCTTTTTTTTAATAACTAATCCACATGATTTAACAGTGATTGCCAGGAGAATGCAGCTTCCTAGCCTCAGCTCAAGTTGGCCACAGTTGACTTTAGAACTTATGAATAATTCAAGCTTTCCGCTGAACTGATTCTGCCTCTCCTCCATGCCTATTGATGCCATTAGTAAATAAAAACGACGAAGTTAATGGAACTCTACAGGGATACGCGTATCCTATAGGGGGAGTTTTAATTATTCCCTAGAATATTTTACCTAACATGGATTACTACCTTTACTTATCGCTTACTGCCTGTTCAGCTAAGGGAGATAAATTTGAATCAACATGGTCATAAAGCTAATTATGCTGCCTTGTGAAAACACAAGGAGGAGGGAGGTTGCTAAAGGGCTCAAGTGATTTCCTATTACTTTTTCACCATTAATGCTACAATGCCTGTGTCGACAAAGTGTCCAAAGAAGCATATAGAGAGAGACGAATACTTTTTAGTGAGATAAACTATAATTAGGGAAGTGTGATTTTTGAAGAAACTTTAAAGGATCCTATGTAAAGCCGATTTTTTCACTTCATGTTTTGCTTACAGTCGGCTGTACAGTGTAGCTAAAATGATTTTCATTTTGCACTCTTTTCATTCTAAATCATAGGAGTTACTAAATTACAGTAGCCCTCTCCAAATATATCCACATAGCTCATGTATTTAATCTTTCCTGAAGTTTAAAGCTAACCTTTCTTGTCTGCCCAAGTGGAACGATTTCTCACGGCCTATAGAAGTGCTTTGATCTCAAACTAGACTAAAATGCGATAGCAGATTCAAAGGATAATAAGAAGACGATGAAAGAATCAACCGCACACTACCGCACCCCTGCCACCCTCCCACCGTCGAATCGGTCATTTTCCTCTTTTTCATCAAGGTCTTTATTGCCCCCTTTTCCCTGGCCAAAAGGAGGCAAACATTAAGAGATTAGGAGTTTTTTCTTCTAACTTGTATATAGCACTTATTATTGCATACCTCGTCGACCGATTGGAGCCAACCTGTTTTTTTTTACCAATATGTTCGCAGGAGAAGCGAAAATTTGAATAAAGCAGTTTGCTTTAATTTCAGAGACACTGAATGTCAAAGGATTACTTCTTTCAATTGACTACTCATCTTAATAAACAAGAATCATCCCATTTGGTGTGAGGTAAAATTACAACAAAATTGAAGCACTTTTATTCTCTTGTCTCTGATATGTTCATTTATGAACAACCAGCAACAATGCTCTATCCATCTCACAAAGCTACTGTCTCCCCCATCGCCCACTTCCTCATGCATCTAGGTAACATGAGTTGCCTTTTGCCACACATAGTTGTTAAAGCATTGAAGTGCCTTGAATAGACAAGATCGCAATCACTACCAATGCTATGATTATGCATGTCCGAGGTGCTTTTATGGTGATACCCATGGTGCTAGATACCATATGTTCAGTTTTTATGTCAAGCTAGTTCTGTCAACAAATATTAAATGCCCAGCAGAGATGATTACTTGCCGGCTAAAAAATGGACTCATGCGCGCACACACTGACCATTTTTTTCCTCAAACAAATAAAGCAGGCCTTGTCCACAGAGATGAAGTAAGAGCCCTCTGTACATAACCCTAAAATTGAATTTTTTTGTTTTGTTTATGCTGGTCGAAACAATGACAGAAATAAGCAAATGCCAGCAATAGCATACCAGGGAAAAACAACTACGAGCTGTTTAAGCGAAGGTCACTGTAATATGTTGATTTAAACAACTCTAGCTAATTTAGTAAGCATTTGTATTAGATTATTTTGATTACCTAACTCAAGTTGTCTAATGATACCACAAAAGGAATCTTTTCTTGCAGAGGCAGGCAAACACAAATAAACAAAATTTTCCATGAAAGGCGTTCAACTGTGATTGCCTCCCTCACACAAAGCAGGCCTTGTGCTAAATAAAATGACATCCTATGTTAAATAGGTATTTCACGTAATTCTGACGTGCTTTTAGAAAAGTGTTGTTCAAATAAGGTTTTGTTTTCTGGGATGCATTAATAGGAACAAATTTGGTTTAAAACGCGCCAAAGAATTTCCTTCTTGCTGCATTGGGCAGAGTTTTTAACCTCCGCTAAAAGAATATAAAAGGATGAACGAATGAATGAATAGTGTAGTTAGCGCTTCAGTGGTGGCTTAAAAATTAACTGGAGGAAGTTAGCTAAGCATCTATTCTTTCGTGTTTCCAGTTCGCTGGAAATGCAAGTCAGTGGTAGCACTAGGCGAGAAAATGACTGGTCAGCCTTCATCCCTAACGGCGGTTTCGGTGTTAAACAACCGCCTCTGCTGATTGGGTCGGGTCCGAGTCCCATGGCAGTGAATTTCTTGCAAGAAGAATTGGGTCACAACCTAACACCCAATACTGCCGATTCCGCCTTCTTCAATCCTCCCAAATTTCCCACATATGGCAGTGGGGGACCCTCACGATCTGAGCCGAGGAACAACCTCGAGATGAAAGAGTTTATGAGCTTGGGTACGTTGATTGACATGTGGCTTTGGTTATAAGGCATTTGAGACAGTGATGCGAAGTGTAAAATTGAGGTTGCAAAATATTTGTAAAACGTAGTTCACAAAATGTCACCATTTTGGAAAAATTATAGACTAAACACATCCACTTTGCAACAAAAAATGAAAAAATTTCCGCATATCTGCTTGTGTGTTTTTTTTTTAAACGCTTTGAAATGTGGGACACTAAGCCTACCAGTTTACCGTTACTGCCATTCGGTCATACCCCGTTGTCATGGCGACTGAGACAATAGACAGTAACTTCTTTGGTTCTAACTTACGAGATTTGTCTTTTCAGTTCTGTTGCTTTTAACTGTGGGTAAGGATAGGGTTTGTACACAGGTTTTGTGACACTACCGGTGTATTTTATAACTGGTGATGGATATTGCTGTGACTTGGGGCAAATAATTTGGGTTATCATTACATGAATTATTGAAGGAAAGCCTCTCTTTTTTTTGCAATCCAGCGATAGATTTCCCACTAATCTGCATAACTTTTGGGCACTGGAACAAATTTACGCATGAAGAATTAAGATAATATCGGTGGAGTTGCTTTTGTCCACTCCTATGCTATGCGGTGTGTGGAGTCAAGTTGAGATACATTTAAAAAAAACTCCCTTTCTCAGTACTTTTCTTAGCATTTTTAGGCCTGCAAAAAGAGTTGTACTTAAACAGCATGCAGCCAAATTTAGCAATTACATTTATCCTTTGGAAGGAAAATCATGCTGGAACAAAAGGTGTAATTAACATCCTTTGGAACACTCCACAGAAATAAAGGAGGTGAAAAAGTTGAGGATGTCTGGTTTCTTCCAGGCATTACTCGATTAGTCTACTCAAATGTCTCCATTTATCCTCATAACTTTCCACTCACTGATTTCAATAGTGTAATTAAATCCACTCGGCAGAAAAGCCAATCCAGTGGCAGGGAGAAAACAACTTTTAAGTTGACACACCGCAAGATGTGGTCTGAGACTTGGAAAAGACCTTGACATCAATTCCTGTGGACGATGACTACTAACGGACAATAATGGAGTTGAAATCAAGCATTTCCTAAGTGTATCAACTGCCTTGATTAAGGGTTTGCCTTTAAGAGGCAAAAAGTCTACCCGTAGACACTTCCGTCTCCATCTAATCTTCACTTCCTACCTGTCACTTCAACATCATGCCTAATAGTACTTGGAGAAATGTCACAGAGTGGATGCTAGAAGGATTGGATGAGGTAAATCTTGAATTTCTCCGGCTTAGAAAGATGGTGCCACTTAGGAATGAAGATAGGACGTTCGCCTCACAGACTATCTAGTCTAAGTTGTTTCTACAAAATAAAAGTTTTTTTTCTCCCAAACCTTCCATTTGTATCGAAGTAATACTAAGAGCTCAGACGTAGCTATTGTTTAGCTTAAGGGGAAGAAAACAGTTGTATCTTAGGCACACCACACTCACCCACCGACAGTGAAATACATATTCTTTAACCAAGGAAGTGATATGTGCCTCAGAGGTGTTGGGAGGGTAGTAAAAATGGAGCAATAGAGATAAACAATGACATTTTGGCTTGCCTAGCAAGTACGGGACTGTACTACTTATTTTTATCACAAAGCTTCTGAATTAGCATGTGGCTTCCACGACTTTACCTTTGCTGCAACTTGTTCCTACCACCTTTACTGCCAACAGCCCTACAGAGAAAGAAATCATCCTCCTATCTCAAGAACCACATAGGCGAAAGCTTTCCGCACTTATGTTGGCGTAGTACTAGCACTTCCTCATATCTGTGAACATAGGTTCTCCGATAATTGAGGCCGGTGACTTTGGCTATTCACCAACGGCAGACAGCCAAGAAGGTAGGGCAATCCGAGCCCTCGCCAACCTCTTCACGTGTCCTGCCACCACCTTTCCCTTAAGTGTCGGTCTTTTCTACGACACAGTCAGTACTGCAAATGCGTCAAACCTTCAGAGCTCTTCCCTTACCCAATTGCAAGGTGAAGTGCTGTGCATTCTCCCCCATTTTGCCTATTTTGTTGACTCTTTAAATAAAAAGCGGAAAAAGAAAAGAGATAGATTGGCGATTGCTTTTGATAAATTTGAAAAGATTATGGTCAACATGACTTTTGATTGTAAAAAAAGGAAACGAGTCTTTTTCCGTTTGAATTAGTCGAGAGTGCTTGAGTTCACGCTCTACGAGCTGAACGAAGAGCAGGGGCTATAAGGGGATTTAGATGCCAAACACGAAATAAAACATTGCTACGATTTGACAGAGCCTGACAGCAATTAGCTAGGTGATTTTTCAACCCTTCATTTTAGAGGACATTCAAATGCTTCTTCGCCTCAACACGAAAGCCCTTCCAACATTCAGCGCCGCTTTGGTCCTCGTTCCAGCCCTAACTATATTCTTTGCTGCCTACATGCTGGCAATCACAGTTAACTTCGAAGTGGGCCTTTCATTAGGAATTTTGGGCTTATTCATCCAATTTTTTGTCCTCTGTACGTACAAACTCCAATTATTCATATTTCTACTCAGACCTATCACAAAGGCGACCCAAATAATCAGAGAACACATTCACTTTTTCTTTGAATACTTAAGGCACTAATTTACGAATGATTCCTTTGATAATCGAGAATTTGCCATAAAATTGTTGTTTGATGGGAGAAAGCTACTTTCTCCTTCTCTCTCTCTCTCAGTCTTGTGCCTCTATGATACTTTTAATTGCACCCACAAACTTGGGCTGTGTTGGGGCAAAAAAAGTCAAGGAGAAGGAAACCATTAATGCATACTTTGATTAAACAACCGAATTCTTAATTTAAACAAAGGCCTGGTATCCACAAAGACGTGTATGTACTCATTTGCAGGCTATACCCGATCAAATAAGGAGCGTGAGTCTGTGTGCGTAAAGGCCATAAAATTTGTAATACTTAAACAAAATTATAGATTTCACACAACACCCAACCGACCTTACACTTATAAAGACATTCTAAAATAGGCTAAGTTGAATTTTATTGTGAAAATTCTTCCTATTTTTTTCTTTTTTTGAAAATTATCCAAGTGGCTATCGCGATTGGCAAACAATGTTTCAATCTGCGGATTGCATGGAACGCCAGTCTCACTTTATCTTCATTTGTGAGACAAGTCAATCTTTTTACCAAATTCTTCTTCTGTTTTCCTCGACGGAAATTCAATTCTATGAGTCCTGTGAAGTGAGTCAAATCCAATTATTATGCACATCAATGCTTTGGGGAGTTTTTTGGTCTTTTAATGAAAAAACACCCGCCTTATGTATGTCTCCTCATGAGGAGTTAGTAAAATGGTAAAAAAAGGAAAAGTAATGCAACGTTTTATTGCGGTAGATTGTTGTGAAGGGATTATGTTAGCAAATGGGAAGATCCTATCTAATCCATCGCGTAATCAGGGCGAACTCAATGACAGGAGGGCCTGGATGGTTTTATGTAGCATACCGGTGGCCAATGCTGTAGTCTTTAGTGCCAATTTAATGTTTCATCATCATCATCACCAACAATATTATTACCCCCACCCCCGTAGTTATCCTTCGTGATCATTTCCCACCAGTATCAGTATTATGCATTTGCGTGACCTCATACGGTTTATAATCAGTTCTAATTAAGTCGCGAATTGGAGGGAGAGAGAGAATGAGGGAGAAAAAGGGCTTTATTCGGACTTGTGCTTGCATCTTAAATCGGGTCTGATAAAGGGAATTAGTAGGTAGAGAGGAGAAAATGAAGGTGGGTGGTGTGGGGAACACACTCACTTTGAGTACACTTCTTCAGTTAAGATAAATAGAGTTCTGGAGACGAAATCACTGACGCATTTTTAAAATTAGTTCTTGACTAGAAAGTAAGTGTGAAAAACTAAAATTATGGACGTACAGTGGATGATGCATGGACAATTTTATGCATGCTATAGAGCAGAGTTGTGAGGAGAATTCTGATTGGGTTAGTCAGGCCTTTATCTTCTTCCCTTTAAAACTAAGAAGGAGCTAATAAAAAGTATTTACTTGTACGCTTCTTTATCTGCAGGGAAAGGCAACTAATTCCTCAATGTTTTACCAAGTAATTGTTTTGTCTTAAAAAATTGTGTACATTCATCACTAGGAGGCATCATTAGGGATGAAGATTTTATCACAGCTCCTGTAGTAACAGCAGAGCACATTAGCAGACACTTGGAAACGCTTCCCCATTTTTTTTCACCAAGGTAGACGTCCATCAAGACAAAATTACCCTGCTTTAAGCTACTAATACTGGGTTCGTCACTTGTCCCTCAAGTTCTCCACAACCTTTTTTTGTTTCTGCATGACCACAACAGGAGGAAGTTTAAACACTATTAAATGTTAGGTCTTCTTGAGAAGAGTGAAATTGGGTACACCTCCTCCGATGTATCGTCTCTCAACTGATTATTTCTTCCTTCCAAAATATCTTTTATCTCTATTTTATTAACATTCAAGGCCACGCGGAATGCGATCACGTTTGATTACCACCCTACTCAATTGCCTCTTTGAGACGTACACTCTGTGTCATAACTAAAAACTATAAATTATTTATTTAAGACTACAAACCGTCAAATATCAAATTTCTCAATCACCCAATACCCCACACCTCATACTGATGCTTCTCAAATTGATGTGGTTGGCCATGGAGCGTCAGTACAATCCCGTCGTTGTACGACTACAGAGATTTATGCACCAGAGTAAATACCCTTGTGAGTAATCTTTTCACATCTACTTATAATGGATATGAGTAGTAAACCAGGCGTTTAATTCACTCTGCTTCCATTTTCTAGTGTCCACCAAGCGAGCCTACAAACGAATCTGCTGTCTGCCAGCCTATGTGGTGGTCTGTTTAGTAGGTGTTGCAATTCTCATTGACCTCCTTCTGCTGCGTCTCTTTGATTTCAACACGATCGCCATGCTCACTGATATGCGAGTTTTGCCAATTTTTGTGATAATGAGCTCAGTCATTTTCCTCGGTGTTTGTGCGTCCATTCCGTCCCTTGTAAATGCAGCATTTGCCTACTTCTATCGACCAAAAACGCCGCTGCTGAAGGCCATTGAGGCCTACGCCATGGGAAGTTCTGAACCTCGGGGTAAGCATAAGAAGAGGTCCCCCTTCCTAGATAGCCTAACCGCGAAACTTGCCAGTGGAAATGACGCTGCTAAGTCAAACGGAAGTTGCCTTCAAAGCAGCCTAGAAGCAGCTGATGTGCTCCCTCTCACCTCCTCCTGTGAAGTGGACATTCTGGCCAAAAAGGAGTTCGCCAATATCTGTGACATGCTACACGCCTTCAATTTCTACCTTCAAGATATTGAGCAGACCCGCCTGGTGGTCATGATCGATGCCACAGAGGCCACTTCAGCTGTACAACTTGCTGGTGTATTCTACCAAGTGCATAGTCTTTTGCTCACTCAACCAAATGCACCCATCGCCTTTGTCATAGCTACCAATGTTACCGTGAGTTACCTCAACTACCTCGGGCTCACTAAACTACTTCTAATTCACTTAAGTAGTTTAAAGTAGTCAGTTCCACAATTGACTACGCCTTTAAAAATGAGAGTTCTTTCGAATCAAAGATGCATTGTTTTGACTCAATGAATATTTTACCATTTAGGGAGTAGGGAAACAAATTCACAAGAAGAGAACCTTTTTTGAACATACAAACTTATTACATTTCTTAAATCCACACATCTCAATTACCCAAGTACCCGTTTTTGCAATCAGTGTCCCAAATTGGTTAATTCCACTAGTACTGGACAATACCGACTGAAGTAGGCAGGTGATTTTGATTTTGGAAAAGTCCGCTCCTATTCCACCTAAAGCATATGAAGGTCAAGTGGAGGTCATGTCGCAACACTCCTAAAAAGATGGGAGTAGAAGGTAAAAAGGTAAAAACTAATCCAATTTTCGGTTACTCAAGTTTTAATAAGTATTTATTATGCAAGACGTCTCTTCTACTGATAAGTATTGCTGAGAAAATGCTCTTTTAGATCAACCAACTGACAACAAATTGATGATCTTTTAAGGACTGTAATAATGAGGTCTTCTTTCCAGAGGAACGAAAAGTTCACGAGTGCTTCATGCGTAAACAGCCCGGTTGCCTCTGTTGTGATTTCAAAACTGAGTTATCAGGCGTAAAAGACTGCAATGTTGCAGTCCCATTTGTCCGAGGGTTAACTACAGGCAGAGGATAGAGCTTGTACAGAACCGTGACAACAAGCTAACATAGGTTACGCCCAGGCCCACGTAGCTGACCGACCTTAATCTCAGTGCGTCTATCTGTCCAAACGAAGCCTCTGTCAACGGATACTCGAGGAGTAGCCACAACATGCTTCCTAGGGTTGTAGAAGCTCCCAACAGCCCTGTCAAGTTAGGCACAAGAGTTACTTAGGAAAATAGCAAAGATGATTTTGAGCTTTTTTGAAATGATCCCTTTGACATCATCAAAGGAGGAGCTAATTCACTTTTCCCTTTATACATCAGGCTTTTTATGAGAAGTATTCAAGTGCACCTCGTCCAAATGACACCGTCTTCCAAGAGAGCCAACCAGAAGAATCCAATGAGGCTCTCAGTCTCCTCCGAGGCATTGCAGATTGCAATCATCTCGTCCTCTTCAGTGTTCAACTACCCATCTTCTTGGATGCAACTACCATTAGCTCGAATTCATCCATAATTCAACGGCTTTCTGGAGCTCAAAACCTCAGCACCCTCCTCCAAAATTTTGCCAACACCACACCAATTTCTCCGCACTTGTCAACTGTCCTACAAGAAGATTATGGAGATGGGGAGCATTTTCAAACAGATCGCTCAAAAATAAGCATTGGGAGCACTGCTGGTCAAATTAACCAGGCCTATACCTCCGCTGAGGTAAGAATATACTACTGATAGTTGAAAAGGATCGAGAGGAGGGACTGGTGTTCTATAAGGGGTTAAGGCTTTTGCGGTCCATTAAACTCAGGGAGATATTTAAGTAATCTTTTTTGATAAGGGATTAAAAATCAGCTTTAGTGTCATCATAGTCTTCAATGTAATTCTTCTACTGCTGTGTGTGGTAATGTTATCACCTTCTAAACCCCGGAGTCCTGGTTCAGATGATGGGCAAGAAATTAACCCCCATTAAAGTGCTTTCAGTGGGTATAAAGTACAAATTACTGGATATCACTATAGTCTCTGTCAAAAGTACACTTTCATTTTATCGCTCTACTCCAAACAAAACTTGTGCCATTATTCTATTCCTTCCGTTGCTTTTAGTGACGCGGTTCCGCCTACCTAATGATAGTCCTCTCTCCTGCGATTAGGCAGAGAATCTAAAAGCCAGATAATTTTTCATGTACCAGTGCAAAATTCTGAAATTCCGTGTGTTTCAGATGGATGGTTGAGATTGTGTGATGCATAACCGCTAATAGTGAGATCCTCAAATAGAAGCATATTTGCACAGACTGCTTAGGAAAGAAGAGATGGAGGCGTCTAAGTTTAGATATTTAATTTAATTTTGGCTAGGAACTTGGTCTCGCCTCAAGGGAAGTCGGTAGTGAGCCGTCAACAGTTATTAAGGCAGCTCCGTCCACCACAAATTTAAACACTCAAAATCAACAACAGCAACTACTAAAACAACAGTCTGACAGTAGTAGTACAGCTCCAGCCCTGGTGAAAAATGTAAACACCACAAGAATAACCTCAACGCGGGCGGGAGCCAAGGGAATTGCCGAGATATTCCTTGCCAATGAGGAGATGGCTGATCTAAATGTACCCGTCATCCGAACTCTGGTGGCTGAGACTGCCTTTACAAGTAAGAAGCCTTTATATTAAAATGAAACTTTTATTAACAGTTGAATTTATTGCAGGATAAATCATAAGGAAACAATGGTAGGGGAAGATCTATTCTTGATTAGGAGGAATTCTATGCAATTGTCATGTCATGATCGATATGAGCTATGCCTTGACAACTCGGTGGTTCTGCATGTCATCCACTAGCTGCTGGCAAACAGTAGTCGTAAAAGATTATCAACTTGATGGCATAGAGACCACAACTGCGGTTAAGATCCAACAGCTTGATTTCCGAGAAGGAGGTCCCAGACGCATACGATCACGATACGGATCCTTGAAAAGACATGTACTTTTACTAGGGCGGGAGGGAAGGAGAAGGGAGAAGGATATCCACTTCCCCTTCTTTCCCATGGCCAATCCTTCCCATTCTTGCAGCGGTGCTTCTTTAGGTGGTGAAAGCCTCTCTCTCTTAGCATCGCACAATCTCACGTAAAGTGAACAATTCTGAGTTGGATATAGAGGCTCAGTTGTGTAACAAATCAAGGCTATTAATATGTAATTCAAAGAATCCACCAGAAGTTGGAACGGTAGAAAAAATAACCGGTTTCTGTTGATGTGTAGAGGAACCTGGAGGGCTATTAACGTTGCCATGGGAACATGGCTTCTACGAGAGATGGAGATTGAAGGTGGGAGCTCAGAGGTCATTTCCATTCCACAACATTTCCTTTGTTCTAAAATCACTCGATGATTTCCATGGACTTCACGAGTTCAATGAATGAGTACAAGGTGACTCCAATCCACAAAAAAAGCGTATTACAGGTCTTTTAACCGATCGCAATTACCTCCATCACATTTTTGTCTTTCGAGCTTGAGGCAAGAATTCGCTAGAGTCAAAACTGTCTCGCGATAATGCTTGTATATATTACCAAACTGTGGGTACTGCAAATTACTGAGGCGAAGCATTTGCTGCTTGATTCTTATCACCGCTTCGCACACGCGAGCCAGAGAGCCGCCAGTTTAACCTCGAGATGGCTTTCAACCGCAATGATTATCATAATTATCTAATTGTACCGAACTTCCAGTAAGTTTCTTGTTCCCTAAACCTCCTCCTCCTCCTCTCTCTCTCTCTCTCTCTCTCTTTCTCCCTCCCTTCGTGTCACCCTCCTCCCCACTTCTCCTGCGCGTACACTAGCAAATAAAGCGGTTGGTTGAGTAATCACCTTAGAGCCGAAAATCGCACCGACTAGAGACATTGAACACCGCATAATATTTAAGGAAGGGCTGAGTGAAGTCTACTTGGAACAGTAATTGCCACCTTTGTGATTAATAAGTGGGGCAGACAAGGCTGTGACCCCTTTAGCAGCCTTGTGGGCGAACAGAACGTTAGTTAGAATAAACGAGCTTGAAGTTATTCCAGTTTGGTAAACAATTGACTCTAAACATAGGAGAGAACCAAGAGACTGTCTTGGGGAGCATTATTGCAGTAAGTGTTCTTTGCTCTTTCTGGGGCTATTTTTGTTTCTGTGTGAGTTGTAGCTGTAGTACTTGTGCGAAGTATAATTAGCTTAGGGACAGTAGCGTGGAATTATTTCCCATTGCAGGCGAAACAGCAAAGCATATCACAATGTGTTGCTTGAACTGCGATTTCTTAGGTGATCTGTCTGGGCAATAGGTAGCTCCATGGACAATACTTTTCACGTGTTGCTTTATTTTACATTGACTTGAACCAAATCTTCCTGCACTACAAACAATCACTTAATAATCCTGGTTCTGCGCATCCAACCGAAGCCATAGGAGCTCCGAGCTACCATGGGAAACTAGAACAAGGACTAATTACATCCCTTGCCATTCTGTCTGGCTTTGGCACCAACACAAAGCACGGTTTCGCGAAAATGCCTTCCACTCCCTTACTCCTTCCCCTCAGCTTCCCTTCAAATCAACTCCGTCTAATTGCAACAAAAGCTCAAGCAGTGTCCCTTGCCAGTGGTAACCCGCCTCCGTCCCCTTTCAGGTCGTCTGTTTAAACAAAGTTCTACATCTATCTCAATTAAGCAATTGGTTAACTGGATCTTAGTGACCCAGCACTGGCCATTCCACATGTCCTGGCTAATGGCCCTACTGGAGAGAGAACAACAAGACAACCCTTACACTGAAGAGGCTACTCAAACAGCCGTCTCTTCTCCAAATCTAGCGCGCAAAGACGCACTCCTGGAGTTGGTAAAAAAGGTAGGGAAACCTGACCCCTATACTTGATCCAGCCTTTCATCTATTTGAAATAATTCTGAAGGGAAGGAAACTGCTAAAAATGCCCCTTTTTATCCGACCGTAAGATTCCCATTGCTACAAATATTAGGAACTCCGAAGAGGCCACCGTCAACGAGTTTTATAAGAAATGAGTTAAAACAAAATTACGCAAGACTAGAATTAAAAAAGCGAAACTGAAAAACGATCAATAAACCCAGAACTTCAGTTTTTCTGACAAAAACTCAAATGCTTTTATGGCAAATCAAATCTTTGCCTTATTTGTATTCCTCGGTAGTTTTAATTGTTTCCTTTGACAGTTTTACTAATGTTAGTAGTAAATAATGAATTCCAGGCTTGCTCGGACATAAGTTCAAACAGGCATAAATCCTTTTTTTATGGTGACAGGTAATTTATCCATTTATCATGCAAACATCTGAAGGACTTCGATAGAAAAATAACATAAAATTTCAAACTACTATCGTATCCAACTTGTAAAATAGCTTCTATCAGAAATGAGTGTATGAGTGACTTCTGATACTGATATTTGCATCTCTATTCCTCCACCTTTTAGGCTTTGGAAGAGGTTTCCGCTTTGCCACCCATTGGTTCCATTCTCTCGGGAGACGACCGCGATCCTGCCAAATTGCTTCATTTTGTTCGAGACCAGATTGATTGCCACTATTCACTCGTTGATCTCAAGCACCTTGTGGATAATAGCCTTTTTTTGAGCCCAATATTTCGGGTGTGCGTTAAAGGCAAGTTCTTGACATACTTTTGTTTAAATTAGGAGAATTTGGAGGGACTTTACTTGGGGAGCCAAGAAACAAGTCCTGTAAACCTAAAAGTTTAGATGCAAAGAAAAGTGCTGTTGGGACCCATACTTATTAAAAGTATTTAAAAATCTTCATTTCTACGCATTTTGAATGAACAAAAGGAGCAATTTTTACCAGAAACGAAAGCGCCTTCCTTGTAAAGTCATCAGAATCTGGCATTTTGAATTAACGTTCAGCTCTTGTGTTTCTGTTTTGCCTTGAGATAACACAGACAGCTAAATTTTTAAACAAGGCAATTTGACCACCACCCACAGAGTAGTAAAATACGGCCTATGCTTCACTGCATTGGGCTGGGAATCCTGTTTCCATTCTATTGTAGAAGGTAAAGTAGTGAGGGGAATTTTGAGTGCCACATTAACTTAAGTTTTAATTGCAGCATTTTGATGAGGCCTGCTCCATTTTTACGAGATTTACAAGCCGGTCATTTTTATGATTTTCATCGTTTACAGACATACGTGATTTCTACTTCGGAGCAGTTAGGGGCGATGGTCAAGAGATCGAACTTGAGCGCAATCTCCCAACATCCAGAGGTGCAGTTCCCACCACCAAACCACACGAGACAAGAGGCAGCTTTTACACAGTAGCGCCAATGCCACAGTCCTTTGACACTCTGCCTCAATGCCTTGAATCCGACTACAATGGTCGATCAAGGAGTGGTGGAGGAGGAGGAAGGGTAGCAGAATGTAGAGGTGTAAGAGGCGGAGGTGGAACAGGGCCTCAAAATGACTCTTCAGGCGACACGCGCTCTCCTCTGCCAGTATCGGTTGATTCCGAGTCCCTTGAAAAGGGTCTCTGCTACGCAAATCCCTTCAACCTCCCCATTGTCGCACCGTGTCCGATACGACTCAAGGTTGAGAAATTGTTTAAACTATTCATTATATCACCTTATTCTAACTCCAGTCAAAAATCGAGTCATGCGCATATCCCCCTCTCGATCTCTCTTTCTAGAATAAGTTAAGGTCTTCCCACTGATCAGCTTTACACAATGTAGCGTGGAGTCTTGTTTTTCTCTTACACTGATTGTCTTGTCATGGCACTGGGGGTAGTGCCATACTTTACTGCATGTAGGCCCACAATCACACCTAAAATATGGCTGTCCACAAGTTGAACCAAGTCTCTGGAGTGATATTTATCGGAAACCTCACCACATCCTATATTTGCTCGCTATTCTACCCAATCCCACCTCTCCACTCTTTCCGTAACCTAGAAGTTATAATCCAAAAGTAATTGACCACAATCACCAATCTTATACAAATATTCCATTTTTGACTGATTTAATTTTGTAAAAAATAGCCTCAAGTTTTCTTGATAGTTGCATTTGAAGAAATCCAGGAATAAGACCCTTTTTACCCTTTCGCGATGTTGACCAATCGGAAACCAGATTACGTCTGAATCATCTCCAACAACTCAAACAGGGCAGATTCCAACATCTGTGTATCTCTTGGTAAATTGTGCTTCATATTTGTCTTTTAGTGTAGCTTACCAGTGGTGGAACTGAGCAAGATGAATGTGGATGACGTTTGCATGCTCCTATCTGCCATCTCTGATTTGCCACCGAGTAATTGCTCCTCTTACCAAATGCAAGTTCGTCGTCAAAATATCAACGGTCAGGTGTTGTCAGTCTGTGATCTTGCCAAGCTACGCACTGAATTGCAAATGACTTTTGGAGATTGGCAACTTCTTAACACCTTCGTTACGTACCTTCGTGGTGTTGAAGCTAGCCTAGCTGATCAATCAAGAAACAGTCAGACAGGCAGTTTTGTAGGTGATGTAAAATCGCCTCATGGATCACTGGCAGTGTCCTCACAATATCCCTATTCACAAGTCCTCGTCTCTCCTTCTCCGTTTGTCTTTTGCAATGAACAGTCACAAGCACGAGGAAAGAATGTGCTCGATGTGCCTGTATTAGTTCAACAGGTACCTGTTGAAAGCAGTGTAGCAAACATACGTCAAAACACCGATCGTACAACCAGTGACTTCTCCTTTGGAAGTGGAACAGATGAGTTAGAATTGGCCTGGCGTCGTGATGCCAAACCGGATTCTCTGAATGGAAATTCAAAGCACCAGCACGCCAGTAAGGACTTAACTTCACGGCAAGGAAACGCCTTCTGGATGGAATCTCTTGATCGACTTAGCAAATCCACGCATGATCTTCGTTCTGCAAATACCTCTAGACGATCCCAAGGACGCCATATCTCATCTAAAAGTGGAAGAAGACGTCTTGAACGAAATCCCAGAAAGCCAGAAAAACAAGTACCAAAACCGCTGTTTCACTCTGCATCCAGTGCTCCAGATCATTTGGTTCAGATGGTTCCTGCCTACATCTCGAGAGCTCCAGATTCCAGTGGTGTCATTCCTGTGTGGTATCCAACTCTCCCATGCGTGGGTGAAGCTAAAAAACTACAACAACCATTAAAAACAAACGAGGAATACTCCTCTGAATCGTCCAGTGTCTCTGTAGATGGTACCTATGACTTTCCAAGTGAATACTCAAGCGGAGACCGCCATAGTCAACAGAGGCACATTTATCGTCGACAGTGTCCAGCTGATTGCCCGCATGGCCATAGGAAGCGTCGACAAAGGGGAAAATCTTTGAGATCCAGTAGATCAATTAATCGTACAGTACAGCGTAATTCCAGTCGCAGGGGCTCTATGGGTCGATGCAGTCAAAAAAGTGCCGAGGGTTGTACCTGTGATTACTTCCTCTATGAGGGAGACCAATCGGCTAGAAGTAGTACTGCTGTCAATCCCTGGACAACTCGTTCTCCCCGAAAAATCTCCTCTCCAGATCTTTCCGACATTGAAGCCATGACAAGTAGTTAGCCATGGTTAGATTTTACATCACCAGACCCCTTTCTCTCTCTCCTTCTCCCCTCTCTTTTCCAACTTATTGTAGATAAGAAGTAATTGTAGTAGCGTTCCCAACTTTAAATAATGTATGTACAAGTCTCCTCTCTCCCGTCCCTTGATGTGATGTACAAGAACTTTGTTTGTTTCTCCTCTTTTCCGTTCACTTTCTCTAGATTACCGCAGACGCATGTTGACCAACGCCTTGTTGACTTACCTCTCTTCTGACTTTCTCCCCCTTAATCAATTGTATACATCCCCATGCCATTCAACAACCACCAAAGTATGATAAATCTGTAAATGGCACAACATTAGGAAAGTAAAAGTGAAAGAGTGAATAAAATAACCTCCTGTCGACTTCTTCACCTCTTCTGTTAATTAAGAGATCTATCCACTTATAAAACAAGCTTTTTTGCTTTCCAAGGTTGGTGTTGCTGGTGATGATAGCGATGGTGTTGAGGGTCAGGTGGAACATTAAATGCAGTAACGAATAAATAAACCGAAATTTTTTGTTTTTTGTTTCCAAAAATGACGGAGCAACTAATGGGAGAGCTCCCCGCTGTCAACGTCAAGGCCATTTGTCACGATATCTTGGCCAGACAAAAGACGGGAAGGTATTTGTATATCCTATGGATAAATTGTTTTTTTTTCCCTACCACCTCTTAACTTATCAAATCTACTTTCCGATCTCCTAGGAATGAGATGAGTTAAATGAAACCTATCTACTTGGACAAATGGTATGGAGTGAAGAAGTTCCCATTTCCCCAGGGAAGTGTTTTCCCAAGGGAATTAAAATACATTTACAAGGGTTGAGGAAGAACAGTGGAGGTGGGGTAGATGTACCTTGACAGATGTTAAAAAAATAGGGAGAGACAAGAGAACTTCACCTTGTTAGGTTAGGGTACTACTGCTTTATGTGTAATTAGCTCTGACGGTTGGAATGAAAAGTTGCTTCATCTCAGACCTTTTCTTGTTAGGTCGAATCTGTTAATTAAAACAAATTGAAGCTTTTTAAAATGGGAAGGAAAGTAAATGGAGAAAAATTTTTATCGAATAATTGTGATGTATTTTAAACCATCAGACATTTGTCACAGAAGTGTTGCTGATTAAAACCAATGGTGTAGCCCCCTGCTTTGCTTTTCCATGTCTTCAAAGGCCAGGCAGGGTTAGAATGACGAGAATAAAGGGGTCAACCTTTTTTCTCTTTGCTCAGCAAACAATCTCTCACCGAAGAGAGTAAAAAAAAAGGCGTGAAAGGTAGCAAAAGGAACTTCTTTGAAGCCTATTCTCATTTGTTGATGTATGATACGTGGAATTCACTTGACCGGTAACATCTAGTTGCTCACTTTAAACACTATCAAGGCTTGCTCTTGATTCCTCATTCACTGGGCTAATTGTAGGTTTCTAACTCTCCGACTGAGTGCAATTTTGTCCCCTCCTCCTCCGGCGGAACATTGGCTAGAAGGACTGGCCTTCAAGCCCCACTGTGTTGAATATATTTATTCTGTCCAAGAATTATGTCCTCATTCCTCTTCAGAAATGTCTTTGAGCACTGCGCTGGCGGTAACGACTAGCAAACTCGATCTTTGTGGGCACCTATTTTGATTTCCACCAATGAGTGAGAGAACAGGTGACGGACCACTCCAATCTTGTGCTCTGCAGTAAAGCTAGCAACAACAGAAGCGAGAATGACTGCGAACCATTTGGAAAAGTTTATTTATAAGGCCATTTATCGCACCTGTATGCAGATATTGCTGGATAGAACTCGAATAAATATGGCTGAGCACATCTGAGAGGAAAATAATGTTGCGAGGGAGAATGGAATCTAAACCCCATGCCCAAGAAACCATGTTCAATCCGGCCCTTTGTTCCATAACTTTGCTTTTAAAGCCAACGTCCTAACAACTTACTGTACAGTTTCAATTCAGGACTAATCTCTAGGTCGAGTAGAATTGCCAGGAGTGACCAGTGACCTTGCAGTTTACTATCTCCTCACGGCACCAATTACGCTGCGATGGCTGACACTGAAGGTTGATGAGAAGGAGAGCCAAGGAGAGGGACTCTGCAATACCTTGGTCATCTAACTTCCAATTTGTGAAGAAGGACATCACTTCGAGTCTATGCTATTGCGCATTCACTTAGTGGTCTGACCTCCGGGCCACGTCAGTAGCCCTAAGTCCTCCACTACGTCGGCTAAATATATTCCTCCTGTGTGTTATCTTCATTCGGCAGCATGAAAGCATTGGCATAGTCTACTTCATTCAAGTTTTGCCTTAACCAAAATTGTGACGAGAAAGTGCCTTTTGTCGAATCATTCCAAACCAACTCATCCTTGGATTAAGCCTTTAAGTTATTAAAGGGCGATCAGAGTGGAGAGAGGAACAGAGAGTGCAGCAATGCAAAACAAATTCACATCAGTTTACTTGCCACACCAATTTACCCAATGCCTGCGATTCGAAACCAGTCATTGGAGCACGATTTACCAGAAACCTCTCGGGATTGCCTCCAGATCAAATAACATTCCACCCTCTTCTGTTGTTACGGCCTAACAAATGTCATTTTACAACTTAAAGGATATCTAGTCCTAAATTTATGTTGCTATAAAGACAGGAATGGGCAGTGCAAAAACTAACGATATCTAACCAAAGACCTGCACGTCTTTTTCTGCCGCCATTTCAAATGCTAGATGGTGGGAAATCCACACAGACTCTTGCGATTAATATCTCTACGTGAGATTGGGTCTGCAAGGCGATATTACGACCCACCACCTGTAAATATCCTATCATGAAGGGACATGGATAACGAAATGTTGCACGCAATTGTGGCTAAATTTAATGAGGCTATTTTATTTCTGCCGCGCATTTAAACACCCCGCAGTTGTGGAGAGGTCCATTTTATCTATCCTCTAACAACACAAATGAATCAGTCCTCTGTGGATGATTTAAGTAAGTATGTCTAGCAATTCCTTTTCATTTTTACAGGATGTAAATTATTAGTTTACATGTGCGTTTGTGACCTGTAATTTGAAGCGCTGATTTACCATAACAGGTTAAATTACCAACGTCACATATACGTGACGACGGACGCAAAAATGAAAACAAAGGTGTTGTGCGTAAGTGTGATACTAAGACCATCTTTGGTGGTAACGCTAGATAACCACAAGACAAAGCATTCCGAATTTGATGCAAAAACTTTGTGTCAAGTCGTGAGGACCTTGCGTGACGTATTTGTGGCGCTGAGGCCACGTAAGGCAGGAGTTTCACTTGCTGGTAGGAACAGGGCTATGACTGATGGTTAATTTTTAAGTTAAGGATCTTTTTTTTTCACAAAAGTGTACGTTTTAACCCACAGAAAGATTGTTTGAATAACATAGCTGTAAATCCGCCCCAAGATATATTTAGCTGAAGAGAAGCACTTCCTTTCGCAAATTAGACAAACTCATTTTCCCTAATTTTCTCTTCCAGAAATCAAAATGAAATATTTACGTTTGTTCAAAGACATTGCGGTATACCGCCTCTACAGTGATTCATTCCGACGGTAGGTTTTACCCAGGTGCACTTGTACTAATCCCCACCGGAAATTCACATTTACACAAATTGCAAATCCCTAGGACTAATATACTTGCATTTTTTTCATTCTCAGCTCTAACCGCTCTGCTCATCCCCATTCCTTTTTTTTAAAATTTGACTCGGTAATGTTTCAATCCTTTTTTAAATACGAGACCCGTCGAGCTCATTCACACACTAGCATACACATCATCCACATCTTTCCTAGGTCTCAATCCTGAAGTATGCAAAGCAGGTGATTTGAGCAGCTCCTCTCTGAAATGGAGTGAGTATAGCAATGTAAAAAAAGACTAAAATGCAGAGCAAAAAGCAGCCAAGCAATCAATCCTCTCCGGTTTTAATGTAGCTTCATTTTTTGCGGTCCATTTAATCAACACCAATTTTTCGACCCCTTAAATTACATGTCGGCGCCGTGTGGGAAGGAGGAGGGACAAAAAAGCCGTTGCCTCATAGTGATTAGTGTAAACGAGGTCGCTGCCTCCGCCTCTGGCGTCGCTCCTATCCACTCTAAATTATACCCACGGTGAATAATTGTTACATGGAAGTGTATGTAAGTTGAGCTGGATCAGCGCAGATTTAAGAAAAGGCAGTACTTTAGAAAGGAACCTGCCAGTGATTTGTGGGGACCGGGGTTGGATCACATTTCGCCTCCTCACCTAATCCGTGTCTCAAATCTTAGAGCGTAATGCTAGACCTGGAGAACAATTAGTATTATTTTTAGTCCCAATAACTTATGGACAGAGAAGGATGTTTTAAAATTACCAGGATAAGGAGGATTCTAAGACTTTTTATGCTAAAGATTGGAAAAAATTTGGCACCCGATTTAATTTGTGTAGTTCTCTTGATGATATTTGAGTAGTTGGACGCCTGTAGCGATGCTGTCATGTACCTGACACAACAAACACCACCACGAATGTAATCCTTTGCGTGTTCTAGCTGCCCTAGCCTTAGGGACTGACCTCTGGTGAAGATATATTCTGTCCTAGTGTTTTACTTTCTTTTGCCTTTAAGAAAGTCTCGGTGCGCTACACTGGTGGCAGCAGAAAGTGGACCCATCATTAAAGGAGTTTCTATCCCGATCTCTACCGCTTGTGAAAAACTCTAGCGATGGGAAAGAAGTGAATGTGCCACGGTTGGGAGGATCTCTGAAATTCCATAGCAGAAGGGCTGAGAATGACATCTGCTTTCGGCATCTACCCCATCCTCGTATACTACAAGAAGGCAATTAAAAACGGAAGCAAAACTAGCCGTGAACCATGCGGAAAATTTTTTTGGAGAAGGTTCCTCGTTTACACCTGTTCAAGGAGATTGGCATTCCACCGTCTACCTATGGACACGTTGATACCCATAAGAACCTCTTGCTCTAAATTTAGCTCCCAAACAGGACAAAACTCTAAGTTCATTCAAACCTGACGTGGCGAGCAAGCGTCTCCTCATTTGTGCTCGAATTTCGATGGCTGGCACGGTTAGCTCATGAGTGTTCCTTCCAGCCCTGATTAAGTTGTGATGGTTGAGGCGGGAGGTTTACCAAAGGGATTATGCTATTGTAAAACTTTACTTGTTCTGACTGCCGGTTTCAGTTGACTTAAGTGATCATATTGCCCTATCCGGGTAGGCTGACCTCTGGGTCATGCCAGCTGCCCCGCTCACTCTGCCTGCTGAGTATTTATGCAGTCTGACCTATCACTATGCTTTCTCTTGCCTTCAAGGCAGTCTTGGGGACTGCAATTACACTTCCACTTCTATGTGTCATCTTCACTTGCCAGTAGATGCAGCGCATAACAACTCACCCATATTTCCTTTTTCTCCACACGCTTCAGCCTCCTTGCTAACTATTTACCGAGCCCCGGTCATTTGTTTCTTTGATGACTTCGTTGCTTGACAATGATAGGGATGTGGATGACTTTTGATTAAACGACAGAGATCAAGCACTTCCAGGTAGCACTACCAAGGCAACCAACTTAAGGGCAAATCGTCAAGTCTTCCAATAAATTGATTTGCTTGCCATTCGAGGAAAAAAAACAAAACGTTTTTTACAAGATTAAAATTATTATTCGATTTGAATTTGTACAAATTTCTACTTAGAAAAGAAAAATTAGGCAGAGGGTGATTTTGCGATCCTTGTCTGGGGCAAAGTCACCTACCACAGGAAAGGCGAATCAAATTTAATTGCAATTTTAGTTTATAAAGTTAAACTTAATCTTTTGTTCTGTCCCTTTGCATCATCAGTTCCTTCAACAATTATTTTGAGCATTTATTTTCCAGTTGTTCTGCCTCACTACCTACTACCATACATTACAATTATCCTCTCAGTGATTTTGCCCTTTCATAAGGGGTTAAACGGAGAAGAAATGCAATCTAACTGTAGCATTGCAAGACTTCCTTGAAGACAAAAGAAGGCATATTACTGGGTCAGAATGTATATGCTCAGCAAACAAAAAGGGATTGAGGCTTCTGGTATGGCACGAAGGAGAGCCCACCCGGCTGGGGTAATATGACCACCAAAGTTACCGCAACCGAAACCGACAATCAAAAAAACAAAGCACTGCATAGCCTCTCTTTTATTTCGAGAGCCCTCCTTGACGCTTACCTCCCGCGTCAGTCATCAGTACTGAAGGAAAGGCTAACGAGTTAACTGTGTAAGTCATCGGCTCAATTGAAGCAATGCTTGACCGCATTTCGACTGAACTTGGAGTTTTTCCAGGTTTGGAAACTGAAATCTGATATAGAGGTCCTGCTCACCACCATTGTGCCCACTAGGAGACGCTGGAACACCGGTCTCCTAAAGCAGGTATTGTGGGCAGCTCACTGAAGTAATACTTGTCCAGATGGTTCACAGCCAATGTCGCTTCCGTTGTTAATAGCTTTCTTACGGAACATTGCGATGGGGTGGGTGCTGAGGGCAGATGTCATTCTCAGCCCATCTGTTACGGGATGTCAGAGATTCTTCCATCCGTAGTACATGCTCTTCTTTCTCACCGCTACAGTTTGTTACGAGCGGTAGACATCAGGATAGAAATCCCTTAAAGTCAGGTCTACTTTCCACTGCCATCGATGCAGCATCGTGACACTTCCTTGATGGTAAAAGAAGGTTAAGCACTAGGGCAGACTACATGGATTCAAAAAAAGCATAGAAAACGGAGCCAATGGCAATGGCTGGAGGGCGACTCACCGGCTACGGCACTATGGCCGGCCAAGTGGCCGAAACCGAAACTGGCAGTCAAATAAACAATGCAACACATAGCCCCGCTCTGTTTTAATTTTTTTATAAGACGTATTTTACCTTCAAATATCTCAAGACACCTATCCACTTGATGGTAAGCAAAGTTGTGCATCACAAAGTATGGTCGAGGCATTATCCGAGCAGCGTCTCGCCTAAGTGTAAATCTTTATAGTATGATCACTTTCCATATTGGTTAGGCTTGGCCATAGTCACTACAATAACCTCTCCAACCGACAGTCAATCAATGCTGGTTGGATGGAGCACTCGAGTCGTGGGGCATAATGCTATCCCATTTTAATCCGCCAGAGGTGACCACCACTTGCACAATTGAGCACTCGTTTTAAATTTGGCATTTTTTTGCTCTTCTCGTTGATGATGGTCGTGATGATGGTGGGAATGCTTGCCCTCTCCCCCTTACTCTTCCAAATGGAAGATCGTAAATCAGTCGGCTTTGTATTTGGTGTGTGTGTGTGTGTGTGTGTGTGAAGGTTTAGTGAAGTTGAAGCGGTTAGAGACCCTCTAAATTATTCAAATCAGGCAGGTCTATTTGTACACCTTAAGGTGACGAAGTGAGGAATGTTGGTGGATTTTTTGCAATTTACTACTTAAAGCACAAGTGTCGGTTTGTTTTAAGCCTTTCCTCCCTCACTCTCTCAATCACATGATCTCTCTCTCTTGCGCTGTGCTTAAAAATTAATGCTTATACCTTAATAAAGCTAACTTTGCGGCTTATAGAAGTTGAGGGAAATAAAGACATTCTTTAATTTTACTTCCAGACGGACAGCCCTATTATGGTACTTTTCGTGGACTTACAAAATTCCATGATTTATCATTGATTAGGCTTTCGAGCGTCTGGAGGGCTCCGTACTTATTATTGTCAATCCTTTTACAGTTGATAGCCTTGAGAGAGGGAACTTCACTTTCCATTATTAAATACACATGGCCTAGGGAGATGAGATTGTACTCTTGGCACACTATCCGGCCATAAAATAAAGGCATATGACAAAGCGGCATTCCTCTTTGATGCAACTCTAAGGAATAAATAGAGATCTTATTCAATCATTGAGCCATTCATGGAGTAAGTGGGGTCAATTATTTTTGCCAAACTTATTTAAACCGAGAAGGAGAGAGAGAAGGATTGTGGAAGCGGGATTGAGGAGATGGCCAAGTACGCAAATCCAGTGAACCCCTTTAAGTGAGTAATTAAAAAGGAATTGAATCAAATATCATCACTTCGATGCGGTAAAATTTTGATTTTAACGTAACAGAAAGAGAGAGAGAGAGAGAGAGAGAGAGGGCATGCGATGTTGGCCTAATTAATTAGTGAGACTCAAACCTCAAATTGTCAGTAGTGCTGCTCCACCTCCCCAACACGCCAATGGCTACTGCTGTTACTCCTACCGCTAAGCTCCGCTCCCCTCTACTCCACCCAAGCTGTTATCCCCGTGGCTAAGTAGGACCACGTCAACAAAAAGGCATGGCCGGCGCCCGGTCTAAGTAGTTAATTTGCCTAAAACCAATTCACTTTACACCACCCGCTTGGGCTTTGCCACTACCAAGCCGAGCACCGTGTGCTCCTAGCATCGTAACTGACATAATTACATCAACTGCAGCTATGGTACAGTCAGAAATAATTTTTAATTAGTTAATCGCCTCCTTCGCCTCTTGGGTCTATCCACACTAAGTGGAGAGTAGTTGTAGGGCAAATCAAGTGGTAATATGCATTCATAACCAAAAGAAATTCAGACATTTCCATCCTCTTCCTTGTTACATCTATTGTAAAGAAATAGGCTAAAAGCCAAATTCAACTGAGTTGAGCTACTAATTACCCAAATGCTCTCTGTGCTTTTGTTTTTGCCCCTTTTTGCTTTCGGGAATAGGAGTGAGGCGAATTGGAATTCCCTTTATGCATCAAATCCATTACTAGTCTCTAGAGCCCCAAACACTACGCACTTGTTCAAAGAGAAGAAAAAAAAGCTTATTTGCCAAAATTCTATGGGAATTTTGAATTAATGAAGCAAAAAAGTGGGGAATGTATTATTTTACTAATATACTAACTTGGGTGGTTGTAAGGAGGAGTAAGGAGCAATTGCTCCCCAGAAAGTGGTCTTGGCCAATTTGCAGCTCCTACCAGGTGCATTAGCGATAAAATGCAATTTTTTTTGCCTCCAAAAAGTAGCATACATAAGCGACTCCGCTTAGGTGTTTTTTAAAGGCTTTTAAACGACGGCTCTGCTTTCTGCACACACACACACACACACACACACACACACACACACACACACACACACACATGCACTTGGTAGCTTCAATGGGGAGAACATTCTGCCATGCATTTTCATATTCCAAGGTGATCAAAGTAGCTAAGGTAAGTACTTAGTTTATATCCCCTGCCTAAATCTCACGTTGGTTATTTAAAATAAGTGGATTCTTTGGTGTGTGAAATCTTTTCACAAAGTCAATTAGATGAAGTGGCTGCTAGCTCAGCTGAAGAAATATGACGGTAATAGGAATAAGGTGCTATGCACTATCGTCTAACTGCTGCAGGAGACAACACTTCCAATGCTCGCGCTTGACCATAAGGTGCTGCTGCAGAAGTGCAGAGACTCAGCCAATCCACCAACACATCGCTCAACTGGATGGACTTTTTAAAATTGAGGCAACAAATTGATTCCTTATCATTTGCTAATGCGTGATAGGCGAGATAAATGAATCATTGCAGCACCAGAAACGAACCGCTCACTTTGACGGTGCGCTATTCCGTCACCGAATGCCGCGGTAGCTCTAACTCGAGATGGATTGGGACCTCAGGCCAACATTCCATTTTGCTGAGGAAATAAGATGCAATTATGCAAACCTTTCTAAAGATTTGTATAATTGTATAAGATCTTGACGCTATCTAGACAGTGCTAGTGGTATTGGAGACAAATCATTGCGGAAGACAAGGTATTATCATTCTTGCGCTCTTTAACCCTCAAAAACAAAAGTTCATGCTTGTAGGTGCCAACGTTTTAAATGCTTTTGGTTAACAAAATGTCAAATCTCTGTCCCTTTTTCGTTTTCATGTTTTCAACTACAAGACAGGGACAATAGGAGTGCGCTGCCTTTAGAGAATTTCCAAATAAGTTTTAATTATTGCATAACAATTAATTTCCTCCATCAAGAGGTGAGTTAAATACCCCAATTTAGATAAAGTCTCTCAAAAATAATTAAATGCTTCAAGTCGCGAGAAGAAACGAACCCATGCAAATCTGCGCGATTTAAGATTTCGCGTCGCGTTTGAAAACTCTTAAATAGCTTAAAATTGTGGTGTATTGTTAAGATTTTTTGGTTGGTAAATAAGTCTAAAATGTTTTAATTAATAGAAATTCATCCAAATGTGGGCTGATTTGTCTCTAGTCAACAATCTCTTTCTTATCCGCACCCATTGTGAAACTGATAAAAGGAACTTTAACTCAAAGTTCGCGCAAATGGTGGCAGGTTTTTAAGTTCCTTTGGTTAGAATTGCATTCAAATTGGGGTTAGTTTGCCTTTAGTCAATTATTTCTTTCTAATCCACACCACAAAATTTTAACTCAACGTTTATGAAAAAAAACTAGCAGCTGGTGTGCAATGAGTGATGGTTTTGAGAGGTGGAGTCTGGCATTTGATCATCCATTTTTCAGGTCCTCGTTGAATCAAAAACAATTCAGCAGCAGTAGTGAACTTGAATGGACAGCCATTTGATGGGAAGACTAAATTCAAAGGAGGAGTTTACTCCTTCTGTCACTAAGATGGGCAAAATGCCTCGACAAAGTTGGTGTCAGTGTTTCTACTATCAGATTTGCTCTTAGAAGCGTTGGAAGGAAACAAGTAACCTAGAGAGATTATCAGAGAACTTCAACTCGACCATGCAGGCGATAAGGCTGAAGAGGTTGTTTAAAATAAGTATGCACCACAAAGTTCTCATCGTTTTACCGTACTATTAGGGTGCCGCTCCAAATAAAGCCCCATAATCTCCCTTCCACTACTAACATTGCTCGGCTTTAAACCTCTAAGAATATTAGTAAAGAGAGGAGGCCACTCAGGCGTAATGTATAAGGTATTTTTGTTTTCTTTTAAAGAGGAGCCTATAATTTCTTTTGTTTGACAGTCGCTTTTAGTTTCGGTGACTTAAGTGGTCGTATAGCCCTAGCCGGCTGAGCTGGCCTCCAGGACATGCCAGTGGCCTACTTTTACCTTCAAGGAATTCTTAGGACGCTACGAGGGAGCCGGAGTTGCTCCCACATTGCATCTTTGAAAGGCAGTCTTGCCTTTGGGCCACGCCAGCAGCCATAAACGCTTTCCTTGACCTCCAGAGAAGTCTTAGTGTACTGCAAAGCATTGGACCGGGGCAAAAAATTAGGAAAACCACATGACTTGTCATTTATTTGCTCGGATAATCACCCACAAGCGCTGTTTTAATTAGCGTTTCTTGAATTGTTGTGATAATTTATGGCAGTTTGATGGGTTTTAAAGCACGGTGGTAACTGCAGACGTGGTATCTATTTAAATGCTCCTTTGGGAAAGGAAATCGAAGCTTCTGTTCATTAAACCTTCAGATGCGCCGCCAACTGATTAAAAAACTAAGCAAATCACATGAGCAGTGCCAAACAGCAAGATAGCATACATAAATATGCAAGTAATTAAAGAAATAATAATTGAACATGTAAAAGGTTAAACACACAAAAAAGTACTAAACAAATAAAATAGAATCGGAAACAAATGAAACATGTACAGATGCATGAAGTAAATGTGAGCAAGTAAATTAATGTCGAATATTTTGCTCAAGTTCAATAAACCAATTTTTAGCCGCCCTTTCGTTAAGCGTATTTAAATAAAGCACCAACTTCAGCGCAAGTCGTCCTCGATAAATTTGGAATGGAGACCACTTGCAGTTCAATTTACTATTTTTTGAATCGTCCTCTATTAGGCTAAAAGCTTAAACACCGGCCTGACTGCTATTTTTTCTCTAATCATGATTTATTTAAGACGAACTTGCTGTTTTACAAGACTACTGCTTGGCGCAACCTTAATCAATCTACTTCAAAACAAATATAGTTTTGATACAAGTTTTGTAAAAACAAAGAAGATTGTCAGCCAGGATAATTATTTTGCAACTAGACATGAGTACAAAACTAGAAATTGCTTTTAGGGTACCTGGCCAATCCTCCGATTTGCCTGTTAGACTTTCGGACGTATTACTCTTATAATTAGAAGCAGACTGTTTACACTAGGCACTTATTGCCCCTATTTTTTGCGTATTAGCACACGTAATACTTTGTTTGTTTGAACTGCCGGTTTCGGTCACTTGGGTGGCCATATTGTACTGGCCAGTTGGCCGGCCTCCAGACCGTACCAACAGCCCCCAAGCCCTCTGTTTCCAGAATACATGTATTCCACCCCCAGTACTATGCCATCTCTTACCTTAAAGGGAGCCTCGGGACGCTACACAGAAGGCAACAAAATTTTTGCCTTGATTTGTTTTAATTTAGCTCCATAACCGCTATGTCGCGCTGCAATTTGTGTTCTTGTCACGGTAAAACAGCAATTTTTTGGAGCGCATAGAATTTATAAAACCGAGACAAAGCTTGAAAGTTGGACACGGTCATGCATTTATGAAAATTCTTTTCATAGTGTCACTTTTAAGTAGCGAAAGGGTTTTTTCGCATATTACATGTGTGAAGATGAGCTGCAACGCTATTTTCATGATTTTTGAGTTCGTAATGCCAACAATGATATCTTTGCGTGGTGCCAATCCCCTGAGCATATTTTCCTGCTGCAGGGTGATGCCTAAATGGGAAATGGCATCAGGTCATTAGGTAACGATATGCAAACACTTTCGAGTAATTCAATAATGGAGACGAATAAAGATGTATGCGGCAAAATGTAACACTTTGTTTGTTCGAACTGCCGGTTTCGGTCACTGAGGTGGCCATATTGTACTGAGACGGTTGGTCGGCCTTTGGGCCGTGCCAACAGCCCCCAAGCCCTCTGTTTCCAGAACATATGTTCTGCCCAGTACTATGCTTTCTTTTACCTTAATAGGAGTCTCGGGACGCTACAAAAGTGAATTCCTGGGTGCCTAAAGGAAGATTTTTGAGCGATTCATCTTTGGCTTTAAAATTTATTGAGTAGAAGCAACTCACTCTTCATCCTTCGCCACCGTGACAATAAAAAATTTTCAATGAACCTTGCGGACTTTTGTAAAAACATTTGGAAATTTCGTCGTGCAGCCGCAATTAATATTGCCTACTGACTAAGTTAGATTTATTGAGCCGTAGATTATACGCCTCAATAAGTTAGAGCATCTACTAGAAATTACCTAGTAAAA
Source organism: Taenia multiceps (assembly GCA_001923025.3). NCBI lineage: Eukaryota > Metazoa > Platyhelminthes > Cestoda > Cyclophyllidea > Taeniidae > Taenia > Taenia multiceps. The sequence goes on from CM010311.1 coordinate 16,941,178, forward strand.
TAACGTGAATGGGAACGCATTGTTAAGGGTGTAGAATTAAAAGCAGCGATAAAAATTAGTGAATGCGCCTTTTAATGTATGACCATATTTGCAGAAGCATGGCGATTATTTAACAATCGGTATAGTAAATTACATTTAAACTGCTGTGTGTAAAATTCTAATAGCAATTATTTTGGGGAATAATTTAATTTTGTTTTTACAGATTGGAAGAAAAGTTTGGAGGTAAGCAGAAAGCGTCATCTTTTACCGATCTTAAATTCACGAGTGGTAATAATGTAGGCTAGCTAAAACTCTTGCAAGTTGAGAACCATAACTGTTGCTGTAATACTTTGTTTGTTCGAGCTACCGGTTTAGGTCACTTGGGTGGCTATCTTGTTCTAGCCGGTTGGTCGGCCTCCGGGCCGTGCCAACAGCCCCCAAGCCCTCTGTTCCTGGAATATATATATTCTGCCCTAGTACTGCGCCATCTTTTACCTTAAGGGGAGCCTCGGGACGGTACATTGGTGGCAGCGGAAAGCGGACCCGACTTTGATGCATTTTATCCTGCTCCATGCCGTTTTTGGCAAACGTCGGCGTTGTGAAAGAAGTGCATGCGCTACGGAGGGGAGAACCTTTGGTATCTCGTAACAGAAGGGTCGAGATCGACGTTCATCCTCGACATCTCCCTCGCCCTCGTGTTCGACAGGAAAGCTTTTAACAACTGAAGCAACACTAGCCGTGGACTCCAAGCCCAGAGGAGGGCCAAGAGGCGCGCATTTGCTGCACAGAGTGCTACGCGGAATGGATGGCACTACAGGAACACATGCGTTCGAATCTCGACGACTGGGACGGTTAGCCCGTGGGTGCTCCTTGCAGCACTGATTACGTTGCGATGGCTGACATGGGAGGCGGACGAAGGGGAGCGTCGGGGACGACGCTCGAAAGAAGAGAGGGGTTGTGTTGTAATGCTTTGTTTGTTCGAACTACCGGTTTAGGTCTCTTGGGTGGCCATCTCGTTCCAGCCGGTTGGTCGGCTCCCGGGCCGAGCCAACAGCCCCCAAGTCCTCTGTTTCCGGAATATATATATTCTGCCCTAGTACTGCGCCTTCTTTTACCTTAAGGGGAGCCTCGGGACGCTACAATTGCTTCCACTAACACCTATGCTACTGCAACAAAGAAGTAAAAAGTGCAATTCGATTGCATCGTGACAATTACTCTACTATAATGGCCAAACTGCTACAGGGAACACAATGTAATACTTTTTAATTGGTGGCCACTCTGCGTAATTTTCTTTTATAGTGCATTTGCACCTTTGGACTGATCATGATGTGTCGAAGGCATGAAGATAAGGAACTCCAACCTGAAACCGCTTCCGTAAACTAAATGGAAACATCGGCGTAGAAGAAAATTTTGCGGGTATTTACAAGTACTGATGCGGCATCTTGAGGCTTTCTTAGAAATAAAAGGAGGCATAGTACTTGAGCAGAACATATGTTTTGGAAACAGATGGATTGGGGGCTGATGGCACGGCTCAGATGCCGGCCAACCGTCTAGCATGATATTTTCAACTAAGTGACCGAAACCGGCGGTCCAAACTAACAAAATATTACATCTGGGATCTATGACTAAAAACAACAACAACAACAATAACTCTGTTACAATAGCTAGTTGCATGAATCAGTATGCCTTCTTGGTACTAATGTACTGCATTGAGCATTACAGAAATATTAATGTTGATTTTACGCAATTAACTTAGCAGTAACAATGTGGATTGAGCGTAGCATGCCTTTTTTGCTGCGCTAGGGCTAATTTTTTGATTTTTTTAATTTTGTACCTTTTTTACCGAGCTTTGTTTTACTCATCTATTACCCTTGAAATTTGTTGCAGTATTAAAGCAACCAATGGCGCCGAAGAGTTTCTTTTTTGTTCCTTTATTTTTCTGATTGACTTGAGTGTATGGTCAATGTACATTAAGGATAATTTCATTTCTTCTTTATGCTGTGGCTGTGCATGTGCCTGTTCCTTGCCTGGTTCTTGTAAGTTGGTTGCTTTGCTAAGTTGTCATCTCACGTGTTGATTTTGCTTTTTTTTATCACGTCGCTTTTGCCTATCCCTCTTCGTTTATCATGTTTTGGCGTACCCAGTACATCGTCATGGTTCGAATTTGTGGCTACTATTGTGTAATATTGGTACATTGTACATTGCGACCCGTGTGATTTACGTATTATGTGCTTACAGCCATCCTTTTTTAAAAGTATTCAAAAGCCACGCTTCTTATTATCCTTTTTTTTGGCAAAGCTTTTGGATGATGTCTCGATTTTAAGTGGTTATATTCTCTTTTCACCTTATTTGGTTGATGCATCTACCTACCTATGTTTAACCCTTAATATAATTGTCTTAGTTTGCAATTTTGTTGACTTTCATTTGTATTTGCCGCATATAAAGGAGGGATTTTTCAAGAACCAATGGTTTATGTATTTTTTAATATAACTGTCAGGAGGTACATCCAGCCCAGAGTACGGTCGAAGACCAACTGCCCTCCACAAGGTCAGATGTCAAAGTAAATCGTCAATTTTTACTAATTAATCCCCCTGTCCATCTGGTAGCCACAGTATACGCTTAGGTACACACTGAATGGACACATGAAGGCAGTGTCTTCTCTCAAATTCTCCGAGTGTGGACAATGGCTTGCCAGTTCATGTAGGTTTATCCACACCGGCGAATATCTCCTTTCCTTCAGCTGCAGACAAATTGATCAAGATTTGGAATGCATATGATGGGAAATTTGAGAAGTCAATCAGCGGTCACAAACTTGCAAGTCGTTAATTGGAACTTTTCTAATTGCGACTTTCCTTGTTTAGGGCATATCTGATGTCGCGTGGTCCTCCGATTCCAGGTTCCTGTGCAGTGCTTCAGATGATAAGAGTCTGAAGATTTGGGATTTCGCTTCTGGTCGCTGCCTTAAAACACTGAAAGGTCACAGCAACTATGTATTTTGTTGCAATTTCAATCCACAGTCGAATCTGATTGTTTCTGGCTCGGTAGGCGTTAGCTGTTTCGCTTCTTACGGTTCAATACAGTTTGATGAGAGTGTTAAATTGTGGGATGTGAAGACGGGTCGATGTATCCGTACCCTCCCTGCACACTCTGATCCGGTTACAGCTGTTCACTTCAACAAGGATGGCACTCTAATTGTCTCATGCAGTTACGACGGTCTATGGTAAATCACACACGTTTATAAATATATGATGAGCCACTTTCCATGCAGCCGTATATGGGACACTGCTTCGGGCCAGTGCCTAAAGACTCTTATAGACCAGGACAATCCACCGGTCTCATTTGTTCGCTTTTCTCCAAACGGCAAGTATATCCTTGCGGCGAATTTAGACAGTACTCTCAAACTATGGGACTATATCAAGGGACGATGTCTCAAAATGTACAAAGGGCATGTCAACGAGAAGTACTGCATCTGTGCCAACTTCTCCGTGACTGGAGGCAAGGTCGGTCTCAATTTTGCATGCAACCATTCCTATGTCCTTTAGTGGGTCGTATGTGGCTCAGAGGATAAAAAGGTGTACATCTGGGACTTACAAACCAAAGAGGTTGTTCAGACGTTGGAAGGACACACGGGTATGCTATTCCCTTTGTCGTCGTCACCCTTGGCAACGTTGCTTTTTGTAGATGTGGTCCTATGTACTGCTACCCATCCAACTCAAAATATCATTGCTTCCGGCGCCCTTGAATACGACAAGTCTATTCGCCTTTGGACCAGTGAGACGTAGGATACCGTTCTTTGGGTGTTTACGCTCATTTTTTGTTTGTTTTTGTATTCGTGTTCGACTTGACCTATCCAAGTTGGTTGGGGCATTCCTAAGGTGTTTACTAACTAGATTTGTCATGTTTTGTCCTTAAAATCTTATAAGGTTAACCGCAAATTCACCGGGGTTGCAAGTAGGCATAAACAAAGAGCTTTATTGGAATGAAGCCTTAATAGCCACAGTCGATCTGGAGCAGATAGCAGTGAACTTAATCAAAATAAAATTTCAAAGGGCTTCAGGTAGGAAGGGAATTTTTACATTGCAATGAAAAACAACAAAGAAAAGCAAATGGTTAAAAGAAAGTTATCTCATAAGTTGCCTTTGCCGTTGCCATGGTCTGCTGGAGCATTCAAGGATGGCGAGGACTCCGCGTCGTCTACGCAACGTGTAGGCTTCAACTTCTCATCAGTTTCATCATCATCACTGTCGTCGGATTCTTCGCTGCGAGAGTCACTAGTCGGTTGCTCCTCGTCCTTCTGTTGAGCTTGTTGCTGCTGTTGAAGTTGCAGCGCCATTCGCTCACGATAGTCACGTTCTTGTGCCTCTAATTCATTTAATGTGATCTTGACTTTTTCTAGGCATTTGCCACGAAGTTTGCGTATTAGAGATCGTGGAAGAGATCCGGGGAGGGTGAACATGGCCTAGAGATTGATAACGGGGAAAGAGCAGGCTTTCGCCAAATTTCAGGAAGACTGATTTGACAGTTTAAGATTAATCTATCATGGACTGACATTCGGTCATCTTAGATCAACCGGTAATCTCGTTTTAATTTCAGCCAGAGCTCCTAATAGTCTTGGTTTTTTTTGTGGAATTAATCATTATTGCGATATTGTATGCACTATTCTGTGGTGCTGGAAGAATGAAGAACAGCAATGTGTGCCGTTCGAAGTGTGAAAGGCCCACTCAACTCAATTGAGCGGCGCTTAGATGCCTTATAAAGGATTCGAATGACTTAATTATGCTACTCCTTTAGCTTGTGTCTCATTCAAGTCTGGTGGATGGAGACAAGGGGTTTCCTAGGGAATTGGGTTGCCTACCTTGAGGAATTCGTGGCAGTAGAGGGTTTGCTTATCTTGGGTTATGTCCCGGAAGGTGAGCACAACATCAGGGAATTGTTGGCAGTAGAGGATCTCCCGAGTGTGTAGCTTTGCTAGAGCTATGCACGCTCGAAAGAGGATCTTGTTGCCTTCATAGAAGAGACTGTCAAATATTCGCAAAACAGTCTGGAAAAGAAATTAAATACACAACCACTTAAGGCGGTCTCGTTGGTGCCCAAAGGCGTTGAAGTGTTTTCCAGAAAAGAGCACATTGTGAGGGCGAGAGGAAGGCTTTGCAGTCGTACGCTATATGACTAATTGCGTCTCTCAAAACGACTGTCTTTATGGAAACAGTGGGACGTAACTTGAACTGTCGTAGAATACGCTGTGAATAAGAGCTAAGGGGTTGGAGGCGGTCACTATTGATGGCACAGGCGCCAATAGTGACCGCCACTTAATGCAAACAGGTCGTACGGAAGTTGAGTGCGATGGTTGGATCAGTCCAAGCCCTAGTAGCGCGACCCTAAGTTCAGTAAATTCGCGAGGTCATTTGTATTTTCTTGTTTCATGCCTTGACCACAGCCTCTCGGTATCTTTTATCTTGCTGCTGGTATGCTTCATTGCATCAGCAGGAGGGACTCGAATCCTCACATCGATTTCGCCACAAAACGCCAAGGGGATTTGCTTCCCAATGTTGTTGCCACTTCCCATGTGTTCTGTTATTTAATCTTTTCTCCGCTTCCCTGCGGCCCGGTGTGTTAATTCGTAGAACAAAAGGAAAATGCAAGAAGACGGATGCCGACCAACAATGTGGACACTTTCTCCAATATTTGTGCATCAGCTCTCGCGTGGGGCCCCTTCGTTTTAGACAAATAATAAGACATTCGCTTGATTATGAGAGTGTCACACCGTCTGTCCTCTTATCCCTCTGAAAGACTATTAGTCGCTTAAAGGAAGGAAGTGATTCATGATCTGCAGTGACACTACTCCGAAATTCAAAGAAAAGTAATGCAATACTGCGTTTGTAAAACATAGTTTCAGGGGTGGAAATAAGTCAATTACTTTTGAGAAATAATGACCACCTTCCGGAGAACAGGAATACAAGAGAATTTGCTCCACATAGAGACACGTAACAGGTGAAGTAATTTAGCAATTAGTCCTACCTATTTCTTCGGACAGCCTAGCCAAGAGCCAAAGGGGATGGGGTGGAAACCATTTAGAATCGCGTCCAGAAGATGAAAAAAGCCTTAAATGCAAGATATGCGGCTGTGATGATTTATCAAATCTAAACGGGAGGTGAGTCGTTCCCCAACGATCCCTCGACTAGCAAGTGAAATGCAAAGGCAGTTAATTGATAAACCAAGACCGTCATTTGGCTCGATGCGACCATCTGATAGCTTTGTTTCAATTTAGTAAGGCGGTACTTGGGTCTTATGCCTGCATTAGAAACTAACGTTCAGCCTAACTTAAATGAGCCAAAAGAAGAACTAAATTGCCATTCGCTTGTTTCCTTGGGCTTCTAACAGTATTTGGCGCTCCCTCGCATTCCCCACAGTGATTCAAGGCTATGCTTTGTGCAAGGCAACACTGAAGTATATGTGCCCACTTGAATTGCATTTGGTAAATTGTTAACCTGGCGAAAGGTCACTCAATGTAGGTGCTTTAAAGTTCTGACATGACACAGGCATGTGACGCTGGTAGCAGCCGTGTATGCTTGGAAAGCATTCCAGACCAACGCAGAGACTGCACAAAGCCTCCAAGACTGCAAACCTACCTCAATGGGAAGGACATCGGCAAATAGGCAGATAAACCACTTGGTGGCGAGAACGATACAATCCACGTTGGCCTTCTTCAAGGTATGGTAGATATTGGGTGCCTTCTTCCTAAAATAAGGCGACAGTAACTTCTACCCTATCGACCTTAAATACCTGGAAAGTGCTCATTTTGAATTCAACTTTCATTAGCCAGACTTGACCTTGAAGTGTGAGTCCATTCTCTCCAGTTATGCTATATCAATCCATAAAATGAGGGCAATTTCATGTCAACTAAATTTGTTGGGTGGTTTGAAGTTGCCAGATTACAAGGGGAGATGGAGTGGGAGGCCAATTGCGCGGGAAATCGGCATGCGCAGTTATGAGGCAGGCAGCAGGGTGGAATAGTCTAGAAACACAGCCCCCTCTTTAGCATAATTACCTGGTTGTTGGGACGGGTTATTCGCATCAAAGACCTGCTCTGTTTGACTACCCTACCCGTGCACACCTTGAATTCTCGAAGGCGAGAGATTAGTGTTCTTCTGGTAAAAAAATTAATTCACTTCATATTATGGAGTCCTGATAGCCTCTGTCTCTACATCATTACTTGAGTAAAAAAATGATAAGTCGCTATTGCGCTTGTCGAGTTGCTTTTCTAGGTACATTGGGTTAAGATCCTGTTCAAGACTATTGAATGTGGTACGATGTGTAACCTTGATGTGGGTCTCACTTGTTGTAGAAACAAACGACTCGGATTCAGCCACCTCCGTCTCAATCCGACTTTTGACCCAGAACACTATTCAGTGCTGGATCTGTTCAAACGATTAGTTGGTGCATTGCTTAGAAAAATGTTTTCCTCGGGGTGCATGAAAGACTTGGATTGAGTTTATGACGCCTTGCCCATCGGTTTTAACAACATCTCCCTTTGAGTTTATGCAAGTGTAAACCAGATGTTTCAGCACGATTGGAAGCTATATGCTTCGCGTCTAATACGTTGGTTTTCAGTAAGGGGCCACTTGGGGTCTCTGTCGGGTAGGATGGCTTCCGAATCATTTCAATAGCCGCAGTCTCTGCAATATGCCGAATTTATACATTCTACCTGAGTGTAATGTGGTCCTTCGTCTTCAGAGAAGTCTCAAGGTGTCTATCCCTTAGCAGGTGAGTAGAGGGGTTTATTCTACAGATGGGAGAATCGGTGACAGCCAATAAAAGGTCCGACAAGGACGTCTACCAACAGACTACTGTGAATCATCTGGAACAGTCTCGCTACGGAGCCACTTATCATCCTACCTGAATGAAGATACCGTTATGTGAAACGATGAATACGGCTGAGCAGCTCTGAAGCGAGGACAACATGAAAAGGGGAATAGTAGCGAACCCTTATCTTCGCAAAACTGTATTTAATTCCCTCTTCTGTTACATAATTTCTCTTTTGGGTCAGTGTTCCTACGACTAGTTGTGAACAAGTATGATAGCTAGCACATTTGCCCGTGACAAAAAAAACCAGTTCTCATGGGAGCAGAAACTCCCAAACCAATTAAAATTTCAAAACTGATCAGTGACGTCGCAGTCGACCAAAAAAGGAGCTCTCAAAGGAGGAGAGGGGCTAAGCAACGGGCTAGTTGTTTTTACCTCTTAGTTTTGGTAAAGGGGCCACTTGGGTGCTTCAGCCCAAGTACTATGTCTCCTTCCGTCTTCATGGAACTCTCGAGGCGCTACACTGCTACTCAGTGAGTTTATTTCAAACCATGGGAAGACGTAATTACTCCTTCTTGCCAAGAGTAAGAGTTGCTTACATGTAAACTTTAGTTGTCATCAAAACCATATTATTTGTTTAAATCACCTTCGCATGTATCGAAAGCAACGACAAATTTCTAGAAACTTAAAACCAAATAAAAACAATCGCATTTTTCAGGTATAGCCGGAGGGAAGCTAAAGCGATAGCGAGTATCGCACAGCACCTCCACGTCATAAAACATTGCTGTGCACCATATCCGAAATCTCGACGGTCTTTTGGCCATTCCATAGGTAGATTACGACCTTGAAATAAGTTAATTCACCAAATCTGTACGGTTACCTTGATGCCCAAATTCGATAGCTGAAAATTATTTGAAACTGAAGATACTACTTAATAAGTAAGATTAACTTTTCTATAATTTATTTAACCTATATGTTACTTCCTTGGGATGACGTGCAGCAAAGTCAAAAAAGGATTATTTTTCACGTTGATAAATATTTTACAAAAGTAGTAAGGTGAGATTTATTTTGGTGAATTCTCAAGACCCACTAGGAATTCATAAAGTCTACTTCAATGAGGTCGTGATTTGACTTGCCGCAAGATAACAAGACCCTTTCTCTGAAAGGAGGAGAGGTTTGACCTCTGCGGTTGCAGCGACACACCTATGTGACACTCTGATCTTCCCAAGACGAGAATCCAGGATATGGGACAATAAAGTAGCTGTCAGTGGATCATGAACGTCCTCTCATTTACATAAGTAAAGACGTAATTTTAGCAACTGTGAAATTAAGTTTTGAAAGATTTTTAGGCAATACAATTCCTTTGTGAAGGGTAAATCAGTCACGCCTTCAAGCAAAATACACCTCACTATCCTACAAAAGTATTTCTAACTATGTTGTATAAACATGGACGATTATAATTTGCTTTCTGTATGATCTAAGAAGCCAGAAAGTGGTACCTTTTTTTTTCCACTGAAGTAAGTAGACACAAATGAAGGCATAAAGCAGAGTTCTTGAAAGAATGTCTGACTGTCTCCTCACGAATGGGACAGGTGTGCATGCACACACAACATACAAGTCTTAAATTCCACTACTATCCTAGATGGTGGATTGGATCACCTCGTCGCACTAGAAGCCCATGATTCACCTTAAGGAGTTATAAAAAGGCAATCCACAAAGACATTGTCACTACCAACTGGCCTAAGGTGCTTTGAATGAAAGCTGGTATGCACCGATTCAACTTGCCTTCTAATTTGTGAGGTGAGATTCTTAATAATTCTTGATAATAGGAAACAAGTCTGTGTACGAGCATAACGTACATGTGAAATCTGCGTCGGAGCACAATCTCACATAAAAAAGTAACAATAGAACAAGGAAGAGCGTTAAGTGTGCGGATTTGCAGTTTTAATAGTGTAGTAGCAAATGGAACCACTAGAGGGGGAAAGCGAGGGAAGAGGGAGGAAGAGAGTTGCCAGCCACAATGAAGAAACGCAATTGGTCGGAAAAAGGGAATTTCAATGTTTTAAAATCAGGAGAGTGTGAAATGTTTGCCACTCGTTTTAAATTAAACAGCAGGGGCATGTGGGTGCCTCTGGACTGAGGAGACTGAAGTTTACTTTTTGTTCATTTTTCAAAGAGCAGTCAAATTGCATTAGTGAACGTTTTTTCCTCGGTGTTAACTAATTTTAGCCTGGACAAGCAAAACACGCCCTCTATAATCCACAGAGAGTGTAGTCAATAAGGTCCTCTAACAAGCCTTGAGCATTTGATTGCATTTTGAGGCAAAAATCAAGCTAAATAGAAACGTAGGAGAAAGTCTATGCACCCTTTTAATAATATTGCGTTGCTTTAGTGAAGCCAATGAAAAGAAAGGAAGTTATTCGAGAAACCCGCATAGCCCATAAAAGTGTAGCTCACTCGCTTCGGTACATTTGGCACGAATGTTGACTGCAATATTTATAGAAATCCCACAGTGCTCTAGGGGGAATTGAATTTGTTTTAGGTTAAACACAAGGTCCGATTTCTTTTTTGCATTCTTTGCAAACACCGCAAAGCTTTTAGCGAAAATGTAGCGACATAAACATGCTTAAAATCATTAGTTGTAGTTAGCTATGCAAGTAAGTGACGAAAACACATAAATGTTCTAGGCGTACGTTATAATACACGCAGTGTTAATTATTCGGTTTCCCGAGACAAAGTGGTAGAGGGAAAGCTTACTTGAGCAGTTCTTCAAAGACGAGACAGTCAACACGGACATTGATCATACTATCGGAGTAGTAATTGGGCACAATGTGGTGCGACAATGCATAAAGCAGCCAGAAGGCTCGTTCTTCAGCCTCGACTTCGGGGACCCCTTGCATTGCCAGTAGGAGCGTCGCTGCGACGTAGTTGAGGCCCTACAACACAATCACACTTCCTTTTCAGTAATGAAGCGAATGAAAAGGCGAAGCTAAACTGCAGCCTGCGTAATGCTTAACTACTGAGGTTCCCTAAGTGCTTTTAAGGTCTAGGCATCACTGAAACCGCGACCCAGCAATCGGATTTAAATTAGAAATCTCCCCTCAGTGCACATTTAGTACCATCAAAAAACATCTCAGAATCCAGAATTTACCCCTGTTTATCTAGCTCTATTTTATCTTCCATAAGGTCAAGTTGCAGCGCAAATGCAAGTAGGAAGAAAATGTGTGGATAAATATAAGCAAGCAGATACGCTCTGTTGCCACCGCATGATCTCACTCATGTGACTGCTTGCTGGATAGCTTGACTATCAAGCGAATAAAATATATTCTGCGGTTTTTGACATACCCTGTTGTAATGTTCTGGTGTAACTTGTAGAGACATGTGAAATGCATGCGCCTAGCTGCTGCTTCATTGTTCACTTGCTGAACATCAGACAACAATTACTGATGAGCTCTACCAACTCAATGTAACCTGATGACAAAATTCTTCTTAAATGGGAAGGCAACGCAAGACCTCATACCGCAGATCAAAAATAAGAGAGAAGGAAAGTCAGGCCAGATTCGTGATGAAACTTAACACCAAGAAATCGTGAAAGCAATAAAATTCAAAAGAATAGAGGTCAACAACTTACATATTTTAACGTCAGTATATAGCCGCAATCACGTTTCACACACACCCACTCTGAAGTGTTTACATAAGTCTACGGTGTTATGGTACGCAAATGCAGCCAAATTTCGGTTCGGCTGATATGTGCCAAAATTTGTCGTTTGTTCAGTCTCAGAGCAAATCATCATGTGTTATTATCAATAGCAAAATGGTGGGTTCGAGAAGGAATGAAAATATTCAAAGTTCGACGCTACGAGTGAGAGCGTAGGCTAGCAGTTAAAAGGAAAGCACTAGGCATCGAAGGGGCTCAACCAGACTCAGCGTATAACCCCCAAGGGGCTGTTGAACTGGGCGAGTGTAATGTTTTGATCCAATACTAGTACTAGAAGAAAGTACGCACTGCTCTTAAGATGCCTCCATAAAATTAAAATATGCATGCAGCATTGCCAACTATCCCAGGAGGTGAATGGCGACTCAAAATTCAATTAGGCTAATGGTTCTCGATTAACATCGAAGATTAGTTGTAAGGTCCGATACTCAGAACGCTCATCGCCTACAGTATAATAAAGCCAATTAAACGGTTAGATATAGTAGCTTAACCTGAAGGAGAATCATGAGGCCAATTCTTCATAATAAAAATGTTTTAGACCGCATTCACCATGGGTTAAAGTTTAATTGCTTAAATATCTGAACGGATGCAGACACCGATTGGAAGATTAAGAGAAACGCTATTTTACCTGGCAATATCCGATCTTGGGAAATTTGGCAGCGAAAGCCACAAGGATCCGTTGAAGAGCCTGTAGTTTGTCACCTTTGCCTTCGGCTTGTGAAAAATGCACGTTCTCTGGGAATGTTCTGGGAATATCTGAAGATCAAAGCAAGAAATTAAATAAGGGAGAAGTGGGATACTTACCAGCCATGATGGTTGTGAAAATTGTTTTTGGCAGTTGAGCGGCAGCAGCGGTCTGATAAACCTTTGGATTCTGTCGCATCATTTCGGAAGCGCCCGATAGAGTCATCCAAACGTGACTTCGAAACTGAGCTGGTACACCCTTGCGACAGAAGCGCTTGACTAAGGAGAGGAGATTGAATGCTAGAGAAGCAGGAGAATTAGCACTTACGCTGATAGCCGCGAACAAGGTTTCCCTGGTCGATGACTGCTTTCCAGCGTGCGTACCGACGTTCAAGAATAACCTCATAGGACTTTCGAAAATCCTCGTACACCTCTTCAGAGACAAAATCGGGGCTTTCAAAACCATAGGTTTGCATCTAGAAGCAACCATTAAAAATTTGCCAATACATGGATGAAACTACTGGATAAAGTGTCTCACAAATCTAGTATCAACTTAGAGCCTCAGTTAAGTCAAGTAGTAGCAACTCCAAAGTGCTTCAGAGGGGGAATATCAAACTTAAAGGTAGTAAGCATCATCTTAAGGGAAGACGAAGGGGTGCCACTTTAAAAACTCGCATTGCTGTAAGAGTCAGTTTCGTGAATTGTGCTCCGTTCGATTGTAGACGAAAAATAGTACAATTTAAGGAAGACAGATGGACAAAGAATCTCCTCAATTGACTACAAAAGGCTAACCGATTATTATAGCACAGCTGCGTATCGGAAACAAATAAGTGTACCTTGACCGGAACAAGTTACAGGTTGGGGAACGGTAGGCCACCCATAAATGCGCTATCAGCACTGGCGGGAAAATACAATAGTCGAATACCCGAGCATTTTGTCATTATTTTATGCAATTTTCATAACGCGGAAAAAACCCCTTAACTTGCACTAGAGTATGTTGGGGATATGAGTAGATACAAGTTTAGACCACCGACTACATTATGTGGAAAAAAACACAAGCAGCACTCACAACCAAACAGCAGCACATATAAACCATCAGATGTAGTGAGACGATAGAATCAAGGACAGTCAAACGAAATCAAGAAAGGAAATCGGAATGAATCTTAACACATAGAAAACCACATGGGAAAGGCCATACTTAACGAAATCTGATGTAAAAGGGTGCCGAAAATTTAATTACTACGAACAAACTTAAGAAATCAGACACTAGGCAAAAATTTTTCAAGAGAACTGAAGGAATATATTGTTTTTATAGAATACACTACCAGACTCTCCATTAGAGGGACCTAAGACATGCCCCTCCGCACCAGTTTACATTTGCCGTTAGGGTCATTAATGCAAAATATGGGTTGAGAAAACAAATATCTAAATATCCAGTCTCGTCAAACCATATTTTTCAAATAAACTGCGAGCAAAAAATAGTTGACAGCTAAGAAGTGGCAAATGGAGAAGCAACTTACCTAAGTTTGCATTCATTTGCAAAAAATTTGATAATAAAGCAGACTTATCAAATCAGATACACCGGTGTTTCTTCAAGTCAAGGAGACTTCTAAATAGTTTAAAATGTTGCATGTATTGCACTACGCTTGTCGTTAGTTTAACTTCTGCTTTCGGTTGTCACTTGACTGATCATTGTAGGTTCTTAGTTCTCTTCCTCTTCCCGGACATCACCTCTGTGTGACTAAGTTGGGCGTTCTTGGAAATATTTATTGTGGATGGGTGGTGTGGCTTCCTAAGACTTCCTTGAAGGCATAATACTAGGAAAGGACACATGTGTGCATACACATTTATTTAGCAAGCAAAAGTAACAAAACTTCTGGCACAGCCTGGGGGCCAGCTTATCTGATCAAGGCAACATAGCCCTCAAAGTAAACGGAACAGAACCCGGCTGTAACGTCCCGAGACTCCCTTTAAGGTAAAAGAAGGCATAGTACTGGGGCAGAATATATATTCTGGAAACAGAGGGCTTGGGGGCTGTTGGCACGGTCCGGAGGCCGGCCAACCGGCTAGTGCAATATGGTCACCCAAGTGACCGAAACCGGCATTTTGAACAAACAAGGCTTTGCATCGACGGCCAGTGCAAACAAAGTTTTGCAGGTTGCGTTAGACAAGAGCACCCACTATGTCAAAAGAATTCACTTGCGCCTAAAGTAAATGATTGGAATTGTTTTTCGGTTTCACCTACAAGGTAAAATAAATAACAAAAGTTTTGCAATCGTTAAACCTTCGCCGGGTGGGCTGGCACCTAAGTCATGCCAGTAGCGCCGACTTTATCCGTCTGTTAAACATATGCATTCTGCTCAAGCATTATGTCTTCTTTCGTTTTTAAGAGGGTCCCAGAATGCTATATCGGTAACGGAGGAACGCAGACCCGCTTTTAAGGAAAACTACATGAGTAAGTCGTTTAACTCTCGGTTCCGGTAACAAACCAAATGGGTGTTCAGCCGCTTAACTTCATTGCCTAGTCTGGCCACTGAACAGTGATAGCTGTAATGCCTCGTTTGTTCAAACTGCCTAATTTGATCTCTTGGGTAGCCATATTGGACTAGTCGGTTGGCAGGCCCCAAGTCATGCAAGCAGATCCCAAGCCCCCTGGTTTCAGAATATAGATTCTGCCCCAGTACTATGGTTTTTTTGCCTTAAAAGAAGTTTCAAGGCACTGCAATAGCAGCCCAATTTTCCTCCGTGTGGTTAAATTTGTACAAATACAAAATCTACCTTATCTTCATAAAATTCTCAAATACTACAATAAGGCGCAACGGCAAAATTTTGGAGTAGATAAAATCCCAAAGCTGCGTATTATGCTTTTGGTGATTTTACTGCCTACAGCGACGCATCCTCAAAGCCATATTTGTGGCTCCAAAACCATTTTCTAGGCTAAGAATGCAAATTCCGACCGTGCATAAAGCCCCCATTGATCTTCATGAAATTCAAAGAGCCCTACGATGCACAACTAAGTGCTAACTTCGGGTTGATCATGTCAATTACGAATAATTTAGCGCAATTCGCATAAACACATTGTTAAGCACCCAAAATGGGGCCATTTTTTCAGCTATCTTTGCATTGATTAGATAAATAAATGCACCACCTTAGAAATAAGCAGAGTCTTTTAATTTATAAGAAACTAATTTCTTTGAAACAAGCAAAATATTGGGAAACATCCACTGTAATAGTTTGTTTGTTCGAACTATCGGTTTAGGTCACGGGTGGCCATCTTGTTCTAGCCGGTTGGTCGGCCTCCGGGCCGTGCCAACAGCCCCCAAGTCCTCTGTTTCCGGAATATATATATTCTGACCTAGTACTGCGCCTTCTTTTACCTTAAGGGGAGCCTCGGGACGCTACATCCACATTTAGTCAATATAAATTTAGTATAGATATCCATGCGTTATAAAAGAAACTTTTTTAGCAGAAGGTTGCTTAATAAAGCTAAGTGCTAGAAAATGTATCTTGTAATTCACCTAATTTTTTTCACCTTTGTTGCTATGATTATTTAAAGTTCATTAGTGATTGCCTATTGCATTTTTTCGGTTATAACTCTTTACTAAGAGACTTTTAACATTAGGTAGTGGATCTGCGAGAGTTCCTAGTTTGCTTCTCTTTGATTTTAAAACTATGCATTTTCTACTGTTCCGTTTCGATGATTCGAAGCTCGTTTAAACAGTTGCCTCGTGGGCACCTCCTTAAGTACGTTATCGCACGCATATAAATTTCTAGGTCGCCACTAAACATGATGGGCACCTATAAACGCCAAGGCTTAGCTGTCGAGCAGAAGATTCCCGGGTATACCTGTGCTGATTAATTATATTTAGTTAGTTACATGGGGTACATTCCACAATACAAGTTTGACCACGGAAAGTCATTTGGTCGTCAAACAGCTATGATAGCTCAGGTAGCGTCCAAATTACTTGGTTATCTTCTATTTAGCGCTTGCCAAATTATGGCGAGGCGGCTAAATACGTACGTTTTGCACGCAAACTAATGCCAATCCTAGGAAAAAGTTTTCGTATCGCCAAAAGTTGGCGAGGGAAAAATCTCAGCTACCAAAAAAGTATTTAAAGATGAGATACCTCGAGATCGAATTCCTGTTTCAACGGGTGATAACCGTTACATAAAGAATACAATTCCAGGATACTCTGGTACTATAAAAATGTTTGCTCACCAACCCTTAGGCGATTTTCCTAGGATGCTACACAAGTATGGGAGCACATTTACCCAATTAGCCGATGAATGCATTGATGAATTTGTTACTGATTATGTACGCCATGCAGAGGATAAAGCTAAGCTGGATGAGCAAATGAGTCTTTTTCCCAAGCTAAAGCCAATATGTGATGATCGTGGTGTTCGCGACCACATGAATGCATGGGTTGACAATTATCTTCAGAAAACAAATAGGAAATATGCATTGAAAGGCCAAACTGATCCGCCTACGGTTGGCTATGGAGGTCATATCCCAAAAGCGGTTGCAGCTAACTTATCGTTTGGTTATACCTACGATAAAGGCACCACGAAATCTTTGTCAACCTTCCGGTCAGAAATTTTGAGCCACTTTGCCAGGCTTAACACACCCGTAGAACCACTTAAAAAGTAATTATTCAAAATTTTTTAAAGCTCTTTTTATTAAATGTGGCGAAAAACTGGCTTTATCTCCAGGGAAGCCAATTCCATCCCATTTATTAATGAGTATTATTGGAGGTAAAAGTCGGAGACCTATTACATGATTAAAAATGTGCTTAGTATTTTAGTGAATGTCAAATTTCTGTACGTAACAGGGAAGCCTCATTCCATTTTGAGTTAAGTTAGCTTATTATCTAGTGAATACAAAGCTGATTCTCTTCTTGTGCTATTTTTAGAGAGCCCGAAAGGATTATTCCTCAAGTGTTTGATTTAAGTGAACAGCCAATTTCGTTTCGAATTTTTCGAAATTCTGGTATGCTTCCTAACTACGCTGGCCATATACACGGTACGCTCCTTTAATCTAAGCCCATCATAAAATCCCTTTATTTTTAATCAGTCATTCACTTGCATCCATGTGCACAATTTTGAATACGTAATAACGGCTTTCGCCATAGGTCGCTGCGATCACTTTTTGTGACTTGTGGAGATTTGCAAATCTCATGTGCTTGTTCGTTCACATCTGAGACGAGGAGGGGAAAGTACCTGGCCAAGCAAAGTGGATGTGATTGCCGATTGCATACTTTGCCTTTTAGGTCAGGCATTCACAGATGGTAGGACACAGGGTGATGTAACACGGAAGCTAGAGGTCTGTTCGCATCACTACCCCTCCTATGGATCTTATTTGAGGAACAAGGATTTAGCTCAAGAATCTTGTACAAGTGACAATGCTTAGCATTCACTGGTCCTGTATGTCAGTGTGTGGTTGTATATACACTGCATAATTATGAGCCCGTCTGCAAACAATGGGTTCGCAATCTGAAATGAAGGAAGTTATTCATTTCTTTTTTAAAAGTAATGTATAATGTTGCAAAATGGGTTGAGGTGCCTTCCTTGATGGCTAAAATACCTCTAAAATATTGGATTGGAGTACTTCTGCTGCCAAAGCGGAAAATATCTTCCAGTCGAATACAAGAGCTGAGACTGTTGGCGGGGCCGATAGGCCGTGTTGCCTGGCAACATTGAAATAACGGAACCTCAAGTCCTCGCGCATTACATCAACGCCATTTTTTGTTATTGTGGAGAGGGGCATAGGATTCAAGAGGACATTCTACAAAATATTTAAAACTAAGTAAGAGACGGCTGGGTAGGTAACTGCTAAAGTTCAAGAATAGGAAGTGAACTTGGAGAATGGTCGAAATGATAGGGAAATATTTCTTTATATGAATGGCAACTTTGGAGGAGGAAAAATCTAGTGGGGACTTGGAGCTAGTGAGGTGACCACACTTGCATTTCCTCATCATGTCCCGGCCAGATGGATACACGGTTGAAGCGAACCGAATTTTAAAATAAATCTTTCTTCAGTTCAGCCGACTGTGTTTCCTAGTTGTTGCATTGTCAAATACTGTCTCCTATTTGAACCGGTTTCTGCCATAGCATAATTGGATGAATGCAGAGGATAGGGAGGTGAACGAGGCAGCATCGCTATCTTTTTCTCCATTTTCCTATTCTTACAATGGAACTTTCTTCCACGAGACAAGTGGACGATCGCCTCTGCAGACTGGTGCATATCCACGCCAAGGCTAATTCTCATCAAAGGTCCGTGGCTCACTCAATTAGTCGTCAGTTGGGAAGCATACAATAACTTGTCTTGATCTTTGTAAAATGGATGAAAGCGGCGATGAACATTAATTTACTTCAACAGGCATTGAACCTCCTCGTTTCTCATTCATTAATCTATGACACTTGACATGTGGCATAGGATGTGGTGCACTTTCTTTGTGGCATCTGCAATGTAACCTAATGTTTCATCATTACTCACTCTTAAAATGAACGTAGTAAGAATCAGTACATTGTACAAATTTAAGTGCTTGTCACACTTCTGCCTCATCTGTGGGACAAAGTTGAGTGCAGACCCAATTCCTTTTGCCCACGAGACCATCGTCTTCTCTGTGGTGCCTTGAAAAATGGATTCGATGGAGGCCAATGAAGATGGCAGTAAAGCATCTTCATCCTTCTACTGTATGTCAAATGAGCTTTCTGTTAGTTGGGCATGTTTGTGACTGTCAGCTCCCCATGCTGCTACTGATAAACCACACTTCACTTCTGTAATGCAACAACTCAAGCAATAACTCCATTTTTCATCGTTCATCAGAATTCTCTTCGGCTTCGGAGGCATGGATTGTCAGATACTTTGCAAATATTCCTAGTCGATCTGTTTCTTCATCCTCAGTCTAGCCAATAATGAGTAGAGGCATACACCTTCGATCCAGCCGTCCCTCTTTTCCACCCATCTATTCATCCATTGATGTGGCCATCCACGGTGGTAGGTAAAATGACTCCGAGCAGGGCAGTTGGGAGACCTGATGGTCTTTCCATCTCAAGTCATGTAAGATGTTTGTAAAAAAGAGACGAGCTTGCCAGATATTCTAAAAACTTGCTCCAAGCAACTCTCGCAATTCACGCTGTGAATGTTAACGAGTGATGGGAGGAATTAATGGAGGAAGAATGAATGCATTTTGGAAGCATCAAGAGTTTCACCGTACTGATTTGACTTTCCTTCGCATAAAAATTAAATCGTAGTCAAAGAAATCCTGTTGAATTATGAGTCATCCAAGTACTGAACTTGGTCATGAAAAAAAGGCTTAAAGTTCAAATTGCCTGATATTCCGCAATAACGCACGAGATGACATGAAACCTGGATTGTAACTATCACCCTAACGAATGGTTATACCAAGTCATCAAGCATTCCAATTCTCGAGGACTGTAAGGGATGAATAAATGAATGGACGAAATACTAAATGAATGCGTTTGGAGTGAATAAAATTGCAATTAAAAGACCGCATTGTGTGAGGAGAATACCGACCGTTTCATAGACATCATAGAGTCTTGTGCATTCATTTAAGACTTTTGTACACCACACAGCAAGGTAGGAGAGTTCAATTTAGGACCTCTGTTTGGGGACGAAGTTTGACACTGCTCCAGAGGCAGCATCTGCCACACTGCAGGTGTTGGTAGAGTTTTTGGGAATAGTCAGTTAAGAGCTATAGTTCCGCCTGCACCCGTCATAAAGGCTATTTCCCTACTGCCAATTCACCTTTTGGACTTTTCATGCATGACTTTTATTCCGTTCGTGCGGAAGGAGTAGCACACCCTTGAAGTGATCAATTGACGCAGTCCATTGATAGTTAAACTGGTTGCTAGATGATAACAAGGTTGCCACGGTCAACTGACAAGACCAGCAACCAGTTAAAGCTGAAAGCAAGTTTCTTATCGTGCAGAAAATCAAGCCGCTTTCCCATCAATATTGTCAAGGAAGGTGGATTTCTTCACCTGGGAGGAGTAATGAATGCCACTTTAAGCATGTTGAGGGGTAAGTAGTGTTTTATGAAGCCCCATCGGTTTGATTCTGAAGGCTTATTAAGGCCATGGAACAACCATATTCTCGCCTAACATTGGTGGTAGTTGAGAGAATCCGTCCGCCCTCTTGGTCTCCCTTAGAAGTCAACACCCTGGTGGAATTCTCCACCATAGTAGGTGATAATCATTTCACTGTTTCCAAACATTGATGATTGTTTTCACTCGTTTCAGAGTAGGGGAAGAATATCTAAATTTTTTGCGTCAACTACATATAGTGGTCTGCCATTTGGACTGTGAGAAGTAGCATGTTGACCCTAACCTCTACCCATCACTGCTATCGATGTCATAGTGGAACTTAGGCGGAAGCTGTAGCGAAGTGTTCGTATTCTAAGACTACCCAAGATACTAGACGGGCAGAGCGCCGAAGCTTATGCTCTCGGCCACATCGACAGCGATCTCCACTGGGAAGGGTATCTCCGCCTCATTGCAAATACATGACATTTTTCCCACCTTTGTGCAGCATCCAAACCATTCAATCCTGCCGAACTTACAAATGTCTAGAGTTCATTTTTACGTGAAGAGTAGTTTAAATTTTGCATTGAGTTGGTTATTTTACCTTCGTTGGGTGGGCCGACCTCTGGATCATGCCAGTAGCCTCGACTCCTTCCACATGTTAGCCACACACATTCTCTTCCAGCATCATGTCTTCTGTCACCTCCAGGAAAGTCTCAGGGTGCTACATTAGTGACAGCGGAAAGCAAACCCGTTCTTAAATGACATCCATCCCAATTCCTGCCGCTGGGTGACATACCTTAGTAGGGCGGAGAACCGACAACGATTCCAAATAGAAGGACCAAAAACGACGTTCATCTTCGGCAAATACTCCATTTTTCTGTTCTGCAGGAAAGCTATTAACAGCAAAAAATGTCTAGAAAACCGTTTCTTTACCATGTTTCTCTACCGTGTCCACGTATAGATGTCGACAATGTGAACAGAAGTGAAATCCTGTTATATGGGACTGCATTAAATTCCATACCATCTTTCATGAATATGCTTTATGGCCAATATTTCTACTACTAGCTATAGACACACGCAATTGTCAGCACACTTCCCTGAGCCTAAATCCAGTTTCCAAACTGGACGAAACTCTAGATCCAGTTGACGTTGGGGTTGAGTATCTCTTCAGTTAAGTTAAAATCTGATGACAAGCATGGTTGACTCATGGGTTTTTTCTTTCAGCGCTGATTACGATGTGATGGCTTATGCTGGAGGTTAACCAAAAGAGGCTCCGAAGATGACTGCCAGAAGAGGAAAGGGGCTATGCAATACTCAGCTGTAATGATTATGCGACATATTAGTCTGTAGGAGTGACATGTCTTCTTTCGACTTCGGAGATGTTTGGGGCTAAATTTGCGGCAGTAGGTAGCAATTTCGGTCGTACAGTACATCAATCCTGATTTTGACTGCTGGATAATATAACTTAGCAAGGCGGAGGAAGTTTGTATTATCTAAATGAGTGGCAATGGCTAGCTTTGAACCAACTGGAAAAGTTTGTTGTGAAACTGAAGGCACAATACCTCCTTTGCCTCTTTGCTAGATGAGTGGAGTTTTGATTGATAGGGTTGAGCATGTTTGCCCAATATATTTTCAGGATATCTTTGGGTTGGTTAAAAGTTCTGGTGGTACAGATGATTTGAATAATCGAATCACAGAGGAGCTCACAAGAGCCTGAGCAGAGTCTATCATGAATAAATTTGCTTTAAATGCGCAAAGGAAGAAGGTATTTTTACCTGTTTTTGATATGCTTACCTCCACTTTATTTACTCATTCTTCTAAAAGTCACCCAATTTATATCCGTTTAGCTTCCTTATCTTGTCTCCACAGACTCATTGAACCTATCATGCTGGATCTGCTCATCCACCAACCCAACCCCTTGAAACTACATGGAGTTAGTTGCCAATTCAGTAAAGGAAGAGCGATTTTTGAGACAGCATTACTATCAGCGTTTGATGTGGACAGAGAACTAATTCCGAAGACGGCATTGTGCTTTGGACGAGACAACTGTCGTAGAAAGTCTACCATATTCTCCGCATTGCTTACACCCTACTGCACCACTACATGCAACCCACGCTCCACTGCACGATGTGGCTTCATTAATGTTCACGATAACGCCTCATAAGGCGTTCTTTTTAGGGCTAGGCAATTAAGGCAAAGCAATTTGGTTTGGCCCATAAGACTCCTCCCGTTTTTCCATCCCATTCCTGATGCCCACTTCGACTACTCTGTCACAAACCTTCGCACATATTTGATCCCAGCAAACTAAATTGCAAAAAGTAAACCTTGCCCTTGCCTCGACCAACTTATGGATGCATGCCTATGCACGTGGAAACAACTTTATTTGGTGTACACAACGTCTAAGAGGCCAAATTGCTCTGATACCTCCAGTTATGGAATGGCACAGCCAAACAACTATTGATTGCCTTCAATTAATATGCAATACCACTACTGTGGGAGCAATAGCACTACTGTGGGAGTATTAAAGTTCCCCCTTGCCAGTGAAACCTAGCACAGCTCTTTCCGACAACTCTCTCTCTATGCCTATTACCTCATTGTCTTCCCCTAGCCAACACTGGCAAATTTCGCGTCACCACTGGCGCACGCGTGTCAGCCAATCACGACGACTACAGCTAAATCAGGCGTCTTCCTATTGGTCCTAGCATGACACTAGCCCAAACATAAGCAGCGGCAGGAGTACTGGTTACACTCGACAGTTCTACATAACCAACATTGCTCAAGGAATCAAATGATTTCAAATTACCGAGGTAAATATCAAGTTATATTATAGTGCAAATCCACAACCTTTCTCTCCCTCTAAGCTCGAGTTAGAGTTGGAAATTTGGCTGGGTTTGGGTTTGAAATTTAATGCATCGAGTGGGTATTACAGACAGTTCAACTAAGAGATCTGCACTAAAACTGAACCACGCTTAAGACGTGGAGGTATTGGCTATCTTGAGTAAAGTCAAATCAAATTTCAACTTAGAAAGGGGATAAAAATGACTACACCTCATGGTGATTTCGATAAATTGACGTGTTGTTAGAATAGCTCCCTCAATCTCGATTTCTCAAAAGAGGACCTTATCAAATAAGACTTTATCGGGCTTACAAACGGTTATTATAGAGTCGCTTCCGACACCCATACGAAGACGCAAATAGGAGTTGATTTCTGTGTGTCTTTGGAAGCAAACGGATTGGCAGCAGGTGAGTCGACCAGAGAGTAGAAGCAGATTCTTGATTCTAGCACAGTGTCTGTACTTTAACTCGAGGTCTCCATTAAACAACTTCGTCGTCAGGATGAGTATGGCTGTCTACAAATGGTTGCCGTATTCAAATCGGACAATCGCCCAATTTAGGTTTCTGTAAATCCAGTTTTGAATTGTCAAAACAATTGTAGAACACAATAGTTTTACTGTGCCTAACGTCAACTCTTCAAAGTACTTTCAATGAATGAGGTCATGTCTACTCGTTGTCCAGTGTTTCGTGCAAGGCATCTCAATGTTCTTCATTTCAGTTTTAGTCGACACAAAGCAAATTGACATTCGCCAATCAAATATCGTTGTTAACAATGGTGACGGCTATTGCCTGACTAACCAAAGGAATGCTTCCATTGAGAGCCCTGAAAACCTGCCATGGCGTTGGTCTATTCACCCCTAATACAAGCAAAAAACGATCTATCAAATGATAACCTACACCTTGGAATGGTCCACATCACCTCCAAATAAATGCTTAGTCCACATTTCTTTGCCTATCTCGGGTTTGTAGCTGAACCAATGGAATGCAGCATGATTAACTGGACTCAAGTTCCATTTGATTCCGGTACACAGTGTTAAATGCCATTTGCTAGAGAGTTTGGAAACCTGATTGTACAATACAAAAAAAATAGCCCCGAGATCTAGATTAGCTCAACACATCTGGTGGATGGATGCATTCACAACACTGACAACGTCAAGTGAGGCGCTCTGATTTTCGTCCTTGAAATCAAAGCCATAACTGTGTGATACTTGCTAGTACCAAATCATGTAGGACAAACAAACTGATTCAAATCTAGTAATGATCTTGATCGCAGTCTCCGCAATCTGGGATTCCTTCGGTCTTGCTTAATACCTTTCAATCGTTCTTTGTTTTGATTTTGGGACAAAACAGGAAAGCTACAACAATGTGAGGATGTTTAGACTACTTTCAACCCAACCCAAATTCGTCCTCCGTAGGGAAGCATAATGAAACTTTAACTAGGATAAAAGGCAGAATCCATTCAAAAATACACCAGAAGCAACAGAAGATCTGTTAGCCGTTATTTTGGACCTCTTACGTATAGACCGAAGAGCTATATTTGACAGACCTTGAGAAGCTGGTACTGACTGTTCCAATCAAACGAACAGAAGGAACTGACATTCCATTGTACTCTCTACCAAGAATTTTGATGGTTCCACGCAGCTTGTTAGGGTTGCTAGTAACGTAGGAGACAGACATTAAACAAGGAGAGAGGAAAATCAGTGTCGTGGCTGTGGTGCTGACGGAGCAGCACCAGTAACCTCCACCAGGCCTATTGGTGTGGTCCTCGGGATCAATGTCGAAGCACTCTGGATGCAATGTTGTAGTTCAGGCGCGACACAATATCCCATATGATTTGAAGGTAAAATAGTAGTCATCACGGCAAATTGGTAAGTGACATCTTAGCATATAGGACAATCTAGTAAGGAACCAAACTAATAATCTGATACTTCTTTAATTCTTTGCTCAATTGAAAGAGTGCTTTGCTTTCTTCAGGTTGTCAGAACGGCCCTCTGGGCCATGGGTGTCGTCTTTAATTACTCCACTACTTCATACAAACCCACCACGCAACTACGGCAACTGCCAACCATTCGCATTTTGAAAGGAGGACAGCCACTACAGGTGGCTGCATCTAAAATCAACTCCTGATAGTGGGACTAAAACGATTTCCACCCTTCAAAACCACTCCAAGCTTGCGTTCTGAAAGAAGGCTGCCCTTAATTGCGAAAAACGCAAGACCTCAATAACTCAAGAAGTCCATCTGGGAGCCATCTACGGTATCTACACAGAGTTACACATAACTGATCATGCGATAGTTGTTGGTACCTCCTCCAAATCTACCCCATTTGATTATAACATATTTACAGGACATAAGTGACAAAGTGGAGTAAAGGCAGTATATTAAATCCGTAAATCCACTTTGCGTTTCCTCTCAAAGAAAGATTCCACATGTACACTAGCATTCTTACGTACAGCACTGGTTGTTAAATATCTTCCAGCCTTAGACGGCACAAAACTAGCGGGTGTTCGCTTCTTCGAGCATACTTTACATGTAGGACCCGACAGAAAATGCAATGAAGTCACTAAGACGCGACCTTAAGGTTGAAATTGAGCGTCTTCTCATTTGCACCATAGGATGATGGCAGCCACTTCCAGATCGTAATAGGCCCTGAATTAAAGTCTGCTATTTAGCAGTGGATACAGAGAGGAACTCCTCATAATGCCGAAGGCAGTCCTTTGAAGAAGGCGATGATCCTGTATTTAGGGAGCATTTGGTATAGGTTTATGTTCAACGGTTAAAACAGCTCGGTGTCCACAGACTATAGTTCGATCCAAAAGAAGGGTCCGCTGAAAGTACCTCCTACATCCACTGCTTGCGATTTACGGTTATGAAATACCAAGTTCAGAGGGGTCAACTAGGCAGCATTTGTGTTAGGGTTCTTTTTTATCGCCTGTCCTATTAATCCCTTCCCTTCTTAGGGACAATATTCGTGAGTAATAAATAAATTTAGTTTTTGAGGTAAAGAGAAGAATATTAAAGATACTTGCGAGTTATCACCATCTTACATATGGTAGTGAAGAGTAATAGATGGCAGTGTGGGCACATAGATGTGTAAGGTGATGTACAGTTATTGTTTGACTACTGTCACCATCCTCTTAAAGGGAGGCTTGATACAATCGTGTTGCAAGCGCTGCCTCGCTAATTGATAGGTTGAATAGCCGTGGAAAAGGAACTCACAAATCAGCGCATCATGAGTCTCGTATTTTCCTAAGGATCATGCCAACTTTGAGGGTAAATGAAATTTCTATCCCTTAAAATTGTGAAAATGACTCACACCTACTTCTGGTTGTACGTGTACGAGGTTGGATTTTGGGGTTTTTAATCATCAGCTCCCAATTCAGCAGAAGTCAAGGCCCTCACAACAGTCCTTGTCCCTTCCACACGCTTGCCAGTGTCCTATTCGCCGAACCGCTTGAAGCGGTAGCATAGCAGCTCAATGCATTTTGTAGAATAGAGTCCCATCACTCCCAAAATAAAATAGCCTCAAATCACGCCCTCTACTCCTGTCCCAAGATCATATTAGGTTTGTGCAATCTGTTGCATAAAACAAAGGGATGGTAGAAATATCGAGCCATGGCATTGATCCAGAGTGACAAGTAATAAAGGAATTCTGATATTTTTTTGTGTGGATTGAGGGCACATAGAGCTATCAAATGTGGAAACCAGCTAGAGACATTTTGCCCTGCAGCTGACTTGTGTTCATGAGCTTTATGGCTGAAAAATTAAAACGGGAACTTGACATTTGTGACATTTACATGACGGCATAAGTCAAAGTCATTTGCAAATTACATCCAAAATAAAACTATAGCGTCTTGAGACCTCCTTGAGGCAAAAGAGGCCATAATACTAGAGTAGAACTTAGCAGACAAAGGGATCGGGGCCACTAGCATATCCCAGAGGCCAGCTTATTCGACTGGAGCAATATGGTCGCCCAAGTGACTGTAACCGAAATCGGCAGTCACACATGCAAAGTATTACATAGCCCTCTCCTCTTTTGAGCGTCGTCCTCGACACTCCACTTGGTTAACCTTTCGCGTCACTCATCACAACGTAGTCGGTGCTGGAAGAAACACCCACTAGCCAACCGTGCTAGTCATCAAAGTTCTACGCAACTGAGACGATGCTTAACCACAACGTCACTGACCTCTTTTTGCAATTCATCTGGATCTGGAGTCTCATCCGGCGTGAAACCTGAATTCAAAGAAGGATGTTCTGCCATTCATTAGTGTGTTCATAAGTAGAGGTTGGAACACCGGTCTCCTGAAGTAGGTATGGTGGGGAGTTCTCTAAAGTGATACTTATCCAGGCGGTTCACGGCTAATGCCGCTTCCGTCGTTAATAGTTTTCTTACAAAACAATGCGATGGGGTAGGTGCTGGGGGCAGACATCATTCTTAACCCATCTGTTACGGGATGTCAGAGATTCTCCCATCTGTATAACACATACTTCTTTCTTACCGCTACAGTTTGTTACAAGTGGTATAAATGAGAATAGAAATTCTATAAAGTCGAGTTCGCTTTCTGCTGCCGCCAAAGTAGTCTCGCGGGACCTACCTGAAGGCAAAAGAAAGCGTAACACTAGGGCAGAATATATATATTCATCCAACAGAGGGATTGGGACTACTGGCATGGTCCAGATGCCGAAACCGGTTGTCAAAAGAAAGAATATAACAAAAACAATGACATAATCAGTAAGCACATTGTCTTTTACGAAAGTTCCCTCGATTTCTATTTTTTCTACTTAAGTCAAGTTCCAGTCCATATGTTATGGTCGTCGGACTCGGCGAGTGCCTCGTTAAGCTTTTGTTTGTTACATTTTTCTGACCTCTGGTGCATATCCCATCCAAGTCTATGGGTACTTTGAAGGCGATTAAGTTTCTTTATCTGATTTGCATGCTGAGCTGAGTTGAGGGAAGAAAAGAGATGGCTGATAGGGGGCAGGAGAGTAAAGCGATCTCCACTCATTATGCCCTGTGGTTTGTTGGTCAGTTGGAGAAAGTGAAGACATGAAGGCGCACGTTTGCTGTCTGGATGGAGAGCTCACTTCGCTGGTGTGCTCGCGTTTGTGAACGATTACAGATTTGGTGTGTGAAGAAGAAGCAAGTGGACGGTGGAAGGGAGATGAAGGCCAGAAGGAGTGATGGAATGCGCAAAGAGGGTGGGGACGAGAAGAAGAATTAAGAGAGTCTTGTGAGGTTATAGGTGGAGGAAACAAACACGAAAGTGGAGGGCAGAAGAGGGCGAGGACGATAAGTCAAAGAGGTAGAAATAATTAATAGTCTCATTTTTCCATATTAAACGTCTTCCCTCTACTGTAGTGAGTCGTTTATCTTGGGCATAAGTCCCTCCTAATGAGATGGGAAATGTTAGCCATATGTCCTGATGATCATTGAAGACGTTACAGATGGGTCTGTGGGTCTATTAGCGCTGTCGATTTGAATAGAGACCGTAGGTATTTTTTACGTGAAGCCAATATTTGCTCCATGGAATGCAATCTTGAAGTACCATTGAATATATGTACTAATGGAAGAGTGGTTCTAGAGAGAGGAAGAAAAAGAAGAAGTTGGGAGTGACTTATCAATGGATCAAGGTGACTCTCGAATCCAAGCTAGCCAGTTATCCTTCCACCTGCCCTACCGAGATGGTATAGCAACGTCATCGGCAGATTTGCTTACTCTACCCCTTTGATGATACCTCCCGATGCACTTCAATTGCCTATCAGGGGACCATGTCACGACCACGTACCATTCCTTTTAATGCTATCGTTGCAAATATTGCTCTTTTTCTGTTCCGATTTAAGTGTTCTATACTACTTCGAATATCGTCCAGTTTACACAATTATTCCAACATTCAACCTTGATAGACGTTTCGTTTTTTCAGTTTGAACTATTTACTCAGGACGTATCCAACACGACTTATCATAACTGAGTCCAGTTTGTGGAATTATAACCTCAAATGGATGAATGATCGTGCGTGTTTTTATCGTTGTCTTGAAGTGATTCAAACTATCCAATGCTAGCCATTGGACCAAATTGTGGGGCACTTCCCTTAGAGCTGTAGATACTACTTATAACAGGCCGTTTCTTTACCCTTCTAAAATCTCAGATTAAGTCGCCTCCATGAGGGAAGACAATTCAAATGTACATAATGTAATTTACTATTCTTTTGTTCACATGTGTTTTTATGTCTTATCAGACCTTGTCGCCTAATTCTTCCCTAACTTGTAGAAAAGTGGTCGAGTTGCCTTCTTTGCCACAGTACCATCGTGAACACACAATCCACAGCCAGCAGTACTCTCAAGAGGTGTGCCTTCCAACATAAAATTATCACCTAAACTGCGCTTGGTGATTTCATTCGCGTCTGTTTCATACTCCTTTAGTGATATCAGTAGTGTTGCGTCATTCATTACGTCTGTGCAATCGGTTTCCAGAGTACTCTCTTTGAGGATCTGCTTTTGGCATAAAGCATTATTAACTGATTGATTACATTTTTGTAATATTTGAATCCAAATTGGAACTAGGGCAGTCAGTAGTGCTAGGCTGTCAACACAGTGAACATCAAGCAATTCTTGCGTAGGCTTAATATAACTTAGTGTTTTACTGTTCTTATGCAAGTTTGGATCCTGTGTCCTTTCCACCTGGATCAGGCAAAAGGTGATGGCTTCAATGCGGATGCCTTTACCGCCGATCGCCGCAAGTGAGGTTGAGGCACGACGTCCGCGCACTCGACTCCTGTCCTGTCGCTGAAGGCACAGAACAACCCACACCCAATTGGCCTTGGTATCAGAGTAGGTACTAACACACATTTAAGGTCTATCTGTGGGCGATTTATGTTAATGAGGGGAACTGAACAAGAGTGTTAGCCTAAAGACGTTTCATAAAATGTTGGATATTTTTTGGCGCAAAAAGAAGACTTTTAGAAAATCAAAAGTAGAAAGCTTTTTGGAGTTGCTGACTGCCCTAGCAGCAAAGGTTTATTGTGCAATACAAGAGACACACTTAATCTTACTAAAGTGTTACGTGATGGACAACTGATTGTGCAAGGTAAAATGAGTGGTAAGTCTCTGTGCCTACTAATCTCCATCGTTTAAGAGGCTTTCGGTGTTGGAGATTACTTGATCCAATTCCTTTCTTATAGACTCATCCGTGAGACCCAACTAAAAGTGAAAATACATGTGTTAGATCTTTCTTTACTTACAAGGAGTGAAGAGGTGGTTGAGTTGATTTGCTTCAGTAGCTGACGGAAATGGTAACAATTGGAGGTAGATAATTCATCACTTTTGAGCATGTCAAGCTACCACTGGTGTTTGGCTTGAGAGACGTCATTCCCAACTACAAAGCCTGATAGTTCGTCTTACAGTGTGGTCGGATGTGATTCCATCCTGACTGCTTTATGTACCGAGTTTAAATCATTTCTACGATCTAATCAGAAGCTAATCTCTCGCCGTAGCAGAACAACTTACCATCCGGAACCAAATTATGTGATTCTGGTCATGAATAAAGCAGAACAAGATCCCTCACTTTGAGCAGGACCCTCTACATTTTGTAAAAGAAATGATGAAATGGAGACGATCTGTCGATGTTATGGCTCCTACTAACCGAATGCTCACTACCCATGACATGTATTGCCAGAGAATAGAGAGAGTGTGGTCGTTTGATTTACTATTTTGGATGCTAAGTTTTGCAAATTTGTCCATGAGGGAAGCAAAAAGTTTGAATCGTACCATTTGAACCGAGTGAATGCATAATTCCGCCTGTGACCTTTTATTGGCTTTGAGACAGAGCATTGCAAGGTAAGCCCAAACTACGGGATCACGATTATTTAGGCGATTGGCCTCCTGAAATGCCACTTCTGCTTCCTCTAATTCATTCAACTATAAAACATGTAACAGTGTTCATAATTACATGCCTTGGATGTGTTTATTTAAATGGGGAGATAAAACATACCCTGAAGCAGGCCACTCCGACACCTTTCCAAGATTCAGGAGTTGGGTACTGATGGCAACACTGAAGGTATTGTAATCTACTTTTTTCGAACTAAAAAGAAAGACAAGTCTCACAATTAAGTGAAACATACATCCTTAATCTCAGCATAGCACTGGGCAAGTTGAACTTGAACAAGACGAGGTTTTTGAATTGGCCAAGTCTCCAATTGCATGGCTCTCTCGAAGCATTCAATGGCCCTTTTCTTATCCATCTGCAGATAATAGAGGCCGCCCAAGCATGCCCAATTATCTGCACACTCTGGCTGCGCTTGCAAGGCGGCCTTGAGATGAGGTTCAGCTTGTAGAAGCCTCTTCGCTTCATCACTGGATTGCATGATATGACGTGCGAGGAGGCGATGGTAAGCACTAAGATCGTGCATGTAATCTCTGTAAATTCTGCTTGACCGGGCAATCCAATCCGGCAGTTTAAAATCATTTTCCGTTTTCGCATCTCCGAGTGTACAGCGGTACCGCTTGAGATGCAGCAGTAGTCGTGCCAACGCTCGATCAACAAACTGGAAGAAAAGGAGTGTTAGAAAGGGTTGGGTTTATTACTCACGGTACTGGCTTTCAGTTCCAGAAGCCGGTCAATCGTATTAATGAGGTTCATACAATCGGTATATTCCGACATGACACCTTTATCCCTCTGATCGTCCAATTTGGCTAATAAAGGAAAAAAAATGAAAAAAGAATCATTAAGCCAAATTTTTGTACACTCAACTTTTAATTAAATTCGACCTACTTGCTTCAGAGGTAATGTTCATCATGGTGAAAGTATGCTCAGGATCCCTTGCATTGCATGCAGATTCATAAAAGAGACCTTAACGATAGAGAGGGTTTGATGACGCACCTAAGACAATCCAGAGTGTAGGATCGGAAGAAGCGATTTCATATGCAGCCTCTAAGAGGCGTTTGGCTTCATTAAATTTTCCCATCTCAGCAAGGAGGATCCCAAGGTTCCACAATCTAAGCATATTAGTAAATACTTGCTAAAATTATGATTAAAATTAAGCATTAAATTAGTCATAAAAGACGGAGGAAGCAAAAGACTCTTACACTTCTACATCATTGGGAGTTATCTCAAGACACCACTTGAGGCATACAACGGCCTCTTCACGATTGCCCACTCGTGCGTAGAATGATGATGCCGCAAATAATGCTTCCTTTGACTTTGGCTTCTCGGCCAACATATTCTGCAAAAGTAATTAAAAGGAAAGAATTACTTCATTTAAACATTTTTTAGCGCCTTTAGCACAGAACTTTTTTACAAAGTTTTCACCACCCTCTCCTTTATTCCATATAGCATCACCTGCGACGGAAAAGTTGTGGAACTACTACTACTATGACAATGGGTGTTTCATAATTATCCAAGCAGAACCTGTTAACTTCTGAGCTTTATAGTTTAATGTCATCTTTGACAGGCCAAGGTTAGCAATGTCTCAATCGACCTGAATAAAAAATTTGGCCCACGAGAGATTGCCCAACACCTCCGCCTCCTCAGCAAAGTAGTGCAAGTCGGACTGCGTCAAGCCTCCAATTGATGGCATATTCCTGGGCTCATATTCCCCTTCCACAACACGGCGCAACAATTGTCGACCTTCTTGCATGAGGTAGACTTTAAGATCACCTAGAAAGTTCTATAAGGCAATGAAAAAGTCCCATGTAAGCTTCTTTACAACTGAAATTTCCTGTAAAACAGTGTGAAAGTACGAATGTGTACCTGTATGCACCCTTGAAGAGAAGGCTCAGTTATTTCGGAAAGGCATTTCCTAACATCAGCAGCAATGGGAAAGCGTAGGTGACTCTGAAAGTCCAAATATATGTCCTCCAAAGCTCTAAATTAAAGTGCTTTTGCCTGTCAACATTATTTACCGTTCGGTTGGCGCGAATTCAAATGAGCTGGAACATTCATTTACAACACTAAGCCTCTCAAAAGGTGGCCTTTGGCATGACAATTAGTTACAAATGATAGAACCAACGTACCTGACATGAAAAAATACATCAGAAAATATTTTGATGACACAATTTTTGAGAGCGTGAATGCACTAAAAGTTAAGCCTTTACAGGGGCATACGTTGAGAGTTTTGATCGGCTCTGTTGGAGCAGGCTCTATTCTCTTCAGAACATCTTTCACATCTAACACTGCAGACTCTTCTTTCCGTCGAGGTACAAGCGGTTTACTTAGTTGAATATCGACGCTAATGGAGGCATTGTGCTGATCAAAGTTGATGCCCTCCAGAGAGGTATTATCAACGGTGCTAGATTTTGCAGTTTCTTTTTTCTAGAAGGTCAGAAAAGAAAGGGTGGATGCTTGTTCAAGGGGTGCGTAAAGACAGACTTCCAAAAATTAGGTCATTTTACCGAGGTTGAAGCGGCCTTGTCCTTTTTGACTGATGGATTTGAAGCACGGAGCATATCAACTACGTCAGGAGCAATAGATGGTCCTTTGATGTCCTATCATAAGTACCAACTAGGAGGTTCCGTATGATGAACACAAAGTACGCATGTTCTTGTGGGAATGAAGTCTTAGAAGTCTTAGAAGTGTGGAACAGGTGAAGAGAGAATTGTGCAAGGATGACTGGGAATTTGCTTACAAGTTCAGGGGAGGTTTCAAAAAGTCTACCCTATCCGCTCTGTCAGGTTGTCATTCAATCAGTAAGTATTTCAAAATGATTGTAAAAGCAGTTGGGAGCGAAATGCTAATACTTATTCTAGTTAACGTTCTGCCAACCGTATTTCCGCATAGAAATTAATATCTATTCGATTTTGTAGATGCAGAGAAGAAAAATCATCCCTCAAGTCAGCTATGGGTGATCTTTATTCACGACACGTCAGTCACCAATACCACGTAACCCTCGCCTAACAGGGAGCAGAAGAGCTTTTCAAACCTGTCATAGGCCTAAGAGAATACAACCTTTTTAAGTGACTTGATGTCTTTGTGTTTCCAGAGCACTGCGCAGTATTATGGCTGACGTATGACCTATGAATGCTACAAATGTTGACATTTTAGTCTACTGACAAGGCAAAACCTTTTAAATGGCCAGTGCTACATGGGGCGACAGTGCTTAGATTTTTTTAAGGAAAGCATCATATTGACAGTTCACTGTTTAAAAAATCTATTAAATTCCAATCCGCATTTGACCATTTCTACCTTTTGTTCAAATAGTTTATCAACAAAGCGTTTCACTTCACAGGCGCTCCGTACACGAGTAACTGTAAGCTGTGGATAAAAGTGGCTTAAATTTTACCCTACCTCCTGGATAAAGCAACTGGGACAGATCCACAAATGCAACACCATGAGATTCATTGAGGCTAGAAAGACACTATAACATAGTGACTGATGTGGTGGCATTACCCAAGAGTCATTGTGCAAAGAACAACCAAATACTTCTATAGAAAGAAATGGAGAGAGGGAAATAGTCTCCTTGAGGCTAAAAAATACTCTAAATAAGGAACAGTTACTTTTCGAAGTCTTCGCTGCTAAATATTCGACGCCATTCTTTGTCCCATTTTACTAGGTAGGAAGAGTTTGAAAACGCGACCTTATTATCATTAGTGGTCTCTTCTCTGTGGCGTAAATTACTACCATTTCTGGCCAGTATGTAACAGAAGATTACCTTTCAGACATGCAGCCATCATTGATTGCCAATTTTTCTATCTTAACCGCTTCTGAGTTGCTGCAAAGTACCACCTCTTTATCACTCTGAATTGATAAAAATACGGAAGCATTACCGAAAAATCATTTCTGAATGCTGCAACAATCTTGTAATTCCGAACCACAACTTCAGGCACATTTAATAAATGCTCAATTTTTATCGTTGCCCAACCATGTGTTAATCTGCTGGCTTTTCCACTTTTTGGTTCAAATATCACTGAAACCTCAAGCTACTTGGTCACTTACAGCGTCTTGTGTACCTGGATATTTCGAGAAGTGTCAAGTTCTAGACACTGGTCTTTAAAAAAAGCGAAATGGTTTGTTGTACACCCTGACAGAATTATATCGAAACAATATCAGACCAGAAACAACTTGAAAGGCGTCGATATTAAATTCTCCCATAAGCTTAGGCTTATCTTTTCGACGTCCAGTAGATCCAAGTATTTGGTACAATGAAACTAAGGTTATTAGGACATGTAAACCACACTTGTCAAGGGATTATTAATTATCCGTTGTAGTCCGAATCGCTCCACATCAATATTGACAGGAAATTTCAACTCAATAGATCCATCTTTATCAGGGCAAAACTTTGGGGTTCTTCCGAAATCATTTCCTTCGCACTCAACTATCATTTCAAAATATCCAAACATAGGCTATGTTATGCCATTACTTAAGGGGTCTAGCACTAACCAAATTATTCAAACTGTTTAACAATAATTTTATACTGTCTCTTGACTCTGCCATACTGTTTACTGCCCGGCAAGGCAGTGACCTTGAAATGTCGTAATCCCACTCCAATCCGACGCGATGCTGATGCAATTCCAGTAAATAAAAACTAACAAAGGCATAAGCAGCCGGTAAAGTCAAAAGGCTTAAGCTTGTTTCTAAAATCTAACAATTCATGCTTTCTTTCAGAAAACTCCTTTAAAGTAGTCGTGTGCACTCTAGAAGGTTATATAAACAAAAATTACGCTATTTATCATGCGGTTTTTCCTTATTAGCAATTTTTAGGAGTGCATTACCATCAGCCTAAAAAGTACTTTTTAATGTGCAAATAATGAAAAATGCATGAGTGTAGCGCCCTGAGACTCCCTTTAAGTTAAAAGAGGCATAGTACTGGGGGTAGAATACATGTATTCTGGGAACAGAGGACTTAGGGGCTGTTGGCACGGTCCAAAGGCCGACCAACCAGCTCAGTACAATATGTCTACCCAAGTGACCGAAACCGGCAGTTCAAACAAACAAAGTATTACACAGCCCCTCTCTTCTTTCGAGCGTCGTCCTCGACGCTCCCCTTGGTCAGCCTCCCGTGTCAGCCGTATCAGCCGTATCAGCCATCACAACGTAATCAGTGCTGCGAGAAGCACCCACGAGCTAACCGTCCCAGTCGTCGAGATTCGAACGCAGTGTGTTCCTGTAGTGCCATCAATTCCACGTAGCACTCAGTGCAGCAAATGCACGCTCCTTGGCCGTCCTCTCTCACGACAATGTGGTCCAATGAAAGATGGAGGTACGAATCCAAGTTTTCGAATGGGTCGAGACACACACAACACATATTGTGATTCCAGGGGAGGATGCTTGACCACAAAGTCGCAGTTCTCTCGTGGTAGTTCCACTAAACTTGGAGTTCACGGCTAGTGTCGCTTCAGTTGTTAATAGCTTCCCTGTCAACACGAGGGCGAGGAAGATGCCGAAGATGAAAGTCGATCTCAACCCTCCTGTTCCGAGATACCAGAGGTTGTCCCATCCATAGCACATGCACTTCTTTACACCGCCAAAATTTGCTAGAAGCGGCATGGAGCAGGATAAAATCCATCAAAGTCGGGTCCGCTTTCCGCTGCCACCAATGCAACATCCCGAGGCTCCCCTTAAGGTAAAAGAGGCATAGTACTGGGGGTAGAATACATGTATTCGGGAAACAGAGGGTTTGGGGGCTGTTGGCACGGCCCCAAAGACCGGCCAACCGGCTCAGTACAATATGTCTACCCAAGTGACCGAAACCGGCAGTTCAAACAAAAAAAATTATTACAATGAGTGCTTTCAGAGGACTATACAATTACAAGGAAATGCAAATTGCGGGGACGGAACGTATGGCCCAACCAAATGTGCCATGGAACAAATGTCAACGTATCAACACATAGTGTTCTAGAGTTAAACGCCATTCCATCACACGGGTGCTTTTCCTTCACAGGAAGTGTCACGATAGCTATTGTTTATTCCATTGCATTATGATTTGTTCTAAATTATTCAATTCTGTATTACGGACTCGGGTCGATCTCAAAGTCTGCTGCTCTCAAGATCAATTGAATATCCGAGAGAAGCTCAAGAATTTTGACACTAATCACTTGTTTGGTAGTGGCATCAGAGATACCTTGACCTGTTGCTTATCTCAGGCTTCTATGGCACCGAAGAAATTGAGTGTGTAAGGGGTATGACTCCCCCCAATTTGAGAGCATTGTAGTTAAGTAGCTGAACCATCCAATCACAGCTACTGTAGCCTCAAAACGACTAGCACGTTATTCCTATTTGACACTCCTCATGCCGATTTGCATTTCATACCACCATCCTTAGATATTGGAAGTCTGATAAACAATTCAATTGCTCCGTCTCATCACGACATTAGTTGAAACAGAACAACTGGCAGAACATGGATGGGGGATTCCAACTTCTAAAAAACCGAGACGCCATGCAGCTCACACCAATCACATTTAAATTATTTCAAAGTGGACAAAAATAGTGATAAAATACTGCATTTACTATACACAAAAGGAACCATGGAAAGACACGGACTATGCAATAGCTCAACAAAGAAAAGAAAATGCCAGGGAGCTGTACATATTAAAGAGGCGATATCGTAAAGCGATCAAGAGCGATTGAGGCAAAGAGAAGGAGCCCAATGTCTCGATTAGCTTTGAAGTAAGTGAGGCAGCTTTGTGGATCAGCAAGATTTGTTTTCCATATCTAAAAATAACAAACGGTAGTGAAAAAAATCACTGCAATCGTTCGCGTGATCAAACACAAAAATGATAAGCGAATAACACAATAGACAGAAAATAAATTGAAGCAACTGTTTTCCTCCCTTTTACAAAGAAGCACCCATTGTGACTCACCAAATAGAAGACCCGCATCATGGTCAGCCCAGTACCAGCAAAATAGGCCAACCCGGAACCCGAGGCCAGACCAGTGACAACAAGACAGGCAGACATACCTGTTGCTAATCCGTAAAGCCACGATTTTGAAGAATCGCCAAGAAGAATTGGCATTGACTTGAGTCCCAATCTTTTGTCATAATATATATCCTACAAGAAATAACAGGTCCTCATGCGAACACTGAATATGATCATCATGAGAACACACATCAAACAGAAGGATTAACGTACTTGGAAGGAATAGATTGAATCGTAAAGTACTGTCTGACACACACCTGCCAAGTACAAAGGCAGGCATATTGAGAAGTCGAAGGCATGAATGGCACTATATCCCATCAACGCACCCCAGTTAAGGGTTATACCTACAGCGTTTAATCATATGGATATTGAGCACATGCCAAGCATTATTTGCGACCAGTACGTGAACCTTTTAAACAAA
The DNA here is from genome assembly GCA_001923025.3 of Taenia multiceps. Lineage (NCBI taxonomy): Eukaryota > Metazoa > Platyhelminthes > Cestoda > Cyclophyllidea > Taeniidae > Taenia > Taenia multiceps. The sequence goes on from CM010311.1 coordinate 16,979,506, forward strand.
GGATAGGCAAAGACAGGCCCAAGACAACAGGAGCCAATAAACATAGTTTGTAGATTTAGTTGAAGGAGAATTACAAGAGCCCCAAAAAGCTGCAGAACTAGGAATTTGGCAGCGTTGGACATTGAAATAGATCCTCTAGCAACTGGACGATCTCTGGTTCTGAGGACATTCATGTCTATGTCGCGATCGATGATATCGTTAACTGTACACCCGGCACCACGCATCAGAAGAGCCCCAGCTCCAAATAAGGCTAACATTCCACAATCAGGTAAGCAACCAGGATTAGCTGCAATAGCGATGCTCCATGCACTAGGAAGGTAGACTAACCAGGTTCCTATAGGTTTATCTAACCGTGCTAGCTCCATGTAAGGATGAGCTTTCTTTGGTACCACATTAAACCATGAAGGGACTTGTGGGGCAACTGAGGACGATAGACGCAGAAGTGAAACAAAAGCACTTCCTGTCACTTGACTCCGTGAAAAAGCAAAGACACGATTTAGCAGCATTGCGTACAAAACACCCCATAGAGGCACCAGTAAATGGGCGGAGGCACCAATTTCGAAGCCAATAAAACGAAGGTGACCTTAAAGATCGACTGTTTAATGACTTTTAAAGAGGAAGTATTCAACAGGACTTTTTAACATCAGGTAATCAAACCTAAATTAGTTGTAATTTAACTTCACGACTTGACTAACGATTCAATTAGTAAAAATGTTGACCACTATTCGCCCATTATGAATGGCACACCGGGATTTATACAGCATATGTAATAATGAGACTTCTTCATCCCTCTTGCTGGGAACCCATTTTATCAATATTCATTGGCGAACGCGAAATTACTTCAGCTTCAATTATCATCACATTTGGGCACTACGGAACACGAAACTGCATAACCTTCCCGTGATCTGTTTTCATCTACTCTCCTCAGAAAAATAATTGCCTAGCTTGCGGGGGCACTATACCCAGAGCCCAGAATACCAATTTCGACTGACCACTAGAGTGGGCACCCCACCTACCACCACACTTGCAGACCCCACCTGTACTGCGCGACAATGCACACTCCCACGCCTGCCGGCCTAGAACCTCTGAAGATCCTGCATGACGGCTCACCAGCCCCATCCTGACACAACCAGACGCACAAACACACCGATGGGCCCACCAATCCAGATCTTGAGCCTAGACCGACTGTGAACTGTAGGCATACGCCCTGAGAGGAGTTACTGCTCCTGCATTCGGAGTCGCATGGAGGCCACATGCACGAATGCACCTTTTGTGTATTTGGTGATATGCAGATAGGCATGCGTATGTGCAAAGTGTGGATAAAAGAGGAGAGTACTAAGCATTTGCTCGAATGTTACCCGCTTCGAACAGATACAGAGAAAATTGTGATATAGTGCACATAGAACAAAAATGTAGAACACGGTGTCGTCTGAGTAAAGTAAACAGAGGAAAATGAGACGTGATATACGATTCGACAAGGACGGAGACAAATGAGACTGGGAGATAGTGGGAGGTGGGGATGAGGAAGCAGCGCGAAGTGAGCCAACGTCGGCGAATACGGTCAAAGTAGTTAAGGTGTGTATTCATTCCGGTAATTCGCAATAAAATGCATGAGGGAGAGCATAAGCAAAAAGGTCAGCCGTAGACATGATCATGTGGTTGTACAAAAAGCGGGCATGTTTGAGACTTGCGCTTCACTGGTCTCTGCTGCGCAACAACATTTCTCTGTACAATATTCCTGCACGAGCACGCACGCACGCGTACAAAATTGAGACATGTAGAGAAGTCGAATATAAGAAGACGAAGTTAATATGTACAGCGTGAAGCGTGGGCCATCGTTATTGTCGCTGTAGCATGTCACACACGCACACATACATGTACACACACCCACTCACATACATTGCTCTACATGCGTGCGACAATTGTTCCAAAATAATCCAACTGTGCTTCCTTCTCGCAGCTTCAATGCGTACGGACCATTCGTGCGCTACAGTCTACTGAGGTGGGGCCGACTAACAAAAAACAACGATTTAATGACATGGAGAGAGTGGATGAGTAAGTGTACGGAAATAAAGGTAAAAAGGACGGTTTTGCGGATGTTAAGACTGAAGACTGGACCTAGTTCGCGGTGGCAGCAGGCTGGGGTACAGTTGTAGATGGTGGAGGGTAAGCTGAGATGTTCGGTGGAGGGGCACTCACCCACCACTCTCCTCCGCCTCCGCCCACAGCGGCGGCGGCTGCAGCGGCCACCCGCTTATCCTCCTCCATCCCACTGGGCCCCTCCATTTGCCCGTTCGACATGGCGGCCGCAGCCATTGCTGACATCGCTGCAGCCAGTGCTGCGTGGTTTGGCTGCTGCTGCTGATGATGATGCGAGCCAGAACCCCCGTAGAAGGGGGGAGGCATCATCTGACCTTCAGCACTGCTGGACGCCTTGACAGGAGGCGTTGGCGCCGCAAAAACGTCTTGTGGTTGTGGTGGTGGAGGGGCATACCCCGCAAACGCTTGATGGTAGTTAGTAGGAGCGAACTCAGAAGACGAACTAGCAGTGCTAACAACATGCTGCATAGCCGCAAGGTACTGGTGCATCTGTTGCTGCGGGTTAGCTGCAGGAGGCGGTGCAGCCGATGCAGGCTGCTGCATCAGCGATGGTGGTGCCGGTGGCCCGTTGGGCCGCTGAGGCGCACCGAAAGGCGGTGGGGGATACGAGGAGAGTGGACGTGCATCGAGAAGCCCTCGTGGTGGCGGTGGCGGACCGAACGGATGGCCCTGTTGAAGACCCTGCAGAGCTGCAACAGCTGCAGCGGTGGCAAAAGGATTCTGGTGTGGAGGCGGCTGTTGATAGCGTAATTGATGGCTCGGTAGCGGTGGAACGCAAGCCGCTGCAGCGAGAGAAGCCGCACAGTTCCCTAAAAGACCTAATGTTTGTGGATTTTGCACGTAGCTGGTATTGGTTTTCTGACCAGTTCGGAAGTCGAAAGATGTATAGCTCGGTCGATAACCAGCATTCCTACAGTGGAAAAAAGAAGCTTGACTGTTTCAAGGGTCATAAATCTTTAACTGCTTGCTGAGTCACAGGAAATTCAGGAGCATATGACCTGCACACCGTTTTGGGCACACAAATGGAAACCTTGCTGACTCAGAATGATGGTGGAGTTATCATGGCGGATGAGACTACCCCAGAAAAATATCAAATATATGTCCATAAACGATGAGCTTCAAGGCTCTGAGCACGTCAGGAAAAGGAAAATGTAGAATAAACAGCTATCCGCCCGAATAGTTAATGAAAGTGGTTGTGAAAAACTGGCAAAACTACACAAACGGAAGGTTTGCGAAACTCAGGCAGCTTAAACAGAACTATCAAGGCTAATGATAATACGCAATCCGAGCCCGTTATGCAGCTGCATGAACTTCTAAGAGCACCAGAGGCCGGTTACATATGCCCTGAGGAGATGATAGCAGACGAAAGAACAAAGTGTAGGTGAAACCCTAACCTTCTATTCGGAGTGCCACTGCCATAGCGTCGACCGTTGGAACCGAGAGGGTTATTACCCGCAGCAGTACCGGAGACGCGTTGATCGAGCCAGATTGGCACGGGCTGTTTGGCCTCACGTAACAGTTCAACCAGTTGGTGCGCTACATTCTGGTTTCGGTCACAGAAAAAGGAGGTGGCCGAGCCCGGCTGACCCATGCGGCCAGTGCGGCCGATGCGGTGTACATACTCCTCTATGTCCGAGGGCAGGTCAAAGTTGATTACGTGCTTTGAACATTAAAAAAGTAAACAACGAGATGGCCAGGTAACGAGGCTCCTCTACCGCAGAACAGCCTCTTGTCCTCTTTGTGACTCACCAAGGCCACCTTAACCAAACAGCCGACTGGATATGAGTAATCAAACGAGTCAGCATTTCACATTGCCCGCTAAGTTTGACTGGATTAAAATTTGAATTGTAAGCCCTCTATTGATAAAAAATTGTGCGTTTGCTGCCTTTCAGGCGAGGGCAATCAAACGGAAGCTGCTACCAACATTGCAAAGCCGCAGACTAATTAATAAATCTGAAGCCTAAGCAGAACAGTCGTGAAAAAAAAAAAACTTGAACAGCGAAAGAGAATCGTCAGGCAAATTACCGCAAGAATGTTATGTTTTTAATCTACACTGGAGCTCGGAAAAAAGTGAAGACGACACTCAAGGATAAGCCACCACATTTTAGACGACTGAGTAATTACAACAGCAGATAAAACTGGCCTAGTACACAATAGTTGACCCTTCTTGCTAAGCCTTTATCCATTGGCCACCTGGTGGCCATGTGTGGTCACTAACCCATGACAAGGGGATATCCGCCAAGGCGCAAAGCAAAAAAAAATCCGCATCCGACAAATTGACAGGGGAGGATAGCGGACTTCAAGCGCACCTGAGTAGCTAGAATTGACAAGGCCTACAATGGACTATTTTTATGGTGGGTGATCAAAAACACGATCCACTATTAGTAGGGGAATTTTCCAATTGGCAAGATACGCGTAGATAAACCTAAGTCAGTAATTGCCATAGATAGTAGTGAAAGGGCTAGGAAGGGAAGGAAATAGCCACCTTGACATTTGGGATATCGAGACCGCGAGCAGCAACAGCAGTTGCAATGAGAACGGGAGTTCGACCAGAACGGAACGAGGAGAGTGCCCTCTCTCGATCAGCCTGAGGTCGATCGCCGTGAATCGCGGCGACAGGAAATTGGAGACGGCTTAGATAGTTTGCCAGTAAATCGGCACCCCTTTTGGTTTCCACAAAGACCAGGGTAAGCGCCGCTGGCTCTAGATAGAACAAGAGATATGATTAAATCAACGCGACTGGTGCATGTGTGAGGAAATTCAGCGATCTAAAGGGACCGGAGAGTACAGTGAACAAAGATAATACAGAGGAAAGTGAAATGACCTCCTCAAACTCATTATCAGTATAAGTGTCGAGGCAATACACGCAACATGTCACAAGCAAGGTGGTGAGGGTCCCACAAATTTCAATTTCACAAGAGACATCTATCAATGGACGTGATTGAATGCTTGTGCCATTACTTGCAACTTCTTTCTAGTGCCTGAACACCTACGTGTGATGGGGACATCTCGCCCAAACACCTGCGTATAATTGGCAAGATGGCCTGCACCACCCATGTTTTCACCACCGTACCCTGAAGTCGCTAATGCTTTGATTCATACCGAATCATGTCTTCATCTTTTTTGAAAATTTGCACAACCAATAAACCACGATAATATATTCTATCACTGGCACCAAGGTAACGATTCAAGCAAGACTACAGGATAGAATTGCCTTGAAGAGGAGATTAGACTGAAGAGCTAAGAGTGCTGAATTCTCTAAACGAGATGTATCCGAACAAGGTAACATTTACTTTCAGCCTAATGCAAGAGAAAAGAAGAAATTCTGCGATCTCGCGCAGTACTTGGTACATTCTTTTGTTTAGCGCAAAAAAGACTTGTTATGAAAACGGACCTTTAAACAAATAGACGCTTGATTGTTCCTACCCTTTTCCTTGAGGATACGGACCAGCCGTTCAGGTTTATCTCTATCTTGTATGTAGAAGATTTCTTGGGAAATGTTTTCACTGGTACTCCCCACACGTCCCACGGCCAAGAAAATGTAGTTTTTCAAAAAGTCCTTTGCCAATGTCTATAGCAAAATGCAGTGCCTGATGTGAAGAGGCATTAAATGCAGAACAGGGATATAACACAGCATTCCGGCGTTTAACAAATAGTAAGCATGAATAATACAAACGGGATGACCAGAACCAAACAGTGGGTGCCAATACTTTGAAAGGACTTTTTGTGCACCTATGAAATCTTTTTCTTTAATAATACCCCTTGGAGGAGGTAATAATTAATTTGGCCATTAAGTTCATGCACGTATTTACGCAATCTACTCCAAAATCAAAAAAGCGAATCTAATGCTAATTGATAAGACTTCGTTTACAATTTAAACAAGAAGAGAGGAAGTGGATCTACTTACAGAATTTCTGCATGAGAACGGGGTAGATGTTCACTGTAGTGGCCTATGCCAACTCTGGGTAACAGGGCGGCGACCGTGACCCCGTTGGGAACACGGCCGATTTTTCGCCGCCTCAGTATTGGACTATACAGACTAGGCATAGTACTAAACGGCTCGATTTCAAAGCGATCAACAACTAGGATTAGTATTATTATTAATTAGTGTTTTATTAATTATTAATTTCAATGTACCGCCTGCAGGGTTGAAAGTTTCATGGAAAAGGGTTGTTTAATTGCTTTTCAGTAATAAAAGGAGGGAAAAACTGCTCTTTACTCTTCTGTGATTTAACCAATATGCGTCACGACAAATAAAAGAGCGATTTGATTCCCCAACAGGCTATTCATGCATTCATCCATTCAATTCAATCTATTTATCAATTTGACAACAATAAGGGCCAGACAAAAGAGCTCAAGGAAAAAAATCGAGTGGAGTATGTAGGGAGAGTATGCATGCTGAAAAGTGGTGTGAGGCTAAGCTTGCAGTATGACTAGATTTAGCGCATCAAGGAAAACATACTAAGGCTACAATTAAAAGATGAAAATAGTCTGAAATGGGCATAGTGCATCGCATAAGAAGGGGAAAAAAGACTAATTTCATAAGTACCGCAGGATGGAAGCATTATAGGAGCCCAACTAACCTGTATTTCATTTGGAAATGTGGCAGAGAACATTAGAGTCTGCCGCTGGCTGGAATCGGACATCCCATTCTGCTCGACAATCTTGCGAATCTGTGGCTCGAAACCCATGTCGAGCATACGATCTGCCTCGTCCAAAACAAGGAATCTAAATTTACATCAGCACATGAAAAAAACCGACCACTGTCCCGACCCCCATTCGCCGAATTTGACGGATGGGGAGATTATAAACCTGCGCGCGTCTAGACCACCTCCATCTATGCAAAAAAAAATACATCTCAAGGATGCATTTATAACTTTTATTTACCTACTTCAGTACTCGTGAGCCAAGACTGAAACAATCAAGATGGCTATAAATATCGGGTCTGTTAACGCAAATGGTGAGTTTACGATAAATGAAGGTTTCTCAAATACGAGCAGCCATGAAACGATATGAAACCGAGTCAAAAATAGTCACATGCTTTAAATTGGGTCACACTAAAGATAAAGGAGGCATTTTTGTTCAACACACACCACCACAGCCAGGCCCATAACTGAATAACCTTACTTTACATTCTCCAGGGTGACCTTCTCCCGCCCAATTACATCGACGAGACGGCCAGGGGTGGCAACAAGAAGATCGCAGCCTCGCGAAAGATCGCGCAATTGATTGTTTACGGGCGCACCACCGTAGACCACACAGGGCTTCAAATCCGAACGGTAGGCAAACCGACGAGCCTCGTCAAATATTTGGCAGGAGAGCTCTCGCGTAGGTGCAAGGATTAGACAGGTTGGACTAGCCACACCCGTTTGCACAGATTGATTTGCTTTCATTTTCTAAAATAAAGTGGAATTTCATTCCGAATTGTACATAAACTGTGCAAGGCTGCCGTCCATTGAAGCCTCAATGGGTAGATTTCAGGCCAGAATTTCAACAGGGGAGGTTCGTTTCGCTAGGCTAAGTGCTCTGATTTTAGAGTGAGAGGGTGTCTAATTAGCATGAATCAACACAGGATCAGGTCAGACATTTTCGCAGGGCAATGCTACACAATGGCGAACCATCAAGCTCTCATGAAGTAAAAACACAAAGTCGAAGTGTCAATCGAGGCCAGATGACAATGAAAGATTCGTTGCATCGTATTGAGCAAGGCTGAGAGTTCAGAGATATTAAACAGCAATCAGGAAACCGTGACACTGAACAAAACTATGAGAAACAATTTTGCATTTATAAGAAGGTTAGTAGCAAATTGAATAAATCCAAATTTCCTACTTTCAAAAAATATGAGCTAAAGTGATACTTTTAACTGCTAACCGAAACAGAGTAATAAACACGCTAACCAAGCTTGAACCTAAACTTCCAAACAGGAGATACGTGGGTAAATTTTTGCGACACTAAACCAGGTGCATACAAAACAAATGACTACTATGCACAAAATCTACCTGCGGAAGGGATACGAGTTAGTAATAAATCTAACAAGGTAATGGTTGCGCACAGGACTGTGGTTACAAACTAGGCCAAGACAGCACGCGAATGCAGATCAAAGGACATTTACCGACAGCAATGACACCAAAAAACCCAAAACCGCTTAAAATAGCGTCTCGTGTCGGACCAGACATCAAGATAAGTTAGTTTGGCTGCTGCCAGCGTACTCCACTTAGGTACCGCGCTCAAGTACTTATAAAATAGGCATCACATGCTTCCCTTAAAGAAGACAGTGACCTCAATTTCACAGTTAAAACCGAAATTCACCTCTCCTCACACCGCACTAAACAAAAACTCACGGAGTCATCTCCTTTTTCCCCTCCCTTCGAACTGCCCTCAAGCATCATATGAAGAAGAGGTAGTAAGAAAGCGGCTGTCTTTCCGGAACCCGTCTGAGCACAGGCCATAAGATCACGTTTAGCCAACACAATTTGAAGAGCGTATTTCTGTACCGGTGTTGGGTGAACATACCGAGCACGCTCGATGTTATCCATGAGGACCTTATGCAACTGCACATCATTGAATGACGTCAATGGATCGACAGCAGTCCAGTCCGGCCCCGACTGTTTTACAGGGATACTATCATAGAGTTCTAAGTTGATATCAGCTTTGGGTGTGTTGTTACAGAAAAGCTCTTCTTCGGTTTTGAAAGAAAAGTTCCAGGGTCCTGAGGAATAGTTATTCGTGTGGCCGTTGTGAGAGGCATTGACATTATTATTCAGACGATAAGATCGGCGTTGATAACCACGATTGTTGGCATGCAAGTGATCAAAGCGACCGTTTTCAGGTGGAGCACCGAAAATACCGATTCCATCGGAGGGTTTATTCGCTCCGCCCAGTGCCGCGGACATGAACCAAGGAGCAACATAAGAGTAGCCATTAAATGGCTGCCGTTGAGGCGGAATATCCGGTTGAAATCGGCTAAATCGCGGCGGCGTTCCGCGTTTGACCTGGTTTTGCGGATGGTTAAATGGCTTGCTGATAAACTGATTGCCAACATGAAAGTAAAATGGCCCATCTCCAAATCCCTGAGGAGTTTCATTTAGTTTCAGCTGTTGGAACTGAAAAATTTGCAAATTCTAGAAGTTTAGTGCATGGAAAGCAACCCACTTATGTCGACAAATTAGTCAACCGACATATGCCCATTTCCGAAGCGATCTCATAGGTTGGCATCATAACTAACCAGTATTTCGACAGAACTTTTTACTTGTTTATAGTGAAATTAATTGCTACGAAGGAGCTAGTAGTTAACGCAAACTGAATGACTTGGATTTATTCAAGAACTGCAATTAAACGGAGAACACAAAATCCACAAAAGATGGCAATTTAGTAAATGGTTAGAATAACCAACTGACACTAGCATCCAGCCTTTCCATGATCAAAATAGGCAAACGTCCGTGATTGAGGAGACCTACGCTATATGCAGCAAACGCAACGGGCGAGAATTAATTAGGAACCACAACCGCCGCCAAAATGGACACTAGGCAAAAAAGAAATAATTAAAAATCCAGATATTTAAGGCGATTTTGTCTAGAATAGTTAAAAATATATTCCTTTTTGTAAAAATTTTAACGCTGGGCCATAAAAGGCACTTGAATGCGAAGCAAACTAGAGTGACTTGATATTTTGCTTAAATCTGTCTTTAACTACGCAAGCACTTTAGTGCGGAGGGATTGTACTACCGTTCAATGGCGGGATAAGTAGTTGTTATATTGTTCCTGCGCAAATAGTGTATTCTCGTCTACCGTGCTTAGGCATGCAACTATTTCAGGTAGTACTCGGAATCCTATAAGGGGCAGTGGCAAGCGATCCCAGTCTTCAAAGGATGGATAATTTGAACTCCATAATTAGGTGCCACACTTTGATGTAGTAAGGGCTCATCAGTCATGGATGGGCAACTGTGTGAAGACTCCCAAATGAAAAGTTAGAACGGCGTCAGCATTTCGCAGTTGGCATAAAACTGAGTTAGCAAAATTGCTATTCAGAAATGTAATGCAAGGAGAGCTGAGATAGCTACTAAACGAGCGATACTTTATCTAGTACTTTATTTGCTTGGACCACCGGTTTCGGTGACTTAAGTGGCCATGTTTTACTAGCCGGTTGGCCAGCAGTCCCCAATCGCTCTGTTTCCAGAGTATATACCCTGCCCAAGTTCTTTGCCTTCTTTTACCTTAGAGGAAGTCTCGGGACGCTACACCTCTTTGGCCTTTTTATTAGCATACAAGATAATGAACAGATAACTAAGCACCATTGAAATGGGAACGATATAGCAAGGAGAAGCAGATATTAACCGCTAGCAACGTGACGCTATCTTAAGTCAAATGAGACTGCTTTGGTATCAATTTTTAATAGGCACTCGTCACATTAAGTGCCCTCGTTAAGAAGCGTAATCTGCTCTACAGTTTAAAGCCGGTTCGTGCACCATGACCGATATAATTCACAAATGGCGCAAGCTTTAGACAAAGAGTGTAATACTTTGTTTGAACTACCGGTTTAGAGGACTTGGGTGGCCATCTTGTTCTAGCCGGTTGGTCAGCCTCCGGGTCGTGCCAACAGCCCCCAAGTCCTCTGTTCCCGGAATATATGTATTCTGCCCCCAGTACTGCGCCTTCTTTTACCTTAAAGGGAGCCTCGGGACGCTGCATTGGTGGCAGCGGAAAGCGGACCCGACTTTGATGCATTTTATCCTGCTCCATGCCGTTTCTGGCAAACGTCGGCGTTGTGAAAGAAGTACATGTGCTACGGAGGGGAGAACCTTTGGTATCTCGCAACAGAAGGGTCGAGATCGACGCTTAACTTCGACATCTCCCTCGCCCTCGTGTTCGACAGGGAAGCTATTAACAACTGAAGCGACGCTAGCCGTGGACTCCAAGCCCAGAGGAGGGCCAAGAGGCGCGCATTTGCTGCACTGAATGCTACGCGGAATGGATGGCACTACAGGAACACATGCGTTCGAACCTCGACGACTGGGACGGTTAGCTCGTGGGTGCTTCTCGCAGCGCAGCACTGATTACGTTGTGATGGCTGATACGGCTGACAGGGGAGGCGGAGGAAGGGGAGCGTCGGGGACGACGCTCGAAAGAAGAGAGGGGCTGTGTAATACTTTGTTTGAACTACCGGTTTAGAGGACTTGGGTGGCCATCTTGTTCTAGCCGGTTGGTCGGCCTCCGGGTCGTGCCAACAGCCCCCAAGCCCTCTGTTCCCGGAATATATATATTCTGTCCTAGTACTGTGCCTTCTTTTACCTTAAGGGGAGCCTCGGGACGCTACAATTATATCTTCTTTTATCTTAGAGGGAGTCTCGAGACACTACGTAATGTCCTACGATGTCAACTTCTTACAATGCACTTTTGCGAAAAGTTCCCAAGTTTAAAATGACAATATCGTTAGCAGTCATGCCTTAACACGTACAACGTTCAAAGGGCATTTTATCAAAATCATGTAAGTTTAAAATCCTAAATACAATTTTTAAGCATAGCCACTTTTCTATGCGATGGTTAATTGTTTTCAATGAGACTAATCGTTTCACACTTTGGACCAAACATTTTAGATAAACGTTACAGTTTATGTATTTTATAATCTTCAAAGGTATTTTATTTCCTATTAAAGAGTTGGTCACTTCAAACTGCTCTTTGTTTGTCTATACCAACTTCGGTAAAGGCAGTCATCGTCATTCGTCAGGTTGGAATGGATCAGGTGTCGGCTGTTACGGACCCTCTCATTCAGTTTACGAGAGCTTCGATCCACTTCTTCCATCGATGCACCAAGCCAGATCGGAAGGGTAATTTCTCATACCAGCAGTTACTAGCTTAGTATAGAATTCAAGAAGAATGCTATTGCCACAGCTGTTGGATTCCTGGCCATGGGTGTCCTCGGATTTATCATCAAGCTCGTATTTGTGCCCCTCAATAGTATTATTGTCGGTGGCTAGGCTTTGATTTATTAAAATTAGTTGCACTGTGCCCTTTTTTCCTTTGTTTATGCCTGGTGGTAGGATCGTAAGAACTGGTATCCATCGCCTGGCGCCCCAGTCATTGGTAGGCATTGATAGATATGTTTTGAAATCATGTTTGCAGATAAGTATCAGATAGAGTTAATTCACAACACAGCGACCTGCGCTCTGGATAAAAATGCACGCGATACGAGTCAAGATATGGAGGGGGTTTTGTGATAGCCGTCGTAATTCAGGAGATCCGATCCCGGATCCAAGCTAAATTGTGGTCTGATTGTAGAAAGGCTCTGTGGTGGGCTATAACAGCCTGGGATCTGGTGGGATTTGGCTTTGCGACGCCACAGAGCGGCAAACGGACGAACAAGAGAGTAGTTTCTTGGTGGGGGTGGTTGCATTAGTGGGCCTGCGGTGCTCTCCACTGCCGTGTTGAGCTCGTTTCTCGCGTCGGGATGAGAGTAGAGGAAGTCTGGAATGTACGGAGGTAGACGTAAGCGGCAAAGGTGGTGTGAGCAGGTGGCGGGCTGTGGTTGCTGACTCACCATTGGTGGAGGATGCGTCCGAGCGAAGTTTGGATGACAAGTCCTGGAGGGTGCCTTTGTTTTGCCAATTAGGGGTGACCCTATTGCACCCATCCTCGCTAGGACGAGGACACGAGCTTGGCTGGTCATCCACAAAATCCTCGCCAGTAAAGAGCGAAAAGTCAGTGGAAAGATCGAAGAGGCGAATGCAGTTACCACTGCCTTCACCTCCAGAACAGCATCTGGATTTGTCGTAGCCCAGAGCAGTCAGCAGGGCATTAATGTCTGCGGGCTGCTGCAAAATCAAACCTGTTAGATCTTCAATTCGACTCCAGCGATGTTTTCGTTCCTGCATATCTGCCGTGACATTTTCGAGGACTCGTCTAAAAGAATTAAAATTAACTTACAGCTTTGTTCATAACCAAAATATTGATGTTTTGAATGCAGAAGCCATTTCTGTGGACTTCCATAATACCTAGTGCTAGCACTTTGGTCATAGACCGACAGTGAAATTGCATAATTTAATCGAATTGTATTCTGCCAGGCTTGATTTGCATACAGTTGTTGGTAAACAGCGGCTGTGCATACCGAGCGGCGTTTAACTTCGAGTCGACATCATCCAAATTGTCCGAATGTATAAGCCGGACCGAACCCACAAGTGAGGAACGTTTCCTTCGCACGCGATCACACTGTAGCGATAACACAGGAAATTACGGTTAGGAAGTACGCATCAACAAGGTGTTTGCAGCGTTAAAAATGGCCAAAAAAACAAGCACAGAACGTTGACTACGAAAAGAGGAAGAGCGTACAGCCTCCTTAGCAGCCATAAGTTGTTTCGCAGCAGCGGAACGCTTCTCCCAGTAATGCCTCAATTCTAATTCATGAGTCATTTGAAGAAGGAGGGCTAGTTCTGTTGCGGGTGCCTCGATGGGACGTTTAGCGGCAAGAGCAGCAGCGGCGGCTGCAGCAGCTACCGATGCAGCCGAAATTCGCTCTGACCCACCGATATAGAATGAAGCATGCGCAGGTAGCACCGGCGAAGCTGACCACTGTCCACTACCGATTTGAGATTCAGCTACAGTTCTTCGGGGAAAGAAGGATGATTCACTGGGCTTGCGTGTTGGTGGCTCCGTTCTGCTATGCTTAGCCGAGAGAACGGACTGAAGAGAAAATGATTCCCAGGATTAGAAGGGAAAGTCAAGACCTGGAGGGAGTAAGTGTAAAATTCGCGTACCATTTGCTCCGAACTGCGGCCCGAGTCAGAGTGGTGGAAGAGGGCTTCATCGTCGATTTGAACTGAACGACCCATAACCGTTCTGTTGTTAGTACATACTGAAGATTCAGCCTCTTTCAAATCCAGTAATCTGCAAAAAGAATGCTGTAGTAAAAGACTAAAAATAAACTTCTCCTAGTATCAAGCGCAATTAAGTGATGCAAACTACAAGAGGAAGGGGTGAAGAAGAGGTGACAAAAGAGCCTCACTCCTGTTGCAGTTCCTGAAGAGTTTGTTCAGCCCGATAGAGCCTGTCATAGTTGCTGGAGGTAGCGCTACGCAGACGTTGGGTATAGTGGTGATTGAGTCCTATGAGGGTGATAATAAATGCAATTGCGACAACCAGTGTCGAGATGAGGGGCATATCCTTGCTGAGGTGAACAAGGAGGCTACTAGCTGCGGCCACGGTGGAGAGGTTTTCTAGCATTGAAGGATGGCAAAACGTTGAATTAGAGGATGAGTACAGCGCTCGCCAGGAGTGGCAGGCATAAAGTGAACAAGTTCCGCGGTGGCACACTCATCACTACGGACTTTGAACGGTTAAGAATAGCGAATAATGTATACATTTAGGCAAGTGCGCGCGAGGGCGACATGGAGAGGGAGGCCTAGATGCGCCTCAAGTGCACTGTAATCAGCGTGGTGGATGGGAAAACACCGCGATTATGCCCTTGTATAGGTGTGGATGAAGGGAGAGAGGGAAGGGTAATGAAAAGTACCTGCAATTGACCCCAACCGGCACAAAAGATGATCTGTTTTAAAAAATTCATGGTAGGTCTCGAAAATTTAAAAGTTCCGCTTAAGAAGGAAAGGAGGAAATTATCCCTTTTTTGCTAAGTTAAGTAACATTCCCAAGTCGCAGAACATACAGTAATAAATGCACCTTTTAATAAAACTATGAAACACTGAAATGCAGACGTACTTTTAGGGGGACCAAAAAGAATGAGATCCATGGCTTTGAGTGAAAGTTTCCGACGATGAAGGGAGTTCTTGATTCCGAGTTCATCGGTAAGGAACTTCATGTTGCGAGAAACAAGACTACAAGCGAAAGCACATGCAGACTGTAAAGTAGCAAAGTCAAAAATTACTCAAAGCTAATCTTGGAGAGGATGCCATTTAACGCCAAATAATATGACCCCTCACAAACCAATAGAAATGAAGCGGGAAAGCGTTAAGCCCTAATTTGCAAATGTCCTACCTTCCGAAGTGAGTTTTAGAAAAATATGCGGGACTAACGAAAAAAAAAAACGTATAGCATCATCGTAAAGAGGGAACGCATTACATTGAAATCAAATAACCAAAAAGAATCAAATATTCGTGCATCACTGATATTTTCAAGCAATCTTCTTTCAAAAGAAACTTAAATGAAATGGGCAACAGTTTCGATGGGTATTGAAGCTCTCTTGTACAAAACACTTCAACACATACGCACACCTGTGTGTGTATGGAGGTAAAAAAATGAAAAAGGCCTTTATTTTAAAGTCTCAATTGTCATTTAAGAAGCATGCACGCGTCTTTGGATGGGTGAAACATTTCGGATAAGTAATAACTTTGCTTGTTGATATTGCAGCACAAGCAAAAGCTGAGAGGTCACGCATACACAGCACTGAAAGCATCACTGAGAGGTGGGAGCAATGAACACATACTGAGGGTCAAAAGCAATCAATTGCGACGTCACTATTATGGGGTGTGCATCAAATTCACTATACATATAAATGAATACAATCATGTTTATTTAAATGGGAAAAAATTAAATCAAATAATTTTTCGACCTAATTATGGGGTCAAAATCCAAAGCCAGAAAAGCCATATTTAAGTGATTAATTGAGTTCGGTGTATGAGAAGGCAAATTCAAACCATTCTTTAGCAGAGAAGACTTCCAGGAAAATTTAGAGAATAATTTTTAATTTGGATGAAGTAGAGACTCACTTTACAAAATGCCTAGAGGGAATGAGAAAGCATTCAAGTGAGATGCCACGACGGAAGACAATGTTGCTACAAATAGGGCAATGCGAAATGAAGGAAAGGACGCAGGGGCAAGCAAATGGTTAGCAGCCTCACATCACGTGCTATACGACAGCAAGACTTAAATAGGAAACGAAGCGTGCCTACTGCATGAGTGAATGCCGGAGAGAGGAGGACACATGAAAGTGTACAAAATGAGCTGGATGTTAGATTTGTGGGTGTAAAACCCACCGAGGTATAGATTCACCATCCACCTTGTATTGCAAGAAAAGGTCGCCGTATTCGGGGAGCTCTACATGTTCTGATACCCATCGAACAGTCTCCGCGACAGTCCAATTATGTGCTAGCATAAAGATACGGCATAGTAAGGTTATATGGGTAACACATTGAGAACCACAGGTGGAATTAAGAGCAAAAAATAGCGGTAAGAATGATGATTGGACACTGCCAATCATAACGGGCTAGAGTACCATATATGCACAAATTCCAAAACACATTTAGAAAAATCCACACCCTGGATGTCGAAGTCCAGTCAAAACAACTTCGGTGCTTATTTCGGGTGCACGTACCGGGATTTTTGCGCCAGGCCACCCACAAGTCAAGAAGGCTGATGATACCATCCTCTTGACTGAGATCTCTTTGGTTGAACTGATCGACCGGGTAGCTAAGTTTATCGCCCAGAAACTGAAAAAAGCATGAAATATAACTTTGTGAAGGAAAGGTGTGGTGATCCTATTGGCAATAAGCTACAATTTAAAGTCAAATCTAATTTGTCAGAGACCCTAAAGAGTGAATTCGATAACTCAACTTTCCAGCAATTCCAAAAACAGAATGCACAATAACGTCTTTGTAGCAAGAAAAATCCGACTATCAAAACGTCATGCTTCCCAAGCCCTGATATGAACTTGCACGCTTTTTTCCAAATAAGCCCATAAAACGTAAAAATGTGGTTTTACGAGACATGAATGACCACAAGCAAATTTGTTCTCTGGTAAGAGAACCGCACTTTCCTTCCTCGCACAGGATCGATATAGTGGTCCAGTAAAATAATTTCGTCATGGATCTTAATGCAGAAAATTTCAGATCTTATGTGGTACAGAAGTTAACATTGTGTCTAGCTCACTTGTGATAAGACGAAATGAAAGATTATGCAACCTTAATGGATATAACCTGACGTCCTTTAATATAGCGAGAAAATTATGTTCCATCAATATTGGCAATACAAATGATCCGACATCTCTGCATGTGAAAGGCAAAAAAGCATTTGTCTGGGGAAAGTGGCACTGAACGAGTAAATTCAACGTCTTGGTAACATGATTCATCTAAATTACGTAAAAATAGAGATTCCGTTGAAAAAGAGTATGCTCATTGAGATTCAAAGATAAAGACGTATGGTAAAACAGAAGGAAACAAGCCTCCATTATGCATTTAATTAGAATATCAAGCACTTTAACTTCGGAATCAGGTATTATTCCTGCTTGAAAAGGACTAGGTATGCGAAGAAAGACTTTACTATGCATAAATGTAGTGATGGTTCTAACTCACAAGTAGTGCTTCAGAAAAGTCGACACCACCACTGCTATCACCATCCAATTGGCTATGCAAATCGGCAATAGCTTCGAATGCCAGTGTTTTCTTATGACATCGCGAAACATCGTTAGCATTAGCACATGATTCTGAACTGCATGTTTCTGAAGAGTTGATTATTAAAAAAGAAACAAACCTATGATGCTTAAGAGAATCAGGCAAACTTGAAAATAAATCAGCATGGACTACACAGATGATAGCATCAGGTCTTAAGGGTGACAAAATAAAAGCACACAAAAATTGACCAATGATAAGTCAGAACTGCCTTCTCCCATTACATTGATTAAATTCAACGGCATGTAAGCAATGAATGGCATTAATTAAAGCATGATCTTTTATGAAAAGGCAATGAACCCAAGCATCCGCTTTGTAGAGCTCCACATATTTGGAAAAACAAATAAAGAACGGAGTTGTGCTGTAATTCAGATAGTTTCTTTCCAAGCTCCTAAAGAGCATTAATGATTTAAGCTTTCTGTAGAGTTTAGATGCCAACAACATGAAATTGGATCCGAAATTTAGAGTGCGCTCGGATGGAATCATTCATTATGACTGGACTTTAGGTTGCAATAGAATAAACAACCTTGTAGCATACATGATTGCATAACAAATAGTACTTCATCCTCTCTGTATCTAACCATGTCAACGCCGCAGCAGCGCTCTCCCCTTCTTTCAGCACCCCTGATAATACAACGCTAGGTGCTTTTAGGCAACTTTATTGGGGTCGCAGAACTATTGCTTCGTGGTGAATTAGTGGCAACTAAGAGGAGAGCCTCTACGTTCGGAGAACCGCCTTACTCGCCCGCAACCAGGTTCAAAATAGTCCTCCTGCCGTCCCCGGCGCTGTCCTCGTCGATTACCTTAAAGTATGCCATGGAGCATAGACTTCATCTTCGAAATCAACCGACAGTGCACCTTCACAAAGTCGAATATTGCTGTGGTATACGGGGTTGTACATCGCGGATGCGGTAGTTCGTGGGTCCTAGAGCCTCCACTACAAGGATGGGAGTCACTGTTCCAAGTGTGATAAAATTAACGGTGACTTCCGCATGGAGTAGTGAGCCTGAGTGTTTGGGCAAGATCGCCTTAGTGGTAGACGTTGGATCGACTGTGCTTGTCGTAATGTTTCTTTTGTCCACTATAAGACGTTCGTGAGTATCTTCGAGCAATATTAATCGTCTCTCTTGTACCTTTATTCAGGCGCATTATCTGTTGCCACTTCCTTGCCTGGTGGGAAGGTATCGGAGGAGACTCCCAGCGGCCCATGTGCATCTTAAACGGTGAAACACCAGCTGACGTGTGAACTGTAGCCTTATATGCCAAAACAGCGCGTTTCAGGGTCTAATCTTAATCTCTAGGCTGTACTTCTTTGGCAAAAGCCTTTCGTAGTCCCGTATGTTGCGATTTGTTCTTCCCACTTGTCCGTTGCTCTGGGGATGCTCAGGAGTCGTTTGTGTCTTTGAGGTTCCGAGGGTCTTGCATAATTTGGCGAAAAGTCGGTTTTTTGATTATGATCTTGATTGCTATGGACCATTCCTGGCATTCCGTACTGACAGACCCACCAATTAAATACAATTGGTGCTACCGTTTTAGAGTCTCACAACTGCATGGGTTCTGCGTCGGCTACTTTCATGAAGTAGTACCGATCGCCTGATCTTGGAAAGCAACGTACGGAGTCCAATGTGGATGTATAGGGTTTGACTGGCGGCTGAACTTTTGAAGAAGGGATGTCAGGTGGAGTTCCTGGTGCTTTCTGGCTGCGATCTCGAGCAGCTAACTGAGGTAGTTGGTCTTCATGGCGTGACGTTTCACCGGAATGGTTGGTGATAGGACTCCTGCCCTGAAATGAACCGCCACTTAGTACCACTATTATGTAGTGTGCCCCGTAAGGCTCTTTCTGCTAGGAGTTGCAGCTTTCAAGCGTACTCTCCGTCCACCTCGATGGAAGAATTTCATAGAGAGACTGCTCTGGCTATTTAATGACGAGTTGAGATGGTATCTCTCAGCATTGGTCAATGCCAGAGTCGTGAGAGACCCCTGCATCTACTGTTGCCAAGAGTAACTCTAGTGAAAGCGCGTGGAGGATCACCGAAATTCTTTGCCTCTAACGTTACAAGTGGATGTTGAGCCTAACAGTTCTTATCCATTTCCCAAGTTCATGTCCTATTTGAAGGGGAGGATAAGGGAGAGATCCAATCGCTGCCACCAGTATAGGTGTTGCCTTCTTCTCCATTTCCTTTTTCGCACCATGATGAAGATAACGTTAGATGCTCTTAGACATCTTTATTGTAATCACACAGCCGCTACTTGGTAGCGAATCAGTGATAACTAATAGAAGAACCTCTGTGCCCGAAGAACCACCTCGCACACTCACCACCGAGCTTAACATTGTTCTCCCGCCTCTCACCTGCAAGACCATTTCTTAAATAAGATGAGTATTGCAAACACAATCCCAAACCGAAAAGTTTTAAGTACTTTTTTAATCTAACACATCTTTATACTAATCGGTCATATTTTTTTAAGAATCAAAATGGGTAGTGATGCAACGCCATGCGGCTTCCTTAAAGACTAAAGAAAGCAATGCTCCAGCAAAATATCTGCATCCTTGTACATTGCAGAGACAAGCCCATCAAGTGAAGGTACAATGACCATGACACAGAGTGGCACTCTACCGAAACGAAAAGCTGAATAAGCCATAATCGCCTCATTTCAGAAGCTCTCTTTGTTCCACCTTCCGCTGTAACACTTATACTTCTTTAAAGTATGCTTTGTAGGTGCGAGTCGAGGAGACAACTTAAACCTGGTTCTGGTGAAGCAATTTGATTCCTTAAACATGTACAGGCCTATCTCCTACTTCATTTGATACAGTAAACATGCCAAGAAACATCCAATCTTCTTATATGAGGGGTAGTAAACTAAAAAAAGAGGAAGAGGAAGAAATCCCCACACCCGTTAGCCATTGCAACGCTAGCTGCGCTAAAATGAAACACCCACGAGCCAACTGTACCAAGAATCAAATTTTTATGTAGCTGGTTTGGTACCTCACCACAACGTCACTGAGCTCTCCCAAAAATTCTACTGGATTTTTAGTCTTATCTTGGTTGGGAGTTGGATTCGAGGTCAAGGTATTGTCCTGGCCATCAAACGTGTCCGTGACTAAATGTAGGAACGCTGACCTAATAGCTCTGTAGGGGTGGGCTTTCGTATCTTTTCCCCCTTGCCACGTTTTCCCTACATTAGAGCTGTCGCGCTGTATCTATCTGGGTTTCGTGTAGCTGGTAGTGAGGTGGAGGAGGTATCACAAGTTTGTGATTTATGTTGCTTCCATCGTTAATAACTTCCCTGAAGAACGCGGAACAAAGGTAATCACCGAAGGTAGACGTCATGCTCGTCCCCCCTACAACCTGTAGCATATGCACTTCTTCCGCTTCACTAAAGACCATCTCAGCTGTAAAACGTAGGATGAAAGTCTTTTAGAAATAGTCTTGCTTTTCGCTACCACTAATGTTGCATCTTGTGACTTCTTTGAAGGCGAGAGAGGGCAATACGGAAGGAGGTTAGAGCTGTTGGCAAGGCGCAGAGGCCAGTCCACCCTGTGAAGACGCCAAAGCAGCAAATTACCAAAACCGTGTGTTGAGCGTACAACGAAAGCATTGCATATTGCTAGAGCAGAATGTGCCGTTGATGTACACCATGGCCAAGTAATTGGTGTGCTCTAGAGGCCAAGCCAACTCGCAAGGGGACGTGCCAGAACCCATAAGCAATCCTTCACCAAAACCAACTATTAAACAAACGGCTAAAGTACTACGTACCCCCTCTCCCCTGTCAAGCGCTGTCCTCGTCGTACCTCTCGGTCAACCTTCCGTACCAATCATCACAACGTAATTGGTGGTGTAAATACTCATGAAACAAACGCAAAAATCATCAAACCTGCTTACAACAGTGAAGATATTTGACCACATCGTCACTGTTCATTACTGGGAGTACTGGTGGTTCTAGAGTTTCGACTAGTTCAGAAACCGTGTTAGGGAAAAGTAGAATGCACTTGACACCACCATTTGTCCACTGCCAGCAGTAGAAGTGCTGACCCAAAAGCGGAGTCACATAACAGTTTCACCACCACACCTCTTCGTCGCTTTTTTTTCGCATTTCAATGCTGCCTAGACACATCGATCTAGGTTTTAACAAGCTAGCAGAGAGGTCGAGGAGTTATCGCGTGCCTACACACTTGATACCTTCACGTAGATACGGATGACAGCTCTATAACAACCTTTTTCAGGTTTCACGGTTAGCGCCACTGCAGAATGCGAAAGTATGATGGTTGCTAGAAGTTGACGTTGCCTTCCTCTCTTTTCAGGGATCGTCAAAGATTCTCCCATTCACCAAGGTCTTTTATCCACCAGTAGAGATCGGGTCGGCTGTCTCTTGTGTTAGGGTTCGCTTCCTTCTAGCACCAAAGTAGGGACCCGAGACTTCCCCAAAGATGGAAGAAAAAGTACTCGGGTAAAATATGTATTTTCAACGTACATAGGGGCACGACCCAAAGGCTAGAACCGCACAGTGGGCCGTCACCGTCACCAAAGCTAAGGATTAGGCAAGCAATTGTTACAGTTAGACCACAAAATAAAGGCTCGACCTATGCTGACCAAAGCGCCCACTCAGGTAATCAAACTGTTAATACAAATTAACCGGCTACATTGGCGCTTACTTCGCGGTTGTGCCCCACTACACAACACTGTTGGTTTTATTACATGTCAACCTTAAGTATGAAGAGTGAAAGTGCCAACAAGGCATGCAACCTACACTACCTTTGCTCACCTGTCAAGACTTTTCATCCTTGCTAATAAAACCGAGGTTTCGAATTCCAGTTCATGGAGACATCCGGTGGGCCTCAGAGTCAAGCCACACTACCGACCAGAAGTTTGCTGTGAACGCTATTCCAGCAGTCATTTATTGTCGCAAAAACTATTAAACTTCCTGATATTACAAGTCCCATGCCAGCGATTCTACGCAACACCAAATGTACACATGCCCAACGATCGTTTAAAGAAAAACACAATGATGTAGGATTGAGCGTGGAACAGTGTCACGGAGATCCATCCTCTAACTCCATATCAGAATCGGTGAGTTTTCTTACAATGAGGTCTTCATCACTTTCATATCGTTTGCGCTTTGATGGAAACTCCGCTGTATCTGTACCCCCTCGACCATCTTCAGGTACATCACCGACAAACTTATCTACCAAAGACTCGTCCCAACTTTTGAGCTTATTTAACATCTTGGCAATGTACGGTTGGCGATATCGCTTGCTTATGACAGAGCGTTGAAAGTCCAGCTGTTTGAAGGAGTCTGCAGGGGACAGAGATGGTAAATTAGAACACTGAAGACTACAAGTACAGTCACAATACCAGTAGCAGATGAAAAACACTAACCTTGGTGCGCTTCCAAAGCGTTTTTAGCTGCATCCATCTCCGCGCTCTGTACCGATCGACCAACACCCACAGCCAGGAGATCTTTCCTGAAGTAAACGCCCACCTTGTGTTCACGATCATTCGATGGCCCCGCGCACTCCAAAACCTACAAGGCCGAACGTTAGAATTTGCATTGGATTCAACACAACTTGTAGTCCAAACGGAAAAGCCCCGAGACATCACCTTGTAGTGGGCCAATTCAGGATCCTCATTAAGTGAGCGGAAGGTAAGGCAACACTGCTGCAATTTGGATTTCGGATCATTCCATTCCTGTTTGAGAATGAACTCCACAAGTCGGGGCCAAAAACAGACTTGACAGAAGCGCTCCACCCAGGTTATGTCCTTATCCACGTACAAAGCACCAATAAAAGCTAACATACATTTCAAAAACGGAAAAGTTAATTCTCTTTCTACAAGCATCTGTACTGGATATGAAATGTTATCAACAAACCCTCAAGTAGGTCGGCCTTATTCTTCACATTCTGTTGTCTGCGTGCAGCAGAAGCTGTCGCTTCCTCTGGAATGCTCGAAATAGTAAGTGAATTCTCTTCTCTGCGAATAATGAACTGATCTAGACCGAGTTCGCTGCAAACCGTCGCTTGAGTGTACTTGTTCACCAGTGAGTTCTTTAGCAACGACAAGTGACCCTCGTGGTGTCGCGGAAAATGGCGATAGAGGTAGTCGGTGGTGACGTACTTCAGCAGAGAATCCCCGAGGAATTCAAGACGCTGGTTATCGCCTCTGCGAAATCCCAAATAAGTCAAATCAACACGAATGCAACCAAATATCAGCGTATTCGGACACATGTCGCGAAGGAGTGTGAATATTTGTAGTTAGAAGGTGAAACAGATTAACATCAAAGCTAACGAATTGAGTCCAAATGAGAACACAGAAAATGGAATGACTTACAAAGTATAGATATTATAGCCGGTTTTACGAACAGTCAGAGCACGAGCGAGGACGCGTAAATGCTTAAAATGGATGCCCAATCGTTCTTCCAGATCAACTAATTTCTAGGTGAAGACAAATTAAAGTAACAATATCCCATACAAAATGAAGCATCAGGAAGACGGAGACATTGTTAAAAAGGAAAACCATTCAAAATTTTAAGAGTTGGAGGAAGTCTCTATACAGCGTATGAGGAACAAATAGGCAAAGAAGACCATGAGTTGATCAAGCCCAACAGATGTTACCCAGAGATGCATCTGCGCAAACGCATCTGCATCATGCGCAATCTGAAAGGCGAACGTTCATGGAATCTGCAAATTTGGACATTTTTGCGCATCTATGTGTGGAGCAAAAGGAGGCGAGAGGGAACCAGTGCAGTTCACCAAACTGACGTTTAACGTTGGGGAGTGTCCGGTTAAACGCCAGAAGGCTGACCGCAGATGCCCCGTGTGTGTGGACGCGACAAGAAACGATAACTTACCATAAATTCACAGACCCATTCAATAACAGTATTGCACGTTTGAATTGAACAAAAACAGTGTATAACTAAGATTTAGTGAGTAGCTGGATGGCAGAAGCCTCAATCTTTTACTGGCAATTTATCAAATAAAGCTGGAATTCGAGTGGTAATGAGATGCTGTTAGAAAGCTACATTGAAAACAATAAATTAAGCAGCTAGTCATGGGCATGCAGAATGAAAATGAATTAAATGACGAACATTGCGACTGACAAACAGGCTAGAGTGAAATGCAAAAGACACGATTTGTACACCTAAAAACAGAGTTTGTCTTTATGGAAAGAACGCAAACTAACCTTAAACATAGGCACCTTGAGAACCCACTCTCTATCACCATCAGGATGCTCTACTTGCAGAGGGTGTGGCGGAATCCGAGCCCAAACCCGATGGATACGTTCACAATCGCCAAAGAGAACGGCGCCGAATATGCGATCGACAACCTCCAGACCGCCATCGAGAGCGAGGGCCGCTAAAAAGGATCGAATGAAATACGGGAGATTAAGTACTGAAACAGAAAGGGCTAGATGATTGAGAGAGAAAACAGCAAATTACCCATTACTGCCTCAAAGGCGTCGGAACGGGCGTATATGTAGGTCGAATCATGACAAAAATCCACGCTGTGAGTGTACAAGAGATGTTTATGCAGTCCAAGACGCTAAAAAGGGAGAAAAACTTAAGAAGAAGTATAAAACCAAGAGGCGCAACTGTCGTCAATTTAATCACACTGCCACAAATACACATCAGGCAGTGAAATTAATACCCAACATGTTTCCATAATCTACAGTCTACAAAATGAGAAACATGTTTCTGTGTTGGGAAGCATCAGTGAATATGTTTCTCCTTGATACGACAAGTGATGCGACGCCCATGACGAATGGACCACTTTAATGGCATTGAATGAAAAGTAGTTAAATATCCAGTAATACTTTGTGTCTGGAGAAGGAAAAGACTTAAAGTTTATCTGAATCGAGGCAGCTCTGAACCAACCAGATACAAATGTTTCTGAACGTTAAGGAAAGTGGACAAACTTACCAACGCGAGGTCAGCCAGATGTTGATTTTGTACCAAGGCCTGACGATAGGCGTCCAGGTTACCTTCAGGCAGATCAGGAAACATGAAAAAAAGGTGGATACTGGAAAAGAGAACAAGTGACTGTGGTGACAGAAAGTAATAGAACGATAGCACTGAAAGCGGAAATAAAAGGAAACCATGCTATGCACACAATGGATGAATAAAATTGTTATAGCAATAGCCAAAGATAATACCAGTTCCTAGACCTTTGTAAGGAAACATGTGCTAAGTTAAAATAGCGTTCAACAAGTTTCCCGAGAATCCACTTGCCTAGCGATGATTTCAATGGCGGCGTCACCCAAAAACTCTAGACGCTCATTTCCATAAATTTTTGATCGCTCTTCGTGCTGTTTCGGCATGAAGGACATCACCCGGATCATTTTAGAGAGACCCTTCTTGCGCCATTTCTTGTACAGCTGTAACTTGTCGCCATACTCGATAGTGCGAGGGCCGCAGCTAGTCAAAGTATTTTGGAAATGATCCTGGTTGGTGCCAAAATCGGTTCTGCGGTAGGATGGGTGGGTCAGCGCTTGCTATCAATACGCCAGTAGAGAAACAAAGAGAGATAGAAAGACGTCGAATAAATAATAATAAAATAAGAGCAGAAAGTTACATGAAGGATAGACTTGTCTCTGAACTGATAATTCAGGCGCGCTTCCAGCGATTTGAGTGACATGATGCATCTTACGTGAGTCACAAAGGAGGCCATATTGAGGGCGAACTGGGCCAAATCAGGACGTATTCCTGTTCTGTAGAAGCCCTCGCAACTCAACTCCACGGTAATCTCACGTCGATGTACACTAGAGAGAAAATGTCGTAGAATACTGGCGCAATTCTAAGTGAAATAAGACAAAGGGGTGCACAGCTCACCCAGAATGGTCCATGGAATCAAGCTTGTTAGTCAATACAGCAAGTTGATTCCGATCTTCAGCCGATATACGAGGCTTATTGACCATGAGGTAGAGCAATT
Source organism: Taenia multiceps (assembly GCA_001923025.3). Lineage (NCBI taxonomy): Eukaryota > Metazoa > Platyhelminthes > Cestoda > Cyclophyllidea > Taeniidae > Taenia > Taenia multiceps. Next base: position 17,005,914 of record CM010311.1, read on the forward strand.
TAAGGTAGTTTTTGAGAACAGATTTGTATTGCGGATTACGAGAAAGACTAAGTTTCATTGGAGTAAATGTCATGTGGACAAGCATAGGAAAAGTAGGCAGTCGAGCAGTACTGGAGGAGTACATCGAGGATGAGGAGGCCGAAGGATATGAGGACAGGCGGTCAAGTTGATCGACCCGAATAGCCGGAGGTTTCTAAAAAAAAGAAAGGTAAACAACGGCCTATTCAAACAGCGAAGGATCTTGGAAGCATCTCTGTTCTGTTCAAGTAGAGTGATGGCCGAGAATGTTTCAAATGATAGACCCCAAAACTGGTGGGTCACTCGAGAGCACCGTCAGTAGCCTAGTCAATTTGCAACCCTTGAGAATATCATTCCTTCTCCTGATAACGTTTGTCCTCTTAAAGCGATTAAAACCGCAAAAAATGATTAAATTCTCGAAGCGACGAACTAATGCTTATTTTACAGGAACAATTTCCCATAGTAAAAGCACAGAAAAAATAACAAATTCCCGACTTTAGTCTTCCAGCTTACACTAATACTGTGGACAAAATCTGACAAAGTCCGAGTCGAAAAAGACCATTAACCAGTGTCGAAATGGTATTGAATACGGAAAAATTGCGCCCTATTGGCCCCATGTAAGGCAAGGAAAAAAACAATGAAAAGACGTTATTAGTGTCATTTCGTAGAACTCGGACATTAAAATCGCTATTTGATGACAGCCAAGAACTTCTCTTCCCATCATTTGCACTTTTATTCCTATCTACTACTTGGATACAATGGGACAAAACTCAACATTATTTCCGAAAATCTACGCTGAGATCGCGAAACTCCATAAAGAGGCTTAGCATGAATGAGAAAAGAATTTTAGTGGCGCTACTGTATCCGCATGTACTAGTAGCACGTACGGCACTTTTAGCACGTAAGTCCGACCTCAAAGGAACATGTAGTACCTTTGCAGCATGATCTGGTACAACCAGTAGCTACCAGAAACAGATAAAAGACATGCATTAAACATTTGTGCCGCCAATTCTGGAACATGAGAGCCTGGTGCTGAACTCCGTTTATTTAACAACTCTTGCTCCGTTTCGGCCATCATAGCGCTTCTCTGCGTTTATAACAGATATTTTAAGACAAGAATTCCTTATTACGTCTTTAAATCCCGAAAAGATAGCAGCATTTGGACTCACAGCTCCTGGCTTCCAAGCCAGTGTGCCCCTGAGGTCATCAATGTGTGCAGACCACTCGGAGTTCGGCATGCGTCTGATTGTCGGTAAATCACTGGCCTCTATGAGGGGCAATTGGGCCTGACGCATCCAGTAATCGAGAATAACGTTAGCAGATAGCAGCTCTGCTGAGTTTCCTAACCGCCGTACGAATCGCGGTAGGAGGTGTACCACTTGACACCCTGTGTCGACGCCATGGGGTCGCCAGTTGAGGTCCAACAACTCCAGCAACTCCTTAAATACATACTCCGTGAGCATATCCAGGGCACGCACGGTGAAGTTCTAGTAAGCGTGACAAACAGGCAAACCCTTAGATGCGTTTAAATGAAGAAAAATTATGTTAAAAAGTCCAAACGTACTTCAGGGAATTCTTCTTTTAAGTGAACGAACTCGTAAAGCAAATTAAAACGCAGAAGTTGACAGGGAGGTAGCTGAAAATAGAATGAAATTACTTTTGGCATTGTTGAATGATAAGGAGGGAAAAGACTCCCCCAATTACTCACATCATCGATGGGGGAGTGGAGAAAAATGGAATAACCATCGAAGAGATAGTCACTGCCGTTGAAAGGAATGATCGTAGGCTTGTGGTTGAAAAAATTAGTGGTTGGCGTGACCATTACACGATAGTGGTATAGGCGATCCCTGTTGTTTGACTCCAGTCGGCATCTCGGTACTTCCTAAAAACAACAGATCAACGCGGTGATACCAAGGACCAGGCTAAAACACAAACTTGGATAGAACTAATATGCACCGTTTCGCCTTCAAACTGATTATGCAGTGGTCCGATTCGGTACTTCGGTTTGCAAGAACAAGCTGGTCCACTGTTGTATTCACCGGGTTCATTATGCCAAATGCTAGGATGCAGACGATGTGGATGTGCCAGTTTATGTGAAACCTCGACCCTCTGTTGCCCTAATTTATCGTCAAGAGAGTGGGGCTGGTGAATCTCTGATATTACATTAAGCAAGTGGTCAGGTGTTACACTATCGACCTACAAATGAAAAGAGATAATAGGGATTAAGGGGTCAAAAACGATAAAGATGGGTTAAACTAAACTAAATACCTCCGCAAAAGGTTCTGAAGAAGTACCCGACTTTTTAGCACTCGGACGCTTGCGAACATGCTTTGACAACACGGAACGGTTTTCATGACCAATATCAACACTTTCCAGCCGTTTCAGGGGCGGACGCACCGCATCTACGGATGGAAAACCAGCTAGTGCCCTCTCCCGTCGTCCTAACACGCAGTTTTCGAAGTCACACTCTAATTTAATCATAAGCTGTGTTGCAAATTTGCAGATTCCTTTTGTCTAAATTGAAAAGTGATTTAAAACACAAAGAACCTCAAAAAACTCATTTGCAGGCGTACACCGGACATTCTGAAAAACACATTCCCCACGCCAGGAATTGTCATCACGAGAACTAGCAAAAGAAGAACAAGATCAGAAAAACTACCACCATGATGAAGGATGAGGAAAAAAATCTAGCTTTCAGTGGCCCAATAAAAAAATAAAATGCCTCTTGGGAGAATAGAACAAGGCCCCAAATAAATTATCAAAATAAACTGCAGACAGAAACTACTGCGCAAATTTGATGTTATCAAAAAAGCTGTCCTAAGAATTGGAAAATGACAAAATTAAATGCAAGCAAATATTAAAAAATTTAGCACAAACCATGAGGATTTCGATTGTTTGGGCAAGGAGGAAATGGTGGAATTAGGAGTTGAGTGATTCGAAGGTGCTGGTGGTGGCAGCACTGGTCGATCTGGCAGAGGAGATACGAAAAATGGGACATTTGATGGCGGTGGTGGATATTGAAAGCGCAGAGTTGGAGGACAGAAATTTGACGCAAACGGAGGAGGTGTCGAGAAAGACAGAGGGGATAGAGGGATGAGAGGGTTTAAGGGCTGATATGGGTATCCTGAGGAAAGTGAAGTCCAAGTTAAGGGTGGGGCATCACCATTGGGAAATGAGGTACTAGAGGGCGTCGGTAATAGGGGTTCCTGAGTCTTTGCTGAGTCGTTTGACGAAGAGAGTACATATACAGGAGCACCATCTGGAAGACTAGCAAGTTCTTTCTCGGTGATATAAATCACTTTTTTTTGCGGAGGATCCTACAAGCACAGCGACCAAAACTATAAGCTACAGGCTGATAAACCATCAGACCCGTTTCTATGAGCGTAATCTAGGCACCTTACCATTAGAGGGGCATGACAGGACCGCCGAATCAAATCAGACACAACAGCTCAAAACTGGAGCTGAATGGTAGCCAATGGAAAGTGAATTGCATATTTAAATAATAAAGTGATAATAATTTTTTAAAAAGTAATTTTGAAATAATTTTTTTATAACTGTAAATTTTTACGAAAGTAAAGACAATAACTTTTGTTATGGCTTGTTTTATTTGCAACTCACACATACAACAATTGTTAAAAGACTTTACACAACTTAGGCTCAAGACTTTTAAGACTAATGTTGGATCATGCTTCAGTGCTATTCGTCAACAGTTCTACCAATAAAATTCGCGCGATCTTCTAAACTTTTGTAATCTGCACTTCGCGTCGGGTGCACTTCTGTTGGGGTATGGCAGATCGCTCCACGTCATCGTTGAGAACGATTTTGTGTGATCCAAATTCAAATAACAATGTGGAGAACGTGTTGGATGTTGTTGCCGCCCTTGTCTGGGATTGCAATTTTCAATCAGCTAAAAATTCCAAGGCTATACAGTCATTTGTTCAAAGGTTTGCTATCTTAGTATTATTGGATTTACTTGGGTGATATATGTTCTTGATATTGTCGTCGACCTAATGTAACTTGATTTATGTCGTTAGAGGGAAGTTCTGCCCCTAGTCATTTCTCGCCATTAGGGTGTATCCACGTAGCGTTGTCAAATCTGCGCTTTTGTGGAGTTTTTTCCATGGTCTTTATGCCGCAAAAGTTTATCCCTAAGTCACACAAATTCTTCTTGGTTTATTGCCTTCGACGGCCTTCCAACCTTCTACTGTTGCGCTCATTGTTTGCTTGATTTGAAATCTTGCTTTTAACTTCGCATTTTGAGCACGGTTTTGTGCTTGTTTATGCTGTTTTTTATGTTCTCTTGATTGATTTTGTGCCTCTTCTTTTAGATTTTCTGAATTAGCGAACTTCATATATTCTCAGCGAACGAAATTTACTGACTTTGAACTTGTCAAAGTCATCGGTCAAGGAGGCTTTGGTCGTGTTCAACTCGTTCGACACAAGGACACCCGTCGGGTCTACGCAATGAAGATGATGAGCAAACAGCACCTTCTTGATCACTCCCAATCTGGCTATTGGGAGGAACGCGATATCATGGTAAAGGCGAGCAGTGAATGGCTGGTCACCTGTCATCAGGCTTTTGTGGTAAGTTTATGTTTGCCTATTCATGTATGTGAATGCTCGCTTGCTTGAATGAAACAAGCCTTATGAGTGGTGTTAAGTCCATGTCCTCCGTTCTCCGAACTTGTGGTTCTTAACCCAACTTATCCATGCGTTTATTACACTTGGATATAAATTTGTATCGCGTACCCCTTAGTCTTCTTCCTTGCCATTTTAACTGGCTTTCGATGCGCGTGTCTTTTTGCTCACCTATTTTGTATCCTCTATGCGCTAGTGGTAGTTTAAAATGTGTCCACGTTTGAGTGCAAAACTCGGGTCGTAATGCGCACTCTGTTTGTTTGCTTTTTGAACTGGTAACCAGCTTTGCTACACCTTCTATAGCTCACGATGATGCACGAATCGTTACGCTTGAGGTAGATTAATTTGGGCCAAAGTTATTGTAGTTACTTGTAAACGCATCCTTCACTCTTGCTAATTACAATTTCGCTGCTGCTCCTGAGCTGCGGTGCTAATTTGAAGTCAGGATCCCAGTATAAGGACTTATGAGGACTTGGGCGTATTTTTGGTGAGAATTATGGTTTCATAATGGATGTTCGTTATCAATATACGTTTCCACTAATGCTTGTGTGTGAAATCGTGTTTCATTTACTCTAATGTTGCGCACAATTATGTAACATCAAAGGGGGGATTTTAATCGTGGCTTTATTCTTCTGTTACGACTGGGATCCTTTCTATTTCTTCATTAGCTGTTAAAATAACATGGAACGGGTTTCGGTTTGTCCCAATTGCTCGTGACGCCGTGAAGAGATTATGAGGAAATGATATGTGCTTACCGCAATCGGTGCGCTGGTTGCTGTCATGGGTTGGTCGCTCAAAAAGGCTTCCCTTTTCTTTGAAAACCTTATGCGATCGCTTTGGGATAAGTAGGCATGTGAGGCACTTATGCGTTGCTTCCATGACGTTCATATAGAGCATTAGAAATGACCGATGGAGTTGTTCATATACTGGCTCGTTTACTATTCGTTGGTGAAAGTTGGTTTTACTTTGTTTGCGGGGAGGAGAACTAGCACAAATCCGCTTCACTATTTGGGCAGTGTTTCCTTCTGTTGGTTTCCCCTTTTTCGGCTTTTAATTTAGTTGAGCGATTACATTTTGCATATTAATAATAACTTCTCAGTGTCAAACGCTGTGAAATCATTTACAAGGGATGGGTGCAGTGAAATCTGCACATCTAAGTGTGCTTGAGTTGGAAAACGTGTGTGAGTGAGTTTGTGAATTGCAACTGAACATCTCGGATTCATGAGGATGTGACTGCCTTTCAAGCAGTGAACTGCTCACGTGCACACTTGCGCTTGCACATCATTAGCATATTCGCATACATTGTATACAGGCGCGCATTACGGTGCAATCCAACTTCTTTTGTACAAGACTTCGACAATACTATCAGTGTTTATTCATAGTCATCGTTAAAACCCCTTTCTAGAGCACATGACACGTAAATCTCAGGGGACTGCTACTAACTGTTACTGCACTAAACATTACCCTGATGGGAAATTTTTTCAACCTTCCTTTTTGTTTTCGTTCCTTTTGAGTTATGAGTATTACCCTGCAATCACGATAAGACGCTGCAAGTACATCGCACTTGGGTATGATGTTGCCCAATGTAGTTAATTCTGAAAGCGATTACTTCAATTATTATTCGTTTTCACGTAAATTGTGTGATTTTCTCCCTTCTTGCCTATGACCTCTACACAGTCCAATGTTTGTGACCTGTGTTAGGCCAGTAGTAAATCTATCTAGATTGCAACCATGCTTTAACCATCACACAACAATTTGTTTATCTTTCTGTACGGTGGTAATTATGCCTTTTGCGTGAATAATTTTAGTGTGTCTTGTCTCTGGTTCCCTTCCGCTCCCCACTTGCTATGCGTGTACGCATATAAAGTAAATTGACAACGGGACAATTTGTCTTGTATGATGGATATCGTTGGCCTATTATGAGAGGTAGAGGAACGAATGGTAGATCAGAAGCTCCGTACTTTGTTGCATTCAAATTTAGTTACCTTTTAATCGCTGGTCCTTTTGGCCACCCCAAGTTGGACTGACTGTCAGTAGTCGAGATTCTACTTCTCCCTCCCCTTCCCCCTACCCCCCCCCCCCTAAATAGGTGCATCCCAAGGTGTTCGAAACTTTTATGGCGCATGGAAGTAGAATGTGGTTGGAAGTAAAACTTAAAATGGTACTATCACTGCTGCTGGAGATGTGCAATGTTTAGTGGTACTATTGCATTTCCCTTTGTAAGGTGGAAGTGTGAACGCCTGTGTGACTTTCAAACTATGTGTAAAAATTGAGGCTACTCAAAGGCAACTTTGATTAAACTCTCTGAGCTCGCTGCTGACATTTCTGAACCAGGTTTCGCCACCTTAGGTGATTGAGAGGCTCTCTTGTTGTTACCAATGCAGATGCAGGGGAAGTTTATCTAGTTAAGTTCGGTTGTTTAGTCTTTTCAATAGCAATGCCAACGCCGCTTCTGTGATGGTTTTTTTTTCCTTCCAAAGGAGGTTGTCTCTTCCATTTCTTGTAGACGCTCGCAATAGGTGGTGTATGCAATGGGATGAAAGTGATGCGTCACTTGTAAAAAGGTTAAGTGTGGCTCATCTTCATCTGACTAAACAGGATTCTTTGAACAGACAATAATCGTTCCTTTTCTGGATTGCCATCACAAATGTGTGGCACGATATGTAGACGTAGCAAATTAGGATACTGGAGACAAAAACACCAATACATTGCTGCAAATTTTTTTCTGCAATCGGCCAGGGCAGGCTTTGATAATGCGTTAAGTCCGTCATCAAAACCACTCTTCAATGTAATTATGGACACTTGTCTTTTAGCTTCCATTGAAAACGATTTGAGAAAAGATCCTGGAATTTGTTTTGAGGTATTTCACTTGGTAGGGAAAATTCGAGGCCCACAAGACTAGTGGAACTTGTGGCTGTGGAACTGGTCCATTGTGTTTGCACTCTCATCTTCTACCCATCATAGATTCAAATTTCTATTTCCCGTTTTTGAAGTAAAGTATGCTAAGAGCACTATCTGATATGGGGTTTTGGGGAAGATTACTTCATACCTGGTATCAATCGGCCTGTTTCTCTATCATCATTTGCTTCTGATTGACTACGAATAATGACGCATGTCGTTCTCATTGATCTTATTTTTATCTCAATGGTTCAGCTATGGTTCCCACTTTTCTTGATGAGTTTTGGCCGATAATACAGTGTGCTCTGTGTTGGCAGGTAACCTGTCCTTACGTAGTGAACACTAAGGTAAACACATTTTTCACGTGAGTTACGCGCACGTATAGGCGTCTTCCAGTGAGGCTCTAGCAGTGTCTCGTTCATTCTCCGCAGTTGTTTATTGTATTTTTACGGGCTGTATTTTCTGACTAGGTGACTAGGGCGTCGATGTGCCTCCACAGGTCTAGATTCAGAACTGACGTAAATAGGAAAGGCGACATGGCGTGTGTTGTTTGTGACCCCTTCCATTGAGTGTAATAAATAAATAATTTACTCTGTTCCCTGTCTCCAGACGTATCTGTTGTGCAATCCACCATCCTTGTTAATTGACCGCAAACTATATGTATTACATACTTTTACCTGTTCATTCAAAACACGAACGTGATCCACCTACAAAAACAAGAAAGTTGGCGGTTTCCATTTTCCTGTTTTTAATAACCATAGTTATGTTAGAATCTGAATGTTTGTATGATTTGGAAGAAAGCAGAGTACTTTCTTTGCTATCCCATTCGTAGCTTTCGCCCAATGAAGTGATCATTGAGTGAACTAAATTCGTTCTTTCACTTCTTCTGCTATGCAGACCTTTGCACTGCTCTTGTCTTGCATAGATGTGGTACAAATATACGAGCTTTTCGATCTTGCCCTGTGTAAACATCGGACTTCGCCTACAAAACAGACTTTCGCCACAAATATCTCTTCTTTTCTGATAAATGCAGTGTAGAAAATGCCACGCGTTATCTTTCTATTCCTTGCCCCTTCCTCAAAATGAACTATTTCTGCCATTTAAAGTCCAAATAAATTGTTACCCAAGTTGATGCGCCCACGCCTTTGGTTGGTGTAGGTCATTTTCACAACTTCTCGCTTGACGACTTGTTTCAAGAAGGGCTCATTTTGTGTATGCGTGGGTAAAAGAATTACTTCTCTCGCAAGTAAACAAATGGTGTATGGACGTGGGCGAGAGACTAAAATTACGACGGTGGGCTTGCCTGCTAGTTCGCTTTCTGTAATGAGAACAGGGAAGGCTCCCCGGACTCTGGCACTACCTTTTTTTGCGTACCTTCTTTACAAGGCAGTGACGCAAGAGGAGGACATATGTTTACTCGCGGTGGTGTTTTACCGCTGTACTAAAATCTATTTCTGCTTTTTATCCTCTTACCTTTGCCATAATTCCAGCCAAATTTGTCCTCCCAAGGAATGCCTAACTGGCGTGGATTTTCGACGGCAGTTTTCTCACATTTATTGTTGGATAGCGTTTTTTTTTTTGCTTCCCTGATTTTAACCGAGGTGATTCAGGTGGATGTGTTTTTTCTTTCGATTCTCCCTTGCTACATTTGTCTCCTGTTTGCAACTGCTTTTTATCCGTATTTTTTAAGGCTGTTTTTAAACAAAAATTTACTCTCCATGATAGTGTTGGGAGTTTTGATTAAGTTTTACTTTCTGCTACAAAATGCCAGCCACTCGGCAGTTGCGGTCAAGTGTTTGCTGAAAAAGTCAAGAGTTCATTCCTAAATGGTAATGCGAATTTTGGGCCCCTTTGGTTTGGTAAATAACATTATACCTTACTTTCAATTTGGCCGTTTTACGATGTCAACATTATTTTATTGTGATCCCCTTCTGACTCCCAATTTGTTATTTCCTGAGGTTAACGGAGGTAGAGAAATTCAACATAATCGTCTTTCATTTGTCTTTTTTCTTAAGTGGTTCAGTCGTTGATTTTTTTTCACCCGCTAGCCAATGAAATAAAGTGGACTATGCATTATTTTAGCTGCGGTGGGTATGTTTTTTTTGCGGATCTCATCACCACCTACTGTGTGTATTTGTTCTCAGGGTAATGTAGTCGAGTTTGTTTCTCCCAAAGCCCCTGAAAAATGACGTATTTTTTGATGATGGTACGGCCTAGCCTAACTTGACTGCGAATGGAACGAACGCGTATTCTCAGCAGGTGCTACGTGGCTAAGCTAGATTCCCGAGGGTGTAGTACCAAGTCCCTGTAATTGCTGTTTTGATGTACCATTGGCAATTCCCAGGCCACAGGTCTTGGCTTATAGTCATTCTAAATCCCTATCATACTATTAATTCCTAGATTTATTACCTTTGTGGTTTTTGCTCCACCATGAATAGGTCGAACAAACTGGACGCCTGAGATGTTAATTAGTCAGCACTTTTCACTTCATTGGTACAGTGGATACGAGAACCACTCCTCAAAGTGAAATTCCTTCCTTGTGAAATTTGCGACTCTATTTCCAACACTGGCTCACCTCTGACAGTCCGGTTTTGGTGTGATCGTAGCATTGCTATGCACCAGTAATGTCAAGCAGTGAGATTGTCCATGCTCTTGAATGTACGGGTAAAGCATGGTTAAATTTATTTTCTTCGTTTTCATTTCGATTCTAGTATCTTAGAGATTTGCAAACCCACAGATTTACCCAAAACAATCAACATTACGCTTGCTTTTTGAAGTTTGCGTCTGCTTTTGGTTACCTAATTGCAATCCTTACGGGTTGACAAATAACCACTGTCGTGGATAACATTTGTAGGCGTGCTCCGTGCTCCTAATCGCCTTAATCAGCATTGCAAACAAGTTCATGCTTGTACAATCTGTTTTTTTCCGTTTTTTCTCAAGTATTTGCATATTTCTCGTGGAGAGAAATTGTACTTTCAGTTTTTTTTTCCATTCTTCTTTGCCAAGCGTAAAAGTTGCACAAAATCAAGCCCCTGAACTAGCAACGCGATTTCTTTATTACTTAACTCTTGTCAATTTTCATTGTCAATCAATCTGGCTTCTCCATCGGAGTGTTTTAAATTGGTATTGGGATTCCTTCTCTAATTTTACCAAAGTCGAGGCAGGCATCTTGACCTTTGCGATACCTCCAAGAATTGGCTCACCGAATCTTGAGGGTCATTCACTTTTCTTCCACACAACTCGGATTTGGTGTAATCTAGAAGCGACCGCTGTGTAAAAGCCTAACTCGCGCAGTGAATCATTCGTTTCAGCAATTTTCGAAGCAGTTGTCACATGTTGTTGAACAGATTTTCGAATGAGAGATTGGTAAATGCTGAACTCAAAGATCTGTTATCTGGCTAATTTTGATGACTTTTTGATTGTATTTTTACAAACCACTTTCTGAGTCATTCAATCACAGTTTGCCGCCATCGCAAGTAAGTGACATACTAATCAAGCGCAACCATCAATTTAATTTTCTACGAAAATATCATATTGTCAGCAAAACCATATGTCAGCATTGACCTTTTAGCGTTGCCTCCCCAAACCATCTTGAATAGAAAGGTCTAGCCAAATTGGCACTTTTCGGTCATCCATTCAACAATGCTTATACGCTTGTTATGGAATCGGTGTTCTCGCCTGATGGGGTAGAGCAATATTTACACATCTTGATAGACCGTCTTTCTGTCGCCATGCATGAATGTGCTTATTCGTTGGCCTAAAGGTTGATTATGTTGCCACACAAGACTTTGCATTAGTAATAGGCATGGAGCCTCCGCTTGTGTATTTGTGTGCAACATCCGCCGCACATGGCTTTTTGGTCTCGTAATCACACAAAATGTTGGCGACGGGAAAAATATTACCACAGCTACACACTATTCATCTTCCTTACAATTTGAACGCTTTTGCTGCTGTAATAGTTGGGATTTTGGCACTCTGCGGGCTTATCCTTGAAGTAGCATCAACATTAGTTTTGGTGTGATATGTAAATGCCCCTTGGTTTATTTTGGACGTTGATTTCAACAGTGTTTGCAAACTGGGCGAGATGATAATCTTTTTCCTCTACTCACCACTTTGGCATGCTGCGTGGTGATTGGAAAACCTGATTTACTCAAATGATCACGGTTTTTTTTTTTTAGCTAAAATGGGATGTGCTATCTTAAATAACCATTATTACGGTATCCAAGTCTTTTTCTACTTTGCTCTTTTTTTCAAAAAAAAAAGCCTTGATTTCTCCTTAGAAAGAATGTTAGCTACGAGGTAAATGTCATTTCAGCTCCTATTTAACAGTCTTGTCCCTGCACATTGGCTTAACGTTTCCTTCTCTGCGCTGCGCTTGCATTTGTGTGCGTGTTTGTGCACACATGCAAATGTTGGCCTAGGTAGAAATTCATCCAAGGTTACTGGAATCGTTTATTCATCTTTTGTATCAAGGTCTCGGAATGCTTAAGCAGTTCAAACCGTTACCTGTATTTTTATTTAAATTTCAAAAAGCGTTATATTAAAACACCTGAGAGACTACCGATAGCATTGTGTGTAGAAGAGTTTGCACAACCAGTGAAATTATTCGTTCATTACTTCTTAGTTGGTCAAAACTTGGCTTATTTTACCCTTGTACACACAGGATAAGGAGAACATCTACCTATGCATGGAATATATGCCCGGAGGTGACCTTTACTACTGGCTAGAGTACTACGATACCTTTACAGAAGAGCAGGCTCGGTTTTACCTAGCAGAGACGGTACTAGCTTTGGAAGCCCTTCATGGGCTCGGCTATATCCATCGTGATCTCAAACCGGACAACATGCTATTGGACGCCCAAGGTCACCTCAAGCTCGCCGATTTCGGCTCCTGTGTCCGACTTGACTCCCAAGGTCGCTACTTCTGCTCCTCACCCATCGGCACTCCTGACTATATCAGCCCTGAGATGCTCAACTGTCAGTCCAAAGCGGGTTACATTGGACCAGCTTGTGATTGGTGGGCTCTTGGTGTGATTGCCTTTGAGATGCTCTTCGGTGAGACCGCCTTTTACGGACAGTCTCTGGTGGAGACCTACTCACGCATCCTCGGCTATGAAAAGTCTCTCAAGATTCCCACTGACACTGAGATTACGGCAAATTTCGAGAGTCTCATTCGGGACTTTCTTCGAGGTGCGGACGATCGATTAGGTGCAAAGGAGGGCGCTAATGAGGTGAAACGGCATTCTTTTTTTGAAAACATTGACTGGCCGAATCTGCACTCGGCCACACCACCAATTAGACCAGTTGTCACCTCCGATGTGGATACTTCGAACATCAATTTCGATGAGTCGGAGATTCTCGGTACGGATGCGAAATTTGGTGGTGACTCATCAAACTCCTCGAGTGGCTCACCTGCGAACCTGCCACGCGCTGCCGGTGCCTTTGCAGCAAAAAAATCGGTCGGACCGCCGGCCTACTTTACTGGAGATAATTTAGCATTCGCTGGCTTCACGTTCAACCGCGAGGAGAGGCATAGACTCGAGTCCTCGGCCAAGATTGCAATGATCGCCAATGGGGACGCGAATACTGCCGAGATGGAGGCTTCACTTTCGCAGGTCCGTGCTCAACTCAGCGCGGCTGAGAAACAGGCAGCTATGGACAAGATTGCTGTTAATGAAGCACAGAGACGTCTAGATGATACGAAAGCTGAGTTGGTGTCCGTGAGGGACGAACTTGAACGAATGGGTGAAGAGACAAGGACACAGATTAGCGTCATCCAATCCGAACGTGACACTCTCTATGAGCGAGCGAATCGTCTTCAGACAGAACTGATTAGCGCCACAGAGGAATTGGAGTTGGAGAGAAAATCTCTGGCCGCAGTGAAAGAGGAGTTAGCTTCTGCGAAAGCGAGTCCCCCATCGTCAGTTGTGAATGAAACGAAGCAGGCCAGTGCAGCCGACAAAAACCTCTCCCTAGAGGTGGATTTGGAGGAGGCACGACAGCAGGCGTGTAGAGCTGAAGCCGAGTTGGTTAACACACGACGGTTGCATGCCGAAGAGATGTGCGAGCTGTCAGATCAGCTACAGGCGGCTAAGACCTTTTCTCAGCTCTACAAGTCCAAATTGGCAGAGGCTGAGGCTGAAAAAGAGTCACTGCGCGCACACCTCACTTCCGTTCAGGCCTCATGCAAAGAATTGAAAGAGTGTAACTTTAGTCTCGAGTCAAAACTTGCTGTAAGCAAAGTCGATTTGGATGGGCTAAAAAAGAGCTACGATGTCGATTTGAAGGAGGCTACCGCACAAGTCATGCGATTAAAGGAGCGTGTCACCAGCCAGGCGAACGAGATTAGTACAGTGACGAATCAGAGGGAGGATCTGAGGCAGCGCTGCATGACATTGGAGGATAGCGTCTCCAATCTAACTGATCAAATGCAGACTTTGCGCAAGGAGAATAAGATCCAGCAGATTAAGCTTGAACAAACTGTCACCAAGTTGTATGAGGTAGCATCAGTGGCACCAACAAGTGGTAAAAAGAAGAAGAGCATAGAAGCAGCGAAAGTGACTAGTCTGGAGAAACAGCTGCGAAACGCAGAGCACAGACATCAAAAAGAAATAGCGGACCTACAGTCGACCTTAAATCGCCTAAAAACTGACAACGAGGAGAAAGCGAAGGCGATGGCGGAGCTGACGGAGACGAATCGGATGCTTGAACAAGAATTGGAGAGGATGGACGCACAGATGAACACACTGTACGAGTGCTATGTCACCAAATCTGGCACTGGTGGAGATTTGTCCAGCAGTTTGTCCCTATCGGGCACGACAGCGGAGCCGTCTTCATTGTGTGCGGTCGATGAAGTCAGTCATTCGATAGAGAACCTGTCAAACGACGACGACGACGACGGCCAACTCATCACCCGACAGGTCCTACCTGCACCTATTGAAGGTGTCTGCGACTTCCCCGAAAAGATCAAAGGCAAAAAGAAGCTCGCATGGACTCCCAGGTTTGTGGTCATCTGTCCTTTCTCGGTGTCATTCTTCGCCTCCAAAGTCCAACGGGATCAACCTGGTTCTATGCCGTTCGAGGAAATTCAAATTCAAAAGGTATCGAACTTTCTACTTATTATATTTAAGTACGGGGTCTTTATTTTTGGCTAGAGACGTAGTCATTGGCTTACCCCTGTAAAACAGGCGGCACCGGAGAAATTCAAATCAACAGCTTGTGGGTGGAATAGCGTACCATTAGAAAATGCGCATCCTATCATCCTGTCTTCTCGTTTTCCAATTAGATATTTTCCGTGCGGCCTGGAACTGTACTTGATCTTACCTATGCCACTGAAGACGACGTTGCTCGCCTAATTTGCATAATCTCAGACGAGATATCCCCCGATTCCAACATAAGTGATTCTGATCGAGTGAGCGTAATTAGTGCGAATGCAATCTCAGGCGGCGGCAGCAGCATCACCTCTGGCAACTACATTTCCTGGCAAGGTCATTCATTTCAACCAATAACGTTCCGCATAACAAACACCATCTGCGAAGTCTGCCGACGGCCGTGCTCAGACCTCCGTTCCCCCCCACCGGCGCTTGAGTGTATCCGCTGTAGAATGCGCATCCATCGGCATCACGTAGAGAATCACGAGAAGTTTGTTATCTGCCCAAACACTGTGAAGCAGTGGATCATTAGAGCACCTTCTCCGGCTGATCGTAACGCCTGGATCTCGTGTATTAACCTGCTCAAGAAAGAGGCCAGTCCGTTAATGTGCCCAGAGGGTCTGCATCCAACTGGGTCCCTTAGTAAATGCAGTCAACCTGGAACACCCCTATTGGGGGCTAATGCGACTCGCTACAGGAGTATGCGCAATTTTGGAGGGCGCAACTTGAAGGATGCCGGCCTAAAAAGATCATTTATAGTTACCTTTCCTCGGCACAGCAGCAATTCTGGTGTGACAGGAGGTGTTGCCACGCGAACCGTCCTTCAGTCACCGCCTGCCTCGGCACCCCACCACTCTCGTGCAAATTTTGACAGTCAGCATGATTTGTAACCTTGACTACTCTCACGCAAATTTAGGTACTCATACGTGCTCCCATACGGAAGCGCTTGTATTGGAGATGACGGTGACTCGTCTTTCATTCCAACTCCTCCGGCGTTGTACATATTTGCAGCCGAAAAGCGAGGAGCATGCCTGCACGCCAGTAACAGTCCTCTTCTCAGCACCACCTACTTCCACGCTTTCTGGTTGCGAAGACAGATTTTAAAAGTTATTTTCGCACTAGGAAATTTGTTCCACAATGCCTTTGCAGTTTACGCAGAAATATGACGCAATCACAAGCTGCATCCACACTTCCCTTCTATTTGCATTGTCAAAATCCGTTTCAATATCTTTCGGTGCTCAGATTATCCGTATAAAGTATTTGCCCTCGTTTCTGCTTGATTAGAAAAATAAGTCGGGGATTAGTGAAAATGGCTTTACTTTAAGCAATGTAGCAAATCGGTACTAGATTCATACAACCGATTTTAGCTGGCTAATAACGCTCTCCAGTTGACCCTTGTCGAATATGGTAATGCCACCCTTGGTAACAGATGCCATCTAAAACAAGACGTACAACAAATTGCAGTCGAGAACAAAGAACTCGCCACCTCTGTTGTGCCAAGTGTCGACTTGTAGATGTTGAGCACTCATAGGAATTGCCCATTAATGCGTTTTGGGATCGCAATTTGGGCCGATAAGGAGCGTTAGGTGATTTTACAAGGAGCCACACCAGGCAGGGTCATGCCTGCAAGTGATCAGCTTCTCAGGGTGGCGAGACGAAGATACCAGGAGTGCGAACGTTTAGCGCCGGAAGAGAGGGTTGACTTACCTCAACATTGGTCGCGTCCAACTTCTCCTCCATAACCTGCCTGAGGATGGTGAGGGCCTGTACACATGCCTCTTGCAGGGTCATATCCTTATTGAAGACTTCCTGGAGGGCCTGTTGCGCTCCCTCTGAGCCGGATCCAATCGCCTTTGCCTCGTACTGGATGTAGGTACCACTGGGATCCATGTGGAATCTGCATATCAACGAGTGACTTTTCAATGAGGCTGTGCACAACATGTGTTACAAGTGTTTAGTGAGGAAAAAGTGCTGAGATATGATGCGGGAAGCGGACCAATTTTGGGGCTTTTTGACATCGAAAGTGAACTGAAACCAAAAAGTAAGGATTGAGCCATGCAATAGGAATGAATGCCTATGATTGCTGGTGTTACTAATGGCCATTTTTCACGAAGATAAAAATGAGATGACGGGAATAAGCGTGTTCGTTGGAGCGCCGGGAAAATAAAGAAAATCAACTTAGTTAATATAGGAGTGGAACACTCACAATTGTGGTCCAGTTTCATCATAACCGGCGAACATAAGAGCAACACCAAAAGGCCGACTCATGGCTCCCACATCGGCATCATCGTCGCCGAAAGCAAGAGCGAGTTTACTCACAGCCTGGGTCACATCCTCAGTTGTCATTTCGCAGTTGTACACAAACCAATGATGAGCAGCTTCAACACGGGCCCGGTCAATAAGAGTTCTCGCATCGGCAACAAGACCGCTAACGGCACAAGCTGAAAAAAAACAACGGAACAAACATACTTAAACTAATGCTATGGAAGAGAGCACTATGAACATTCAAATAAAACTAAACAGCCCAAAACTAGCAATGCTAAAGTGAACCAAGGCTCCAAAAAATATTAAATAACAGCTACCTTACTGCAGATATGAGACACACTTAGATAACGATTAAAATAATCAAAATGCCTCGAAAACCAGAATGATAACCTGACAAGAGAAAATAGGACCGATACCACAGATGACTAGTACAACGTACCGATCCTATCTGAAATTTTAAATATCTTTTCCACGCTGTTGGTAACAATAAGAGGAGAATTGATTCTCTTTTCAACGGCTACTATAACTCCATCTTTTGTTTTGATACCAATACCGGTAGATCCCAACTAACAAGTAATGACGCGAAGAACGGCGCTACCTTGGTGGCCTCAATGGCATATTCTACTTGAAAAAGTCTCCCATCCGGAGAAAATGTATTCACTCCTCTATCATATTCAGTCTTTGTTAAAAACATCTGAAGAAGCGGTGATCGAGCAGATGTTTAATAACAACTCCGAAGGTGGTGGTTATTAAAACAATGGTGGAAATTTAAGTAAAATTATTAGGATTTTTGGAGCAACTGAAAAGTTACAAGCGTTTGATTAGTCTTAAGGAAAATTGTAATGTTCACAGCCATTCAAATTGCTGTGATCATTATGAAGTTTTTCGAATAAACTGAGAGACTTTATTATTAGACGGTAACGCAGAATTAGTGTAAGGATTAGGGTATTTTGGGCATGGCGAACGGTTCTAAGTAGAATAGATTATTTTAAGTACCATTAATCAAGTTCCCCCGCTCAGTGTCCAACCACTTTTGATTGTCATGATTTGTTTTATCTGTTTTATTAAAAAGTTGTGAGTCTTCAATTTGATTTGGCATTGGATGGAAATTATCGTCGTGTTGTGTAAATTCACAATTATGTTAAGACAAAATCGTTTACATGCTTTTTTTGTAACGAACCCAAGCAATTAATGTTTTTTTCTGATAAAAACAAGTCCTGTCAATCAGAAGTGGATTGACTTTTAGGAAATAAACTTCAGTCAGAGTGCATTAGCTTCGTATAATGCTGATCGAAAGTGAACTGGTTCTGTTTTTAGAAATTCGGATTAGTTTCATCTTCATCTTTTTTCCATTGTAATTTTGACTTTTTTTTGCAAATCACTTCTACCGTTACGATTGGGAGCTCCGACTGATTTCTATTACAAGCCATTTTGCTGAAACTTTTTAGTCAAAGAAGCTGTTTTGAAGGCTTTGTGATGATCCACTTTGTGGTTGATCTGGTCCATAGTAGGAAACTTCTCCTACAACTGGACAGTCTATTCTTCCCATTGTATAGTCATAGTAAAGATTTATTTCTGTTGGTGCACATTTTGGCCCTCCGGTGAAGTTGAATTCCGACAACTTTTGCTGGCACTTTATTAGTGACTCGGTGTACTTACTAGCTTCAGTGAAAACAACAATAGCTTTCGTTGCTAGCTGAGGAACTTTCATGCGAATTAGCTCACGTAGCATGAAACCGGTGTGGTCTTGAGTGATCAATGCTTCAAATGTAGTTGGCATGTCCAGAGGCTCATAAGTCGGCACCTTGAATGTGGCCAATAGCCACTGGTCTGGTCGCTCCAAATCCAATGTATTTGGATCATCATCTTGGACATATTTATTGGCTAGGGCTTTCCATATTCCCTCATACAATTTGGCATATTCAACTCGTCCACTCTTCTCAGGATCGATCATTCTACAGATTATGTGCTCCTCCAATGCAGTAAACGGTGCTCGTAAGTTGCGGAAGGCGAGTTTGAATTCGGTCTCAGAGATCACATCCTCGCCATACAAAGACATGAATTTTAAGTAGCGTTTCTCATTCTTGTTATACCAATCGTCAACACGATCGACAAAGTTTTGAAAGTCGGTGATTTGCTCCATGTAGAGAGCCATCTCCTTATCATACTGGCGTGCATCTTTGCGAGTTAGTTTCTCAAGTTTAATTAGGTATTTTCGTGACTTCGGAGGCATCTCTGTACTTCGACGGTACCACGTGCTACCAGTCCATTTCTATCGATCTGGAAGTCTTTGGCACCGAAATTTCCACAAATGGGATAGTTTAACCTCTAACTATGGACAAGTGAATGATATTGGGATATGCTCTCGTCCTCTGACTTTGGTTTTACTTCACAATCCATTTGGAAGCTGTTGTCTTCCAAATCATCATCCGTATGAGTACAAAATGAGAAATGAATTAACTCAAACAATTCTAACTCCACAAAATTAGTCAAAGTGAAGCAGGAGCGGGCGAGTAAGAATATTCTTTTACTTGTTAAAAAGCCTGTCTTCCATACACATTAAGCATGCAATGTAGCCTCCAGAGACCTCCTTGAAGCCAAAGGAAGGCATAATATTAGGGTAGAATAGGTGTATTCATAAAACAGAGGGAACGGGGCTACTGACATGATCCAGGATCCGGTCCACCCGGCTAGGGCAATGTGACCACCCGAGTTACCGTAATTGAAATCGACAGTCAAATAAGCAAAACATCACATTCAAGGTACGTTTGACATGTTACATCTCCAGAGAGCGGTTGAATGAGTTAGAAATGGTTGCATAGTTGCAAAGACCAGCGTGTGTAACAACCTGTGAAACACGAAAACCAGGTGATGGTAAGATTTCACAATTGATAAAGTTGTGGAAGTTGTTATTGACAGTAATTGACACACTGAAAATAAAAATTACATAATGCAACAGCTTTCGCATCACAAACATGCTATGATAGGTGGTCTTCGACGTAAAAAGGAACAAGCAAGCCCTTTAGTTATGGAAATAAGGTATTAAATCCCAACAATTGCATGCACAAGAAACTGACCTTGGAAATTTTGAGGATTACACCTAATCAGACGTAGGTACGACTTCTTGTTTGAAGTTATACCCTCCATATGGCCGAATCAATCCCAACTGGGTCGATAACGTCCACATGGTCGGTGGACAAACGAAGGCGTGACACTTGACACGTTAGCATTCTCCTCCAAATTTCGGCAAAGAAGACACGACAAACCCAATCTACTTCATCTGAAATAATGCCATTTGTGAGGTGGACACATGGCACAAATTAATACAATACATTCTCGAAATGATGAATCTCATTTGGCGGAGATAGTAAGTGCAATTGAGTCGTGGAAAGAAGCACCACGAAAACGAATAAGTGGAATAGCCAATCAGGGAGCTACGTGCTACTTAAATACACTTTTACAAACACTACTACACACACCTGACTTGACAAGTGAGTTAGAAGGAGCTTAAAGTGTACCATGTACTCTCATCATTGGTATTTTCATGTCCAACGATTACTCTATAGGTCGACTTTTTTTAATGGCCAAAAACACTGAAATTACTCAACTTAAACGGGTAATTTTAGTTAATTCTTTGCATTGTCTCATTTGTGTGGATAGATTTTGCAAGAACTCTTGGCTCTCTTTTCCAACCTCCTACAAGGCGATGGCATTCCTGTCTCGGCCAAATCCCTGACTGACAGTTTTGGATGGAGCTCTGATGAAGTTCCACTTAGTCTTCATGTAACCCTATTCTCTAGGTGCTAGTTCATCAAGATATTCAGGAACTTAATCGGTTATTATTTGAACAATTGGAAAATAATTTACAAGACACATCAGAAAAGACTCTTATCAGTGATCTTTACAAGGGTGCTTTCAGAACAACGGTTGGTGTTTTTTTTTCTTTTCTTTTCTTTTTTTTCAATCCTACACTCCTCAATGTCTTGTTTACCCACAGATCAAGTGTCTTGCATGCGGCCAAGTTAGTGAGCGAAATGTAGGTGGGTTAGATGTGCTAGATTTGGCTAATATGGTCTAGGATGAATTTCAAGACGTTAATCTCTCTGTGTCTCAATGTGATTCCGTTGAAGATGCTCTCAACTATCACACCCAAACGGAGATGTTGGTTGGAGATAACCAGTACTTCTGTGAAAATTGCAAAAGTCGAGTCAATGCCACAAAAGTGAATACATTCATCAAGTAATGTGACATTAATCCTAGCCATTTAAACACTAATTTACGTCTTTTGTAAATTTTTATATTTAGACGAGCAAATTCACTGACTTGCCACCGATTTTAACCCTCTCACTGTCCCGATTCTACTTTAATCCCAAAACTATGGAAGCCTGCAAATTGGACAAAATGTGTAGCTTTCCCATCCTCCTCGATATGACCACGTATTTGGCAGGCAAGCAAGCAGTGGTGAGAGATTTTGCATTAAAGTTATGATGTATACTAACTATCTTTGCAAATACCTCTTCTCTTTGCTAGCCAATTACCTACGACCTCTTTTCCATTGTCATTCATGCTGGCTCCGCTGCTTGTGGTGGTCACTATCACGCCTTCATCAAAGATCCCTATGGATACACCGGGGATAAAGTGGATGATCATGCCTCCCAAAAGGTCAATCACATGTTCCCAAATCCACTTTAACCACCTGATTGCACAAATGCTTAATATGGAGTATGTTTAAATTAGCTTCATGCGCATTCTCTAAGGCATTAGGTTCTCCACTTGATTAAATAAAGCTCTGTACTTGGGTTACAAATTCCCAACCTTTCACATTCACCAATTCGGTTAAATTATCAAATTAGGTGCGTGTTCTCCATTGCAGTTCCATCCCTCCGACTTTAAGGGTGGACAGAATGTGGAGATCGAAACAGTACAAACCAACACGAATTACTTCTTTAAATGTCATCATAGTGTATCCAAACCCATCGGTAGTCCTGCAACGATACAAACCAGAGCACAATCACAGCAAAGGCCTTTTGAGGCTTTGTGTAGGCGAACGGAACGGAGAAACATCTCTCCTCATCTTGCATTAACTCTTGATGCTCGCCTGCCAACAGTACGGAAACCACCTCGACCACTTCAGGGTGCAGTTTTAACTCGACTGAAGGGACAGTCGGAGGATTCGAGTTGTCAGATGCCTCCGGGTGTGGAGACTAATCCTGCAACCCTAGTCTCCAATGATAGCATTGATAGAGCAAGGGGCAGAAGGAAGACGCGAGTCATAACAACCTCATTTGTATCAGCAGTGAACCCTAGTAGGTAAAATAAAATGGGATATTTTATATTTATCTATGCGCTATAAAACAGTTTTGATAAAACTATTAACGTTTTAATGTTTCTTCATCAAAGTATAGTGACATAATTCAGCCGTCAATCATGTAATTTATCAATGGGATCGAATTGCGAGCCTTTAAAAAGCATCTGGATTGACATTTAACCAAAGAAAGTGGTAAAATGTTGTCTATTGCATTTAGTGGGTCTACGAGAGGCCAAATGACTGACAAAAAAAAGTCGAGGACCTACAATAGATGCGGTGACAACACGAAAGCTAGCCTAGCTTCAACTCAACCGTCAAAAGCCAGCTCTACCGATTTCTACAACCGATATTACAACTCTACAACTTATCCAAAAGCGACGAAAAGCAGGCCAGTTTTTGAACCTCCCCTTAAAAGTGGTTTGTCAAATCAGCCAAAGAAAACTTCAGTGTGTCTCTCCAATTCACCTTCTGGTAGCACGATAAATATCGACGTAAGCGAAAAGTCGGATCAGACAAGTAGCCTCTTTGTAGAAAGGAAACTTGTTGCCACAAGTGGAAATAACGAGGACAATCCAGCATCAAAACAGCAAAGCTCAGGAAGCCTCACAAAATCACAATCAGAATCCTCGTCTCGTGCTCCTTTGCGTTACACTGAATCCTGGCGGCCCAGACTGTTCCGTCAGACGCCCAGAAGATCTATGTCTTCTGATTCACAAGTAGTTAGAACTGAGAGCCTTTCAAAAGCATCAGTTGCGGTCTCTCCAACAAATACTTCTTCTCTAACAGTTCAAATAAAAGATTCCTTCCTATTGAACAGATACCATAAGAAAGACAATCCATCGAGCGCCTCACAAAGAAGTGAAGATGTTGAAAAGAATGTAGGGAATACACCAACACCATGCGGAGCGTTAAGGCTGACACGTGGTGGCAGAAATCCTGTTGTGTACGGAAAGTGGTTTGACTTCAATGACGATGTTGTGACAGAAGTTAGTTGCGAAAGCTTTGAACACGTCTTCAAAGGTCTCGAGTGTGCCTACATGCTGTTCTACAAGAGAATTGGTCAGCCAATAGCTTAGTGCCATTCTACATGCTGAATAAATTTTATGCAAAAGCATTGTATTTTTATTTAACATTACAAGCTCAAATTGCATCCAATCAGTAGATCTCTAGTGCTGCTGGCTAATATTACTTCAAAATTTCCAATGCCGCTTATAATTTAGCAAGTAGTAGATGTTGCCTGATATACATCCCCCGATTACCCAAGTGATAAGCACCACATCCTCTTAAAGTTCAAAAATTATGAGCTAATTAGACACATTAAGAGCTTAAATAAGTTAAAAATAAGGTTTATTTTGTTCGAAAGGAAGTTTGCAAAATGGAAGGTTTCGCTAAAGGCTTGACATAGGTTTTGTTGAACACCTTTGGTTTTCCTTTTTATAACTAATGTTTCTAGTAGGATTCATTAGCTTCAACTATAGTGTGTGATGGGATCCCAAAGAGGGAAATGCATCAATCAACACCGGGATATTGTTTTGATAACATACATGAGGAGATAGAGTTAAAAATACTTTGATCAGTGGAGGTAAGTGTCACAAACATTGTAAATAAAACATCGGATAGGTGCGTTTAACCCTTGTACAAGGGGTAAAGTTGTTTAAAACCATATGCATATGATGATGAAATGATTTCATCATTGTAAAATAAGTTGATCGGAAAAGAAGATCATGGAATTGTGAAAAAAAATCTGTCAATATTACACAGTACAAAGGCAAATAATTTAATATGTCGCAAAATAAAGGAATACAAAAGTAAAGCAAAGTAGGGAGTAGCTGACAAAGTGCTTCAGAAAGACGTACGGACTAGTGGTTGCGAATGCGAGAAGGTACGACTGTCCCGAGTACTTCAGCAATCCAAGCGGATTCTTCCGACTTGACACGAAGAAGACCAATATGATGATGATGAAGTGGATTGCGAGCGCCGTCAGCACCGTGGCCACAAATAGACCCAGCTGCACGAAGTCCGACTCTATGTTCTTCCGACCCACCACCGAACTGGCGACCATGAAACACACGGCCACCGGTGTGACACTAGGAGGGCAAGAAGACGCCTCTTCACTAGCACTCACCTCTACACTTGCCATGCATTCCTCCAATCTGAGGCAAAAGTTGTGCACTTACAGCAGAAACACCGACATTATTTTGGTAACAATAACGGAAAGGGCTTTGAAGAAATCAACGAACGACCTCGCCACCTCGCCCGAAGCTTTCGCAGCCGCACCGAAGACAATGGAACAGAAGAGTACACCTGCACACAAAATCACACTTCCATGAGATCTTGCCAGTTGACACACCAGTCCTACACCTTGCTCGTTCCCGCATCACCACACTTCCTACTCAGACTGAATGTCGACCGTGCCAAATCCACAAAGAACGAAGTTGCTTAGGCTGCAAAGACCGCGACGCTTAAGGTGTCACTCCACTTCACTCCACATTGCTAAAACGTCTTTGCTACGTGGACGAACCTCCACATTCTCCTCCCACTTCCCCTCCTTCTCATCCTCATCCTCATCCTCCACCTCTCAAAGCACGCAGCATCTACATGGATGTGGTGCATCCACATGGAGTGCCACCCATTCACACCACAACCACGTCTGTGTGGCGCCATCACCCACCACGTACCGCCTCCTTCCCAACTACCCCTCTCCCAAACAACTACCAACAGAAGAGGCCCCACCCACTTACCCACCCACCCAGTGAAGCACTCTATCCAGCATTGCATTCATCAACACCAACTGGACTTCCGCGACACAACACAGCAATCGATGCACCACCCACCACTTCAATCACTTTCCTCCAACTCACCGACCATGTTTGTGCCTGATTTGGAAGAATTTAGCACGGTTGTATTCGTAGACGCATCCACCTCCGTTTGAAACTACAATATTGAACACGATTCGCGTCAGAGAAAAGTAAAATGCGCACCTGTAATATAGGGCAAGCCTACAGCCACACTACTCAACCTCTCCAACACAGCCTCACACATCCACTCATCCTGATTTCACTTCAGCTCGTTTGCGGCACTTCAAAGCTCTCAAAGTCCACGAACTTACATGGTAGATTGTTATTCCAAAGATGTTGTCAGGAAAGAGGTTGCTGAAACACAAAAGAACCACTTAGATATTGGGGCGATGTCAATTGAAAGAGAGGAATATGACCTCTCAGCTCAGTAGTTAGTCAGTGTGAATGGTGAGAGAGTGTGCGCCCTCCACTCGGTGGGTGGATGCAACGATGTGAACACGCGGCAAGTGCATGCGAGTGTTCATGTCTGTGCACTACAAGGCACCAGTAGTGTTGGTCTTTTGGTGCTGTGTTCTCCGCTGCTGGCTTCCACCTCCCAACTCCCCTTCACATGACAAAGCGTTGGGCCTGAAGGCGTTGGGTGTGACTTCAGCTCGCCGCCTTGATAAAATCGACTTCCACTCGGTCGCAAGGCTTCACTCTGCTCCTTCTCCCTACTCCCTCCTGCGAGGCATCGTTGCAGAGAATGCATGCTGTGTGGTGTGGTGTGGTGTGGTGCGTGGTGTGTGATGGCAGAAGCAGTTGTTACTTCAACCACTAAGGCTTATCAGTATGGAATGCCTACATTCACTTGATTCGCATCAAGCAGTGTGTTAGCCAACTCACTAAAACAAGTCCCTGAAAACATCCGATGCTGTTAGTCCGGATGTCGTCGAGACTGGCGAGCTTTCATTCGCATTGCCAATCAGTATTCTGCTACCTAAAACGGTTAAGAGGTAGCGGTTGGAGAAGAGGCCTCCTGGTTGACGATTCCTCTTTTCACTCTCCTCTCTGTGACCATGCAAACAAATGTGTGCGGATGACCCACACAATGAACTGGTAACATCTTGCCATGAAATAGTTTAAGGCGACTGATGCTTGCAGCAGTTCGCACTATCATCAACTTGGGAGTAGAATGACAATCTAAACAGGAAGGTAAGTCAATCAACACCATGACACTGTTTTGATTACGTCCATGTTATGATAGACATCACCCTACACCAAGTAACTTGTCTATTTATCGCTTCTCTTTTTGTTTTTTTCCACTTGCTGCAGTCATTGCTCAAAATGCACGAAATAGAATGCATTAGTTCCCTGGAAAATGAGTCGTAATTTAAGTTATGTGTTATTTACACATTCTTCAACACTACTTGACTCTATACCCTTTGATTTTTCGACAGAGTCGAAGTTAGTGTAGGTTGGTGTTAAAGATGCTCTTGTTATTGTCGGATAGCAGTCAATTTGGCACTCCTTGTCGGAGGGGTGTCATTTTGACAGCCTTGTAAAAATAAATCGCATAAATCGTCCACATTTCAAAATTAATTGCACTAATTGCATAGGGACGATTTTGAACAATTAACTCTTCGCTGATTCAAAGTGCGGTTCCATGGAGACCCCTCATTCTCCCATTGTATCTAATGCTTTTAACACGTAATTTATTAATATAATGTGTTCAAGGTCATTGCGGGCACCCCCCAACTCAGAGGTAACTAAGGTGACCTTATTGTTCCACTGAGGAGTACAACTTTTACTGGTTTATCCAAGAGATACATGAAGAATAGGCAAAGTGGCTTTGCATTATTTGGTTTGAAAAGGATCAACGCGATGGTTGATAGCTAGCAGTTCAAGGTGTCCTCAAGTGACACCACTTGATTTCAAAGCCACTAAGCTAAGAAAAAAATCAGTTAGGATGTCTAGCCTTTTCGTCAATTACACGAAATAAGAGTAGGTTAAGCAAATGTTCAAAAGCCAGAAGTATACCATTCTAAAGTAGCACACCAAAGCGTCAAAATTTGATTGAAATTGCTCAAGAATATTAGTGACAGCATCAAACTTGTATAGGTAGTTTCAAGGCCTTTATGCATTCACGCCCCCATATATTTTTCTTAAATAATATTAGTATTTTATCATAGCATATGATGAACACTCAGAGCCATTCAAAAGTCGTGTGCAATGAGGCGCGACAGATTGCCTGAATGCTTTGCCATTTAAAGCTGGCAAATGACCAATTAAAGCACAAAGTAAGGAGGCCCTATCAAGTCACACCTGTCTTACTATAAGAGACCGATAGGCTGTGACGAGGTGAAGGAGACGTGTTGTAGAGAATCAACAATTACATCACTTTGCTCCGCACCTCACACGTGCGCCTCGATGCACACTGAGTTAGACAGCACTTTATCAGCACCATCGCCACTCACAACAGGACCGGCGTCTAACATGGAGGCGCTAGAATCGAAATCCGAGAAGGATGAGAAAGTTAAACTGCGAGATCGAAATTCCTGTATTAAATTTCTAGTCAACAATTGGTTTATGCTTTCTACAATTGCTGGGGTCTGTTTGGGTTTCGGTTTGGGATTCATTGTTCGAACTACACAACCCGGACCGACAGTTATCACATGGATAGGTAAGGATCTTAACTAATCAGAATACATAATATTTCAAAGCCTTTTGGATTGTTAAATACTTTATTAATTATATATCTGTGTATTTTTTACTCCACTTAGATACATTCAAGTTTATAAGGCAGGAAATGGCTGCTCTATTGAAGATTCCGTAGATTAACGTCGTATTTATCAATCCAAGGAAGAGGCACGAGAAATCTCATTCCATAGGCGCTTTTTACTTATGCCCCGAGGCCAATTTAGTGACCCGACGAGATTGGTGCTAAAGGAATTAAAACTGATTTTTTCTGGATTTAAACACCTATTACTTAAATGTTAATTAGTCGAAAACTAGAATCGTATGATCCTAGAGGCTGTCGTTTGAATGCTCAGCCTATAAGCTAGTTTTTTTCCTTTCTCCTCATAGCCATGCCATCTGACATTTACCTCAGGCTTCTTCAACTTACCATCTTACCTCTGATTTCCTCCAATATTCTTGTCGGTAAGTTGATTTAAAATTAAAATTATGTATTTATTACACTCACGAAAGAAATGAAGTCAAATTGGAATAATTTTTTGGTACAGTAATGGTATAATTATATCATACGAAAGCAACCAAAGGAATATGGAGCACTAGGACAGAGTAAGTACTGTCCACATAGAGTAGAGGTTGGGGCTGCCGGTTTGGTCCGGAGGCCACGTCGCTCGGTGGAGTTGCGACGGTGAAGCCCAACCAATAAATCAGAAAGCAAATTTAAGCTAAAAAATGACTTATCTCCAGAATTGTCAAAAAAATGGACAAAATCGCTCAATGAACAGCTACTCTTAGACAATGAAAGGTAAAAGTACTAGGGTGAATCATTAAGGCATATAAGAGGAATCGTTTGAAGGAGAAGTAGTGCCCACTGTGAAAGATATTTGTAATGCTTATTATTTACTCCAGCCATTGCAACATTGGATTTCAAAAGGGATGGAAAAGTTGGAATTATAGGAGTTGTATACGTTATTGCGCTCAACTTGGGTTGTGCAATAATTGGAGCAGCCTGCGCTCTACTCATTCAGCCAGGTAACCTCGCCTTATAGAGGATTTTTTTGCCATTATACAATTAATTCTGTTAAAATGAATGGAAAACACTTCATTCACAATTGATTTCAAAAAAGAAGTAAGGTGGTAAACATCTTTTAAAAAGAGGTTTTTCAACTTTAAATTCACCGTCTCATTCTAACGTTCAAAAGATGGAAAAACTTAGCCTGTGTAGAAATAAACGTGGTTAAAACAGTGTCATGGTGTTGATTGACTTACCTTCCTGTTTAGATTGTCATTCTACTCCCAAGTTGATGATAGTGCGAACTGCTGCAAGCATCAGTCGCCTTAAACTATTTCATGGCAAGATGTTACCAGTTCATTGTGTGGGTCATCCGCACACATTTGTTTGCATGGTCACAGAGAGGAGAGTGAAAAGAGGAATCGTCAACCAGGAGGCCTCTTCTCCAACCGCTACCTCTTAACCGTTTTAGGTAGCAGAATACTGATTGGCAATGCGAATGAAAGCTCGCCAGTCTCGACGACATCCGGACTAACAGCATCGGATGTTTTCAGGGACTTGTTTTAGTGAGTTGGCTAACACACTGCTTGATGCGAATCAAGTGAATGTAGGCATTCCATACTGATAAGCCTTAGTGGTTGAAGTAACAACTGCTTCTGCCATCACACACCACGCACCACACCACACCACACCACACAGCATGCATTCTCTGCAACGATGCCTCGCAGGAGGGAGTAGGGAGAAGGAGCAGAGTGAAGCCTTGCGACCGAGTGGAAGTCGATTTTATCAAGGCGGCGAGCTGAAGTCACACCCAACGCCTTCAGGCCCAACGCTTTGTCATGTGAAGGGGAGTTGGGAGGTGGAAGCCAGCAGCGGAGAACACAGCACCAAAAGACCAACACTACTGGTGCCTTGTAGTGCACAGACATGAACACTCGCATGCACTTGCCGCGTGTTCACATCGTTGCATCCACCCACCGAGTGGAGGGCGCACACTCTCTCACCATTCACACTGACTAACTACTGAGCTGAGAGGTCATATTCCTCTCTTTCAATTGACATCGCCCCAATATCTAAGTGGTTCTTTTGTGTTTCAGCAACCTCTTTCCTGACAACATCTTTGGAATAACAATCTACCATGTAAGTTCGTGGACTTTGAGAGCTTTGAAGTGCCGCAAACGAGCTGAAGTGAAATCAGGATGAGTGGATGTGTGAGGCTGTGTTGGAGAGGTTGAGTAGTGTGGCTGTAGGCTTGCCCTATATTACAGGTGCGCATTTTACTTTTCTCTGACGCGAATCGTGTTCAATATTGTAGTTTCAAACGGAGGTGGATGCGTCTACGAATACAACCGTGCTAAATTCTTCCAAATCAGGCACAAACATGGTCGGTGAGTTGGAGGAAAGTGATTGAAGTGGTGGGTGGTGCATCGATTGCTGTGTTATGTCGCGGAGGACCAGTTGGTAATGATGAATGCAATGCTGGGTAGAGTGCTTCACTGGGTGGGTGGGTAAGTGGGTGGGGCCTCTTCTGCCGGTAGTTGTTTGGGAGAGGGGTAGTTGGGAAGGAGGCGGTACGTGGTGGGTGATGGCGCCACACAGACGTGGTTGTGGTGTGAATGGGTGGCACTCCATGTGGATGCACCACATCCATGTAGATGCTGCGTGCTTTGAGAGGTGGAGGATGAGGATGAGGATGAGAAGGAGGGGAAGTGGGAGGAGAATGTGGAGGTTCGTCCACGTAGCAAAGACGTTTTAGCAATGTGGAGTGAAGTGGAGTGACACCTTAAGCGTCGCGGTCTTTGCAGCCTAAGCAACTTCGTTCTTTGTGGATTTGGCACGGTCGACATTCAGTCTGAGTAGGAAGTGTGGTGATGCGGGAACGAGCAAGGTGTAGGACTGGTGTGTCAACTGGCAAGATCTCATGGAAGTGTGATTTTGTGTGCAGGTGTACTCTTCTGTTCCATTGTCTTCGGTGCGGCTGCGAAAGCTTCGGGCGAGGTGGCGAGGTCGTTCGTTGATTTCTTCAAAGCCCTTTCCGTTATTGTTACCAAAATAATGTCGGTGTTTCTGCTGTAAGTGCACAACTTTTGCCTCAGATTGGAGGAATGCATGGCAAGTGTAGAGGTGAGTGCTAGTGAAGAGGCGTCTTCTTGCCCTCCTAGTGTCACACCGGTGGCCGTGTGTTTCATGGTCGCCAGTTCGGTGGTGGGTCGGAAGAACATAGAGTCGGACTTCGTGCAGCTGGGTCTATTTGTGGCCACGGTGCTGACGGCGCTCGCAATCCACTTCATCATCATCATATTGGTCTTCTTCGTGTCAAGTCGGAAGAATCCGCTTGGATTGCTGAAGTACTCGGGACAGTCGTACCTTCTCGCATTCGCAACCACTAGTCCGTACGTCTTTCTGAAGCACTTTGTCAGCTACTCCCTACTTTGCTTTACTTTTTCTTTTCTTTGTAGACAAACATTTCTATTTTGCTTTAGTTTTGGCACTCTTACAATCCCTTTTTTGTAAACTTTGTTAGAGCCCTTACCATTCCGGAGTTATATACCGCTCTGGACAAGTACGGTGTTTCTCAAAGCGTATCCAGACTAATATGTCCAATTGCTGCAACACTGAAAGGTGATGGACCCGCAGCTTTCATTGCCGCTTCAGTAATTTTTATCGCCCAGAACGCTCGCATGGAGCTCAATGTTGGACAGATATTTACTATCCTGTAGGTCTATGTGTATTTCTTTTCCATGCCTCTCCTCTTCTACACAATCGTACTTGCTAATCAAAAAGCATACATATACGCAAATACTTTATAAGAAGTTTTAAGAAATACTTAGTTGAATTACCTCCTGCTTTGCCTTATATATAAGTTGGTGGGTGACACTAGTCTGACCTGGACCGGATGTGTACAGCACTTCTACTGCCAATGTTTTGTGTCACTTTTAGGTTTCTCACCTTCACGTCCTCTCTGGCTACACCGAATATTCCAAGTGCAAGCATTGTCCTCACTGTGACCATCTTATCCTCCATTGGGGCGCCCACAGAGGGAGCTGGTATCCTCTTTGCAATGGAATGGTTGTTGTAAGCTTTAAAAAATAGAATTATTTTTTGCCTTAGAAAGTGGGATGGTATGTATTGCAAAATCCCATATACTAATTTCATTAGGCCACTCTTAATAGCCTTCTTTTCTTGAGGTTTTAAAATTGACTAAAGAAGTTGTTTCTCAATTTTTGTGCATTAAAGTAGTCTAAAATTTAAACATAAAATGTTTCACATTTTATGATTAAAGAGGTGCATTTTATTTCCAAGTAGATCATTTATTATCCTCCGGATAGAATTTACACAACTCCGAAGGAATCCCCGTGGATGATAACTCATGGTCAGTGATGATTTAGAGATGACGTTTTGCTTTGCTTTCTTACAGGGATCGGTGTCGATCTGGAAGTGGAGCATTATCCATTTTATTTGTGGCTGCAACTTCGGAGGCGATTAACGATAGGATGCAAAAGAGGAAGAAGTTTGAAGACACCGAATTTTCCACAGAAGTGTCTGAAGACCCTACATCGCCTGTGTAGTGATTTATTTGTCTAAACAATATATAGTTTCTCATAGGTCCAACGAGTTTATTTGGGGGATAAAGGGAGGTGAATGAGAGAAGTGACTACGGCCTCATTGCCCATATCCTACCGCTAGTATTTTATGTAGGCATTAATTATGTCAGTTAGTGCTGATATGGGTTGTTTGAAATCCGCTATAAAATTGTCTCTTTTGGAAAGGATTACTAGCTACTAAATGATCAGGTCACTTCTGACGCTTTTGGCCATATTCCATCAATCGGCCACATTTAAACGATTGGATGCCTTCACTGCTATGGGTCAGTCCAATAGTAATGCAGGAACGGTGATCGTATTTTTTTTCTACTTTATCAGTGGCAAAATAGGCGCATTTTTACACTATAGGAGATACTGTGTCAAAGTTGATTTTGTGTTCTCGAATAATTAGTATTCTAATGTAGTAAGGTCAAACTTCTATGCATATATGCCTAAGCACAACTTAGTCCTTTGTAAGTGAGCTGCTGAATTTGCACATGATTCTTGCAAAACTCATTAAATAGGTTGGAAATCTCCTTTATTTACAGGCGGATGATACGCTAAGGTGAAGAGTGGCTAACGCTACCCAGTTTTAATTGAATTTATTAAACCGTGATAGCTTGCGTATTCACAGAGGACATCCTCAAAATCTTTGAATTATTTCGAAATGTTTTGTCTTTATAATCGAAGGAGCGAAATAGGGGCAAACACGTTTGCCCATTGGCACAGGGATAATGATTGGCTGGTTGTCAAGGTCATTGGGAAATTTAACGATCGCCACACACACACGGTCCATCCTTTCCGAACATACGGCACAGTGCGAGACTGTATGGCTATCTACCACTCTGGAAGATGAAGTCAGGAGCACTGGTTACTTCTTGTCTCTCACTTCTGATCTCCTTAACCATTATTCGGGCAGATATTTGCCCTCGAGGTTATTGGCCAGCGGATGTCCAGTCAGCATCAACAAAGAAAGCTATAAACCAATACACTAGCGATAGGAAATATTCCCTACCTTATGGACCCATAGGAAACACACCTATATGTCGCTTCTGTCCTCAGATTACCTGTTTTATTATGCGACAAATGGCGGAAAAGAAGGATTCCAGAAGGGAATCTACAATTCGACGACGACCACGGCCACATCCAACTCAATCTCTCACCACAACTCCTAAAACACCGTCTATGGAGAATCTTTTCCCAGTGTTTGATAATACTACTGCCAACAAGTCGTCTGATACGCATGAAGATTCAAATTTTATGATGTCTTGCGCTCCCCATTCTGATCTGCCACATCCTGAGCAAGTCATTACATATTTGGACTGTGTTCAAATTGGTCAGAGGGATCTCTACTACCTTTTTATATACGTACCAGTCAATAAGGAGCATGTGGTTGCCCCAGTGGATTGTATAGACCCGAATTTCCTCAACTGGATTCCGAAAAGGGAAAAGCTAAAGGGA
The DNA here is from genome assembly GCA_001923025.3 of Taenia multiceps. Classification (NCBI taxonomy): domain Eukaryota; kingdom Metazoa; phylum Platyhelminthes; class Cestoda; order Cyclophyllidea; family Taeniidae; genus Taenia; species Taenia multiceps. Next base: position 17,039,719 of record CM010311.1, read on the forward strand.
ATTGAGCTTGGTTTTCCCATGAAAAAATTACCTTCATACTTCTTCCGGTATTATAGAGACATCATGGAGGTTGGTAGCTTGATTTAGTATACCATACTAGTGTATAGCAAACTGTAAATTCTAAGTCTAGGACATATTTAGGGGTAATTATTAACAATTAGGATTAACAGGTGTAGGTATGAGATGACTTGGGTAGCTAAAATCTTTTGCTACATCTACTTCAAAGGCCACTGAACAAGTCTGCATCGACTCCTCGGCATTGATGAATTATGAAATCGATCCACATGATTTACAACGGTTTGATGGGAAGGTGCTAACACAGACAGTGTATCGTCATAGAGGACTTAAGAGGAATGTGCTTCCACCAAAGCAACCGCCAAATACAGCAGAAACTGGGCACAAAAGCGATGAAGAAGTGGCTGAATGTCCAAATCTAACACCAACTGGAGTGGGACGAACGTTTGCTGACAAGGATTGTCGCTATGCTGCCTCGGTATGTGACAATTTTTTTTCATGAAACCGGTTGGAGAAAAAGATGCAAGTCTTAGACACACAGAGAAAAGGCGTTAAGGGAATGAGGAAGATGAGGTCATGCCTCCCTAACACTCTCTGCCTCTCCCTGCCATCTCTTTAATGGTGTGATGTAAGAGGTCTTGCACCTTATTGTTAAGTAACAAAAGCAGGAGTCTCCTTCGCATTGACTTTACTAGTCCTAGTTGCTCTGCAAAAAGGCTCCGTTCTTGAACAATTGTGGGATATATCGTGTGACCATTGGCTGACGTATAACACGAAAGTTAGAGTGAAATTTTCATCAAGAAATAGGACACAATGGCGTTTACAGAGGTAACTAACTTCATCAAATTTACCCTTTTCAATGATAGCAGTATCCTCAGAAAGGGACGATAATTATTCACGTTTAACATTGACCAATAGGAATGCAGCAAATCATTGTTCCCATTTTTCAAAATGTGTTTGTAAAAAAAACGTCAAATAGGATTAGGAAACAGAACCGGCAAGTATCTAAAATCGAGGGATTCTATTTTACTTATTAAAACAAATCCTCTCCGTGCAATGACTTTTTGTAACACTGTAGAGACGTGAGACTTGCAGGCGTTTGTTCATGTCGATGCACTACAAATGTACTAGCAGACAAGTGTTGGTCCTTCAGCTTCAAGCTCCTCTTTGTATTACAAAACTCTTGGGCGTGGCTCAAGGTTTAAGCTGAAGTTCAACTCAGTTACAAGGTTGTGGAACGTACTTTCGCCTTAGACTTGTTGTGGAGCGTTGAGTGAAAGTGCGGTATGCAGCGGCGGAACGCAAGTGTCCCGCGTTTCACTTACGTATACCGCCAGTTCTTTAATGACTGCTGGATAGATAAATTGTCACCTGTCAAAGTGGATTAGAAATTAGTTGAGAATAAGGTGTGCAGTGAAACAATCGGTGATACAATGAAACCTGGAAAAAGTGGAAACACCCTTGAAGAGAAAGGGGAGGAAGGATGAGAATTGCATGCTCATTCTTATCGTTTAATGCTTTTTTTAATGATGAGCATCACTTCCTCTTGGGAAGGATAACCTTAAGGGAAACTGGTAAGGGCTAGAATCATATTCAAGTTTACTGGAAGTTGATAAACGGATAAGTGGCTTCACTCCCTTCATGTACCTCAAAGAACTCGTTTATCGGACGAACGAACTAACCATTAATTGTCACTTAATTATCCCAAAATCACTCAAGACTTGTGTAGAATGTACTGCATCCTCTCAGTAAAGCATAAAGATTCATGCTTTGTGCATGGGCTTGGTGCTAGGCAGAGACTTCTCTCACGTCTTGTACACCGAGCAGTATTTATGGATTAGGCAAAAAATAAACCGCGATCAGAAAGACAGTATTTCACCAAATAATGTCTTTCCACTCGAACTACTAATTTTACTTCGGCCGATTACAGGAGATGCCTATAAACGATTCATTCGTCTCCAAAGAGGAGGTGGAGAAGGCGTGCAACTGTCTTCATTGCACTTATCAAAAGCCTCTAGTACAAGTCACAAAGGAGGAGCGCAATCGCCTTCCAGTCCCAAAATATGTCACCACCCTTCTCAATATGGCTCTCCTGGCTCTTGTGCTAATTCTAATCTTCGGCACAGTGCTGGGTTTCTGTCTAAACAACAAAGACAAAGCCATGATACTCTTCCTTACCCGAACCCGTAAACGCAAACGCGAACGCGAGGAGGCATTGGCCCGAGAGGCTGCTGAGAGAGCAGCCAAGGAGGCGGAGGAGCAGAATCTAATAAATTGGAATCCCTTTCTCAATCGCTATGGTATGCTGGCTGGAAGTGGAGCAATGGGAGGTTTTGGACCCTTCTCAGCCCGTCTACCAATGGGAAACATTGAAGACACAGGGGGTGGACAATTCGGAGGCCCGCAGCACACCACAGCCGCCAATCAGGAGGCGCAAAAAGGTGCTGCACGCAAGCGTGGAGTTCACTAAAGTCGCAAATGTCTGTCTGCTGTCGATACAGATATGATATGTTGCAATTATTCTGCGGTACCTAATCACTACCTTTTAAGAAAAAACAATTGAAGAAAATGAACCTTTGTTTCCTTCCATATTTGTGTGTCTTTTAAGCACATTCTTTGGAAGTCGTTTGTTATGATGCTTATATTCTAATACAAAGTTATGCATTTTCAAAATTAAGAAGGAAATGAGTTTATTTTGTCAAAAACCGGGCAAGTATACTACTTTCTACCTGTTAGTACTATACTATGTGCATAAACTGATAAATTGGGTTTAAAAGTTGACATTTTTTCCCGAATTTTCGAACGTGTAAGCGATAAGATTATTTTGGACAAAAATGGTGAAATTGATGAAGATTTGTTTCTTGTTTTGTCCTATCGGCGCCTTTTCCAACACCAATTTTTTAGATGTCTCCATTGAATTGACCCAACTGAAACAATCCAAATGTGTATTTCAAATTAAAAAATTGTTTGACTGTAGTAGTAACAGTGTAAAACTTTATGTTTATTCATATATTTTTTAAATTCCTCTAATGGACTTTTGCACCATGGCTCCGTCCACTTAATGCATCTGGAAAACTGAATAAGTTTGCGTGCGACTCCAGCGCCTACGTTCTAGTCGCCAGATTTTACTTTTTCACCTCCGTTTGGGTTCGTTTTGTTTCTTTTTTAAATGCAAACGCTACTTTTTCAGTGTATCTCAAGCAATACAACTGCAATTTCTCGCCGAAAACTTCACCCCTGTCAGAAGTGGTAGGGATGTGGAAAATGAAGAGATTATGTCCTTGGTTCTACTATACTGTATACACAGAGGCATGAATTTAAAATATTAGAAATGCAAGGAAGAATGCATTTATTCTATTGAAGGGATGAGCTGTTTATTCACTGTCTCCCCATGTTTAGTCCCTGCGCTTGAACATTGCATTCTGTAGTTGTAACAAGTCATACTCCGGCTTTGCTGCTGTCATCTATAAATTACCAAAGCCTTGACATAGACGAAGGGGAAGGAGACTTTGAGCAGATCACACTATATTATTAAGTGCTCTGCTTATGACATTCACCACTACCTCTATCGAGAACAGCTTCAAACTTGGAACTCCAATCAAATCCTGTCCTTTGACAATTTCGCGTTTAATATAAGCTTTTGATGAAACCATGAGACAATGGAATTCACACCAAACAAAACACATCAAACAAAAAATGCAAGCAAAATGCAAACGTGAGCTCAAGTTTGCATATTACCAACGTACTTCCGTACTGAACAAAATGAAAGGGTACAGTAAACTAGGTGAACGCTATAGGCAAAAAAGTAGAGGGGAAAAGAGACCAGAAAACTCAATAGCATCCACCGAGTAAGGTCTCAATTCCTTTCTACCCATCGCTTGTGACTTGAGTTGGACGCTGAGAGAGGGAAAGAAGGAGTTGGAGGACAATGACAAGTAATTTCCTGTTCGAGAGAGGTAAAGTAAAGCTCTACATGCATAAACAAGATATGCAAAAAGGCGGCAACTTCTGCTACAAGTTCAACAAACTACCAGGGGTTCAATTTTTTCCTAGTGTTTGAATATTTTCTTAAACAAACCTCCTTCATTGTAATCTAATGCCTGGCACTAATTACGATAATATGCTGACCAAAGCTCCAAAATCTGCAGTAAATGTGTAACTTCTAGAAGTCAGTGTCACTATTGTTTCGATTTCTCTCTCTTAATAGACTAAAAACTACCAACATCAAAGCAATAATCCTCCAAACAAGTACTTTTATTTCCTCATGACGCAGTGAAGTGTAACCGATTTCACTGACTGATTGTCACGCCATTTAATCATGGTGAGGGCGTAATTTTGCAACACCTCTTTGCAAAATTTTCGCGCTTCCTTTTTTCGGCAAGCCCAAATGCTGGACAGAATGAATGCATTAGCATACCTCTTACAGACCACACAGTTGGTAGAACCACTGACCTTGACATTCCCGCATCTGATTGGTCTGTCCCACTAGCCAATGATCTTTAGGACAAAATTCGTCGGCAATATTCGCGTTTTGCTAGTATTGCGTGGGACGAGGCAAAATACATTTTGGGGTTTACAACAGACGCAAATCTTCTTACTCACCACTAGAAATGTAGTTTCCCATCCCATAAGTAAGCCAAAATGCTGTCTATTTAAGAGTTATTACACAAATGCAACAGATTTTTTAACCTTACTGGTAAAGTTGATGACAATTCGAGCTTTCATTTGCTGAGTTTACAATTAGAACTTGGCCACTAGTATGTGGAACCGATCGTTAGCTTTTCCATGTCTATATGCAGACATAAGCTTTGTTTAAAAATAGGTTGGTGGGGGTGTAGATCTGCTGTTACTGTCCAGATGTGTTTGATTGAGAGTGGATAGGAGAGTATTTCAACAGTGAGTAATGGCAGCAGTAGGTGAGTAATTTGAGCTACAGAGTTGGCAGTTGTTTAAGCGACTAATGCACTTCTAGGCTGAGTTGAAAATGGAAACAGATTCGCCATCTGTATTGAAGAAGAGCTTCATTTTTCAACAGTGCTTCCGTGAAAATCTTGCAAGAATGGTAAGTCACCTATTGAGTGACTAAAATTCCTTAAAATTTTCTAAAGAGTGATCAAATTAACTAAGAAAGTCTTTGAATGAAATCGTTTGGTACAAACCTCTTACAATTTAAATAAGCATAAACGACTTAGAGATTATCAGAATGAAAAATGACATGCTGAGTGAATTTATTGTAGGCAAGATGTCGAAAATCCAGCTTGCGAAGTTTTTTGATTGACCAGGAGCTGTTGGAGGATCAAGAACTTCGTAGCCGGGAGATAAGACTCCTCCTGCTAGGCAAGTTGCAAAGCTAATCTTCTCTCCTTTCTAAAGCACCCATCAGTGGGGTTTGGAAGTCGATAAAAAGATTTAAATATACTGCTAGCATCACTTTGTTGCCAGCTGCGTTACTGAAGGGTTTGTCTTGCTAAATACATTATCAGTGTAGGCGATTCTTCCTTTTCCTCCTCTTTCATTTTACCGCCCCTGCTATGAGAAGGTTAGATGTTTTTAGACATCTTTATTATGATGGCAGTGAGGATATGTGGTAGCAAAACCGAAGCAGTCAAGATGAGGATTTCCCGAGGTCCAGAGGACCACCTTACGCGTCCATGGACAGGTTTAAATTGCCCTCCTGCCTCTCAACTACAAGGTCATTGTTAAACAGCATGAGTATTTCAATCAATCCAATGAAAGCAGAATAACTTTTTTCTTGCTGGGCAGGTTGAAGTTTAGTTAAAATGTACTTTTCTCAATCGCCTAATTTGGTGTTGCATCAAAAACTTGCAAAATTCCACCTACAATTGCAACGAAACTACGAAAGTGTTGTTTGCGCTTTCGAATGTTCAAAATAGGCCAAACTTTGTTCGCCTGCTGTTAAAGTATTTTCAAATAGAATTTAATTATTTTTTTAGTGGAGATTTCGTGTTTATTTGATACTATAATAACTGTTAATATCTCGGTTGAATAGATTTTTTCAAACGAAAAACATTATTTTATCAAATGAGAGGAGGAAGTCCGGAATTCCTATCTCGATGGCAGAAAATTTGAAAAGAATTCCCTATTCAAAATAATCTATGTAGTTGAAAATGCATTTACAGGGAACAGAGGTAGCGGAAGAAGCACACTGGTTAAACAACTTCGCATTCATTATGGCGATAGCTTTCCAACTCCTGTGAGAAAATTTCTCATTCCCCTTATTGCGGCAAATCTGGCTGACGCGGTGGTTCGGGTCGTTAAGATTATGCAAGACTCGGGGATTAAAATAGCAGATCCTTATGTCCAGGTAAGCTGGTGCTGAATTTTTAAATTTCATCAAATATAATCACCCCAAACTTATTTTATGTATCCACAAGGAATTGACCATACAACTTATTAGAAATCAGCCAAGCGAGGATTACACATCGGTTGCTGCATTTGACTTCTACAACAAATCTCTCGCAATGGGAACATGCAAAAGAAACTCTTTAGTCGAAATTGAGGAATTTCAATCCATCATTGAGGATGAGAGGATGCCTCAAAGCGCATTAAGAATGTCAGCACCTTCAAATACCTCCGGTCAAACCAACTTACATTCCAATAATTCTCCCACTCGCCCTCCAGGCACTCCGCTTCATATCAAGGTTTCAAGAAGCTTGACAGTGAAGGAAATTCAATCACTCCTTGGCTCCTTACATCCTGAGGTTGACTGGGCTGAGGTAATCCAAACAGATGTTTTCAATAAAGCACCAGTTGGTACAAATCAGAAGGATGTGCTAGCTGCATGGCTAGAAAACGCCTTCAAGACGGGCAAACTCCATCCAGCCAAGGTGATGGCAGCTCTACAAGAGCGTTTACACAATCCGTACATTCGAAAACTGCCCGCAAATATTGCAGCTCAACTTCCACCACCAAATGCGACTCCACCGACACCGCCGTCAACCTCAGCGCCGGATTTGAATAGCAACATTCTCACAGACACCGATGACTGGGCTTCGAATACATCTTGCCAGTCAGAGACAAAATCATTAAGTGAGGAGGATGTTAGTTTGCACTTGGACTCACCGACTGAGGAGAAGGTGACATTTGAAGAGAGAGATTTGAAATCGGGAACTTCGTTAATTAACGTAGCAGCCGATGAGAATGAGTGTTTGGTACAAAACTTTCAACAATTTAGCATTACATCTTTGAGTGGCAGAGTACTGAAGATGATCATTGATCGGCCAGAATTTCAAGCAGTGCTTGCTGAGGAGGCGGCGATTCACCTAGAACTGTCAACTTCTCAAACATAGTGAGTATTTAATCTCCAAAACTATTAAAAATAAGCTGCCTTTTTTGGAGCTTTTAGCAGCATAAATTAAAATAAATGATTTATATAGTGCCACATAATTATGCAGAGCCTTAATTCTTTCCTGAATACGGAGGACGTCCTTTTACTTTTTGACCCCGGGTACCTGAAACCATGTCGTCATAGAGTTAAACGGATCATCGAAGTAATAAATAGACCCTTCTCTTTCTGAGTTTCGGCCCTGACGCTTCTCTTTGTTGGATCTCCAGCGTCCGACGAAACGTAGTCTGTGCTGTAAGGGAAATACCTACGAACTATTCGCCAGTCCCTCTTGGCCATTCCTCTGGATCTATTTAAGAATTGTGTTTGACGGAAGAAAGGGACTGCGCTGATCATCTCGTATTTCCGTTGCCAGTTGTAAGGACACTGGCCTAAAGGCAGGGTTATAAAATGAGGAACGAGTTTTAACAAATCAGATTCCCCGCTACTTCGCCTTGCCATGTCGTTCTCACTTCTGTGCTACCCAACCTTATCTATCTAGGTTTTATCCAGCTAGTAGAAAGGTGAAGGTAATGCGTTTTTGCTCCGGTAACAGCTTCGTAGCGAACTTTTCTAAGTGGAATCATGGCTAGCGTCACTTTGTTTGCTAAAGAACAATTAAGCTGAAAAAGGAACTGAGCTGATTGCCTTAGTTGTACGTCATTTCCATCGGAGTAATCGTCCACCGCCATCATTGTAGCTGTCCATTTTATTCCTGAGGATGGAAGAAGTCAAACTACCCGGAGGGAGGATGCATTGCCGACGTATAGAAGAGCCAATGGGTGCTGGTACACCTCGAAAGCCTAAACAAAGAGTTTAAAGAATAATCCAAGTATTATAATTAAGTAGAAGTGCCTTTGTTTAAAGCAGAAATTTAACGGCATTTGTCGTCTAAAGCCTCCGAAAACCAAGAAATAAATGTGAACTTAAAATCTAAGCATTATCTCAGGTCGGTAATTTCGTGTTCAATCTTGGAAGAAACTCTTGGAACTCTTTTAATTAAAATGAAGACAATAAAAAAAACATTGCCATAAAGTGACTTTTCGGCATGAAAGTGTCAAACAACTGGCGTAATAAGAACTAAACATGAACAATAACCACACAAAGAAAATCTTTTAGCAAAGACGAAAATTCAATATTATAATTTATTAAATTGGCGTTGGGACATTGCATGAAATTATTTTCGAGCAGTCGCTCTTCAACACTACTTTTACAGACTTCGTATAAAAATTTACACCTTTACGTATATACTCCATAAAATTGATTGTTTGTAAGTCCAAACGACCTTGTTCCTCATCTCTAAGGCCTCTGTCTCGTACCCTCAAGTACGATTTGTCTCAGCTCTTAAGATATTATTTGTATGCATGCGTCTGGGCTTGGAGTGATGTGCATCTCCCACAGAAGCAGATGCTCTTCTAGTTCTGATCCCAGCAAAATGTACAGTTCATTCTGCAATGCCATTTTTTTCCACTTGTTTGCATTACAATAAAGCCTGAGAAGGCATGCAAACAGGTGTATATAGGGTAAATTTAATTCTATAAAATTTACATTGAAAAATGATTGCCAGGTTTGAAAGTCCTTTGAAAAAGGAAAAGTAATCCTTCCAAACACCCTACTTTGGTGTGACAAACTTTCAGTCCTCTCACGTACCTTACTGCCTACTTGATAAAGGCAATGCTGAGAGCTATCCGAGAGGCACCAAAAGTGGGGCTACAAAATTCTTACACAACTATATGATTTGGTAACAACTGCTGGTGCAACTTATTTGGGATTTAGGCTGCTATAATGATTTATTTTTGTTTATCATAGATCATCTTCTATTTTAACACCAGAAAAGGGCTCTTATATATACATATCTCCAGAATGTAGGCAAGTCTTCACTTTCCTCCTCTTCCCTTTTGACACCTTTACAAAAGCACAAGAAGGATATTTGGTAGCTAAACTGAACCATTTAAGATGAGGGTATCTCGGACTTTGAAGAGCTACTGCATTCTTCCACAACCAGGTTTAAATTTCCTTCCCTCTTCTAGCCTAAAAAATGAATTTAAATAACGGAGAAAATCCTGTATAATTTTTAACAGCCTTTTCTTAGTTAAAAATGAATTGTTAAGTCAACTGACAAGTTAACAAGTTATCCTACATTAATTCCTGGCAAACACTTGAAATGCAACAAATGACATGGATTTGAGTGATATGATGGCAGTTTACTCTGACTTGGACCTTCAATCACAGCTCTGTTCAATGACTTGATAAACACCACTCTTAAAAGGAAAGGCTTTCGAAGCTATTGAATTGTACAGTGGATTGTCAGCAAGGAAATACACAAAGACGTAATTGTACCCTTGGCATTTGATCTTCCAGTGCCGTCCATTCAACACAAGGCAAAAAAGTGGTACTCCGTTCTTCTTTCTTTGTGAACTGTTATTCCAAGTGTTTCACGAGGCTCTCCCATTGGTTAACCAATTTCGTAAATACCACAGCCCTGTCCTACCCTTTTTTATCCAATCTTTTATGCGGTGAAGGCTTAATCGACAACATCAGAATCAAAAATTATTTTCGATGTATTCATTTCACCGATAATACCTGTTATGCTACTAATTAGCTCTGGATGCGATTGCAACTTTAAAGGCTTTCATTGCTAGGGCATTTAGGAGACCTTTTTCACGTTTGGCACTTTTGTTAAGCTACCCCATAATACGGTCAGGATCCGTTCAAATTTATAGAAATATAGTGAAATAAAACCTCTACGGTGTTTCGAATGCACTGCTTGGCGCCTTGGAGACATCCGAGATCGCCCGCGTGCATGGCGAACGATGAATTCGAAGCAGCAATGTCTGTGAATGTTTTGATGTTTGAATAAGAATAACGACGCTTTTCTACTTTGTAGCTTTATCAATAATGTTGACAGGTTCATACAAAGTGACTACGTACCGACATTACGTGACATTCTACTTGTTCAAATGCCTTCCAATGCCGTTCATGAATCTCTTCTCCAAATCGGATCCACTTCAATGAGGTAATTTCCTATTTGTAACTTTGGTAGTCTCAATTCACTTTGTTTTGCCTAGTGTGACAGCTAAAGCAAGTACCCACAACTACTATTAATGTCAGCCTTTGGTTTAATATGTTTCGGACCTGTAATTCGTAGAATAGAGGCATTACAAATTTGAAACGAAAAAATTACTTCCATAAATGGTGAAAAAGACGCCTTTAGAAAATCGAAGAAACACTTTCGCGTCCGTTTCAAGCATCCATTCCGGAGAGTGGAATGAGCTTTCCTATTTTGGTTAAATTCCGAAAACTCTTTGTGAAATGGAATAAAAGACTGCAAGCGGAAAATATAAATGCGAGAGACTTTCCTTAAGGTAAAAGAAGGCATAGAGCTTAAACAGAATATACATTCTAGAAACAGAGGGATTGAGGGCTGTTGGCACTGCCCGGAGGCATGGCCACACAAGTGACCGAAACCGGCAGTTCGAACAAACAAAGTATTGCAGTATCCTTACTTACTTTTGAATGCCAACTCTTTTTATCCGTAAGTTGATACTTAAAATCCATTATAGTGGCTAAGAGAGTTGAGCACGCTATTTCCTGGCCAAAATATGCATCGGTCAGCAGGCAACTTAAGTGGACAATAAAAGATTACGACACCTCCTTTTCTGAATATTTCATTAACAGAACCAAGGCATTTGTGTGAAACGCTTGCTTTGTGATACTGTTTGCTGCCATTTCTTCCACTCTGATATCGTCCATTATTCCGATCTGTCAGTTGTTAAAAGCTTTCCTTCTGAATTTCATTGTTATTGGCTAAGTGGAATAGGTCCGAAGGCTTGGCAACCTCCTGGAATGGAATACTGACTTGACTAAACATGTCACTCCTCTCTCTCCACAGATTAGTTAACATTGGTGACCAGCGTGGCGATCGCCGAAAGTGGATCTCCTTATTTGAGACAATGCATGCAGTCCTTTTCTTTGCATCTCTTGTTGATTTTCTGGAAAGAAGTCAATTGCCCGAATTCAAGGTAAAACCCCATTCTACTTACAAATTTTTTTGTGCATATAGACAAAACTAGACGAAAGTCTTGAGTACTTTCGATTTATTTTGGAATCTTCACCCCTGTCACGAAAAGACTTCATTCTCTTCCTCACAAAAAAGGACATCCTTCCTGTACTTCTATCAAACGAAAAGTTCACCTCAGCCTCCAACTATCCCGAGATTCAAGGTAATTTATTAAAACCATTCGCCTAATCTTCCCTTTCCTTGTGACACGACATACTGAGTTGCAAAGTACTGACCTATGTACTATTTTACGGCGCTGATGGAGAGTAGTTGCCAATTGACGTGTGACAAGTGAGGATCTGTCAGAAGCATTGTGCATTTTAATGGAAAATTTTCAACATTGGAGACATCTTTTGCAATAATGGCACCCTTAACGCAAGTTTTACTTGTGCAGGCTACAATTCCATGAGCGCTTTATTTGAGAGATCAGCTTTGGCGCCTTGAGAATGGGGTAGGAACCCATACCCACAAACAATCGAGGTGATCTGTTCAAATGTAGTTGCATCAGCATGGAGAATGTGAAGGAATAACTTTCACTGACGCTTAACCGAAGCAATGATGCAATACTGGATTGACAATTACGTCAAAAGGTGGCGATGGACTTAAAAGACTACCGACTGAGGCATCACTCCTTGCACTTGTGAGGTGCTTTCTGGTGAATGACTCGTGATGAGAAGTGGCATTTGTACTCCGAGACGTCAATTACGCCTGTCATCTATACTTTACCAAGCTCAATCAAAGGGTGTACAAGAAGAAAACTTCTTATTGGGAGGTAGTTAAGGCAAATGAAATGATGGATATAGGGTGCTTATTATTTCTTCTTTTGTGATAATACAGGATAACATACCACACCAAACACTAACTAACAGGATGATTTGCAATTCACAATTAAAATAGATGGAAGGAGGAGAGGTACTGCCTTATTTCGCGTTCTTACTCACCGTGTTTCTGAAATAATATTTCTTTAATCGTTGAGTACCGCCTTGACTTAGCATTAGGCACGTCAAAGAGACACATAAAATAGATACTTTAGACATAAAATTGGTAAGAAATGGTGTGGTGTGTGGGGTCGAGTTGCGTCTTGTCTACAAGATATTAAAGAAGTGCTACTGATTGTCTTTTTATTTTAGAAACAAAAGATCCAGAAACGTGTATCGCTGCACAGCGAGATCTCTATCTATCCAAGCGCAAAGACAAGGATCAAAAAATGGGTCGTATTTTTTTCCACTCCGTGTGCCTTCTTGATATTGACGAAATGAAGGCCAAGTCTCGAATCTTCCTCAAAGGTGTGCTTGATTCAAACTTCCGACGTCATGCGACGTTTTAAGCAAAAGTAGAGGAGAATATATTGCAACTTCATTCTTATTTTTTTTTGCTCTATGTCGCAATGCCTACACATATGCATTAGTGTACGGCGATATTTAAATTTGCGCACATGACATCTTGGGCTCATTGATACATCAATAGCATCATTTCACCTCGTTCAGAGTGGATGCGTGATTATTTTATGCATAAAATACTCATTTGTCCGCAAAAAAATTCACACACATTTGTTCGACTTATGTGAGGGATCTTACAACTTCTGTAGCCAATAGTCTGTTTATACACAAATAATCACCTCGAAACTCTAAAGTATTTTACGCTCTTCAAAGTCGGAAAGGTGTTTTAATGCATATCACGTAATTCTAGCCTACTTTGTTGGTTTCTTCTGTAACGCAAAAAAATTCTACTGAATTATAATCAGTACAATGAGTTAAAGTAAATACAAAGAAAACTGAATTAATTTTATTGGAGTAAGGGAATGAGGTAATTGGTATTTCCTGTGTGCACGGTCATCATCCAAGAAACTCCGGTTGAGGCAGTGGGAATGCATTGTAGAGTTCATCAGAGTTCATGAAACCAAAGTGTTTGCGCCGATCTTACAATTCACTCAGTATAAATGCAAATGACAAATTACCCCTTCTAAAGTCTTCTCTCAAATATTCAAGGTAGGGATCGACCGATCCTTCCTCTTTGGATTCCTCATCAATTATTATTGTTGGATCACCTTAAAGTGAGGTAAACAGATTTTAGTTGATTAAAACAAAACATGCCTAGGAGTTTTAAGGTCAACTTCAAAGATAACTTTAAAAATCTGGCAAAACAAATGCAAATCTTTTTTGCTAAACAACACCAAGTGCATCTAAAAATCAAACACGCGAATAATGCAAAAAGGAAACGATGATTTTTAGCAAAACAAATCGCAATCCACGCACCATACAGAAGAGGCATTGGTATTGGCTTGTCCACTGAAACAAATTTCGGATTGGAGGGTAAGGCGAATGCGATAACTGCCACCAAGATCAATTGAAATGCTACGAAATTTATTGACATTTCTAGAACATAAAAATTGGCTTAGCTTAAATTCCTCCAAAATAAAAGGTAGATGTAACCCCTAAACTGCAAAAAAAACATAGGTGATAATCAAAGGGCATTGCATGATAATTATGCCCTGAATAACAGAACGTAATTTTCCGGTTGCCCAGAATTCCTCTTGTAACTGGTAAGATATAAAATTGACAATGCCTTAGTCATCTTTTTGCATGATAAGATGACCCCGGTACAGAAGTGATGGGTTATTCCAACCTTTTAACTTAAAAGTCGGTTAATTTAAGAGCAAATTTGTCTTTTCACTCACCAGTTTCGAATTATTTTCAAGTTGTGTCTAAATTAGTAAATTTTTAATAAACTCAATCCAAAAATGTAAGCACACGCTGGAGGGTTTTGTGCTTGAATTGTCGTTACAAATATGTTAAGGACCATCCTTTCTATAAATTAGGGATATAGTATCAGGCTTGTGTTGTTGTTGCATTATTTCAAAACCTTGTTTGAATCTTGCGTTGATTAAAACTAGAGAACAAGTGAATCATTAAACTCTGTCGTATTTATTCAAAGAATATTAATTGTTCATCTTCTCAATTGGATACTTAGGCGTAATTAGGCTTAACTTTTTTAAAAACTTGATGCTAAGATTGGCTTGTGTCATTTGATAAAGTCCTTGCTGAGCAGTTTCGAAAGTCTTGCACTCAAAAAAAGGACCTTAAATATTAGAATTTGCGCCCAACCCAGATTCGAACTTGGTTCCATAAGAGGTCTAGAATGAAAGTGGTTGTGAGTCAGTTATCAAGGGACTATTTAAAGGAACACAACAAAAAATAATTATTCTCAGCGGAGATAGTGTTGTTTAGGCATCATAAGCATTGAATGGGTTTAAAAATCAACAAAAGTAGACATTTGCACTAACCCACAAAAGCCCTATCATAAATTTATTACAGAAAATTCGCCGCAGCTTAAATACATTTTATTTAGATTATGGCAACCAATCACATTTTGATTATTTCCATTTGTTTTAAGTAGTTATTCTAAGTGCTGGTCTAAGCCAGGTATTTATATAACCCGGAATGGGCTTTAAAATGTAACCTTTTGCGGAAGTGTCGGTTTAATAGAAAATAAATCTAATTTAATGCGACTCAATTCACTACAGCCGTGCAGATTTCTAGCCTTAAAAAAGTTAGTTTAAAGTGCGGCCGCTATGTAAACAGTAGTTTACTAACGTTTTGCGCCAAAAAATCTCTTTATTACAATGCAGCAGGTTTGACACATGCGCCGCTCTGTGTAAACATGGTACAGATACATGCAATTTGCGCATGTAAACAAGCCACCTTGCATAAATTAACTGCGGACTTTTTGGTCCTTTGATGTTTGCTGCACATTAAATCACTTAGTCAAATTCGCACACCTCGACTGCTCCATGCATTATATAAGTGCAAACAAGCATTTAAAATTGAATTTTATGTAGTATTTTGGTCGAAAATGTCTTTGATTTGTTGGTGAGCAGCCCTATGTAATTTTGGCAGGAGAAAAGGGGAAATAACCCAACTCCCTGGAAAACAGGTTCTTCAATTGCTGCCGTGTAGTACCAATGACGCCTTCTCAGCCACAACGTTGGTCCAATTCGCCTTCGTGCCACTTAAAATCGGCCTTAGACTTATCCTTTGCGCATTCTTTAGGAAATGCTTGCTTACTAAAAATATTTTGATGCACAACCAGACGTTTCATTGCGCAGAATTTTATACTTAAAGTTCAATTTATTTTAGCTGTGCATCCTAATTATTATTTAGAGTAATCCTTTCATGTACGTTTGACGAATCGCTACGATATCAGTAGCCTAAGACAACAACAATAGCACCCCTTCAGCTATATTTAACTGATCCTTTTGTTAGAAATACTTATCGATACAAAAGATCCGTCAAGTTGTTTTAGAACGAGAGGCTACACATTCACGCAAACACATACACGGTCTTCCCTTTTATGCGTGTATAAGTGAAATGCTATGGTAATAAAACTTGAAAAGCTCTCCGTCAAAGACAATAACGATGCACTCTTAGTAGCAGGACGTATCAATTGTCTAATTGTGGGGATATGCCGAGAACTAATTAAATGGGTCAGTGACTGGCAGACTAAACAGCCAAACAAAGAATCTGAGTATTTTAAAGCTAAAGGCATCTATTGCCTTTTGGCGTACTTTCGTTAGTATCCAAATAAAGTGTAAAGTAAAATGAGGTTAGCAAAAGTGACTTTCTTGTGAGTTTCATAGTTTGTGTTTTTGCTAACATAGAAAAATAGTGGCCAAATGCAGTGGGAGAGCAAAGGTTTTACAGTCGTTTGGATTGACCAAATTCAAGAGCTGTGATACTGATACCCTGAGGCTTCCCTTAAGGTGGAAGAAGGCATAGTACTAGGGCAGAATATATATTCTGGAACCAGAGGGTTTGGGGCTGTTGGCACGGCCTGGAGGCCGGCCAACCGGCTAGTAAAATATGGCCACCCAAGTGATTGAAACCGGCGGACTTAAAACTAAAATTAATCTGCTGTTTTGGTCCATTTTAACTTAATTTCTAGTATTTAACTTTAAAAGTATAATCAGCTGGATTCTCATTACTCAGGTTGTTTGTGGAATGTTCGCTCACAATTTCACTCTCCACTCCTTCTGTACTTAAATACATGGAGTTTCATAGCTTTCTAGTTGTTTGTTTTATCAGGAATTACTTATAACTAATAAGTTTAGGATAACTTTCCTAAGCACAACTCAAAACTATTATTGTAACACTTTGTTTGTTCGAGTCGTCGGTTTTGGGACTCCGAGCCATGCCAACAGCCCTCAGACCCTCTGATTCCGGAATATGTATTCTGCCCTAGTACTATGCCTTCTTTTACCTTAAGAGAGGTTTTGGGACGCGACAATGATGAGGTCTTAATCACCTCTCAGTGATTTGCTACGCACAAAGGCAGACTGTGACGATTTCTATATTTCTCCTCTACCTATGCATTTACGGATTTGAGACGAGATGTTTGCTTAGATGCAAATGTCATTTAACGGATGCGAGTTGTAAAATTATACGACGAGTCAAAATCGTATGAGGATCAAAACTTGCTTTCCACTGAGAGGCCAATGTCGTTGGCTTAGTCACGAAGCTCGCGTAAGATCACCTTCCCATTCCCAAAAGGAACGTTCAAAGAAGTACGTATGTCAGGTCCGGTTTATGGCATCTGGCGAACTAATGAAAATATAGTGTCAAAGAAAGTTCACTATATAGCCTTGATTGTGCTATTTGTAATTTATTAATATACTCTGTAGATGAGAGGCGAGAAGACTATTTTAAAACCTAGTCGTGAACAAATGTGGCGGCTTTCCTGAGTTCAACGCAACCTCATCGTAAGTACTTTAGCTTTGCTACTACAAATCCCTCCTATCCCTTTATAAGATACCCAGAAATAGCTAGCCTTCTCATGGCAAGGGTGGTAGAAGTGAAGAGGAGGAGAGGAAAGAATCGTTTACATTGGTTACTGGAACAAATTAAGGCAGTTGACATCTAAGTTAGCAGACATAATATCCTCCCGTAAAATTGGCATTGAAACTAAACGTAGGTAGCAATAATTTAAGCATTAGACTTATTGTACAATCGAAATATAGCTTAAAATATTGATGTTTTACAAAGTCGACCACAAGTTTTGCTTGACAACTTTTGGAGCTTTTTAGTGAGTAATAAGACATGGAAAATATTCTACCAAATCCTTAAGCACTCGCTATGTTAAACTGCCGAAATTACCCATGTTCCCTTACTTAAAAAGCCTTCTGTGTTTGTGGTGGAACGTACTCCATGTAGGAGGCGAATATAAAGCCAGATGATCCATTGGAATATTGTAAATTACTAAATATGTTTTACAAGTTTTTCTGGATTTTGTTTAGTACGAATGTGCGAAAATATGCAAAAGACACAAGCCCGTGTGTGTAGCGATTACTTAAATAGTAAATTGTTTACATACATCGTTAGGCCTTGAAATTCACGAATCTGTGTACACTTTTTCTGTATGTTGGAGGGTTCTGTTCTTGAGGCTAATTTCGTCAGACTCCTGCATTGCACGGAAATCCTATCGGCTTCTGATGACTTGAAGTGCAGCGAATTTCCGTTCTATTGTAGGAAACTACAAGAACTTTATGGTTCTTTGGCCAAATCAAGTTTGCGTCCGGCAGCCGAATACCTTCACATTTATAAAAGTCGTGTGAGTTATACGTCATATACTTGGATTTTGATCGAAATTCAACCCATTGTATGTACTCTGGGCTGTACAAAAACGTGATTTGAAGCTCCTTCATCGTCTATTTTTTTGGAACTCACATGAAGGCATTTTATAGATCGATCATTTGTCAGGATTCACGAAAAGATGTTCACAAACTGATTCTCATGAAGAGCTCGAATGCAGAAATGATTTTGAAGAAGATATGCGCAAATGGTTGCGTTATGATCCCCAAACAACACGTTGGAGCTTGCAAAATCGAAAATCCGTCTTCTTTACTCTTGGTGCCTCTGATTCTGTTAAGTGGTTGGATGAATCTGATGAACCAACCACTAACCAACAATGCTTTGATAAAGGCATAGCAAGCTGTCAAATTCGCCAGCATGCGAAGCCCAAATCTGCGAGTAAACATTTTCTCGTGGACATCTCGAACCCTCATTGTAGACTCAGGAATTTAGACGATCGGGAGGCTCGTTTAAATTTGGGTCTGTTCTCATTGAACCTACTCAATTCGTTCATTTGGTATTTTTAGTTATTAATTTTATGGTCCATTTTATTCTGAATCGTAATAGACATCGAGGGTGATGCTGAAAGAAAAATCAAAGGGAAGACGAGCAGTTTGCTTGATGTGGAAGTATTGGAGCGTGACAAGATTGCTGAGGATATGCTTTACCTCACTGAGGAGTTGCGGTCGACCCAAGTGGCTCTTGGTGATCGTATACGCGCCGACATTGACATTTTAAGTGCATCTAGTACTGTTGCTCAGGCCAATGTTGAGTCGCTGGCTTCTGTTTCTCGGCGTGTTCGCGAGGAACTAGGGCACAAGTTTGGGCTCTGTATCTGGGTCCTCTTCCTCTTGTCTGTGATCGTCTTTTTTTGGATGGTCCTCTTCATCAAATTCACTCCAAAGGGCTAGCTATTGTATTAGGAGCTCGATTGTACCTTACTCATTTTTTTTTCTCACGAAATAAAATTGTTTATTTTCTGGATTTCTAGAGAATAGGTGTTTTTGTTAACTGAATAAATAATCATCTGCCTTTGGGCATAACACACGAGGTTTTTTATCAAAAGGATACTACTATAGATTGTGAGTGGCATGTATTAATTTAGAAGGAGGATTGTCTATCGTAAGGAGTCTTCGTCTTTCTTGCCGTAGATGATTGCTTACTCTCTTGAGCTCCAACTCACAGTTTTACTTTTTTTCAGGCCGAAGCTTATTCGTTTTCACTGAGCGAAGGAAGTGGAGTATCATGTCCTTTTCCATAGCTTGCGATTCTGTTGGTCCATGACGGCGCATCAAATTTTACCGACATCTCCTTTTTCAAATCATAAGTAGACTTCGTTTAGCTCGTGACATTTATCAAAATAAGTAGAGCAAGCAACAATATGCATGTATATACACCTATCTACAATTCAGTGAACAGTGAACAGAAACGGCTGGCCGTCAATCCACTCTCGATGTGGCAGCAAAAGTGGGATAAGATTTCCGCGCATTTCATCCGTGAATGACTAGATATCACCAGTTCAGTGGGTCCGCCAATTGATCAACTCCACCCTGAGCTTGGTGGGTTAGACAAGTTTTTCTCACATATGTTGAAACATCTGGGTGTCACAGGCTATGGAGCCGCTCTCTGTGCAAGCCTTGTCTACACTGGACTTCATTGATAGCCTGTATATCATTTAGACTTAACTTGAATAGCTTTTGGACTAAGTCTATCTAATATATCAAACCACAATCAAGTTCATGCCTTTAAATAGATTAAAGAAGGCTTCTTCAGGTCCCCATGGCATCATCGTATTACAGGTACTGACGTCAATTTTTACTGCGTTGGAGGTATTGGTTCGGGCAGAAGTTGTGGGTGTTACATCAAAACTCATGCGAAAGTAAGATAAACCGATTATCCACCGTTTTGAATGGCAAATCAACATCCTCTATGCCTATATTTACATTTACATTTGATACATAGAAGGACATTAAGAAAACTACATGCTTTGTGCAATGTGATACCACTTATGCTAGATTTCTAAAGTCAAGACCATTTTTGCCGAGGATTTCAAAGTGTGGATCACTTTGATTGAATAGAAAAATGTACTGGATGTAAACATTAAATCGAGCTTAACTTCCAAAATCTGGTGTTTTGAGATCGAACATAATTATTCTCCTTTAGTACAGAGATCTATTGCTTTTGAAAAGGTCAAACTGTCCAGAGAACCAAAAAAGTAATCAAAAGTGGAAATTTTTTCCTTGCAAAATCAAAGAGTCAACCGAGTGGTCTACACTTTGCCGTCATCTCCTGGACTCCCATTATTGCCCACGTGGTGTCTCCTATGCTTCAGTAAGTGAACTGATGAAACCTTTAATTTTTACACCATGTCCTTGCTTCAAACTCAAAGAAGCAGCTTTTTAAAAGCAGTTCCTGGATCTTTCAGAACTAGGCATGCAGGTTAGGCAATTAGCTTTTATCTACATTAAACCTTTTTCTGCTTTTCTCACATCGTATTACTCATGCACACTGAATCTGTTCACTCCAGCAATGTGTTGATTCAGTGTGAACAGTGAAATATAACACCATGTGACCACTTTTTAGCATAGTCATTCTCAAGCAATTTGAATGATAACATGCAACAGCAATCCGAGTGTGACACAGTAAATCACCAAACTTTGTAGTTAAAGACACAAACACTCACTGAGTATATCTGCTGGCCCAGAAAAGTCTTCTATCTTTCTTTTTGTGGATAATTTTCAAGTATGCTAGAAAGGTGTGCGATTTCAATCAACCCCCTTGATTGGTCTATAAGGTTGCGTGGATAGGTGCTAAGTTGTCTCCAAATCACTACGAGGTCAAGGTCAGTCAAAGATCATTAGTGCGCAGTGACCACTGCAGTCGCGTCAGTGAGCAATGACCACCCTAATGAAATATCCGCATCGTCGTTTTTCGGATCAGGAAACCAACAGAGTTCAAGCCCATAAGAGCCTTGTTGTTGTTGTTGTTGTTGTTTTCATTCTAATCCCTGCTTCAAATATTTGGGTTGGGAAGGTTGAACAGGGTGGGCATCATATACCTCTATTTAGTCCTTTTCTAGCCCTCCTTTCCTGTCTTAAAATGGGTCTCGAGGGTGAAGGTGAAGGGGAAGTTAATAGATGGACTAATGGTTTAGTTGACGTAGAAGTACTTGACCTTCCAAATGGTTCCTGTCATGTTATGCAATGCTACTCTCGTAAAAAAAGGGTCGAATGTGCAACGCAAAAACCAATCTCAGCTAGTTATTGAGGCTTCGGATAGCTGTCTCACTTCACTCTCTCTTTAGACTTATAAAAAAATCACTATTAAAATAGGACTTTTTTGATAGGTACAAGAGTTGGTAAAAGGAGGACAGCTAACTAACATCTACAAAGCATTGACGGTGTTATTGCCGATGTTTGTCACGTCGGCACTCTAAATTATATGTGATTCTGGCAGAACACACATAAAATTCTGTGCCAAAAAAAACTCTCCAGTAACTCCTTCAAACTTATCTACACATAGGCTCATCCTAAGAAGAGATCAGAGCTATCGAGCTGCTTGAGGTGGAAGAGCTGTGTGCTCTCCTGTGAGTTGGCATCTCATTGGCTGAAGTGCGGGGGTATTTAAGGCCACTCGAGGCAACCTACAGGTCTGTCATTGCATTTGTGTGTACCTCAGTGTACTTGCACCAGAGTCTGCAAATATGACGGCAACAAGGTACGAAGAAGTGAATTCCCCCAAGAGCCACGGGAAAAATAATTGTTGTCTCAAATTTTGGCTTGCATTTTTTATGCTAGCTACTATCGCTCTCATTGGTGCTGTCTTGTGGTTGTGTTTGGCACCTAAATACACCGACACCTTGGATACACAGACTATAGGTGAGTGACTAATTTAATTCAAATTATTTCCTTTTGACTGTGGTAACAGCATTCTCTTTACCAAAAACGTCACTTTAAATCCACACTAAATATTTTATTGTAAAACAGATCTACCGTGATGATATTTTTGAAATAACCTTCAAGCTAAAATCTGGAACTTTTTACCACCTTTTTTTTAGAAATTTTTTTTCAAGAGAGCCAAAACGCAATTCCCACAATCAAGTTAGGTACCACAAGATGAATTGCTTTATGAATTCGAGGTCACCAAAGTGATGCATCATTTCTGTAAAATCTTAAACTTTTGCTTTTTAAAGATTACCCATGCATTACAGAAACAGCTAATGGAACAGCCGCCTTACAGGCGGCTTCAATAAAACGTCGACCGGGATTATGCGCCCTTCCACCTGCTCAGGGGCCCTGCAAAGCCACTATCGAGCGTTATTACTACGATGCCACGTCTGGTGAATGCAAGAAATTCCTCTACGGTGGATGCTCAGGCAATGCAAACAACTTTCTTACCAATCAGTTGTGCATGGAGACTTGCGCACTTCCGTCTGGTAAATTATTTTTGACAACCTAATTTGAAGAGGAAGCATCTGCTCCTCTCCGTACATTAGCCCCACAGTTCAGTGTTCTGCAACGTTTTCAGCATTGTCCCTTTGCATAGACTACATCGCCCACTTACGTCGCAGCATAGCATTTCCATTTTCCAACATTAATTTAATTCTGCTTTACAATTAAAAAAATAGCATTAAAATGTGTTAAGGTGCTTTAAAATCTGCAAATGTGTTTTGTTGCCCCAGTAAAAGGCGAAATACTGTATATACTATACTACTTTTGTTTTGCAGAAAAAGCAATGCATTTAAAACCGGAATATTGTCTGTTGGAGAGGGATCAGGGTCCGTGCTTTGCTGCTCTGGTGCGCTACGCCTACGACAAAAGCATCGACCAATGCGTGGAGTTTACTTTTGGCGGATGTGGTGGAAATGGAAATAACTTTAAGACTCTTGAAGAGTGCGAGACCAAGTGCATGGGTAGGTGATACTCTGAGTGTTGTAGACTAAACTAATTAAGTAAATCTCGACTTGACTAGATTCAATAAATTTCAATAAAAGCGCCACTCGAAAAATGTTTTCAATTTCATTGTAGCGTTCCAAGACTTCGGTGAAGACATAAGGAGGTATAATACTAAAGCAGAATGCAGACATTTTGTGTAAAGAGAGGGATCGGGGTGCTGCTGGCATGGTCCAGAGGCCAGCCTGCCTGGTTAGAACAATATGGTCACCCAAGTGACCGACAATGGCAGTCAGATCAAACAGAGTGTTACATTTATGCTCTCTGCACAGGAATGGGTTTAAATTTAAAGATGGGGCTCAACTCACCATGAAATGATACATCAAAGTCAACTAGTGAGGATGGGGTGGTAGCGAAAATAAATATTAAAAGTAAATTAAGTAAACTGGTGACCCTATAAAACAGAGGGTATATTAATTGGTATAAAAATAATATTCTGTAAAAATAATCCTTGTTAGAGTGTAAAAACATTTAGTCTCCCCTTATTCGCCTCCACTACACGAACCATTACCACACCATCCCCGACAACATACGTAGACGCATCCCATCGTTTCCGTTACACAAAAAAATTCATTTGCACTAGGTAGAGAGTTAATTCTCGGTGTGATGGTAATAGCTATGTAGTAGGTGACAACCTGCTGGCGAATAATTTCGTCCATGATGTATCGTATGGTTGAGGCTCCACAATGCACGACTAGTTGCGCAGTGTAGCGCTGTGTGGTGAGGCTGTGATACATGTCTGAGGCATGTGATGAAGTGGATAGTGCTGGTGGTGGGTGGATGGCTTGGAAGACGAGTCGAAAGGCAAGTAATCTGTTTATCCCTACAAACTGTTGAAACGATAAATTAAAACGATTACTTAGATGTGTTATATGTCATAAGCATCATTGTACTACACTAAACCTATTCGACAATTCATTGGCTACGTTGACTGCTTTTGACTTCCACTATGCGTCTGCGACTGCATTTCCAGTCGTGTTGCAATAATTTGGCGAAATACAATCCATAAAACCGTGGTCAAAATAATTGCCTGAAAATAAAAAGGCAAATCGTGGAAGTTGTGAAGTGAATGTTTTGCCATCGAATCAGTAGGAAGCGAAGTGGGACCTGGCGTCTCTTCAACCAACAATCTTATGGCTGGACCGGCCACTGGCAGTGATGTTCTGGATGCAGTGTGCAGGTTGCCCCACGAGGTGGGACCGTGTCGTGCAATGCTGAAGCGTTGGTACTACGATGCATCGAGTGGTCGGTGTGTGGAGTTTGTGTATGGTGGATGCAAGGGCAATGCCAACAACTTCGAGTCGCGGGAGGACTGTGAAGCACTATGTGGTGGTAAGCTCTTATCCTTCTTCACTTTACCATTCATTTTGCCTAGCCACTCACTTCCCCATAGCGTAGATCAATCCCTCTGCAGCAGTACAGTCTCGTTACCTGTCATTTTCTGTCATTGTTAGGGGTCAGTGTAAATGAGAGTGTTCTTGAAGTAAAGTAAAAAGGTGCTAGTTTGAGTGTTCAGCCTCACAAGAGGGCGGTACACGTGATGAATATTCTCGTGTCACTTAAGTAAACTAATCGTCACATCTCCCCACATTAACACATCAGTAACCACTACAACACTTCGATACTATGTGCAGCCTCATGATTGTGTGGGAGTCTTGCAAAGTTATTTCTTAGTACATGTAGAAAAACAACTAATGATAAACACTGCAGCTAGTTTATTCTATCTCAGTTAAACTGTTAATGGTTGTGGTTTAATGAACATACAAAATTATTTGCTAATGGAATATCCAGAACAATTTTAAGGGTTTAATGCGTTTGAGAAGACAAATTTGATAAGCCAAAGTGCGTATGCATTGCCTTTGAAAGAATGGGGCAGTCGGTAGTGGCGAACATGTATCAAGAAAGGGAGAGCTATGATGTCTGACAGGAGGGCATCCTACGCAGTCACGAAATAGGTGCAACAGGATTCACTTCTTCCCGATTTCATTGTCTTTATAATTACACAAAACAACGTGATTTCAAATAGTCGTTTATTTTGTGCGAACCTCCCAGGGAATAATTTTGCCTGCTATAAATAGTGTTCTTAATATTTCACAATGAACGTCTAGCTGTGTACTGAGGGACTGTGTGGAAATGGGGTGATGGGTCTTAGGAATGTGGTGGCTTAGGCAGCATTGGGAGTGGGTGGGTGGTTTGAAATAGAACCAATAAAAGTCCATTTCATCACCAAATGTGATTAATACCGTGAGTAAGCAAAGGATTATCCAGTGAGGATACCTCGGAGTTTCGTCAGTGAATGCATTTTTAACCTTGTTGCAAAGATTCTAATATGTGTAGGAATGAAAGCATTAAAACCGCAGTCACATCAATTACCATAAAGCGAAAAGACATTTGCTTCTCTTACCAACAGTGAGCAAGGTGGAATCTGGTGTCCTTTTTGGCGGTAGCGATGCTGACACGGTAACGCTGTGCCATCTGCCACAGGATCAAGGCAACTGCCTTGCACTCATTCCGCGGTGGGCATTTGATGCCAACTCGGGACAGTGCGTTCAATTCACCTACGGTGGATGTGGTGGCAACGCCAACAACTTCGAGACGAAGGAGGCGTGTGAGGAGCGATGTCTGGGTTAGTCGTGCATGCACCTCTCTCATGTCTGTCCTCGATGCTTGCATTCCATCATCCTGTCTCACTCTTCTTCCTTCTGTCTCTGCACCATCAGCCAGCATTCCGATGCCCATACCGGCCACAGGCAGTGGTGTTGTGGATGCAGTGTGCAGGTTGCCCCAAGAGGTGGGACCGTGTCGTGCAATGCTAAAGCGTTGGTACTACGATGCATCGAGTGGTCAGTGTGTGGAGTTTGTGTATGGTGGATGCAAGGGCAATGCCAACAACTTCGAGACGAGGGATGACTGTGAAGCAAGATGTGGTTGTGAGCTCTCGTTCTGGCACATTTTACAAAATAATTCGCCTAGCCATTCATTTCTCTTAGCACGTAGATCAGTTTCTTTACAGCAATGGGTTCTCATCATCTTCATTATCTCTTATTGTTTAGTATCTGTGTAAATAGAGTTGCTCTCTACAATGACGTTGAAGAAGATCTTGTTTGAGTGTTCCCTCTCATAAGGTGACGATATTCGTAGGGAATTCTCTTTTCCTACGCGTTTTTAATCCACCGAAAGCCTTCTTCCTTTATTTGGCCTTTTCATTCATCTAACAGGTGCTAATTCTCCGTGAATGAGGGAGTTTTCCCTACCACTCACACACTCACCCACATTAACACATCAGTAATTATTGCAACACTTCAGTGTCCTGTGCAGCCTCATGCCTCTACGGTAGCCATTGTAATGTTCTTCTATGCTACACATGTAAGAACATCTAATGATAAACATGGCGGTGAGTTTATTCTATCCCAGTGGAACAGTAGATGTTGGCAATTGAATGAGAAGGGAAAGATGTTGGTCAACGGAATCCACAAAACATGTACACAGGCTTTGTACGTTTGCGAGTGGCAAACACAAAACGTGAGAGTGCGTGTGCATTGCCATTGAAAGCGAGGAAAGAATGAGACAGGCAGTAGGGGCAAATGATATTTTGTGACAGAAATAGGTGCAACAGAATACACTTTCTCTTGTTTTTTTAATCACAGACGTGCTCCAAAGGCTGTTCTCATCCGATTAAGTGGAATTTCCTCATAATGAGCAGAAAAGTAGTTCTCAACGGGATTTTGAATGACTCTTTAGTAGGTTTTAGCTACCTTGAGAATGATTTTTTCTGGAATGCGTTTTAATCCCAGGGTTCCGCAGTGCACGTCTAGAGACACATTGAGGTGTTGTGTGGAAATGTTTTGATGCGTTTTAGGCACATGGTAGAGTTGATATTTCTGTTGGTGGGTGGATGGCTTAGAATAGAACCAATAAAAGTCGAAAGTCTTGCAAATTATCCAATGCCACAATTTGTTGCAAAGGTCACTTAGCAATGACTTATAATGCAAAGGAAATCTATAGGTCAAATGCCATCATCACAAGTGACTGCATTTGAAGTTGCTTTAAGGAGCAAATAAATTTGGGAAGATATAGTCTGTTAACCTGCGACCACACCAATTTTGTGAAAAAAAAAGGAGACAACACGTACACTTCGTAAAGCAACTACTTGGTTTATCTATCAACAGTGAGCAAGGTGGAAGCTGGTGTCCCTTCTGGCGGTAGCGATGCTGACACAACAGTGCTGTGCCATCTGCCACAGGATCGAGGCAGCTGCTATGCACTCATTCCGCGGTGGGCATTTGATGCCAACTCGGGACAGTGCGTTCAATTCACCTACGGTGGATGTGGTGGCAACGCCAACAACTTCGAGACGAAGGAGGCGTGTGAGGAGCGATGTCTGGGTTAGTCGTGCATGCACCTCTCTCATGTCTGTCCTCGATGCTTGCATTCCATCATCCTGTCTCACTCTTCTTCCTTCTGTCTCTGCACCATCAGCCAGCATTCCGATGCCCATACCGGCCACTGGCAGTGGTGTTGTGGATGCAGTGTGCAGGTTGCCCCAAGAGGTGGGACCGTGTCGTGCAATGCTGAAGCGTTGGTACTACGATGCATCGAGTGGTCGGTGTGTGGAGTTTGTGTATGGTGGGTGCAAGGGCAATGCTAACAACTTCGAGACGAGGGATGACTGTGAAGCGAGATGTGGTGGTAAGCTCTTATCTTTCTTCACGTTACCATTCGTTTCGCCTAGCCACGCGCTCCACACAATATTTTACAGCAGTATAGCCACACTCTGTTTTGGTGTTTGGTACTGTACGCGTTCCTCAAGCAAATGGAGTAGCTTGTGTCGGCGTTCTGTCCCACAAAATGGCAGTATATGGAGGTATCCTTCACATCTCATACCTCTTAACTCATCTTCAGCCCTCTCTTCTTGCACGATATTTAATTTCATCTTTCCGATGCATTTGGTTTGTCAAACGAAGGATTATTAAAATCACCCACCGACCTAATTGTCCACTTTGGCACATCAGTAATCATTGCAACACTTCAGTTCTATGTGCCACCTCATTCTCGCATAACAGTCATTGTGAGGCTATCCCATACTCCATGTGGATGAAGAACTCATAAATGAGAATGCACCGAAGTTGCTATATTCAGACAAAGCATAGTTAATGATGGTTGAAGTAACGTGGAAATTGGTTGGCTAGCGGAAACCTTGGAAGAACTTTTTGGGATTTCCTAACAAACGATGTGAATGAGAACGTGCGTGTGCGTGTGTGCGCACCAACGTTGGAAAGGAAGGAAGGAAGGAAGGAAGGAAGGAAGAAAGAAAGGAATGTTGTAGGCGATAGTGGATATTGTTGTTGAAGAAAGAGAATATTACAGCATAAGTGAATAGAATCATGCGATATCACAGAATAGATGCAGAAGAATTCAAATTTCCCCCCTACTTCAGCGTACACGAAGGTGTATCAAGTGTGCTCGTTGGATTGGATTGAATGACACTGCAACTAGCATCCAGATAGTTCTAGGCGCCATTTCAGGCAGCCATTTATTTGGGGAGATTCTTCTAGCGAATAAAATCCCTTGCGAAACATTTTACTACCAAAGATTAAAACGTACTTCTAGTCGAGCATCCTGGTGCTATGCTTGCTGTTTCGGGGGTGTGGTGGAGTGGATGTGGCTAGTGGTGGGTTGATGGCTCAAAATACCAGCAATCGAAGCCGAAATTCTGACAATCAATTCATAACCGCAAATTGTTGAGATGGGCATGAAGACCAAGTCGTTATTCTACCACTCTATGCTTATTCCACAGTGTACTGGCTACGTGGATCACTTTTCACATCCACTTTGTATCACTGACTCCATTTACAGTTGCAAGAAAGGAATGGTAATTGGCGGCATATAATCCGCAAATGTGTACTTTGTGAGGTGGTTGTTTTAGGTCCTGTATCGACAGTGGGTAAGGTGGAATCTGGTGTCCCTTTCGGCGGTAGTGATGCTGACACAACAGCGCTGTGCCATCTGCCACAGGATCAAGGCAACTGCCTTGCACTCATTCCGCGGTGGGCATTTGATGCCAACTCGGGACAGTGCGTTCAATTCACCTACGGTGGATGTGGTGGCAACGCCAACAACTTCGAGACGAAGGAGGCGTGTGAGGAGCGATGTCTGGGTTAGTCGTGCATGCACCTCTCTCATGTCTGTCCTCGATGCCTGCATTCCACCTTCCTGTCTCACTCTTCTTCCTTTTGTCTCTGCAGCATCAGCCAGCATTCCGATGCCCATACCGGCCACTGGCAGTGGTGTTGTGGATGCAGTGTGCAGGTTGCCCCAGGAGGTGGGACCGTGTCGTGCAATGCTGAAGCGTTGGTACTACGATGCATCGAGTGGTCGGTGTGTGGAGTTTGTGTATGGTGGATGCAAGGGCAATGCCAACAACTTCGAGACGAGGGAGGACTGTGAAGAGCAATGTCGCGGTTAGTCATGCACACACCTCTCTCATGTCTGTCCTCGATGCCTGCATTCCATCATCCTGTCTCATTCTTATTCCTTCTGTCTCTGCACCATCAGCCAGCATTCCGATGCCCATACCGGCCACAGGCAGTGGTGTTCTGGATGCAGTGTGCAAATTGCCCAAAGAGGTGGGACCGTGTCGTGCAATGCTGAAGCGTTGGTACTACGATGCATCGAGTGGTCAGTGTGTGGAGTTTGTGTATGGTGGATGCAGGGGTAACGCCAACAACTTCGAGACGAGGGATGACTGTGAAGCAAGATGTGGTGGTAAGCTTTTGCCGTCCTTCGTCTCTTTACCATTCATTTCACCTAGCCATTCCCTTCCCCAAAATATCAACTTATTCCTCTATAGCAATGCATTCTTTTTTCCTGTCGTTTCCTGCCATTATTAAGGATAATTGTAAATAGGTGTGTTCCCGAAATAATGTAAAATGAGTTTGTCTACATGTTCTGCCTCACATGAGTGCAGTACACGCGGAGAATTTTCACGTGCCACTTATATCAACTAAGCAACACTTCTTCCCATGTGTGACTTTGGACAAATCTTTCGGCTAAATTGCTGTGTGAACATACATTAACACATCGGTACTCACTATATCACTTCAATGCTGTGTGCAGTCCAATGCCTTCATGACAGCCAATTTAGAGGTATTTAACACTAAACATGGAAGAATAATTAATGAACATTGCTGCGATTTTGCTCTACCCCAGCAGAAGGTTAAATAGTTGCCGTGGAATATACTCACAAAATTATTTGCCAACGGAATACCCAGAGCAAATTCAATGGCTTTGTGCACTTAAGAATGACAAGCACGGAATGTGAGAGTGCGTTTTCATTGCCTTTGGAAAGGAAGAAGAAGGAAAGCAGGCGGTAATGTCAAATATTGGTTGAGAGAATGATGTTGTATGAGCAAATGGGATCATTCGCTGCCGCGAAATATGCTAAAATCTTATTCAATCCATTATCACTGAACGCGTTTTGAGAAGAGCTAACTTCCTATTGGATGGTAACCCACGACAACGATTAAGGAGGTAGATTTTGGCGTGACATCCAATAGCCTTTTAGATGGTGCAATCCTCTTAGCGAAAAATTTTGCATGATATGCATTGTGGTCTTGAGGCCTCACAATGCAACCGTAGTTGCACGTTCTGGTGCGATGTGCAAAGGTAACGATAAATGTCCTGATCATGTAGTAGCTTCGATATTGCTGGCAGTGGGTTGATGGGTTGAAATAGAAGCAATGAAAGTCCTAAGTCTTGCAACTTATTCAACACCACATGTTGTTAATACGGTCAGTACGCAAGGATTATCCGATGATGATACCTTGGTGCGTCACATAACAATTTAGTCAGTGATTGCGTTCTCGGTTTTGATGAATGGAGTGCAAAAATTTGGAGAGATGTGTTTCATATAATCGCAGTCACTTTAATTATCAGAAAATAAAAAGGTAATTGGTGCGCGTTGTGAGGTGGTTGATTTGGTTTTTGCATCAACAGTGAGCAAGGCGGAAGCTGGTGTCCCTTCTGGCGGTAGCAATGCTGACACAACAGCGCAGTGCCATCTGCCACAGGATCGAGGCAACTGCCTTGCACTCATTCCGCGGTGGGCATTTGATGCCAACTCGGGACAGTGCGTTCAATTCACCTACGGTGGATGTGGTGGCAACGCCAACAACTTCGAGACGAAGGAGGCGTGTGAGGAGCGATGTCTGGGTTAGTCGTGCACGCACCTCTCTCATGTCTGTCCTCGATGCCTGCATTCCATCATTCTGTCTCACTCTTCTTCCTTCTCTCTCTGCACCATCAGCCAGCATTCCGATGCCCATACCGGCCACTGGCAGTGGTGTTCTGGATGCAGTGTGTAAGTTGCCCCAGGAGGTGGGACCGTGTCGTGCAATGCTGAAGCGTTGGTACTACGATGCATCGAGTGGTCAGTGTGTGGAGTTTGTGTATGGTGGATGCAAGGGCAATGCCAACAACTTCGAGTCGCGGGAGGACTGTGAAGAGCGATGTTCCGGTTAGTCATGCACACATCTCTCTTACTTCTGTCCTCGATGCCTGCATTCCATCATCCTGTCTCACTCTTCTTCCTTCTGTCTCTGCATCATCAGCCAGCATTCCGATGCCCATACCGGCCACAGGGAGTGGTGTTCTGGATGCAGTGTGCAAGTTGCCCAAAGAGGTGGGACCGTGTCGTGCAATGCTGAAGCGTTGGTACTACGATGCATCGAGTGGTCGGTGTGTGGAGTTTGTGTATGGTGGATGCAGGGGTAACGCCAACAATTTTGAGACGAGGGATGACTGTGAAGCAAGATGTGGTGGTGAGCTTTCGCCGTCCTTCTTTTTAATCAATTTTTCTCTATAATCTCCTCATCTTTATCACTTACCATTTCCAGCATCTCTCCGTGTAGGGTTATTCCTCTTATCCACGTTTTCGTATAGGTTTTCTAGTCCTTCTCACAAGATGGCAGTGTATGCAAGTAGCATTCTCTCTTCCATGATCTAACTCACCGTTAGCCTGCTTTCCTTTTATTTTATTGGGTTATAACTTTAATATTCAAATGCTTTGTAAACGTTGACATTTTTTCCAAATACCTACCCTTTCACCTTCACTAAATTACTAGTAATCATTACAGCACTTTAGTCCTGTGTGCAGTCTCTTGCCTGTGTATTAGTCATTGTAAAATCATTTGATACTACTTATAGAAGGGAAATTAACTATAAACACTGGAGCGAGTTTACTCCACCTTAGCAAAACGGTAGATGTTGGCAATTGAATAAGCAGGGGAAGATGTTAGGGCAACAGAATCTACAGAATATTTTTAAGCTTTGTTCGTTTGGGCATGGAAACGCGGTACTCGAGAATGCGTGTGCATTGCTTTTGGAAAGAAAGAAAACTGAGACAATCGGTAGAGGCAAACATTGGTTAAGAGGGAGTGATGTTGTGTGTGAAAAGGAGATCATACGCTGTCACGAAATAAATGCAACTGGGTTCACATCTCTTTCAAGCCATTATAACTGAAAGTGCTTCAAAAGTGGTTTTCTTCCAGTTGGAAGGAATCACACCACAACGGGCAGACAGGTAGTTCTACATGTGACTTTTGGTGGCCGTTTGTTGATGCACACCCGCTAGCAAATAACTTCGTCTGCAATGTATAGTATTCTCAACGACCCACAATTCATGCCCAGTTGCGCATTTCCGAGGCATGTGGATGTAGGATGGCTTTGAAGACAAGCAATCCAAGTCGAATATTTAGCAATATATTTATTGAGTTAATTTTTAACATGGTCAGTGAACGACGATTGCCAAGTGATGAAAACTCGGAATGGCATGTGCCTATGTCGTCATTCTACTTCTCTAACCTTATTCCACATTTCGTTGGATGCATTAAGTGTTTGCCATTCGCACAGAGCCTCACTGAGTGCATTTATAGTCGCGTTCAAGTGATGGAAATTCGGTGTACATAATCCATAAAGCAGTGGTCACATCAACCGTCAGAAAGTGGGAAGGCAATTGGTGCGCGTTGTGAGGTGCTTGATTTGGTTTTCACATCAACAGTGAGCAAGGCGGAAGCTGGTGTCCCTTCTGGCGGTAGCGATGCTGACACAACAGCGCTGTGCCATCTGCCACAGGATCAAGGCAACTGCCTTGCACTCATTCCGCGGTGGGCATTTGATGCCAACTCGGGTCAGTGCGTTCAATTCACCTACGGTGGATGTGGTGGCAACGCCAACAACTTTGAGACGAAGGAGGCGTGTGAGGAGCGATGTCTCGGTTAGTCGTGCGCACACATTTCTCACGTCTGCGATTGAAACCCGCATGTTCTCACCATTCCTTTCCTTCTTTCTTTCGCCTCTCCACCATCAGCCAGCATTCCGATGCCCATACCGACCACAGGCAGTGGTGTTCTGGATGCAGTGTGCAAGTTGCCCAAAGAGGTGGGACCGTGTCGTGCAATGCTGAAGCGTTGGTACTACGATGCATCGAGTGGTCGGTGTGTGGAGTTTGTGTATGGTGGATGTAAGGGCAATGCCAACAACTTCGAGACGAGGGAGGACTGTGATGAGCGATGTCTCGGTTAGTCATGCACACATCTCTCTTACTTCTGTCCTCGATGCCTGCATTCCATCATCCTGTCTCACTCTTCTTCCTTCTGTCTCTGCATCATCAGCCAGCATTCCGATGCCCATACCGGCCACAGGGAGTGGTGTTCTGGATGCAGTGTGCAAGTTGCCCAAAGAGGTGGGACCGTGTCGTGCAATGCTGAAGCGTTGGTACTACGATGCATCGAGTGGTCGGTGTGTGGAGTTTGTGTATGGTGGATGCAGGGGTAACGCCAACAATTTTGAGACGAGGGATGACTGTGAAGCAAGATGTGGTGGTGAGCTTTCGTAGTTCTTCTCTGTACCATACATTTCGCCTTGCTGCCTGCGTCTCCCATAATGTAGATCGAATTCTCCATAGTATGCATTCTCCAATTCTTTAAGCCCGTAATATTTTAAGATCTGTGCAAGTAGATTGGCTTACAAACATCACCTTAAAGAGGGGCTTGATTGGGTGTTCCGTCTTATACGATAGCAATATATATGGGGACCTTCTACCACCTAACCACCCACTTACACGCATTGAAACATCAGTAATCACTGCAACTCCTCATTGCTGTGTGCAGTTTATCCTTATATGATAGCCATTGCTCAGTTATGGCACTCTACTCCACCTTAGCAAAGCAGTAGATGATGGAGTTTGAGCAGAAATTCAGAGTGGTTTGTTCACAGTATCCTCATTGCATATTTATGGACTTTTTGAATGAACTCTGCTTTTAAGTAGGGCGAACTCGGAAAGTGAGAGCTCGTAAGCCTTGCCTTTGGAGGGAAGGAATGAGTGAGACAGGCGATAATGGCAAACCTTGGTTGAGAAATGGAGAGTGATGTTGTGTGGTGGAGTGAGATAATGTGCTATCATGAATTGGGTGCAAGAGTATTCACTTCTTCTCAATTTTTACTAATCTTGAACGTGCTTCAAAGGAAGGACTCTTTGGATTGGATCGAATTACACCACAGAGATTGGGTAGATAGTTCTCTGAATGATCACTGATAGTAGTTCAGTTGTGCTAAACTCGTTTTGAAGACTTTTGTCTGCAATGCATTGCATTCCTATGGCTCCTCAATTCAAGCACAGTTGCGCATTGTGTTGCTGTCTTGGGCGTGTGTTAAAGTGGATATTTTCAAAAATATCCTATCTAAAGCGAGAGTTTTGGAAATTATTCGTTACCATAAGTTGATGGGAGGGTCTGTGGGGAAGGGTGACCCGAAGATGCTCTTTCAGTGGGTAATGTGGCATTGTCGTCATTGAGCGCATTTTCAGTCACTTCCGAAGGGATGGAAAGAAACGGAGCACAATCCACAAACCAGGGGTAATATTAACTGCGTGAAAATGAAGAGACAATTCGTAGTCGTTGTAAGGTGGTCGATTTGGTTTTCGTATCAACAGTGAACAAGGTGGAATCTGGTGTCCCTTCTGGCGGTAGCGATGCTGACACGGTAACGCTGTGCCATCTGCCACAGGATCAAGGCAACTGCCTTGCACTCATTCCGCGGTGGGCATTTGATGCCAACTCGGGACAGTGCGTTCAATTCACCTACGGTGGATGTGGTGGCAACGCCAACAACTTCGAGACGAAGGAGGCGTGTGAGGAGCGATGTCTGGGTTAGTCGTGCATGCACCTCTCTCATGTCTGTCCTCGATGCTTGCATTCCATCATCCTGTCTCACTCTTCTTCCTTCTGTCTCTGCACCATCAGCCAGCATTCCGATGCCCATACTGGCCACAGGCAGTGGTGTTCTGGATGCAGTGTGCAAATTGCCCAAAGAGGTGGGACCGTGTCGTGCAATGCTGAAGCGTTGGTACTACGATGCATCGAGTGGTCGGTGTGTGGAGTTTGTGTATGGTGGATGCAGGGGCAATGCCAACAACTTTCTCTCAGAGGCGGATTGCTATATGAGGTGTATGAATGCAACCTTAGTCAACCCTAATTGACAAATTTGTAATTTATTTGGTCGATTTCTCTTTTCCCAGTCCATATCTATATGTATGTAACAACGCGCTTGTCTAGCCACTTTAAATAGTTACTCTTTTAATTTAATGCAATTTCGGATTTAACTTCTCACTTTCCCATTATTATGGCCTACCTTTTTGCTAACCCCTACATCATGTCTTCTTGTTAGCTGGTTTTTTATTATTTCAGTGGTTTTTTGGCCTGCACAATTTCCTCTTTTTTTTTTGTTTATAAATATCGGTTTTTTCCCTTCACCTTGTGCCTTATTCATTTAATTTTTCTTTTATCTGAATCGACGAAACAAGTTTTGTGTTTTTTTTCTCGGAGAGATACTACTTACGATAAATTAAAGAAACGCATTATGATTGGCTTACGGAGATAAGACGAGTAATTGGGATGACTAGCATAACTCAAATATTGTCAGGCTGTACGATGGGAATAAAACACAAAATGAAGAATAATGCGGCCTTGGTATTTGCATCTTACTTTTCTCTTAATGCGCAAACACTTGAGTCTCTGCATATTGTACTTCCACCTTAGCTATTCCTTACGTAGTGTCTTGAGACTTCCTTGAAGAGAAAAGAAGACATGACACTAGTGCAGAAGATATACTCAGAAAGAAATTGGAGCTTCTGACAGTTTGGAAGCCGACCCGCCTGGCCCAGGCAACATGGCTGTCCGATTCATCGAAACCGGCAATAAAACAAATAAAGTACTACCTAACCTTTCTCTCCTTTTGAGCGTCGGACCCGACGCTTGCCTTGGTAAACCTTCCACTTCACCTATCACAACGTAATCAGTGCTGCATGGAAATATCCATGAGATAACCATGACAGTCATCAGAATGCTTGATCGTAATGTCACTGATCCCTCTTGGCAGTTCGACTAAACTTGGGGTTTCTTCCGGTTCGGAAACTGAATTCAGAGTGAGAAGTTCTGCCGACCATTAGCGTGCCTGTTGGGAGACGTTGGACACCGCTCTCCATAAGCAGGCATGGTAGGGAATTCTCCGAAACGAAACTTGTCTAGGTGATTCACGGTCAATATCGCTTCAGTCGTTAATTGCTTGATTCCAGAGTACGGAGAAGGGATTGATGCAGAAGGCAGACGTAGTTCTCAGCCCTTCTCTTATGGGATGTGAGGAATTCTCCCATCTGTGACGCATGCACTTCTTTAACTTCGCCATAATTTGTCACAAACGATATGGATCGGGATGAAAACCGCATAAAGCCGGGTCTACTTTCCACTGCCACAAATGTATCGTGCCGGGACTTCCTTAAAGGTATGATACTAGGACATAATGTATATTCAGCAAATTAAAAGGGATTGAGGCTGCTGCCATGGCTCGGAAGCCAGCTCACCCGGCTAGAGCACAAAGGTTACCTAAGTCTGAAACCAAAACCGGCAGTCAAACGACCCAAAGTATTGCACCGTACGCCTGTAATGCAGCCTGTACCATACTACTAACTTCTTACGACATTAAAAATGACTCTGGGTGGTAAAATGTCATTCTAATATCCTAAAACTGACAGTTCTCCTTATTTAGGAGACAAAGAAATGGACAATCAAAATAAAAAGAAAATAATGAACAGGTCCATTAAAAATAAGGCTTTTATTTTACTAGCACCTTTATTACATCATGATTGTATTGGACACGCTCAGGAAAAACGTTTTACTCCTTATAGTGCGTCATATTGTTTACTCCCAACTCTCTTTAGCTCTCCGAGTTTTGTTGAATTCGTAAGAAGTCATATTGGTACGGCCGAGAATGTAGTTCTGCTGTAGGGAGGATCGGAAGCTACTGTAATACCTCGGAGGCCATCCCAACGAGTGGAAGTATAATCTACGGAGACTCAAGGGCTCGCGTAATTGAATGGAAAGTTAAAGGATCTAGTAAAGCATTACAGCACATGTAAATGCGTTGAACTGACACTGAGATTTTGAGAGTTGACGATTATATTAGCGATTTATGATCAATTTATGATAGAAATGGTAGTGCGGTATCACGTAACCCTTGACCAGCCAAGTGGACTCCGCAAGACGATGCAGCAGACCGGACATGGATGGGAACTTGCGGAGAACTCCAAAGTTTCTTAAAATATTTGTGCTATTTATAGGGTTGCGAGCTCACACAAAACCTTCAGGAAAGACCCGAGAGCACGAACTGATGGTTGTGCTTAGCGTACTCATTACATCAGGACAACTATTTCGACTCTTATAGTTGATTTGCAAAACCTAAGGTTGTAGGCAGAATACATGGAGGACGAGAAAGGCGTCTACCTTATACATTTTCGCTAAACTCGTGCTCTACAGGAAGACTTTATAACCGAAAGGGCGCCAGACCTGAACTGCCTAAAAACACTTACTACGGGGATGTCGATGGTGCTTATATGTAGACGTAAATTACTGTAATAGGCGACATCTCTTCCATCTACATAACAACTTAACGGGATCCATACAGACAGTCAAACAGCATTGGCATTATGTATTGTGTATTGCTAAACTTTCTCCTCTTGGTAGGCACAATGTTTGTGACTGTACCTGTAGAATACCTTCCCTTCTTCCACCCCTGCCATTGGAAGGCCGGGTGTTCCAAGGCATCTTTATTATGCTACAGGCGGGAAAGCACTATTGAAGAGCATTTATGGCGGGGGGGAGGGGGAGGAAGAGAGAGCCTCTGACTCCTGGTGAGAACCACGTGCGTCCACGACCAGACTGAAAAATTGTCATCCCGCCTCTCGCCTACAAAGCACATTTAAAGAACATAGGTATTACAGTACCCTTCAGCAATGTAGTTCAGGAATGAACCAACGATCCCATCGTAGTAAGATTATTGGAGTGAATCATTGACTTCGGACTTGTTTCGACTCGTTTGTGGGTGTTGACGACGAAGATTGGTCTAGTAATTTGGTGCTTACAGCCACAGTCACTGGCATAGTCTGTTAAGGATTAAAGAAGAATCGCGCTACACCTAGAAGCCATAATGCAATTTAGCAGTGAAGAATAAGGTTTATTAGGGCATTGTAAAAGGCTCAATAAGCTTAATACACGATCAAAAGACCAAAGAGTCAAGTGTAGCATAAAGTGCGGAAATCGAAGTACCTATGAATTAACCAAGCCTTAGGTCACCGCAGGGACAATTTAAATTCTGTGAATTTGGTTTTCACTGCAGTAATATGTCCTCTGAAGACTTGGAAGTTAGCACACACTGTCTAATTTGGTAACGTGCAAATTAAATCTACCCAACAATTGTAAAATCTCGAACCATTTCTAAGCTGGTTGGCTTCTTAGCAAAGTAAGGAGGACCATTTTGGGATTTTGAGAGTGTTTACTCTGTGTTTGGTTACGTGGGCACCTAAGTCTGGTCAGACTGTACTTCCAATTGGCATCGTGGCCTTCGTGTAGTGCTAATAGTCTCAGCCCTTCGAAACGTCGGCAATGCTGTAGGCGAAAGAAGCCATAACTCTTGGGCAGGATAGGCATCGTCGTCTTAATAAGAGCTTGGGACTCCCAGCATGGTCAAACGCCTGACAAAGGTCTCAAATGACACGTCACTAAAACCGGAAGTTATACAATTAAAGCATTGCATAGACCCATTCACTTTTGAGTGTCTTCTCCAGTGCTGGTCAACCTGCCGCTTTGACCATGACAACGCACCAACCACGCTAGTCATCTAACTTGTGTGTTGCTGGTGTTTCCGGCGACTCCATTGGTAATGGAGTTCCATCCTGTTTGGAAAAAGTATTACAGAAAGTGAGGGTGTACTGCCCTAGAGTTGTGTATTGTTTCGTCATCAGAGCACCCTCGTGGTGATACAATGGTAGCAGTGGTAAGCTATAGCTACAGATGAGTAAATTGCTGATGATCAATATTAAAAGGCTGTAAATGATGTCTGTCTTTAGTAGCTGTTTCAGGTTTATGGTCTGAGAGAAGGCTATTAAAAACGAAAGTGACACTAGCCGTGAACCATTTGGAAATTGTTTCGTTACAGAGCTTCCCTACCGTACCCGTATAAAGATGTCGGTAAAGCGAATTCGTGAGTCGGCTTTGACCGCTCCACTAGTGAAGTAGATTCCAGGTAGACACAAGTGGGAAGATCCGAATAGGTAACAACCAAGGAAGGAGGGACAGATGCGAAACCCTGTCTCAGAGAACTGCGTTGCTTCCGTACTCCCTAACAGAGACAATTAGGATAGTGCTCATACTTCTAAATATGGACACACGTAGCGACCATCACAATTTCCCGCACCTGAAATTAGGTTATGATTGTACAAACGCCAGGTCTAATTGAATCGCTAAGAAAACTCAGTGACGTTGAGTTCAAGTATCCCCTCACTTGCATTGAAATTTGGTGGTTGGTACCTTGACTCTTGGGTGCTTAACCTCAGCTCAGACTGTGTGATAACTTAAGCAAGAGGTTTACCAGAGGATTTGCCGAAGACTTAGTTCAAAAGGGAAGAGAAGCGGTGCAATCCGTTCGCTGCTATTTAGGTCTCAGTTTCGCCAAAGGCTTACCAGCAGCCCCCAATCCCACTGTCCCCAGAACATATGCATTCTGCCCTAGTGTTCTGCCTTCTTTTACCTTCAAAGAAGTCTCGTTACGCTAAATCCCCAACTTGGGACCGATTACTCAATCACAACATAGCGTTAATGGCATTTTAATGGCACCTTTTAAACAGGAGTTGGAAACACAATTTGAACATCGTTCTAGACGAGAACTTACTGGTTCCAAGCACAGAGGAGTCCGCGTTAGTGGATACGCCAGTGCACAGTCAGCCTTTTTGGTTACGTGGTAGTAGTGGTTGTAATACTTTGTTTGTTCGAACTGCCGGTTTCGATCACTTGGGTGGCCACATTGTACTAGCCGGGTGGCCAGCCTTTAGGCCGTTCCAACAGCCCCCAAGCCCTCTGTTTCCAGAATATATATTCTGCTCCAGTACTATGCCTTCTTTTACCTCAAAGGGAGTCTCGAGACGCTACAGCGGTGACGAGGAGACAAAAGAGGAACGTGCTAGGATTTTAAAGGCCATTGAAAAGTCACTCCTTGTTATATTTTCAATTGCATTAAAGCACAAAAAGGCTTAAGACCTGCAAAAATTTTCAAAGAATGTATTGTGGTAAATACCATGCATTTATAAATTTTACCTTCTTGTTTATATGATTAACAAAGTGCGCAGATGTTTCAAATCGGTATGCATATGGCAAGAGTTGCTGCCCTGGCATGGTCGTCGGCAATTCCCACAAAAACTTGGAGGGTTGTCGTGTTCCAGTCAGACTAAAACAGTCCAAGTTATACCGTACTATGCATAAGTTTTTAACTTCTTTGCAGACTATGCGGAAATATTGAGCATTAAAAAGACGGAAAGTGGATTCATTTACTATGTTCATTTCGATGACTGTAATTATGGCGTATATCATCCTTAATCCGATTTTCTAGTTAACAAGCGCTTAGATGAGTGGGTAGAGCAGACTAGAATAGATTTCGATAAGCTGGAATATCCTTCTAAAAAGCTTTCTCGTGATGGTTCATCAACATCACTTTCTGTCCTCTCTACGGCAGACCCAACTGTGAAATTTTCTGTGACGACTGAAGACCGTACTGAAAATGAACAGGTATAGGTTTTTTATTCATCATGGCCACAGACTCTGTCCCCGAGAGCTCGCATCAATTCTACCGGTGCCCTACAGCTTAAAAGAAAACGAAACTCTGATGACGAGACCCCTACACAAGCCATGGAATCCATAGACGAATCGGACAGACCAAAGTTGCAGGTAGTGCCTCGACAAACAGGGAGCATGATATCGAGCAATCATGAGCAAGATATTGTTACGCGTATACGAAATATTGAGTGGATACAAATCGGACGTCACAAAATTAAACCTTGGTACTTTTCGCCCTACCCATATGAATTGATCTCAGCACCTTGCATTTATATATGTGAATTTTGTCTTAAATATCTCAAAAGTGAAGGGTGCTTGAAGCGTCATTTGGTAGGTCGAGACTTTTTTTCTTACATCTCTAGACGAAATGCCAATTTCGCCACCCACCCGGAAACGAGATTTATAGGAAACTTCCTCATAGTTTTATCGAAATTGACGGCCGGAAAAACAAGGTTAATACGTTTATCTTTCATATCCTTTTATCATGTAGACTTACGCACAGCAGCTTTGCCTTTTGGCTAAATTGTTCCTTGACCACAAGACTCTCTACTATGATACAGACCCTTTCCTATTCTATGTTCTTTGTGAAATTGATGCCTACGGCTACCACTTAGTTGGGTATTTCTCAAAAGAAAAGGAGTCCTCTGAGGACTATAATGTTGCCTGTATCTTGACGCTTCCACCCTACCAACGCAAAGGCTATGGGAAATTTCTAATCGAGTTCAGTGAGTCGCCTTTTGCTATTTAGCCTACCTGTATGTACCTTCCCTCATGAACTATCAATTTGTTTATAACATCAACACTATCTTTCTAAACTTGCCTATGAAATCCATCAGCTAACGTATCACCCACTTTTTATAGATGTTTCCTCTTCCTCATAAGTGTCCTTTTTTTCCATAAAATATAAATCCCTAAGTCCTTGTCAAACACGTCCGGGGTTTACAAATCTCTTTAATTTCACCACATAGGTTACGCTCTGAGCAAACGGGAGGGGAAGTCGGGCTCTCCAGAGAAGCCACTCAGTGATCTGGGCCTGCTCTCATACCGTTCTTACTGGACGATGACGATTATGGAGATCCTACTATCCATCAAGCCCTCAGAACCGGGGCAAGAATCAGGCATCAGCCTCAGGCAAGTGCTTCTCTACCACGCGATTCGACTGTGCCCGAAATCCAGTTTAATTCCAAGCGATCACTCATATTTTATTTTAGTGATTTGATAGACAGAACAAATATGAAGCGCGACGATGTTGTCGCCACTCTTTCCTACTTGAATGTCCTCTACTACGTTAAGGGTCAATACGTCATCTTCTTGAGCAAAGAGAATATCGACGCCTACAAGCGTAGCATGGAAAAACGGTCCGTGAGAGTCGACCAAACGTGCCTCCATTGGAAACCAAAAGACTGGAGCAAGCGTGGTCGATGGTAGATCTTTGTACATTTCGCAAAACTTTGTGCATACAATAAAATTCTATAGACCGTACCTTCACCACTTTCCAATACTGTAGTAAAAGTTGTACCATCTGCATTTTCCTCCCCTGAATTGATAATGTTTACGAAAATAATGGTTTCTTTGTCGACTGAGATACTAATTTTTGTCGGCGGATGCGCCTTCGTTTTTCAAGGAAGCGCTGTCGCCGTTTAGAGCATTTTCGTCCGCTCATCACTGTCACTTGGTCAGGCGCCCTGGAAGACATTGTCAGGGTGCCTGACTTTCTTTGCACCACGGTTTTGGGTGTGTAATCATGGTGGTGGATTCCAGGCTGTAAGGAAACCGCTTATTAGTCCTTCCAGCACTTTGCTTGGTCCAGTTTTGAAGCAATAAACTTACTGCGAATTCTGACTTCACATCCAAAGCTATCTTGGCTAACCGTGTAAGCTCCAATTTTTTATTCATCGGCCTAGTCATTTCCTCAGGAGCAGAAAGAAAATGAAGATGCTGAGAGAGACGCTGGATCTCTTGGGCCGAT
Organism: Taenia multiceps; assembly: GCA_001923025.3. Classification (NCBI taxonomy): domain Eukaryota; kingdom Metazoa; phylum Platyhelminthes; class Cestoda; order Cyclophyllidea; family Taeniidae; genus Taenia; species Taenia multiceps. The sequence continues at coordinate 17,082,898 of CM010311.1, forward strand.
TTTCCTGCTCGTCGCGCCTTCACCTGGGCCTCCCAAACTTTCTTTACCATCGTGTAGATACGCATTGTGGCCCTTGCATCCTCTACTGAATCGTGCGCGCCGTACTGTATAGTCACTCCCAGTATGCGTTCGGAAAGTGCCTTGAGGGAAGGGTGGCGGCCCTTAAACAGCTTTCTGAAGGGTCCGTATCGAGAGGTGTCACGAATGTACTTCTTCGGGTGTGATAACATCAGCACCTAAGTTGAAAACCCATCAAATATCGGGAACCGTTGCCAGCTAAGATGAAACTGAGGAGGCCTTACCCTCAAATCATTATGGATAGCGTGGCCGACGAGAATGCGGCCTTTGCAGAGCTCGGACACTTGAGCCTGAACAGCATCAAAGCTCTTGGCAGGTCCACCTCTACGCATGTGATGAGGTGCGATGCCGGAGACACCAGTGCGATAGTCCGTAATCTTCTCTTTTGGTCGGACGTATGCATCGAGAATAACGTGACCAAATTGGTTTACCACGGAGACACGTGCGAGAGCGTCGTCTTTGCCCTCAAAACCAACCCCTACGAACTCGCAATCGAGGGCTATAGTTCTGGTCACTCTAGAACAGAGGCAAAGATCATATCCAAGGTCTAGCGTTACCAAGCGACTACAACGTGACTACCGAATTAACAAATACAACTATTTCATGACGCGTTGGATGTAATTTTCCGACGATGTGGAGTCATTGTGCAAGTGACACACAGGAAAGGCAGTGAAATAATTGGTAGTAGTGAAAACTAGATCAATCAACATACCCGTTGAAAGACTTGGTCTTGACAAGACTTTCCCCACCATCTGCGCAAGACGACCCCGAGGGAGCTTGTGGAGTACCTGGGAAGCTCTCTTCCGAAGGGCGCCTCTTTCCAACGAACTTCACTCGTCCTCTTCCTGAGCTGCAATGCGCACCCCAAAAACCATGATAATGTGCACTAACTTAAATACGGCTACCGTCCATGTGTTTTTAAAATAGATAAATGAAGGATAATATGTACCGAGAAAAACTCATTTTAACAAAGTAAATAGGCTTAAGGTTAGCTACTACTCGCCTCATGCAATTTCCTGGATTTTTTGAGTCCAACCCCGGGTCTCCATCCTTCCGCCTTGCGGAAGCTTTGATCTCAGATTTCGCAGCGAATGACTCACCACTGGTTCTTTTTTTTGAACGATTCGCTACCATAATTAAACTGACAAATTTCTACAAAGGAATATAATAGCAGTAGCGGTAGGATCCCTTAAAATCTCAACTACTTATGACTGTATCTTATGAAATAAGATACAATATGGTACCGATCATAAAAACCCAATTATTAAAGCTTGAAAATTGAACAAGAGATAGCAATTCAATTCAAAACCAGCCATGCTCTCCATGAAAATTTTATTGTAACAAAATAATACAAAGTTTCACTCAAGAGAAAATGCGAACCGAGAATGGGGAGTAGCAAGATCTAAACGAGAAAAAAAAGGTGGTGGGGCTTAAACTCATTTTAAAAGCCCAAACTCACACCAAAATCAAACCTGTGATAGTAAAAAGGCTTAGTTTGCTTTAGATCAAATCGCCAAAGAACATCAGAGCATAGACATCATTGAGGCAATTAAGAGACATCTAAAATTACCATTTATCAGATAGTTTGACGTGCTGCGACGGATAGCCAATGCGGGAAACGAGGTGAATAAATGGACTCAAACCCCCCACCAGAAGTGCCCCAGCCAAATTAGATTCCTTCCTCGGTACTTCTATTATGGTGAGCACGGATGTCATTCTTTGAGGCGGGTCCTCCAAACTGCACGTTTCAAAAAGCTGATCACCAGAAAAATCCCACGCAACAAGACTGCCAGAGGTTCCACCAGCAACAATTTTGGGGTCGACTTGAGCATTAACAAACTTGCTCACAAGCGGGTACCAATGTGGTGACTGGCCTACAAAAATAATTACAAGAAGATAATACAGTAAGCAACCTTGAAAAGACATCTCCAGATCTTTACGAGAGAAATAACCCACCCTTCGGTTCCAGAACGACAGTGGGCCTACCAGCTCGTTTATTCCACAAAGATAGTTTCGGGCCGCCACCAAGAACAAACCAATCGGGATCGTTAGACTGAACACAACCCACAGTGAGCCAGCTTCCCAAATGGGGACGCTGAAGTTCAGGAATGTCTCCAGGTATAAAAGTAAGGGAAGGCTTCCAAGTTGCAAGAGAGACTCGCTGATCCCAAAAGCAGGATGCCCCATCCTCCGAACAGCTAAGGAACTAGAAATGTATGAGGATTTTATGTAAATCTACTTCGCTTGGTCCAGCGGCTGAGAGCGAATAAATTGGTTGATCATGGCATTTGAAAGCATTTAACAGTGTCAAATCCACAGCGTCAATCACATTAACAAAGCCGTCACTACAACCAGCGTATACAATATTGTCACCCTCTAGTGGTATAAGAGAGTTAACCTATTTGATAAAAGCGGCGAAGAAAATTACAGATGGCATCTGAAGGGCTGGTCGGATCATATGCAATGGAATCTTCTTCAATTCTTTGTTTCTCGACCTTATATTTGCCCAGGAGATGACGAGAACACAACCAGTAGCGCCAATCCAAATATGATCATTCTTTGAGAGCAAACAGTGAACATTGTAACCACACGAAACGTGAAAATACGAGGTCGGTATGACCGAAGGAGGAGAATCAATCAATGCGTCTAATGCAAATGCATATAATGAACCAAAGTTAGTTCCAAACACAACGTAGTTTCCGCAAGGTGACACAACCCCACACTGAACGGCAGTGTGGCCGATTGCACATCTTTCCATTTGACAGTTCGCACTCCGTGAAGAGGGCGTATGAAAACGTTCTATAAGGCAGCATTGATTGGTTACTGGTTTACCAAATTAATTTTAGTTCTTAAGAGCAACAATTACTAATTGATGGAATTTAAAGGCGAATATTACTTCCGATTCTTAAAAGTTAACAGTAATGCAGCGCTATAAAAGCCGCATAATTTCTAAACATCCTTGGCACACAATATATTGATTTTCCAAAGACAAGTAATACTCGCACACAAAATGTATTTTCAACGAAAATCCTGCGCCTGAGGTTTCAAGTCCAACGAGCTTTTTTTGCTCTTGACGTTTACTAACAACCTTAGCCCTTTTTGAATTAACTCTAATAGATTTAAAACAGGTGTACTAATTGATAGGATATCGAATGCAAGAAAGGTGTGGAAGCAATGCCAAAATTGTGTAATGTTAACAGCTTCTTCCTAAACTGTTTTGCAAAACTATTACTGACTCCTGAAAAGGATGGCATCATACATTGTTTTGAAGATTTTCACTCTATCACCGTTGACTCTGCTTCCAAAAAGTTCCGTGTAGGATGTGCGATCAAGAAGTGATTTCTCTGAACGAAAACTCATCCTTTGAAATGTGCACTGAGGTTAAAATATAATGCTACATTTACTTTCTGATAAGCATTTTAAACTTATGAAATTCTAAGTTATTTTTCCATCCCTAGAATAGTAATTGCCAAACTGAAGCCGAATATAGGGCGTACAATACCCTAAATTTGATATTCTTTCAGCGTTGTTTGTTTACGTAATTTGCGCCCCCGCCACCCTGATTCTAGTATCTTTGGCCGTCTCATGCTCTTCTCCTGACCAGTTGTTAGCGATGTCGTCTTACCTGAACGGAGATCCACGCAGACCCAACAAAATACATCGATACACACCCTCATCCACGGATGCTGGTGGTGACCCCATGATCGAATTCATGAGTTTTTTGGGGATGATTTTGAGCATTGGAAGTGTCATGTTTGAAAGCAAATGGTGCGCCTGGATTGCAATCTTTTGTGCTTTAGGAACATTTGGAAATGCTCGAGCATCAGACGATGTCAAGCACCTCGCAACCATGGCTGTGCTTGCTGTGTGCGTACTTGTCATGTCCTATTTTCACAATCCCGCTCCCCTCACTATTCAAATTTGACACTTTCTGCATTAAAGCTTGTATTATATGGCATTCCTCTCAAACTATACGCTCTTTATATGGACTGCATCGTAACTCACGTTCTCTTCCCCACACTAATACCTAAGACTTTCGAGATTTAAAATAGGTAGGGTATTATGTACTTTATGAGATCACATCTTGAATTCATTGGGACAGGGAGCCGCTAATGCTCGACCAGGGTAGCCTGGAACAAATAATTCTAGACTGGGTTTTCGACTAGCGGGGGGGAGGAGGGGGAGTTTTATTTGTGCTCACAGCTCTTGAAGCGTTGGATGAGCCACTCGCAGTACTCGTTGATGGTCTCGAGTCCCTCCACATGGCCAAAGATAGTCCCAGGAATGTGCAAGTCACCGACAGAGGAGCTGCTCTCGATCCTTTCCGCACCGACAAGTGCTCCTGCGATGGCGCATGCCATACAGCCGATCGTATCAGTGTCATTGCCGATCATTGTTGCATAGATGCTGCACTTTATCAACAGTGACTAAGGGATGAAAAGCTGCGTCAAAAATGCGGCCTACGGGGGGGGGGGGGGGGGGGGCGGAATTCATAGAGCAAGATTAGTAGGATAAGAAAATAAAACAAAATGAAATTAACTTTACAAACTTTTTAGTTCTGTTAATGTAATCAGAGAGAAGCCGTAAGTTTCAGCTAACGATTGTTGAAATTTTGTTTGAAAGTAAGGACTGATACCAGCTCTTTTGAGTACAGAAGAGACCTATACGCTCAAATAGGCAGTTTCATGAAAGACCGCATTAACTTGACTGGAAGGCAGAAAGGGACGAACCTCGTAAGGGATGTGGGGCATTGGCTTCAGACACTGAAGGAAAACATACAGCGCTGTAGGTATAGCCTGTATTGCAGGTTCGCCGTTCCCTGCACAATTGACAAAGCAACAGATCAACCAGCACACAAGGACTCTAGCGGCTTGGGCACAGCGTCTTTCCGCTTACCAAGCTGACTAACTACCTCTGAAATCGTCGGAGACGACTTCTGCATTACGAATTGTTTAACTTTATCCAATTTCTCCTGATACTGCTGCAGTGCACTCAAATGGAAATTCGAAGGTCGTCCGAAGGCGAAAGCAGAGAGATCAGCCGCTTCGAGGTCTCCGCAAAGGCTGTCCACCAGGTGAGCGGCGTCAATAGTGCAAGGAGTAGAGCCATCGTTAGCGGAGGCTACGTCAAGAACGCGTCTAATTGCGTGGGCCTGTAGGAGAGCGCCAAACAGACCCAAAGGATTTGTGTGTGTCAGGGCTGTCACCTGACACACTAAGGTCTAAATAGAGAAGAATGGGCATGAGTGGATTGTTTGCGTGCGTTTGACAAGAACCTGTCACCTCGAAGAGATGGTTGCAATGCATCTGACAGATTATATTAAAAGTGGTTGAGTTTGATGCCGCTAGCAGTGACAAAGAGGAGTAGAGATAGCATGAATTTTGTGTGCATGTAGCAATAACTTCCCTGAGTACTCGATTGTCAAAAGCTGCCGATTTAAAATATCTAGCGCAGTTGGGGAACAACTAAGCAGATTAATTTTCATGTGGTGATGGGGTAGATGAACTCGGGGCTCTAATGAAACCAAAAAGGGTAGCGAATGTTTTCATAAACGGAGAATCCTTTTGCTGATAGTTGCACATACACTACGCATGTTCCAAAAAACAACGAATATGACAAAGCGTCTTCATATACGCACAACATCATCATAAGTAAAATTTGCTGATAGTGAAACTGTTAAACAATGAATGAAAAATAATATTTTCCAGATGAGGTAAGTGATACCGACGCAACACCACCCTACCAATGGTAGGTGAGCAGGATATGTTAAATACATCAGACGATTTAAAAACGCACACCATTTTCCGTAGACCTAGATCAAACAACTTTTTAGCATGTAAAGATTAGAGAAACACACGTGCAAGTCTATTCCCGTGGTACCCTTTACCGCACACTCATTTGTACGCAAGCTTTAGCAATGTCTAAGATGGGTCACGAAAAAACTATGTACCTATATCGAGTTAGAATGTTGCGATGGAAGCAGCATTTGATGCTGAGATCAACCCACTTCATTAAACAAAGCTCGAAGAGGCTAAAGAAAACATTGTTTAGAAAAACATACCACTAAAGAAATAGTGGAAAGAAATTCTTAATCACAATTTTGCGATAAAGGCAACACAATGCAATGCGCGCCAAAATATGTCCAGTGAGATGTTCTGTACGCTGAGAAATCCTCTGCGAATAGATCTGATAATATTACTCCTATTGCTATCACATTGCCCTGACAATCACATAATCAAGTAAAGTGGGTAATTTGGAATCAAAGCTGAGAGAGAATAATTGGCGATTGGATTTTGTGCATCTAGATGCAAAAAGTCTCGAAAAGAGGCGCATCAGTATGTTTGGATCCTGAAATCTTGGCGTGACGGAACCCCGTTTCAAAGATCACTTTGGCTATGGTCGGCCCATTATTAATTAAAACAGTCCCTGTGATGACCTCTAAGGTTCTGACATGAGGAGTAGCTCTTGAACATCATTTGTAGGGACCATCAAATTATCCAGGTAAAACTAAGCGGAAGGATGACTGTACTTTTGTCTACGTCATCAGACCACTTCTATAGATTTACGGCAAAGGAAATCTTAGTTTACTAGAGTCTGTAGCATTTGTTCATTAAATTACAAAAAATGGTGAAAATAACCATGCAAATTGGATAAGGATAATAATTGAACGCCTCACATTAAAATCTTTAGTATTGAGTCCCAAGCCATACAATGGTATTGGAGTTATTCGCATGGCGCCGCCATTCCCATAGGATCCACTACCACAGAATTGCTGACTAGAAGTTTTGAATGGATCTGCGAAATTCGACGACTTCATTCGACCAAATAAGGAGCCAATGGAACCCCCATAAAGGCGACAACTTGGAGCGGCATCAAAGGCATCAGAAAACCTGTGAAGATAAAATAAGAAATATCTTACGTCCGAGCCATATCAGTTGCATTGAAACCGTCCATCCGTTTCAATGAATCGCAGATGCATAACGCCATTTCTGTATCATCTGTGTAAAGAAGAGTTCCATTCTTCTCTAAGAAATAGTGGAGCAAAGAGCAGCTTGAATTTTTAATTGAACAATTTTGATATTCAAGAGGCAAAGGGTTACCTTTGGAAATCCATCCATTGAAATAGTCAAGGACACGATTTAAAGAAACCCCGGGTTTTAGCTCAAACGGTGCACCACAGACATCGCCAAAAACACTTCCGTAAAAGCATCCCCTAATCAATCTCTCCATCTAAACAACCGTGTTTAGAAATAACAATAAATGCCATTTCGAATGCAGGGGATGATAAAGTAAATAAATCCGCGGTACACAATAGTTACCCAATTTGATAAATGATGTTACTGGGCATTTTGTAAGCCCCCAACCTCATATCTTTAAAAAATACAACCACTTTGATGCATGTGGACGAATTTCAAATTATTCATTAGGCTCCTAATCAAGAGACAACTTACCCTCGAGGAGTAGCCTGAAAACCACCTAGGGCGTATCAAAACTACCTCCGGCTTGAAGGTCATGTCTACATAGCTTATTAAATTTTTGCGTCCTTTTTATTATTTTTGTGATTCAACACAAAAGTAACCTAAACTAATAAATAAAAAAGCTTTTAAAGCGACTATTAAATAAATAATTCAGTTAGATCCGACATATACAAAGGCCAATATCCAAAGTAAAGTTAAATGCAAATTAAAATACCGTCCATTATTGCTTCAAAAAGATATCAAATTTTGCCAAGCTAGAATGCTTTGTAAAGATACTGCGTGCAGCGACTGCTTTAATTCTTTAGCCGCTGTATCCTTACGCCGAATTCATAGTCCGGGTGTAGCGCTCAAGGCTACCTTTAAGGTAAAAGAAGGCATAATACTAAGGCAGAATACATCTACTTTAGAAGTAGCTGGATTGGAGGCCGCCGTTATGACTCAGAGGCAAGCAAACTACCTAGTACATTATTGCCACCCAAGTGACCGAAACCAGAATTCCGAACAAACAAGGTATCACGCCTGATTTGATCACTGGCACATAATCACGATACTGCCACCCCAAGTAGTGACCTAATCCTGGACTACTGTGACCCACCCCAGCGTTACTGGCATAATTCACCTAAATTTCATGTCGATCGCTTGCTAATACGCAAAACGTCGCCTCTTCCAATCTTCACACTGCAGAACGCACTTTGAGCCCCCATAAAACGGGGCCCACGACCGATTAACATCTACTGGGACACGACATCATCCCCGCATCCAAGATCATGAAATTAAAACCCCGGTTTCTCGAACAATGATGTATACTATACAACGTGCATTGAGTGAGAAATAGAACATCACCGAACTGATCCAGGAAGCGACACATCCCATGCCTACCGTAAAGCAAAAAAAACATTTAAATCAATATCAACTTCGTTTATGAAAAAGGCTTGACATGTTACATTACCTTAGGGAAGCAAGTTGACTACTCCAAAACACATAAAAACCCACAAAGTGGAAAAAGCTGTAGGCATTCACAAGAAAGGGGAAAAGGAAAGGATACCTTACTGGAGGCTGAACAAAGAACTCCAATGCAAAAATAATAGCGTAACCTAGTAAGGATAGGCCAAGAGGCCAGAATCGAGCAAGAGAGACTCTGTGCCTCCCAAATGAATCCGTAGAAAGGCAAATGGAGGCAACCGCATAGAATATTGTCACAAAGGCAACACAGGCATGACGGAGTCCATCCTTGGAGAATAAGGGCCACATGCTTAGTGTTGACACGAACAAAAAATAGTAGGACGATAAGGGGAATAGTGGAAGAAGGCAAAGCACGGGAATGGCAACAAGAAGTATTGATTTTTCATGCACCTGATAGGAGAAGAGGAAAAAGGAGAGAGACACGATTACCTCTGTCAAAAGGAATCGAGAAATGCTTGGTCTTCGGAACAGCCCCAAACACGCAGGGAGTGAAGTGAGGAGAGTAACAAGGAAACAGATGTAAAAAAGCACGTTTGTGCTGAAAATCTGCCTCCATTTTATGAGAACCGAAGAGGTGCACCAGAAATTCCCTACCTTATCTTCAAAAAGACCCCGATCCACGGGAAACATGCGCAACCCAACATGTTTCAGCCGATCAAAGGAAGTGAGGAATGGTAGGAAAACAAGAAAGAAGGTTGCGCATACTGTTGCCGCTAAAATTGCAACACTTTTAATGCAAGCGATGAAGGAGCGAGAAAAGCACCTTGATAAAAGAAAGAAAAATATGGGTAGAGCATGGTAGAGTTCCATTTGTTTGTACAGAATCGCTAGGCAAAAAACCACACTGCCAATTGCATCGAAATCTTCCAAGAAAAGTACCAAGCTCATTATAAATAGACCCAGACTAACACAATTGTATTGAAAATGGCCATGGTCCACAAGAATTAGCCCCGGGAAGGACATCATGGAAACAGCGACCGAAAAACTCGAGAGCTTAGCACTATTCTTCAACCGTTTTAGCGTAATTGCACAATAAAGGAGCGCTGCGAGCATGTATGACAAGCAATCTGACACAAGAACAGTTAGTCGCATAAACCTTTTGTGCTTGGGTGTCTCAAGACCTCGTGAAATAAACAATTCAGTCCACGCTGGATCTATTGCATTTGAAATGCGACCGAGAATATAACTGTGGTAGGCAGTGAGTGGGGGATAATCCAAACCCCAATACTGCAGATCATTGGATGAGGTGTTAGCATACCACTCGGAGACGGGGAGGTTGATAGTAATTTCCATCCAGTGACGTTGAGCCTCATAGTCACCAAACATGGGTGGAGAAGCCATACCAGAGTAGGACTGCAGAATACCCAATGAACGGAGGCAAAGCCCAAATGCCAATGAGAGGGTTACACATACGAGATCGTTGGAAGTACTCAGCATTATCTAAAATAAAAACAAAACCAAACTTAGAACGCAGAAAAAAGAGCCAATTGGCATTCACAAAAGCGAATGTGCTAGACAACAATGTGAGAATAGGTTCAAGGGAAATAAAGCTCATGTATTAGAAGAAGCAAAATGGAATTGTGTTCGCAAACTACATTATGCAGTGTTAAAAGAGTGCATTTGTTTGGATGAAAATGCTACAAGTCACTGCGACCGAAGATATTGATATCTACTCCAAAACGTACTATCAAGTCTTCTGTCCACATGCACTTTTCAGACAACTAAAGAAGAGTGTACACCACACTTACCCACCACACCTGGTCCCCAATTAGTCCGCCTCTAAACCTGACCCATACAAACAGCTTTGCATTATAAGAGCAAGTTAACATATCCTAAAGTTTAACGTTTTTAAGTTAAAGTTATTTTTGAAAGGTAATTGGCTGATGATTTTTGAAAATGTATGTTTTATTCATGAGGGCGTTCTTACCGTAAGTACGTCCGAGGATGTTCCGTACCATACGCCAGACTACCCCCTGTGATCATCTGATATTCTAGCAGGCCCCTAGTATCATATTGCATGCCGCAAACTCCCTTCAACTATTTGCTGCCTCATTGAAATCAAATCAACTACGATACTACATTTGAATAAAGATGTGTGCTCTAGCGTCTAACAACTAACAAGGACAAGATTTTTACAGAAGTAAGAGCTATTTCCAGTGACTTGTCTATTCAACATGACCTTAAAATACCACATTCCTACTTAACTGTTGCACATTTGGCGCTTTCACAAGGCATTCGCGATATCTCCATTTTACATACACTCATTTTCGCATTGTCAAAAACTTTCACTTTATTGGAAATGATGGACACTCGCGCCTCTTCGAATACTCGGGCGAGAGTTCCACAGGCTCCTCCTTGCCGCTTGTCCACTTTTCGAAATCAATACATGCACACACTTGATTGGTGTCATTTTCTGCCCAGTGACCGTCCAGATGATCACAAGTGCTCACTTCATACTCACGTCCGAAGAATCCGCTTAAATGTAAAGCATTATTTTTAGGCATAGAAAAAAATCTGCGTCTTTTAGTTCAACTTATAATTCCTCGATCCGCATCAATAACAACTGAACGATTTTAGACACCAGAAACGCCGCGGGCGCTCGCATTCCACCCGTATCATAAAATGGCATGTTGGAAACCCACTAAAGCAGTGAACTCTATGCTTACATTTCGGTTATGTCTTAATTCAGAGTTTGATTTTGCAATTTCTACTTTTGAAATAACGTCACATTTTTATAAGGTACGACTCTATTGCCGTATCACCACTGCCGCGGCAAGTAGTGTTGGCGCTATAGGAGCAAAAATATCCATCCGAAGTTACACCTATGGGCATCGTCAACCAACCGAGGTACAAAGGAAGTTACAACTAACCTTGTTGTGCTATGTTCGATGGCTAGTGCTGAGTTAGTTTTGCAATGCCTCAAAATGACGCGTTTATCAACCTAAAGGGCAAGGCAACACTTGACGCAACCCAATTTCGATTTGCTTGTTGCTGATGTAACAAATGAGTAAGTTATTTGAACCCACAAATAAACAAAGGTTACTGTACTTCACTCATTAAAATCACATTAGGGATGTAGTTAAAAGTTATTTGGGAAAAAAACGGAAGGGCTGAGCACATCGCTTTCTTCATTCAAACAAATGGGCTATCATGTGTGAAAAGTACTCGCGATGCAAGGTCCTCCTTGCCTTGAGAAGGCAACAATGAAGAAGAGAGGCAAAATTATGCCTGTAGCATGTCAACGAATTTCGGGTGTGTTATAAAGTGCTATCACTTCAGTAACTCGAGTGTGGGAGACTCAAACGGTAATCAAAATTTCACATAGCCATTGTTTCATTCTAAGTCTTAAAAACACAGCCCAGTAGGGTCAAATCGCAGCATCCAATAGAGCCTCCACATTTCTCAGTTTTTGATTATGCTTTCAAAATGCTTTAGTTTAAAGGTGATAGAATAAAATAAGAGATTGTCTTGAGTGAGATAAAAATTAGGAGGAAGAGGTGGGTCATTTATTCAACCATCCCCACTGCTGGTTAGAATTCAGTGCTTACCGGAACGGGAAATCCCTCAAATTCGAGTCGTAGTTGTGGATCAATGTGTTGGAACTTCCAGAAGGTATTGTAGTCTTGATTGTCTGCATGCATGAAGACTCGTCTCTGACCTGACTTGGAATTTGTAGCTCCTATTGAAGTGACGGTATCGCTGGCCATGTACAGGGGGGTACTAGAGAGTCCTTCACCAGCCAACACAAATTGCACCGGTGTCTCATATGTGACTTTGCAATCTGAGGAACAGGCTGCAGGACTGCAGACAAAATGCATATTGCATTATTTTGTAACTAGACCTTAGTGTATCCTTGGAAAAACCACCTATGGATCTAACGCCAGCGGCCTTGGATCAGCATACCTGATGACTTGAAAGATGGATCTAGCAACAGGTTTCACCATAGTGCTAGCGACAATTGTGACACCCTCAGAGAGCTCCGTGGGACCGTAGATGAGACTTTCGTCAAGATCAACCGAAATTATAACGGGTGGACGTTCACGGCTATGGTTAACACGAACTCGTTCCGCAAGAGGAGGTGGACACAACAGACCCAATCTATCATTGAAGTGAAGATGATTGTCTCGAGGTCCTGTGATTGGAATCTATTGATGAATATGCGTGCATAAAAAAAGACAATCATCTCGTTTATTTCACACCAGAATGAAATTATCAGAATACGTACTCTTAACAGATACCTCACCATACAGTCCCCGCAGCGGATATGTGACTCTGCTAACCTTGGAATAATGAACTACTGTGCATGTTGGGCTGTAAAGCCGCAAATAAACAGATAATTAAAATATGAAGGATAGCTGAGCAATGAAAAGAAAAAAGGAGCGAAATCAATTTGACCTAATCGCCACATGAAATGAGCTTGTCATAGAACATTGTCAAGCCCTAAGCATCATTTTTTTTTTCATTTATTTGGGCCGATTGAACAAAAGAGGTCCCAACTTTCGAAGCTTTTGTCTTAAAGTTACATCCACTTTTCTAATATTTAGAAGAGCTCATTTTGGGTACCAGGGCCCTCTGAATAGCGCACACGCCTGTCAAGTGTCAAGCATGGAGGCTGATAAGTCGATCTTCACTCTTCTGTGCTGCTACCTACTATAGGTTGTGCCTCTTAAACCATCTCCATCAAAAAAAAAAACTGGTGATGGAGAGGAGGCAGTCATACTAGTAAAAATTTCCCACTTCTCCTTTTTTTTCGTCTAGAAAAACCACATGATGAGTGCGGAAGGGTGTGACATCGCAAGTGTGGATAATGCTGGGAAAAAAAATTAATAAACAGGTAAGATAATTGGGGAGGACTGAATGCCTATTAAAACTGCAACTAACAGCTCACTATGCTTGATTTTCAGTGTTCACACAGAATAACCGCCATTTTAATGTCACATGACTGTCATGAAACTCCTCCTCGTGGAATGAAGTATCAAGTTTAAAAACACCATAGAACATGGTCCTATACTAAACACAATAATTTAGAAAAAGGCAAAAAAAGCAGATATATTTACGAGGAAAAAAAAACAACATTATCAGAATCTTTTGATGTCAATGAATGTGAGCGTTTTGAACAGAAATGACATCCCCAGTCGTTAAACGCAAGTAGTTTATTTATAGCTGCTTTCACAGAGTTTACAAGGTCAAAGTTATGTGGATGAGGCCCCTTCCACACCATTCGCGGACTGTCTTTCCAAAAATAAACGCACGAGTAATGCAGTGACATAAATTATCAAGATTATGAGCAGATTTTGAAGGTGATAATTTCTCAAGCCAAACAAACAACCACTAGAAAAGTTTTAACGTCACTCCACTTGATTGCAGGGGTGGATCTTATTGCAAAAGCGAGTAAACTTGTTAATGCAGAAGGGAGAACAGGACGTACAGGTTTTAAAAAAGTCTCCTCTATTAACGCCATCCTTTGAATCAACAACTGTCCTTTCGCGCATCTGTCCAGAAAGATAGCTTGGTCGATCTTACTAATGGACGGGAATTTTAACGAAATATACCTCTTCACGCTCTCGCGTTTCACGCCAGAAGCCTACCAAGGTTTTGGGAGAGTATCTGCTATCCCCATTTGTGCACATTTTGGCAGTCTTAAGCCTCCACTTTACCTGACGTCAGAAAGCTGTCAGCTGAGCGGGTCGATGGAATGTGGGGAGGGTGGTGTCAACTTCAAAAAGCATGCCACCTTGCTAGCTTTTGAATAGGAGAGGATGAAAGGATTGATACACCTTGAGGAAGACAGTTGACTATTGGAGAGAGAATATGCCTCTCGACAACCTGTGTTATGTACGGTTTCCTTGCCCCTTTGTCCGTCTGTGGAAATTGCAACTAAAACCCTTGCATCGTACTACTTCCCGCCGCTAAAAACATGAACATTCTTATTGAGATCATTCTGAGACATAAAAAAGACTACCCCGATGGAGCTAGAATTCAGGAGGATCCCTTCACTCGAAGGCGAGCGACGATTTCACGTGCACTCACTACCTTCTCACCCTCCCTCCCTCCCTCCCTCCCTCCCTCCCTCCCTCCCTCCCTCCTCTCCCTCCCTCCCTCCCTCCCTCCCTCCCTCCCTCCCTCCCTCCCTCCCTCCCTCCCTCCCTCCCTCCCTCCCTCCCTCCTCCCTCCCTCCCTCCCTCCCTCCCTCCCTCCCTCCCCCCTCCCTCCCTCCTCCCTCCCTCCCTCCCTCCCTCCCTCCCCCTCCCTCCCTCCCTCCCTCCCTCCCTCCCTCCCTCCCCCCCTCCCTCCCTCCCTCCCTCCCTCCCTCCCCCCCTCCCTCCCTCCCTTCCAGGCCTGTAATCATGCCAAGGTGGTGTGGAGCTGCACATTCTTCCATTAACGGCAGCTCCGATGACCGCGTTCCTGGGCCCGTACACCACTGGACCCAACAAAGCCATGCGTCAGCATCGGTGGATGTGCGCACACATACACACACACACATACACACGCGTGCACATTCACAGGGCATGTAGAAGCAAATGATGCGCACCAATGACAGTGGTGAAACAAACAGGATAGCATTCCGTTAAGAGGCCAAGCTACGGTATAGTTTACAATTTGTACTTCTATTTCTCTATGCATGTGTGTGTGTGTGTGTGTGTGTGTGTGTGTGTGTGTGTGCAAACAGTAGAGGCTTCTGCATCTCAAATCAGCCATACTGCTCGCGCTTTCTTCTTTGTAAACTTTATTAGTCATCATAGAGGAAAATCAAAACAGGAAGTCGCTTGAAAGCACACTGTACGATACAATGTGGTGCTGCTCAATCACAATTTACTAGGAAGTAAGAGAGGAAACGGGAGAATAGAGGAAGAGAGAGAGAGAGAGAGAGACAGGGGAATTAAAACAAGTCTCTTGTCAATAATGATAAAAAGCATCCACGGC
The DNA here is from genome assembly GCA_001923025.3 of Taenia multiceps. NCBI lineage: Eukaryota > Metazoa > Platyhelminthes > Cestoda > Cyclophyllidea > Taeniidae > Taenia > Taenia multiceps. The sequence continues at coordinate 17,098,344 of CM010311.1, forward strand.
ATAGAGCGCGCGAGTCAGTGCTTGAGTTTGCGAGGACGAGTGAAGGCATACATAATATGTATAAGTTAGAGCAAAAAAATTGCAAGTACTGATCGAAACGGCGATGGACGTCGATAGCAGCGTTGTCCCACTGATGCAGAAAAAATGGGAGGCATGACCGAATGAACAAATCGTTGGGCTAACGAGCGCACACAAATGCATGCACACCCGCCCACGAGTTGGAGGATGAAGAAGCGTACCGCTAGCACTGATGCGCACCGCGTGTATCCGCGTTGTAAACGATTTCTGGCGCACATAAAATCGAAGCAACGTGCGATCACAACCCCGTCGCACACTCGGATGCTGGTTAGGAAGAGAAATGTGAGCGTAGTAGGAGAGGGAGGGAGAAAGCACATTGCGTCAATTAGGCGCAGGAGCACTTGGGCTGTAAAAATAGTCGTAGTTAGTGACTGGGGCAGAGACGGCTGAAAGGAAGAAGAAAGGTGGGGGCGAGAGGCAAGATGCCAGAGAGGACTTTACTCTGGCTTGCTGAGATTTGCCCGGGCCGCTTTGATGAGTGCGCCGAGGCCGGAGAGTGGTTTGGTATCAGAGAGAAAAGGATGTTTCAATAGCTCTGCAGCCGTAGCTCTCTGCTCCGGATCGACTTGGAGACACCTGTCCAGAAAGTCGCGCAACATAGGACCCACCTCTGTCGACTTTGGCTCAGGGCGCTCGCGCGTCTGGATCAGGTATATAGCCTACAAGTGAATTATAATTTGCTTTCATTTGTACATGGAAACCTTCTGCCCTTTGATCTCCAGCTCCTTCTGTCAGCAGAAGCTCACAGCTACTGTAGGAAAAGTTATGTGCCGCACTGATGCAATCTTCCACTTTAGTCCTTTTCATAAGAAGGTAGATCACTCTAAATGTTTACGACCTGGTGCGTATGTACCTGTGATGGTGGATTAACGCACGAAATCGGCTCATTGAATGAAAGCACTCAATCTTAGTTGCTACATATGAAAAATGACACCGTATAGGAGAGGTAGACTATGCAACAAAACCATACTAATCTTCCACCACCACACTTGTACTTTATCTAGTGTCTCCAGAGGTACACCAGTTGTTGAAATTTGTGTATATAACTAAGGCATGCTATTGCTAGACTAAAATAACCATAGGATCAAGGCGAAGCAGCGCAGATTTTGTAGGAGGAAAGTAAGCAATGGCCAAGGATTGACCACTTCGATGAAGAAGGGGTGTGTGTGTGGGTACGTAAAATCAGAAATAGGCGAATTTGCACAACGCGTGGGAGAGCATTCCAACTATTGAAATGAAGCAACCAACTACCAAAGAAGCCAGGCGAGTAACTAGACTGCTAAAGAGGCGACGATACTACAATATGCAGAGATGGTAGACCTCGTATTTTCACAGTAATTAGAGAAAGAAACTAAAGGGCCTACAGATATTGAGGTATTAATTGAAGACGTAGCATTATAGGTTTGACTATGGTCATACCTTGAGAGGTGGCTCATTGAGGTAGGGTGGTTCACCGTCCAACATCTCAATTATCATTATTCCCAAGGACCAAATATCTATTTTGGGTCCGTACTTCACCGATTTGTTGACCACTTCAGGTGCCATCCAGTAGGGTGTTCCCACCATTGTCTGGCGCTTGCTTTGTCGACTGCCCAACTGGGCGCAGAAACCAAAATCCGTTAGCTTCACACGACCAGATTTGCCCAACAGTATGTTATCCGACTTGATGTCCCTATTTTAGGCAAAAGAGGCTAAGCAAAGAAAAAAACTCACCGTTCCCCACTTGTCAAAAATTGTATTACATGGACTGTTGCAGTCGCCTGCGTTATAACCCTCACAACATCCGAGTTTTGACTTCAAGCATATCGTTTAGGATTTTGGTAATTCCAGACGGAAATACTTTTAACATATAGCATAAATACTTCTTAACGAATGGATTAAATGCAAATAAATAAGTAAACTCAATGAGGTTTCAAGTCCTCACAGAGAGACAATCATACAGCTACCACTTAGTTCTCCATATTTTTACAAGGCAGTAATCTAGAAAAAGCGAAATCTCGAAGAATTAAGGGATTTCCATCCACTAATGAAATTCTTGTATGACAGGAAATTAGGTTGTGAAAGTGTGTGCAAAGCTAGACCTAAGTTGCTATCGAGTCGTTGCCCGAAATAAGGCTTGACTGCGACAAGAAGTCCTCACATGTCTACGCATCAATTGTTTGAGTCAAACTAACTTGCAATGCACTAGTCAATTATGGCTTTTTGGCCTTCACCTATGATCACAAAACACTTATTTGAACGCGTGCATACACACGCGCAGGACTATAAATGGCTTTAAAATTAACACGAGGAGGCACTGAGTGAAGCACACCAAAGCCTCACTCTCACACTAGACAAACAAAGTGGTAGAAAGTAGTTTCTCGCGCTAAAATTGGGAGAAACGAGAGGGCAGACAGTATTGACTAGGAGCAGCTGACAGTGGGACAGAATACCGACGTAATTGTTAAATATCTTTCACTATGAGGCGGACATCCAGCCTGGATGATATTTTGAAGCCTGACTGAACACCTACTACCATCACTGAGAAAAATAGGTAAAAAAAGTGAACACTAAGACAGCATAAAAACAGGTGAGGGTCGAACGTACCTATGAATGATGTTCTTCTCATGGAGGAAGTTAATGGCCTTGAGGCACTCCTTAACAACCGCAGCGATGAGCGGTTGTTCCATGATAGTTTCAGTGACTACATCGGTGAGGGGACCGCCATCGAGGTACTCCATAACGACCCACAACTCGTCCTCGTTGCGCATGAGGAAGGATTCAACGTAGTTTACAATGTTCTCGTGCCGGGTATGCTCCATCACTTGGATCTCTGAGATAATCAGATCGCGGTTGGGCTGTTTGGATAGATTCATTATCTTGATGGCTACCGGTTCGTTGGTAGCTTTACGAACAGCACGTCGAACCGTCCCTGACGCCCTACAATGGTAAAGAATGGATGCATTAATACATCACTAAGCTCCGTTATAAAAGAACACAATGAGGATGAAGAAATACACAGAACGACTGAGGAATGAAAAGCCGCTACACTTATGCTAAAAGCAAAAACAGACAAGACGATTTTAAATAGTGAATACAAACTGCTATACGCGATGATTTAAATCGGTGCATCGGATGTGCTGAGTTTATAAGAGAAAACATTGATGTCGAAACAGAAGAATGCTTTTTAAATAACACTAAGGTGTCATTCATTCGCCTAACAATCACATGTCCCCAGGAAATGAGTGACGTGTAGGGGCATTCTGACCGCCTAAAATACATAATTTCTCCATTTTGGGGGGCTAGATGAACAAAATTAAAATAACAAAATAAATCCACAATAACAGAGGTAAGATCATTCAAGATCACTTGTAATTTACTTACCCTGAGCCCAAAACAGTCTCTAAGGTGTACTTGTCAAGCGGATCACCGGGGGATATTATTTTTGCTAAAAAAAGTAGCAAAAGCATTGAAGTTCCAAATTAACGTATTAATAATCATATCCACTGCATGCAAAACGCAATTCGCCGCTTTATATAACCTTATCAAGAGTAGAGCCAAGTAATGTGCAATTGATCGTGATAATAGGGTAATTCGAATGTCAGTTTTAAAGCTGGGGGACAAAACCTGACTCCGTACCCACAAGTCGGCATAAGGGAAAAATATGGTCAGCTCTGACTAGTCAATGAAAGAATGTAGAATACTTATAACGAAGGATAGAAGCACTTATTTCAAAGCGTAGCCTCATTTAAACACCAACTTTCGGAACCCTTTGCCTCTTTCCCTATTATTTCTACCACAATGTTTTTGACTGCGATTTCTTAAAGAAAAGAGACACACTTAGACAACAGCAACACGCACAAGGTCACTTTGTAAAAATACTCATTTCAGTACATCGTTTTATCTTCAAACGGCGCGCACGAAGCCCCTGATCGGCGCTTGTACATATAGCTGAAAGCATTTCCAGGTAAAGCGCCACCACCCCCGACCCATCGAACAAATGACTGCGTGGAGAAACTTTGAACCCGGGGAAGTTCTACCTCGCAAAATGCCAATACAATCAATCACTCGTAGCATGTTAAATGAAAGATTTGTTGTGATTACGTGTGCTCAGAAGTACACGAAGAACACCAAAGTGGAGTTTGTTATCTCTGGGTTATAAAAAAAATCTGGAGGCTAAATAGAGGAATAATTACACCACCGTGGAGCCCAAATCCAATGCATTGGGAGAGGGAATCTCAGTACCACATTTAGTTAGAATTTATCGCTTAAAAGAGCCCACACGATCGGCTGAAGGAACCCATAACTATAAACACTTGAAAAATGGACAGGCAGGATAAAATCGCCGTCAGATTTGCCAAAATTCCTGCGGCACTAAGCCCATATGCGGGGCAACCTTCAGTGTACTTACAGCCTAGTAAAGGCGTCACATTCACTCCAAACTGTGATTAAATCACTCAGGAATCGATGAAAAGTCGATCCCCAAACCTTTCAGCACCGAGCCTTACAATTGCATGCACGCTTAACACCTAGATCCTGAACCAACGCTGAACAATGCGTATCGTTACAGAAGAAATGCACTACCTTTAATTTGAGTGAATTCATGCCAAAACAGTACAAAATGCAAGCAAAATAAAGGCAGCTAATTGCTGAAAATGCCCAAATACGTTAGGCATAGGTGAAGTCTAGCTTAAAATCGGAATTAAAGCCACCTTTATGCAAGGATTTTTCATCCCAGTTATACTTCACCAGGCCAGAAAACGGGCTGCAAAATTATATCCAGACAAGAGTCTAGAACTGACACGATCTCAGAACTGGTTAAAAAATAGCACTAAATTATTCATGGCTATTTGAGATACTGGGTTGTCGGGCGAAAAGCGGAATCCTTGAAAATTTGGCAAACTAAAAAGAATAGTGACGAAAATTGGGAATGGATTTTGCTCATACTCAAGCAGTGAAACGGATACATTTATATTAACAATGAAAGCGCGACTTTCCGTCTCAAAACTTACACAAGGCCTCGTAGAATTCTGCATCATTCATCCTCTTTGTCTTCCGTCGTAATGGTGCATCCTTGGATTAAATTGCGGTGACAAAAGCCAGTAAATAATCCATTGAAAAATGAAAAAAAAAAGCCAAGGTAGATGACCCTCTCGAACCACTATTTAAGACAGCTTTCGTGATCAACATAGAGAATAAAATTATGAAACGAGGCTTGCCTTATAATTCCATAGAAAAAGGTCGTTTGGCATCGGAGAAATTATTCGAAACACTCAATCAAGTGGGAAAAACAGAACGAACCTTTTCCGGTAGAGTAGGCTGGGCCAAAGGCGGCTTCAACGACGGAGAAGGTTTTAATGGCTTAGCAGGCGCATGACCCTCAACCGCCTTTGATTTACTTCGGTCGGAGTTCATCATTAATCTCGCCAGAAGCACCTGCGGACTGGAAGGATCAGGGTTACTGCTGGACTCAGATCCTGTACTGTTATGCTCGTGCTTGCCATTTTCAATTCCTGAACCATCTGATAGTTTTCTATCCGAATCATCTAGTTCACCTTAGCTTAGGACGTTTGAACATTACCCAAATCATCCAAACTACTCCCACTGACACGAATAAACTTTTCATTATGCTCCTGCTGTTTTATAAAGTTGTCATGCACCTGGCAAGCATCAATAATTTCCTTATGATGACATATTCGCTCCTCGTCCGTAAAGTTGGCCTGAGAAATAAGTTCTTGCCATGCATCTGGCATTCCTTTGAATTTTTTTGTCACTGGATCAAATTCCACGTGAAGTAACTTTTCTACACTGGTAGGCATCGAGATTTCACTTATATTACATTGTTTTTCATTCCACCGTTGACGAATACGGCTAAAGGGCTTCATGACCTGCAGAACACCAGAATAATGATGTTGTACCAAAAGCGCGCCTATGAGGAAGATCGTTTAAAATGTAGACTCATTCATCTCAATTAAAGCTTTCAGCAAAAATGGATTATTTGGTGTGTAGTCAACGTAGGGACAAGTTTCCATGCTGCTGAAACATAAAGTGGCCTTTAATAAAATTATAAATTTTTAATATTTAATCACAGAATTCAAGGCCAGAGCAACAATAACATGCGAGCAAATCGCTGCTACAGTGTTTGGCATAAATTGTGATAAAATCTAAGCTTTAGGAGGAAAGTGACGTTTATTTTCGAAATAATACTTTGGCAACCAGCAGTACTGGTGACCAACTTGCATCCACCAAGCACCACTTAAATTAAAGGAAGTAAAACCTATAATATTGTTAGTTGCAGGTGCTGTCTGCTCAAGCAAATGCTCAAAAAACATCATTTGCCCAATTCGAACCTGACACATTCCAAAGACATAAGGAGACATGATATTTAGGGACTATGCATATTTGATGAATAGAATGGATTTGAGCCATTTGCACGCCTCAAATGCCGTCCCATCCTGTGAAGGCATGATGTCCAATCAAGTGGCTAAAAAAGAAGATGGGATTCAAGCGAAACCAATGTATTTCATGCTACACTCCGTCTTAACCGCCGTCGCCAAAACTCTTTTTTAAAAATTCTGCACCAGTCATCACAGCGTTATTAGTTGTGAGAAAATGTCTGGTGCCCAACCGTTGCGGTTAATAAATTGTTAGGCGAAAGGGGGACACTTAGTTACAACGACGCTAATCTCATTTAACAATTTGGCTAAATTTGTAGTTTTGACCGTTTGGGAACTGAATTTAGATAGAATGCGCTGCCCATCACGTGCGTCACAAACTAAGTGCATATTCATGCTAAAAAACGGAATTTGACGTATTTTCTCGCGATAAATTTGTATGTTGATACGTATTTTTGACATCCTAATGTATGATTTTTCTTCCAAATGGTCCACAACAACTTTTTGTTTTTGTCGTAATCAGCCTGTCACAACACACGGACCGAGTCAACTGCTACAATTAGACGCCATTCTTAGCCCTTCTTCCGTGGGTTGTCTGTAGATTGATCTTCCCTTTCCCTTTCTTTCCCCTTTTCCTACCCTGCTACTAGAAGGCAGAGCGTTACGCGACTTCTTTATTGAAAATCAGTTCGGAAAATAGTGGCAGACGAGTACCTCAGGCAATTGTGTCTCTGACTTTTTAGAGTTGCAACGTCCTTACGCCTCCTACATACAAGGCGCATTCAAGCGACACAATTAGTACATTGTCAACTATACTCCTGTTTGCGGCGTATTTACTTGGTTCGCCTAGCTAATATCTAATACCGTGCGGTATGAGTCAGATTAGACTCATTTAAGGTCAGGTTTATTTTAATCGCCTAAAAATTAGCCATCTAAACTTTGTCGAAAACGAACGAAGAAAATTTATATTTCAGTAATTCAAGAGGTGTTGGAAATGATGGCGTGACCCTGAGGCCAGAACTTTACAGTCGCAAGACATAACATTCCTGAAGGCGAACAAAGCCATTATGCTCAAGGAGAATGCATTTGTTTGACAAATGGTACAGTTTGGGGTCAGTGGCATGGCCGGAAGCTGAATTGATCGACCCAAAAGCATTGGCGTAGACAAGGTAGCCCGTGAATAAGTCAAGGAAATCAAACAGCCAACGTATTGCTGTTGCACTTTGTTTGACTGCCAGTTTTAGTTTCGGTCACCTGAGCAACCATATTTTTTAAGTGGGGTTAGTTGGCATCCAGGTCATGCCAGCAGTCCTCAGCACCTCTGTTTCCAAAGTTCATGTATTCTGTCATAGTACAGTTTTAAGGTGCTACAGCCACATCTTGTGCTTAAAAATTAGCTAAAATAAGTTGTATTTTGCTACAGAACATCTTCCCACGATTACGAGTATTCTTCATTATTTGCATCGATGATTTTTTTGCATATTAGATCTGTTCAACCGTTAATAGCACTTAAAAACATTATCAGCACATTTTGATAGCATTCTTTGGTGTCCCTTTAGCTAATATTGTTTTAAGTTGCGTCTTACGACCCGGCTGTTTTGGTGTCTGCGCTTTGTTCCATTCGCCTTTTTGGTCTTTTCACGTGTTTTTTAATGATCTTTTTCATAATTGTTTCCAGCTTTTCTTCAGCGTCTTTTGAAACTTTGCAGATTCCCGTGTAAACGTTGCGTTTTGCTTTTTAGTACCACCTATTTTATATACCGCTTGCCCAACATATGTTTTATGCACTTTCATTTGCTGCTTCTTGATCATCTGTATTTCCTCACTTTTCTAGCTTTGTATGCATCCTGGTGGGAACGGCATGTATCCTGTTAACAGTACTGGTGGGCCACCTGTGCCTTCACAAAGCGGTTGGACCTCTGCTTCAAGCTCAACAGGTGCAGCGCAACAACGACCAGCTCCCGCATCTTCCTTGCCCTATGCATCCACACAGCCCCCCCTTTTGATGAGAACTCGAATATCCCCTTCGGGCATTGCATTTGTTGGTGGATCCTCTAATCAGGACTCTCAACAGCCAGCATCTCCCGATCAAGTTCGAGATTGCTACATTGCTCTTCTTGGAATGGCCGAGTACTTCAGGAAGTCGAGTCCACCAAGCATTCGTCTGGCTATACACTGTCTCAAGGCTGCACTTGTTTTTAAATTACCCGTTAACTATGAAGCTCGAACTCATTTGCAATTGGGCAAACTGCTATTTACACACAGCAAAAATGATGACTTAATTAAGCAGCATCTGGACAAGGCTCGAGTTCTTGGCGCTCACTTGCGTGCTCCTGATGATCTAATTAAATTCGAGGCAGCTGATCTTCTAGCCGATTTCTTTGAAAGGAAAGGCAAACGATATGAAGCTACATGCGTTCTTAATGACACGATGAGATTCTCTCCTGACAATCCCTACTGGCACTGTCGGCTGCTACTAAAACGGGCTGTAAGAATAGCTTGATTTTCTTTTTTTTCTGTACAGCTGCTTTATGATCATTTATTTTAGCAAGCTTGTGTCGCCGATAAGGATGTCAATTCGGCATGTGAGTTATTGGCCAAGGGCTCAGAGTTTGCACAGAGCCGTAAATCAGAATATACTCGTGGTCTGTTCCTCCTCAGTAAATGTATGGTAAGTGATACTTCAATTGTGCTTTTTTCATGGAAGATGCTTTTTTGGTGAATTAACACTCTATATTTGGGCTACCTGGAATTTAACCCCATTTTTAAGACGTTCGTCTGGTTCCAGTTTCAAGTTAATACACCTTTTCAGCTTCTGCTTGCGAGCAGGCAGCTTCCAGAGGTGACAAACACCTTAACTGTGGCCAACCGGTTGATTGAAAATCTGAATGGAACCGTTTACCAACGTGAGGCACTGCGGTTGTTCTACCTCATTATCCACGTCTCCCTTTTCCTATCAGCTGGACGTGCCAAGTCGGCCCACCCCATCCTTAGACAATTGCAACAGAGCATTCAGTTCTTTGCATCAATGGAGGAAAGTGAGTGAATTGTTTTTCGCCGAATTCTACGCTTTACCAGCCATTGCAGGTGTCAGATCAAGAAGTGCAGGCTACATCGTTTTGATGGCTATTCAATTGCTACTTAGACTAGCACCGGTTTCTGTGGTGGTCTAAATGAAAATTGGGAAATCAACTAGTGTCAGTTTCCTTTGCTCGCAGTGAACGTTGCATCGACTCAAGAGGTGGATCGTTTTCAATGGATGCCACGAGAGTACATAATCATCCTTATCTACCTTATTGCTGTGATGCTGAACATGCAGTCGGGTTTGATACAGCGCGCCCAGCATGCGGCTGACAAGGCCTTCATGCGGATCGAGAATCTCTCTGACTTCGATACAAATCCCCTCCTCACCGTTTTCAAGTTGAGCCTCCTCGAGCACACCATCATGTGCCGACTGGTGATGGGGGACATGACCAAGGCCGTGGAGGGCGTGGGTCTCGCCTGTAAGTTGTGCCACGCCACCCCCGCTCTCATGCATCGTCGGCGACCTCAACTGCACACACTCATTGGACTCTACGCCATGTCTATGAATTGCATGGATCAGGCCGAGGAACAATTTAAGCTTGCACTCAGGGTAAATTCAATCCCTTCCTCTAATCCGCTAGCTTAGTGATATTTGCTTCTGATGCTTTCTGTTGGTGTGTCTGTCGTCTGTTCTGTTGCTGACTGTCCAACCTCTCGGTTTGTCATATGTATTAGGCTTTTAATGGTGCACGAACTTTCCTTAAAAATGTACTCTAAAGACAGTCCAGTATGACACATATTGCGGCTTGTTTGATGTGTATTCCTATGCTAAATACATGTTCCACTGATATTTATCACTTGCTTTGTCATTTACGCCATCACTCAGCTTTTTCTGCGTCAAAAACGAATTCTTACTGTGTTTCATCCCCCTAATTTGTAACCGTCTTTTAGTAAGTATTTATTCATGTGAAAGCCGCAATCATTCCACGATTTTGTGCATTTTTGAATAACTTTCAATGCATTTGAAAGATCGCTTTGGTATTTTCTAATGAAGCGGAGGCACTTTGAAATGTAACGCAAACAAAAGTGCAAATAAAGGCCAACTCCTACAATTGTGTTCCATTAGTGCATAGGCGCCTCACAGACAGGCATTGGTGCGCGTGTGCCGGGGACAGCGTCGGCTTCTTCCACCTCAACGAGCCTGGCCCATCCCTCCACAGTCGTGGTGAGTGAACCGAGGTCCACAGAAGGTGTAGTTGCTGGCGCAGTCAGTACAGGCAGCAGCGGCGGTGAAGGCGAGGGCGGCAGCGGGGCGGCCACCGACTTTGCCTCCACGCTATCCGGCGGACCGCGCGACTCCCTATCTGTTCTAATCTGCCTCAATCTCGCCCTAGTCTACATCCGCAAGGGGGATATCGAGGCCTGTGAGGTGGGTTCAACTGCTACCACTCCTGTCAATGCTGGCCTTACCAATACTATCACACCCAGGATCAATGTAGTTTTAAAATGGCTTCTTACATAAATCCCAAGTTGCAGATTTCAACGATGAGTTAGGTGTGAGTATATGTGGTCCCTGTAAGAGTAAGGCACTGGGTTTAGACTGGTTCTATAGGTTGGGTTTTTCTTGCCCATTTCCTACTTTCACTGTGTGGATTGGATCGATCCCGGTCATTATTACTATTTGTTATTCATCAAGAAAATCTCAGAGAACAATTCTATCCTCTGCCTTGCTTTATGCGAGTGAAGTTGTACCAGTGTTGGAGGTAATGGATTTGTTCACTTGATGAACATTGCCACTTTGATGGAAAAAAGCGATTTCTCACCGCAAGTCTGGCGGCTAGTAGATGACTCTCGGTGGTTCGTTGGGGGGAAGAAGAATCAGATGGCGATCTTTGAATCGCATTGACACCTGATATTGGATGGATTGCCGCACATGCACAGTGGCTTTTACAACTTTTTCTTTTTAGTTGATGCCAATGTAAACGAGTCATTTCATTGCTCACTCTAAGCATGCATGAAAGTTGTCCTTCATGCCCTAAATCGAGACTAATGTGCCAATAGCAGTAAGTGTTCTTCCATGCTCAAGAAGAGTGGACCTTATTAAATGTCAAATCTATGTATTTATATCTAACCGTCATAACCAAAGTAATTAAGTCATTTTTAGAGTGGCACCGCGTAGCAAACCTTCAAATTTTACAATAAAACTACTTTTTTAGCTTCGTGGTGGGAATAATCTGATTTATTAGAGCAGGTAGGCATCGCACGTTTTCAAGTCAACCGAAGTTCACCCAAGAGGTCGTTGCTATGAGTTGTGCCAAAAATTTTGTTAATAGTTTTAGGCCACCTGAGATAGCGCAACTTCGACATCTCTACTAAACCGTACATTCAAATTTCAGTGCATTAGTAATTTATCCACCTTTGTATCCAGCTGAAATTCTCCGATTTACGTCTTTTCGATTCACACTTAGTTTATCAGAGGACGTTAGTCAGTGGTTTTTGTTCACCGCATCGAGATTAATCTAATAATGTTGAGTTGTTTTCTGGCGAAAAACCGCAATATAAGAGTCGCTTGTTACATCTGATGTGCCAATATTGTAATGGGGATGGATCTCTTCCTGAGTTAATCACTATAACAAAGCCTTAGCTACATCCGTAGAATGATCGTACTCTCGAATTGAATCAATGGTAGCTGATAGTGATTGGGACATCATTAAGCCTTCCAAACCATTGTGCTATCTGGACTTTGTAACAGCTGATTTTTTATTCTTCATGGTCATTAGTTGTGCTAACTCAATTGTTTTGGAGGATGTAGTGAAATCCTCGTCTGGGCGACTTTGTGTTCCCCCTAGGTTCAATTTAAAATTCCTCAGCTAAATGCCTAAACGGTGTCTACTAGAATGTACTCGGTTAATTAATCCATGTGGGTTTAAAACAGTCTAGTAATCTGTTGTGAGTTCTTTCGGTATCAGTCCGCTGTGTTCTCCTATTAGATGATCGTAAAAGAGGTATTCACATCGGGTCTGCAAGCACTGGAGGAATGCTACTGTCTCCGAGCAGCCGCAGCCTATGTGCGAGGATTTCAAGCCTTCATTGAGGGTCATCCACAGGATGCAAAGGCCAACCTTCGTGAAACTGTTCGCCTGAGTCATGAGGAGGAGCTTAATCGCCTCTCTACCTCTGCTTACATAACCCTCGGCCAGATCAATCTCAATGAACGAAACATTTGCGTAGGCTTTCCAACGCGTCAATAATCTCATTTGATATGTGATTTGTTTTGCTTATTCCCATCCACTTGCTTGCAGGAGGCTCACGATCTTATAACCAAGGCTATCATTGTTGCCAAGAAGCTTCCAGACGTAGGCATTCAACTATGGGCTACAGCCCTGTTGAAGGACCTTGCAAATATTCGGGGAATGGCCGATGAGGAGCGTCACTGGTTCGCTGAGCATGACCAGTTCTCTAAGATGGTCATCAGCGAACACATGCAGGCGAACAGCTCCCCTGAGCACAATCTCATCAACGTAAGCAAACCTGTCGAATTCGCTGCACTTTATTTCCTTTTTCTCCATGACGCATATGAAGCCCCCCGTTCTCTGTCTCTTTTAGTGGTTTGATGGGCCGCTACCTAGCTGGCTGACGGAGCAGCCAACATCAACAGCAACCCTGTGAAAAGGGGAATAAAATAGCTATTAAAATTTCCTCGAGCACATTATTCACGCACATCTGAGTGATGCGTGCGCCCACGTACGCATCACTGCATTCAATATCATTTTAGGCTTAAACGTCACTTCAAACATCCCTTTGTCTAACCATGTCGAAAGTGTTTTTATTGACTTATGGGGGCTCCCGGCGTCTGTTGTCTAACACTTTGTTGAAGGCGTGCCCTTTTGGATTCACCTCAGCCGTTCCCAAATGCATGATTTCTACGTGGAGCGAGCAGGTACTGAAGTGGCTTGAGACGCATCCTAATGCGCCCAACCGGCCAGTTGGGTATCCTATTGCTGTCATGGTGATCGGATCAGTAGATGGTCCGGAGTTGTGCGCTGAATGTGCCAGCAGTTGGGCGTGGGGGGGGGGATGCTGATCATGCCGACTGTCGGGCTTTCCAGGGGCACAGCGTAAGATATACTGGATTAGGGTCGGTTAAATCCACGCAACAGGTTCACCTTTTAATTCTGTACCAGGGTTGAGGTGGCTGATGTGGACACATCGGGTTGACTGAGGAAGATAACGTAACGCCCCAGCACTAACGTGAAGACGAAAGACGGCAGTACTTGTGTAGTGTGTATGTTCAGCATAAAGTGGAGATTGGAGCTGCAGGCATGGTCCGAAGGTAAATCCACTGGACAAAGGTACAACAGCTAGTGTAAAGTGGCCCCCACTAACATCGGAAGTTAGACAGTGAACACAACGCAGTAAGTTTCCAGTTTAATATCTTTGTGTTGTTCTCATGCACTTCAAGCATTGCGCTTGGGTCGATGGATGTGATAGCATGTATTTAACTTTAAATTAAATGGGTTTTAGCTGTTACTGGGACAATGATGAGCTTTAAGTTCAAAAATACTTCTGAAGCATCTGTCAAAATCCTGTGGACTTTTCTTCGAGATTGTTAAGGATTTTAACCAACGAAATTAAAGCAATCGATCAAATCATAGTACTGGAGCCATTAACTAGTAAAACCATGCATTTAACTAACATTATTTTTAGAAACGTATGATTAGTAAACTAGCGCAATGCCCTTCATGCATTAGTTCAGGTATAGGTCGAAGTTGCACCCAATGCTGCGTTTTCAAAATATGTGTGCTTGAGTGGTTACTCGAGATGGAGTCCAAGTTGAATGTTGTTTTTTCTTACTTGAAGTGTCTGCAATATCTTCAGCTTAGAAATTTCGAAGAACTTTCTCAAAGCCAAATGTCGCAGTTGAAATTGTTCATCGCGAATTGTTCTAAAGTACGCATGCTGTAATGTCGCAACTGTAGGAATTTTCGCTAGTTCCCGAGGATGAGAAACGTTTACTCGGCACTTTTTTATTGAAACACCAATCACTATTTCCATTTTTAGAAATAACAAGCCTGAATCTTGATCCAGTTGACATTGAGGACCGCTGGTCTCGGGAAGTAAGCAAAAAATTTTGTTTTATGTAATATTCGTGCCATGCATTGTTTATTTGGATGTGTAATGTAAGTGTTGGAAATATGCATCATATCACAAATAGTTTCGATGGTGGTGACTCTTGTTAGACGTCGTGAATTTTTTGGAAATCTTATTTTAGCTTGCCATCCCAAAGGACACCCCCTTCTTCGCTGATAGCTCTCATTTGTGGTTAAAGGTTCAGCATCTTCCTTTAAACGCAGCAATGGAGTGTATGGATTGGTGTTGGAAGCTGAACCCCTCTTCTTTTATCAGCGTTCTGTTAGAATTCTTGGAGTGCGACAGCGATTTACCAAAGGACAAATTTGTGTCCTGGATCGTTGGCGCACTTTGTGTGGAAGATGAAGTGCAAGTTTTGATTTACGCTTTTGTCAGCTACGGAAGTTATCAGTTCTGAGTGTTCCTAGCTTTATTTTACCTTTATGCCTTTTGCTACGGTGAATGGTACCACCGTAATGAAAGCGAATTAGTTGAGATCTATGAAACGCTTTAGTTTTGACACCAGGTCTTGATACCATTCCAATGTTTTTTTGAGTGACACTACTGGAACATATAATTGAAGGTAGGCGTATGTGGAACGTCCGTTAGTATCGTCGGGATTGCTCTTTTTTGCACATCACTTGGTTATTTCTTGCTAACAGGCTGCTTGAACTTATTAAACACTCACGCGGGCGACTTCGTGACATCTGTGAACGGAATTGCACTTTTTCATCCGCATTCACTACCGCCTTGTCCAAGGCCCTACATAAAGTACGTTCACGTAGCGCAAGTTTATTTATGCATAAGGTAAGTGATAACTGTTCTTCCTCCAAGATATGAATAGTCACTTGCAGCTTATTTGTCTTGGATTGGAGCTGGAGTTGATAAAGTCATGAGAAGGTTTATCTTTGAACTGAAGAATCCCGTTTTTGAATGCATTTTATGCAACTATATTTATCAGACGTGTTTAAATTTCCTCTAGGACAAATTTAAGGTTGAACACCACTGTTCAAATCTCCGCAAATATGTCGAATGCTTCCGTCTTGCTTGTTTCATGCCCCTCTGATCGATCGCTCCATTTCTGGAGCATTATTTTTTTACGGCAAATACAGGACTTGCATGTATTCATATCATACATTTGCGACTTCAGCATTTATCTTCGGTAGTGAATGTATGTATGCTGGTTCACAGCCCCTAATGGCCCCTTCGCATGTACTCAAGGGGTGAGTGTTTCTCCAGTTGCCTCTGAATATGCTATTTCGAGTTCGAATCCGCCCATCCTCAGTTCAGTCGGAAAAAATGCACTGGCAGTGGGGTTAGAAGTCAGTTTGGATGCGCAGAGTTCGGGGGTGGGGGGCGTAGCAGCTGTGCAAGGTTTTGCGAATTGGCGTTCTTTGCATCTGATGGCGGGCATGGGTCGTGTTTCTAAGAGGCGGTGTGGTCGTCAGATCGCACCAGTGGGTTGAGGAGCTTCTGTGCGCCGGTTTTGTGGGTTCTCACTTCTGACGAGGTCGGAGGAAACTTGGGGCTCCCCAGTTCTTCCGATCGCGTAGGTGAGTGACCCAGGTAGTTTAGTGCAGAGTAGGTGGTGTTAAGATCGGGGGGTTGGTGTTGCTGTTTAATGTTTGACAAAGCATAATGAAACTCGCAACATCTACCGAGGGACATGGTTTAGAGTTCCATTCAAAAAATAATCAAGCGCTTCTAAGTCGACTTAATTGTCAGCCATCTAATGGGCACGTCATTATGTTGAATTAAATGGAAGCGAACTCAGATTGTTTGGTGCGCTTTGCAGTCGAAGTTGAAAACCTAATCGTTGCATATTTTAGAACAAAGAGAAAATATGACAATAGGTTGGAAGATGATTCGTTTCTATTTTAGCATGCAGAGAGGTTGTTTAGTTAACCCGAAAGTCCATTGCCCGTGATGCCGCTTTTGCGATTCGATGCTTCAAGGGTTCCAATTAGAGGTAATTTGGAATACCCTCTACTCTTCTTGAAGTTTTTGCGCGTTTTCTCTTAAGCGATGCTTATGGTTGTGCTGATAAGTGGGATTCCCGTTTTTCTTCAAGGGCATTTGGAAATCTTTCTGCAGGTGCGTGGTTTTCTCCGTTATTCATGACTCCAGGTGATCTTGGGACGCAGATTCTGTATCGCCTTTCAAACCGAGCTGAGGTGACCCCTTTGGATTACGACATTGTATGTGTTTTATTTGCCTAATCCAAAATCTTTGCAGTTTGTAAATAAGGTACAACAGACAGACAAAACATTTCTAGACTTCCTCGAAGACATCACATATAAGTTTGTGTGCTTTTATTAAGTTCACTGCTTGAGGTTTCATGAGACACAAAATTCCTTAAAAACTCTCCGCTCAACGCCTCATGCGATCGTGCGAAACTGTATTCACCATAATGAGGAATCTCGCGTGTTGAAGATGTTACAAAAAAGAGTAAGGCATTACATAAACACATACTAGACAGGCTAAAACTGGCGTCTTTTTAGACGAGGTATCCGCAAATCTTCTTCTGGATAGCTTTATCAAGAAGCAGGACTATCCAGCGGGATTGTCCGTCATGTGGGAACTCTGTCTTCAGTCTTATTTGGAGAAGGAGCCTCTTGCACCTTATCTGACGGCTCTCTGGCTGCACACGATTGGCGAGTTAATCAAATCTGGTGTCTTTTTTGAGCGTGCTGAGGAAATAAGAGAAAGTGATAATGAATACGACGCTGACGTGAGTTTTAAACTTGTTAACGCTTACTTTACTTGATTGGTGTAGTATCCCATTACCGTGGTTTTTCGCTGCTTTATTAATGATTGAAAGAATTCATGAGAAAAATAAACGGTCATTACGTGCTAGATTTGATCTTTCGTTCCTCTTGTAAATGTTTTTACTTTACGATTTCGGTAACTTTTTCACTGGAATCGCTTAAATGTTGAATTCGTCATCTAGTGCTGAGAGGCTTTGATAATGTCAGCGAGCAGTGGTGGCATAGACACTGGGGATTATTTACGTATGTTTCACTTCTCAGATTGACTATCGGAGTGTGGCTTATCTGAGAAACCCAAACTACGATGGCTGGTTCGATATTGACCGACCTCGTCTCCAACTGGGACATTGTATTCTTTCACTGGCTTCTGCGATCGAGAGAGAACTGCCACCTTCACTCCAGAATAACTTGGCGATTGACTTAAAAGCCATCGTTCCCAGCCTTCGTCTCCTTGGATTCGCATTCATTGAGGATGCTGATCAACTCTTGACCTTCGCATCCAGCGCATCGAGCAAACTCTTGGTTGTGCATGGTGACGTTGTATGTTTGATCCTAAATGTTTGCTTAAATATTATAAGTAGTGTATTTATTATGTAGCTGCAAACTTGGTCTGGAGACATGGCGCTTAAGTTAAGCCGATTATCGTTTTTTTCATTTGAGATTCGCTATAGAATGTCTTCAATCTGGAAACTGTGCACACATATTCCTGTATTTTTTTAATTTTCAGTTGACAGTAGTGGAAAAACTGATTGCGTCAAGTGATCGTCGTCCTGACAACTCTGAGACAGGGCGCGGTGAACCAGTGCTTCTAACCGAATCAGAGGTCGCCTCAACTCTGGCGAAGTTTCAAGTATGGCTGCAGTGGGTCTCACTGACGAGAATCCCAGAATGCTGATCGGGCTTAGCTTTGTGGCGTTTGGCTTGCCTACTGCATCTTTTTAGTTTCATCTATCGATACATTCTAACGTCTATCTAATTACAGAGTGCTTCCTCCAAAAGTAGTTGTCGTTTTGGTTATCTATGAATGCCGTTAACTTTGTTTTTTCTGAGTGAGGCAGTTGTGCTTCACCGCAAATTCTCTCCCTTCCTCTACAACTTAACGGCACGATCCAGTTTGAGATGTTACCGGAATAGGATCCTAAACAGGTATGCTAGGGTAGCATGTGTTTTTTCCCTATTTTGTTTGCTGCGTGCGCCCTACTCATGTCGGTTAAACCAACATTTTAATACGGTCATAAAATTCTTGACTCTGCAAGAATTCCCTGAATGGTCAACTAATCGCTACATTGTGACATGAAATTTCTCACCTTTTTTTTCACTGTGTCACTAACAATGCACGTCCACTGTAGCCTTCCGTCAATCATTTCTAGCGCACTTCGGTATTATCTCTTTTTGCATTCAACTGTGAAAAACACTTTTTTGTGACATGCATTTCCGCCTCCATTTGACTTATCGTTTGTATCCTACGCCACTTTTTTGAGTTTTGTCTCCATTCTTGCGTTGTAAACACTTTACGCAGCAGTTAACAGGCCGGTTGTAGCTCGGTTAAAGCAGACTCCCGCTTTCGGTGAGGAGGTTGCTCGGTAAAAATTTGTTCCTTATTTTTGGATTCGCACCAAAATGGCTTATTCTTTGTCCTTGCATCTGCACTACTTGTAATTTTACTTACCTAGGGTATTCAGTCGATTTTCGCTGCTTCCTGCCATCCCTTGTTAAAAACCTTATTTTCTGTGGTTGAAGTTTGCAAAAAGCATGATCATTTTTGCCTTCAATTTCTTTTACCAACTTGGGGTGCTTCATACTTCCCTTCATTGCTATTTTCTGCTTTACTTTTCCTTGTAGTGTCGAATTCATTGCTTTTTAGGCATCAAAGATTTGATGCTTTCTTTTAGCAGCCACATTGGATAACAGTTTTTGCTTTTTATATGTGCTTGCAGTTCGCAGTATTTCCCGAACTTTTTATCATACTTAATCTGGAATTTGTACTTTGTTTTGTTCTTTTTTGGCTTCTAATCTTTGTTGCACCGTGTTTGTGTAGAACCACCTTGGGCATTCAACTTAGTTTTCGTTTGCTTCAAAGTAATGTGATCTCTAATGTTATTCATTGTCACCTTTGCTTATTGCATCTGTACCACTGAATGAAAATGCTTTTCCTTTCCTCTCTTTATCAAAAAAATGACGTCATCGTTCCCTATTTCCATATTGTTAATTCGACTCCCCATCTCTGGTCGAATTTGTGAAATTTGCTACACATTGACACATGAGGCACGACTACGGATCGTCATTTTTCGTAGGCGAACGCGTCTTGATTTGAATGGATCAGCTCCCTAATGGCTGAGTGTTTCTGTTTCTGGCAGAGGATGTGTCAATGGGTTTCCGGAATTGATTGGCCTACTGGTAGAAACGGTAAATATTGACACATTGACTCATTACATTAGTGAATTTCGCTGCTTTTTTCGTCCCTATCCTCCTGTTTGAGTAATGCTACAAGTCGGCTAGGCGCTCTAGTGCCATCCACATTTTCTGTCACTATGCCTTTTCTTCTGTAACACTTGGAACTGGTTTCCTTTTTCGCTATTCTCTGCAGCGATTTTTCTTCTAGCCAATCCATCCACCAATTCGTCTACTTGGGTTTTCGAGCAGAATAGCTTTTCCTGCTCGCTGATGCAATCTATTTTTAAAGTGAAATGCGATTCCTTACTAACGATGCTAAAGCTGGAATAGTCACCACAGGCAGTTGAATATGAGTCAAGATTGGAAATTTTAGAGGTTCTGTCGGTTCCTTCTACACCACAAATCCGTCCTCTCCAAACCCTCTCAGGAGCCGTGACATCAACCGACTCACCAAATGGTTCACCAGTCTCATGGGGTGGACCTATTTTATTTTAAAAGCAAGCTTAAATCAATTCACACTTCGGTCATTTTCGATTAGTATGTAGAATTTTGTGGCGAAAAACGTCGCAATTACCTTTATCCTTGGAATAGCTACCACTTTTAGTGGTATTCAAAATACCGGACTTGTTATTGATGTGCTTTGCTTATGTTTCCTTGAGCAAAATCATCGATTAAGGTTTTTTTCCCAAAAAATACTCTAACAGAAAGAACCTTCCGAAAATTGGCTGAAATAATTTGATTCTGGTGGGATAGCATTGTTAAAACAAAAGTTGTTCTGCTTCATGGCATCCGATTTGGCACAACCATGAATTGGGTTGTTTTCCTTTTTTTTCTGGCGAATCGGAAGAATCGGCTTGACATTTCTTCAACTCATACATTGTAGGTGATCGCCTCGACTATAACATCATTAGAGGAGTCCTTCTACGCCGCTCTAGCAAGCCTAGTTGGCGCCATCACTACTGATGCAGCAATTCAAAAGGCAGAGGTTGAACGAGTGATACAGCTCTACGATACCTTTGAGGCGACGCGCGATGCGGTGTGGCAGAAGGAGGCAGAGAGCCTACGACGTCGAGAGGTGCTGGCGACGGTGAAGAGTCGTTTGCGCGCTCTGGTCGACGAAGAAGAGCGACTGACCTTCTTTGAGCACGCCGATACTATCGACCATCAAGCCTGGTTGGCACCGCGCACTCGCAGCGAGCGCCAGTGGTCGCGAATGAAGGAGTGGAAGAAAGATCTTCGGAAGTATCAAGAGAAACGAAAGGGAGGTCGAGATACCATGGCTGATACCCATGCTGGGAATGGGTAGTGCAGTGGATCGAATTTTGGATTGGCACTGTGGCTTTTCTATCTCGTGTACGGAATCTCTCTGTAAGGAAAGCGCCCTCGTGTCTCCGAGTGCTAATTGGATCTTTTCTTACCTCTTAAAGTGGCTACTGTTATTCCAGGAGAGGTTGTGCTTTTTCTAGC
This sequence comes from Taenia multiceps, assembly GCA_001923025.3. NCBI lineage: Eukaryota > Metazoa > Platyhelminthes > Cestoda > Cyclophyllidea > Taeniidae > Taenia > Taenia multiceps. Next base: position 17,119,579 of record CM010311.1, read on the forward strand.
GTGAAGTTCACTGAGTCAATTTAACTGCCCATTTTGTCTTAAATTTCCTGATCACGTAGCGTTTCTGTGGTTCGGACAACTTTAAACTGCCTGTTTTGACTTACATGGTGGGGTTATTTATGAACTAGAGCTATGTTGACTAATTACTACTTCCATCGGATGATGCCGAGTCAATGCTTACCGCACCCCGAATAATGCAGTTTCGTGAACCATGCGTTCGCGTATCATCCATTGTTTTTACATTGGCAACTAACTAACTGCGTTTTCACTCAAATCCGTTAAGTTCGTTGATGAACTACCGCTCTGTACCGGTGAGAACTCGAGCATTAAGTGTAAGAAGAAGTGGACTTTTGTAAGTAATGGCACACAGTTTTATCCAAACGGACGTGCTAAAAAAGAGGGTGGAGGGGGGGGGGGATTTGTCTTGGGAAGTAGTTGTACCAACATTATTGGTGGAGGGGTGCTGTAGGTACTGAACATCCTAAAACTACCTTGTAAATAACAAGGTGACGGTCAAGCCAAGTCGTCAAACAGTCAACCACCCATAAAAGCGTGGGCAGTGTTCCAGTCGAGCGTACCCAGTGTGGATGTCCTTTTGGTACTAGGAGTGAAGAGGGGATGCAATGCCAATAAGGCAGTGGTATAAAAAATGGTTCACTCTCAGAATGTCAATCCCTGAAAGTTTACATCACATCTTTTCCTGGTGTGCTATTAATAACCTTAGAACTCCTCACAGCCTGATCCGATCATACCCTGTCACTTTTCCTACTATACTTATTTAAAACGTGATAGTTCAAACAGATTCAGCTTTATTCATAACAAGTTAAAATAGAAGGCAAGAATGACGCCTTTTTTGTAAAAAAAACTGCATTACACAGAGCTCTTCTGCTTGCAATGTTGTTGGGCGGTTTTTTTTCTTTACAGACGCACTCCTATTCCGGCGCATAGAGCCACTTTCAAATCTGCCGATACAAAGTTACGTAAAATGTCACATCCTTAGCTCGAGCAGTTAAAGAGGCTTGTAGACTGCTTTTTGGAATTAAAAGTTTTGATTCTCTTCCTAGTTTACGATCAATTTTGATGAATGTGGAGTGACAATTCAATCAACTGTGATCTCACTCTAACACTGCTTTTTTTTAATATTCAAGCTTGAATTAAGTTACATTCCAACTTTTGCCGTTTTAAATGAAACTACTAAACTTGGTGATTGGCAACTGCTCCATATAGCATCTGGATAAACCAAAAGGGTGCCAACGTATTTAAGAATCGCTCCTTGTCGAAGCAAACATCATTACCACCTATCTCCCCCTCCTCCTCCTCCTGCGGTAACCGTCGGCTATGCAAGCAGGTGCATCGACAGCAACTCAAGTGTTCCTAATACCTTCTCCACGGTGGAGATGCTGCATCAATCGGAAGGACATTCTTACCAACTTGGCCTGCTGTAAGGCGGTGAGTAGCAGGCGCTCCCTCCTCCATCAAAATCTGATGCAGTCGGTGAATCAGTGCCGGTGAGGTGGTTGAGGTCGGTGCCACACGAGTCCGCTAATATCGTTGGTGAAGAGTCGTCTCCACCTGCCCCGCATCTTCTTTGGTTGGCCTTCAATATGGTAGCCGCTGAGCACCTAGTGCTCCTTCTCCTTCCCCTTCCCCACCTCCTTCTCCATTCTCCTGGCTTTTTAACTAGCCTAGTTTAATACAACCCCCTGCGTTCGCTGAAATGGATGATAGAAACCTTACGTCGATTTACTCCCTCTGTTCTGGATCCCTTGCATTCATAATGGCAGTTCTATGTGGCTGGGTTGCGTTTAATTGATGACCCTTACTCCCTCCAGATCCACACACACTCTCTCTCCTGGTGACCTGCAAATTTGTCTCTTTTATTCTCAGCTAGAATGAATATGCCTCATACCTTTTACTTTGAATAAGGTTGGCATGTTAAGTATGACAAGTTTCTGTGGCCATCTTAGGAGAACGACTGAGCACTAACAGAATATCACAAAGTGGCGGTAAAGTGAGAGAGCTACTTTATTCGCCCTATTCAACAAGTTCTTGCTATGCCTAGTAATGTGATCAGGATTAACTTACGTTTTGTACAATTACATTCCGAGTTATCTGTTATTCTTAGACGTTCTATTAGCTGAATTGTGATGCTTCCTTTACTGTAACATTCTATTTCTTTGATTGAATAATAATTCTTTTTTTTGCACAATAGAGATTGTCTCATTAAGAGCACCAAAGAGCGAGCTGATGAGTGAGTGAGAATTTTTTTTTCCTCTAATTATTTAACAGCACCCCCAGTGAGTTTTTCCCTGTTAACTGCCTGTGTTAGAGGGGTGGAGTGGGGCAAGGTGAGAGTCGGTAGGGAGAAGGGAAGGCGCAGTAACAATTTGTCACATCTTCGGCACCCTCCCTACCAGTCCGCTTTTACTGACGACACTCTTGGGACGATCGCCTGTACATGCCGCCGCTACAGTCAAAATGAACACGGCAACTCCTAATCCTGGCCAATGCTTCTGTCCCTCCCTCTCACTCTCTCACCAACGCAAACCTCACTAATTCAAAATGGCAAAACACAACTAGGCAAAAAAAATATAAATTAAGGCATAATGTATGATTTTGTACTGAAAATTACAATATATTATTTGGCCAAGTGGGTTCGCAAATAGAGGACTAAAACGAAGTAACAAAAATATTGGCTTGACTTCAAGTACCATTGTATAAAGGGTTCCAGTCTTAGAGTGGAGGCCTGATTCACTTGGTGGAAGAAATCCGTTAACTAACTGTGAATTACCCATCCACCGTCTATGCCACACTTCTGAGACACTCACCACCTTGTTCTCACAGGGCTGGACTCTTCCTTTTGTGTGTGGGTGTGGATGCCGTGCACCACACTGCAGACTCAATTGCTTCATCACCACGAATTGTTCAATCGATGCGAACATGAACAACAATTACACCGGATGCATGCAAGGCAAATAGGTCTCTTGGCCACGACCGCCTAACCAGTGAAGAAAGGCAAAGTTCTTATACACGCGACATAGCACAATGCATGACCAGAGCAAAGTGCGGTCTTGGGGAGATTCGCACTTGACATGTTGTCACTTCCTCATTCTTCATGTTGCCCTGTTGATATTCTACCAGTTGTAGGTTATCAAACATGTCATGGCCCATGCGTTAAATATTGGCATGAAAACATGTAAGAAGGGAACCAACGGTTGGAAGCTAGCAAAATAAATTTAGATTTCCTTGTTCAATTATTGAGGCAAAGCATTCCATTAAAAATGGACTCTGTCAGTCTGTCTTAAGATCCTAATCAAATCACTAGGGAAACACTTTAAAGATCTTTACCGGTAAGTTTTGAGTCACAGTAAACATGGCGTAGAAGTCGTGCTGCATCGTTAAGTAGACCCAAAATCTGCGCAGCTTTATTAAATTTCCTTTCTTAAACACTTTGTTAGTGCTCTACAAACAGGATTTTTCAACTAAGAGTGAATTTTCGAATTGTCAATTGTATTTTGCATTTATGCCTCTACCTAAGCCAGTAGAAGTATTTGGATATGCCTTCAGATGGATAACGGTGGCAAAAAGTGCAAATGTATAAAAAATCATTTTTTGTTTGCGAAAAAATGAGACACACATGCACGCAGTGAACACGAAATTTAAACGTGAAGCATAGATGTAATACTTTGTTTGTTCGAACTACTATACATCTATTATAGCGTCCCCAGACCTCCTTGAAGGTAAAAGAAGGCATAGCGCTAGGGTAGAATATGTACTCTGGAAGCAGACGAATTGGGGGCTGCTGGCATGGCCTGGAGGCCAGCCAGCCTGCTAGTGCAACATGGCCGGCCAAGTGACCGAAACCGACAATTTGAACGAACAAAGTATTACACAGCCCCTCTCTTCTTTCGAGCGTAGTCCCCGACGCTCCCCTTATTCAGCCATCCGTATAAGCCATCACAACGTAATCAGTGCTGCGAAAAGCAACCACGAGCTACCCATGCCAGTCACCGAGATTCAAGCGCATGTGTTCTTGTAGTTGCACCAATTCTGCGTAGCACTCGGTGCAGCAGTGGCGTATTTCTTAGTCTTCCTCTCCTACAGTAATGTGAAGCAATGAAAGATGGGGGTACGAATCCAAGTTTTTGAATGGATTGAGACACAGCGCACACCGTGATTCCAGACTTTTTGATGCCGTGGTAGAAACGCGAGAATATCGTAAAGCCCTGAGCAAATGGGGCAATCGGGCCTCGTAGGAATGTGATGCACGCGACCTAAGTTTACAATGTATAAAACGATGCTATCGAATGGCGTTCTGCACATTCAATATCTGTAGATGCACATTTCGGTGAAGGGAGGTGAGTTGTCCAATAACAGGAGAGAGGGCGTACGGAGGACGCTTGACCACAACGTCGCTGATCCCTCTTGGCAGTTCCAGTAAACCCGGAGTTCACAGCTGATGTCGCTTCAGTTGGTAATAGCCTTCTTGCAGAACACCGGGGTGAGGAAGGTGCCGCAGATGAACGTCGACCTCAACCCTTCCGTTATGGGATGTAAGAGATTCTCCCATCCGTAGCAAATGCACTTCTTTTACGCTGCCAAAGTTTGCTACAAGCGGTATGAATCAGGATAGAAATCTGGCAAAGTCTGGTCTGCTTTCCGCTGCCACCAGTGTAGCGTACCGAGACTTCCTTTAAGGTGAAAGGAGGCACAGTACTAAGACAGAATATATATTCTGGAAACAGAGGTATTGGGGCTGCTGGCACGGCCCGGAGGCCAGCCAAGCGGCTAGTACAATATGGCTACCCAAGTAACCGAAACCGGCAGTTCAAACAAACAAAGTGTTACAAGCACCATAGTTGTGATTTTAATGTTTCCTTAAGGACTAATTACCTTAAATTTTTGTAGGTGACAACGAGAATTTTAATCAAAAATGAGTTATTGGCTTGTTTTACTGTGTAAAACACAATCGCATTTACCTCTTCAGGACTAGTTTCGCTTTGGGGTCTTCTAAAGTAGTAGTGAATGAGGGTGTGCCAGCAAACAAATGAAAATGGTTCTCTGGAATGGAAAAACAAGCAACACAACAGATAAAAATGGACAATAGGTGGCTCCATGCTTCATCTTAAACAAAAAAGCGGAGACTTTTAGGACTGCTGCTATTTATGGGAATTACCACAATAGATCTCAAGGCATTGTCCAAACAGTCAAGGTTTTCGCAAGTAATCTTGTGGAACTACAGGCTACCGTTCCCCTCCAATAGGCTGAGAAACCTATTTAAAAGATGGTTTAGTCGTTTTGCTGCAATACAGATTTCAAGTGATTGGGAAATGTAAATGGTAATGAAGGGTATTAACTGGTGTATCTTACGGGGTCTTGTCGCCGTATTGCTTTCAGAGTTTGATAGAAATCCATTTGTACAGACGTACACTCTGGCTACCGACTGACCATGTAAACAAGGAACAGTATTTATAAACTTGCCTCAATTAAAAAATCCTTTTCAAGTGATTCGACTTCAAAGAGGGCTTCACAGAAACACCTAGCAGCATACTTTGACGGTTTTCATAGACGGTCCATAATACATAATCATGTGTTCAGTGTTTGCCTTTGACTGTAATCCCGAGCAGCTTTCTCAATCCAATTTTCTGGAAGTCTTACTTTTGTTCCGTGCCCAACTTTCCAACAGTCTGGAGTGTTCCCAAACTCGTCTCCTTCGCCCAAGGTGAATCGAAATGTCACACGCTAGCAGGCGGAATCACTCCGTGTCTTCCGCAGTCCCCAGCTTACGTGTACATCCTCACCGTACCCCCCAGCTTATCCAAACTAGTCGTGTTGAAGCCTTTGGGAACTCAACGAAATCCAGGCTCATACAATGCGACGTTTCTTTTCTAATGGAACACTTTAAATAGCAAAGAATGTGGAAGCGAATTTTTTGCAAATGTTCAAGACGTTTAAACAGTGTGAGGAGAAGCGGTGGTTAGGTGTCTTTTTTACATTAACTTACAGATTGTCAGATTACGTTTCACGTTTTCGTTGTTTACTAACTCAGAATACTCGCAAATCCGTCCACTTCTACAAACGAGCTGTGGTGTAATTGTGTAACAACCTATTTTTAAGGAGAGCCAAAATTGGCTGCCAGGGGGCTTCAAGGTCTCTACTGCTTCCCTCCTGAAACGATTAAAGATTTGGAGATGGCAATTTATTGCATTCACGTTTTGGTATAATTTTAATATTAGCTACACTTTCACGACTTAGAAGGCAATACTTATCGTTTTATAGCTATCTCGACAATTTCCTCACTGCATTTTACTTATTGAGCCAAGATTTACACTTACATAAATTATGCGTAGTAAAGTTTTATTTGGTTTGCTTTTTATTTCTTCAAGCTCTTGTCCTCAAAGTTTAATATAATCTAATTCCAGTGTTAATCAAACTTTCCTCATGCATCTCTTTAGAAGGGCGCGAGTGGAAGTTTACAGTCCATTTGCATATTAGTTTTGGGGTGGGCTAAACCAAGAGCCCTAGCCCACCAAGCTTTACCCAGTAATTAGGAGATAATCCTCCTCCTTTTCACAGCAAAGACATTAACCTAATTGTGCTCCAAGTAAGAGATAACACATAAAAATCCGTAATTTATTATTAAACTATTCGCAATGCAATTCATTCGGCACGTCACTCGTGATAAGTAGCTGAGGCGACTTAAGTGTAGCGTCCCGAGGCTCCCCTTAATATAAAAAGAAAGCGCAGTACTAGGGCAGAACATATATATATATTTCGGGAACAGAGGACTTGGGGGCTATTGGCACGGCCCGGAGGCCGACCAACCGGCTAGAACAAGATGGCCACCCAAGTGGCCTAAACCGGTAGTTCGAACAAACAAAGTATTACATAAGAATGCAGGCTGGTCAAACTTTTGATGGAGAAGACTGAGTTGTTGGGGAACTAATGCACTGAATCAGGATGGAATTGTGTAAGAATTGAGGCTACTACTCCCATCGAGGATGGATGGTATGGCGGTAATACTTACGTTATGCAAGAAGCGAAAGGAGAAGCGGGTCTATTCTCCTGAAGTAGACAGTTCTTCCCTGCACTATCTCTCCACAATTTTTTGTCTAACGCAATAGGGATGTTTAGGAATGCTCTATTGCAGGGAAGAGGAGAAGGAGCCAACCCCCACCATAGTGTCTCCATAACTTAGTTCGCGAAAAAAACGATTTACTATCAAAAGAAGTGTTCAAATAAACATTTCAAGCTGCTTAGGTAGGAGTGATTTGGTGAGAATATGCGCTATTTTTGGAAGCTTTCATGTTCCTTTAGGCTACTCCATCTTTAATTACATACTGCACCTGATTATGGTCGAAAATATGGGAGAGAAAAGTTTTCATAACTAAATTATTTCAGCAAAACCTCTTTCTTAGCAGTAGTGGACTAAAGTTAGTCGTTAAAAGTCGACAAGGAAAGAGGCGATCATTGCTAGAGGAGGGAGGAAATATGCAAATTTATAAATGAATCCCTTAATCTGCATTTAAGCTCGTGGATTCATTTAATGGTTGAGTGTGTCCTCTACAGACACACTCAATAGTGAGCCTATTTTTTTGTAAAAAATTACTGATCCCTTAGTTTTCTTTTTCAAGCAAGACATGTAGAATTGAGAGTTCAAGTTCCACAGCCGTGTTTGTACTGAAACCAGTCCTACTTCCTATTCACATAGGAAAACTATAACAAACATGTAAAGAGAAGTATTTTTTTGGTTTATTCACAAGACGATAAAGAAAATACTAATCCAGCGATCACCGTAGAGACCTTCCTACTTGCTACAAACGTCACATGTCATCGACATTTCGATGTTATCATCTGACATTGAGGTCACAGACACGCGAAGTAATTTCTTTGTCATGTAATAATCGCTGATTGCACCAAACACTGTGTTACAAATATAATTGGGGATTTTTAAACAGCAAAGGAGATCTAGGATGTTTTTTGTCCACTCTCCATCATCTTCTTTCACCACCTTTTTAACGACACTTGAATTGACATCTAAGGTGGTGTTAGTTGATATTACCCGGAGAATCTTGAGGTGAGTATGTAATACTTTGTTTGTTCGAACTGTCGGTTTCGGTCACTTGGGTGGCCACATAGTGCTAGCCGGTTGGCCGGTCCTCGGGCCGTGCCAACAGCCCCCAAGCCCTCCGGTTCCAAATTATATATTATGCCCTAGTACTGTGCCTCCTTTTACCTTAAAGGATGTCTCGAGATGCCACAAGTATATTAACGTTTTATCGTTCTATGCTGGCAGTAGCACTGATTAGGCTACTGATCCTGTTTTTTTTTGTCATCCAATGTATAAAAGAGGTGGACTCAGTGGGGGATAAAGGTGGCGTTAGTTACTTTCACCTTTTCTAATATCTAATAAATTCCTGTTCTTTATTAAATACTAATGACTTTCCATCACCCTGTCTTAAAAAACCACGAATAGCATATTATCAATATGATGGAACTATTTGATGTGGTGGAATAACTTGGACGGTACTCAAATCGTATCTTGGGCAGGAATCCAATTATACGTCCTCTTATTCGTGGAGGCTGGGAGAGTATCCACTGAACATAAATTTTATTAATACTTCTTAAACCAAAACAAAGTGAGTGCTTGCGATACGTCAAAAACGTCTTTAATGTAAGGTAGTTATCAAATTTGATTGCTTTATCATTAACATTCGAGCCTTTGCTATAAAATGTGTCTATTAGGTAAAGGTGGTTTGCTATGAAGGTCATCCCAAAAAGTTCGGAGAGTTTGATGCATCTAAAGTTTACCTAAAGGTTTTATTAACAAGTTAGGGAACCGATCGAGAGCACCAGTTGCTCAGCGCGATAAAGGCAAACTTTGAAAAATTGAAATAGAACTGCATTTTGACGTTTTGGGGATCCAAACAATGGTGTACTACTGAATAATGTGTTGTGAGTAGAAGAGGAGATGGCTGTGGGTGCTGAAGGCACCCTTGAACTTATCCACTCAAGTACTGGTTATTAGAGAATGGAAAAGGTGGCAGTCTTTAATTTAACCATCAAGCTAACACGCAAGTGACAAATTCCGGCAACAGTGAATGAGTAATTTGTAAATTAATTTGTTTTTCAGGTGCCGGGGTAAAAGGTGTGCGATTGGTCGCTTAAAAGCTACTGACTGGCATTGCTAATGTACTCAGTTTAAACAACTGATTTTGCTTTGAAAAATAGTTCCTAAAAACTTTAAACAGAGCCTAGTAGAAAGGGGGAGCGGATTACGAATAAAACAGAAAACGGGAAATAATAAGATGAGTTGGTAGCTTAATCATGGCCTGAGCGACAAGGACGGAACCCCGCTAGTCGGTGGGCGTCCCCTCTCCACTCGGTCACCCTCGTCCCTCTAAATGTAAGGAAACAAAATTAAACACATGCCTACTGGCACATTGCCTCGATTCGATCCCCTTATTTCATTTCATTATCTATTCCATTGTTAATTACATCCTGTTTTTAATAGCATAGGAGGCCTTCTCGCCTGATACCTGGAATCTATTAAAGCCAGCTCTCCTCATCTTATTACCAACTCAAACCTCCGCATTCATCAAGCAATCTAAGCATTCTCTTTGGCACATCCACTGCAAATCAGTGTAACCTGAGCCATCCGAGTTGGATACCTTGCCGTCTATGCCATTGTTCACATTATGACTAGTGGCCTTGGAATGGTCTGTTGAAATGACTTAATGCAACCCACTGCCTCTTGTGAAGGTGGATAGTCCACATTACGCCCTTTATCCCCTTTCTCTTAGTCTCAATCCACGATTGCACTAAGCTGGCGAAATCTAAAGAATGGGATTTGGTTCTAAAGCTCCTCTTTTTACGTGTGTATGGCTTAGTGATGCTTTGAAATTGCGTTTCTGGTGTTAAGCTACAAAAAATTACATCCCAGGGCATTTTAGAAAGGCCTATTCTTGAATTTAGGCGTTGGGCAATTACATGAACACGCGCGAGGCAGAGGGATAAAAGTGGGATAGAAAGGAAACAGTGGCCGAGAGCTAGGTTCGGTTGCTTGGCTTTTGAGTCAAAGTGCAGTATTCGCATGGCTATATCTCGATGGAAGTGAATTAACTAATGCAGTGGTTCGGTTTACATGTTTCGCCGAATTCCCTTGTAGCCTTGCGACGCTAATTTTTGTTGAAGACAGTTCCCGTGTCTCGTGAGAGTGAATTAAAATCCCTTTGATTTCTAAGAAAGCTCCATAGGATCCTAGATGAAAAGGCAGAATTAATTTGCCACGATTGTGCCCTGCTAGCTTAAATTGCCTAACTCAACAATAGCCTGGCGCCTGGCTAATTACAGGTGGGCATTAACACTAGGTCGTGACGAGTGGGCATGGAATGGGGCGAGAAGGTGAGGCAAGGTGAAAGGAGGGGAGAAGGTCTAATGCGCTTAGAGGGAGACTTTCCGAAAGCCTGTCACAATGGACTCCCACCTTTATGTTCTGACAGAGCGAGGTGTAAGGGGAAGAGAGGGAGAGGCGGAGAGGAGAGGGGAGGAAAGGGGAGGGGAGGGGGGGGAGGGGAGGAGGGAAGGGAGGGAGGGTAGGAAAGGGAGGAGTTACAAACCACTTAGCCATTCTTCCGGGCGGATTGCACGCTCAAAGTAGGCCCATGCGCCTTATTCACTTTGACCCTCTTGATTTACTACCTTTGCGTGCACAACTAAATAACCTTTATAAATAGGGTTTTTAATCTCTCAGAGTCAATTTTAATTTTGTAGGCCATTAATTTAAAATCGACGCTTTTAAAGCAAAACCTGACAAATTAAGTAATCTTTGTTATCACAACAGCTATCTCGATGGACTGGAGGCCTGTGGCCGTATTTATCTACTTCACTCATTTAAAATATTGTTAATTTATTTATTTATCGGCTGCATTTAATTGGCTCGTTGAGGAATAAGCATGGCGAGATATTGCGTGATGTTTAATTTTCATATACTACTTAAGTAAATCTACCGCTGGACCAAAATGAATACTTGCCTACAGAAGTAAAGAAAAAAATAATAGCATATAATCTTTGGCCTCAACATTCCTATTTTGACATTGAATAAATATTTTAGAATCCATTTGTTTTACCCACATTTCTGTAGCTACAGCCATGTGTTGTCCAGTCAACTGAGCGATCACAAACACAGGTCCAAAGGTACCGGCAACATTTGATCAACCTAAGTCCCATTTTAGCATGGATAAAACTGTGTCCAAAGCTGGCTGGCACCTAACTTACTCTGAGCTGTAGCCAAATTCTTGGTGAATGGCTAACAAGCAAAGTTGTGCCAACTTTGAAAGTGAGATTAGTTAAATGCTTTTTGAGACACAGGTTTGCATTGGTCGAACCGCACAATATGGTTCAAACATGTCTGTTTTGAGAGCTTAGCTTAAGGTTGGAGAAAGGACGGTATGTGTTAGTGTGACGAATTGTCTAGAAAAGATTTGAAAATTGTGGTTCTAGCGCTAAAATGACTCAGACACTCCGTGGACCATCTCCAAATCACCCACTTGCTACCCGTGCCACACTTCTGAGACACTCACCACTATGTCCCCACAGGGCCGGACTCTTCTTCATCACCAATAGTTCACTCCATGTGGCCATGAAAAACAATCACATTGGAGATATCCCTACCCAGGTTGATACTACTTAAAACACCTCGGATGCATGCAAGGCAAATAGGCCTTTTGACCACGACGACTTAGTTCCTGTACCTAAAGCACAACACAACACATGACCAAAACAAATTGCAATCTTGGGGCGCTGATATTGTCACTTCCTCATTCTCCATGTTGTCCTCTTGATATTCTACCAATTGGTGGTTATCAAACTCGTCATAACGCAAGCGTTGGACGATCATGGAATAACATGCAAATGTGAATAAGCGGTTGAGTATTAAAGCTAGGTTGAAAAGTTGCTGCTCTAAAATGCTAGCCCTATCCACATAGAATAGGTGAGTTTTGAGGTAACACAAATAATTACTAACAAGCAATCACTTTACCCAATAAATTTTTAATGTAGTCGTGTGGGAGTGAAGCTATCCTCTAGAGGGTACTTCAAGCACCACTACATACATACTTGACAGACAGAATTTGCACTCCCCTAGGCAAGACACCTAAACATTAGGCTTAGCAGAAAAAAATTAGTCAGCCATTAAAATGCCATCAATGGTCCATCGAGTCTTTTTGTACAAAAAAGACTGTCGGTTATTTGATGTTAATTAGACTGTTAACGACACCCGTGGGCTAATTACATATGCCAAATGGGCAGGTGCACTGGCACTTTTTAGCCGTCACTTTTAAACTACATTCACCTCACCTTTTGTATAATCTTCATTATTCTTCATAATTTACTCTACTTAACAAAAAAAAAGAAACAAGTCCTAACTGTACTGGACTAAGATGCGCTTACTGGGGATGTCTACAGCAACAGAAGGTGTTCACGATTTGATTTACCGAAAAGGCTTCCATCTTGTGTTTAATTGTCAATAATTACCGAACAGAGTGTTCTCCTTCAACCATGATATTATGGAGACAGACTTTAATTGTACAAATCACTGCTGTGCGGTCAGAGTCTATCAAATGCCACAGACCTAAGACCACCCTGTGTCTTGAGGACTCACCGCTAGTCGACCGATCGTCACTTTGGCACGAAGTGTAGCTTCAAGGCTTTAGAATGGAAATTCTTGCAGCCCGGCTACTATAGCTAAAAACTCAACAGAATTTATGCTCACTCACATAAGCACCAGATCAGATTTGCCATTAAAGTGTCACCGAGATAAAAAGGAGATGAATGATAGTAGTGCCGAAAAGAGTTTCATCGACATTCTTCCTTTATATTCCTTTTTTAAAAAGCGAAATAAGGTATATAAAGTGAGTCACACAAGTGGTGAGCAAAAAAACCGAAATTTAAAATCCAAAATAAAGGTGTCTGATGGAGGCAAAAAAGGCTACACTGGGAATTCGAGGCACTACCGATCTTTTGTATTTATGCGACATGGTACGAAGGTAGCCTGCCAAAAAAAGAAAAGAATGGCCACACACTGCAGCATCGCAAGACTTCCTTGAAGGCAGAAGAAGGCATAATACTGGGACAGAAGGATCGGGATTGCTGGCATGGCCCCGAAATCAGAGCTGGCGTTCAAACAAACAAAATATTACACAGTCCCCGACGCTCTCCTAGGTAAACTTCCGCGTCACTTATCACAACGTAATCAGTGCTGGAGGAAACACTCACGAGCTAACCGTACCAGTCATCGAAGTTCTACACAGCTGAGGTAATGCACGACCACAACATCTTTGGACTAGACCTAAAATTCAGAGTGAGAGACTCTGCCCATGGGAAGACGTTAAAACACCAGTCTTCTTAGGCAAGTATGGCAGGGAAATCTCCGAAACGAAACTTGGCCAAGTGATTGACTGCTAGTGTCGCTTCCGTTGTTGATAGTTTTCTTACTGAACGGGGGAATGGAGTGGATGCCGAAGGCAGATGCCATTCTTAGCCCCTCTGCAATGGAATCTTAGAGATTCTTTCATAAATATAAATCAGGATGGAAATTCTCTACTATCGCATCCGCTTTTGTTGCCATTACTGTGTCAATCTCAGACTTCCTTGAAGGTAAAAAGAAGACACAATACTAAGGCAGAACATAGATATTTAGCAAAGAGAGGGATTAGGGCTGCTGGCATGGGCCAAATGCCAGCCCACCCGGATAGGTCAATATGGCCACCCAAGTCCGAAACCGGCAGTCAAACAGGCAAAGTGTTACACACACACCTCTCCTACACTTATCCAACAAGCTTTTGTCTGTAAATTGGATAGTTTAAAATCTTAAGAATTTCAAAATAATGGAGAATCCATCAGCAGATGTGTTAATTGCTTTCCTATTCGATTCTTCCTTTTTAGAAGGCGCTTCTTTCAACATAGGTGGAACTCAGAAGACATCTTAAACTTACATCTTAGTATGGGACACACTTTGTATTTCACAATGTTTGAGGACAGCAAAACTGCCTTCAGCACTGCCGGTCTATAGGTTACTGGGCCTTTGACAGGTTGTCACCGAAGGCAAAGCACTCCAAATTGTGGGTTAATTAAATATTCAACAATCATTTGCTTACCAATCTCTTCAAAAAAACGTGGCCCTAAAACAAAAGAACGAAAGCGGGAATTCAACAATTAAATATTTACACTGTAAAAAGCAGACGAATTTGTTGTAATTAGCATAATTTTTTTGTTATTTGAAAGCTAGTGTTCTGACTTATTTACAAACTCATTACCCACCACTTTTCTGGACTTCGCATATGGGAATTCGGTTGGAAATTCAAACGAATTATTAAAGCCGAGTTTTTAGTTTTGATTTTTACCATGAACACTGTTTCATAACAGTCAAATTGCAAAGCATACTAAATTGTATTCCGGAAGTTTACCATCAACTCACTATAGAGGATAAAGGCGATTATCTCCGATTTCCTTGCATTCAAAGGTCTAGTGGAAGAAGGAGAACTGGATCAAATAAAAGTTACGTCTGGTCTTCGTCTCAACTTTTCCGTTGCGAATGATGTAGCTTTTTAAAATACAAAAGCAGTAAAGGCTGTAGGAACTCCTAAATTTTCTCTCCATATGACTAATAGACTCGAATCTTGCTTCACAACGGGCTACTACATTCCACACCTTTTTCTGTAAAGACATCTTAGAAAGTGATTCAGAGCACAAGCACTTCAAATAATTCATGCACACATTCACACCGACAAAGCACAACAACCGGCGGCGCCATTAAGTTCATCTAGAAGAGAAGGCGCTGCTAATCGTGCCCTGAGTCGCGAAGAAGGCGGTAGCAATGGTGGTAGTGGGAGGCGGTGTAGTTAGGAGGGAGGGAGGGAGGGAGGGAGGGAGGGAGACAGGGAGACAGGGAGAGAGAAAGAGGAGGTCTAAAAGCTTTTGTATGTGCTGCAGTCCCATCAAAAGACGAGCGCGTGTGTGGCACACTTGCTGAAGACATGTGAGTTAGTAATTGTTTGTAGGGTGAATGCGCACAGAGCTGAAGGGACTGTGGAGGTTCTAAAATTTCGTAGCATTGTCTATGGAAAATACGAAGAGGGGGTATTTCACCTTTACTCATGTCTCCAGCCTTTCTCGGAGACTTTGAGATACATTTTATTACAGTAGTGGGTCTCAGAAAATGTGTGTCTGCATCTATATGTATTTCAACTTTAAAGTCATCCTCTCTCCCTTTTGTCAGTCGATATTCCAGAATAAGGCTAGTTTTGAGTTAATTTTGTTGATTAAAACAAATTTGATACTGAGGTACAATTTCTGTTCCATAGTTTAAACTTGTTAGCTTTGCAGATGTATTTCTCAAAAGCGAGAAGAAAGCACTAGTTGAAGGATTGGCCTTCACGTAACCACCTTTTACATCAAACTTC